>OW026431.1:12632857-13949285 GCA_932274075.1 Diarsia rubi
AGTCACTTTTTGACACTTCACACCGGCAAATAAGGATGGGCGTAGCAGTTAGTGATGTGCCGCCACAGATTCTACACGGAGTAGAGTAAGTAAATAAACTATCAGCCGCGGAGTCTGGATTTGCGCCCAGTTGTTGGCAAAAGGCTTAGGTCATTTACTCATTCGTGGGTACAGTAGGTAATAGTGGTATATGTAGACAATAATGAGTGCGCTATGTTCTGCCAGAGAGCGTACAAATGTTTTTAGGAATTAAATAAATCAAGCCAGACAACCCACAATAGTTAGATGAAATAATTCTATGCATAAAAAAAATAATTAAAGAATGACGTAATATTATTATTATTTTTAATAATAAATAGCAATATCAGTCAATGCCAATAAAAGAGAAAGATTATAATAGTAACGAGTCAAAACACTACATGTCAGGGGAAAAACTGAAATCAAATAATAATGTCAATATGTAAAACGAATGCCAATACATAATATCAATACATATCAATTTACAAAACTAATGTCAAATATATAATTATTATATTATTGTAAAAAATAATGAGAGAGCAGCGGTGACCCAATGGTTTCGGCACCGATTTACGAACAGTAGGTCGTGGTTTCGAATCCAAGCAAGGAAGGTGCCTTGCTTGGATTCTTTGTGTAATTTATTTCATCACCGCTGCTCTGCAGGAAAATGTGATATCGGTCATTCCTAATAATTGTATGGTGGTGGGTATTTAGTATCATTTCGCTAATAAACCAGTCTGTCGTTGACCCACGTAGGTATTTCATTGACGTTACAATGGCGACGAGAACGGAATTTAAAGTAATTTCTTTTTAATTATCGGATTTCGCGTGTATCAAGATGCTATAGGTAAAATCGAGTCATTTAATTTGAGTTCGAAACAGTGGCCAGCCTACATACGTCGAATAAATCAGTATGTACGGCTTAACGGAATCGACGAAGAATTAAAAGTGCCTATGTTAATAACGGTCGTGGGTGAAGAAACTTATGCGCTTATGTGCGATCTGTGTTCACCTAGCTATCCGGAGAACAAAAAATATGACGAACTAGTGAGGTTGGTGACGGAACACCAGAGCCTCGAGTCTGCTATTCAATAATGTCAGAATGATCTATCACTGATCTCATATTTGTTGATTTTGACAAGTTTGGTGTTGTCAAAATCAACAATTATGAGATCAATGATAGACCATTCTGACTCTATTAAATAGCAGACTCGAGGCCCTGGAACCGCAACGATCGGAGATCGCGGAGCGCCACGTGTTCAGGTTGCGTCGACAGCGACCGGGCGAATCTCTCACGGAATACGTGCAGGCATTGAAACACCTGACATCTACGTGCAGCTTCGGAAAGTGCAAGTCATACTCGACACTTGAAGAGAATTTGCGCGACCAGTTCGTGTCAGGGCTGGCAAGTGACGTAATGCGATCGAGATTCTTCGCAGAAAAAAAAGCCCAGTACAAAGACGCAGTGGAGCTGGCACTGGCACTAGAGGCAGCGGAGAAGCATGCCGAGGTGAGCGGAACTACGACGGAGGCGGCGACGGACTCAGCAAAGCCGGCAGGTGGCGAGGCAGGCGAAGGCCTGCATCACGCACGCGGCGGACGGACACGCCCGCGTGGGTCGAAGCGCGCCCTCGGCGGCGGCGGAGGCGACGGAGCCGCGGCAGCAGCAAGCGCGGCAGGCGCAGGCGCCGCGCGGGCCTGCTGGCGCTGCGGCAAGGCGCACTCGCCCGAGAGGTGTCATTTTAAAAGTTATAGTTGTGATGAGTGCGGTAAAAAAGGTCACTTAAATGTAATGTGCAAACAAGTGCGCGGTAGTGGCGGTCGGCATAATTATGTAAGTGATCAATCAGATGATGATATGTTCAACATGAACGTGACGGCTCGAGGTAACAAACCATATTTTATTAAACTGACTGTAGATGACAATTTTGAATGTGAAGTGGACACAGGTAGTCGTATATCGGCAATAAGTGAGAAGATGTACCAAAGTATGTTTTCGCATAAAAAGATCGAACCAGATAACTTAGTTTTACGTAGTTATTCGGGTTCAAGAATTGAATCACTAGATTACATTGAAGTAGACGTTTGTCTAGGCGTATTTAAAGCTAAAGCATTGCGATTGTCGCCTGGCTGCTTATGATTTTGACATAGAATTTGTGCGATCGGTGGACAATGGTTCGGCTGATGCGTTGTCACGGTTACCATTACCTCGTGAGGATCGCTACGTCGACACGGTAGATTATTTAAATCTAGTAGAGAAGTCACTGCCTATTTACTTAAAAATATAGCAAAGGAGACAGAGCGCGATACGTTGTTATGTAAAATAAAAGGTTATGTACTATTCGGTTGGCCGACAGTTCCGAGCTGCGACGCGGAAAAACCTTTCTTGGCTTAAATTATTAGTAGATCAAGGATGTGTTATTTATAAATATAGGATTGTGGTCCCTTACATTCTGCAAAGTAAAATATTACAGGAAGTACATGAGGGACATCTAGGCATGACCAAAATGAAAACGATATCGCGGAGCTACATGTATTGGGCGAGTTTAGATCAGGACATTGAGGAAGTGTGTAGGTCATGTGCTGCGTGCCGCTCCGTGCAGGATGCGCCGCTTCGGGCGCAGTTGCATCCCTGGGAGTTCCCACTGCACCCGTGGCAACGAATACACGCTGGTTTCGTAGACTGCGGCGGTGTGCGATATCTTATCATAATAGACGCGCATTCTAAATGAATAGAGGCCCTGTCGATGCGTAGCACGAACGCAGCTGCTACTATTAAAGCTTTTAGATGTACATTTGCGCGTTTCGGTTTACCATCGCAGCTCGTGACTGACAATGGCCCGCCATTCTCTTCACAAGAGTTTAAAACGTATTGCGAAAATAATTGTATCAAACATACAACTTTGGCACCGTATAGGCCCCAGGGAAATGGCGCGGCTGAGAACGCAGTTAAAACCGTAAAAAAAGCAATAAAGAGAGCTATGTACGAAGGCAGTCAGTAGTCTCCTTCCAGGCAAGACAAGACAAAGAAGTTGCCCGACACACCGAGAACGCCTGGAAGAGCTATTGGTCGATGAAGCAAATAATGAAAGGAGCTCTCCCTCTCTCCCTCAAGAGAAAACTCATGGACATGTGCATTCTTCCTACCCTCACCTATGGATCGCAGACATGGTCATTAACCAAGCGTCAAAAGTCCGCACTCGGGACCCGCCAGCGAGCAATGGAGCGTAGTATCCTCGGAGTCAAGCTTAGTGACCGAATAAGGAACTCGATACTGCGTTCCAATACTCAAATTACCGACGTGGGTCACACGGCTGCCAAGCTTAAGTGGAGCTGGGCTGGCCACATCTGCCGCATGCCGGAGGAGCTATGGGCTAAACTAACAACACAATGGGTCTCGAACAGCAGCGAACGGCAACGCGGCAGGCCCAGAAGAAGATGGCGAGACGAACTCGACTCTTTTTGCAGGGCAAGCAAACAACTTCACTGGATAGGGATAAGTGGAAGGAGGGAAGGGAGGTGGGATAGTCAAACTGGGGGTCGATAACGGTGAGGTGTTTGACGATGCATCCGGCGGTGACAGTGATACTAAAGACACGCCGCTGTAAGGGTCAAACTCAGCACAAGTTAGAGCCGAACGGCTTTCGTCATCGGTATCACCGCCACCGCAGGGCGCGTCAGATCGGGCATTGCGTGCGCACAACCGAGCGAAGAAACAGTTATCATAGTTATTTACCTTTGTTAATTATATGCCAATGTTAGTTGTTTACCCTTGTTAGTTATATTCTATTGTTAGTTATATACTATGTTAGTTATATACCCTTGTTAGTAATATAAGTACTATTGTTAGTTACATACCATGGTTAGTTTTAAGATGTACTTGTTGTGATTAGAAGACTTGATGGGGAGAGATGTGGTATCGGTCATTCCTAATAATTGTATGGTGGTGGGTATTTAGTGTCATTTCGCAAATAAACCAGTCTGTCGTTGACCCACATATTTCATTGACGTTACAGAAAACATCGTGAGAAAATATCTTAGAATAAAAAAATATCGATTACATGTGACATCTACCAAATCGCACTGGGCCCGCGTGGCGGATTATAGCCCATCCCTCTCCTAGACCGAGTCCCTGCAGTGGGAACATTATAGGCTGATGATGATGATCATGAAATATTAGTATTAACCTATATTAGTATTAACCCTTAGTATTATCACACTGCAGGGCAAAGGCCTCCCTTTCCTCCTGCCACGTTTCGCGATCCAGTGCGATAGTAGGTCAATCCTTCAATCGTGCTATCTCCTTTTAGGCCTGCCACGTTGTCGTTTCCTGCTCTTTCGCTCCTCTGACATGCGGCACATGTGTCGTCGGGTATTACCGGTCAAAACTATTATAATAAATTATTAGGTCGTTTTTTTTATTTATAATAACCTAAAGGAAAACTTAAAAGATTTTTTTTTTACCGTTTCATAACCTTGTGCGATAGTTAACATTTATTTAAATAGAGTAAACTCGTTTTAAAGCGATGTTTTGACTGTAATATATACACATATTACGGTTAACGACTTTTTTTTATCGGTTGAAAATCATCAAATAACCCCTTCCGCTCTTGGGCAGAGCGAAAGGGAGTGTCAGACTTCTACTGACTAAAAACCACCCATGTTCCTTCTTAGCCCTTTATGTCGAGGCTGCGGTATCTCTTACTACATTTCGCAGCCCCGACGGGTGTCGGCCTTTTCGGGCCTGGATACAGACCCCTTAACCTTCGGTCGGTCGCGCAAATTTCATTTAAGCGGTTTGTCATGTGAGCAAGACCTCAATTATTAAACGCCTTTAAAACCCCTCATCATCATCATTCTCTTGTTGTGGGCTAACATTCTGATCCATACAAGACAGCAGGTCTAACCATTGTTTTATAAATCTTCCCGGTTTTTCTTTTAAAACTTCTCATAGCTTTTATTGTATTTAAGCAGTTTCTTAAATTATTTAATGATAGACTAAAACAACAACAATAAAAATTAAAGTATGCATTTATTTACTGTTTACACCTCGTTTACACTTACAATATTAAATAACGAACATAAATTTGAACATGTTTGGACCGCACAAATCAAAATCAAAGCATTTACTTCAAGTGGGCCAGTTATAAGCACTTTTCAATAGTGGAAACAGTCACAAGGCATAAGTCACAAAGCATGAGTCATCATCATCGTAAGTTCAGCCAAAAGGCGTCCACTACAGCCCCCCCCCCCCCCCCGCCCTTTCCCTAGAATAGCCAAATTTACCAATCCCGTGCGTCTTGCATCTAGTGGAACCTTCACAAGGTCATCGGTCCATCTAGTGGGAGTTCTTCCAATGCAACACTTTACGGTTTGCTGTCCCCACTGTTTGTTTGCACTGTTTTTGCACATACTAGTTTGTCCTAAGCCAAACCATTTTATCGTGTTCGAATAGACGATCCTAAACAAAGCATAATTCTATATAAATACACGTTTGACTAACCCTCCGGGGATAACAGGCGCAATTTCATATTATGTGTCATATATTTACACTACAGGAACCGCCAGGTCGCGATCAGCTGGATCATTATGGATTCTTTCTTGCATGCCAATATCGATGTCTCTGTGACTAGCTGACAATAACGCACTTCTTTTAAACCTATTTACATAATATTCGTACCATATTTTTCGATTACTTTTAACAACAACCACAAAAACATCTATAACTAGTATATTTAAACGACTAAAAAGCATTCGCACTATAAAAAAAATAAAAGAAAATGGGTCATCTAAATCTGTGATAACAATCGATATCATACTGACGTCACTCAATATAAATATCAAAGTGGCTATATACAGGCGACGACAGGTGTCACTAGCTCTGTGTGCGCTCGTGTTGAAATTGCGACAAAGTGAACATACAATTATTATGTAAAAACAAGTGTTGACTATCAACGGTAAAATATGACTTGCCTTTTGGAGTAAAATTACAATTAGAAACATTTCATCTTGAGTTACCCTCATATTTGTCTCAGTTAAAATATAAACCAAAAACCATGATATTGCAGTTGTAATTAAAGCTACTCCCCAAGCAAACAGGCAAGCTTTTAGATACTTTCTGCGGATATGACCATTGAAAACTTTTACAATATCTACGTAGAACATATGACATAAAACCAACAACCAGTGGATGTACACAGATCTTAAACAAATAGGTAAAATAATTATGAACATAGGTAGATTAGAGTCGAAGAATACGAATGTTTCTACTCGTGAGTAATATAATTTGCCAATCATTACAACTGCACGGTATAGGATGAACGTGAAAACTGTGTTGAGAAGCGCAAAGTTTTTGAAATTACGAAATTTCATTAAAAAATACCATGATGTTACGCCGTATATCATACTTGCTGAAGATAACATGAATACTATTAATTGGAAACAGAAATCAATAAGAGCTTTTCTATTGCGTTCACGTTCTTCTAAAATCCACCACACTGGAATACCATCAACAAGGGTATTGTTTCCCCCTATTACCGTGGCATACAATATGGGCGTGTCAGCTTCCATGTTTCTCTGATATAAAAATCATGTTTCACTGTTCGTACTCGCAGCTCCAACCGATTTCAATGAAATGTCGACCAGCACATCACTTTTATTTATAACTTAAGCTAATATTATAATTCCACCTCCATTGCAGCCATAAAAAAACGATCGTCAGTAGCAAAACACAACGGGCAACGAGCACAACAGATCACACATCACCATACACTTTGTACACTGTTAAACTATTTATTAAAAGTTCGAGGTAAATACGCTCTAGCAAGCACAAGTGTTGCTTCTGACACGTTCGATACTATTAAAGTTATTACTAAGCGAATGAAGGATTTAAATATTTTGACATGTTTTTCCTGTTTGTTAAGTCTTGCGTATATTAATTAACATTGTATCATATTTTAAGCCGGTTTAGTAGTCGGTCGACTGCTACACAGTCGTGGTTGCGACCGCTAACCAGGGTTTTGCTGGGTCGGGTAAAGCGTCAGCACGGAGTTGAGTAAATAAAGTACAGTATGGATTTGTGCCGAGTATATGGCAATAGGCTAGCCCCCTGTTATTTGAGTCTTAAAATAATTGGCGAAATGTGGTCCTATTAGGTACACCTCTGCCTGACCCTTCAAGTATTACATACATATTATAATTATGTGACAATGATAATATGTACGCTACAGTGTAATATTTAGTATTGCTATAAACTGGACTACCTAGATATTACATATAAACACACATAAATTCATGGCCTCCTCTCATGGTAAAACATATGTGTTAAGCAGTATATTATGTATGATAAAACTAAACATTTTGAGCGAGGACATCGATAACATTAACGATATCAGTACAATTTTAAGTATCCCACTGCATACAAGCTTTCATTCTGTGAGAAAAAGTGTGCCATAAATTCATGCCAAAGGACCCATTGTGAGATCATGGATGTTAACGATTCCAATCCGCAAAATGATTGGAATCATCGAGACATAAAGCTATATAGCCGTTACGATCCGGTGATATTATTCTACTTTGTTAGATTTAATTTATTTTACGTTACTATATCTGAAGAAAGAGATTATCCAAGCTAGAAATTTTTAAATGATGTAATAGGTGTAAGAAGACCCAATAAGAAGTTCAAGGCCAAGGCTCTTGTTCTACTAGTTTTTTTTTTGGGACCATAGCTGTTCACCTTCTAGTTAGAAAAATGTTCTTGAAGGTCAAACCTGTAAGTGCTCACCTCCGAATAACATGACTCGCAAAGTAACATACACGAACTAGGAACTTTACAAAAAATGAATTCCTACGGAAACTAAAAGTCACTTATTACAAAAGTCAACTGGACAAAGCCGGCAACGACCCTAAGGCCCTATAGTAAGCTATCAAAGAAATGATTAAGACTCAAAATGACAAAGAAAAGTCTATGAAACTACTCCAAATTTCAGTTAGTCCAAAATCATCTGCTGACCTTGTATGTAAATTTTTCATTGACGTCGGACAAAATCTAGCAAATGAAATTCTTCTTTCTCAGACCTCATTTACGAATTACTCTCTCACCCTTTGGCCCCCTGACTCAGACTATTCTGAAAACAAACTACCCAACTCGCTTGCTATTCCTGAAATAGATGAAGCGGATATTGAATCCACTATCCAGTGGCAGTTGCGGTGGATTGTCCCACTTTATGGGATTGTACCCATAACGCACATAATATGTAACCGTGTTATTAGTGCGGGTGTATTCCCTGATGCTTTGAAAAAACTATTGTATACTCAATTTGTGAAGGTGAGAACAAAATAATTAGGGGCCCATATCGGGATGTCAGCCTTATCAAAGATGCTGCAAAAATTATCTAAAAATTCCACATTATTTCTCCATCATCCAGTACAGATTCAGATACTTCATATGCTTTTTCTTTAAAAGACCATCTCAGACATTAATCTGCAAGGTCTTCATGTGTGTATTATACCTTATTGTTAACTCAAACGATTTGAAAAGATAAAAAGAGTAACCTTTGGAGTTTCTTGTCGGTTCTTCTCCTTAGGAATCGACCAATGCACCGAACCGTGCCCCTTTTTACCGACGTTTTATAAGTGCCCATGTGGGCCTATGTGAAATAAAAATATTTTGATTTTGATTTTGAGATCAGGTGTCTTTACAGAGGACGCAGTGTTGGATTTGACATCGCAAGTAGTGTAAAACCTAGATAAAAGAAATAGATTGGCAAGGCGTTTAATGTAGATTCTGACCCCATTCCTCTTATGAAAGTGAGAGAAAATAGGAGTACGACGCACTGTTCTTGTTATATTTAAAGACTATGTCTACCGACGTAAGCAATAATATGTCAAAAATATAATCGATTGTCTTAGTGAGGAGCGTACAATACTTTTTGGGGTCCCACAGGGAGATATTTTGGGTCTCTTGTTGTTTCTCGTGAATATAAATGACCTCTGCACAATGTCACCTCAACGCACCAAAATTATTACATAATAATGCTGATGATACTGTAGTGATCGTTTGGAGACGGCATTGGCAGATGGCCAAGGAATGAGCTGAGCATTCCGTTTCCAAAACAATGACCTGGCTAAGACTAAATCTCCTTACAATAAACTTACATAAAATGAATTTTTAACCCTTTAATTGAGACTCAACACTAAGCCCTCGCTTGACTATTCCATAGTAACACATGCTTGTGAGAACTGACACAAATGTACCTGCAAGGTTATCTCTTGGGTAAAATCGGCAAAAATTTAGGTGTGCTGATGGATGATGGTCTGAGGTGGGACAGACATTATGAACAACTCGTTTACATCACACCATTGTACTGGTTACAGACACTAGTCACTACTGTAGCACTCACTTTTGCAACAAGTATGAAGATACAGTAAAACAATTAGATAAAATTCCACTTGTGTAATAAGATCATTGAGATCATCGATTATTGCCAGAACAAGGTGGCTCAGAAATGTATTCAGGACACTTAGAGATTCTGCAACACTCGAGAATCTAAAACGAGTCTACCTAGCCCTATGTCAGTTGATATCCAATATTGCATAACCGTGTGGTGATATGCAGTCGAAACCCACCTGCTCAGGCTGAAGCGAGCGCAGAGAGCTTTTCTCACGGTTTTGACAAAGAAACCATGCAGGCTCGCAATGCACATTCTATGAGCTATGTGATCCAAATAAACGTAGAAAATCCTTGATATGCTCTATTATACCCTGCCAAACATCCTTTACCAAACACCAATTTCGTAGCGTAGTAAGTACTTTACAATCTCGCAAACAAAAAAGCAAAACACTAGTAAAATGTGTCGGTAAGAAATAAAAAAGAAAGTAGCAGACTGGCTCCAAAAGATGGACTATCAAACAACTGAAAGCTAATTGACATTTATAATAATTATGGTACGATTTAAAATCCCTAGTAACCATGCCATCCATTTTTACTTTTCCTGTCCTTTTAATTCAACGGTGCGTACCAATATATATACACTTAGCATCGTTTAGAAGCAATTTAAATAAAACTTACTCTCAAATTTAACTTTTATTTCTATGTAATAATAAATAAAACTTAGAAGTCGCCATTTTGTACGTGGGTAAAATGCTATCCTCGAAAAGCCAAAAAAAGAAACCATCTATGGCCAATCGCCATTGTTAGATGCACGCGCATAGGAAAACTGAATATTTTTGCCCGCCATTACAATTTTTTTTTCATAACTCGTTTTCACTGTTGAAAATGGTTTTATTGTATTATTTTCTTCACAAGTTTGTTGAAAAACGTCGTATGATGCACGTGTGTATTTATGGCTCTCTTAAGACCCTCACCTAACGGCTCGGGTCTCAATGGCGCCTCAGCGGTAATCACCAACTTTACACACTTGTACCATAATATACTATTATACTCCAAAAGACCGAACCAGCAATGTAAGTAACAAAGCAGATAAAATGAAACAGCTGAAGTGACATCATTTATGTAAGTAAGAATCATAGATAAATATAATTCATTTACAAAACAAGTCTAGCAAAAATCTAATACAAAATAATACTAATACTTAATTATAATAATAATAATAGTTTATTTGACACAAAAAAGTACACATGGCAAACACGTAATCAATGTTCACATAAAAAACAAAATAAATAATCAATGACTCCCATGCTAGGTAAAACCTGTGTTATAGGGGTCATTCATCTGTCCATTATGGTCAACAATAGAGGTCACTTACAAATTAATAATGTGCATTTATTTAAAAAATAAAACTAGACTAGTGCAATATAATAAGAGAAAAAAGTGAGTGTTAGTGTGAGTGTAGCTGAGTGTGTGAGTGTATAGGTGAGTGTGAGCCTTCTTTTTTTTTGAGCTATGGTTTGAGTAATTCTTCTGAGTCGTCATAATTTAGGGTGACCAGAATTTTTTTTTTTTGTTGCATTGGTGTTTGTTTAAACAATGAAAGTTCAGTGTGTTGTTAAATTTATTGTATGGTAACGTGCTTAAATATCGGTTATGCCGACGTGCAAATGTCGTTTTTGAAGACACGTTAGGACAAACGGGCTTAGGTCTTCTACTGATCTTAGGGCTTTTGGATCTATTCGGAGGGGAAATTTTATGTGTACGAGCGAGCGCACGAAGCATAAACATTTGGCGGACTGTCAGTACCTTAAAGTCGCAATAAACTTTCTGAGTGGGATACCTAAAAGGTTTATTCAATAGTACTTTGATTACTGCACGTTGGGTTCTTTCAGCTGGTATGAGAACTGTCTTGGCGACGATACAGTAACTTAGTGTTGATTCACATAAAGCGGTGTATACAAATTTTAGGATATCTTTGTGTGCAGATGTTTTTAACTTTTTGAAGACGTAAATGAGTTTTCTAGTACGCGCAGACAGAGGTTCGATGTGGGTCTTCCAGGTGAGACTGGATGACCAAGATATAGGTATAGGCCAAGATATTTGAGGGAGGAGGCTCGCGTTACAGCCACCACACACCTACACTACAGGAACCACTGGGTCACTGTTAGCTAGATCACTATGTGTGCTTTCCTGCAGGCCGATATCGTGGACCCTGTGACTTCTTTTGAATTTATTTACATAAAATGTATACCATATTTGTCGATTACTTTTAACAACAACAACGAAAACATCTATTACTAGTACATTGACACGATTTAAAAACATTCGTATAAAACGAAATGTAAAAGCAAAACGGTCACCTGTATCTGCGAGAACAATCGATAGCATATTAATGTCACTCAATATAAATATCAAAGTAGCTATGTACAGGCGCCGACAGATGTCACTAGCTTTGTGTGCACTCGTGTTGAAACTGCGAAAAAGTGAACATAAAATTATTATGTAATAACAAATGTTGATTAGCAACGGTAAAATATGACTTGCCTTTTTGAGATAAACTATAATTAAAGACATCTCATCTTGAGCTATCTTCAGTTTTGTCTGAGTAAAAATAAAAACCAAAAACCATGAAATTGCAGTTGTTATTAGAGCTACGCCCCAAGCAAATAGGCAAGCTTTTAGATACTTTAAGCGGATATGCCCATTGAAAACTTTTACAATATCCACGTAAAACATATGACACAAAACTAACAACCAGTGGATGTACACAGTTCTTAAGTAAATATGTAAAATAGTTGCTAACATAGGTGGTTTTGCATCGAAGTGTATGAAATGATCTTTCGGTAAGAAATATAATTCATCAATCCTCCTTACAACTGCACTGTACAGAACGTTCGTAAAAATTGCGTTCAAAAGCGAAAAGTTTTTGAAATTACGAAATTTCGTAAAGAAACACCATGATGTTATTCCGTATATCATAGTTGCTGAAGATAACACCCACACTATTATTTGTAACCATAATTCAATACGATGTTTTTTGATGTTTTCTTTTTGTTCTAAAGTCAACCACATTAGATTATCACGTACACTGGTATTATTGTCCTTGTCAGACATGACAAACACTCGCTTGTGCAGCTTTAATGTTCTTCTGATATAAAAATCACGTGTTACTATGTCCGTACACGGTAATCTTAGAAACCCCCCCGTGGCAAGCAGGAGCGGGTCCGTGGGTACGTTGCAAAGACGCAACAGTTCATGATTTAGTTTTAAAAACTATTCTTAATCTTCCTGGCTAGTCCCATGTGTTTTGTATTCGGCGAAACACTCTTTTTATCTTCATGTAATGTAAAAAAAACAAATGTTTCTCTGATATAAAAATCTAATCGTAACTTTGTTCGTACAACGTGTACATTTCTAAGACGCAACACTTCGTGATTTAGTTTGAACACAACTCATCAGCTTCCTGGCCGTGTAGGGTCGGTGAAACACTTCTTATTTCCCATCTTTTTTCGAGCTGGTAACTGACACTCGTTTTTATATCATTCCAAACACAGTCCATCCATCATCATCATCACCTTGGTTTTTCCTCTCCTTACACACTAACTAACACTGTTTAACTGTTTATTAAAAGTTTGAGATAAATACACTTCTAAGAAACAAACACAAGTGTTGCATCTGAAACGTTCGATACTAGTAAAGATAGATATTAAACGAATTAAGGATACAAGTATGTTTGAAATGTTTTCCTGTTTGTTACGTCTTGGTTGCATGCTTTAATTAATGTAGATTTATTAAAACTGTGTAATATTTTAAGCTGGTTCGTTGGACCTTGGGAGTGTCGAGAATCAGAAGCGTGTCAATCGAGTGCCGTGTTATCTTCTTCCTGCAATTACTGAACCAACCAGGGGGCGTACTTGTCTTGATCACATCTTTATTGAATTAAACTACAGATCCAAAGGAATAACCGGCAAATGCTCGATAACAGATCACGACATGGTTCTGGCTGACATTTATCTAAACGACATTAAATCTTATACAAGATCCAGATGGAAGAATACAACTGACAATGACGCAATCGCGCGGGAGCTACTGAATGTGGACTGGTCTGATATCCTTCATTCGAACTGTGCCAACTCCTCTGTAAACACACTTATAACTATTATCACCAATCTAATAATCAAACATACGCACAAAGTTAAAATAAGCAGAAATAAATTCAATCTAAAGCCCTGGATCACTCCAGGTCTTATGAGGTGCATAAAGCACCGAGACAATCTGCATCAAGCTTCAAAAACCAACCCAGACGATGAGATGAAAAAACTGATTTACAATAGGTACAGGAATTTTTGCAATAACCTTTTATATAAACTAAAAACAGAACACAATAGCCGGCTAATAACTGAAAGCCAAAAGGACCCGAAAAAACTATGGAACACCCTTAAATCAATATATAGCCCAAATGGTCAAATAAGTGACTCATCTCATTTAATTTCCAATTCGGCGTATCCTGTTAACTCACTTAACAACTGTAATGCTTACTTCACCTCGATTGGAAAAAAACCTATCTGATCTAATACTATCACGAATCTCTGAGACTGAAGAATCCCTAGCCAAAAACTACACACCTCGTGAAAATTTCCCACACTCATTCTTTCTTCACCCGACAGATGAAGCAGAAATAACTAAATCTATCCATCAACTTAAAATTGACAGTGCACCAGGACTTGACGGTATCACTACAAGACTTATAATAAAAATTAAAAATGCAATATTTAAACCACTCACCCACATTTTTAACTTAAGCTTAGACCTTTCCAGAGTGCTGGAAGGTTGCTTCCGTTAGACCAATACACAAAAGCAGCCCTACAGACTTACCTGAAAATTATCGACCTATCGCACTTCTGTCCATTTTGTCCAAAGTACTGGAGAAACTAGTTAAAAACAGGCTAGTGAACTTTTTTGAAAAATATAAATTGATATCAGACAGGCAGTTTGGATTCCGGCGACGAAGGTCAACTGAAGACGCTGCTTCATTACTGACTAACTTAGTGGCTACTTTAGCCCAAAAAGGAGAACACACTATAGCCATCTTATTATAAAAACTTTCATAAGTACAAGGTTTAAACCAGAACTAAAATATCTAGGTTTGTTACCGTACTAGCAAATCGTATTACAAATCGTAGTCCAACAAAGGACTATTTAGTACCAAAGATCAGGACAAGAAGATCTGGACTTAAGATTTCATTCATTCATTCGTTCAATGTTCTATGCGCTGTTCCGTTTTACAAAATGTTGTTACGTAATGTAAAGGAAAAATATTTTTTAAATTGTTATTTGTAAAATATAACATATTGCTATTTAAAGGTATTTAAATATTCCGAATTGTATTTTTTTTAAATGCATGTTCACAATTCAATTATTATTGTTCTGTTTTGTAACAACTATCGATCTAGAGCGTATAACGGAGTGAACTGAGCGGCGCGCGTAATACGAGTAATGTTATCGAAATGTTTATGTTACAACTTATAGTAAATTAAAATGTCCGGTGTCACTTCAAGATTATTAATGTAATACAAGTAAAAGAGCAGTATTATTTTGTGGTGAGATAGTGTGTGGCGTGTGAATTAATGGTTTTTTTTAAGAAAATGGATTAACCAAAGGAAAAATGGAGTGTAAATAATTGGATGTCAGAAAAAAAGGTTAGGGATAGATAAAACTGACATATTTGATGCACTAAACTATGTACAAGTTAAAGTTGACGCAATATAACCTACAGTTCGGCTAAAATACTACGATAAATCAACGAAAACCATCGTTTGACAATTTAGTCCCATACCTAGTTAAACTAGGGGTCACGATGGTTTAACTTTGACGTATTTTGGTACCATAGATTGTTCTAGGACAAGCGTTAAACTTCATTTTGTAATACGGTTTAGTCAAGGTCATGGTTTAAAGCTTGTACTAAACCCGGTATTTTTTTAAACCACGTTTTGTAATAAGACGGTAGGAGTTTTCTTAGATCTAGCAAAGGCCTTCGATACAATATCAATTCACCTTCTTCTTAGAAAACTTGAATGTGCAGGTATACGAGGGGCTGCACTTGATGGTTTACGAGTTACCTATCTGATCGCAAACAGCTAATAAAAATAAATTAACACTTGAGTGGCGTACTTCCCATCGCCTTTGGAATTCCACAGGGCAGCACTCTCGGGCCAACTCTCTTCGGCTTCTACATGAATGATATTTTAAACTTACAACTAAACGACGCTGAAATAATATCGTATGCTGACGACACATTGATAATTTTCCACGGTAAAACTTGGGAACAAGTATACCGCCATGCCGAGATCGGACTAGTAACTGTCTCTAAGGCTCTTGACGCAAACCTCCTGACTCTAAATATAAAAAAAAACTAAATTCTTAACCTTTTCGAAAACAATAGCTTCTAGACCTCCACGTGATCTTGTACTTAAATACCACACATGCTGCAGTCACCAGATATCACCACTTGCACACTGTTCTTGCCTAGCCATAGATCACACTGCCTTTTTTTTTTTTTTGGTGGGTGTAAAATCATCGAATAACCCCTCCCGCTCTTGGGCAGAGCGAAAGGGAGTGTCAGACTTCTACTGACTAAAAACCACCCATGTTCCTTCTTCGCCCTCTATGTCGAAGCCGCGATAACCGTTGGACTACCCGCGGCCCTAGATCACACTGCCTCAATTAAATACCTTGGCATCACAATAGACGACAACATCTCATTCAAATCTCACATACACTTGCTCTCTGGTCGCGTTAGAAGGCTGATATATGTTATGAAAAAACTACGTAACTGTTACTCCCTTTAAAATTCTACGTACAATTTACCTCAGTCTGTGTCAGTCGGTACTTCAATATGGGATTTCTGTTTGGGGTGCAGTCGGGAAAAGCACTGTTATAGAGGTAGAAAGAGCTCAAAGAGCCGTTATAAAGGTAGCTTTAAGAAAACCTTTTCCCTCCTCAACAGATCTTATTTATAAGGAGTTTGATGTCTTAAGAGTACGGCAAATATTTGTTATAAAAGCAACCCTACATGTCCATAAAACCCTAAAAAAAAGATCTTACTACAAAAAACTTATTTCGAAACGCGTCCTCTACTTTCCGCCTCCGGAAGCAAATAGCCAGACGATGCCCATTCTGCTCACATATCCATATTTACAATAGAATTATTAAAAGCTGCAACATTCAAGACTTGAACAACTTTTCATGCAAAAAACTTTATTAAAATGGTTAGCCAACCTATCGTATGAAGAGACGGAAGAAATTTTAAGTTAACTAAAGTACACCAAAAATATTTACACAAATATACACACCCACACATATATACACATACACACACACACAAACACACACACACACACACACACACACACGCGCTTACACACAAAATCATACTCATACATACTGACATACATTAAAGTTACTTAATTAGACTACTTTATAATTTTCAATAAAAAATGTTACTTTACTTTTTTACTTTGTACCATTCTAAGATGTATTTTTTTTTTGTTCCTAGACAATAGTAGCTATTTTTGAAGTTAACGCAACTCTGGCCCCCAAGATACAGGCACAGCCTAGTTTGGGGACCTCTGTTTTGTAGCCGTGTTGAAATATAACTTGTTACATTTATTATTAATGATAAGTTAGATTAAGGATTTATTTGTAACAACGATTTATTAAAAAAAAACTATTTCATTGTGACGTAACCCTTCAAATTACCTACGTGATAGTAAAAAAATAATTTAAAAGACACAATACAAATATTTTAGATAGTGGACATATCGGAAAAAGCACTGTGTTAGTTAATTGGAGAAGGTCGAGTTCTGTGTTGATTTGTGTCGCTCGGTGTCACTGAGTCATAGTCGCGGCGTCTGACCATTGCCTTAGCCTCGCCTACTACACACTGTGTCACAGTTTCCAGCTGCTGGAAAGGATCTCGTTCTGTGCACTACTATGTCATCAATCCAACCGCTTGTATTGACTTTATGATTGCTACGCGGAATGCAGCTGAAGCAATGTTACCAGTCAGTACATCGTCGTAGCGCACGCCTCCAACAACTCAATGTACTTCTCTAAGCCATACACAGTCCGAAAAAAAAAGAAATAAGGAGAAAAACAACTTCTTATCTAGTCTGAACTATCAGTATTGGACGATTGAAGTCGGTGACTGTTAACGTGCCTAAAGTAAGTAAGTAAGTATTGTCTGGCTAGCTTTGATTCATCTTATTTCTATTAAAAGCTTTTTAAAAGTTACGTCAATTTTACCAATAATACTTTATAAGAGTTACACAAAACCAATGACTGACTCTCTCACACAAAAATACAACTCAACTCATTCACCCGCTCACTCACTTTACCTTTTATCTTTACTGCACCTACCGCATATACTTGCAATTGTCACCAATATTGATTCTATTTTTCTTCTTAATGGTTAATAATAAGATTGCATAAGTCAAGGTTTAATGACATAGTCACACTATGTCAATAAACCTTGACTTATGCAATCTTTAAAAATCTTACATTTGCTGTCCAGAATTGTCTTAAATATGCTGGCAATTAAAGGAGAGTTGTAAGGATAATTCTAATCAACATTAGAAATGTAAATAAAAACTTTGACGAACTTCTAAATATCTCAGATACGCAAGCGTTTGACACAGTTTCTGTACTTGTCTCTACCTAGTCCTTATCAAAATTAGAACGAATAGGAATACGAGCCACTGCTCTAAATAGATTTAAAAACTATGTCTCCCGGCGTAATCAATATGTCAAAATAGGCAATTGTGAAGAGCACACAATACTTTTTGGGGTCCCACAGAGGAGTATTTTGAGTCCTGTGTTGTTTCTTGCATAATATAAACGACATCTGTGAAATGACACTACAACACACCAGATTTATTACATTATACTGATTAAACTGATGAATTCGTCTGGGGCGGAATGGGCAGGTGGTTAAAGAAAGAGCCGAACAAACGAGACATATACACTTAATCTAAAATCTTACCTAGAAAAAAATAATACTTATAAAAATACTTATACTTAATTATTAACCTACACTATAGGAACCGCCGGTTGGGAATCAGCTTCCACAATAGATTCTTTCCTGCATGTCAATATCGTAGTCCCTGTGTTTTGGTGCAATTCATCTTCTCTTAAACTTGTTTATAAATCATTCATTCCATATTTCTCGATTACTTTCAACGACAACAAGAAAAACATATTACATTTAACCATCATAATAAGATTAACAAAGGTATCGGTTATTATCGGTATAATCGGGACTCTGCATGTCCACAACAATAAAAGATAACACAATGACGTCACTTAATACAAATATCAAAGTGGCCATAAATGCGTCCACTGCAGCTGAACATAGGCCTCCCCCAAATATCGCAAAATTAAACAATCCCGTACATCGCACACCCTGCGGATCCCCGCAACCGTCACCAGGTCATCGGTGCACCTAGTGGGAGGTCTTCCAATGCAACGCTTTACGGTTCGTAGTCCCCAGTGTACGTTACAGGTCATACCCGCTTTCAGGCAAAACTAGTAAGTCCTTAGCCAAACCATTTCATCGTGTCCGGATTCACGAACCCAAAAAAGCAATTACACTGCACCCAACCCGGATGCCACGCCCGCCGCGCCGGCCGCTGCGACGGAACCGCCTACTACTCGTACGCTCGCTCGGCTCGCGCGTGGTTGGTCACAGTTCTAACCTAGCATAACACATTTAACGTCAGGTAAACGTCAGCTCTGTGTTTCTAATCGAATTAAAAATCATAAAAAGATAAAATTTGGTGCAAAACCAGTGTAAGAGTGTAAATGAATAGCAAATCCAACTAAACAAATAAAAATAAGAACTTTTGATCGTATTTAAACTCCAAAAACGTGATAAAAGTGACTATAACGGCAAAGTGACATTTCATAGTGCTACGGAGTATTTCAAAATTTAAACTGCTATCTCTCAAAGACTTAAAATATAGTGCAAAACCAGGTTAATAGTGTAAACAAATAGTAAATCCTAATTGAACAACTAAAAGTACGAACTTATTAATCTATTGGAACGCTGATGAAAGTGACAACTGAGAATAACAGACAAAGACAATTGACAGTTAAACAGTGTTTTGAACTGCACAATAAAAAAGACTTAAGTGTTGGTTCCCTGAAAACCACAAGGCGTAGCATCTACAGTAAGTCAAGCCAGATACGCGTGGCTAAGCCACCTAAAATACCAATTTGAATACCTATAACCTAAAAATTTACTGCCAAACAACATCAAGAAATGGTTTTTTTATCTGTTTTAAAACATTGATGAGCGCCACCTAACAGATTTACGAAGAACTAGCTAGTACGACCGACATCATAAATCAATAATCGAAAGCGAATCTGCTTCAATACACACCAATAGAGGGCGCTATTTAAAAAAAAAATGGATGAAATAAAAGATTTGCTTATACATATGCAAATGGAAATGAACCAACAAAAAGTGGATATGCTAGCTATGAAAGAAGACATCAAAAACACTATCAATAATAATATAAATGAGAAATTTAAAGCTTTAGAAACCAAAAACAAGCAACTTAAACAAGAATTAGAAATACAAAAATTAACAATTAACAATTTTGAGAGATTCACGAGGAGAAAAAACTTAATATTTTTTGGAGTAGAAGAGCAAGAAAATTGCTACCAAGATTTGGAGGAAAAAGTGCTAAATATAATCAACAACATATTGAACATCAAATGCGAAAAATACTATATCGAATCCGTGCGAAGACTTGGAATAAAAAACGAAAAAATAAGGCCTATTGTAGTAACTTTGCTAACTATGGGGATGAAAATACAAATACAAAAAAACAAAAAGAAACTAGAAACCACACCATACTATATAAAAGAAGATTATCCATTAGATGTCCTGAAAAAACGCAAAGAACTCCGAAGCGAAGTAGAAAAAGCAAGCGAGCAAGGGAAAAAAGCGATTATAAAATATGACAAACTCATAATACTTCAAAATAAAAACCAACAAGATGAACAGCGTAAGACACAAAATAAGAAAAGAAACCTCTCAGAATCCCCAGAGATGGAAGTTTACTCTGCCACTAAAGAGAATCATTTAAAAAAACATCCTTCAAAGATAAATAAAAACAACATTATGACCAATTTTGTTATCAAGAAACCTACGCTGACTTTTTCCGATCCAACTTCTCCTAAAGCACACCATTCGAATCAAAACACTGAATAAACAATTAACGTCCCCCCTCTCGATCTCCCAGTACGGCTGGTCACCGCGGGAGATCTAGACTACAACCCTCTCACATGCTAAAAATTGCATAAGTATATGTATTATGTAAGTAAATACCAGAAAAAAGAGGCAAGTGGAGGAGGCCTATACCCGTAAGGGACCTTAACTAAAACCTACTATTAGAATAATAATATGTCTGTTTATAAATGTAATGTGAAATGCAGAATTTAAAAATAAAATATGTTAAATTAAATTGACTAAACTTTAACGAAATGTTGTTGTATGAAATGATGAACGTGATATTTTTAGTTATGTAAAGGAAATGAAACATCTAAAGACATGTTAAAACTATTAAAAATAAAATACTAAACCATGTTATTGATTTAAATTTTTTGTCGATAAGAAATGTGATATTATGTTACTTGCTAGATCAAATATTTTGTAATAGGAATGAAAAAATGTACTAGTGTAAGATAAAATGTGTAAAATTGTAGTAAATGAATGATAAATAAATGCTTTATGAAATGTAGTAAAAACAAATCGAATAAAGAAATGAAATGTATCGCTAAAAAGAGATCACAATCATGTTATAAATATGATCAGGAAATATATAAATGTAATATTTAATGTAGGCATTGTTAAATGCAAAGTTTAATGAAATGCTGTATGAAAAATATAATATGAATAATGTTAAACAATTTATTAATGCATGTATTGTAAGAAAATTAATTATTTGTTAAGGCAAATAAAGGCTATTTTATTTTTTATTTATTTATTTATTTATACATCGCACACCCTGCGGATCCCCGCAACCGTCACCAGGTCATCGGTGCACCTAGTGGGAGGTCTTCCAATGCAACGCTTTACGGTTCGTAGTCCCCAGTGTACGTTACAGGTCATACCCGCTTTCAGGCAAAACTAGTAAGTCCTTAGCCAAACCATTTCATCGTGTCCGGATTCACGAACCCAAAAAAGCAATTACACTGCACCCAACCCGGATGCCACGCCCGCCGCGCCGGCCGCTGCGACGGAACCGCCTACTACTCGTACGCTCGCTCGGCTCGCGCGTGGTTGGTCACAGTTCTAACCTAGCATAACACATTTAAAATAATTTGCTATGTGATCGTTATTTTGTGATGACTCCTAGTTTGACCTGAATTTGGGCTCGGACGGTAACATAATTCTGAATACAAAATCAAATCAAATCAAAATATTTTATTTCACATAGGCCTACTTTAGCATTTATAAAACGTCGACAAAAAGGTGCACATTTGTCTAACCCTTCGGGGATAACACAAGTGAATTCATATATATGTATATTTAATTATTTAAACTACAGGAACCGCCAGGTCGCTATCAGCTGGATTAATATGGGATATTTCCTGCATGGCAATATCGTGGTCCCTGTGACTAGATGTTAACGCACTTTTTTTAAACTTATTTACATAAAATTCATGCCATATCTGTCGATTACTTTTAACAACAACAACGAAAACATCTATTACTAGTACATTTAAACGAGCCAAAAACATTCGTATTAAACGAAATGTAAAAGCAAAAGGGTCACCTGTATCTGCAAGAATAATTGATAGCATACCGACGTCACTTAATATAAATATCAAAGTGGCTATATACAGACGACGACAGGTGTCACTACCTCTGTGTGCGCTCGTGTTGAAACTGCGACAAAGTGAACATACAATTATTATGTAGTAACAAGTGTTGGCTATCAACGGTAAAATATGACTTGCCTTTTTGAGAAAAATTAAAGTTAAAGACATGCCATCTTGAGTTATCTTTATTTTTGTCTTAGTAAAAATAAACACCAAAAACCATGATATTGCGGTTGTAATTAGAGCTGCTCCCCAAGCAAACAGGCAAGCCTTTAGATACTTTCTGCGGATATGGCCATTGAAAACTTTTACAATATCCACGTAGAACATATGACATAAAACCAATAACCAGTGAATGTACACAGATCTTAAGTAAATATGTAAAAGAATAGCTAAGATAGGTGGTTTCGCATCAAAGTGTGCGAAACGATCTTTCGGTAAAAAATATAATTCGTCAATCCTCCTTACAACAGCACTGTATAGGAAGTTCGTAAAAATTGCGTTAAGAAGTGCAAAATTTTTGAAATTACGAAATTTCATTAACAAACACCATGATGTTACTCCGTATATCAAAGTTGCTGAAGATAACACCCACACTATTATTTGTAAACATAATTCAATTCGATGTTTTCTGATATTTTCATTTTGTTCTAAAGTTAACCCTATTGGATAATCATATACACTAGTATCGTTGTCCTTGTCAGACATTACAAACACTCACTTCTGCAGCATTAATGTTTTTCTGATACAAAAATCTTGTTTTAAAATGTTCGTACACGGTAGTCTTCGTATAAACCCAACCAATTTTTATGAAATGATGTGTGGTTGTTTTCAGTTCAAAAGATGTGATAGTTTTGGACCCAATAGGCCGGGTCCTTAAGAAACAGCAATTTATGATTGAGTCTATAAACACTATTTATAATCTTCCTGTCCTTTTCTGGTCGGTACAACACTTTTTTACTTCTTTCTTCTTTGTTAAATGTCACACTATAATAACTCCTTTTTCTTGTATATCATTCCTGGTTTGTTCTCCCTCTCCATCCTCTTTGAATAATGTTAAACTATGAAATAAAACTTTGAGGTAAATACATTTCTAAGTAACAAACACAAGTGTTGCTTCTGGAACGTTTGACACTATTGTATAAGTTATTTATTAAAAGAATGAATGATACATTTATATTTGAAATGTTTTTCCTGTTTGTCAGGTCTTGCTTGCTTTAATGAATGTAGATTAATTAAACCTATATAATATTTTAAGCTAGTTTGTTGGACCTTAGCAGTGTCGAGAATCAGAAGCATGTCAATTGAGTGCCGTGTTTTGATTATATTTAGGGAAAGGGAGTGTCAGACTTCTACTGATTAAAAACCACTCATGTTCCTTCTTAGCCATATATGTCGAGGCCGCGGTAACTTGTGAACAACCCGCAGCGCCCCGGTCACTTAAGACTAGAACTAACCAGGATAATTTCTTAAACAGATTAACGCTGTCTACACTGGATTAATAAAAAAGTAGTTAAACTACTATAAAAACCCTACTGAATAAACTGAAAAACGAAAAACAAGCACATTTTAAATTAAACAAAACTTGGAAGCAGGCGGGGTCCATTCTATTTTCATTTCATAATTTAATATTCAAATGATCCCCGCCTGCTTCCAAGTTTTGTTTAATTTAAAATGTGCTTGTTTTTTGTTGTTCAGTTTTTTCAGTCGGGTTTTTTAGTATTTTAACTACTTTTTTATTTCCAACTTTTAGTTCTTTCGTTGGTCGCGTAAAAATTGTCGCAGATGATTTAACTTTTGTTTTATAGGATTTGTGACTGCATTTATTTTCAACATATAAGTGTTATATATTTTTGTAATCTCCTTTTAAAACTCTTCATTTTGATACCCTACTCGATGATAAAGGAAAAAAAAATATTTTTAAATCCGCGTTATGGCCCCCTCGAATCAGCAAATTTATTTGTTTTTTTTTTAATTTTAATGTAGCCAGTGACACTCGCGCCATCAAGATGAATCTAACGACGTACCTATATTTTATTCAAATCCCTTCATCCGTTTAGGAGTTATGAGGGAACAAAGAAACGGACATACATACATACAGTATGGGGACCACTTATGTGCAATAATTTCTAGGGCACATTTGGTATCGCCTTTTCTGACGATATACAAAAAATGAACGAAATCGGTCCAGTAATTAGGTCAAAAAGTAGAGTTTTCATTTTGAACAAATTTAAACACTCTGTAGAATTGGATCACTAGGTCAATGATTCAATGAACCCTTTAAAATGCGACGTTGCCACTCAGTGCAAACTATCACGACGCTGTTACGTACCTATTCTACTTATTTGCCGAAATGTAAAATCGGTACACCTGCACGACAGGCTGGAATTTAATGTAAAAAAAAACAATTCAACGTTTGAGTGCGTGCGCAAAACTAAGCGTGTACGGGAGACGCAGCCGCGGACCGCGCCGCCCGACGACACCCACATTCGATTAATACTGTGACGGTACGGCCCACTACCTCTCACAGACACAAGACCAGTACAGACTGACTATGAAATTTAATGTTAATGTGGTTTTTTTTTCGGTATACTAGTACTTGGAATTTCCTATTGAACAACTTCCCTGGCCTGCCATGGTCGAAACTTTGTTTTGTTTACACAAACATAATCTATCACTGGGACGCGCCTACATTTCCTGCGGGTGTACATCGGCAGCGGTGTCTTTTGGCGGCTTCTTTAAACAGGGCGGCACGAGCCACGCGGCTTTCTTCAAAGGCGATTGAGCGAAATAATATTGCGGGCGGGCGCCGGTGCGGCGGGCGGCGCGGCGCGCGGCAGGCCGGCAGGGAGGGAGAGGGACGCGCGGGTGCGGGGTGCGCTCGCGCCACGTAGGGAAGCACACCTGTTATTGACTATTAGCTTCTGTTAAAAGGAATAAAGATAAATAATAAAAAAAACTGTTTAGCTACTTACTTACTTAGGTGGTGCTATGGTGTTTTAAGAATTATTGTCATGATTCTAGAAACCACTATGCCCTGAGTATTTAAATCTAAACAGCTTTTTTGTTTGTGTGTTCTTATTAAATATTATTAAGTAGATTTAGAGATAAAATGCATAAAGTAAACAACAACAATTTATGAATTGTTTTCGCATGTTACATAGTTAGTTACCGACCGGCTCCCGGTCGATCGACAGACCCGATTGATACTCAGGATTACTCAGGAAGTCACTAACTTAACGGTAGTTTCGTAAACTGTTCAATCGTATTTTTAATGTCCAATTCATATTTTTTAATTGTTAAAAATAAATATTCAAATTACACAAAGATACTTGTATTCTAATGCCTTGTTTCGGTAGTAAGTAATTATGTGTAAAAAGTTATCGATAAGCGTTAATGACGATAATTGCACCATGTGCCCTACATTATAATATTTTTCGCCATCTCGGTCTCTCGGAAGTTGCGTTCCGCTTTGTCAGTTCACCGCTAGTCTTCCGGGATAGTGTGTGTGCCTTTCGCAGAGATTTCGTCTACTCAGAGTCTACTTCCGCGCATTGCTTCAAAACGTGATTAGCAAATACCAGTAAATTTAGTGCTTAGGTAGTTTAATTTTTTATCAGTGGAATGGACACTTATTAGTTTAGTATTTATTTGACTTTGTGTGTGTGTAAATTGTGTTTTAAGTATTTTGTATACACTTTGCTCTCGACTTCTTTTTATGGGGCTTTATTAAAAATGAAGTTTATTCGCGTGTCTCCGAAACCGAAGATGAACTGCGCAATCGTATTGTCGCCGCCTTTGACAAATTAAAAACCATGGCTCTGGATCCTGAACGAAATTTGCTGAGCAGGCTTCGGGATAACATTGTGCGGCGATGTAACTTGTGCATTCAAAAACGTGGTGGACACTTTGAAAATGAGAAAATTTAAGTTTATTCTTTTTGGAACTAATGTGTAATATTGAAGTATTTAGTTCAGTTCAGTTATCGCGAAATAAACACGTGGCGGTACAAATGAACTTAGTGGATTTTATTTTCGTCGCACATTGTCAAACGAATCAAAGTGCCGACAAAAAAGCCGCCATGCCGCCCGCGTGCACCGTTGCCACTCTTCGCTCCTGGGGTCAAGGTACGTTGTCTAAACAGAGTGTTTACTTTAAGTGAATTTATTTTGATATTTATTTTGTTTGAAAATTTAACTTTTTTCATTTTCGGTTTTTTATTTTTTATTTAATTTTTCTATACTTCAATGGAGTAATATTCCTTGAGGTTTCAATTATTGCCAAGATGTGAATTCCATACTGTATATACATACACGCCAAACACATAACCCTCCTTTTGGGCTTCGCCACAGTCGGGTAAAAAGTAGTACGCACGTTCTTATTCGTGATATCAACATTGGCATCAGTAGCATGAATGAAGGCCCTATTTCAGAGGATTACCTTATGTTTAATGCATTCCACTTCCTACTAGGATCATAACATATTTGGACCACATTCTACTAAAATCTAAATTGCCTTCTACAACATTAGCACTAGAATCAAGTATATCTGATCACCTGCTTGTAGTATACTTCCTAGAAAACGTGTGTCCCTAACGTCTGTACAATAACACTTAACATCGTATAGATTATCCCTCAATAAATCTGTCTAATCCGTTCTATTAGTACTGTCGAAAAAAACTATTGCATACCTAATTTATAAAGGTTCAACAAATTATAAGCCTATATCAGTTTGCCTTATCAAAGATCCTGGAAAAAATCTCTAATAAACCCCTTAAAAATTTTATGAACCAATTTAAAATCTTAGCTGACAACCAGTACGGATTCAGATCAGGGTGTCTTAACAGAGATTTGACAGAGCAAGTAGTGGAAACAAAGGAAATAGATGCGAAGGCGTTTGATACAGTTTCTGACCCTATCCTCTTAACAAAGGTAAGGTAGGTAACAAATAGGAGTAAGAGGCACTGTTCCAAATATTTTTAAAGACCATCTCAAAATGTCATTTTCTAGTGAGGAGGCACATCACTTTTCGGGGTTCAAAATACTCCTCCTACACACAGTATTTTGCCCCCTGTTTTTTTTACCCGACTACGGCGAAGCCAAAAGGAAGGGTAATGATTTTGGCAGTCTATGTATGTTTGTATGTTTCATCGTAGCGCCTAGACTACTGAACGTATTTTAATAAATGAGGTGTCAATAGATTCGTAAGAATAGCCCGGGTGACATAAGCTATATAAATTTTACAATTTCTTTTTAAGACGGAATTTAATTGTCAAATACTAAGCTCGAAAAAAAATAGATTGATATAATCATAACATGTTTGGTATCAAATGAGAGGTCTTGGCGAGCACATTACAAACATGTGTATATTATAGTTTTAGTCAATATACACGTATAAAATGCGGTCAAAAAGTTGCAGTCTGCTATTTACTCGTACTATTTAAATAGCAAACCAATATTAGTAATATATATATTATTATAACGGATTTATTAAATAACACTAAAATGAAATTCAAATAAAAAAAAAAGTGTGGCACTCGGAGACTGCCGCGGTAAAGCTATTGCATAGCATTTTTTATCAACTTATGTAATTATAATTATTTACATTATTATTATTTTAATTCCTTTATTCAACTTTTTACATATATGTTTGTTATTATTATTATTTTGCATAATAAATATAACAACAATTCATTAAAACTTCTCCTATTCATCGATAGATGGCAAAACTAAAAACTAATAAGTATCACCGCTGTGCCGGTCGGAGTGGGGGTGTTGATGGATTATGAGCGGAAATGCAAACACCAATTAGATTATAGGAGATATATTTTAACACGTTCGAGCACATAGTATCGCAGAGAAGAGAAAAAATCAAAGTGACAGCAAGGTTATTATTCGAGACCCAATTACTTAAAATCTACACACATCAAAAGTGTCTAGGGATCAAGCATTTTTATGCGGATTTCTTGAGATTGAGATGTGGCTTTGTAATAAATTTATGATTTTATAAATTTATATGGATCCTTTTTGGTGCATTTCATAATTTGAATCAGGAACAGTGAATCAAATTCGAGTAAAAGATGAAAATCAGCTGTCAATATTTTCCCTATAAAAACATTCAACGCATTGAAGACATTATTAGTGCTACTGTTTCCCTACTACTGATTAAAACCAACGTTATTATGGAGCGGCGACGTCATTTAAGCAGGGAAGAAATGCTCAGAGCCGTGGGAATGATAGAAGCTGGTTCCCGGCAACGTACTGTGGCTTTAGCTCTGAATACAAGTCAGAGTGTTATCAGTCGACTTTGGACACGTTACCGAAGCACTGGTACCGTGGCTGAGCGCCATGGAGGACGGTATCGCTGCACCACACGGAGACAAGACCGATACATTCAAATCTTAACTCGAAGAGCTCCAACAATAACCGCCATGATGTTAGCCGTGAGGCTTCATCACTCTTCAGGGAACTTAATTAGCGACCAAACAGTCAGAAACCGCTTGCATGAAGTGAACCTTCATTCCCGAAGACCGCTACGGGTACCACCTATAGCAATGCACAATCGTAGGATTCGATATCAATGGGCTCTTGAACACAGAAATTGGGCAGAAGAACAATGGCGTTTCGTGTGCTTTTCTGATGAGTCTCGTTTTGGTATGAGACCGGATACAAGACGTATACGACACTGGAGAACCCCTGGACGCCAACAGCGATTAAAATCCTGCCAGGAAGTCCATCCTTATAGTGGTGGAACCATCATGGTATGGGCGGGTATTTGGATCGGCGGAAGAACTGAGTTGATTTGGATCAGAGGCAACCTCAACGCTCAAATTTATGCTGAGACGATTGTATCAGACGTCATCGTTCCTCTACAAGTGCAAATCGGTCCCTTATTTCAGTTAATGCATGATAATGCACGACCGCACACCGCAAGAGTTGTAAGACAGACTCAAAATCAAAATCAAAAATCAAAATCAAAACTCATTTATTCAAACTAGGCTGATAATCAGCACTTTTCGAACGTCAAAATTTACTTTACTTTACTTATTTACAAGAGACAGTCCCCCAAAACGCCCCCCCTTCGACACTTCCTAGTGTTTTTGCTGGAAAGAAGAAGTGGCGGAACAAACTCCCCAGCACACATCTGTCTGTTAGGTTGGTTAGAAGAACCAGACTCGATACAATAGTAAGGCAAGTAATAGTATAAAAAAGTATATAATAATAATAAAAAAAAAGACATAACATATCAGTAAACTAATCTTGGAGAAAGAACATAAATAAATAACAAACATTGTCTTGTGTTCAACTCAGCGACCAACTGTTCTTATCATTTAAGTAGTCGTTAATGGAATAGTACGCTTTTAAACAAAGATTAGATTTTACTTTGGCTTTAAACGCATTAAATGGCAAGTCTAGAATAGAAGATGGCAGTTTGTTATAAAATGTTATACCAAGCCCGACGAATGAATTATGAACTTTGTGAAGCCGGTGAAAAGGAGCGCGTAGTTTATGCTTATTTCTAGTGTTAAAGTTGTGAATATCACTGTTTTTAGTGTACAGGTGGATATTTTGTTTAATATATAAAATGTTGGCAAAGATGAACTGAGAAGCAACAGTGAGGATGCCAATCTCCTTAAAAAAATCTCTAAGAGAAACTCGGGCACCCAGCTGATAAATTGCACGAACCGCTCGCTTCTGCAGAACAAATATATTTTGAATATCAGCAGCTTTGCCCCACAGCAGAATACCGTATGACATAACGCTGTGAAAATAACTGAAGTAGACTAACCGTGCTGTATCAACGTCAGTGAATTGTCTTACTTTTCTGACGGCGTATGCGGCTGAACTTAGCCTTCCCGCTAGGCTTGATATATGTAAACCCCATTGTAATTTTGCATCTACTGTTATGCCCAGAAATACAGCAGAGTCGGCAGTTTCCAGCTCCTGATTGGCGAGGATAATATTGGGACCCAGATTTCTAACATTGGGTAAAGCGAACTTAACTATTTTAGTTTTCTTGGCATTAAGAACAAGGTTGTTTATTGTGAACCAATCCGTGACCATTGATAGCGTGCTGTTTACGTCGTCAAAATCGTGTCTATTCCTATCTACTTTAAAGATAAGAGAGGTATCATCTGCAAATAGTACAACGTCACAAAAACCCTTTAAATAGTATGGTAGATCATTAATATAAACCAAGAATAAAAACGGACCCAGTATTGAACCTTGAGGTACACCTAGCCGAACCGGTAGCCCGGAAGATTTCGCGCCATTCACGTCTACACATTGGAATCTATTTTGCAAATACGAATCTATCACATTTAGGGCCTCATTTTGAACACCGTAATAACGCAGTTTCCGTAAAAGCGTGTCGTGATGTACGCAATCAAAAGCTTTAGAGAGATCGCAGAAAACACCGATTGCATTTTGCGCGTTCTCCCATGCGTCAAATATATGTTTCAACAAAGCAACACCTGCATCCGTAGTCGAACGACCCTTTGTAAAGCCATATTGATCATTATGAAGGAGATTATTTAAATTAAAATGTACTAACAACTGTTTGAGAATTAATTTTTCAAAAATTTTGCTAAAAGCAGGTAAAATAGAAATTGGTCTAAAGTTACCAATATCGTTTTTACTGCCTGATTTAAATAGAGGGATGACTTTACTGCTCTTCATAAGGTCAGGGAAAATCCCCAAATCGACGCATTTATTGAAAGTAACGGCAAGACAGGGGGCTACAATGTCGATTATGTTACTTAAAAGTTTAATAGAAATGCCCCAGTAATCACCTGTGTTTTTAGACTTAAGTGAATTAAAAACGTTAACCACATCACGAGGCGTTACATGTTCGAAACTAAATACTTTACCACATTTAGACACGCTGCTATGCAAAAGATCTTCGGCTTTAGACGGCGACGAACTTAGGGAACGAGTCGTCGCTATAGGTATGCTGGCAAAATACTCATTAAAAGCCTCGGCTACGTCGGCTGCTTCACTAACTAATTTGTTACCCACCATGATCTCGAGGTGATTATCTTGTATAACAGATTTACCCGTTTCATTGTTAATGATTTTCCAAGTGGCTTTAACTTTATTATTAGAATTTTTAATAGTCTCGCTTAAGAATTTTGATTTTGCAATAATACAAATCTTTTTAAATAATTTGGAATAATTTTTAACATATTCTAGAAAAGTTGTATCAAACCTGTATTGTTTAAGACCATACAACTCGTACAATCGGGCTCGACTTTTGTAAATACCTGGTGTAGCCCATTGGTTGAAGCCCACAGAAGGTCCCTTAATGTTAATCGTTTTAGACTTAAAAATAGATTGGTATTCATTCTGCACAACATCAAAAAGGGCTTCATAAATTTCATTAGGAGTCTCGTGCTCTACTATTGACGGCGTTACTTTAAATGCTACATTATTTTTGAATTTATTGCAACGACTAGCTGTATGAGGCCTGCATTCTATTTTGCGCGGCTTTTGTTTTAATAACATAGGGAAGCTAGCTATTAAGCCACAGTGGTCAGATGATAAGTCACTTAACACTAATTTGTCCTCGGCAACACAATCACTAAACATATTATCAAGGCAAGTTGATGAAGAAGCCGTGATCCTTGTTGGTTCAAAAAACAGGTTAACTAAATTAAATGATCTAAACAAATTGAGAAATCTGATACTTAATGGAGTAACATCTAAAATATTAACATTAAAATCTCCACATAAAATTAAAGATTTATTACTTGATTTTAACTTATTAAGTGAATCCTCCATTACTGATTCGAAATGAGTAAAGTCCCCAGAAGGGGGTCTATAAACACGAATTACTATGTATCGCTCGAGTTCAACGCAAGACAACTCAATAGTGCGCTCAATTGACAAATTAACTAAGTCTAAACGTTGTTTACATTTTAATTTGTTTGATACAAGAATTAAAGATCCACCGCGAATAGCAGATTTTCTCACAAATGCACTCTGTACGGTATAGAAATCATCATTGATAAATGCTACTTCATGTTTCTTCAACCAATGTTCAGTTAGACATAAAACCTGAACATCATAATTCTCCATAAACAAACTTAACTCTAATTCTTTGCCAGATAATCCCTGCATATTTTGATGAACAACATTCAACATATGCGGCCTACCTGTTGTCGCACCTAACAGTTTAAACTACAAGGTGTATCAATAAAAGTGTTAGTATCTGTATAAGTGTTAGTAACAAAAGCAGTATTAGTATCACTACTAACAGAAAACGTTGGCAAACACATACCAGTGTCGCTGTGTATATTGTATGCTAAAAGGTTAGCAATACGTCGCTTAGAACTAGGTGGTAAAAACATTGTGAAGTCAGTGAGTCTGTAATCAGATATAAATTGATTACAGTCAAAATACAAAATAACGTTACTGTGACGACATGTCCTATTATAAATTAACAAGTTTAAATCATAAATGTACTTATTTTGCTCAACGGACAAATATTGAGAATAAGGCAAGGCACAGAAAATGAATTTACAATTAATAGTCTTGTTGAGATGTAACATCAAATGGACACATTCAATGATGTCCCTTTTCCATACATTTAAACTATTCCCATATAATAAAATAACAGTAGAATTGGGATTTATTTTAGTCAATCTAATATTACTAATTAATTGGCTAACACTGGCACCGGGTAAACAATAATTTATAACATAGTGTGGTGAACATTGATTAAATAATGTACCAAATCCTTGACCAAACTTATCTCTCTCGCCGCAGCTAACATCAATGTCCTGCCCTGGCCTGCTCAGTCGCCAGACTTGAACCCGATTGAGCATGCATGGGATATGCTACAGAGAAGAGCTCTGCCGAATATGGAGGGTATCCAGTCGCAAGAAGACCTTTTTTTGTTGTTGCAACGAACATGGGCGGCCATTCCACAGCGTGATTTGGATGAACTCATTTTGAGTATGCCAAACCGATGTTCTTGTGTTGTTAGTGTTCGCGGTAGAAACACGGATTATTAATTGTTTAAGTTACCCAATAAAATTTTAAAGAAAACTGTTATTTCAGTCTTTTTTTCGAACTTTAATGTTAGTGGTTCAAATGTCAAAAATGCCTTTATTAGGAAAATGGCAAATTTCTTTATTAATGCAAAGGTGACTTGGTTTATCGTTACTGTGACAAACGAAAACACTTTATTTGATGAATCCTTAAAGAAAATTTTAATTAATATCAATCAGGAGAAAAGTTATTGCAAAAATATATGTTGATCCCTAGACACTTTTGATGTGTGTATTTACAAGGTAAGTTACAAGTGAGCATCATGCAAGACCCATTTCATCTAGTTATTAATACCATCGTTTAATAAAGGACTTTGTATAAAAAACAAAGACAGCTCTAATAGGTGTTAGGTTATTTTCGTTACGGAATTTCTGGATTCGGTGTCCACGCTCAAGGCCCGCGATAGAAGCTATGTAATAGCTTAAAATAAGTTTAAAAACTAAAACCCAACTATAAACCGCGGTCTTAAAAGTAGAAAACAAGAAAATAATTCTTGTCTGATATTCTTGTATTGAATATGTATATTTCTATTTAAATATAAGTAAAATTATTATAGAGGCCAGTCGTAGTCGCATGCCACCTTGCTAACGGCAACAGCATCTGACTTCTGTATCAATGAAAATGCCATGAAGGAGCATCAGGTATCAGTAACATGCGACTACGTCGGTCCTCTATAATCAATTTTACTTATATTTAAATAGTTTGTATTTATAAATGTTACTCCTACACGCAATTCTTTTAACATACTGTAATTATGCGATGATACTGCAGTATTCGTCTTGGGAAGGGATTAACAAGTGGTTAAGGAAATAACTTAACACAGAAGATAAATAGATAAAAGGATTTAATTTAAAAACTGATCCTTAAAAACAATACTATTACTTAATTATCATATTTTAATTTAAGGAACCGCGGGCTGGGAATCAGCTAGATCACTATGAATGCTTTTCTGCATGACAGTATCTCTGTGTTTAGCTGCTAAGGGTCTTCTTTAAAACTTATTTAAGTACATAAAATTCAAACCATATTCCCCGATTACTTTTAACGACAACAAGAAAAGCATCTAATACTAAAACATTCAATAGATTTAAAAATATTTCGAAATTAACAAAGGTATCGCCATAATTGGGACTCTGCATTATGTCTACAACAATATCAGATAACATAATGACGTCACTTAAAACAAATATCTAAGTCGCCTTATACAAGCGACGCCAAATGTTTGTACCCGTCTCTGCACTTGTAACGTAACAATGACAAAGCGAATACACAATTACTATATAAAAGCAAAAGTTGACTATCAAGGGTACTAAATGACTCCCTTTTAAAAGGAATGGCGTTATTATATGCTCGATGTCAAAATTGTCTTTCCGTACGCATAATTTAGAAGCACAGATAAAAAATAGAAACCATGAAATTAGGGTTGTTAGTGTAGCTACTCCCCAAGCAAAAAAAATAGCCTTCTTTAAATATAGCCTTCGGGTATATCCATTGAAAACTTTGACAATATCTTCGTAAAACATATGACATAAAACCAACAGCCAATGGTTGTACACAGATTTAAAATAAAAGAAAATGATAGGCAGGCAAAATTCGGTACATAATTCGATTATAACCACGAACACTGTAACGCATAAGAAATTTGCTAAAATTGTGTTGAGTAACACAAAGTTTTTGTAGTTGCGAATTTTTTTTAAAAGACACCACGATGTGATTCCGCAAATCAGCGTTGTTAATGTTAACACAAGCACAATAACTGGTATAATTTTCTGAAGAGTTTTTAGAAAAAGCCGATTTGTATCTCTTGGTACGTAATTATCACTATCATATCTGTTATGATTATCACCCACTGCGAAACCATGTCTGATTGTATCGTTGTCAGACATGACGAATATCACTTTTGTACACAAATAGTTTTAAATGTTCAGCAACTGGCAACTAGTTGTTCGCTTAAATTTCAATTGGATTGCGCACACATAGCAACTCGAGTTTCGAGTTCAGGTGATCGTCAACAGTTTTCAGCTGCTGTAATCGATGACTAAGTTAGTTCCTAATTGCCGCAACTAGCACTGTTAAATATTATACCGGTTTTAAAGTGGCTAGTTTGTTTTTTTTGTCCATCGTCACCCTGATCGCTTTTCGCTACGTAGATTGTCCTAGAATTGCGGCAACCGCAAATTTTATTGCAACTATCAACTAGTTACAGGAAACTTTTAAAATATTTATATGCAGTTGCCTCAACTTAAGTTGCTTCATGTGCAAAGCGCCATAACAGTGCACTTGGTTACCGGTTTCCGATCCTCTTATAGCAAATCATATACTCCTATCTATCTACAAATACACGTTTATAAATATTCCATACCCCACGAACGGCAGCCATCTTGTTTTTTTCAATCGGGTGATCTAGAGTATGTTCAATGAAATGATAAACGGGGCGTGCAAATGATTATAAAAGTAAAAATAAATTATACTGATAATAATCAGAACACCCTAAAAATATAAGAAATGACGAAATTTTAAACACATTTTTTTCTACTCTAGTTCAAAATTAACCCCTGAATGTTTCATTGTTTTATTGTTTAACTGTAGAGTAGATGCGCTATGAGAATTTTGTCGCCCTCGCCAAATAAACCTTAATAATTCGTGAGACCGTAGCGCCATAAGTATGCTCTTTTTAGAAACTGCCCTTACTTCCTTTGGCAACTCGTGCCTAAAGGCTGGACTCCATCAGAGCACATGGGCCCGCTTGATGAGGAGGTTGTTACTATCAGGTGACGCCGGACGGCGATTTGCTCACAGCGCGCTCACTCACGTACGTAAAATTTGTGTCATATATTTTTCGAAAAGTTATAGTCTAGTTATATCGGTAAAATAGTACATATCTCTAACCGTTGACCAAACACACTGTATAAAACCAATGCAACTATTATTCAATTACTCATAGTAAATATAATATTATTATAATATAATTATTTCATCAGTTTCCTGTTTGTCTATCTATTTCTACTGGTTAAAGTCATTGGGTATTTATTTGGGTATATATTTATAGCCGCTATACCAACGAACACGACTTTATAGGTTATGGTATTGATCGCGACGATAGGTCGTGGTGGAGTAGAATGAAACGTGTAGTGGACTGTATAAATTATAATAATAGCAAATTAGAAAATGGAATAAAAATACAACGTTCAGTTGGACTATGAAAACAAAGACATTTAGGAAATGCGTAAGCGCAGCCGTGCGCGGAGGCGTGCAACAGCTGACTGCCGAGGCGCGGGGCCCGCGGTCTGCCGTGGTCATCGTGCGGCGGCCGGTTGACACCCGCTTCCCCGCGTCCCTCGTTCACTGCCACTGGCTCTGGCTCGCGGCGATGTTGAGCGGAACGTCTCAACAGGTATTTTTGAGTTTGTATAATAATATAATATTTGGGCAGTTTTATTACAAAACATGGATATAAAGATAGGTATAGTGCTTTTGTAAGGAAACAGGGTTTTAAACTGATTCACTCCACGTGGTAAGCGTTTGTGCGTCAATGTCTCCTCCACCTTTTATATTTGCTCGTCTCATGGGATAATACAGTGTACCTTATGAACTATTTTTAGGATCCTATGAATCTGTGTCGTGCAAATAAATGATTTGTATTAGTGTTGTATTAGTATTAGGTATTCCTTGACCTTAGTATTTTTCCATCTTCCACGGCATGCCCATCATCTGCTCACTTGATGACCTACTGACTGCATCAGTAAGCGGGGTTGCATGGCTGAGTTTTGGGCTATACATATCTAAACTTTTTGCCATCGACACGCCATGACAACGAGAATCAAGTAACAGCTTAGTCTTTTTCATCAATTTTTTTTAAGTGTGGGACCAAATAGCACTTTTTCTTTTTTCCTGTCTTTTTATTTAATACCGTTTATTCGTTTAGACACTTTCGAGTTTCTGACGCACCGTGATTACGTCTAGGCGACTCTCAAAAATCTACAAAAATGGCGGCAGGGACCAATACGTATATAGTTCTTTAAATTGAACTGTGAGGACGCCCAGACGCGGCTTATAATGCTAGTAATCAATCTACTGTTCGACTTTAGAAAGTGTAGACTCGATCTATATAATCAGATCGTAAACAAATAAAAAAAAATAAGTTCAAAAACTAAAACCCGACTACGAATAAAAACGAAGACTAATAAAACCGCGGTCTTAAAAGTATTAAACAAGAAAAATCGTCTAGTAAGTAGATAATTTGATAAATTATAGAGGACAGCCGTAGCTGCATGCCACTGGTACCTGATGCGCATTCATGGCGTTCTCATTGATACAGAATTCAGCTCATAGTTGCCATTAGCAAGGAGGCACACGACTACGACAGTCCTCTATAATTTAATTTAATTCACCCGCGCTTATTCTTACGAATTTATTGACACCTCATTTATTGCAATAGCTTCAGTAGTCTAGGCGCTACGGTGGAACATACAAACATACATACATACATAGACTGCTAAAATAATTACCCTTCCTTTTGGCTTTGCCGTAGTCGGGTAAAAAATAGGTGTTTAGTACAAATCTGATGCATATTGTTGAAATATTCATATTTGGATAAGTCATGCTCAAAGAATTGGGTTATAATAAATCTAACTGAATCAATGTGTGGAACTCTCTGCCTGAGAGTAAACTGGCATCTTCTAGGCACGCTTGTTCCAGTATAGACCTCAACCATCGCCTTCCTTCTTTTGCGCAATCGATGCCCATTGTGCAAAAAAAAGATGTTGGAATCCCTGAAAACACTTAGTGGTCAGTTTTACATACAAATATACACAGATTTTTTTCAAGTAAATGCTCACAAAAGGTCTTCAGTCGCAAGAACATTTTACTTTGATTGATAGGCCCTGGGAAAGCTCGAGCGTGCAATTTCTAAATATTTTGAGATCATTAATTTGACAATAGGCCATTCTTTGGATTCACTGAACAAATATAAAGAGAAATACCACTCTTTGAATTGATATATTATAATTTTTAAAATATTACATTAAATTGTAACCGACATTAAAAAAGAAAGAGACTCCTAACTCGGCAGTTTTTTTTTAGCCAACCACCAAAAGCTAGACCATTAAGAACGCCTCGTGAGACCGCTTTAACAAAGTATACACTGTACCGCAGCTAGTTGGGACAGCTGTTATTTTTTTCACATTTACGATGTTGGTCCCACTGAAAAAGTTGACACATGCTGTATGACGCGATTGGTGGCGATTACAGAGAAACAAGTTAGACTCGAAGCAATCAAAATGAGTTGCTTGTTTGACTTGTTTCACGGAGTTCTCATCACGGTGTGTATTGCGAACTATTAATGCGAAGTGTAAGGGACACCCTAGCATAAACAAACTCCACCCCCTCACAAAATCTATGGAATAACATTTTTTTATTTCATCATCTGCTTAGCCTTATGCCTTTCGTATGTTGGGTTCGGTTTCCAGTAAAACCGCATGCAGCTGGATACCGTCGTATCCTACGAATAAGGGCGTAACGAACATAAGGGCATTTCTTTTTTTATTTTATAACTAGCTGTTGCCAGCGGCTTTGCCCGCTACAACTCGAAAATTATCCCACGAGAAGACAAAATTAGAATAAATACTAGACTATGTAGTAATTCAGGTTATAAACTATCTGTGTACCAAATTTTATGCAAATCCATTCAGTAGTTTCTGCGTGATAGAGTGAAAGGCGAAACTTTGTGAGTGTGTATGTTTGTTACATACACACTCACAAACTTTCGCGTTTATAATATTAGTGTGATATGATTAAATTCTGCTCATCATACTACATGTAACCAGTTCAACAAAACGATTAAAAACGTCACAATTTGAAGCACTCCGTTTTCAAGGAAGAATAAAGCCACAATCGCCCTCGTACCCTCTTTCATCGTAAGTAGTGAATTTGTACGGGCTCGAGTAGCACTCCCACTTCGGCCACTAGTCGGTGGAAACGGAGATTTTTTAAGCAAGAACGTAAATCAAAATATTTTAAACCTCTAGGATTTGTACTAAATTAAGGCATTTTAATTGTGAGAGTTCAAATTTTCCATATTGGGTACATAGAAAAAAACCCTAATTGTGATTGGGGCCGTGTTCTATAGAATGGCTACGCTATGGCTATCTACAGAAGAGACGATTATAAGAAAAAAAACTCAAGTCATTACGCTCTGACGCTCTACCATTTGCTAGAAGTTTAAAATGGAGATTGGCAGGGCATGTGGCCCGTTATACCGACAACGGATGGACAAAGACAGTGAGGCTAATGAGAGGCCTTCACGAATTCAGACGAGGAAGACCGAAAGCGAGATGAAAAGACGAAGTAGAGGCAATAGCAGGAACAAACTGGTCAGATGTTGCCAAAGATAGAGACAATTGGCCTTTACGACTGGCCTGACCACCTGACCTGCATCGACTGGCCTGTTGGTCTAGTGGTTAGTGACCCTAACTGCTATGCCGGAGGTCGTGGGTTCGATTCCCACCCAGGACAAATGTTTGTGTTTGATGAGCACGATCACTTGTTCTGTGTCTGGGTGTAATTTATCTATAATATGTATGTATTTAGAAATATATAAGTATGTTTATCAGTTGTCTAGTACCCATAACACAAGCTCTGCTTAGCTTGGGACTAGATGGCGTTGTGTGATAGTTGTGGAATATTATTATTATTATTATTATTTACCCGAAGAGGGGTCCAATTAGCCCTATCATTATAATTAATTTATCATAAAAGATACTATATATTTTTTTTATATTAATGTCATGATTTATATTTAAAATTACAATATTGCATGTTGAAATCGATTCAAACTAAATTATTTTGGTTAAATTGTTTTAACTGTTATTATTGATTTAAATCTATTTAGAGTAAAATTTGAAAGGATGATGATTCAATTTGAACTATTGTTTTGTAGTAATAAATTTGTTTTGATTGTTGTTTTTAATTTAAATCAATTAAATTATAATATTGCATGTTCTAGACTCAATTCAATATGGATTATCCAATTTAAATTATTTTGTACAATTCATTTAGTTTTAATTGTTATTTTTCATTTAGAGCTATTATAATTGTTATTTTTTTATTTAAATCTATTAATTATTATTAAATTTTCATGAATGTTATCCTTAAATGAGAGGTCAAGAAATCTAAGCACACAGTATAAATTTTATAATCGCATGACGAAACAATTTTTATATGGTTACGTAATTTAATTGTTGAAGCTATTGGAATTAAAAGGCTTTTTTTTATAGAATAGACGATGCCATAAATACGTTTTTGTCTTTCTTCTACTCTACTATTTTGTGTCTCTTGAAAAGTAGCTGTTTTGCAGTTAGGACCTTATTCGTAAGATACGACGATATACTTTTAAATTACCGATAAAAAATATGTACTGATCACGTTTTAAGCGATTTTGCCTCGGAGTACTTTTCATCCTGTATGTTTCTCTGTACAAAGATGGGACTTTCAATCTTTTTCACATTGATAATATTGTAACGATAGTCATCTAGAATCAATACCCGCAACCTCGCTAGAATCGAGTACATTCCGTATACCTACAAGAATCGGGTACATTCCGTAGGTACTTCCATTATATTTACAAGGTCAGCACGGCGGGCGTCGCCGCGTTGGCTGCATAATTGCCATTGCAATTTCGATCATATGCCGAGGGCGTAAAGAAACTTCTTCCTTGTTGGTTTTTTTTTATCTTTAAGTATTTTTAGTTATTTTCTTTTTAGTTATTTTTTTTTCATTTTTAGTTATTAATCGGGAATTTTCTCGAACATCTTTTATGTTTAGGGTAATAAAAGACCGACAGAAAGCGAGACAACGAAAGGTTCGAAGAGAAATGTAGTGCGATAAAGGATTCAGAAGTGTTGAAGTGATTGTGTAATAAATGTGTTTTGTGATTTATAAAGTTATTTAGTGTATTTTATTGGTAGTGTATTGTAGTATTGTTGGCGTTACTCACTTTTTGGTCTGGCGATGGAGAAGTTGCCTAGAGCTGACTACTATTTTTGATTTTTAAGGCGAACCCAAACATTATTCTCAACACACCGCAACTCTTGAAAGGCAGAATCAACAGCGGCGACGACCAGAAAAGCAAGCAAAACAAATGAAACTCAACGAAGTCTCAGAGCAACAATTAACCTGTGAATCCCACAACGAAATGAATCCAAAAACAACAGCAGATGAGTAGGAAAAACATAATTTGCACTTCTCTCAATAAATAATTGTGGAGGGAAGTGGATAACGGTACGAGACAGAACAAAAGAAGGCCAATAGGCACAAAGGATCTACAACTGCAATAAGTCCAGTCGCCTAGCACCACTGATTAATATTATCGTGATTAATATTATAGTTGTGACAAAATATTTTAGATAATAACGACACTTCAAATGTGGATCTTCTGAATCTCAATTTATTCTGTCAATGTAACAAAGCCTAAAAAGATTATAATACCCATAAATGGGCCGTAATGGATGGCCTTTAGAGGGATTCAATGATAAACAGGCATTGTGGAAAATATTTTTGGGTTATTTTGAGAATGGAAAATCATGGTGCTCTTTACTTTCCCAAATTAATGTGAAGTAAGTTGTTATTGAGATAGCAAATGTGTAGGAGGCTGTTCAAACGTCAGGGATGATATTGTAGATATATTTTCACATTTTCATAATAATGAATAATAATAATAATACCCATACTAAAGCAATTGTATATGCTATTATCGTTCATAGAGCGAATTTACCCACTGTTGCAAAGCGTCTCTTTACTTGAACCAAACTCGACGATCAATAAATAATAAGAAGTTTTTTTTACTCTGAAAATGTTATTATAGCTGCATCTGGTAAATGTAAAGGTAAATGAAGAAATATTTAGAAACTGTCACATTATAAGAAATACTGATTTTAAACACAACTAAATCTTTTCTTTTTAAAGTAAAACTTCATTTATAAGCAGTAATGATCACCTCTCAGTTACATTTCCACACTTTTATTTTTATATAGTGGCAATATTTTACGACAAGTTGGCAACACTGCCAGTAATGGCGGACGCAGACTATTTGGCGCCAACAGCCCTAAATAAGTACTCCAAATTCGGGGTATTTGAATACAAAAGAAACCTTATTTCTGAGATTTTGGTTTGTTTGGATTTAAGTACGAGTTTAATCCCTTATTTTGTACAAAAGAAAGATGTTTGTACCCTGTTAAGTTGTTTGTATAAATCAATACATTTCTTGCCTACATTATTGTTGTATTGAGGGAAATTTCTTATCCTAAGCTGTTTACATAATTGGTTTGAAAAAATCTGACATGTAATTTGTGATCCTTATATAGGGTAAATTATTATTTTAACGCCTCTAATACCCGTAGAGTTAGGCTTTTGTACCTGTAGTAGATCATCATTTCATCATCATTCCAGCCAAAAGACTTCCACTGATGGACATAGGCCTCCCCCAGGTGTCGCCACATTGACCGCTCCCGTGCGTCTCGCATCAAGCGGGTCCCCGCAACCTTCACCAGGTCATCGGTCCACCTAGTGGGAGGCCTTCCATCGCAACGTCTTCCGGTTCGCGGTCGCCACTCTAGAACTTTTCGGTCCCATCGGCTAACTGTTCTGCGAGCAATGTGCCCTGCCCATTGCCCCTTGCCTGTCTGGCGATTCTTCGGGCTACGTCGGTAAACTTGGTTTTCATGCGGATGTCCTTATTCCTGTAGTAGATACACCAATATTCTACAAGTACTTAGTACTACATACTTTTTCATGCACCTTAGAGAGTGGCCCTTTTGCCATCAACTGGGTACATAAACCTAACTGAGCGACTATTGCGAGAAACCTATAAATTGACGCAACCCAAGAGTCGAACTCAGAATTATGATTCACGCAGCAGCTGCGACCACTAGACTAATAAGGCAATTTTCAAACAAACAAATAAATTAATGAATAATAGCGAAGCATGAGCCAGTGAGAGGCTTTCTAAGTCTATTTTTGTCATTGATTTCTGGATTAAACATAAAGTACACAAACAACTGCTTGGTTTTCGTAGTCTATGATAATACGTTGTTGACGACTGACAAGCCAATCTTAATAAAAGGGACAAGGTGGGGCATATTGTGTCTCGAATATCAAACCAGCAATGAGCCTGTAAAATATAGGATTGTTGTATTGAAAATCCATGAGTTCCGTGACAAAGCTGCGTTAGACGATGAACGAGATGACATGGCTGCTTGGAAGTGTTTCTCAAAGAATTGGCAAGAATTGGAGCTGAACTGAAAACTAACGGCCGGAACGGACCAAGAACTTTGCCTAGCTTTCCACAACATCTAAATAACTTAGTGGAAACCTAAAAGAAAAAATATAACCTCTATAAATAACAAAATTCTTTTGTTATTAATGACTCTTTGAAATAAATACAATAAGACTGAAAAAGTAACTAATTCTTTTTATGAGAGATTATATGGTCTGGTCTAGTTTGCCGGAGAACAATAGACACCTAAGCCTAGGCTTTGTTCACAGAATTAGTCTAGTATCTTAGTTAGCTCGTCTCTGGCTTACAGGAACCTAACACAATGCCAGTCAATTTACGGAGCAACGGTATCTAAGTAAAGGTGCATGCACACATTTCAGCCGCGTCAATAATGGCGCGTCGGTCACTGGCAAGTCGAGTCGTGTAATCTATGTAAAAGGTATAAGTAAAATGATCTCAAATCGAATCTGACTCAAAGAGTGATAAATAATTATTATAAATTAAGGTGGATGGAGAGAAAGATCAACGAAAATATGTTATGAATGTTGATGTTATGAAGGAAACAGGAGTAAATGATTGCGTGACGATTAACAGCTAAGTTCAGCAAACGATGGAAGAAAAATACCATGTAACGCGCACCCCAAAATAACATGGGACAAGGGCCGAAAGATGATGAGGTACTATTATTTATTTAGGGAAAATGGCGTCGGAGTCGCTTTAAGAACACACTTTGCACTTCCTACACCGTCTACTTTAAAGATACCGCCATTTATTCATAAAGAAAAGTTCTATGCGACGCGCTGTTTGCAGCATGCTTTATTAAAAGCGGTATAGTCTTGTCTTTGGTATTCTTTGTCGTGTAATTTGATTGAGATCCTTAGTTATGAGTCAAATTATACGACAACTGACAAATGGTTGCATAGACTGAACAAGTACACACAAGTACATCTCTCTCATTCTGAGACTCTAATCTGCATGGTCTTTGAATGTGACTTGTACAAAATTGTATTATTATTAGACTTTAAAAGAGGCAGTGGCAGACCTCCAAGTTAGTTTCGACTATTTTTCTCTTACTAATCAGAGTAGAAACAACAGGCTCTTAAAGCTTTCAAAATATTAAAAAAAATGACTTACAAAAGTGTTTGTTTGTAAGGAGCAAATTTCAAAAAAAAACATCACTCGCTCAGCGTGTCGGTGTGACGACGTTTTGTCGACAAGGCACGTCAGGCATGATGCGACTGAAATGTGTGAATGCACCTTTACAAACAACCTGGCTTGCGCGTTGTTTAGTGAAATTGAGATTAATTCATTGTTGTGAGTGTTCGAGTTTCAGGGGTTTGTTCATAAACACAATCAGTGTTTATTATACCAAAAGCTATCAGTAACTGGATTGTGAAAGTTAGACAGGCAGTCGATCCGAGTAATTTACTTTATTCAGCTGCTTATAGTCAAACTGGAAGGTCACCCCACATGGTTAAGAAAAATATAAGCGGATGATGTGTTAAGAATAGTAACATTTAGAATTTAATTTGTTTATTGGCAACACTGTGACGTTAGCCACCATAGTAATAAAAAACTGTTACGAGTTACGACGTGTTCTGTCTGTGTGTCTTGCAATTAAACTTGTTGTGAAAGTTATCAAGACTATCAATTCCACGAGATGCCACGAGTCCTCGACCTGGAGACAGCCACTACATACAAATTATAATACAAGGGGTAAATCCCAACATGGTCCTTCGACAGTGAAAAGTTCCAGCAATTCTGGCAGCAGCAGTTCACGCAAGTATTTTCGTGCAGTATCATCGTGACATCAGTCACGCAACATTTATACAGGACAAGATTCGTCCAGTGTAGCCTTGTTGAGTGGAATATTATTATACCTCAAGGCTATATTTTCAAGAAATCAAGAAATTATCGTCATTCTCACAGTCGACTTCCGTTTCCGTCGTCCCAAGTTCGACAACTTCAGCGACAAGCTAGGTGCGCCATCTCGTGGAAGACACGCAAAATTCGGTGGTGCACTGTAGTTTCCCGTTAACGACATCGAAGAAAACAAGAAATAGCTCCGTCTCTTTCACACTCAAGAGCTCCGGATAAGATCCACGCGCGCCATCTCTATCGCGTGGGGGCTGTTTTATCATCGCATCGGTCGTCGCTCATCGTATCGTGTTGTTGGCAGCATTGGATTTGCGAAGAACTTTACTTCAATCCCAATCAATAACAAATCGAAGCGGAAGACATTTTGTGTAGAAATTCACTGTGTAATTAATTTACGTCGTATTTTATCTTGATACTTAATTTTAATTTAGTGTTAACTCATTAATTACGTTAGAAATAAGTGTAAACGGTTTAATAGAGGCTATGGAAGAATTAAATACACTGGTAAGTGCCAGGGGCTACGTCAAGGGAACCATAACACGGCTTGGAAATTACATAGAATCGAAAGATTTTGAAAACTCATCTCGTTCTGTGCTTGTGGCAAAAAAGGAGCGGCTAATCACTGCATTTCAAGAATATCAAATCAAATCAAATCATTTATTAATTTGCGAATATGGGTACAAAAATAAAAGGTCGTAAACAAACAATAGAGGCCATTAGCCATATCCTACCAATAAGGCATGCAAATTTACACATTTATTTACACAAGTATTACACAATTTTATCCTGTAAATATTCAGTGACAGAATAGTACGCCTTTTTTAGTAACAGTGTTTTGATACTGTTTTTAAATATATTAACATCATTTATCTCCAAGAATGAGTTTGGTAAATGGTTGTATATGCGTGGAGCCATACACAGTATACTTTTATTTAACAATGCTGTTTTATTCATTGGTAAACATATATTGAACTTGTATCTTCTGCTATGAACCTTATTAAAGAGGTTTTTATTTTTCCTAACGAACATTATAACTTCTAATATATATAAACATGGTAGCGTAAGAATATTTAATTTTAAGAAAAATGGTCTGCAACTGTCAGTCAATTTTATACCAGTTATGGCTCGTATACATCTCTTCTGGGCTTTAAATACCGCTTCTTTATTAGTAGAATTACCCCAAAAAATAACACAATACTTTAGAATAGGTGCAACATAGCCGTTATACGCTGTAAGAACTGCAGAAATACTGGCAGTTTTTTTAAGTTTAAACAATGCATAAGAAAAAGTATTCAATCTAGTGCACAATGTATGTATATGTTCTTTAAAATTCAAATTATTATCTATATTTATACCCAGAAATCTGGTAACGTCTACTTCCTGGATCTTGTTATTTCGGTAATTTATGTTCATGTTTGCTATTCTACTTACTCTACTTCTGAATGTCATAAAATTTGTTTTGTCAAGATTTATATGTAAATTGTTTGATGTCAACCAGTTAATAATTCTATCTAATGTCATATTTATCTCAGGTTCCATGTGTGATTTATTATCTCCTGTGAACACTACTGTACTATCATCAGCAAATAGAATTGTGTTGTGTTTTGTCGCTTTTGGAAAGTCATTGATATAGATTATAAAAAGAGGTGGACCCAATACACTGCCCAGTGGAACGCCAGATGTAACCTGTCTACATGAGGATGAATAGTGTGTCGCTTTTTTCACATGGGGACATATCCTTGTTATTTGTGTTATTTGCGTTCTATTACTTAAGTAAGATTTTATCAGGTCTAAGATGTTTCCTCTGACACCATAAGCGTATAATTTATCTAGGAGTATTGTGTGGTCCACATAATCGAATGCCTTTGTGAGGTCCATATAAAGAGCACACGTTTGCTTACCTCTATCCATGTGAGTTAATATGTTCTGGAGAAAATTATAAACTGCTAAATTAATCGATTTATTTTTACGAAAGCCTATCTGTTCATTACAAAGTAAATTTTTGCTCTCAAAGTAATTATAAATACCATTATGAATCACTTTCTCGAAAATCTTCGATATGACTGGAACAAGTGCTATTGGACGATAGCAGCTCATGTCATTTTTATTACTTTTTTTAAATAAAGGTTTAATTATAGTTAATTTTAGTTTTTCTGGGAAGACTCCATTTGTTATACTTAAATTTATTATATGACTAAGAACAAATGATAACTTAATGGATACTTGTTTTAAAACTTTGGTTGATATATTGTCATATCCGGTACTATTAGTGTTCTTCAGGTCTCTAATTATTTTGTGTATATCCTCTGGTATAGTTGGACGCATAAATATGGAGTTTGGCTCGAACGGAATTTGGTATCATGATTTGTTTGGTATGGAAGTAATAGTTTTATCAATGAAAAAGTTATTAAATTTGTTAGCTATTTGTTTAGGGTCAGTTATTATTTTACCATCCACGATAAGCTGTTGTATTTGGTCCTTTGGTATATTTTGTTTATTGGAATTTATAATCTTCCAAGTTGCTTGCGATTTATTTCGGGCAGTTTTTATGTAATTATCATTACGAGCCTTTTGCGTTAGCTTAACGATATTATTTAATCGTGAGGATAAAGTTAAGAATTTCGTTCTATTATTTTCCGTAGGTTTTTTCCTGTAGTCCCACAAAAGCTGTCGCTTACGTTTACAGCATACTTTAAGACCTTTTGTAATCCACCGAGGGCGAGATCTTGTTGATATTTTTATTAGTATAATGGGGAAGCAAAGATTATAGAATAGGAGGAACAATTCATAAAACTCGTTAAATGCTAGGTTAGGATCAGTGTTGGCATAAACGTCACTGAAATTTAGAGAATTTATGCATTCTTTAAATTTATGAATGTTCTCTTTACAGTAGTCTCTTTTTTCTACGTTCCATGATCTAAGGGCGAAACTAGATTTGACTGGACATGTGAGTAACTGAGCAGTGTGATCAGAGAGTGCAAACTCAACAACTTCCGCAGAACAACCCTTAACATTAAATATAATATTATCAATGCATGTTTTGCTTGATAACCGAGTCGGTTCGTTGATGCCTAATTTTAGGTTGTAACTGTGCAGAATTTGCATAAATTCAGTTGCATCATAAGTTTTCTTAAGTAAATTTATATTAAAGTCGCCACAAATGATGACTTTCTTTTTACCATAGCAAAATCGACTGAGAAGGGAGTTTAGGTTTCTAAAGAATATATTTGTATCATCTGTATTTGGCCTTGGAGGTCTGTAGATGCATATAACATATATTTTATGGTCTAGTAGCTCAATGCCAGAACATTCAATGATATTTTCAAGTGAATATTTACTGAAGTCATCTATTGGTCCATATTGAAGTGATTTTTCTATTAAGATACAAGACCCACCACGCCGGTTTTTCCTACAGAAACAAGAAGCTAGTTTGTAATTATGGATATTTAGTATGTTTTTGTCCGTTTCTATCATGTTGTGTTCGGTAATGCATAGTACATTGATACGGTTTTTCTCATTATCAAGAGCTAGTGTCAAAAGATCTGACTTAGAGATGAGGCCATTTATGTTTTGGTGAAGAATATAAATATGGTTAAACACGAAAAAGCTCCTTTGATGCTTGCGGGGTAGATGTATTATCTATATTCTCATTTTGCAATGCACGGTTTGGAGAGCTATCGTGACTAGAAGACGATGTATGGGTCTGAGCATCATTATATTTATTGCAGTGTACATTTGATCTAGCATCTGTTATCTTTTTAAAATAATAAGGAATAGTGCCAGGTTTCAATTGACCAATCATGTTGTTTCCTGTGCTAATATCTGCAGTGTCAGTATCATTTTCATAAAATCTGTTTAAGTATTGTATATAATTATTTAATTTATGAAATATTTTATTGATAGCAATATTTTTCACTTTACCTGTAAATTTACAGAACATATCGTAAGAATATTTTAAATATTTATTAGTGTCGAACGTATACGTATATTCAAATTTCCTGTTACTTAAATACAGAAGTTGGTTGAATGTTTCTATTCTCTTATTAAATATCGTAACGTTATCATTTAATTTAAAATTTGGAGAACATAAGATAATATTAGTATGTGTTATTTTTTCGAGCTTACATTTTATTTCATTTACCAGTGTTTCATAGTTTTTAGAGACTAGGAAGTCTCTTTCACCTACTAAAATGACACAATAATCCTTCAGTGTGTAATCCACCAGTTTTAATTCGAGCCCTGATAGGAGTTCGATAATCCCCGCATTCGGTAGACAGTAATGACAGATTTGATTATCTGAGAAAACATTTTCGGCAGTTCCTAGAATACTGTTTACATTATTATCACTAAGTATACAAATTTTGCTGGAGTATTTTATATTGCCAATAATTTTACTATGAGTACCTTTTGCTGAATCCTGTATGATAATATCCTGTTGAGAAACAGTAGCGCCCTCTGTTTCTGGGTAAGACACCAATTTATGTGATTTTGGAATATCATAGATCAATTCTTCATCCGTAGAACATTGTGGTATGTTGCACGATTGTGTGCTAGATGGTGTTTTGATTAATTCAGCATCTTGAATCGGACTTTGCATGTTAAAGAAGTCAAGCTGAGATCTAACTAGGCTTTTACGTTTAGATTTTGGCATGCCTTTCTTCTAAATCGTACTTGTACATACATGTTTCAGTTTGTTAACCGTTAATTTGTAGTGTTCAATTTGTTCTGCTTGTGCACTATTTTCTAACAGTAATCTTTCTATTTCGTTTTCTGCAATTTTTAAATTTTCTTCTAGTTTACATATTTTGTTTTTAAATTCATCAAAATCTTCGCTTGGCCTGTGTTTTTCAGGATAACTTCTATTTAAAACATATGACGACGTGGAAATAAATGATGTTTGTTCATCCTCATTTTCTGATAGTTCAGATAATGCTTCAAACGAGTTTTGAGTTGGAAATGTAGCTTTACATGTTCTGTTTCTGAATGTGACATTGTTTAAAGGTGTGTTGCATATTGTTGTTGGGTCAGCCGTTTTCTTAATACATGTCCTGCAGCGCCATTTGTTTTTTGATTCTGTATCCATTAGTCTATATGTTTGTGCTGGATAACCGTCGCAATCTGGTTCAAATCTGTATTCACAGACCGAGCACAATGCTGTTTTTTTAATGTCAACTGACTTCTTACATTTATAACATACTACCAGAACAGACATCTTGTAGTTGCGTTTAAAGTAGTTCTAATTAAAACTTCAATTCGTTTTCGGATCAATTTCTACCAATTATAGTTTCTTGATTACTTGGCAACCCCGGTTTAATGTAGTGCCAAAAAGACTCGTTTTCATGTTGCGTTATATCAGTTTCTAAACGAAACTTTTTCCGTCAAAAATTTTACCAGCCGTTTGTGATTGGTCAGTCTCTCAAGTGATGAATCAACTGTGGTTTGTTTACAATACGACAAGACAAATTTTAAACTCACTACTGGTTTTATGATCCAAATTTGCAAAGATCACTCTCCAAAACGATGTTCTTATCAATTGTAGTCACTATTTAGTCATTCCATACTTTGGCACAAAATTTCACTGCTTGAGTAAGTTTATTAGATTGATTTCAAGGCACATACGTCACTTTAGTCAAAACACTCTGATTTAGTGTAATACACAGGATTTCGGTAGGATAACACTGTCACTAATGTAATATGATACACCGAGTATTTTAAGTACTATTTTAGGTACTTTTAAATATAAAAAACATTAAAATTGAATACAGAATTGTGGACTGATGTTGTCATTGGCTAGTGTTGCCATATCCTCAAATATGAAAAGTATAATATACAAATACTCGATAAAAAACCGGAGGACGGTGAAAATGTCGCAGTCCAGGAAGACAAGTATATTGAGATTTTGGCACGCCTTAATGACGCCATAGCGAGTTGTAAATGCGAACAAAAGATGGAATCGGGCGCCCTGGCACACACTAAGCTTCCCAGTGTAGAAATCCCTACCTTTACAGGAAATTATTGTGAGTATATGCCGTTCATAAATGTGTTTATGTCAATCGTTCACAATAATACAAAACTGGACAATGTACAACGATTATATTACCTGCGTACTTTTCTCAGACAGGAGCCTTTAGACTTAATTAAAAATTTACCCCTGTCTGCGGAAAGTTACCTGGAAGCCTTAGAAATATTAGCAGATAGGTATGCTTACAATACGCTCATCAAAAATGATCATATCAATCGCATTATAGATTTACCTAGCATTAAATGTTCTGCAGCTGCCATTAGAGATTTTGTGTCAAAAATCAAGCAACACATTGCAGCATTAAAAAATTTAGATAAAAATGTTAGCGGCTGGGATCCTATTCTTTTGTGTATCCTTTATAGAAAAATAGACCCTTACACAGCAAAGGCATTCCAGATGGATCGAGACATGAAGAAGGAAACATCATGGACGGAATTCTTAGACTTTTTGCAAAGGAGAGCGTTGGCTCTGGAAAGTGTGGATGGAACTGGTCAGTCCCTCAATGCTTTACCGAACTGCTCTTCAAAGTCAGCAGGCACAAAGTCTTCGGTGAATGTGTCAACAGCCTCAGCATCTCATCCATGCCCAAAATGTAACTTGTCTCATAAATTATTTACTTGCCCACAGTTTAAATTATTACCTGTAAAGGAAAGGTTACAGTTTGTTATACAAAATAAATTATGCAAAATATGTTTAAATCCACACCAAGGTAGGTGCAGGTATTTCTTCAGGTGTAATACCTGCAAAAAGGCTCACAGTACCCTACTACATGAAGATGACACAACAAGCAATGGCCAGGAAAATCCAGTGGTCCTCGTAGCAAAGAATACTAATAATCAAACTTTGCTCCCTACAGCTAAAGTCAAATTGCTACGAAGTGATGGGACGGAGTTACATGTCAAAGCCCTTTTGGACACAGGCTCACAGGTGTCATTTGTCACATCTCAGGTAGTACAGGAGTTAGGGCTCAAACCTAAGGAGAGCAACATAGACATAGTGGGGATTACAAACATCAACAACAAAATTAAATACAGTATTCCCCTTGAAGTTCACTCTCTACTTTCAAATTTTAAGTTAACAGTAAATGTGGTAGAACAAATCACTTGCAAACTACCACAACAAAAGACAAAACAATTTAATCTGCCTCCTGGAATAAAGTTGGCAGACAGTGACTATTATAATCCAAGCAATATTGATATGCTAATGGGATGCGATGTCTTTTTCCAGGCCCTGTTGCCGAAACAACAGCTGCATAACGTGGATGGCTGTGGCGCCACCCCTCCAGCACCGTGCATCATAAACACGCAGTTCGGCAGTGTACTTGGAGGTAGCATAAACCAGCACTCTCCCTCCCAAAAGGTACCTCTTGTAGCTTCTTTATGTACAAGTTATGACAACAGCATCAACAATACAATTAAGCAATTTTGGCAGACAGAAGAGGTTCCTCAAATATTTAATGAAAACTCCACAGAATCTGAACTATGTGAAGAAAATTTTAAAAATTCTGTGCAATTTAATAGCAAGGGTTTTCAGGTAGATTTACCAGTTAAGGTTCCTCTAGACTCTAGAGGAACCTTAACTGGTAAATCTACTGAAAAACTGTCTAGAGTCTAGAGCATGTGAACGACCATCTGGGCGATTCATTCAATCTTGCTCTCAATAGATTTGTCAACTTAGAGAAAAAGTTGCATAAAAATTAAAATTTGTTTCAACAATATAAAAAATTTATAGATGAGATCATCGAACTAGGGCATGGCCATTATATAGATATAGGGCAATATGATTTTAAAAATGATCCTATTTACTTTCTACCACATCATGCGGTCTTCAATGAAAAAAGTAAATCAACAAAATTAAGAGTAGTTTATGATGGCTCCATGAAGACTAGTAAAAAGATAGCATTAAATGATATACTTTTAAATGGTCCTGTTGTCCAGAATGATTTATTTGGCATACTCTTATTATTTCGATTTGGTGAACATGCGTTTACCACAGATATAAAAAAAATGTTTAGATGTATCGCTTTAAACCCTTCACATGCCTCATTACAGAACATCCTGTGGAGAGAGAGTCCCAACGTTGAGATAAAATGTATCCAACTAAATACAGTCACCTACGGACTAAAAAGCTCCAGTTTCCTCGCCACGCGGTGTCTGGATGAGCTTGCTTGCATGTACGAAACAGAGTTGCCTATTGCTTCATCCATCTTAAAAAACTGTACATTTGTTGATGATGTACTGTATGCATGTCACGACTTAACTGCAATCCTAGAAGCCAAAATTCAATTAATTGAAATTCTAAAAAGAGGTTGCTTTCAAACTCACAAGTGGGCATCTAATACACCTCAAATTCTGCATGATATCCCAGGAAATGAGCAACGTTTTGATAATTACGATTTTGAAAAGGAAAGTTTCAATTTGAAGACTTTAGGCATTGACTACAATGTCCAAAATGACTGTTTTACAGTAACCTGTCCAGAAAAATTTAATGACAGGCCAGTAACCAAACGACACATCCTTAGTTACATTTCAAAATTCTATGATCCCCTAGGGTTTATAGCACCAATTATTGTGACTGCAAAAAGCTTCATCCAGACACTGTGGGCTGCAAACGTGGGTTGGGATTCTCCCTTGACAGGTAATCTTAGGGAGCAATGGTTGTTATTTTCTAAAAGCTTAGAAAACATGAGTCCTATAACACTGCTTAGAAATATTCCTGCCACGCATGCATTGGTGCAATTGATTGGGTTTGCTGACGCATCCAGCTCAACAGCTTATGGCTGCTGCATATATTTAAGAGTGGTGAATAAAGGTAAGGCAAGCTTATACTTACTGTGTTCCAAGTCCCGAGTGAACCCGCTTAAAAAGCCACTAACTGTGCCAAGACTGGAACTGAATGCCGCACTGCTGCTTGCAAAATTAACAGTGAGAGTTCACAAGGCTATCAGCTTAAAGCTAAGTGTGGAAAACGTGTATTTATTCACAGACTCGCAAATCGTCTTAGCATGGATTGGTACACAGATAACTCGACTAAATGCTTATGTTGCAAACAGAGTTCAAGTTGTGGCTAAGTTAACGGCTGGGTGGACTTGGCACTATGTGTCCACAAATGATAATCCTGCAGACCTCATCACGCGGGGCGTGGCCCCACAGGCGCTGGCGGACAACACGTTGTGGTGGAGCGGTCCGACGTTCCTACAAAACCATGAGTATAACTTTGAAAATAAATTTGACTTAACTGACAGCATTCCTGAAATGAAAACGAATGTTGACACAGCGCTTTCCAATGCCATCGCTTATCCAGTTACACAAAATATATTTGATCTGTTTGAGAGGTATTCAAGTATACATAAAATGACTAGGATACTAGCATACATCTGGCGTTTTTATAAAAACTGTAAAGCTAAGAATAAAGCTGAAAGAATTCAAACAAATTTCTTAACAAATAAAGAAACACAAAGCTCTTTATTGTTTATAATAAAATATGAACAAAATAAATATTTCAATAAAGAAATGAATTCTCTTAAAAACAATATCAATATAAATAATTCATTAAAACCATTACATCCATTTCTTGATAACGAGAACATAATTAGAGTTGGTGGACGACTCCACAACTCTTCAATTCCATACACGCAAAAACACCCTATTATTCTTCCCAAAGAATCACGTGTTACTGATATGATAATTCAAAGTGAGCACATTAGGCTTATGCATGCTGGCCCTAAGCTATTACTATCAGTTTTAAATGAAAAGTATTGGTTGATAAATGGTCTTAGACATATAAAAAAAATTGTGCACAAATGTGTAACATGTTTCAAATTGAAGGCACAAGCCTCCAAACAGTTGATGGGTTCCTTGCCGGAGCAAAGAGTAAGTCAGGCGCGTCCATTTGAAAAAGTGGGTATTGATTATGCAGGGCCATTGGACATAAAACAATCAAGGGTAAGACGGTCTCTAATTACAAAGGGTTACATATGCCTGTTTGTTTGTTTCACAACAAAAGCCGTTCATTTAGAACTGGCATCAGACATGACGACCGCTACATTTCTTGCCTGTTTCAAACGTTTCGCATCGCGGAGGGGTCTCCCTCACTACGTATTTTGTGATAATGCAAGTAATTTCAAGGGTGCAAGGAACCACTTGACTAATTTGTATAGGCTGATAAGCTCTCAAGACCATCAAGCACAGGTCAACGGTTATGGCTTGCAAAATAGCATAAATTTTCATTTTATACCAAGCTATTCGCCTGTGTTTGGCGGGCTTTGGGAAGCAGCTGTTAAAAGCACTAAGCATCACCTAAAGAAATCAATAGGAAATATTGTACTTACTTATGAGGAGATGTGTACTGTCCTCACGCAAATAGAAGCGATTTTAAATTCTAGGCCCTTAGTGCCTCAATCAACTAACTGTGATGATTTCACGTACCTCACCCCAGGTCATTTTTTAGCGGGTAAGGCGCTAGTTTCATATCCCGAGCAGGATCTCCTCTCCCCTGAGGTACCAATCTCAAGGCTTAGACTGGAATGTTACAAACAAAGTTGTACAATCCTTTTGGAAAACTTGGCACAAATACTATCTCAACAACTTGCAATCCAGACCAAAGTGGAGATATGAATGTTCTAATGTAAAAGTTGGTGATTTAGTGTTGCTTCGTGATGACAATACACCCCCCTCACGTGGCCTATGGGTCGTATAACTCAAGTCTTCCCTGGAAATGATAATAAAATAAGAGCATTTGAGGTAATGACATCAAATAAACGAAAACATACTAGGTCAATTACCAAGGTTTGTTTGTTTCCCTTTAATAGTGATGATACCCCTAGTGTCACAAGTTCGTAGGCCATCATAGATGTGTAATTTAGTTATTATCTTAAATTGCGATGCCAAGAATACCATATTGTGTATTATCTTTAAGTTATAAGATGTAAGTTTTATAAAATTGTATACTTTAATACTATTAGTAATCTATAAGTTATAAGATGTAAGTTTTAAATTGTATACATACACTAGTATTTGCGTGATATACTAAGCTAACTAAGCTTCCTTTGCTTCCATGATTAGCAGTTTACTTACTGCCATTTTCTTATTTAAAATGTTTAAAAACAACTTGATGTAAGTAAATTTTCTAGAACCGAGGTTTGCATTTCGCGGCCCCCAATATGTTAAGAATAGTAACATTTAGAATTTAATTTGTTTATTGGCAACACTGTGACGTTAGCCACCATAGTAATAAAAAACTGTTACGAGTTACGACGTGTTCTGTCTGTGTGTCTTGCAATTAAACTTATTGTGAAAGTTATCAAGACTATCAATTCCTGCCACGAGTCCTCGACCTGGAGACAGCCACTACATACAAATTATAATACAAGGGGTAAGTAACTCCCAACATGATGTTAATTCTTAAACACTGATCGAAACCGAGACGCGTTGAAACATCCAAAAATCCGTTTAATTTGCTCTCAAAATTATTAGCTGGCGTAGAATCATCATCAACAGCCTATTAATATTCCCACAGGGAATGGGATATAATCTACCACGCGGGCCTAGTGCGGATTGGTAGATGTCACATGTCTTCGAATTTTTTGGTTCTAAGACATGCCGGTTTCCTCACGATGTTTTCCTTCACCGTTTTGAGAGCAGCGGTGATGAAATAAATTACACAAAGTAATGTGTCTGCCTGGGTTCGACCTATTGTTTGTAAGTCGGGGCCTCCACCACTGGGCCACCGCTGCTCTTCACTGGCGTAAAATGGTTTTCTGGATATTTAATTTCTTCTTGGGGTTATTTGAGACACTGCCTGGCATGACAGTTTTTTGGTTGTATATTTTGTTAGCCAAGAACTTCGACACTTCCACTGTGTCGTCGCATCGGTGGCAGGGTAGAAGCCACTTTGGCTGAATAATGAAGGCTTTTGGGCTAATAGGAGGATAAAATGGATGAATGAAAGTATCGGTGGATTTATGTTTAGTTTGTTTGTTATGAAATAATAAACAATCAAAATAAATCTAACAATAAAACGATTACCTATTACAGGCGCATGTATCACATTGGTTTGTCCTGTAATAGTACGAGACATGTAAGTAAATAAACACATAATTTAAATAATCATTCCGAATTGTGTTTATACTTTTGGCTTTGTAATAATATTTATAACAGGTTCCATAATCATAATTGCAGTTAATTATCGTAGATAAATAGAATTGGTTTTAAACTACAAAGAAACTACTTACGACTTAGCTCACAAAAATGGATAAAGTTTCATCTTTAAAAGTAAAATATTTGTATTTATTAAAATCTCATGCCTCAGTCGACTTGCTCTGATTGATCAAGATTTCTTTCGCCCAAAGAGATACTTAGTTTTATCGTCCGCCAAAACTTTTTAGTTAGCTTGCTTTTTATGATTAAATATAAACTTTCATCATTATCATTATTTTCTAGATATAAATCACTTGAAAGCAACGTTATCAATTTTTCTTAGCAGATGAACTAGACAAATCCAAAGGGAGCCAAAAAAAATATACCATTGAAACATTATTCATAGATGATTTTAGTTTTTAGCTCTTTTTGCAAGCTCTACTTTGACTAAAGAAAGAAAGAAAGAAAGAAACAAAGAAAGAAAGAAAGAAAAAGTATTTAATGGTTTCACACAGGGCAGAACAAATTGACAAAAAAATAAAAATGAAAAGCTTAATACACTTAAAATTAGGACATACTGAGTTTAACTTAAAATTAGTCCCGTATGAAGCCAAAAGGCCACTATCTCAGCATGGTGCTGCAACATTGACAAATGTCACAGCGCTGGTATTCTGTTAGGGCCCATGGTGACGTCACGGCAAAACAAAACTTAAAAATAAAATCTGATAAACACAATAGGTAAATGGTTTGAATTTTCATTTTTTTCAAAACCACTAGTGTGGACCATCAATCAATCAGCTAAATGCATTATTTATGTTTGACTTCCATCATTCGAGTTGAATTATTATGAAAACAATAAATTACTACCCTATTTGAATCGAATTTTCATCGGTTTTAACTTTTCATACGAAACTCAGAGAGAGTTTCGTATGAAAAGTTAAAACCGATGAAAATTGCCCTCTCTCTTTTATGGTATATTATGTAAGACTGGTTGTCATTGGCAGACTTTCGGGTCAGTGGCTACCAGTAACAACTGTCAAGATCAACAATCCGAGACGCTAAGGAAACTCAGTTTGTAATAGATGGTCACCCATCCACGTAGCTTAAAAATGGCTTGTGGCTGCTCTCTCGAGAAAAGCTTAAAAACAGTGTGCAGATGCAGCAGCTTTTCGCCGGCACATAAAGAGAAATTACATCTGAGAAAAATTGTTGGTAATCTACGTGTTAAGATACGTAATTTGGTTTAACCATAATTTTTCTATCGGTATCACATAATAAGAAAAAAAAACCACAAAATCTCCTCCGAAATGTTGTGATTAGCCATTTCACTCCTTCATATTTTATCAAAACAATATCTACTAAAAAAAATCTACTGCTTTACAATACAAATGAAAATGATTTGGTGTTGTTACTATTTTAAAACATGTATAGGTAATTGTCATTATAATAAATTGAAAATAAAAAAATCGACCGAGAAGGATAGTTAGCTCCGCCCAAAAGCAAGGTCATTGGCATGAATACATGACTCTTTTTTCTTATTTTTTTGACGGGTGGACAATCATCAAATCCCGCCATCCTCCCGCTCTTGGGCAGCGCGAAAGGGAGTGTCATACTTTTACTGACTAAAAACCACCCATGTTTCTTCTTAGCCCTTTATGTCGAGGCCGCGGCATCTCTTACAATAAACCGCAGCCCAGTCGGGAGTTGACCCGCGTCGACGGCGCGTATGGAACACGAACGCGCCGTCGCCATGGCCTGTCGTCGTCATATGATAGACGGACGGCGGGCTAGCCCATTACTCACCGTCGACAGGTCCGCGTCTACGGTGGCCGAAAGCCATCACGTGACCCCCGATGCCCGGAGCGTTTCCCGCGGCGACTGGGACGAGAGGTTTTCTCCCTCTCACGTTCCGCCACCACCTTCGCTAGCATCACTGCTTCACAGAAGGAGGCGACGTCGTCCCATTCTATCTCGACCATGGCTTGCACCAGGGCAGGACGCGAGAGGTTGCCGCCTATGAATACAAGCCTTAAGCTGAAAAAAATACCCATGCGGGTGTTATTAATTAGATACGACTTTCTCAGAGTACCGGTCGTTCCATATATGATTATCATTTTCTTATCCTTAACCTAATTTATTCCGGTACAGCATGCCTTCTTGTTCCATGCTTCTTCATTTTTTTTTAGCGTTTCATCACACTAGGAATTTCTCCGGTTATGTGGGTGTATTCACAAACACTTAAACTCACATACACAAATACGCATCAACAAAAATACGTAACAACTATCTGTAGGCCAATATAAAGTCGTCCTACATATTATAATAATAATTATGTATGTTCGTAATTAACATGTACAACATGGACGTGCATGAGAGGTACATACCTATAAATGATTTATAATATATAATGCATCTCATGCACGCCCTTATGCGTTCTCACCACAGTCCATAAAAGCTTTGTGATTTCATTACGTAGTCAGTAGTGCGGGGGCGAAGTAAAAGGTATTAGAGAATCTCCGTATAAAGTGACTTAAAACTTATTGCCAGCGGCTTCGCCCGCTACAACTCGAAAATTATCCCACGGGAAGTTACAATCGGATAAAAACTATCCTATGTGTTAATCCAGGGTGTCAGCTAACTCCGTACCAAAATTTTATCAAAATCGCTCCAGCCGTTTAGACGTGAAAAAGTAACAAACATACACACTCACAAACTTTCGCCTTTATAATTTTACTTGCTGTTGGCAGCGGCTTCACCCGCTACAACTCGAAAATTATCCCACGGGAAGATAAAATCGAGAAACTATCCTATGTGTTAATCCAGGTTATAAACTATCTGTGTCCTAAATTTTATCTACATCCGTTTAGTAGTTTTTGCGTGAAGATGTAACAAACATACACACTCACACACTCACAAACTTTCGCCTTTAAAATATTCAGGCCGCTTTCACGTTAGGGCGTTAGCAGCGCGACAGTCGCGCGGCAGAAGCACATTCCTACACATTTTATAGTAACTACCCTTGCGCTTTCACGTTATCATTTAATGTTGTAACAATTCACGATTTCCGATGATCCTTTTATTTAACTAAAAGGAAAACGTGAACCGTGTGCCTGCCTCGCTGGTCTAGTGGTCGCAAAACGCGACTACTGAGCATGAGTTCCTGGGCTAGATTTCCGGGTCGGGCAGTGTTATTGGGTTTTTCCTTCAGGAGTGTCTCAGTAGCAGCCACGGATTTGTGCCCGGTTGATGGTAATAGGCTCGCCTGTGATTACATGGTGCTTAATGATAATTGACAAAATATGGGTGTACTACATATTTGGTACCTATTTACACCTTTACCTAACACTTTTTTTTTTGGGCAGAGCGGAAGGGAGTGTCAGACATCTACTGACTAAAAACCACACATGTTCCTTCTTTGCCCTTGTGATGAGGCCGCGGTTTCTCTTTCGAACAACTCGCCACCCCGACGGGTCCTTTCCAACCTTTGCCTAACCCCCTAATAACTTTAACAAAAATTCCAGCTAGCCTTGTCAAGTAATCAAGTCACTGTCTCGTCGTGTCCGCCATGTCGCACCCGCCAGCGGCAGCGGGAGCTTTCGCTGCTGACGTTTTGGTACACAATATTCAATATTCCCATCCAGACACATTTCACATCACTAGCAGCCCAGCGATGACAGGTTTAAAGTTTTTTGACGTAGTTTTTGGTGCATGAGTACCCGGTCATACAAAGTATTATTAGTAGCATCCGTGGAGTTTTGATTTGTGCACGGTTGATGGTGATTACTTCCTATCTGATCTATCTTTTCACTGAGTTATTTCCAAACAAGGGTAATCCCACCAAAAACAAAACTTGTAAAAAAAGCCAAGCCGAGCAACTCACTTTTACCGTAAAAAGTAGTGAGATCCATGTAATACCAAGTCAGTTAATAAATTGAATCCCTACTTAAAAACCTTTGATGTTTTAAATAAAAGATTGACTTACTTACTAATTCAGGCTTCTAGTTTTATCCACAACGAAGTTATAGGAGGTCGAAAATGGCCAGAACTGGTTCGAGAAAAGGATAGTACGGCCGTGCCGCTTTATTGCTCGACTTGGCGGGAAAAAGGCAGTTGTTCGTACCTAAATAATAATTTATGACTTGTTAAAAAGCAGCTATAAAACAAAAGAGAAACTCCTTTCTATGCAAAAATATAATCTTCAAAGCATTTTAAATTGAGCAACAAACTAAAACTATTAGTTTCATTTATGAGATCCCACGATCACCATTGCTCTGTGTCGGCCAATCTTTACGAATTTCAAACATGCATGTGGAATAGGAATGAGACGTGGTTACATCGCAAGCTGTATTTTTCCTTTATTTCTTTCTTAACAATTTTTCATATATTTTTAAATATTCCTTAAAAACAAAAAAAAATGTTGCCCACCGGTATCGGGAACGGGGTCCAAACTTAGATTAGGGCGCCAGAGCGGAACTTCCTAAAAATACCGTGAGCCGTGTCCGGGAGTTCTGCTTTCGGTATCAAGTCCTTGATTCAGCTGCCTAACGAAAGCCTCCTTAAGTACTTGATGTTTCGAGGCTCTTGGCAATCAAGCCATTAGCTGAAACGGCCATAGGCAACCTCGCGAGGTAATGTGTTATGATATCCCACTCATGAGCAAAAGCCTCCCCACCTTCCTTCCACTTCTCTCCAAATTATACTTCTTCTTATGTAAGCTTTATTGTCATTAAATTTTCAAAAGTATTTGTTTTATTTTTCATAACTTAAGTGAAAAATGAAAAAACTGGGGAAGAAATTTAATAGATAGACGAACTATCTTTTAAATTTCTTCCCCAGTGTCTAAAATTAAAAGGAAAGTGAAAAAATATAAAGGTACCAGCAGTAAAAGCCCGATGGTGTGACCGTCAGAGTATCAAGTCTCGAGTTCGGACTCAAGACCTCTGATTGAATAAGAACATCATGAGAAAATCGAACCAGCATGCCTGATAGACATTATTCGACGGAATAGGGATGTTTACTGACTTAAAATAATATGATTCTAATTAGTCCGTCTGTTAGATTATCGAAAAATATTGGATGTGTATTTTTGTTTTATCAAATCAATAAAAATTGACGAAGATAAAACGCGTCAAAGATTTGGGTGGGTTGTGACGTCACTCACCGGTAAAAAATGTCATAAGTTAATATCTTAGAAAATGACGTCACACGATATTTTAAAGCACTGCATCGTCTACATAGTTTGTTTACGTGAGAAAATATAAAAAATGTGTCCAATATTTTTTGGAAATCTACTTGTTAACTAACCTATTTAAAGCCATGTCAAAGCCCCATGAGTGTCATACAAACTTTAACACCAGTTTAAGGACAAACCTCACAAAAAAGAAAAACTATAGTATTGTTTGCAGCTTATCCGTAATATTGCAATTTCGTGTGACTGTAAAGCTTCAGGCGCATTTTGCAATAAATTAAACCGTTTGATTTTATTTTCTTATTAAAAAATACAGAACATCACGCCCGAAGGGTTAGGGAGAGGTGTACCCATTTGTGCCGCCACGTTTGCCAGGTTATGTTTAAGTATGTTATGTTTTGAGAGCAGCGGAAAGCAGCGGTGGCCCAGTGGTGGCGGCCCCGATTTACGAACAGTAGGTCGTGGGTTCGAACCCAGGTAGGCACATTACTTTGTGTAATTTATTTAGCACCGCTGCTTTCAAAACGGTGAAGGAAAACATCGTAAGAAAACCGGCATGTCTGAGAACCAAAAAATTCGAAGACATCTACCAATCCACAATGGGCCCGCGTGGTAGATTATAGCCCATTCCCTCTCAAAGAGAGGAGGCCTGTGTCATAGCAGTGGGATCATTGTTAGGCAGTTGATTATGATAATGATGATGTTATGTTTAAATTCCATGTGATAGAGGCCGAGCCTATTGCCATCAACCGGGCTCAAATTCAGACCCCGTATCTGTAATGAGAAATTCCTAAAGGAAAAAACAAATAACACTTTGCCCGACGGGGTAATTGAACCGAGGACCTCATGGCATGTGCAGCGGGTCTAAAATGGCCGCTTTATCAGAATCCACGCAAAATCCTAAAATGGTTAAAAATTTAAAATTCATGAAATTGAAATTTTTAACGTGATTCATATTATGATTCTGCTAAAGCGGCCATTTTAGACACCCTGGAGAAGAGAAAGATTTAAGAAATCATTTTCATTCCGACCGCTACCAATAACTTTGTTTGCTATCAGTACGTTATGCAAAAAATATGTACTTAACCACAAACGTGTCCGTGGATAGTTTTATAGCGGTGTAGGTACGTCCCGGATAGTTTAGTAGGTATCCATTGTGTCAAGTTTTGTAAATCCGACATCTAGCAAAAATATACTGTAGTTTTTGCAACTATTGTTCGAGGTCGATAGCTGCCGAACTAGTCTACACAACACACACAAGATGGCGTTGTTTGATACAAACCGAACGAATAAATAAAAAAAATGTTTGAGTTTAGTTTACTCCAGAGTGCGTTTTGTGAACAAGTGTTGATGACTAGTGACGTATTTACACATATTTTTTATACATGTGGCGAATTAATTTTCAATGTATAGAGTTTACAAAATGTGACTAACTTACTTAATGGGGAATGTACAATAGACCAACGGGGCAGTTATAATTCCTTTTTTTTTTCGTTTCCCGCTATCAATGGGACCTAGCCCCACAAGACCCTCGTTGACAGCTGAACTTAATGTCATACAATATTCATACACCTACCAGTTGTCCTGGCAACGTATAAAAAGTCATTTTGTTTACAAATAGCCACTCAGTAGTTGACAGGAGTATGACTCAGGAGACTACTTGCTGAAGCTATGGCTTTTATATGTGTTGTCAGGGTTTCAAATAAGTGTGTTTAGGAAAAGGATTTGGCCATTTACGAGTAGAATAACTTATACAGAGTCAAGAGAGGACAGTTTAAAATGGTCCAATACGATTTTTTAGGGTTCCCTATCACGAAAATAAAGAAATAACCTTTTGAAAGATCACTTTGTTTTCTATCTGTATCTGTCTGTCTGTCAATCAAGACACTGTCTTTTAGTCCTTGAGGTATCATTTAGATCTACGGTTTTTATCATCTGTGAAAATATCAAACTTCTAAAGAATCGCGATTGATCTTTTATGTCAGATATTTTCGCGATTTAACAAGGGAATCGAAACATACTTCGTACTTCCCGTCGACCAAGGATCAGGAAATCTGGCAAAAAGCAGTGCAGCAACACTTGTAAAAGAAACTCTCGCAACAGTTATTAAATTACCAACATATACTCGTAACCGTGCGTAAGACCAGATGTATGAATGTGGACGACGCAAAAGGAGTACTTAGCAAGTGGCGTTCTGTGGTTTCTGCCTACCCTCATGGGAAAAGAGCGTGAGATTATGTATGTATGTAATAAATAATAACAAAATACCTATAAGTTTGTACGGGGCACACGTTGCTCCAGTGGAATTCGCACTTGGCTGTTTTTTTAGTAGCCTCTTGCCAAGGCCTTTCCGTTGTACCCATGTATATTAACTTACAGTTTATTTATAGTTTAGGAGAAAACTTAGCTTAAATTGAAGTTTAGTTTTACCAAAAATCTATTGAATGTTACTTCCCAATAATTCAAGAACTTTAGGTACTGTATGTTAAAATCTGTTGCTTAGCGCCTCACAAGCTTAGAAATATCACGCAGTGGCAATCCAGTGTGGACTAAACAATTTTAAATCAAGAAATTTTGAAAAATCAATATTCTTGGCAAGGCAATAAGTTTGAACCCGTTGATATTGAAAAAAGGGACACTGTAAACTAAAGGCAACAACTAATAATATTCTTCTACATGTGTTAAAATACACTGATGTAGTTTCAGTTTTGATTAAAATATAAAAGACTCCATTTCTCTCCGATCTTGGGCTGTATTTCGACAACTATTGATATGGCAATTTGTGTAGCATGAGAAAACTTCTGATCGAAAATTCACTATTCGAGAGCACAGATATCTTACATTGATCGAATAATGTTTTCAGCTATTTCAAAAGATAGCTTGTAATTTGTATAACTGTCACTTTTAACATTCTCGGCAGAATGAGGAACAAGATTCGAACAAGAAATCAAAAAGAAAAAAAAAAGTACTCAGTCTGCTTGTCAGTTTTTTACATTTTCAGGGCTTAAAGAACTTCGATTGTATTCATGCTAAGGGGGGTGTGTGGTGTAAAGCGAATGGATTAAACAAGGAATTAATAGGTAAGTACATAAAAGAAACTCTGAAAGTGAAATAAAGTGCCAATTAATGAAATGTTGTGAGGTAATCGGTTGTCATGATATGGGCAGGGCAGTGGGGATGTTTACTGAGAAAAAAAATGTGATTCTATCTAGTCCGTCTGTTAGATTATAAAAAATATTGGATACGTATTTTTTGTATTATCAAATCAATAAAAAATGATGAAGATACAACGCGTCAAAGACTTGAGTGGGGGTTTGTGACGTCAAATGATTGTGCAGCTATTAATATATTCAGTGGAATTTTGAAATGAGGTAGTAACTCAAAATGAACTGCCCCACCTCCAAATTCCACCTTGTAAAAGATCCGGTTGATTCGTCTTCTTCGTACGTCTTCGTGCTGTCCAGATGTCAAGAATCATCATTATCATCAGCCTATAATGTTCCCACTGCAGGGACTCAGGTCTCGTCTCTAAGGGATGTACCACGCGGGCCCAGTGCGCGTTGGTCACATTTCTACGATTTTTTTGGTTCTAATACCACACCACTGGGCCACAGCACTGCCCGATGTAAAGTATCGCCTTTTCAAATTCAAATTCAAATTCAAATCGTTTATCCATAATGTACATTAACAGGTGTTAAGGAAATTAATTCTAGACACAATTATGGACCCTGTCGGGCACAGCAAATGTTTGTACAAGTACAGAGCGGAAGAGCGTTTCTTTTATTATTAAGTTGGCTTAAATATCTATTTTATAATTATATTCTATTAATCTAAGAATATATCTATTTATATACTTATTCTATTAATATTGTTATGCAATCTATGTATTCTTTTATTATTTATTTAGTTATATTTTTAAATTGCTTATTTGTTTACGTCCTTGGTATGGACCTTTTTTTATATTAGTTTTGTAGCTACTTAAATTATGTATTTTTATTGGATTTATCCATTAAATATTCGTGTATTGTATAGTAACTTTTTTAAATTAAGTATTGCTTTAACTTATTTACAAATGTATTGGTTTTCTTTTGTTGCTTTATGTTTTCTGGTAATTTATTATATATTTTTATAGACATTGAATATGGACTAGATTGGTGTAATTTAAGACGGGAAGGGCGCAAATTCAGTTTGTTCTTATGTCGCAAAGAATAATTTGTTTGTACGTCTCCCCGTGTGCTGTAAGAATCCGGATATTTGCGTACTAGTTTACATAATTCCATTATATAAATGCTAACTAACGTGAGAATCTCGTGATTCTGGAAGTGCGGTTTGCAACTGTCTGTTGATTCTATATTAGTAATAATTCTAATTAACTTTTTTTGGAGGGTAAATAGTGACGGGGCGTCTGTGCTGTTTCCCCATAAGATGATGCCATAGTTAAACCAAGCGTGGGCATACGCGTAGTATGTGGTTAACGCAGTTTGTAGGTTTTTAGTCTTTTTTATTTCGCGGAGGGCATATGAAAACTTTGAGATTTTTGATTTAACTGTCTGTATGTGTGTTTTCCAGTTTATGTTTGTATCTATTGTTAAACCTAGGAGAGTGAAATTGCTAACTGTTTCTATTTTTTGTTGGTTAAAAGTAAAATCTATTGTTATTTGGTTTTTCTGCCAGGGGTGAAATGCTATTAATTTAGTTTTAGAAAAATTAATTTCGAGATTATGATCGTGCATCCAGTTTAAAGTTTTGTCGAGAATATTTGTAAGTTTTTCATTTAAATTACCTTTAAATGCCTTACTTTATTCAAGACTAGCTGTTGCCAGCGGCTTCGCCCGCTACAACTCGAACATGATCCCACGGCAAGAAAAAATGAGGATAAAAACTATCCTATGTGTTAATCCAGGTAATCTCAGAATCAAAAATTCGATGATATGGTGACTTCTATGCGAATTATAGTCCCATTGCCTCTCATAGACTAGACATGTCCCAGCTGTGGGAACATTATAAGCTCACGTGACGGCACGGTTGGTGCAGTAGCTGAGCGATTGTACTGCTGCGCTGCGTGTCGCGGGTTCGATCCCCGCACGGAACAAATATTTGTATGGCCTATACAGATAGTTGTTTCGGCTCTGGGTATTTGTGTATGGCAAGGTTTAAATGTTTGTGAATGCATCCACGATACAAGAAATTCCTAGTGAAAGCGACATTAAAAAAAAAAGCAAAAGTATCGTCAAATTACATACATATTATCACGCCTGTAATTCACAGAGGATTAGGCAGAGGTGTACAAAATAGGGAATCGGACTGGGTCAAAAAAATATGATTCTAATTCCTATATTCTAAGTCCGTTCGTTAGATTATCGAAAAATATTGGACACGTGTTTTTTGTTTTATTAAATTAATAAAAATTGACGGAGATAAAACTCCCCAAAGATCATGAGTGGAGGATTGTGACGTCATTTGTAGGTAAAAAATGTACCGATATGTGACGTTATCGAGGAGTTCACGAGTTTTCGAAGCACTGTATCGTCTTCATTATTTTGTTTAAGTGAAAAAAGAAAAAAATACGTGTTCAATATTTTTTGGAAATCTATCTGACGGACTCATTGGTTTTTCTGACAAAATGTGGGTGCACTACTATTTACTAATAGTAAACCGTTACGTTCTATGTAATCGGGGGCGATCTTATTGCCGTCAACTGGGAACAAATCGAAACTCCATGGCTTCAACTGAGTAATTCCTTATAGAAAATCTTTTTCCAATTGGTGTTGTAAGACATTACGAAGTAAAATGCCAGTTTTTTTTAATCAAATCGGAGTTTACCAAATGACTCCTCACGCTCTGAGCGAAGCATCTTTTTTTATTTAGTTACACTGTGACACTGCCTTCAGTGTCGGAATGTTCATCATCTGCCTAGCCTTTTCCCAACCATATTGGGATCGGCTTCCAGTCTAACCGGATGCAGCTGAATACCAGTATTTTACATGGAGCGACTGCCTATCTGACCTCCACAACCCAGTTAATACTAGGTAATACGATACCCTTTGGTAAGACTGGATGTCAGACTTTCAGGTCACCGACTACCCGTAACGACTGCCAAAGATCCAGATATCCAGATCCAGATATATGGCACCCGGGACCAACAGCTTAACGTGCTTTCCATGGCACGGAGGAAACTCGGTATGTAATGGGCGGTCACCCATCCACAGATCGACCTAGGCAAGCGCAGCTTAACCTAAAGATCGACCTGAGTGGCAGTTCATAATAAGCCACGAGCTCCTCAATGTCAGAATGTGAATAATTTCGCACGATTGGCTTTATTTATCAGTACAATATTCATTTATTGCGCTATCGTACACAAAAATGACAATTTATATTAGGTACATAAAAAAAATACAATGATTTTAAATAAAAAAGTTTAGGTCCCTCTCAGAAAAATCAACATCACTATATTATTTTTTTAAATTTGACACACACGCTCATTCGCACAAGAACTCTGCATCGCCTTACGATCAGGTCACGTGTCCTCCTGACGCGAGTTTAACAGTTTTTACCCATCTCAAAAAAAGTGCACAACGGTAAATAAGTTTTTACATCAAAAATATGTTAAGAAAAAGATTTATATAATAACATTTACCGCAATCTACAAAGCGTGCCAAGTATTCATGTAAGTTGGCGCAAATAAGTGTAAGCCAAGTCAACAACTTATGATAAATTGACCAAATATCTACCAGTCTCTGTTTGCCGATACGGCTTAATTATTTTGGGTCTGCTCCCAAACTCCCAAAGGCAGTGTTTAAACATGTAACGCTTAATTAGATATCGATATTACTGATATGTATACATACCTATACTTATCGAATATTAATATAGACTGGATTAATTACTATTCTATTTATTGGTGTTTTGTGTCACATCACTAAAGTTAATGTATTTATACTTATACAGCGTGTATCAAACATTTGCGTTAGTATTTGAGGGTGCTCGTGGTTTTACTCGCATCAGTCATACTTTTCGTTATGGTACCTCATGAAAAGTACCTATGCCATTTATAGGGTGTAAAAGTACCCATAACGCAAACGAAGGGCACTTGTTCTACCCACCTCTGCGATATTTTTTTTGTTCTAGACCATACCTGGGAACCCCCTAGTTACGGAGATATTGGGGATCATAGTTCCAAATTTTGCACAGCTGTTTTTGTAAATACTTACTAGTTTTTCAGGTTGTAACTTTACTTAAATTACTTCTATGACCCTTTTACTTTCAAAGCATCCACTAGCACAATGTTTTAAGAGTGCTGCATTGAGTTTTACCGCAAAATGAAATTGAAACCAAACCGTTATACCCTTAACCTTTTTATTTGACCCCAAATAAAAAGTCGTTTCCAAGCAAAAAAAAAGCGTAGGGGTACTGAGTTTGATGTACAGAATGCTTGGTTGACGTATGTGTGAAAGGTAGATTTACACCCTGTATGTATCAACATAACATCACGCCTGTAATCCCTGAAGGGTTAGGCAGAGATGAACGTAACAGTACAACCTCATTTAATCAGTTATGTTTAAATCCCATAGAATATGGGCTAGCCTACCGTCACCAGGCACAAATCAAGACTCCGTGGCTGGTAACGAAAAATTCCTGATGGAAAAACCCAATAACATTTTGCCTGACTCTGGAATCGAATCCAGGATCTTATGCCTAACATGGCAGTAGCGCTTGTGACGACTAGCCAACGAGACAGACTTTAATAATATAATTATGGTCTACTAGCTGTTGCCAGCGGGTTCACCCGCTATTACTCGATAATTATCCCACGGGAAGATAAAATCGGGATAAAAACTGTCCTATGTGTTAATCCAGGTTATAAACTATCTGTGTACCAAATTTTAACCAAATCCGTTCAGTAGTTTTTACGTGAAGAAGTAACAAACATACACACTCACAAACTTTCGCCTTTACAATATTAGTGTGATATACTTCCAAACTTGTAAATAGCAGTAGCAGGTAAAATTACCCATCATCATCATCATCATTTCAGCCGAAAGACGTCCACTGTTGGACATAGGCCTCCCCTAAGTGTCGCCACATTGACCGGTCCCGTGCGTCTCGCATCCAGCGGATCCCCGCAACCTTCACCAGGTCATCGGTCCACTTAGTGGGAGGCCTTCCAACGCAACGTCTTCCGGTTCGCAGTCGCCACTCCAGAACTCTCCGACCCCATCGGCCATCCGTTCTGCGAGCAATGTGCCCTGCCCACTGCCGCTTAAGTTTGGCAATTCTTCGGGCTATGTCGGTAACCTTGGTTCTCATGAAGATGTCCTCATTTTTGATTCGATCACGCAAAGAAACTCCGAGCATAGCTCTCTCCATTGCCCTTTGGATGACTTGTGCTTTCTGATGAGGCCCATTGTGGATTGTGGCAAATAACCTATATATAGCACCAAAACAACTTAGATAGATGGAATTATTGTTTTCTTATTCAGCTCGCGTGTCTGTTCTACATAACATTTATCAACCTAACCTGTTTCAGCCTATTTTTATTCGTACATTTTATTTAACCAGGTAGAATAATAAGAAAATCATACTGGGTTCAAAGATTGTAATAAAAATCCTTTACAGAGGTCTGACAAAACATTCCAAATATTTTTTTTTTCAAGATCTATTAGCATGAATGACTTAAGTTTTTGACGGAAGGAAGGAACACACATGTTGCACATCTGGATTATTTATTAAGTAAGTATATCGCTATTAAAGATGATGTCACATTCATTAAAATGATTGTGTAAAACAACAAAGTGACGTGTTTCATTGATTTTTTTGCCTTCGACTCCCAATAGTTAATTCATTTTAAAGTTAATAGTGTTTTGCTAATTGGCTATATTTTGTGGTTTTTTTTCACATTCTTGTCGAGAATGAATTTTACATTTTAGTTAGAAATTATTAAGGAGACATCATGTCGTCAACTTGGGCAAGATGAAGAAATACGTATTATAAGAGCTAACTTATTAACCTCTCATGCAAAGTTATTACAATTTATATGGTGCCACCGTACCAGCTTCCTCTACCAAATGAAAAAAGATTTTTGTAAAGTAGACTAGTAAGAACGAATTGAAGTAATTAGTGGGTATACATGAAAAACAAAAAAAAATACCCAATCGCCTTCGTTTTTTACAAGATAACAAAAATCAAAACTAATCAAACTGACAGCTGCTATCGTGATCGAGTCGGAAACGAAGACATTCGCATGAGAACCGAGGTTACCGATGTAGGCCGAAGAATTATCTGGCCTAAGTTTCAATGGGCAGGGTACATTGCTCGCAGAACGGATGGCCGATGGGCCTGAAAAGTTCTGGAGCGGCGACCATGAATCGGAAGATGTTGCGTTGGAAGACCTCCCACTAGTTGTACCGATGAGCTAGTGAGGGTGGCGGGGATCCACTGGATGCGAGACGCACGGGACCGGTCAATGTGGCGACACTTGCGGGAGGCCTATTTCCAGCAGTGGACGTCTTTGGACTGAAATGATGATGATGATGACAGAGCTGCTAATCCAGAGGTACTAGTAATTTTGGCCATATCTAGACAACTAAGTATTTATGCCATAAGTATTTCACGGTATGTTAATAGGCATAATTAATATAATACCCGTATTTACAAAGCGTGAACAACTGCCTATTAAATTAAACTACAAAAATATACCTAAGTAGTTGTAATAAACATATTTGCTTAACTATGTAAATATGTAGTTTCTAACCGCTGCTAAAAATTTAGATTTTGGGCTTCACCGCAGTCGGATAAAAACAGGCTTTATAATTAATGGTAAACCCTTTGTGTGCAAAAAGGTGCATCCATGGACAACGTTATAGCGTCGATGGGATTCCTTATCGTCATCCCCATAAGCTTACCCTAGATAAACTTATCCTACCCTCGTAATGAGCTTTTTATGTTTCTCTCGGCACCTATTTTATTAGACCGAAGCCTGGTTGATCCATCTAAATATAGCATCTATTATTAATATTTATGCAGCGGGGAAAATAATATTTTCTAATATATTTTTAGAAACTCATGAGATCGCTAAGGAGACGCGCGTGGTGATACCTACGCGAATTGATAAAATAAGAAATGAGTACTTTTTTTTTTTGGCGGGTGGAAAATTATCGAATAACCCCTCCCGCTCTTGGGCAGAGCGAAAGGGAGTGTCAGACTTCTACTGACGAAAAACCACCCATGTTCCTTCTTAGCCCTCTATGTCGAGGCCGCGATAACTAGTGTACAACCCGCGGCCCCGACGGGAGCAAGAAATGAGTACTTATGAGGAAGTCTGACAGCGGCGCCAATGATTAAAAAGTTGTGTGGTAATCGGTTGTCATGGTACTATGGGCATGTTATACCGATGAATGAGGAAAATAACTTGAGGAAAGTTTTGAGTATGAATGTGTTGTTCCTTCCTTGCCATACCATCCTTTACGCATAAGGGATAAGTAATATGCCAAGAAAGGAATTTCATTGGCTGACAAATAATGGAATATGGAAAAAGTAGTTAAAAAAAACCCGACTGAAAAAACTGATAAGCAAAAAACAAGCACATTTTCATTCATCATTCATCTTGGAAGCAGGTGGGGTCCATTCTAATTTCATTTTATCATTTAATATTCAAATGAACCCCGCCTGCTCCTAAGTTTTGTTTAATTTAAAACACTCGCGCCATCAAGACGAATCTAACGACGTATATTTTATTCAAATGCCTTCATCCGTTCAGGAGTTATGAGGGAACAAAGAAACAGACATACATACACGTTAAACGCATAACCCTCCTTTTGGGCTTCGCCGCAGTCCTCTAAGCTGCACGGAAATGCGAGGATCAAGTCGTATGTATGGTTCCGTCTTAGGAGTTGTGGTGAAATTCATTTTTTTTTTGTTTTTTTTTTAATGATTGAGCTGCCAGCAACCTTCTTTATAAGATTGAGATATCATTAAATTACTCTTCCAGCTCTAGGCAGAGTAGAAGAAAGTGTCAGACTCATACTAACTAAAACCCATCCATGTTCCTTCTAATGACCTTTGCATTCCAAGCCGTGATGACTCTTTCGAACAATTTTTGCAACGCTGCCGGCTACCTACCCACGAAGTGGCAAATGTAGCTTCCAGCTGTGTGTCTGCAGCTTTAATGCATTTTGTAAATACGATCGTACGTCACGATCAATCACCCGCAACGACTGACAATAATATAGGGTTTAGCAAAATAATTAATTTGTTATTGTGGAGGTACAGTCGTAAACAATAATATGTTTACAAACTCGGATTTTTCGTGAAATAACGGTTGCAAATTTGAGATATGAAAATTTCTTCTAATTAAACGTTGCTAAGTGTATACATAGTGGTGCCACTGACTGTCACATCATTCTATATGAGGAAACTTGAGGTTCCACGTGTGTTTGTTTTATTTTGTGTTAAGGTTTAAGTTTTTTTGTTATTTGTTTTTAACGTTGTGTGGTCTTGTGGCGCGTGGCAAATAAACTCATTTCCTTTATTTCTTTCTTGAACATAACATCATGCCGGTGATCCCTGGCAGGTATAGCAGCAGAGGCCCACACTTACTTCGCTACTTACTTTTGTTTTAGTTTCATGTATCATAGATTGAGACTATTGACATAAATGATGGTGCCTCCGAGACATTTTGCTTGAGTATCTCTATGGGTTTAAGCCCATCTCTTGTAGATGGCGTTGCGTAAGAATATCCTATACCCAAAGGGTAACCAAGAAGGCTATGCTCGGAGTTTCTTTGCTTGATCGAATCAGAAATGAAGACATCCGCAAGATAATTAAGTTTAGCCAGGAAGTCCAAAGAATTGCCAAACTTACGTGGCAGTGTGCAGGACACATTGCTCAGCCGATGGGACTGGAAAGTTCTGGAGTGTAGACCGCAAACTGGAAGACGTTGCTTAAGAAAGCTCTCCCACTAGGTGTACCAATGTCCTGGTGAAGGTTGTAGGAATCTATTGGATGCGAGACGCACGGGACTGGTCAATGTGGCCACACTTGAGGGAGGCATATATCCAGCTGTGGACGTCTTTCGGCTGAAATTATATTTATGATCATTAAGAATATTCTAAAGCAACACCATTTTTAATAGTAAGCCTGAAAATAATACAAACGCATACAACTGGAGTGAATGAAAAAATGACAACCACACGTTAGTTAGTACGTTGTTCATGACAATACAGTAAAATTAGGTCAATGATAGCGGTGGTGCCGTCATTATGATTAAGGGTTAGCCTAACAATACGCCAACGTTGCTCTGATTTTGTATTGTTAGGTAAAAGCTGAAATATGTACTTCAGTTTCGCCTGAAACTTTTTAATTAATTTATATTGTCTAGCTTACGACAGCTAGACAATAACACTGATTTTAAAATGATATTAAAGTTGATTTTGAAATATTTGGCCATGTAATACAAACTCAAAGTAATTAGTTCACTTGTCTAATTGTTTTGAGTTTGTGCATTTCAGGCACTTTTCAATGTCAAATAAAAGGTATAATAATTTGTGAGAAAACTTATTATTCCTTGTCACTGAACTTGTTGATGAAGAGCTAGATAGATGATGATAATGACAGTAGACTACAATTAAAAATTTGCTTTTATTCAGCTATCTTTGGCAAATTAAATTTGTAACAAACATGTTACTTTACACTTAGGAAAGTGATTCATCTTTATGAATAAAATTATGAAGATGAATATTGCCCTATTGAAGGATTTGGCTTAAAAACATGAATATTTTTGAGGTAAAATGTCAACATAATTGTGAAAAAGTAAAAGCGAATTGCGGTACGAACGGAGGGAGGCCTTTGCCCAGGAGTGGGACAGTTAAAAAAAACATTTCCAAATTGCACACATCCAGTGTGAAGAAAAACAATTAAGTAACTAGATAAAAAGTTAAATAAAAATTCCAGCTCGTTTCGATAACCCGAATCCAATTAGGGATATTCCCTTAAGCATCAGTTTGAGGAATTCCTGTTGATTTCTTTTGATAAAGTTACATCACGCCCGAGGATATAAAGATTCATCTCTTGAACCAGCGGGGTCTTACAATTTCACAATCTCAAGGTTATTTTTACAGTTTAATTATAATATTTAAAAACACAAGTGATAGTATAATAAAAATAAATAAAAAGCTCTGCCTAACCCTTCGGGGATCACAGGCGTGTTGTTACGGTAATTATTATATGCATTGTGTTATTTACATAAATATAAAATTAACAATATCAGAGTTTTGAACTTGTATATTTTAACCGTTTCAGAATTTTGAATTTGTTAGTGGAAAATTGTGCACTGTCCAGCGATTTTAACGATCTTTTTCCATTCAATCTTGCTTAAGAACAGACCATAGGGGATTATGTACAGAGCCCGTACCCACCCTTCAACAGGAATAGGATACATATCAATATGCTCTAACGAAACTAGAGAAAAAGATACTGTCTTTCTTAATTTGATTGCAAAATCGATGTGTTTTTTTGGGTGCTAATTATAACTGCTTCTTTTTTAATAGCCACGTTGCCTTCTAAATTACCAAGTCACCCACAATAAACGAGCGTCTAAATATGACTATCTTAGCCACTAGTTAAGTATCTTCTATCTGAGCCACTCTAAAACATGGTGGTTTTTTAGCATCTAAATTTGTAACATGCATTCAAGCAGTAAACTTCTAAAATTTTAACATTTGGCATGTAAAAAGATATTCTATCTACTCTAATATTATAAAGAGGGAAGATTTGTATGTTTGTTTGCAACAAATAGGCTCCGAAACTACTGGACCGATTTGAAAAATTCTTTCACCGTTGGGAAGCTACACTATCTCCGGGTGACATAGGCTACGTTTTATCCCTGTATTTCCACGGGAACGGGACCTACGCGGGTGAAACCGCGTGACGTCTGCTAGTAGCATACATTTTTTAACTCAGTGTGTTTAAAATGAAACTCATCCTCAACAATTATTCGTTATTTTTTTTTCTAAAATTGTCATTAAATGGTAAATAATGGCCACAAATAGTACGTAGAAACTACTGTCGTGACATCGAAAGGCTTAAATAATAAGATATTCAGTTGGCATTGTAAAAAAGACGAATTAGTTTTAGAGGCCATCTCATTTTCCCGTGGCTTAGTTATAAAATTCGAAGTTTTATTACGTGGCCATCAAAAAAATCTGTGGCTCGACTTATTATTTCCCGTTTTTTTTTCACTAACGAAAAATATCTTCGGTAAGGTAGTTTAGGTTTCTACGAGGGACGCTGCCCCCCACGTAAGTGTGTGAGGGAAAAGGATGTGGCTATAGTCAGCACGAATTTGACAGACTCTTCTACTATCTTGGTTGAAGACGCTTTTGATATTGAAGTCACTTCCATCGCCAAATTTCCGAGAAGCACTTTACACATCCCACTTACTCCCAGTTCCACTAATTACATTCAGCCATGCTTATTATACATTCACAGACGGCTGTTCAGCAAAGCGACGGCCAAAACTGACGGGGTTAAGTGGTTCTGAGCACTATCGTGCAAGTACTCGCGTGCGTGGAACCGACAACCAATATTTTACGTAAAAGCGGGTACGAGGAGAAAATTGAATGACGTGTATATTTGTGATAGAGGAGGGGATTGTAATTGCCTTATTTAGAGCTAAGTAGTTGCTGCCGATCTTAGATATAGAGAATTATAATTGGTTTCAAGAGATCCATTTTAGAGGTGTAATAAACAAACATTAAAACGAAATAGTTTTCATGGGATCAAAGGTGATAAATCGAATGGTGGAGTCTGGTAGCGATGAGATTTTCTCATTAATTTGCTTTTTGCAGCGCCGAAGTATATTATGGTAATAACAACATTTTAGATAATATTACTGCCGGACCAGACTGCCCTTTTGAGAGACATGGGGACTTATAGTAACTCTGGACTGAACAAATAATTCACTATTTGCGGTTTCTACACGCAGACAGTAACTAAAAAGAAATTTCTGCTAGCAATCTATTGCCCCGATCATAAAATCACTTGCGCTTCAATGGTAACGTAACTAGTAGGTACATTTCCAACATCAAACTGTTTGCAGTCGGTTTGCACGATTCCTGTAGGTTGAGCAAAATTTGAATGTTTGGCAATTGTTTCTCAATCTCCCAGTAAAGACACGGCTGCCTGAAAGCTTGAATTTGGCGTATGTGTTATCTAAGTCAGTATGTTAAGTATAAGGAATTAACACAGAGGGAATTTACCACAGCGATTTTCTCGGAAACTCTGACCGTCGCGATCATTGTGTTAGGCGAACGCGAACGCATGATCGCGCCGACCGATGGCGCCATTGATATTTTTAAAAATCACTAAAACTTTGCTATCGGTAGTCAATGACTGTTAGTTTCAGCGAATTTTTTACAACCGACTTTCCAGAATAAGGTTATTGTTTTGTGTTTTTGCAGACAAGATTATATTTTACCTTTTTCAACGTGTATTTTATTACGTAAATATATTAAGGAACTATCATGTCGTCACACAGGGCAAGAAAAAAAAAATTTTAGCACTACGTTTTCGCTTAGGTCGTCATTCATATGACTGCAAAACACACACTGCTACGAATTTCCCCTCTTTGGATTTAATAATACGTAAACTGTCACGAAAAGCCCCAGGTTTACAAATGAAAAGCAGCCACAAAGATCATCTAACTTCCACTAAGTTTATGCAGCTCCTGCAAGTGAACATGAAATGTAAAGTTTATACTGCATGCGATTACCATGTTAATAGCTCAGTTTATTTCAAATGATTGTCTTGGGAGCTGTCTCTAAGTTCGCAATCTGCTGCTGTCATAAGTTTGAGACGTTTGTTCCGAAAGTAGGGTAGGAAGTTTGAGCAAATGTTGGAATAATCTGATAAAATGAGGCTGTTCTGTGGTGTTTGTTGTTTTGTGTTACATTGAGAACATTATTTTGTGGATTACTCTAAATCTTTGCTATTATTATTCTGTCTTTATCTTGATTATTTGGTTTCTGCTTCCACATATTTTCTCTAATAGTCTTCTTCTCCTGTCTAATCAAAATCATTTTTTCGAACAGTCTATCCATCGCTTCTTCTTTCTTTCTTCTTCTTTCTTGCTTCGTCTTTGCTCTTCTTATATTATACTTGTGTAATACTTTTATTCCACACTTCTTCTACACTGCACCTCTGTCTGTAACAAAATACGAGCAGGATGCAAGATGGCTGATAGCTTAGTACTGCCAAAACGCTGGTATGTCGATCTGGACTCATTTTTCCTGGGTCGGTCGGTGAAGGCGAAATACAAGATGATTTTTTTGGTCATTGTAATTCCGATAATTATAATCTTTGGCAAAAATCATTGAATACGTGTTTTTTCAAAAATGGTGTAATTTTTTATTTTTCTTTTAAATAACTTTGCCCCCACAATAGGAATATTTCCTGTATCTTGAGTGCGTTTACAAACGTTTAAACTCACGTACACAAACCACTCACGTACACAAATGATAAATAAAATCTAAAAAAATTTGGAGGGTGACTAAAAAATCATCTTGTATAGATAAAACCATTTCTTAGCAGTGAGACAACATAATATTTATCAAAATGGATGGATATTTTCAATAAATTTCGTATTGAAAACGTACTCAATTACACTTTTGTTTGTACAAAAAATTTCAGCAATATCTCCCGCAACAAAAATTACATCAAATAAATGCAATTTTTTAAAGCCCATTTTAAAGTAATAACGAAGGTGCTTTACGTAGCATGGACGAACGAGCGGTGTTTTTAATTAGTTGAAAAAGCTTGAGCTTATGTAAAATGTATTTCCTACATCCCATGGTAAAAATAACATGCGGTACACACTAGAATTTTTTTAGCACCTGATAAAATGTTGTTTTTTGTTTCATGATCGAAATTTTTGGTTTTCAGGGGGACAACAGGAGCTAAACGCGAGTGTGTTTTATAATGCGTTAAAGTCGGTTTAAGTATATGATTCACTGCAAAACAAAATCAGAAAAATATTTGATTTTCTTCAGGATATATTTTTCTACACTAGTGACACAGTGTGTTGAAATATATTACAACTAATTTTAATCGATAGAAAAAAATCGCGGAAGATACTTCTAAAAAAATCCTTTAACGAGTAAAAACCATACTAAAATGCATGTGATCGTTCTGATTTTTTTTTCCGCGGTCGCGGGGAGTGACGCAAGCACCACCCACTCGCTCGGTCGCTCACATTTATTGTCGTCTAAATTTGTAGTATAAACTTGACAGCCTGGTTGGTCTAGTAGTCACAACTACTGTAGAGTATGAGGTCCTGGATTCGAATTTCCGAGTAGCAGCCACGGAGACTAAATTAGACTGGATTAGTGCCCAGTTGATGGCAATATGCTCCTCCGTTATAACATGAGACTTAAAAATAACTGGTGAAATTTGGGTGTATATGTGTACATCACTTAACCCTTCGGGGAAGACATGCTTGATGTCATGATGTTACGTAGAACTGAGATTTTTGGAGAGTAACTTAACAACTTCGAAACAGTGATTTTCTCTGTAAATCGCAGATTTGCAGAGTAAACCACTCTTGCTTCTACATTAATAACTTTATGTATCCCGGAAAAGCTAACAGTCCGAATCGTTTCAAAGTAAATATTCTTATTTGGAAACTCAAAGTTTGAGCAAGCTTTATACTCTTCTGAGAAAAATATTAGAAAGTCGCCATCGAAATATTAAATTTATATACATCGATGGATTCATCCGTTAGTAGCTATACATACCTATCTATTCTCATGTTGATGCAGCGTTGTAAGTCGTTCTCAAAAATCTGGTCCATATTTTTCCGGATGCACGTATATAGCTTACTTATATTCCTTGTGACTTGCATCACAATTGTATGTATCCCAAGTGTTAGTGCTCTGGTCACACTAGATTTCCATGAAGACGAGATTTAAGGAGAATTTTATAATGTTTTTGTGTTATTGTCCACGAAAAGTTTTTAGTTTTCTCCGTAAATTATCCGAATCAAACATGCATTATAATAAAGCATGTGACACTCGGTTATAATTTTGCTTCTCGATCCGTCGCAATCGGATCAGTAGTTTCGAATATTACCTCTCACATACAAACTTACTAAGAAGGCAAAAACAAAATGTAATAAAATAACATAGTAAATCTAGATACATTTTAAAACGGTAGGTAACTATGGAGTTTCTTTCTGGTGCACTTTTCTCGACCAATGTGAAACAAAATATAATAGTTAGAAAAATAACTTTAGTACCTACCTATAAATTAACTCTTTAAAAAATCGTCGGCGCGAAAACGTAATCAACCCAATGACGACTATTGTAATTATTGAATCGTCAAAATGAATAGCATTGGGAATGTGAAGGTTTGTGGCGTTATGGTTTGTTATATCAAAATAGCTGTGTCATACCAAAATACTTTGAATGCGAAAGAGATTTCAGATTAAACTCTAATTATAGGCTCAGATACTTAAATCTTAACGTAAACAGGTAAATATTGGTAAAACCCAGGACAGTGTTAACGTCATAATAACTGGTTTTTGTTTGAACTTTGGAACACTTTTTTATTTTCGTCTACATGAATACGAGTGAATTGGCACGTATTTTGGAAACATCAAATACTGTGTTGTTTTAGCAAATATTATTTTATTTACTTTCTTCACATATTTAAAAAAATAAATATAGTCCACCGGTGTCGGAAACAGGGTCAAGCTAACGGCTGGCGAGCGGTGGTCAGAGCTTTGAGAGAGGAACCTTCTGAACATATCCACCGTGTCCAGAAGTAGTGCTTTCAGAATCAAGTTCCTGATGCAGCAGCCTAACAAGAGCCTCCGTAGGTGTTTGGCGAGGCTTTTGCCAATTAAACAATTGGCAGAAACTGTCGGCACAATGACTGCTGCACTCATGTCCCATACATCGGCAACCTCAAGAGCCAAGTCCAGATACTTGATTAGTATTAAGATAGCTTTCAGAAGTATCTATCAAAAGTACTAGTAGGACCTTTTGGTGTTTGACGTCAGGCACTAACTCAATTATTATTTGCGTTGTGTCATTTTTAAAAAAAGGAAAATGGTTGCGTTCATTCCTATTTTGGTCACGCACGAAGACGTCTTAGTTCACATTATTCTAACTTCCAAAGATAATTCACTTACAGATTCTGTCTACGTCAACTTCTCACTATATTTTATTACTAGCTAACCCACGCAACTTTGTCTGCGTCACAATAAAATATAGCTTAAAACCTTCCTCGATACTCGACTCTCGAACATAGTAATATTTTTTCAATTACCTTTCTAATGTTGAAAAAATTTTCAAAGTCGTCTGAGTAAATTTTGAGTTCAATTGTAACAAAAAAAAAAACTTATTTCCTTTCCTCCTTTCCTCTCTATAATATTAGATAGAACCTTAGATTACATTATTAAAGTGAGAATTACTATAGGCTCTTACTGATAAATATACAATCATCATCATCATCATCAGCCTATATTGTTGCCTCTGGAAACTAAGGAATGGGATGGGCTATAATCCACCACGCGGATTGGTAGATGTCACATATCTTCGAATTTCTGATTTTAAGATATGCCGGTTTTCCCTAAGATGTTTTCCTTCAGCGTTTTGAGAGCGGTGGTGATGAAATAGATTACACGTATCCACATCGGGACGCGAGGGCCGGCGGACCGCGTAATTATTTTGTCGCGCGGACATTTTAACATTGTGATATCTTCTAAAACATTTGTTTAAACTATACAGGGTGGCCGGAACATTGACGTCCAAAAAAAAAATTTCGGTCCCTCGTATCGTGGGGTATTCAAATCACCCCCATGTATGTTCCGCGACTTTTCATAGTTTTCGAGTTATGAATTTTTTTCTGAATGTTTGAAAATTTTCGACCTGACCAACCTAAAAAAATTCTAAAAAAAAAGTAGAGGGTTTTATCGAGTTTCTTTTTTTGCAACTGAATTTTCATAAGTAGTACTTTTATGCATAAAATAATCAGCTTCGTAACTGTGATGAAAGTTATGAAAATGTTGATCTAAAGTGAAAAATTTACGTTCGGTAAATTATGACTCAAATTTTCAACTTTAAATTAAAAATCTTAACAGGTGACTTCATAATTCTTAAGTAGGCTTCAAGAATGCGCCAGACTCTCAGCTTTCATAATCATAAAAAAAATGAAGTACTTAATAGGGCTACTTTGTTTAAAATCGGCCTTCAAAGACAGCGAGGTGGAAAAATTCTTAAAATTACCCATCTGAGTAATTATTTTTTTTTGGCTATTTTCTCGTTCCTAAGGTTAAATAATGATAAGAATACTGAAAACTAACCAACAAATAGTTTCAGAGTTGGGTAAGAAAAGTTTTACGTAAAAAGTGGTTTTGAATAAAACACAGATGATAATGTGAAAAAAAGTACTTAATTTATTTTTAACATTTACAAAAGGTTTTCAAAGTGGCCACCACCAGCAGCAATACACATTCTACACCTACGTAAGAAATTGTCTGGCAATCGTCTAAAAGCGTCTCTGTTCTCTCTCACAACACGTTCAGCTTCTGCAATCAACTGCCTCAGCTCTTGTTCACTTGAACAGTCTCGGGCGTATGCTATTTCCTTGTAATAGCCCCAAATAAAGAAATCGATGGGGTTGAGATCAGGTGAGCGTGGAGGCCACCTAATTGGTCCGCTGCGTCCGATCCATCTGTTGGGGTATGTTTCATCTAAGTAATTTCGGACCTGGGTTGCATAGTGACACGGGGCGCCGTCATTTTGCAACACCATGGTTCGTCTGAGTTCGAGATTCACATCTGCCAGCAACAATGGAAGTTCATTTTCCAAAAAGTTTTTGTATGTTTCTCCATCAAGTCTGGACGGCAGTTCAAACGGACCAATTAGTTCGCCATTGAGGATACCAGACCACAAGTTAACGCTGAAGCGATGTTGAAATGTCGAAGCTCTCACTTCGAGTGGATTTTCATTCGCCCACGTGTGGTAATTATGAATATTGAATATTCCGGATCGCTCAAATCGTGACTCATCTGACCATAAAACTTTATTGAAAAATCCAGGATCCTCTTGCTCTTTTCGTAACATGGTTTGGCAAAAATCAACGCGCAATTGGTGATCTGTAGGCAGTAAAGCTTGGACTCGTCGGATGTGGAACGCGTGGTATTCTTCATCGTGAAGAATGTCTTGGATAGAAGTCCTTGGGATGTACAGAGCACGAGCCATACTTCTCGTACTCGTAGACGGATTTCGCTGAACTTCTTCCAGCACCATTTCTCTGCGATCCGGGTTAGCTCTAGGGATTCCTTCATGACTGCCGCGTCGACCAGGAATGCGGCCTGCCATCAAAGTGTTGTGCGTGTTAATAAAAACACGATGGTCGGGATATCGCTCAGGTTGCGGCCCACCACGACGTTGAAGTTGTTCGCGATACAGTCGCGCTGCTTCATGGCCGTTTCCTTGTGCAACTCCATAAAAATAATGCATTTCTGCATATTCACTTAACGTGTAACTAATTTTTTACACTTCCACGTAAAAAAAGTCCAAATCAGAATGCAAAACACAGTCCAATAAACGAGCAAAGTAGTCAAACAAGTAGGCAGCGGAGTCCGTGGGCAAAGCGAGTGTGGTAAAGACAAAATGGCGACACACGTATAGCAGTAAACACAATGTGAGTACGACTGAGGTACTTGTTTCGCGTTGGCTTGTTGCGCGCCTTGCGTGAGAGAGATAGCAATAATTCGGTCTCTTTTCCTCTCGGTCCATTGTTATTGCAGGTAAAAGAGTTGCACCCTCGTTTACAACCCATAGTCCACGAGAACGGATCGCGCAAAATTCATTAAACTAACATTTAAAAAAATCTCCGTGTTTAAATCTTAGCTTTCCTGCAGTCATTTTTGGTTAGCAAATTTAAATAACCTTAGGAGCGAGAAAATGGAAAAAAAAAATTTATTAATCAGATAGCTAATTTTAAGAATTTTCCACCTCGCAGTCTTTGAAGGCCGATTAAGGCCAAAGTTAGCCCCATTAAGTCCTACGTTTTTTAATGATTATGAAAGCTGAGAGTCTGGCGCATTCTTGAAGCCTACTTGAGAACCATGAAGTCACCTGTTTAGATTTTTAATTTGAAGTTGAAAATTTAAGTCATAATTTACCGAACGTAAATTTTTCACTTTAGATCAACATTTTCATAACTTTCATCACAGTTACGAAGCTGATTATTTTATGCATAAAAGTACTACTTATGAAAATTCAGTTGCAAAAAAAGAAACTCGATAAAACCCTCTACTTTTTTTTTTAGAATTTTTTTAGGTTGGTCAGGTCGAAAATTTTCAAACATTCAGAAAAAAATTCATAACTCGAAAACTATGAAAAGTCGCGGAACATACATGGGGGTGATTCGAATACCCCACGATACGAGGGACCGAAATTTTATTTTTGGACGTCAATGTTCCGGCCACCCTGTATAAAGTAAACGGAACAAATATTCTATATTAAATTTCCGTTCTAACAAACACATTTATTTAGATATAGATTAGATAGACCTTAATGGTTAAATAAGCTTCGCAAGAAATAATTCTATTTAACCTAACATTTCAATAGTAAAAATGGTTACAGTGAGTCAATCTTAATAGATGGATATATGCTGTTCTGGACTTTTTTGTAGAACTTTTAAAGATGAATATTTCTTGAATACATGATATTTGCATAACTTAAACCATTTCCGCAGCGCACGCAAAGGAAGCTCTCAATAAGGAATATCGTTTCCCGTTTTTGTAACATTTTTCATTTATGCTCCACTCTTATTGGCCGTAGCGTGATGTTATATAGCCTTAAGCCTTCCTCGATAAATGGACTATCCAACACAAAAAGAATTTAACAATTCCAAACAGCAGATCCTGAGATCTTAGCGTTCAAACAAACAAACAAACAAACAAACTCTTCGGCTTTATAATATTAGTATAGATTGTTTAGTTCATGGACAAGCTGTCATTTGCAGATTAGGCCTACAAACTGTCACTTTGACTGTAATTGACAGTAACGACCTAACCAAGCATTTTCTTGTATAAAAACTTCTTTATTTAATCAAACCTATTTAGTGACGTCATTGTGAGACATTTTTACATAGCACAGTCGAACAATCTAATAAGTATTACAAGAAGAAATCTTAATAATTTTAGTACACTGAAAAATTTGATTGCAATTTTGTTTTAATAAAGCGTTTTGTTATGCCACTGATGTGAAACGCTGTATCATTTGACATCAGTCTGTAAATGTATAGTTACATTTACAGACTTTAAAAAAAAATAAAAAAATAGTAAAATATTGCAAGTTAGCTGGCTGTATACTTATTAGCTTGTTCGACTAACATTTTATGTGCAAGACCATCTAAGACAACTTTGATGCATGAAAGTGTTTTCGGCATGACACCAATTATATATGATCACATACCAGAGTCAATTAAAACCTTGAATGTTAATTTGTTTAAAAGCCACCTAAAAAAGTTTCTGATCTGTAAATCATATTATAATATCTCGGAGTTCCTATAGGAAAAAAAACTGTGGGACCTAGTTGGGATCTAATACCTATGTTTTATCGCAAAATTGTAATGGCTTTATGTTTCACTTTTAGGTATTTTAAAATTAAAATGTAAATTGATTGACCAAATGACAGACACACATATATCAGTCATACATCAGACAACATCAACAATTTTTACCCATGTTTGCAAACTAATAAATGATTTGATTTGATTTCATGTGATGGGGTTGTGGAAATCAGATAAAGACTGCTGGCATATTATGCAGTCGCTCCATGTAAAATACATCCGGTATTTCTCTGCTGGTATTCAACTACATCCGGTTAGACTGGAATCCGACGCTAACATCACTCAATCACTCAAAATCTCTGTTTAGTGTCGGCACAACACGGGTTATTCTTCCAATCAGTTACAGTCAGGGGTGACAGGCGTTAAGGCATCATTTACTAACTTTTTTTTCAAATAATAGGGTAGTTGACAAAAAAATCGAATTAGTCCGTCAGATAGATTTCCAAAAAATATTGGACACATATTTATTCTTTTTTCATATAAACAAAAACTGAAGACGATACAGTGCTATGAAAACTCGTGTGACGTCACATCGCACTGCACTTTTTACCACGTAATGACATCAAAAGCCCTCACTCATGATCTTTGACGCGTTTTATCTTTTTCAATTTTGATTGATTTGATAAAACAAAAAACACGTATCCAATATTTTTCGATAATCTAACCGACGGACGACGTTGAGGTATATCGATGTTTCCTGACGGACTTTTGTTTAGTCCGTCAGGCAACATCGATATTCCTCATACAATCCATCCATATTTTCTTTGGCCTTTCTCCTCAGCTCCATCTATCAACATTCAAGTTCATTACTCTTTTAATCACTTTCATATTCTCCTCAGTAATTGGAAAAAGGCTTGGAAGCTGATGACGTGCTCAGGAAAAACAAAAGTTTTATTTTTATGATGATCTTGACTCACGTTGTAACCTTCGACGTGAGCCTGCTAACGACCTATCTGGAGACGTAATTATGCGTTGTAAATTTTACGCAACTCGCAAATAAATGTTACAGGGTTGTCTTGCCTGCCTCACAAAAGTAGTGGAAATATGAAGTTTTGGCTGTATTTCGTTTGTTTGAGCTAAACGTTCATTTAAATGAAAGTTTACAAATAATTTTAAGCCGAGACGGAGTCTATGTATGGAGTATGTATGGATCGTGGTGGCGGTCTGTGGTTTCTGCTACCCCCTATGGGTAAAAGGCTGGTGTGAGTTTATGTAGGTATTTATTAAACACAACACCGTCGCACAAACGATTACCACGACGTAATCGTTTGTACGACGGTGTTTCTTCCACCATGTATAGTCTAAAATAGTCAACAGTTTTTCAATTTATATGAACCGGTTTCCCCTGCAACCCAATCATATACATGGTTTTTAGTCAGTAGAAGTCTGACACTCCCTTCCACTGCGCTCAGAGCGGGAGGAGACATTTATTGATTTCCCAAAAACCAAAAAAAATATTTTTTTTTAGAGAGATAAATGCGAAAATGAATTGAAAGTTTCATACAATCTATATTTTCTTTGGTTTCCAACCAAAACAGTTCTTTTGATAACCCTATAACCTTCGCATTAAAATATTCGTTAGGACTTAATTATTCTGTAATTCGAGTTTCTGATTAGGTACTGTTACCATCTTGTTTCGCTTATTTTGGGATCAATCTTCTTGAGTGTTAATTTATTTTTGTTTACACAATAAATAATAACTTAAGTGCAAAGGATACTACGAATAAATAAATATACTAATGTTTCCAGCTCTATTGTTTACATAATATCCTACTAATATTATAAATGTGAAAGTTTGTGAGAATGGATGTGTGGATGTTTGTTACTCTTTCACGCATAAACGGCTGGACCGATTTGGTTGAAATTTGGTATGTAGATAGGTTATACCCTAGATTAACATATAGGATAGTTTTTATCCCAATTTTATGATCCGTGGGATAATTTTCGAGTAGTAGCGGGTGAAGCCGCTGGCAACAGCTAGTTACATTATAATTCCACGACTGTAATGGTTAGGCAAATTTGTACCTTATAGTACACACACATCTAGCCAGTTATATTTAAGTATGGGGCGAGCTTATTGCTATCAACCGGGTATAAATTCAGACTTCGTGGCTGGTACAGTCAGCATCAGAAGTAGATTAACTATATCCAAACTTACTAAGCAGGTTTTTTTAATGAAAAGTTGTTGGAAATTACTCGTTACTAACAAGTCATTGAAGAGTAAGGAATATTTTAAAGAATAATCATCTGAACCATTTAAAATAATAGCTGGAATCCTGTAAATCAAATAATAAAAGTTCCAAAATGTTAAGCTACTTGTGATGCTGACCGTACAGAGAAACTGACTGTAAAAACGCAATAAAATCGCACTTTTCCAGACCCGGGACTTGAATTCAGGGCCTCATACTGAGCAGTGCGGTTTCCGACTAATATACCAGTAAGACTATAAATCCAACGTTAGTATTTCATGTTAGTCTAATGTTTATGTTGTTAATTAATCTACCCGAGTAGTTTTATAATCGAGATGGATTTACTTTTATCTCGTACAGTATAAAGTTAGTTGATTGCGTGACTGTGTTACAAAGTTGAGCTTTGTTGCTTTCTCTTTAAGTATTTTAAGCAGATTATGCTCAATTAAAATGTTAATAATTAAAAGTACAAAAAAAATAGAATGGTATAATTTCAGTTGCATAAAAGATGGTACGGTCAGCAACCGAAGTATATTAACAAAGTTTCAAAATTGTTTTTTTTTTTTTTTATAAAAAAATATGTCATAATATTACGCGTTATTAACAAGTTATTGAAGAGTAAGGAATTATTTAAACAATAAAACATTAAAAATAATAGAAGGAGACCTATACATAAAAAAAATACAAAATTTTAAGCTACTTCTGCTGCTGACCGTACATAAGCTTTTAACTCACATGATCATAGAAACTTTAAGAATCACAAATTTTTCGCAGCGTTGTTATTGGCTGAGTTTTTTTTGTATTCTTTTCTACTTATTTATTCTCGATATTGCAATAATTTAAGGGAAACAAGCCAACCCCAATACAAGTAAATTTATTAATTTATTACCTACTGGGGCTGTCTGAACTTATGTATGGCATGTAACTTTTGAGACTTTTTTATCATAATTGCATACAAATATAAGAACATGATTTTAATACAAAAAATATATATATTATTACATGCATGTCATAAAAATTAATTAAATCACTTACAGATTGAGTTTGATGACGTAGGTATATTTATATAAGACTAGCTGACCCACGCAACTTCGTCTGCGACACAGTAATATAATAGCTTACAACCTTCCTCGATAGATCGACTATCCAAAATAGTCATATTTTTTCAATTAGCTTTTTATTATTGAAAGAATTTTATAAGTCGTCGAGTCATTTTTGAGTTAAATCCTAACAAATATAAATCTAATCTTCCCTCTCTATAATATTAGTTTAAATTACCTTAGATTATATGTATTATTAAATTGAGAATAATTACTATAGGTAGCTTTTACTGTTATACATATAAAAACACCTTGTAAACATTATAGTGCAATAAATATTTTGAATTTGAATTTCCTGGAGGTCAGAATCTCCACGTATCTACATTGGAACGCGAGAGCCGGCGGACCGCGTAATTATTTTGTATATTTTTCATTGCGCGGATATTTTTATATTGAGATATCTTTCAAGATATTTGTTTAAACTATTTAAAGTAAAGGGCACAAACATTCTATAATAAATTTCCGTTCTAACAAACATATTTAATTAGATATAAACCACATGGGTTAAATAAGCTTTGCAAAAAAATATTATTTTTAACCTAACATTTTAATAGTAAAAATGGTTACAGTGAGTCAATCTAAAAAGATAAACTGTAATATGCTGTTGCGGACTTTTTTTTATTAGAATTTCTAAAGAGGAACAATACCTTCGAACATGATTTTTGCATGACTGAAACCATTTTCGCAGCGCACGCAACGGAAGCTCTCAAATAGGAATATCGGTTCCCGTTTTTGCAACATTTTTCATTTATGCTCCGCTTCTATAAGTCATAGCGTGATTTTACATGGCCTAAAGCTTTTCTCGATAAATGGACCATCCAACACAAAAAGATTTTTTCAATTCTAACCAGTACATCCTGAGTTTATCGCGTTCAAACAAACAAACTCTTCAGCTTTATAATATTAGTATAGATAAAAATCTAATTACAATACTTTGTAGAATTTACTAGAATTTGATATTGTGGTCAGTTTCGTTGTTGAAATCCGCTCTTAACAACACCGTTTTCATTGAAAAATCTGTTGAAAAATCAGAAGAAATATTTCAGTAACGAACGAAGCAACCAAACCAATATGTCATAATTTCGCCTTGACGTAAGAGATTTACGTCTCATAAGTCTGGCTCAGGTAATCCTCATTCCAGTCGTTTCCTACGTCTTTGGCATAAATTGAAATAGATTATATACATTTTATATTCCATTTTTTTTTAAATGTGATATATAGATTCTTGATAATTTAACTAAAAACTCTACCTTATTCCTTGTCTAAATTAGAACAAGACCCAAAATATCAGCTTTCTAGGTTCAAGGTTTTGGGCTGGGCGTCGGTGAGTCAGCCAGTCAGAACTTCTCTTTTATCTATTTACTTAATTAGATAGACATAAGAAGAACTTTAAAGGAGGCGCCAATGGCTGAAAAGTTGTGTGGTGTCGGTTGTCATGTAAAGCAAAGAAATAAGGAAAGCGTGAGGAAAGTTTTACGTATGACAGCAGACGAAGACTGACAGACTGTAGATGGAGTGTGTGATGAAAGATATATCTAGAAAAGAGGTGACTGCTTAAATAATATGAAGGCAGAAGGTATGCTGCCATTGCCATTCGGCTACGGAACTCTGAAAAGGGCAGCATAAACTTTTTTATATTCAATTCCCTAAATAATGGTGCAATCAAACCCAGGACTCACCCTAAGCACTAGCGTTTGTGACCGCAAGACCAACGATATTTATTTCACAAGAGATTGGGACTACATACCACAAATTTTTGAATAAAAACAAATTAAAATCTAACACAAACAGTGAATACAAAATTACGATCTAAACTTAGCTAAACGTATTTAGCTACGTGAGCTAAATACGTTTAGCTAAGTTTAGATCGTAATTTTGTAAAACTAAAACTTTTATTGCTTACTATGTTTTGATGGATTTGTAGTACTTTAGTTTCATGACGAAAACAAAACATCAGCTTACCTAAATAAACTTTCCAGCCGTCCCTGCTTCCCACGGTCTAAACAAACTCAATGATAAATTTACAAAATAGATTTAGGAGGATTTTTACATTACGGTAGGGCTCGTCAGTAAATTATAACAGCAAGGTTAAGCAACGCTTGCTGAGGTCGGTCCGTAGATGGGTGACCTATTATCTATTTAATATCGAGTTTCCTTCGTATCTCGGTAAACACGTTAAGCCGTTGGTTTCAGCAGTATTTTATAGATCTTTGTCAGATGTTAAGGGTAATCAGATGCCATGAAAGTCTGACAACCAGTCTTACCAAGGCCTACCTCGGTAAGACTGGTTACCTAAATGTGTAACTTTGGTTTTTGTCTTGGAAAAAAAGCTTGTGTTTATTTATGGATGTGTGTAGGTTTTTTGTCGAAGTCGTACCCACGCCCAACTGTTCCACCATTGGGCCACCACTGCTCTCTCGTAAATAAAATCAACAGCATTAAACTCTGCAACTCTTGAAACTTAAAATCATTCCAAATTAAACCACAACAGAAAATGAACCTGCAACAAAATGATCCCCAATCTACCCACAACACTAATTGTAACTACGAGTACCTATACATAACAGTTATTTGTGTTACTGTGTACACCCACAGTGTAGAGCAAATCCACAAAATTAGAACTTGCTTCGTTTCACAATGCAAACTAACATAATCTCTTCGAGCGTGAGTTGTAATCCTAAAATCAGAGAGCAGGAAATTCTGGGATGTGTTAAAGTAGAAATGTGGTAGAATTTTCAAAATATAAAAATTGTATTAGCCGGGGAAAGAGAAAGAAAGAGAAGAGTGGAAGACTGTGGGGGAGGCATTTGCTCAGCTGTATGACAATAAAGGCACAAAAAAATGGGTTAAAAATTTTAGACAAAGCATTGATTGTCCATATTTTTAGGGAGCTCGTGCTGGTAAAGATATGTTATGTTTACTGAGGTATATCCGTGGATGGGTGACCATGATGATCTATCATCTACACTATATAAATAAGATAATAATAATAATTATTATAAAGAGGAAAGATTTGTTTGTATGTTTGTAACGAATAGGCTCCGAAACTACTAGACCGATTTGAAAAATTCTTTCACCGTTGGAAAGCTACACTATCCCCGGGTGACATAGGCTACTATTTATCCCTGTATTTCCATGGGAACGAGAACTACGCGGGTGAAACCACGTGACGTCCGCTAGTATTGTATAATTTCTCAGTAGAAGCCACGAATTCAGAATTCGTGCCAGGTTGATGGTAATAGGCTCGCCTTTATTTATTACATGATTACATGTGACTTATACATACTAAAATGCTGTCACTTACAGTGACAAATCCACTCTAGATCTAGGTTGGTACAGCAACCCGTCAGGGCTGCGACATAAAGAGCTAAGAAGGAACATGGGTGGTTTTCATCAGTTAAAGTCTGACATTTCCTTTCGCTGTGCCCAAGAGCTAGTGTTATTTGATGATTTCCAAAGCCCAAAAAAAAAAATTGGGTACAGCACTTATATGATCAAAAAGTTTTATGATCTATTGCCATAAAAAATGTGAAGTCCAGAAAAGGTGTTGTCTATACGCTTCGCTTCTTTCATAGCTCGTAAAAAAGTAAAAGATTAACGGGTCGATCAGGGCGTAAAGATATGTTTACTCGGGTCTATCTGTAGATGGGTGACCAGCCAGCATATTATATGATAATGTCCTCTGTGCTTCGGAAAGTAGTGGTATCGAGCTACATAAAAAAACCGTATGTTAACCCGCTTATTCATTAGCTCAAGGTAGGACATGGTTAGAAATAATGTAAATATGAGGATTCAACAGACTCCTAAAATACAGGGTTTGCTTACTTAATTTGTGGTTCTAACTTATTAAACTACTACAGATTAATATTACTAAATATAGATTAAATACGCAACAACTTTGTACACTAGCCTTTTCTAGTTGGTTTAGCTCTTGCGTAATTTAAAGTTATTGAGTCAATAAACATTTATTACTTATTTATTATTAAATGACTAAGCTAAAAACCGACCAAAAAAGAAAAAAATGCTAGGCAGATGATGTTTGTTTAATTTTAAAGGTGCTTGTTTTTTGCTTTTCAGTTTTTTCGGTAGGGTTTTTTAGTTTTTTAAATACTTTTTTTTTATGTATACTGTGATAACAATAGGGGATCAGACAAAAAAATACTAATTAGTCCGTTAGATAGATTTCCAAAAAATATTGTTCACGTATTTTTTAATTTTTCATATAAACAACAAATGAAGACGGTACAGGGCTTCAAAAACTCGTAAACTCCTCGAAAACGTCACATGTTTGTACATTTTTTACCAAAAAATTAAGTTACCCCCCACTCATGATCGTCAATTTTTATTAATTTGATAAAACACGTATTCAATATTTTTCGAAAATCTAACTGACGGACTAATGAGAATCAAATTTATTTGACTCAGCCCGATCCCCTATTATAATAATTTATCTAGAGTATACAATCATTCAACCCGCTTCAACTAAAGTAAAAATTATCCGCGTATGTAGTCTACTCAAAGCTTCAAGCGTTCAGGAAGAGATCTCTCCATTATTTCTTATAGATCCATGGCATAATCTCTTGTGTGAACAAGATAACATTACAAGTCAAGTCTTATGAAAATTACTGTAAGTTACGTCACACATCAGAAGGCATTATCTTTAATTGATTAAGCAGTAAGCCCATGAAATATATGGTAAGGTAAACATGATGATTTTCCCGTACAGTTTCTTTAGATATCTTGTGATTCTGTTTGTTCCTTGTTTCCGAAGTTGTTTACGGAAATCGAAGTTTGAATAAACTCTGTGTTAAGCTTGAATGAGTATTATAAACTTGGTATTATTATGAGACTTCCAGAAGCTAAAGTTAACTAAAACTGAATATTAATGAAAACTAGCTATTTATGCACCTGATGGCAACATCCTTGTTTATATTTTTGTGTGAAAAATAATACTGTATTGTATCTTTCATGACTAAGTCATTTCTGAATGTTAATTATAAGAAAATGTTGAAATCTTATAGAAATAGAATTTTAAGATCATAAAAAAGTAGTTAAAAAACTAAAAAACCCGACTGAAAAAAATGAAATTTCCAACTTTTTTCTTCTTGTGTGTATGCTCTTTCATTGGTCGCGTAAAATACTTCGCAGATGATTTAGCTTTTGTATCATATATTTTTGTAATCTCCTTTTTAAACCCTTCATTTTGATACCCTACTCGATGGTAATGGTTTTTTTTTCAAATCCACGATATGGCCCCCAAAACCCGCAATTTTTCTTTGTTTTTTTAATATTAATGTAGCCAGTGACACTTGCGCCATCAAGACAAATCTGACAACGTATATTTCATTCAAATCCCTTCATCCGTTTAGGAGTTATGAGAGAACAAGGAACGTACAAACATACATACATATATACACGTCAAACACCTAACCCTCCTTTTGGGCTTCGCCGCGTCGGGTAAAAACACATAAACCTCCTTTTGGGCTTCGCCGCAGTCGGGTTAAAGAGGAGAAAAGTCTTCAAACTCAATCCTCAAGCAATCATTTCAAAACCACTTACATGCTTACACATCTGGGTTGTCGAGGTCAGATAGGCAGTCGCTCCATATAAAATACTGGTTGTCAGCTGCATTAGGTTATACTGGAAGCCGACCCTAATATGTAGTTGGGAAAAGGCTAAGCAGATGATAAAATACCGTTGTATATCATCATCAGACTCCATGGAACCAACTTTGTACTTGTTCAATCTGATGTGTGTTCAATTGTTCAATCTATAAGTGACCCCCCAAATTTCCTTTCTTTGGTATTGTTCGTCGTGACGTTGAGCTCCTTGAGTTATAAGTCGAGCTCCACGATAACTGACAAATGCTTGCACTGACTGGACGGGTCCACCCAAATCTGTGTAGTGCTTTCTTCAAAAGACCATCGCAGACATTATTCTGCATGGTCTTCATTGTTAACCCAAACGATTTAAAAAGATATAAAGAGTAACCTTTGCAGTTACTTGCCGGCTCTTCTCCTTAGGAATCGAACAATGCACCGAACCGTGCCCCTTTTTACCGACGTTTTAGAAGTGCCCATGTAGACATAATTATGTGAAATAAAAATATTTTGATTTGATTTGATGTCGTCTGTGCCCTTTAATATGACGGCGCTTTAACATACACGATAACGCTGTTAACATAAAAAATAAACCTGTCTACAATATAGATTTACATACAAGATTGATACTACAAACCGCTATATCCAGTTCGCAATTTGTCACAGAGGTACACATGAAAGCAACTATAACTCACGCTATCCATGGATATATGTATTATCCGCCGATGTTCCAATGTAAACAGTAGTGTTGGATCCGCAGTGAAACTATCGATAATAGTAATAGTAGGTATAGTGCCTTCAAAAATAAAATTGGTAGTGTGTTATCGATATATCACAAATAAAAACTATAATAAAAACTGTCTATAACGTTATAGCTTTTATTTTTGAATAAATTTAATTTATTTAGATATAGATGAAATTTTACAGAGCTTAATCATGTAGGAGGTTTGCAATGAAGTTGTTTATTCATATTAATATCAATAGCAGCAGTAAAATAATCAATATTAATAATTTTATTTTAGCGTGTTGTAGGGCTATGAGAATACTTTCGGTTTTCACATGTGAATGAGCCAGAGAAAGAAAAGCGTGCCATTGTCTTTAAAGTGAAGTCATAATTTGCAAAGGGATATCTGACCTTCTCGTATAAAAACCAGCAAAACATGTCATGATGCGAAAACGTTTTTTCAGTAGAAAGTTGTGTTTTTGCACTTGAACTAGTATACGTAGGAACTGTCGCATTGATCTTTCTCTTGCTGAGATTGTTTTTGTAGCGGCCGACTAGTGTAAGGATCCGTACTACCAGTTTTTTTAAGGTTCCAAGTCGGTTAGGGCAAATTGGAAAATTATTCCCAGAAACGCGAATATCAAAGGAGTTACTTACATTCCAATCTTCTTTGACGTAGGGTATAGCGTGCTCTGGGCAGTCGATTAAATAATATTTTCGTTACAAATGCCAATATGTATACATATTATTATAATAACTATGAACAGCATTCAGTTGCTATTTAGAATACTCGTATTATTATCGATAGTATTTTCTCCTAGGTAAAATATTGACAACCTCACTATCGAAAATCGTACAGCACTAATAAGTATCAACTATGTTTGCTTAGTCTTCAAGCTGTTAATTATATTGTGCCAGCTACTACTAACGTGTACAGCTTGTGGCTTTTTGACTATCACGTGGTTTGATGCAGTGATAGTAGGTAAGGTTCTTGCGGTTCTGTGGCACAAATGATTTAATCGTTGTTTAGTAGTAGAAACCAGAAGAAAACCTCGTTTAACTTTATTCCATTTCCTGGTTTTAGTTATGTTTGCATATTGTAATGCGCCTAATAAACTTTCATCTCCATACCATGACAAGCAAGGAATATTTTATTTTTGCAAACACACACTTCAATTTTTGCGTCGACCAAAGACTTGCTAGAATCTTCGATTTAGTAAGCACAGTTACATGGTTTACCTCGTACTGAGACGATTAAAGCGTACTACAGCTGCTGCTGCTACAGCAGCGGTGATCCAGTGGGGGCAGCCCCGACTTACGAACAGTAAGTTGTGGGTTCAAACCCAGGCAGGCGCATAACTTTGTATAATTTATTTCATAACCATTGCTCTCAAAACGGTGAAGGAAAACATCTTAAGGAAACCAGCATGTTACACAACCAAAAATTCGAAAACATGTGACATCTACCTACCCGCACTGGACCCGTGAGGTGGATTATATCCCATCCTTCTCCTAGAGGGGAGGCAGTGGGAACATTTTAGGCTGATAATGATAATGACAGCTGCTGCTGGTTTTTTTTGTTTTTTTTTGTAATGTCTTTACTGGGCGATCTAACGCTTCTTGTCATCCTTACGAGGTATTACATGACACCAGGTATCCATATCTATCAAAATTGGATACAGAACTAGATTTTTTTGTTATCAGCAGTCATGAAATACCTATGCATCATAACAATAATCTAATTAAATGGAACACCTGAGCGATTATAAAAGGCTCAGTAAAAACAAGCAAATCATTTACTAACACTGACACAATTGCCTTCATTTATGTATGGGGAAAACCAAGCGTTATCTAGCATATATATATTAATATAACTTAATAAGTGGTCGTAAAATGAATAATAGTTTGATATGAAAAAATCTTGTTGGTGTAGTAAGTGTTGTGGTTTTAAGGATGACTGATTCCAAACTTATTAGGGTACTGTACCCACCGACAAACTGCTGCGCAGTTTGGTGAGTGCATACATGCTAAAAATGTTTGGCCCTCAATAAATGATTTATTATTATTAATATCAAAAGGAAAAAACGGAACCTTTATACGACCACTCGTGTGTCTGTCTGTCTTTTTACCCAACTGCGGCGAAGCCCAAAAGGAGGGTTATGTGTTTGGCGTGTATGTATGTATGTATGTATGTCCGTTTGTTTGTTCCCTCATAACTCCTAAACGGATGAATGGATTTTAATAAAATATACGTCGTTAGATTCGTCTTGATGGTGCAAGTGTCAATGGCATTAAACTTAAAAAAGAAAACAAATTTGCGGATTCTGGGGGCCATATTATAGCGTATTTCAAAAAATAAAAAATTTCATTACCATCGAGTAGGGTATCAAAATGAAGGGTTTTAAAAGGAGATTACAAAAATATACACTTATATGTTTAAAATAAATTCAAAGTCACAAATCTTATTATCAAACACAAAAGTTAAATCATCTGCGAAGATTTTTACGCCACCAATTAAAGAACAGACACAAAGGAACTAAAAAGTTGGAAATAAAAAAAGTAGTTTAAAAACTAAAAAACCCGACTGAAAAAACTGAAAAGTTAAAAACAAGCACCTTTTAAATTAAACCTAACTTGGAAGCAGGCGGGGTTCATTTGAATTTTAAATTATGAAATGAAAATAGAATGGGCCCCCCGCCTGCTTCCAAGTTTTGTTTAATTTAAAATGTTATTTAAATTATTATTTTGACGTCCCATTGTGGGTAAAAAGTACTAACCTTGTGACGCTTTTCGAAGCACTGTATCGTCTTCATCTCTTGTTTAAGTGAAAAAAGACGAAATACGTGTCCATTCGTTTTTGAAAATCTATCAGATGACTAAAAAGATTTTTTTGGTGAAATACCATAATGAGTTACACAATTAAGGTAAAGTATGACACGTTTTCCAATAATCATTATCATCTTCCTGCCTTGGTCTAATTCTACTTGGAGATGGTGCAACACGTTTTATTCTACCATAATTCTCCTCTGTCAGTTTTTTTTTTCTTTTTTTTTTTAAACGTTGTCCCACACTAGGAATTTCTCCTGTATCGTGGGTGCTTTCAGAAACATTTAAACTCACATACACAAATACCCAGACCCAGAACAACTATCTGTAGGTCATACAAATATTTTTTTCGTGCGGAAATCGGACCCGCGACACGCAGCGCAGCAGTCCATTGCTTGAGCCACTGCGCCAACCGTGCCGTCCCATCTGTCGTCACGGTGACATTTACTCCTTTCTCTTTCATATCATTCCTCACACAATCCATCCATCTTTTCTTTGGCCTTCCTCTCCCTCTCCATCCATTAACATTAATTTATTCTTCTCAGTCGATTCACTCTTGCCAGAGCGGTCCTGGTTATCATGTGCCGGAGTGTTGGGCTGCAGACACACGACGTCCCGCCACTCCTACCTGCTGGCCGTCAAACGGGCACCTTCGTGTACGGAAACGCCTATCGCAGCCTTCATCTGGTCTGTCCATCGCATCGGGGATCTTCCCTTGATCTTGTGCCTTCGACTTTCCCCTACACGACAATATGTACTATGGAGTCGTTTCCACGCCGATTATCGTGCCCTAAGAATTTCAGAATCCGACTGCGCACTTGAGTGGATAGGCGCTCTTACGGACTTGTATAATTATCTTCTCCTATAACTTTAGGGGCATCCGTGGGTCACAAGTTGTCAAAGTGGCCTGCCGCCATTTAATCCATCCTGTATTTATTCGGAATTAATTATGTCCCTGTCTATTTCGCCACCCCCCGTACACTGAACCCTGCACTCTGAGTTACCAGCACGGTGCCGGGTAAACCACAAGAAGGTTAGTGTCTGGTAGGCAGCCGACTGTAAAACCCAAGCCATAACCCTTCATAACATAAGTGAAAATGATACACGTTTTCCAATTAATAAACTTTAATTAATCATCAACTATGACTTGCAGGACAGTGGGTTTTACACAACAATGCATTAAGTTTACAACTTTCCTTGTTTCGTTCCGATTATAGATGTTAGTAGGTTTTTAAATAGCGATTAATTAGTAATTAATCGCTAGATAATAGAGAACACTGACTCAGGTCAGAGCTATCTTACCTTTTGTATTAAAAGTAAAGTTAGAACATTAATAAAATATAAAAAAAATCTTCCAAAAAAGTTGAAATTCTTACCCCTAACATCGCCGTAATAGAAAGTTCCCAATTATGGTCTAGAACCAATAACATCATCATCTGTCTAGCCTTTTCCCAACTATGATAGGATCGACTTCCAGCCTATCCGGATACAGCTGAATACCAGTATTTTACAAGAAGCGACTGCCTATCTGACTTCCACAACCCAGTTAATACTAGGTAATACTATACTCATTGGTAAGATTGGTTCTCAGACTTTCAGGTCAGTGACAACCCGAAAAACACGAGCCAACAGACGACGAAGCCAGGACCAACAGCTTAACGTGCTTTCCGAGGCATAGAGGAAACTCGGTATGTAATGGGCGGTCACCCATCCACGGACCAACCTAGGCAAGCGCGGCTTAACCTAAAGATCAATACGAGTGGCAGTTTTTAATAAGCCACGAGCTTCTCCCTAGAACCAATAACATACTGTTCCATAATGTTGCTATTATTAGTGGTAAATAAATATTGCAATGGCAGTGTGAACTTGTGCTTTTCGCCTTCATTAAAGGTTCAGTCACGAGGAATAATAATAATACACTTGGTAACGTTCAAACATAAATTTTTCGTGAAATAACGAATGTAACTTTGAGATTAGACCTACAATTTAAGATAGTATGGGTGACAAAATATTACTTTCGTTACGGAACATGAAAATAAATGTAATCATATTAATACACTTGGTAACGTTCAAACAAGAATTCTTCGTGAAATAACGATTGCAACTTTGAGATAATCGTAAGACCTACTTTATGATAGTGAGGGTGCCAAAATATTAGTTTCGTTACGTAACATAAAAATTAAGTAATCAGTAGGCTAAAGTTTCACCTAAACTTTTGTGTATAAACTAAGTATGGCGTGTGGCAAATTAATTGTGGTGCTGGTGACTCTACTTTTACACCAGTTAAAATATAAATAGACGCTTTTTCATTTAAACCAGACAATCAAAGCAGAGACTTATGAGTAACTTCTAAGAATGACTTAGGTTAGCATAATTATTTGAATGTATCTTAGTTATTTAACCGCGGAATTTCCGATTTCTACGGCCATTTAACCGCAAATCAATACCTCAATCCCGAGAATTTTTAATAATAATTTGTTAGTTATAATTATCTAACACTAGCTGTTGCCAGCGGCTTCGCCCGCTACAACTCAATAATTATCCCAAGGGAAGATAAAATCGGGATAAAAACTATCCTATTTGTTAATCCAGGTTATAAAATATCTGTGTACCTAAGTAACAAACATACACACTCACACACTTACAAACTTTCGCCTTATATAATAATAGTGTGATTATTACATAAGAAGCAAAATAATAATAAAATTCTCGAATTGTTTTCTCATAATTATAACTATGGAAATAACACGAGGCGGTTGACGTCTTTTAATATCTTTTCCCGTAGTAGGTAAATAAATGATTCACGGTTTAACGAACTTAATTAATAATTAATTATAGTTAAACTTTCAATTTATAAAACCATGGTTACCAACGCAACGATTGATGACGACGATGAGATCAAATGATTCCTCCCGCTCTGGGCAGAGCAGTGTCAGACTTCTACTGACTAAAAACCACACATGATCCTTCTTAGACTTTTGTGTCCGAGTCCGCGGTATTTCTTCCAAACAACCCGCAACCCCGAAAGATCTACCATCTTGTATGAATTAGAATGCTCGGCCACAAAGGATTGAATGAAAGGCAAATTGCTTGTAGCTGAGATGAGAATGCTAATGGATTTTAAAAGAAATGAGTAGGTACACTAGAGGAAGTCTGAAAGTGGCGTCAGTGTCTGCTAAGTTGTGTGGTAAGCGGTTTCATGGTGAGGGCATGAAGATTATGATTGATGCAGATGAAAATGTCTTGAGAAAAGTTTTAAGCAGATATTGTTGGTGGCTTTATACGAATAGAGGAAGACAAAAGATTATGATTTGATTTATTGTTTTTTTTTTTGTGCAGTATGATTTGGCTAGCCATATCATTCTGCACAGAGCAAAGGAGCAAAGGATGTGATTATCTAGATGATGGGTAGTAGAGAAGTATCAAAGACAACGACACATTGCCACATTATAAAAAACATTGAAAAGCAATAAACAAGCACATTTCAAATTAAACAAAACTTGGAAGCAGGCGGGGTCCATTATATTTTATTTCATTTCATTTCATAATTTTATATTCAGATGAACCCCGCCTGCTTCCATGACGTTGAAATGTGCTTTCTTTTTGCTTTTCAGTTTTTTCAGTCAGGTTTTAGTTTTTTAATTACATTTTATTATTTACAACTTTTTTGTTTTTTTTGTGTTTGTTCTTTCCTTGGTCGCGTAAAATTCTTCGCAGATGATTTAACTTTTGTGTTTGTTTATAGGATTTTGTCACTTTGAATTTTTTTGAAACATATAAGTATTATAATATATGTTTGTAATCTCTTTTTAAAACCCTTCATTTTGATACCCTAATCGATGGTACTGGAAAAAATATAATAAATAATAATTCTAAGTGCGTGTAGTATCTAATAGGGTCACCTCCGCCTATCCATTCGGGGGTTACAGGCGTGATGTTACAGTATATTATAATAGTTTGTTACTCAAACAAACCGTTTGGCAGAAACTTTTACCAACATATTTCCACTCTCATCCGGTAATTGGGTTAAGGGTTTAAAATTCCATTAACTATATTCGATATGTAACAAAACATACCATATTCTATTATATTTTCATTCGAACCTGCGCTTTTCCGGATAACCCCGAAACTCAAACATTTGAATATTTTGCATTTTTAATTCATCATCCGCCAAGCCTTAATGTCGGGGTCGGCTTCTAGTTTAACTGGATGCAGCTGTAACTAATACTAGTATGACTTCCACAACACAGTACTGGATAATTTGATACCCCTTCTGTATAAATTGTTGTCAGACTAATAGACGATCCACCACCTTTAACGACGACCAAATATCGATATACTGCAGCAGGGATCAACTGCTTAAGGTGCTGTCCGAGGTACAGAGAAAACTCGGTATGTAATGGTCACCCATCCACTGACCAACCTAGGCTAGCACGGCTTAACCTAAAGATCAAGTCGAGTGACAGTTATTACTATGCCGCGAGCTCCTCTATTAAAGGTACTGCTACACAAAACTAACTAAGATAATCTTTATAAAGGGTGTAAAAGTACCCTTAACGCAAATGAAGGGGACTTGTTCTAGACCATACCTAGGAACCCCGTAGTTACGGAGATATTGGGGACAAAGTTTTCACAGCTGTTCTTGTAAATACTAGTTTGTTAGGTTATAACTATACTTAAATTACCTCCATGACCCGTTTATTATTCAAAGCATCCACTAGCACAATGTTTTAAGAGTGCTACTTTGAGTTGTAACGTAAAATATGATTTTTGACCCAAAAAAAAGTCGTTTACCATCAAACATTTTTGCGTAGGGTACTTAGTTTGATGTACAGAATGCTTGGGTAACGGCTGTGTGATGGGTTGATTTACACCCTGTATACACAACGAGGACAATAAGACACTTAGGTGTCAAAGTACTTCTCGCCATCGCTGTCATTCAGAGACGTACCTAGTATTAAATTCAATTAAAAAGTTTAAATTGCCTGAATTAACAATTAAAATATCTGTTAGGGTTAAAAGACCGTTGTTGATTTCGGCAAGCTTTGGGTGAAATCAATGGATTGTATTTAAATTGGGTTGGGTCCGTTCATGGATGGTTGTCCATCCGTATTGTTTGGGCTTCCACGACATTGCAATGGGGGTTCGGACTGAGTCAAAAAAATATGATTCTAATTAGTCCATCAGTTAGATTATCGAAAAATATTGTATACTGTTTTTTGTTTTAGCAAATTAATAAAAAAATACGAAGATAAGACGCGTCAAAGATCATGAGTGGGGGGTTGTGACGTCATTTGTGGGTAAAAAAATTACTATCATGTGACGTTTTCAAAGAGTTCACGAGTTTTTGAAGCACTGTATCTGTCTTCATTTTTTGTTTATGTGAAAAAAGAAAAAATACGTGTCCAATATTTTTTGGAAATCTATCTGATGGACTAATTGGTTTTTTTTTTGTCCAATCCCCTATTAAGGTAGGTAAATGTTTAGAAGGTCATCAATTTGCAAAACTATTTTTAATCTTCTAAAAAATGGCAAATTCCTTAGTCTTTCATCATCATCATAATCATCTGGCTGCTGTAAATCTTTCAGTCTAACCAAATGCCACTGAATAACAGTTTACTAAATAGTAAATTACATGGAGCGATTGCCTAGACCTCCACAAACTAATTAGTACTGGGTAATACAATACTTTGTAATACTGATTGTCAGACTTTTCACGGCCACTGACTATCTACTTATAATTTTTTTTTTATTTAGCCCGTATTGTCCCACTCCTGAGCAAAGGCCTCCCCCCATTCCATCCACTTCTTACGATGGTGTGCTTCATCTTGCCAGTTGGTGAGAAAGCCATCCAAGGCGTCCCGCCATCTTCTCCTCGGTCTACCGCGACCCCGTCTAGCTGTGTTAGGGCTCCATTCTTGCGATATTCGGGCCAACAGCTGCGGCGGCATCCGGCAGACATGGCCCGCCCAGTCCCATTTCAGTCTTGCAGCTTTATAAGCTACGTCGGCAATTTGCGTTCTGGAGCGCAGTGTGGTGTTTTTTATGCGGTCAGTTAATTTTACATTCAGAATGCTGCGCTCCATCGCTCGTTGGCAAACCTTGAGTTTGAACTTCTGGATGTTAGTCAAAGACCAAGTCTGTGCACCATATGTCACCATACTATCTATAATGACTGTCAAAAATAGGCAAATGACAGTTGAGACCATTAATGGCTTGACATGGTTTTCGAGGCACGGAGGAACCTTCCTATGAGATAAAGTTCGAGATTCAGAACATACTCGTATATAGACCGTAACTTCTATTCGTTACAAATAAACTATCTAACCATGTACTACGGAAAGCTATTGGAGGGGAATACCAACATTAGTATCATCCATACTGCCGTGCTTAATACAATGAATAGCGAGGTGGTCGAATTATTTTTACCCGTAGTCCACCTAGATGAACCACGGGCCACAATATTTTTCCCCTGGTACACCCAGGTGAACAATGTGCAAAGATAATTTCCCGTGGTACATCAATATGGACTAGGCGGGTGAACCACGGGTAACACCCGAGTATAGTATACCATTAAAATCAACTTTTGTTTATTTTAGAGACAGGGCTTTTAGAATAGAAATAGAATAAAATCATTTATTTTCAGGTAACTAAGACCCATAGACAAGTACCTTAACCTAAATATACATACTAATAACATTTGTATTATTTGTAATAACATTTTTGTGCTTTTGACCTTAGCACGGCGGTATACGTGATACGAGTATCGGAGTAAAAGTACCTTTATACTTTCTAATTACAAGAGCTATTTTGGCAAGAGTGTCATTAAACATACTGATGTGAAAGTGTGTGGGTTTCTTTAATGTTGATTGGCTTCCCGAAGCAAATGGCTGCCGTAAGGTTGTAAATAAACTTGTTGATTATATCTTTATGTTTGTGAACGACGACGTTTGAAAGTCACAAAAACAAAAAATAAAAAATATTTTTGAAAAGTAAAGTTGTTTTGAAAAGTGTTTTTGGAATTTTTAAGAAAACCTCTCTCTCTCTCTTTCTTTCTTCTTTAGCATTTGGACGCACAGTGCTGAATATAAGTCTCGTCGTCTTCGCTTTTGACAACTTTGTGTTATGTCTTTTAGTTGTTTTCGGCTACTGTAATGAGATCACGTGTGCAACTGTCCACCTAGTCGGATGCCTAATACCTATGTCAACGTCTGCACAAAAATTGAGTTAGATCGCAATTAATGACACTAAGAGAGTCATAACTTTTACACAACATTCTGCTGGGACACATGCTTCTTCTCGGGTCTAAGGTCGGCCAAAATGGTATAGGGTATTTCTGTCAAGAATTTCTCAGTTTTGCAGTTGTTTCTCAGTTGTTGTTGTCACGGAGTCTGAATGTTACTTACCTACAATTTGTTACGACAGTAGCTCTCTACTCTACGTCTAGTTTAAAAGTGTGCTAAGACTTTTTTCACAGGATGCATCATAAATAGTTATACGCCAAAAACTTAACTATACAGAGATTTTTCGACGGCAAATTGCAACCGTCCTGAAATTGCACAATAAGTAGTCCTGATAGAGGTATGAATGTATTTAAATTCCACTTATTTGGTGAATAAGAAACACACAAACTTTTTGACCATCACGGCTATAAAGTTGCTCCGCAAAACTGCCAAGTCAAGAAAAGTAGTGCACAAAAAGATTGTAAGATTTTTATCTCAGAAATTAATTCAGTCGTAAGATCCGCTGGTTCGAGTAAAACCGCGGATAATAGCCTGTAATAACAATATTTTACAAAAGTACAATCCCGTTCTAGTTTTAAAGTTGGTTTTCTTGCACTTGCCAAGGATATAAATGCAAGGAAGAATGGAGCCTCGTAAAACTTGTTTTACAAATTCCCAATGCATTCTTGACACTTTCGAAGTCTCAAACATACATTTCGTCGTAAAATTTGATGAAATTTAAATATTTTATTGCAGTCCTTTTTTTTTAGAGGGTCGAAACAGTTTTGAGATAAGTAAAATAAAATAATAAATTTATTTTATTTCTCATCATCATCACAAATAGCACAGAGTCAAAAGTATTACCAGATAGAGACTGGTGTCTGTTGAAGGTAAAACCTGTAAAACAGATCACCAGGCCAAGAGCGGGAGGGATTATTCGATGATTTTACACCAACAAAAAAAAAATAACCCTCCGTCGGACAATTGATCCTATGACAAGTATTAAGAAATTAATTGCATTTAATTAACATTATTATGAGTAAATTAAATAAAATTTACAAACAAACTTCAAATTAATAATTGAGAAAAATAATTAAGTAGTACCTACACTATAAAATAATTAAATCAAATTCACAGATAAAATTAATAATTAGGAAAAACAATCAGCACAGTATAAAATAAGTAAATCAATTAGAAAAACAATCAGTACAATATAAAATAATTAAATCAATTAGAAAAACAATTAGTACACTATAAAAATGGTAAAGGTGGAGGATGGTAGTAATGGTGGTAAGTGTGTTTATTATCCCTTCTGGTCTGAAATTTCGAATTATGGCAAGAAATGGGGACCACGATCTAAACATGTAGAATATTTGCTTTATTTTGTATAAACAACAACAAAAAAAGTTACAAGTACATCACTTTTTTGTGAGATTATGTACCTACCCAATTTATTGTTTTGTTCTCAGAGGTGAGGAGCTCTAAGTCAAAAAGGTTAAATTATAGATGTTTTTCTTATAGTTAAAAAGTGTGAATACGGTTTTGCCCCACAAATGATGAGACACTTGATATCGTGACCTACCTGTTCTGTCGCATGCACATCACATGAATTGATAAACGCTATGTCATTGACACGCAAAGAAGAAAATAAAAAGTCATTTAAACTTATAAAATTCAATTGAAGTATAAATCAGCAGTTCTAACAAAAAAGCTTCGCTTAAAAGTCTAGTTCAACCGATCGTGAAGATCTAATTTATTTTCAAAAGCGATTTTCTTTTGCTTGCACGTGCCAGTGCAAAAATAAATAATAATAACACTTGAACCTTTGCCGTTTCATTCTAGAATGGAATAATGAAAATAACAGTAGTCTGTTCTTATATATATTATATATACTAGCTTTTGCCCGTGACTTCGTCTGCGTAGAAGTCGAAAATGGTCCAAAGAGGATTTATATTTTGTTTTTTACGTTTTTCATTTTGTTCAACCATATAAACTATTTCGCTAAATTGTTAGAGTTCCTAAAAAAAATATAAATCTTTATTATAATTAAAGGTCCTTCCCAAGCCTTCATTACTTGACACCACTTCTACTATGGAATTGATCGTGCCTTGTTTTTGGGGTAGTCTGGCCGGTTATAGTGTGGCCGTACTGCTGTAGGCTTTGTCCTCCTAATGCAGGTATCCTATTATGACCACATATTTACTGTAGATTTAATCTGCTAGGCTAGATGTCCATCTATAATTGCAAGTAAATGTTATAAAGAGAGTGGGACGACCGTAGCATAAACGTCATGGCGTCTTGTGTCCACTCATGCATACAGCGTGGCCCTCCAGTAGAAGAAGGCAGCACTACCTTTTGACCCAGCTGATCAGCATCATCGTCCTATCCCCTTATCGCATCTTGCAAGTGTAAATAACTGTCCGCACTAAGCTGCGCCCGATTGTTCCTAAAATAACTCAACCTTTCCATCTCGATTTTCGCAAACCTGTCACCTAAAAAACTGCCTAAACAGCGAACGATAATATCACAGATTATTGTCTTCTCCTTTCCTAATCATTTAAATACGGTAAGAATAAAAACTTGCAGCAGTTACCATTTTTTAAGCGGTTGTTTGTATTCATCCTCGTCGCAGCAAAAAGAAGTGGGTACCCACTGTAATGCAATGGATTTTACTGATTCGATACAATGTGCTATCATGGCTCCCAATTTTAATATAATATCTCGCATGTATCCAGCTTAGAAAATTGCTGTCCACCAATAAATAGACCAACTTCATTTGACGTAGGTTGATTGAGTTTTCATACATGTGTCAAAATAAAATGTCATATAAATCAAAAGTCTTAAAGTTCGAATTTGATATCAACACTCCTTGTATTGATATCAACTTCGAAGCAAATCACCCCCAAAATAACTTTCTACATCTTTTAAACCCCGTCTTCCGTCAATTCTGTTAAAAAAAATAATTTACTAATAATTTGAAGGAGATTGGACCAAGGTATCACGTTGTTCCATACAAACTTTGCCCCTCTATTTCACCCCCTTAGGGGTAGAATTTCGGAAAATCCTTTCTTATCGGATGCTTACGTCATACAAAGAACACACCCTCCAAGTTTCAAGTCTATAAGATCAGCGGTTTAGGCTGTGCGTTGATCCGTCAGTCATAACGTGCCTTACGAGGCACGGAGGATACTCGGTATGGAATGGGCGGTCACCCATCCACAGAAAAATTTAGGAAAAGCGCGGCTTAACCTGAAGATCGAAGTGAGCGGCAGTTATTTTTAAGCCACGAGCTCAAGTACACTTATAACAATGAAAGGAAGAAGGAAAGGTTTGTATTTCTGTGTACATGTTTGTAACGAATGAACTTAAAAACTACTGGACCAATTTGAAAAATTCTTTCACCATTGGGAAGCTACAATATCCCCGAGTAACATAGGCTAAGTACTTCTTATCCTTGTGTTCCCACGGGAACTGGAACTACGCGGGAACCGCGTGACGTCCGCTAGTAATAAATATATAGTTGAAGAAAAAATATGAAGACATCTTAAAAAAAAAACATTTTTATTTTACAAATAATAATAAATGCAAAACAATGGCTTATAGTTGCAATAATTGTAATTTAAATCACTGGAGCGTAAATATATGCAATTGTGTAATAAAAATAAACTATTCAACGACTCAAACTGAAACAACATGTTCCAAATTCTAAAACTACACTTTTAAAAAGTCACTCCAAATAAGTATTTGCTAGGAACTTTCAAAAAAACTTTCAATATTAATAATACTGTTTTTTTTTTCTCTCAGACGTTTCAAAGTAAACCAATTTCACTTCTAACCAAATTCGAATTTCGATTTACATTCATTCGTCAGTCAAAAATCGAACACGAAAATTGTGATTTCAAATCGATCCATGCTTTCATTCTGTACTATAGACTTTCTTCTTTTATCTGGAGCCGATGAAGCTGTTTGGTCTCTGAGGATAGACTTGAGGGTTGCGCCTTAAGGCATCATACTGCCTCCAATTCAGGTACCAGAAGGGTTGGTTGTTCACGGGAAGGTTGTCCAATCGATTGATGAGATTCCTGTCACCCCTAGCATCGATAGGGTATTCTTCGTCTTCTCCAAATCTATTGGATATTTGCTCTCCTTCCACAGCTGGATAGCCAATGGGGCTCAGTCCAGCGTAGAAAGGCCTCTGGGCCTTCACAACAGCGACAAAGACTGCGAGTGCAAGAAGGATTCTGTAGGCAGACATTTTCTGTAAACAAAGAAATTAAGAATGAATATAATATTGTTGTTGATGCAGGATTGTTGGCCTATAAATGAGCTTGTTATTCTCAAACCGGTTGGAATCACGATGTTAATAAGAGCGCAAATTATAGACATGGAATGCAATCTTCGTCAGTGAATCCTGTTTAGAATCAAACATGATTAAACTAGTTATGAATGGCTGCAAAAAAAACATTCATGTTTTATAACTATGAGAATAAAAAAGGTTGTATAGTTATAATGACTTCTATTGTTTGATTTTTTATAGCCCATTTATTGAGAAAAAAATGCTGTTGAATAAATAAACATTTTTAATTAGCTTAATGAATTAGTCTTATATAATTGTGTAGTATTAATGATGGATTGTTTTAAAATCTGGTTTGACTTTGTTGCTATGTTTACTATTTATTCGAGTTGTTTTAAAATTCAACCATTTACTTGTAAATGAACTAGATTTGTGTTCTATTTATTTTACAAATTACAAAAACTTAAAAAAAAGAACAATGCGCTTTTCAAAACAAACTTTCAAAAAAATAAACATGGACGTTTTGACTTATCACAAATTATTTAAGTGAATGAAATTCATATAATAGAAAGGAGATTCTTATAATAGGAGGATTCTTATAATTGAATTTAAATAGTAGGAACATAATAAAGAAACAAATTAAATAAAAAATACCTTTGATCTCAATTGAACGCACAACAAACAACTAAAACAAGGTGAATGTACCAATGATTGGTCACGGTCGCTCTCGGTTCTCAATTCGAACTGTGACTCGATACAACTGAACACTGTATAAATATGAAGTCGCCAGTTATCGGGACCATCGCTATATGCAGACTTTAAAACAAATAGACTGGCCAGTAACTTTTGAAATTGGAAACAGTATGGTGATGATATTATTTTAAATACGGAAAGGCAAGACAAGTGAGTTTTGATGGTACTATCATAGGCCCAATGAAACTATCAATTTAGATTAAATGATGCAGTATTGCATTTTATTATGAAATTTTTAACTTGGAAGAAACCTTAATTAATTATACAAGTTTATTAAGTGTAATGGTGATTTCAATCGATTATGGAATTAACGATCAAGTCGCGCTAAAATAATTGCATAATAATTATTTATTTCCTGTACCCAAAGGAATAAATTATAACGTTACGGTGACAAGGGACCCCAAGTAACATGAAACAAGGAAGGTGATAAATTCCCGTACCCAAAAAGATCGTAAAATAAATATTATACCATCAAAACAATCAAATATTTACACAGACCACCTCTAAACATTATAAAGTGCGCGTAAAAACCCGATTCAAAGAGTTACGTTAGATTCGTCTCGCTGCCCACAGACGTCACAGATCAACTTCGTGTGAGTCGATCAGCGACCATTCAAGGTAGACCTCGATTGACTCACTTAATCACTGCGCTGAAGTAAAAATTTGTTGTATTGGAGAGGGGGGCGGTGAGTCAAGTAGTGGTGGGTAAATTGGTTAGTAAACGTATGGGTTTTGAGACGTTTGTGAGGTAATAAGAGTGTTTTTTGCAAGTCACCATGCATCAAACACACCCTCAGCCATAGTAGTGGGTTTTTTCGATGATATAACTTGTGTTTGATAATACAGAAGCAGTTAGTTCAGTCACCTAAGCAGTGCAGACACTTTTTTTTCAATATTTGTTTAGATCATTAGCGGTTGCCTACTGACCTAGATATGACTCCGGAAAAACCCAAACTGTACAATTGAATGATGCTACAAATACTAACCCGAGTGTCTTCCGCGATGGGTAAGGCGGAGAAGTTTCGAGGGTTGCGTTTAAGTGCTATGCTCTTGCTATTAATCGGGCCCTAAATCCAGACTCCGTAGCTATTACAGAGAAATTTGTGCCTCAAAAATCCCGCAGCATTTTGCCCGAACCTAAAATCCAAACGAGCAAGCAACGCTTGCAACTACAAGACCATCGAGACATTTATGAGCACTTAGTTTTCTGAAACACGGTCAGTATTGGTCCCATAATTATATCGATCCATATGGCAGCCTTTAGGATTATTTTGGAAAGTAGACTGAACTTCTATTATCTACTGTTTAATATGTAACAGCTGGTAAAATGTTTTACTCTCGTGCATTCGTTGTTGCGGTGTGCGTCTGGCAGGTGTTCGTTGTTGCGGGAATTCGGCGGCGTATGGTTCGGCGTGGTAGCTTTCGGAATGACGTATGCACTCGTAGTTTTGTTTTATGAATTGTTCTTCTGACATTCAAAAGTGACTGTAATGGTTTAATTGAAATCAATGCTTTGAGTTCACCCATAGTTATAGATCGTAAGGGGAATAAGGTCATAAGTCGCGATGGCCTAGCGGTTAAAAACGTTCGGATAGATCTATCGTGAATCAGTAAGTCGTGCGTTCTAATCTTACGCAGCTAGTTTTCCCATCGGGGCTGCGGGTTGTTCACAAGTCACCGCGGCCTCAACATAGGTATAGGGCTAAGAAGGATCATGGGTAGATTTTAGTCAGAAGAAGTCTGACACTCCCTTTCGCTCTGCCCAAGAGCGGGAGGGGTTATTTGATGATTTCCACACGCCAAAAAAAAGGGGGTAATGTCGATATTCGCTTTATCATCATCATCATCATTTCAGCCAAAAGCTGCACCACTGCTGTACATAGGCCTCGCCCAGGTGTCGCCACATTGACCGGTCCCATGCGTCTCGCATACAGCGGGTCCCCGCAACCTTAGCTATAGCTTCTCTATGCAATTTAACAAAAATATATAACTGTGTAAAAAGAAAACTGGCAAATCGAATTGTTATCGGTTACCTATCCGGGGTCAAGTAAAAAAGGTCCTATGAAAACGTTTAGTAGAACAACCAAGTACTCTAATAGGTAAATCCGTTCAAAAACGATCAAGTACACACAATTGAATGGGGTTTTTCCAAGGTTAGTAATAAGGTCATTCGACTCATCGGACAATAGGATTGTAATAAAAAAAGATTGCACCTCATGTTCGTATGACTCATCGATTGCTATTTAAATGTCATTTCTCATTATTCAGTGAACCTAGCAATCGGATAACGAGTTTTTGTCAGCGAATTTATAATTATGGTATAATGAGAGATAAACCTAATTTTATTCTTTAGCTTTTAAAAAAAGCTTAATTAAAAAACAAAAATTCATGAACTTTTTCGTTACCGTTATCACTGATTGAATGCCGCTTCTGACGATTTATGAAGACGAAGTAACTTTCAACTTTAACGTGAAAAGCAAAAACGAGTTCGACTGTACTAAAAAATAAGTATATGAATTGTATTTTCTTTCTTACGCGGAAGAGCTACTTTGCATAAATGATCAATTTATTTTGTAATGACATGATTGTGGTGTTGAGGGGCCAATCGCATGTGACAAATCTGACCATCATCATTTAAGCCAAAAGACGTCCACTGCTGGACATAGGCCTCCCCCAAGTGTCGCCACATTAACCGGTCCAGTGCGTCTCGCATCCAGCGGGTCCTCACAACCTTCACCAGGTCATCGAGACGCCTTCCAACGTCTTCCGGTTCGCTGTCGCCACTACAGAACTTATCGGCCCTATCGGCCATCCGTTTCGCAAGCAATGTGCCCTGCCCATTGCCACTTAAGTCTGACAAATCTAACCCAAAGAAAAGATGGATGAATTTTGTGAGGAACTATGAAGGCAAAATGAGTAAATGAGAGCGTGACGGATGGCAAAGAAAGTGATGATAATGATGGCAAATTTTAAAATAAAGCTACTATCTTGCAAAGAAATGGTTGGATATCCTCGAGGTGTTGGGAGGATTGAAACAAAGTGACTTCGATAGTGTGGACTGTATATTAAGTTTTAAGACTATACAGGAAATAACAAACGGTTAACTAAACTTGAGTAGGCAAGGAATGACTTTGTGATAGCTAACGCTCGGTAGCGAGGACGTTGACGCAGTGCCAAGCCGGCCGGTGCGCGCTCGCAGCTGGAGTCCGCCCTCCGCGCCTCAGCTCCCGCCCGCGGTCGCCCGGCACGGCTGATATTCTCGACAATCTTCTTCGGGGTCGTTAAACCTTACTGCCCACAGGTTAATAAGGTAGGCAAGTTAAGTTAAGTTAATAAGGTAAGGCAGACAATAAGGTCTAACGACCCCTCACACCCTAGTGTGAGTTTCTAGCCGCCTCAAGTTCCTCTGATATCTGCAGGTTGTTCGCAAGAGATAAGTACCGCGGCATTGACAAAAAAAGACACTTTTTCGCTCTGCCCAAGAGCGGAGCTGCAAGGGTTATTTTATGATTTTCCACTCACCAAAAAAAAAAAACTACCTCTGACATGGTTTGACGACCGCCATTTGGCGGCCGGGACCTAGCCAAACTGGAAACAACTTTACATGATGTTTCCCGTGGAAATCGAACCCACGACCACCGGGTCACAAGCTAAGCCCCTAAACCAGTCGACCACGGAGGCAGTTAAGCTACTTTTAAGTACCATGATTAGTTTAGAGGGTTAACACACACAATTTGATTTATGACCCTGAAGTTGTATGCTTCAGGACAGCACCAGGATACAGGTACCCACAATTACCATGAAAATAATAATTACACTGCTGCTGTAACTGAAAAAATAATATTTTTTAAATTCTAGAATAAACAAGGCATCGCTTGTTACGATAATAATAAATAAATTATGGTATATAAAACAACAATATAAACACTACAGCTGCATCATCTCGGAACTGCGTTTTAAAATAATTTAATTAACATGGTTTATTTCCTATTGGTTTATCTCTTCTATGTTATTTACAATGTACAAAGTTGCTCGAATAATAGATAATTATATTCATGAGATCACGCCTGCCATATCTGCGAGGGTAGACATAAGTGCACCCACATTTCGGTCAGATTCCAGATTGCGTTTAAGAAATTCATGGAATTAATGCAATAGGATAGTTAACAAAAAAAAAAACTAATTAGTCCGTCAGATAGATTTCCAAAAATTATTGGACACGTATTTTTTTTTTCACGTAAACAAACAATGAAGACGATACAGTGCTTTGAAAACTCGCGTGACGTCATTTTCTAAGACATTAGTATAGCATTCTTTACCGGTGAGTGACGTCACAACCCCCCACTCAAATCTTTGACGCGTTTTATCTTCGTCAATTTTTATTGATTTGATAAAACAAAAAATACGTATCCAATAGTTTTCGATAATCTAAAAGACGGACCAATTAGAACCATATTTTTTTAAGTCAGTAAACATCCCTTTTGCGACACAAAATAGTGAAAGAAATCCAGTGAACAAGTTAAAACGATTACCTACCTCATATTCTCGTATCCTTGCGAACCCTCTAACATAACCTTTTATAATAGGTCAAACACCTGATGTTCCTAAAATTACCGATGGTTTAACAGATTTAACCCTACAAAAATTACCCCAGTGGTACACATTCCTCGTCGTAACTTTTAACCGTCTTCCAAAAAGGAAGAGGTTCTCTATTGGTTTGTATGTATTTTTAAGTATTTCTGCGCATATCTCCGTCAATTGTAGACCGATTTCCGAAATTCTTTTTGAGTTCGAAATATACTCTCGAGGTGGTCTAATTCCTACCAAGTCAGGATCTGATAATGGTATCATAATATAATTTTACAAACAATAATTACGTTTTCTGTATATTTTCTGAAGGTGTTTAAGTATTTGCGTCTAATAATTATAATCTCATGTGGATGCGCTGATGATGGAACGTACAACTCCTCAACGGTTAGGGGTTGAAAGAAAATTCCTTGAGAATGATACGTACTTATGGACCTCGCTTAACCAATATACAACTATCTTTTTGTTGGAAAGGAGATATCCCAAGAGTGGTACCTTGATAAGGAAATCAGGCAAATTGTGTAGGCACGTATTAAGTCAGCTTTTCAATTATTCGCATCTAACAGTCATCACTTCATGTTCATGAGCTGTTGATGGAAGGTATAACTCCTAAACGGTTAGAAGTTGGGGGATAATTCTTTAATACAATGTTATGGGGACTTATATAATTATGGTTGTATTCAAGTTATCTAGGTGAGCTGATTATGGAAGGTACTACTCCTCAATAATAAGGGAATCTTCAAGGTTAAGAGTTAGCTTTCTTGGTTGAATGTTAAATGTATAGTAAATATTTATGTAGGATATTACAACAAAAAATGAAAAAAGAAAATAAAAAGTTGCTAAAATAACCTACTTCAAAAACACAAAAAGTTTATTTTTCACTGTTTTGTGTTTTTGAAGTCGGTTTGTTTTGCAAAAAAGTTTTTGCAGTAAAACTACATTACACTTCTATGGATTTACGTAATCTCATTAGGTTGCGATATGCGGCGGCAGACAGATTTGCGTTGCTCTAATGTTACTGATACCCGAGTTACGCACATTGCTCGGGTCAAAAATCGCCCCCGGTTCCGACACCGGCAACGGTCATATCTTTGAATCATCATCCACAGCGTTTTTTTTCTGTTCGGTAACTATTAAATATAGGTAACTTATAACCTTGACAGTTAAACTGTTTTTCTTCGTCGAGCTCGTCTCGGTGCTTTTCTGGCGGTCCCCACTTTTGATTCTGGCTTTGGGGAGTTACAGTAGTTTGGGAATAGGTAGCCAGCTTTGTCCAAAAAAAATCGATAACCTACATAATATACGTCAGTTTGTTTTTGTATAGTAACCGTTCTTTAAACAATAATTGATTGTATAATAGACAGACAGGCGGAGTTTATTTCGCATTTATAATAGGTATTAGTATGGATGTTCTACTATAGACAACGACGCGCGACGGCTAGACTTTTCACCTTAATGTCTTGAGCAATAAGGTTGAAAGTGGTCAATAGTAAATTTTCCTTATGGGTACTTTATTGTATACACAGATTTAATAAGTTTTCGATTGAAACACGAATGAAGATCGTGCTAGGTCATCTCTTATCAGCAACAGACGCAAGAAGTGCAAAGTTATGTTTATTAATTTTATATAATTATTATTGTTGTATAAAACGTAATGCGTCATAGATAGGAATAAATTACCCCAAAGGTGGGGATTTAGACTTTACTCATAGACTCCAAGATATAGTTATGCAACCTGAAGCGCAACGAGTTATCACTGTGAGAGCATAAAACTCACGATTGCAGTTCTAGGGTGGCCCGACCCGACCGTTGATGCATTATTGTTAATTTAGCACTTTTAGGTAGCAGTAAGGCCGTGTAACCATAGGATAAGTTTGAACATCACTATACTAGAGCATGCGCTTCTGCTCACACGTATTCCTATTTTTTTATTTAACGCTCCCCATAACTTGACTATATTGATATATTTAAATAAGTGTCAGATTTTGTTTTTCTAACATAGGGTATAAAGGTATGCACTGGTGTAGGATAAAAATCTCAGATTGCACAATTGTTGTTTTTATAAATATTTGGGGATAACCCGTCTTTCTGTAATTAGTTAAGGCTGAAGTCTCAGGGCCGCGGGTTGTGCACTAGTTATCGCGGCCTCGACATATAGGGCTAAGAAGGAACATGGGTGGTTTTTAGTCAGTAGGAGTCTGACACTCCCTTTCGCTCTGCCCAAGAGCGGGAGGGGTTATTCGATGAATTTCCACCCGCCAAAAAAAAAGGCTAAAGTCCGAGTGTGGCGTGTTTAATGACATGTTATTAAAAAAAAAGAATTACGTAGTTATTGAGCATTTATAACCCAATTATGTTGTTGAACTACCTCGTTGGTCTAGAGGTTGCAAGCGCGACTGATGGCATGAAGGCCTGAGTACAATTCCTAGATCGGGCAAAGTGTTATTGGGGTTTTCCATCAGGAACTACTCAAAAGCAGCCAGTGAGTCCAGATTTGTGCCCGGTTGATGGCACATAGACTTGCCACCTATAACATTATTTCTTTATTACGCCACTTTCACATAACTGGCAAAATATGGGTATATTCGTGCTAATTAGGTAAAGGTGTACCTACTGATATTACACCCATATTTAGGTGGCGTGGCGTAGCGTGGCGTGGAGTAGCGTGGCGGCGTGGCGTGGTGTGGCGTGGCAGCGTGGCGTGGTGTGGCGTGGTGGTATGGCGTGGTGGCGTGGCAGGCGTGGTATTATGGTATGTCAAACTAACTACAACTTCATTATTAACTTCGTCAAAAAAAGTAAACTGACTTAAAAAACACAAAAAAAGTGAAAATTTACTTTTTAATCTATTCAAGTATTTGCATTAGCAGTTACCACTTCTACTTTGTGTAATTTATTTCATCACCACTGCTCTCAAAACGGTGAAGGAAAACATCGTGAGGAAACCCTCATGCCTTAGAACCAAAACATTCGAAAACACGAAAACATGTGTCATCTGCCAATCCGCACTGGGCCCGCGTGGTGTATTATAGGCCATCCCTCTCCTAGAGAGGAGGCCTGACACCCTGCTGTGGGAACATTATAGGATGATGATGATGATGCAAATTTGTTTCATAAATCACACTAATATTATAAAGGCGAAAGTTTGTGAGTGTGTGAGTGTGTATGTTTGTTACTTCTTCACGCAAAAACTACTGAACGGATTAAAATAAAATTTAGTACGCAGATAGTTTATAACCTGGATTAACACATAGAATAGTTTTTATCCCGATTTTATCTTCCCGTGGGATAATTTTCGAGTTGTAGCGGGTGAAGCCGCTGGCAACAGCTAGTTAAATCTAATCTCGATACTTCTTAATACCCTCACAGATTGGACAGAGTTTTTTTTAAAACATGTATAAAATTGGCATTTTCGCCTGCAATATAAATCTTTCTGTGCGTGACTCAATAAATAACGTACACGGCCTTTCTTTCTATTACACAACCTTTTCCGTACATCATAAATTTCATGTTAAACCCACCTGGCGATCTGCCATGCTCCAATTTCCGACTGCCTCTGAAACAATGTTCACTTTGTCTTGGGTTTGAAACCCATAGAACTTATTGACTATCTTGTTAGAGTATAGTTTGCTTAAATCTATTTTATATTGATTTATAACTAGCTTTTGCCTGCGGCTTCCCCTGCGTGAAAATTGCGATTTTTCATACAAACGTTCATTCTCTATTTAACTCCCTTTTTCGAAAAATCCTTCCATATTCCTAGTTTACATTATAAAGGAAACCGCTGTGCAAAATTTCAGCTTTTTATGTCTAAGGGGTTGGGCTGGGCGTTGATGAGTCAGTTAGACAGTCAGGACTTCTCTTATAAATATTTATTCTCTTAGATATTATTTTAAAGGCTCGATATGTAACAGGCGAGTCTATTTGGGCTAATCCCAAGTGTATACGTCCCTGTGTGCCTATTGGCCTTGTAATGTTCTGTCTCCTGCTGATATGGAGGGAAGTGGATATTACATGTTTTTTCCTGCTCCTCCGCTATTTTTTTCTGATTAATTTCGTTGCGAGATCCAAGACAGTTCAATCGTTACTCTGGGACTTCGTCAAACTTCATTTTTTCAGTGCTTTTCATGTAGTCGCCACTGTTGATTCTGGCTTACAGAAGTTCCAGTGGTTTGGGAATAGTGCGGCGCGCTTGTCTCAACAAAAGGCGATCCGATGTATCAGGGACCTGAAAGTCTGACAACCATTTTACCAAGGGGTATCGCCAACACTTACTGGGCTGTGAAGAACAGATAGGCGGTCGCTTCAGCTTTATTCAGCTGCTCCGGTTGGACTGGCACCCGACTCCAACATTTATTTATTTATTTAATATTAATTATAGCAACATTACAGAATATCCAAACCGATGCTATAAACTCACAAAAAAAAAAAAAAAAATTAAACTATAGTTATATCCACATAGATATTGTACAGGAACAAAAAATAAAAAATAATAAACAAAAAAGAGAAAAGTTGCCTTTCGTGCATCATCAATCAAAACAAGCATAAGAAAAATCATCTTTCGTTCATAGTTGGGAAACTATATTCAGTGATTGAGGGTGCCCGATGACCCATGAGTGAATGAATAATTTAATTAAAGTTGATAGAGTTTATAGGTAAACTAACTTACTATTATGTTTCTCAAAATTTAAAATTTTTTGAAGCATTTGTGGTACCTATCTTACTTTTAATTACAATTTGATACGATTGCAATATCATATTTCAAACATGATTACCTATTTTGGGTTCTAAAAGATCATTTAGAACCCAAAATAGATTAAAGAATTTTATTTTAATACTCTGTGTATTGCCAGCAGAATACTGGTTTTACATTCTCAAAACTTAATAATGATTCCTCGTACTGTTCTAAAAATCATGATAAAAACCATAAACAAATGAAAGGTACTTTTTGCCTCTAGATTGAGTCATAAAATTAGAATTAGTATGCCAAACAAATACACAAAATACCATGCTTAAGGAAGAACAAGGAATCCCCTTTTTTAGTTTTTGCGGATTGTACTCATCAATTGTCTCCTTCTCGCTCTTGGCAGAACAGAAGGGAGAGTTAGACTTCTACTGACTTAAACCCAACTATTCCTCTTTAGTCCTTTATGTTCCAGAGTCGGTTTCTATCGAACAGTTCCGCAGCTCCTCAATTTTTCTGACATTTACTTGAGGTGCGCGTGAAACACGAACGCGCCGTCTCGACACGGCCTGTCGTCATAAGACGGTTGGATGGCGAAGCCCATTACTCACCGTCCACAGACCCGATAAGGATACCGCTGACCCAATCTTCAATTTTGAAATTCTTGCTGCAGTTATCAGAATAGGGACCAAATCGAAACGTGACAGAAAGATTATGTGGTTGTTGTTTTCAGAAGTTGTGGGTTTTACCAAGCAATTATTTTTAGCTTCTGCGTAGCGATATTTTTGCATTCGTTATCCTGTAGACTCAGCGCCATATAAAGCTCCATATTTCCAGTATAATATGGCCTCTCTTTATATAAATTTTACGTGAAATGAGAGATCTGCCTTCACTGGATTGTATAGTTTGATTGATGGTTGCGTACCTATTCCTTTGTTTTGGTATGACTAATGGCTTAGTGATCTTATATTGCCTTATGCAAGTCTAATACACTTTTCTTCTGAGAAACCTAAATAACTACACATTACATTGATAAAATCAAGCTATACATGTCTAGTAATACCTGATCTCGTTTTGAATAAGCTTCCCGTACATTAACAAGTCAGCATAATTTAGTTGCAAAGCTTGTGCAAAACAAAAACAAACAACAAACAAATTGAGATGTCTAAAGACATGGTTTGTAGGTAAACGTTATAAAGATTCAAACGATTCTAAAATCAATTACAATCATGACATAATGCATAGCTAAATATTTTATGTACTGCCAAATGAATACTGGTTTTACATTCAAAACGTAATATTTATTCCTCGTACTTACTATTTTAAACATTATGAGAAAAATCATAAAGAAATTGAAAGGTCATTTTTTCCGTATGAACGGGAATCCGTTGAAATAGTTTTTTTTTGGAGTTGTCAAAGTAGAAAAAAAAGTATTGACTCGGAATTAACGGTTAACCCTAGAGAGATAACCTACGTCGCAGAGGCGCCTGCGCGGGAAACATATTGCTATAGTTTTTTATCCGACGCGTGTATTTGTTTGTCCTTCTGAACCAACTCAGTCGTCGGTTAGCCCTGTCAAGGGATAGCTGTTTCCATGCTGTAAATTCTATAGTTTTGTCTAAATGACAGTCTGTGCGCTCGCGAGGCGTATGGTTATCTTTTGTGAAACTTTTAAGAATTGATTAATTTGCACTGGTAGTGATGTTGAAATTATTTTTTTTTATGACAGATATTTTATTTATACTTATTATTTTGTAGTCAAACAGCTTGTAAGAAAAATTTAAATTTTTATAAGATGATTGTAAATGTTTTTGTTCCTGAAGCATAAGGCTGTTGATTTTTGTTAGAGGTCTACTCATTTAGTTTTAAATTATTTTAAATAAACAAATAAAGACAGAAATGTATTTTAAAATGTATACTTTAAAGTATTTTCTTGTAACAGAATATCATAAATTATAAATATTATTTATTAAATCATTTAAAAACACGTATTATAAAAAGTTGCGCCTCTGAAGCGTATGGTTATCTTTCTAGGGTTAAGGACGTTTTAGCAATAGCTATCTCTCTAAAGCTTAATGTCTCTTTCACATGTTTACTTACTTTAAAGTCTTTGAACATTGTTAGATGCGTAAGCAAATACCATTATCAGCCTAACCTTTCTAACTATGATGGGGTCATCTTCCAGTCTAATCAGATGCAGCCGAATACTTACCAGTATTTCACATAGAGAGACTTGCTATCTGACCTAATCAGCACTGGACCTGGACCTATCTACACTATCCTACTATACCTGCTTGAAGTAGTAATAGGGTATCGGACAAAAAAAAACTAACAAGTCCGTCAGATAGATTTCCAAAAAATATTGAACACGTATTTTTTTCTTTATTCACATAAACAAAAATGAAAACAATACAATGTTTCGAAAACTCGTGAACTCCTCGAAAACGTCACATGTCAGTACAATTTTTACCTACAAATGACGCCACAACCCCCTACTCATGATCTTTGACGCGTTTTATCTTCGTCAATTTTGTATTAATTTGATAAAACAAAAAACACGTATCCAATATTTTTCGATGATCTAACTGACAGACTAATTAGAATCATATTTTTTTGACTCAGACCGATCGCATTTTGTCATGGCTGGTTGTCATACTTCCAGGCTACTGTAACGACTTCCAAAGATCTATATGTGTATGGCAGCCGGGACCAACGGCTTCACATGGTTTTCGAGGTTAGGAGGAAACTCGGAATGTAATGGGTGGTCACCCATCCACAGACCAACCTAGGCAAGCGCGGCTTAACTTAAAGATCAACTCAAGCCACAGTTCTTATTAAGTCACGAGCTCCTCGCGTATGTAAATACCAAACAGAAAATAAAAAGGACCTTTTGCACGCAGATTCTTGACGCCCTCTTTATTTGAGTACCTTGGGGGCAAAACAATTTGACGTGCTCTTAAACCCGCGTCGTTAAGGCGACGTATTTCTTCAGACCTTTGTTGATTTACCTTCAAAGAAAGACTTTGGCTATGTTTTCAGCAACGTCGTTTACTTTGTTTTATTATAAGTAGTTGGCAACTGACAAACTATTAGAAATTGTGTTTTCAAATTAAACCTTTTGATGTAGTTCTGTTGGTTCAAGACGTGTTTTTGTATTTATATTTCAAGTGCCTTTTACAGTCACTAGCTAGGTAATAAAGACTTAGTTATCGTATAAATAAAAACGATTACTGCTTGAAATAACGTTTTCTATTTTGAGTTATGACCTCTTTCGTAATACATACCTAATAATATGGCTGCCTAAATATTATATTCGTAAAAGCTGTTGACGGCACGATTAGGCGCAGTGGCTCAAGCAATGGACTGCTGCGCTGCGTGTCGCGGGTGCGATCCCCGCACGGAACAAACATTTGTATGACCTACAGATAGTTGTTACGGGTCTGGGTATTTGTGTATGTGAGTTTTGTGAACGCACCCACGATACAGGAGAAATTCCTAATGTGGGGCAACGTTTTTTTTTTTAAATAAGAAGGAAAGAAAAAGCGTAAAAGGTTATAATATAAGGGTAGGAGTGCACATGGGGAACACTATGGAAGTCTGCTCCGCTTGGTAGCTGTGATTGGCGGCGGCGACCTCTAGCGTCCGGCCCTGGTCCAAGCCATGGTCCGGGGTGAGAGAGAATGGGACGCCGACGCCTGCCGAGGCTGTGGGTTATTCGAAAGAGATACTGCGGCCCTGGACACAAATGGCTAAGAAGGAAAATGGGTGGTTTTTAGTTAGTAGAAGTCTGACACTCCCACCCGCTACGCCCAGAGCGGGATGAGTTATTTGACGATTTCCCACCATCCAAATTGCTTTTAAATGCTTATGCATTTCATCACTCGTGACAGGGTAAGTAGGTTTTTATTCATAGTTTAAGTTATGTACCTAACTCTAAAAGTAACCAATTTCGTTATTAATTTTAATTTCCTATCTTCAATTGGGTTTAATTTTGCGTAAGCTTTTAATTGGGTCATTGACAAATGACAGTAGGACAGGATAAATATTTGGTATAGTCATAGTACTTTTGTTTTAGACGGAAAAGGAGATCTGAGGAAGAGAGTTTTTTTTTAAAAACTTTGTCCCCACACTAGGAATTTCTCCTGTATCGTAGGGGCGTTCACAAACATTTAAATTCGCATATACAAATACCCAGACCCGGAACAACTATCTGTAGGCCATACAAATATTTGTTCCGTGCGGGGATCGAACCCGCGACACACAGCGCAGCAGTCCAATCGCTCAGCCACTGCGCCAACCGTGTCGTCAAAATGTTGGGGTCGGCTTCCAATAAAACCGCTGAATACTAGTATTTTACATAGAGCGATTGCCTATCTGACCTCCACAACCCTGTCCATTTCTATGGAAAGACTAATAGTTAGACATTCAGGCCACTGGTTGGACATGACCTAGGCAAAAGCGACTTAACCTAAAGATGGAACCGAACCGCTGTTATAATATAGCTGCGAGTTTTTCCTGACCAGCTGAGAAGGTTGTGAACCTACTTGTATTCAGATTAAAACAAGATTTACCAAGACGATATAATGAAAGTGGAGTGATATACGTAATCCACGATCAGTGAAAACGCATGGTAAGGCAGGTCGAAACGAAAAGGTTGAAACGTGCATCAATTTGACTATTATTGGCTTTTCATGTGTGGCCATCAGAATAGCGGGTTACGGAAACAGGAATGGTTGCTAAGTTAGTAGCCATTCCTGTTTATAATGTTGCTGTCGATACTCGTAGTTAGCAGTGATAACAAACGAATACATATCAAACATTAAACAGTAAATAAAACTTTAGGCTGCCCACTGACGTCAGACTTTTTGTAGGACAGATAATCGGGCCGATTTAAATTTGTTCGTTATTTCCGACCAAGTTTTTGTAGGACCGATTATTGGACGTGGGCGGGTAGCCTTAACTAAACACAACAATCGTAACATCGGCGTCGTGTTTCGCTGCGAGGTTTCGCGTAACCGTCCTCGGAAACGCCGGGAAAGGACACCTTTCGGCCAAAATTCCTACTTCAAACAGGTCTGGAGAAGTTGGGTTGGATGGAACGCGTACGACAAATTACTGTTGTGGCGCGATTCCAACCTTTCGACCCTCAGAGTCCAGTTGGTCTTCACTTTCAGATACTGCACGACTAACAAAATGTAATGTGGAATAAGTGTATGTAGTTGTAGAATCCCAAAACTCAATTTGTCGCTGATCTAGAAGCCCCATCGCATCGTAACGGACAGTTCAGCACAGCGATATTAAACGGATATTGCATGCGGTTACTGCATTCGAATCCGACTATTGACCACGAAACGTAACTTATTGCGCTAGATCACTCCGTGGCTGTCTGTACCATGCATTTTCATCAATTTTGTACATGTTCAAATTGAATAAATAATACTATTAATTAATTTTCATCAATTTCGTGAATGTCATAACATCCGATTTTATAATTTTGGTTTTTAACTGAAAAAACTTTTTTGCAAAAAGAAAACTGACTTCAAAATCACAAAAAAATGAAAAATAAACCACAGAAAAAAAATCTGCTTCTGAAGTTTGTGACATTTCTTTGTTTGATTTCGTTTTTTTTTTGCCACCGACTTTTGTGTTTTTGAAGTCGGTATTATTTTTGGCAAAAACGATTTTGTTTTTCATTTATAATTGTAATATCCTACACTAAATAACCTAACCTAAATTTTTGCTTTTATCTCCTCACCGTAGTGGAGTAGTACCTTTCATAATCAGCTCACCTAGACTAGTTCCAACTCCTAACCGTTAAGGAGTTATACCTTCCATCAACAGCTCATCAACATGATGTGATGACTGCTAGATGCGAATACTTGTATAGCTTTAGAAAAAGCACGAAATATGTAATACGTGCCTATAAAACTTAAAGGTTAGCCTCGATTACTCTTTTTTTTTTTTTTGTTGGTGGGTGTAAAATCATCGAATAACCCCTCCCGCTCTTGGGCAGAGCGAAAGGGAGTGTCAGACTTCTACTGACTAAAAACCACCCATGTTCCTTCTTCGCCCTCTATGTCGAGGCCGCGATAACCGTTGGACTACCCGCGGCCCAAGCCTCGATTTCTCTGGGATGCCATCATCATTAGGTTTACATAATATAATAGCATAAGGCATTGTTCATGTCAACATAATCATCATTAGCAGAAACTTCTGTCATCAAAACCCAACTCCTTAGCACACTTCACACTATATAATATTGTGTGTATGTTTGTTACTTCTTCACGTCAAAACTTCTAAACGGAGATGGATAAAATTTAGTACACAGATAGTTTATAACCTGGATTAACACATAGGATAGTTTTATCCCAATTTTATCTTCCCGTGGGATCACTTTTGAGTTGTAGCGGGTGAAGCCGCTGGCAACAGCTAGTAACTACTGAGCAAAGGGCTCCCTTCTTCCACTTCATGTGATGAATCATCTCTCCAACCCAAGCCGTTTAAACCGTCTCAGTATCTCCACCTAGGTTAGACATGACCCGACTTCTAACTACAGAAACTTAAACAAATGATGTCGAAAAGTCATATTTTAAGTTCAACCAAACAAATATTTAAAAAATATTTTTTCATTACCATCCAGAAGGTATACTGATGGAATTAAATTTTTTTTTTTGTTGGATAGTCGATTATCGAGTAAGGTAACGAACGACGCAGACGAAGTTACGTGGGTCACCTAATCACATCACACTATAATATTTTAAAGGCGAAAGTTTGCGAGTGTGTATGTTTGTTAATTCTTCACGAAAAATATTCTGAACGGATTGCGATAAAATTTGGTACACAGATAGTTTATAACCTGGATTAACACAAAGGATAGTTTTTATCCCGATTTTATCTTCTCGTGGGATAATTTCCGAGTTGTAGCGGGCGAAGCCGCTAGCAACAGCTTGTTTAAAATAAATTTCAAACCAATCTTATTTTTACCAGCACACCATGATATTCTGTAGACATGTATGTTTCGTTAGGAAGTACTAGTTTTGCACACACATACCTACGGTTAGCATATACGCCCTAATCACATGTATCCTTATCTATTTTATTAGTGCGTGAATGTTAATCATGACAACTAGATTATTATTCCACTACTACATCATCTGCGTGGCTTTTACCCAACTATGTTGGGGTTTGCTTCCAGTCTAACCTGATGAAGATAAATACCAGTATTTTACAAGAAGCGACTGCCTATCTGACCTCCTCAATACCCGTTAATACTGAGTAATACGATACCCTTTGGCACGACTGGTTGTCAGACTTTCAGGTTACCTGTAACGACTGCCAGAGATCTATAAATGGCAGCTGGGACCGACAGCTTTCCGAGGTACTGAGGAAACTCCGTATGTCCATCTACAAACCAACCCATGCAAGCACAGCTTAACCTAAAGATCGATTCGATTGGCAGTCATTATAAAGCCACGAGCTCCTCCACTATTTCATACGTAGCTTTAAATTATTGTCCTAATTCCCATCACGTTCTCGAATTCATTACCCATCAAAATTTACTGTTATGATTCTGCGTAAATCCTTTGGTGTAGGTACCTAATCGTAAAATATACCTGACCGATAAAGTTTATTTACTTACTCAATTAACTGTATTGTAAATCTTATCTCAAACGATGGTCTTAAAACAGGTTGTTTATTCGACAACGTAAAGATCTTTGATGGGAAATATCATTTTGATATAGTACTACCTGGTTGAATGTAAATGCTTCAGTTTCCGTTAATTTGAGAAACAGATGTGAGTGGTAACGCCAAGAAGTAACTTATTAGTCAGGTTCTTCAGAAAAGACAAGTGCGTAATACTCCCAACCGGGAAAAATATGTTAAAATCATAGCAGATCTGTGGTTTCTGCCTACTCCCGTGGGAAAAGGGCGTGAGTTAATGTGTGTATGTCTGCATGTAAATTCAACCAAAAATAAAAGGTCCCTCTCACCTAGGTCCTCGCCACGGTCTTTTGTAGATCTTCCAAAGGACGTGAACTAAATAGTCGGCTAATGCTCCTTACACTATTTCGTATTAAATCGCTGGACTTTTCTCCCTGGACATGATGTTATTTTAACCAATTTCAGACAGAATACATCAAGTTTTATTAGATTAATTATAATGCGGTCCGCGTTAAGAGACATTAATTACTTTTGGGCCTACGGTGTGGCGACCCATGTGACAAGCATATTTAAATTCACAACGAACGGCTTGATTTAACGAAGTTTTAAAAATTTAAAATGTGACCACTTAAATAATTATTTTGTTCCCATCTGTTGTGCCTTCATTTATGAAATTAATTTATAATTGAAGTTTTTTTGATTTGGTTGTACCGGAACGAATCGAAAACATTTGTATTTTACGAAAACCTGTGTTTTCTGTCGAACGGTCGCAAAGACATAAACTACCACGACTGTCTTTTTTGTTTGTTTACTGTTCTGCCCCCGGTTTTATCCAAAGTAATTCAGTTAAAGGGTAAAGCTTATAAAACAAGAAAGTCGGTCCTGTTATTTGCACGACCGGTGTCATATTATTTTAAGAAGAATTCCTTGAAAAAAAAGAGAAGCTTCAAAAAAATCAGAACTTGTCCTTTATGGGGCTTAATTTTTTAAGGTACATGTATTTTTTTGACAAATTGGTTTTCGAAGGATTCATTCGTTTATCAGAAAAGCATAAGTTAACATTATAAACGGTGTATGTTACTCGCTGTCAGCGTTTATTGGTGAGAGAAGGAAAATTTCCAAAACACTTTAAAAGTTTGATAACTTAGAAACAACCCACTTTGAACCCCAAGTCACCCCAAGTCATCGAGTCAAAATTGTTGCAAATTAGATTTAGTATCATCCATTCCAACTACCAATTACCCTGCATACTTCATTAGGGTATTTTTAGATCTAGTTTATTAATTAACACGTGCGATATGACAATCAGAAAAATAATAATTAGGTTAATTGATTATTGTACACCTAATGAAGTATTGATAAAATACATTGCATTCATTAGTAGTTCCAACATGTGCTAATTTCAAATGTGCTAATTTCAATTGCATCGACTGTTTTAGAAGAAACATCTATTTGTTGGTCGTTGCAGTGCAACGCAAATCTAATAACAAAACTACTTTCAAACTTTAAATTTTTAAAAGTGAATCAATTTTAACTAAAAGTAACATCTGCCATGTCTAATAACGATGCCAGTGTTCATGGATCTACAGTGTCTGGAAATAATGTTGATTATTATATTAGATTATACTTACGGCACATAATGCTCGTTTTGACACTAGCTGTGTTTATATATGGAGTTATATCATGGTGTTTACTGAAAAAATTTCGGACGTACAGAAATTTCGTGTATCTAAATGCCATTTTGGCCAATTTATTAATGTTTTCATTTGAAATGTTCTATTTTTATAGTACTAGTATTGACTATCGCACCACGACTGTAATCATACAATTCATGTTATATATATTTACTGTAAAAAATCACTGGTTAGTGGTCATATGTCACATGTTTTATATTGACTTTGTTAAAGTTTTCAACGGCCATATCGAGAGAAGATTTCTCAAAAGTTGTCTCTTTGCTTGGGGTGTTGCTCTCATAACATCTCAAGTATGTTTCAGTCTGTTAAAACTTTGCATGGTCTATGACATAGAAATACCTATTATAATACTGTTTATACTCGTTCATTCAAGTAACATTTTGCCTGTATTACTAAATTGTATATTATACATTGCAATTGTATATTCACTTTGTCGTAGTTTCAACACGAGTGGACATACAGCTGCTAACATTCGGCGTCGCTTATATATAGCCACTTTAATATTTATATTAAGCGACGTATTGTTGTTGTCTGCTTATTTCGTAAATAGGTTAGTAAATGTTGATTTACCTGTAGTTAAGATTATCCATATTATATTTCTGTATTACTTTAATGCACTAGTTTTGGATATTTTCTTCCTTGTTGTTAAGAGTAATCGGCATTTGTGGTATGAATTTTACTTAAATAAAAAGTCGTTATTAGTAAGTCAAAGGAGTGACAATATCATATTGCCTGAAAGATTTATTGCCATTCATGACCGTTAGTACTTTGGTTGATTAACTATATAAGGGAACTATTTAAGTAAATGTATAATGTAATGTGTAGTTTTAACTATTATTAAAAAACATACTTTTTAATTTTTTTTTGTTTGCATATAAGTGCAAACAAAAAATATTAAAAAATATAAATAAAATATATAAATATTAAATGCAAAGTTTATTTTACGTAATATTTTTGTTAATAGTTTACAGATATCTTTAAATTTTGACATAATTTCGGTATTGCACCCGTGCGTGAAGCAGGCCACTGGTATTTTATTATAATTTTTTGTTGTCTGTACTATACTTACTGTTGTAAATAGTACGTCTAGGTGTGAACGGTCAATCATAATTGTAACTCAGTTTAGCACGTGAACTTAGTAAACCTCCAGAAATGTCCCAGCTACTGCCACGAATTATTGTTGTTGTAAAAGCAATTTCAAATAATAGGGATGTTAACTAAAAATATGTAATTAATTAAAAAATATGATTCTAATCAGTCCGTCAGATAGATTTTCAAAAAATGTTGGACGTTATTTTTTCTTTTTTCACGTAAACAAACAACGAAGACACAATGCTTTGAAAACTCGTGTGACGTCATTTTCTGAGAAATAAGTATGACATTCTTTAGCGGTCAGTGACGTCACAACCCCCCACTCAAATCTTTGACGCGTTTTACCTCCGTCAATTTTTATTGATTTGATATAACAAAAAATACGTATCCAATATTTTTCGATAATCTAACAGACGGACTAATAAGAATCATATTTTTTTAAGTCGGTAAACATGCCTATTGTAACCACGTAGCCGGACCATTGTAGGTGCATCTCGCTATATGAGGAACGATGTCATCCAAACAAATCTTGGAATAGGCAGCCTGGACGACTGCATGCAGTCCCTCGCAATGGAAATGTTTACACATACCGGACGCTCATTCTTTGCCTTACGTCAAGCACATTGCGCCTGCGACCCCGACGCGAGGCCTCTGGTTCTCGACATGGTAGTGAACGACGACCCCAACTCCTGGAATTGAAGCCCAAGTAAGCTGCAACCGGCTGGCTGGAACCACGTGGCTTAACTGAACAATGGTACTCCGCATGCTACACACCGATGGCGTGTTCTAAGTTAATATAGGCACGTCGCGCTGCAGCTAAACCCACACATGCATCCCTCCACAGGTGCCTGAAGTCACGGTGCGTGGTACGGGTTTGCGACTGTTGACAGGTGACGGTACGTGGTATTACACAACACAACACTATCAGATTCGAAGGCTCCTTAGTCTGGACCGTGACAAGCTAGCTCTGGAAGCCAGGTAGGCGGGAGTTACCTGTTATAGATGTGTCCTAGTCAGCGCCTTTGTCACAGATCGTCGCCTGCTGGGCCTCGGGTAACTGGGTGTCTCACGCGGTGGGGATTGACGAGTTATCTTGAAGAAAGTGACCCTGTGCGAAAGTGTCGTGATGCGCCTTCAGTGAAAATTCACATCCATACCATACTTGGGAGCGGGTGGGTGCTGTGATAGCCCCTTCTTGTCTTGTCAGCCACTAGGCCACCAAACGCAGCACTGATCCGGTCGGAGGATTCTTCCTTTGTAATCTGGGATGAAGAACTTACACCATAAATGTTTAATAATGGTTAATTGTGTAACGCTAACATTGATAAGTTACGTGTCATTGTTTCTTTTTTACATGACATGTAATTTTATTTTTTTAAAGTTAAATGAAAATTTTAAGTTCTAAAATGCATGGTTTTTTTATTTCTATTAAAATCACATTTAAATGGAGCTTATAAATGTGTAAAAGAACTTAATAGGAATGTAACACTTTTAATAATGTTTACTTAATGTTTGCAATCCACTCAATAAATATCAGAATTTTTTTATTTCCAGCTTTTTACCCGACTGCTTCGAAGCCCAAAAAGAGGGTTAAATGTTTGATCCGAATGTATCTTTGTATGTATGTATGTCCGTTTCTTTGTTCCCTCATTATTCCTAATTTTAATTAATCACTTTTAATACGATTTGTCCCTTTGAATTACTATTAAACATTTAAGTTGTTCATGGAAAAGCTCGTGGCTTAATAATAACTGACACTCGGGTCGATCTTTAGGTTAAGCCACACTTGCCTAGGTTGGCCTGTGGATGGGTGACCACCCATTACATACCGAGTTTCTTCCGTACCTCGGATAGCACGCTAAGCTGTTGGTCTCCGCTGCCATATACAGGGTGTAAAGTAACCCTTCACACATACGTCAACCAAGCATTCTGTACATCAAACTAAGTACCCCTACGCAAGTATTTTATGGTTAAGCTAAGATTATTTTAAATAAATTAACTCAATATTTTGTATGTATTTTGTTCTTTAAATTCATATTCTCTGTTGTGTTAGAGCAAAGTAGGACTGGAGTTGAGTAATAAGTTGCCTTTTTTCTACGACAATGTTTGAGCTAGTAGAGTAGTAGAAAGACACAAATGTAATTAGGGCATCGTCTCTTCTAAAGATTAGATAGGTTTAAAATATTTTAATTTACGTACTTACTTAAAAAATCTCCGCGTTCCGCCGACTAGTGGCCGAAGGGCGCTAACACTCGTACCCGTGCAACTTCACTACATACGATGAAAGAGGGTACGAGGGCGATTGTGGCGTTATTCTTCGTTGAATACGGAGTGCTTCAAATTGTGACTTTTGAGAAAACCTTATTATTTCATGACCTGTACCGTTTTTAATTGTTTTGTTGAACTGGTTACATGTAGCGTGATGAGCTGAATGTAATGATGCAATAAAAGATAAAACCCCTTATGCTCGATACGCCTTTATTTGTAGGATACGACGACTCGCTGGCAATTGAAGAAAAAAATATCGAACTCCAAGAAAGGGCCTACAAAATTCACCAAAGTAAAACACAGCCTCTTATCCCCTATTGTTGGACGTAGATATTTTTTGTAACTTTAAGGAGTAACCGAAAAATATTTATGGTATGACCTAGACTTACATTTAAGATATCAATATTCGTGAAATAATTGTCCGTGGATCTGGTGGTTCTCGTCCGGAGGTTCTTGATGTATAAATAATAAATACCTACAATAGCTGTATATCGGTGTACTGATCTTGTCATCACCACTGCTGGATTTGAAGACTTTTACTAATTTTCTAGGTGATTATTCTACAAAGCAAAACACCGTGAACTCATGAACGTTGGTAGACTCCATATACTCAAGCAAAAAACAAAACCGTATCAAAATAAAATAACATTCGAACCATAAAAAAACCACTGTACAAAATACACCAAAAATTATAAAACTGTAAAAAAGGTGCGTCGTGCACTAACTATTTGTCGACTCTTCAAGAGACAAGAGTTCGTTTTGGCAAAAGAATCAGCATTACTATGTAATGTGGCAATACTGCCAGCCTTCTTGGCACATTTCCTGTTGACAGCGATGTGGACGAATCTTTGATGCCCTGTAATAATTATTTTCTCCTTTTGTACATATTTTAATTATTATTTTTTTAGTTTATTTTAAGTTTGTACTACTTAGGCAATGCTGTTTAACTTTTGATGAAATCAAACAAAACAGGCGTTTATAAACTGTTGTTTCAATTTTACATTTACACAATATTTTATGACGGAGCGGTGACGTCATGTTGCTTAATATGCCGCGCGGTGGCAGCGCGGCATATTAAGCTGCAGCGCTGCGTCGCTGCTAGCGCTGCAGCCGTGCTGCCACTCACATTTAAAGGCGCCCTTATTGCATAGACTAATATATATATGCCTTATTGTTGTATAATTATTTGGCTATTTCGCTACATCACTGTCTCTTGGAGACTGGAAGTCGATTCTAGAATGAGCTATCCAAACATCAAGTCGTGCTCACCAGAGCAGTGGATGGTTCCCGTGAGACGGAACCCATCGTCACATTTTTCATGGTGAGTCGGAACTGTCTGCGAACCGAAGTCTGTCGAGGCCAGTGCTGCGAAATACGCCAGTAGGTCGAACGTGCTACAACGCCACGATGAAGCTGACTGTGGCGACAGCCAGGAGCGAGTGAGCTCTTTTTGTTGACCAGTGAAAGTGTGCTATGTTGTCGTAAGGTAGCTGATGAGTTTGAAGGTGTTGACCAGGAATGTGCTTCCGATTAATGTCGATTGCCAGGAAAACGCGTTGAAGCCATAAATGGGTTCTGGCAGCATCCACTGTCCATATGTCTAGCTGCTTGAAAGCTTGAGGAAGTGGTTTTGATGTTGCGGAAAATTCGGGATAATCAGTTCAGAGGTATGATACAGAGAACTCTTCCTCCCGGACTGTAAAGGGATGTTCGTATGACCAGAGCAGTGTTGACTATGGTGGATCACTGCCCAGCGGTTGATCGCATCGCATGAGTGTTGTTGCTATGAAAGTAACTGTAGGCGCGCCACGAGGCTGTAGCTAAGGTGCAGTTTAATCGGACGGAAATTTTGGGTGTGGGGGTCGCCGTCAAAGGTCCAAGAACAGAGGACTCAGGAGGATCAGATTCCCTTTGGGAGCTTGTAAAACTTGTATGTCAATAAAACAACAGCTCAGGTTAACGACATGCATTAAAGTAATATAGGAATATAATATGGATAATCTTAACTACAGGTAAATCAACATTTACTAACCTATTTACGAAATAAGCAGACAACAACAATACGTCGCTTAATATAAATATTAAAGTGGCTATATAAAAGCGACGCCGAATGTTAGCAGCTGTATGTCCACTCGTGTTGAAACTACGACAAAGTGAATATAATTATGATTACAATCACACTAATCACACTAATATTATAAAGGCGAAAGTTTTTGAGTGTGTGAGTGTGTATGTTTGTTACTTCTTCACGAAAAAACTACTGAACGGATTTGGATAAAACTTGGTACACAGATAGTTCATAACCTGGGTTAACACATAGGATAGATTTTATCCCAATTTCATCTTCCCGTGGGAAAATTTTAGAGTTGTAGCGGCCGAAGCCGCTGGCAACAGCTAGTGTTTAAACCATTTAGTAATGCAAAATTACACTTGAATATAGGAGTGTAAACAATATTATAGAATGTATTTTTATTTCCAAAACCATGTATTTTACCAGATGATTACATAATTGAGATGTTATCAGAGGCACACCCAAAGTAAAGAGAAAATTTTTGAAACACCTCTCTATATAGCCGTTGAAAACTTTTACAAAATTAACATAAAATACAGTAATATACAAAAATAACATTTCAGATGAAAACATTAAGGGATTTGTTTTTTTTTTAACAAAAATGGCATATTTCTGAAAGTCTGAAATTTCTTCAGTAAACACCATGATGTAACTCCATATATAAACGCAGCTAGTGTCAAAACTAGCATTATGTGCCATAAGTAGAATATAATAATAGAAAAATAATAATAATCCCAATTATTTTCAGTCACTGTAGATCCATGAACACTGGTGTCGTTATCAGACATGGCGGATGTTACTTTAAGTTCAAATTTATTTACTTTTTTTCACCAATAACATAATTATCCACATACTTTCGAATTTGAATGATGATAAGTTCGATAGTATGTGGATATGTTATTTGATTGTTTACTATGCACTGCCCCTACCAATAAGTGGGTGTTTATTCTAAAACAGACGCTGAAAATATAATTTTGTACCTAACTAATAAACATACTATCTTTTACCGTTACTTTAATTAATTAACCTTATTATTATTTTTTGTTATTCTCATTAATCACATGTGTAAAATATATTACTAAATACCTATAATTATGTAACTGCATATACATATACATGTAAGTTTGTATGTTTTGAAGTTAGAGAAGTATAAGAAGATTGCAACCACGATTTCTAAAATATTTTTTTGTCTTATCGAAAGTGGACACAATTTTTTATTTTAAATAAGAATACTCCAAATCCCGCAAGGGCTTACTATAAACTCACGCCCATTTCCAATGGGGGAAACCACAGAACGCCACTTGCTACGATCCTTACATCTTTTGTACCAATATTTGCAAAAACAGTAGATAAGATCAGTTTCTGCAAATGAAAGAGCCTTCATTAAATTAATCCATTCAAAACTATAGTGAATTAGCACTGAAACGTAATTTAGTTTCAGTCCTGAAACGGGACAAATAAGGCTCTATTGGATACGACAATAAAGTCCTAATTGTAATTATATTATAAGCTTGCATTGATGCTAGTTTGTTGGTAACAAAACAACACCAAGCGGCAAAATTAAAGCTAAAGGCTTAACTGTAGGCTGATAAATAATAATACACTTTTATCACAGATTTTTATAAAAAAGGCCAAGGTCAAGTTAATAATAATAATAATATTCCACAACTATCACACAACGCCATCTAGTCCCAAGCTAAGCAGAGCTTGTGTTATGGGTACTAGACAACTGATAAACAAACTTATATATTATATAAGTTCTTATTGAACGGTGACTTTTTTGCGCTCAGTTACCGTTATAGCGGTAATATTAACTGTGATTGTCACGGTTACGATAAAGTCAAATCTTGGATTACATTTGATACGGATTTAACAGAATAACCCCAAAAAACACATCGTTAAGAGGAAACAGGGGCTAAAAATTCTCAATACAATTAAAATTCCCGAGTTTTCTACTAAAACATTCAGAGACTTTTTTTTTTTATGTAAAATGTTTATTTCTGGATAGAAATAAGTCTAGAATATCCCCTTACATTCAAGTTATTCAAAAGAGATACCGCGGTCTCGAGTCAAAGGGCTAAGAAGGAACATGGGTGGTTTTTAGTCAGTAGTAATCTGACACTCCCATTCGCTGAGCGGAAGGGGGGTTGTTTGATGATTCCCAACCCACAAAAAAAAAAGTAGCAGTTACCCAAACACACTATACAGGGTGTAAATTAACCCTTCACACATACGTCAACCAAGCATTCTGTACATCAAACTAAGTACCCCTATGCAATATTTTTTTGCTGGGAAACGACTTTTTTTTGGTCAAAAATTACATTTTACGGTAAAACTCAACGTAGCACTCTTAAAACATTGTGCTAGTGGATGCTTTGAATAGTAAACGGGTCATGGAGGTATTTTAAGTACAGTTATAACCCGAAAAACTAGTATTTACATAAACAGCTGTGCAAAATTTGGAACTTTGACCCCCAATATCTCCGTTACTGGGGGTTCCCAGGTATGGTCTAGAATCAAAAAATTATCGCAGTGGTGGGGAGAACAAATGCCCTTCGTTTGCGTTAAGGGTACTTTTACACCCTTTATTCTTCACTTTGCAGATTTAGATATAGTTTAAAAATTAACACATCATCATCAGCCTGTAATGTTCCCTCTGCAGGGACTCAGGCATCCTCTCTAGGAGAAGGATGGGTTTAACCCATCACACAGGCCCAGTGCTGGTTGGTAGAAACCACATGTCTTCGAATTTTTTGGTTCTAGGAAATACCAGTTTCCTCACAACGTTTTCCTTCACCGCTTTGAGAGCAGCGGTGATGAAATTAAATACACAACATAATGCGTGAAGGATGATATGGTTAGGAAGAAGGTGACTGCTGACATGACGAGAAATAGAGAAGTATGGAAGGAGAAGACATGTTGCGCCGACTCCAAATAAATTGGGATAAGGGCAGGAGAGCTATGATGGTGATGATGAATGCGTCGTCTGCCTCGGTTCACACACGACTTACTTTTCATAAGTCGGTGCTGACACCACTGGACCACCGCCGCTCATAATTAGAACATGCGATATGACAATCACAAAAAAAAATAAAAGAAATTAATTAGAGTGTACCTAATGATGTAATGATAAAACAAAAGGCCGTTGTTCATAAGCTCTGTAAGAATCACCTAGTTTATTTAGACCGTGTAGTGTGTTAAAATTGGTTTCGAACTTTGTTAAAGCAATAGTGAATCAATCCAAACTGTGCCAATGAAATCCGCCATGTCAAATAGCGAAACCAGTGTTCATGGATCTATAGTGTCTGAAGATAATTGGGAAACATATTATATCTCTGTTCGATTCTACTTTCACCACATAATGCAAGTGTTAACACAAACTGCGTTTATTTACGGAGTCACATCATGGTGCATACTAAAGAAATTTCGAAACTACCGAAATTTCGTGTATCTCAATACCATTTTGGCAATTTTCTTAAGCGACTTACTGAATACACTCAAATTTTATGAAATAGCGGCTCTTTCGATACCTATTTCAATTCGAAATATAATGTTTTTATATTTAGCAACAGTGAGGAACCACTGGTTGCTCCTCATATGCCACACGTTTTATGTTGATTTTGTGAAAGTATTCAACAGCCATATCAAACGGAGATATCTAGCAAGTTGTTTCTTTGCTTGGGGTGTGGCTCTCGTAACATCTATTTTATGTTTCTATGTGTTCAAGCTTCGCTGGACAGTATTCAGAGATAATGGCATAAAAACTCCTGAAGGAGCAATACTGTTTATTCTCTTGAATTTCAGTCACATGTTCCCTTTAATTGTTAATTGTTTATATATTGTAATTGTATATTCACTATGTCGAAGTTTGACCACGAGTCCACGTACAACTGCTAACACTCGACGTTGCTTTTATATAGCCACTCTGATATTTATATTTAGTGACATTTTATTTTTATCTCGTTTTTTGTTATTTACTCATTTAAAAAAATATATGTTTACGCATTTATTTCTCTCTTACGTTAATGCACTAGCATTGAACGTTTTCTTCATCGTTGTTAAGAATAATCGGCAATTGTGGTGTGAATTTTACTTAAATAAAAGGTCGACAGTAGTAAGCCAAAGAAGTGACAATATTATCATGCCTGAAAAATATATTCCCACTCCTGACCGATTATATGAGTGATTGTGTTTACTTAAATATTATGTATGAAACCAAACGGTCTCGATTATGCATGGAATAGGGTAGTTAACTAAAAAAATCTAATTAGTCCGTCAGATAGATTTCCAAAAATATTGGACGACAGCTTTTTTTAACGGTTTGTGACGTCACAAACTTTGACGCGTTTTATGTTTGTAATTTTTTATTGATTTGAGAAAACAAAAAATACGTATCCAATATTTTTCGATAATCTAACAGACGGACTAATTAGAATCATACTTTTTTTAAGTCAGTAAACATCCCTATTTTGTATGTAATACAGAAACATTTAGCTTAGATATAGCACAGAAATGTATATGTTTCATATATGGCCATTACAGCTGTGGGAAGCAGGAGCAGGTGACCAGTCTTGGTAATTTTTTGTTTTTTTTGCCTTGGGAATCGATGTTTTTACTAACTTGGCAATGCTTATCTTATGTCTATCGTTTAAGTAAATCTTTTTGCCTTGATACGTGTATGTGTTTTAGGTTAGTTTACAGTTTTTCAATAATTTAAATCGTCTTTAAAATATTATACTTACGTTAAAAATATTACATCTAAGTATTGCCACAAAATATACAATATGGAACTGAAGACAACTACGACGCGAATAACTCACGTAGAAATCCTGTGTCCCGCAATCCGAGTTAATCATACATCCCACATACTCCAAGTGGACCATGCTGTTAGCGCTCGTGCATAACTAACATACAACATCCCGCCAGCCTGCGGCCAACTCCGTCCAACGCTTTAACGAACAAGAGGCTCCTCCGCGCGCAACAGGACCTTTCGCTGCGGTCCATCACCGTCAGTACCTCTCACTATCGGTCCTAGATTTTGGGATTTAAGTAAAGCCTGGATGACTGCATCCAGGATCACTCGATGGACGCTACTGGCGTATTACGCAACGACGCCGGCCCCCGACACATTGGGGCTCACATCACCGCAGACAGTTGTGACTCACCATAAACTAGCAATAGATTCCGTCTCACGGGAACCGTCCACTGCTCTGGCGAGCTCAACATGATGTTAGGATATTCAATTCTCATTGATTCCATTATCGAAAACACAAAAATTGTTTAAGCAAGATCAATGTCGTCGCTTCGTAATTAAACATTGTGTTTTAAAATTAAAATTATAGTTTATAAAAAAATGCATGTTTTTTATTTCTTTCTTAAGTTAATCAAATAAAAGTAAAACATGAATACTACAGTTGCCCCTCGTTTCAAATATGTATGCGTAAACGAACTGCATACAAAATTCACACTTTCAATAAATACTGTTTAGTTTGCGTTGCAATCTACTCAGAAGATGTATGTTGTGTTCTAGCAGAAAGTAGGAACGAACACTTATTTCTAAATTGTTTGTGTATTTCCTGCCTGAAATTATATAAAACTATTGATTACTTTCCCAATTCTTTTTCTGAAATAAATGTATCCTAAGATTTTTTTTATAGGCTCTTGCTAAGAGCATTGTTAGTTGACCACACCATTGTAAGCGATGAGCTTTCAATGATCGAACTCAAGCCTATCATTATTTATTATAGGTACTCATTGATGATGATGAAAGCCGTCATTAATTTGTTGAAAACAATCTACCAACGATTCCCTGGTGTTTGCGTTCTAGTTTATTCGAGCTTCGGACATTTGAATGACATTTTCTACTTCCATCCAATTTCCTCTGAGGTCAGCATAGCATCGGACATTACCTACATTACATTTATTTTCACAGGTTAGCATATCCAATTACATAAAACTGTCAATTTGACGTCAGTACTTAAATCTGGGGGCACGGCAGTGCCCCCGCCAAGTCGAGCAATAAACCGGCACGGCCGTACCATCCTTTTCTCGAACTAGTTCAGGCAATTTTCGACCTCCTAAAACTTCGTTGTGGATAAAACTAGAAGCTTGAATTAAACCAATTAGGCATTGTATAGACACGGTGTATTTCCATTCGATTTGAACCAGTAGTTTAAGAATTACAACTAATCAAAGTTCCTTAGTTTTGTCACTCACTGACTGACTGACTGACTGACTGACCGATCATCAAAAGTCTAAGGCACTTCTAGCAGACATAGAATCTTCAAATTAAAAATACAATTAGTGTTTAGTGTATAAACCATGGAAAAACTAAAAAAATATACAATTTCAGTCTAATTTTCTAGATACACTAACTGCATAAATAACTTTGTAATCCCATATAATTGTATAGAATTACAAAGTTAAAGTTACATTTTCAGTAAATGAATTTACGAGTTATGAAATTTAACACACTTCCTAGTTTCTGATTGATCTGAAATTTTGCACGTATATGTATATCGCTTATCAATGCAATATTATGATGATATGGAACTGATCTGATGAAGAAGCTGGAAGTTGGCCATAGGAACTCCATTTTAGAACATCATAACCCCATTTAGTGTGGCCTCGTTTGATTCGTCTTGTCGTGTACTTTGTCTTTGGATGGTCTCTAAGATCTGTTGATGGAGCTTGAAGGTGGCCATAGGAATTCCGTTATAAAACGACTTGACCTTGTCGAATTTTACTCGTTTGATTCAGCTTGTCGAGTAGGTACTTTAGCACTACTTCAAATCGATGAACAAGACTGCTCAAAAAAAAATAGATAGACTGAGAGACGCTACAAAAAGAAAAGGAGATACCAAGTCAGTTAATATATTTAATCCCTACTTAAAAACCTTTGATGTTTTAAATAAAAGATTGACTTGGCCACTGCATCACAATGGCCAATGCGATGGCGATTAGCTATTACAATGGCCTGTTTAACATTGGCGATTGCGATGCGATGGCCAAATCAACCTCTTATTTAAACTATCAAAGGTTTTTAAGTAGGGATTAAATATATTAACTGACTTGGTATTACATGGATCTCACTACTTTTCACGGTAAAAGAACTGAGTTGCGCGGCTTGACTTTTTTTACAAGTTTTGTTTGTGGTGGGTTACAATGTCTACTTATGTATCAACTATATATGTCACTGCCGTACTTACTCAGAGATATTTAATGATTAATAAAGCCATCACTTAGTAAAGGTTTAGCATATTTTTGTATGACAAAACCATTACTAAGTGATGGCCTAAGTAATCATTAAAGCTCTGAGTACGTCAGTAAGTGCTTATTTTGTCAAACAGATTACCGCCAAATATCAATTTACGCTCAAACCTAATTAATGGCAGCAGATGAATATTTGCTTTCATTAATTTGGTTTGTGTTAATTGTTTAAAAACCTAAATTAATTATTATGTAGGGTTGGAAGCGTGACTTGCTTTCGATTTTTATTTGAAATAAAATTAATTGAAGGGGTTGTTTAGAGTATCGATTACAATGATATAGAAAATTGGTGATACCTACCTACCTACAGGTGTTACACAATTTTTTAATATCATAATGTATTGCACTTTATTTATCGTACAGAGTAGCTATCACTCACGTTTATGCATAGTAACATAACATAACAACACACCTGTAATCCTGAGTTCGGCAGAAGTGGCCGACATTTGACCGACAGTTACTTAAAAGTCCCATATAATACAGGATTAGCCTATTACCATCAACCGGGCATAATTCTAGACTCCATGGCGGTAACTGAGATATACCTCATAGATAATGTCAATAACACTAATGATTAAATAAAACAAAAACATTTTTTATAGACGTCTATTTATTTCAAAAAAATATTTTACACAGTGTGGATGCTATCAGATAGTTAGAACATCTTTTTTCGCTTATATCCTAAAATTGGTACAAATCTTTGGAATATATCTTATTTTATACAAAAGCCATCTAATAATAACATATTATTATTATTTATATTTTACATATATTTTACACTTAATTAATATTCTAGATTCTGTAACATCCTTGTATCATTTTAACGAATATAAATAATGTATTTTCTTTGGTCTGTTAAAATCTAATATCGTATAATTTAAAATTGAAATGTTTTATAACAATATTTTTACTTAAACTAATTTAGTTTATAAATAAAACTATGTTTTGCACAGAGCAGAATTTGTGTGAGAAATTAAATACGTAAGGTTTACATCGTCTCTTTCATAAAATGCGGTTTCATGTGATGCTAAAAAAACACATAGCCCTCTATTTGGGATTTTCCGCAGTCGGATAAAAAAGTGAGAGCTTCTTAAATACTATACAAAACCAGTTTCACTCTAGGGCGAAGTTATGCAGATCTATCATTGTATTGGACAGAGCAGGCTAATAAAAAAAAAAAAAAAAAAAAAAAGGTTTACATTTGTCAGCAAAATTAAAGATATGTGGTTATAAACAATATAACATGCATACATACAAGGCAGTCGGGTAAAAGAAAAAAAATGGAGGTTCTGATTAATTGAAACTCCGTTACATGGCTCAAACTCAAAACAGTTACAAGCACTATTGAAAAACAAAAAAAACATTACAAAACCAGACGGCATTTAGCTTGTACTCTAGTTTTGGATTCTAAAGCACAGATATAATATCTATGGAGACAGATGGGCAAGAAACTCCATGGACACTTAAATCAACATATTGTTGTTATTCGTTTTATTCCTTTTAAACTTAAACATACTCATAAATTGTTCATGGCACTGAAGTAAAACAGAATATCACACCACACCCAAATCTGCGAAGGCTTAGGAAGAGGTGTACCTCACAAAAAGTACACCCTCATCTCTCATGATCACAGAACTTTAGAAGAAAATTAGTCGAAACTATGCTAATTTCATTACCGTGTATTGAAAAATACTCCGTATCTAAGTGACTATTAAAGGTTATATTCCATCGATAGCATTAAGCTGTAGGTGGCTTAACCGCCTTAGTGTGGGTACAATTGAGAGTGCAGTTGGCTCAAGTTAAGCTAAGCTGAAGCTACGAACCTTATTCTGGATTACTATGGCTTAGTTTCAAGATAATAAAAGTTATTCTTGTAACCATTACATTCACTGTAGGTGTCATTAAGATCTATTTTAGGCATTTTTCACAATATGCCTCATTCATCGCTATCCGTCAGGCGTGATTGAGGCCATGTAGGTGAATTTAGTAATAAAAATTAATCTTCTTCAGAACCGTATTTTAAAAGATCAGATAATAGCACAAATCGGCGGCGGTGACCTCTCGCGTCCGGCCCTGGTGCAAGCCATGGTCCGGGCGAAGGGGAATGGGACGCCGCCGCCTCCTTCTGCGAAGCAGTGATGCTAGCGAAGGTGGTGGCGGAACGTGAGAGGGAGAAGACACCTCTCGTCACGTGACGGCTTCCGGGCAGTGTCGACGCAGGCCTGTGGACGGTGAGTGATGGGCTAGCTCGCCGTCCGTGCGTGTTATAATGACGACAAGCCGTGTCGACGGCGCGTTCGTGTTCTACGCGCAACTCAAAGAGATGTCAGCAACATGGGAGGAGCCCGCAAGGGCCGACGCCGTCGGGGCTGCGAGTCGTCAGAAGTTACCGCGGGCTCGACATATAGGGCTAAGAAAGACCATGGGTGGTTTTTAGTCAGCAGAAGTCTGACATTCCCTTTCGTTCTGCAGAAGAGCGGAAGGGGTTATTTGATGATTTTACACCAACCAAAAAAAAAGAAAATTTTTAGCGTTTTTAATGTTTAAAAATAAGCTAAACACATTCAAACGAGTTAGGGTAATCTTTTTGTGTGACGCTTCGTCTCTTTACTATATTTTTATTTTATCTATGATTTCCATTTCTGTAATCTATAACTTTTACATTGCCATTCTCATTGCTCACAATAATTAAAATCACGGAGGACATCCCCTAAGTGACAGAGTAAGTTTAAAAAAAAGCTCTCACACAAATATCGGTAATTATACGATGAGTGTATTTTCGAGTACATTGTACAGGCGGATTTTTTAAATCCGTTATAGATAAATAAGTTTACTAATTATCAACAATTAAATACATTAATTAGACATAGAACATATTTAAAATACACATTCTTTGAATTTATAATTTATACATTTATAATATTTAAATCATCTTCTCTTTCATAAAATGCGGTTTCATGTGATGCTTAAGAAACACATAGCTATTTGGGTATAAAAGTGAGTGCTTCTTAAATACTATACAAAACCAGTTTCACTCTAGGGCGAAGTTATGCAGATCTATCATTGTATTGGAAATTTTACAAAGCGAGGTCATGTTATACTGGAAATATAAAGATTGAAGTGTCATTGTGTGTTCTTGGGCTTAATTTAGTCTAGTCACAAGCTTATATTACACGCTCTTTTACAATCAATACAAAAATACAGATATTCATTGCCAAATACACAAAATTAAAATAAATATGGAAACTCGAACTGCGATCGTTGACCCAAAATTTTGATTGCAGTGTCAGTTTATTCCTTAAAAATAGATACATTTAACACACATTAAACTACCATCGCCTCAGTCGTATACAAAAGGTTCATTAAGGAATTCAGGAAGAAGCAATGTGTTGTCCTTGAAAAGGTTACACACACCCCGGAATAGGTAGGCTTTTTGTACCTATGGCACGGTATAAATGTGTTGGTGTGAAACATAAAGTTCTGATTTGGTTACATACAGGGTGTAACGGACAGCCCCCTACTACCTGATAGGGTGCTTTTAGCTTTTGTCATATTCCACCGGATTATTTCTCAGTTTTAATTAAATCATATTTTTAGTTACTATTTCAATGTACAATTATAGTATCTGTACGCAGCACTCCATTTTTGTAAATAATACTGCTAAAACTTCCTGCCTAGCTACAGAGTTCATCGTACTCATCGTCCTCCTTGCCGTTCACTACGTGCGTTTTGCCACGGTACTTGTCCTTGTACTTGCCACCCTACTGAATTCCTGAATACCCATCAGTCTGCGGAGGGCTGTTCCTTACACACTGTTTACAATAATTTAATGTTCAAGAATAGGTAATCAGCTTCGTATGATATATTTAAAAAAGGTATATGTTACATCATCATTGTTCGCCTGGAAACGCTATTGAATAAACATGTAATCTTATTTATATTCCTTAACACATTCTATAATTCGATGAACAGCAAAACATTAAAACTAAATGAAGCGAAAACTCACAGACAGAAAAACATTCATTGTCTTTTGTGCCGCGATTCGATATTCTTACATCCCTATCTAGTGATGCATTTCTCGTCCAAATCCCCAGTAAGGAAATCGTTGGTGTCCCGCACGGTCATAATTGTGACCCCATCAGCGCTGTTTCTTGATATGATGTTGCTCTTCTTCTTAGTACTTCCGTAATCGTAGTTGGATATCACCACGCTCTCTGTCGGGTTCCTGTAAAAGTTGATAGAACAATCACCGTTGAAGTAATAGCATTTGTCGCAGAGTTTTCTCTGCTGCCAAGTTAGAAGTTGAGTTTCGTATTTTCCGTGGCAATATTACTTTACCCTGAAATTGGAAATTGTAATCATTGAGGTTTCAAAAGGAATTAAGTGTTACTAAAACCCTTGGTTTCTTTATCTTATTAAAAGTCAGTGATCAAGAATGAATAAGGTAAAGAACAAGTTTAGGAAGTTCAAAAAATTTGCCAGCTATAGAAAAGTTGAATAGGTCTGTGTTACGGATATGTGATGAAGACGAAACTACATAAATGAAACAGACTAACGAAATACCTATCAGTAAACGTTGTTATTATTTTATTGTATGAAATCGACGTATAAATGAACCTCTGAAGAGTTTATTGGACATAGACATAAAACAGATTCTATATCTAACGTACAATACCTTTAATATTTAGTGGTACCCATCGGCAGTAAAACTTAGGTCATACTAAACATCACATAATGTTCTAGAGCTACATATTTCAATAAGTTAAACGGTTGCGATTGGTTCGCTAAAATAGCTTGTTGATATTTTGGATAGACAATTGCAATGGTGGATGATTTAAAAGATCGTTGGTAAGATCTGGATAAAACTTACGAAGACCAGGGAAAAATGACACAAACTGTAAGAAGCCTTTACTTAGTAGTAGGTAGAACAAAGTAGCTGATGATGATGATGATGACGAAATGAAAATGATAACATTAAGAGGCAGTTCAATAAATTGCCTAAGCTTGTATAGATCACGCATGTGACAAATTGCCTACGCTTGTATAGATCACGCATGTGATAAATTGCCTACGCTTGTATAGATCACGCATGTGATAAATTGCCTACGCTTGTATAGATCACGCATGTGATAAATTGCCGATATTTGCATAATCAACTATTATTGGCAAAGATAATAAGCTAGTAAACTTGAACGATATGCTGATAAGATAGTAGTACAGATAAGGAAGTAGATACTTATATTATTAATCATAGTATAGTATAGATCAATCATTTTCCCCCTAGGTGGGATTTTAAGGGGGATTTATGGAATAAGCCAATTATATCTGCTCAGACCATGAAATTTGCACCTTGCGTCTTGCGAAAATTATTACTTTCATTGCCTCCATTTTCATGAAGTCCGTTAATTTTTTTTAATTTAATAATAATAATAATAATAATAATATTCCACAACTATCACACAACGCCATCTAGTCCCAAGCTAAGCAGATCTTGTGTTATGGGTACTAGACAACTGATAAACATACTTATATATTTCTAAATACATACATATTATAGATAAATAGATATAGAATATAGATAAATTTAAAATTGTTTTGACCCGAGGCGGGTCAAAACAATTTTAAATTCTCAATTTTAAATCTCAATTTATCAGGGAAGTTTTACTTCAAAAATGTTATTCACAAAAAAACGTCATAACGCGCGTAGCGTGGTAACGGCATTGGCAGTTCAGCTGGAATTTACAAAAAACCACGTCAGTCATGTCGCAGGCACTGAAAGTGTTAATATGGAGCTAGTAGAGCGTTTGCAACACGTTTTTTATCAAACGCCGTCTGAACGGCCTTTGATGTTGCGTATATTAAATAGTACAAGTTGTGACGTGTTATTTTAGCAACTGCTGTTTAGTTTAGCCACTTCATTAAATATTGAACTTCCAGTTGTAGTAGTAGTTGATCATTAGAAACCGAATTATATGTATATAACTTAAAATAGTCGAAATTCACGTACTTTGCATCATGCCTTTCACGTGATATCGATGCGGTGGTGTACTTTGACGTGTTTGAAATGTCCTATTGTCGTCGTTATATCTACGAGTAGCTATGTTGTTACTTTGAGTTTATTTTTTTTAAGTTCGTTCATAATGTAATAATATAACCTTACTCAAATTAAATTTTCTATACAAAAAGGTAAAAAAGTTGTCGATTTGTTTAAAACTATTAAACAAATCGACAACTTTTTTACAATTTTTACAATTCTTTTTTAATTTTTTTTTTTAATTGTACTGGACGGAAAGTACAAAAGGCCTTTTTAGCCGACAAACAGTTTACGACCAAACTATTATAAACGATCACATCGGCAATGATAGATGGATCTGTTTTCATGTAATTGGACCACATCGAATACCGCAAACCCACTGCATTTCCGCACATAAAGGAAATAGATTCGAGTGGTTCTCTGCAAACTGCAATATCGTCATCATTCGCTTTTATGCCGACAATCAAATGGATTCCGTTTTATGGTTCACGCCGCACAGTGATAAAAAAATATGCAAAATAATGATATCTACTAACTTTTCAAAGTTTAGCCCTTAAAGAATGTGTTTATTCCATCAGAAGTTGAAGTTTACTGCAACGATAACAATGAAGTACGTTCTATCGAGGTATTCACTCCAAAATAAGTGCACACTTTAAAGAGCACGAAAAATATTTTACAAACGGTACATTACCTTTTGTTAGAGAGGGACTTGGACTTTGATTGAAAATAATAGGTCTTACCTATGAAATTGCCGTTAAAAAATTTAAACGAATTTTTTTCATGTATTTTTTATTTGTATTAATCGAAGTAATCACCCATGCAATCAATGCATCTTTGCCAACGCAGTGGAGTTTATTGATGTCCTTCTTAAAGAAATCAGCTGGTCGGGAGGCAACAAATTCTTCAAAGGCATTTTGTACTGCCTCTCGGGTATTGAATTTTTTTCCCGCCAAGAAGTTATCCAAATTCTGGAAAAAGTAGTAGTCTGTAGGCGCAAGGTCTGGTGAGTAGGGCGGATGACAGAGAGCTTCCAACCCCAGTTCTTGCAACTTGGAGACCGTCTGCTGTGCAGTATGAGGTCGCGCGTTGTCGTGCAGGAGCAGCGGAGACGAGCGATTGACCAATGCTGCTTGGAGATGTGCCAGCTTCTCCATCATTGTGTTCAGTTCTTCACAGTACACATCTGCAGTAATGCTCACCCCGTTTGGTAAGAAGCTGTGATGAATCACACCGGCACTAGACCACCAAACAGTGACCATCACTTTTCTAGGGGTAAGTTTTCGTTTAGGGCATTGTTTAGGTGCTGAACCAGGATCCAACCAACTTGCTGAGCGCTTGCGGTTATCAAACAGAATCCATTTTTCATTGCAGGTAACAATGCGGTTCAAAATTCCTTCATTTGTGTGTCTGTTGAGCAGTGCAAGGCACGTCTCGACGCGTACTTCGCGCTGGCGATCATTGAGTTCGTGGGGCACCCATTTGTCAAGCTTTTTTACCTTGCCAATTTGACGCAAATGGACCAATATTGTTTTGACGCTAACGTCGAAAGCTGCTGCTAATTCAGCCGTAGATTGTGTATCGACCAAAGTCTTCGGACGACCGCGAGGTTCATTTTTCAGGTCGAAATTTCCAGAACGGAAGCGAGCAAACCAATAACAGGTGGTGCGTTGGTTTGTAGTGTTAGCTCCGTAAACGTCGTTGATGTTGCGTGCCGCTTGTGCCGCGTTGCTGCCACGGCGGTACTCATATTCCATAATTACTCGAATTTTTAACGTATCCATGATGACGAAAAAGATTGAAATGCGATGAAAATGTAACACTAATCAATAAACAAATGACTACTTTTGAAAAAAAAAAACCATGTTTTTAAAATAAAATTAATTTGAAATTAGAATTCTTAGCCAAACAAAAATTATTTTGATTTGAAATGGCCAGTACTGCAGAACGGCAATTTCATAGGTAAAGACCTAATATCGATAAGTCGTTAAATAATTACCATATATGTATATATTGTTAAGTGGTAAACGTAGAACACCAAGATCATCTTTTTGGAGAATAAAAACAATAAAAAATTGGCTATTTGTTCTTTGAGCGCGAATCTATTTGCATCTTTCGGGCCCGCGTCTTGTGTCGGGGAATGCTCTTCCTTTTTTTCTGACGGTGGAAAATCATCAGGGGGCTCTTGGGCAGAGCGAAAGGGAGTGTCAGACTTTTACTGACTAAAAACCCCCCATGTTCCTTCTTAGCGCTTTATGTCGAGGCCGCGGTATCTCTTGCAAACAAACCGCAGCCCCGACGAGGTGTTCCTACTGGACTACTTTGTGGATTAGTGAAATTCATGGTAGAAATCCGTGTGAAATATAAATAATTTATTTGTTTATAATATATAATATATTTTATAACACATTTGCTCGTAAAGGGTCTCTTATTTCACCAATTTCAATATCGTAATGTATCTCATTACGTACTTGTGCGGTAATGTAATGTAAATCGCACGGTTTAGGAAGATGCTCTGTCAAAACGAACGGTACCTACTTTTTTAAATCTTAGCAAAGAGTTTTTATTTCAGAAAAGTGGTCAACATTTTATGAACAAAATTAACTTTGGGAGATAAAATATAATAAATAAACATTTAATTCTTTAATTTTATTAATTTCGACAGTAAATTACAACCATTAATATCTGTAGCAAAAACAAAAATATTAATTTACTTTATTAATAATACTGGCTGTTTTGTGCCTATGCCTGAAAAAAAATCGCATCGCTTATTTGTTAAGAAATAATAATCAATTTTACTAATTGCTCAAATTTTCATAACTGCTTTAATTAAAGATTTATTCGTTTAAGAAAGTCCGAGTTTTATTTATTTCCTCGCAAATATGTTATAAAACGTCGTATGACATACGTGCGCTTTGATAATTACAGCCTCTGCTTTCTTTTAGCCCTCGCCTACGGCTCGGGCAAGCAATATCGCCTCGGCTGTAATTTTCAACTTACCGCACTTATATCATAATGTACTATTATTCAAAATGAGTCTACAGTATCTCTTTTTTGTGTTCACTTGAGGCATGTGACAAATAAATATGTTTTCTATAGTAGAAAGTAGAAGAAACGGTTTGTTCAAATTAAGATTTTTGAACAGGTTTTACTTAGAAAAATTGTAACTGCAAGTACTAAAATAAGTGACCTTTTGACCCAAAAAGGGATACCTAATTAGTATATTTTACTGCTGATAGCAATTTTTTTTTTACGATTTGTTATTAGAGGAATCAAGAAACAAAATTAGGAATGTTTATTACCAGCGTATAAAGGGTCTTTCGTACTAAAATCTGTACCCTTGGGTATATAAAATAAGAGTTAATTTATTTTTCTTTGTTAAAGCTTAACCCTTCGTGTGCCGGAACGTAGTTCCACGCAAGACGTGGCTTTTTAATTGTGTCTCTAAACTCGGCATACGATACCTAAGTTAAGCATTTAAATTGAATGATGGGTGAAAATAAGTAGGTATGTAATAGAAAATAAAGAGAAGCAGGTTTAAGAAAATTAACTATAAAAAAGCGAAACTAGTTTTCTTTGATAAAGTGTAAAAGGCATTCCAAAAAAAAGAAAACTCGAGAACGCAAAAAAGTCTAACTAAGTTACGTCTATAGTTTCGGCGCAATCGGTACACAAAAAAATCTTAATAGTCAAAATATCTACCCTACAATCACACATTCCCACCTGGCTCAGTGTCAACAAAATGTGAGAACTTAAGGTCTGAACAACCTGTTGTTCCTATTTGATTTGATGAAATAAAAAATTAAATAAAACTAAATAAAACGTATGTGATAAAATTGATGGAAAGAAATAGTTAACAATGCATTAGGATTGACGTCTACGGTGGCCGGATAATGTGAAAGCGACCGTAGTAGATTAGCGCCAACGTGCCTACGTTTGCCTTTGCTATGGACATGTAGTTTGTCCCCTTATTACTTTTCATATTAGTTTCATGACTTCTTCTTTCATCATCACCTACAGCCCAAACTCACCCACTGCTGGGTATAGATGGGATTTTTTCTTGCGCCAACCAAAATCTAAATATTTGCCTACATCGGCATTTGTAAAACGTTAGCAAAAAGGTGAACACTTCTGGTCGGTCTCAATGTTCCTGTGCCAGCCTCATACAGATTTGCCCCCATAGCAGCTATGTCGTCTACCCATCTCTGTACCCACCAGGCCAAATAACCAACTTTAAGAGTAAATTATTTTCCTTCAAGCTTGATGCCTCGCCTTTTTTTCAATGTTCTACATCTGACTGCGAGTTTAAACAATCTGCACATCACATTACACACACACATTCACATTTTATGGAAGTGTAGTCTTTGGCAGAATGAATGTTGCAAGTATGAATATTATGTTGGATAGTGTACAGGTTACATCCGGAGTTATTTACTATACGGACCTTGTAGAAACTAGAGCAAATTTCCGTGCGTTCAAGCATTTTTGTCATACCTATTATTGGAATCAAATAGGTATAACAGTTCACAACTTAGGACCCAGTAATATTAATGACAATAATATCCGTGGTGCTAGGCAACTTGGCTTATCACAGTTGTTTACGTCCCTGTGTGCCTATTGGCCTTGTTCTGTTCTGTCTCCTGCTGATATGGAGGGAAGTGGAAATTATGTTTTCCTACTCCTCCGCTATTCTTTTCTGTTTAATTTCATTGCGGGATCCAAGACAGTTAAATCGTTTCTCTGGGACTTCGTCGGGATTCATGGTCTCGGCGCTTTGCTTGTGGTCGCCACTGTTGATTCTGGCTTACAGGAGTTACAGTGGTTTGGGAATAGTGTGGCAGGATTAACCCACAAAAAAGCCAAATAAGGATGTGCACTAACTTCATACACACACAACATTAACCACAAACTTCTACCATCTAATTCCTACCTACATTCAAAATAACAAAAACTCTTGTTAACCCAACCTGTTACACCGATGGCGATGTGTACTTCTGAACGAGGTCTCGCAGACTGCTGTCCTGGACAGGCGGGAGCTGCAGGTCGGATGAAGGGTCCCTCGGCGGCAGCACAGGTAGCGGTTGAAGTGAGACCTGAAGACTCCACTCACGCAGTAAAGGGCGACGGGATTCACGCAGGAGTTCAGGAAACTAGACAGAAAAACATTATGGTTAGAGTTTCAGTTATTAGATTGACAACGTTTTAATTTAGCCCGTATTTCTATATAATTATATATAAAGGGTGTTAAAGTACCCTTAACGCAAACGAAGGGCACTTGTTCTCCCCACCACTACGATCATTTTTTGGTTCTAGAACATACCTGGGAACCCCCTAGTTACGGAGATATTGGGGGTCAAAGTTCCAAATTTTGCACAGCTGTTTTTGTAAATACTATTTTTTCAGGCTAAAACTTTACTTAAATTACCTCCATGACTTGTTTACTATTTAAAGCATCCACTAGCACAATGTTTTAAGAGTGCAACATTGAGTTTTACCGTAAAATGTGATTTTTGACTCCAAAACAAAAAGTCGTTTCCGAGCAAAAATTTTTGCGTAGGGGTACTTAGTTTGATGTATAGAATGCTTGATTGACGTATGTGTGAAAGGTTACTTTATACCCTGTATGTCGGAGACTGTAGTCTCTGAACGTGGATAGAATCAGAACTACTGGAATGTCAAGCAGCTATTGTCGTTTTAGTTCAACCTCTTTAGTGGTGCTTGGGTGTGTTTAGTTCTGGCACGATTAACAACGACTCCTGTCACGCGATGGATGATAGAAGGCGCTGCGTCAATTTAGAGGGGTCAGAGCCAGCGGAGGCTTCCAGGGCGGACGGCGCTGCAGTTGGTCAAGGTCGTGTTTCCTACTAACCTCACTGCATTCCATGTGGTTGATTTGATCGTTTGTCATGAGCATCCGTTATTATTTTGTATCCGAAGTGTGATTACCAATGTAGACCGTTGTCCTAAAGAACCACTGAGTATTCAATTGAAATATGTCTGTCTTAACATCATCATCATGAAGAATACCATCTCCTCCGACGTATAAATATGTATTGTCTCCGAAGGATTAGCCAGAGGAGCTGGAGAACCTATAGTACACCCAGATTTCACCAGTAATGTTTAAGTCTCATATAATATGGGGCGACGCTTTTGCCATCAGCCGGGCACAAATCCTAACACCGTGGCTTCTGGAGAAAAATTCTGATGAAAAACTTATTAATTATTTTCCCGAAATCCAGCATCTCAATTACTAGGTTTAATTCCCTTAATTTTACAACAAAGAACAAGCTAAAAAATATAAAGCTGTCTTTAAGCCACGATTTGTGCACCAAGAAAAATACTTTATAAGAACTCTAAAAGACATCATCATCATCAGCCTATAATGTTCCCACTGCAGGGACTCAGGCCTCCTCTTTAGGAGAGGGATGGGCTATAATGCACCATGCGGGTCCAGTGCGGGTTGGTAGATGTCACATGTCTTCGAATTTTTTCATGCCGGTTTCCTAACGATGTTTTCCTTCACCGTCTTGAGAGTAGCGGTGATGAAATAAATTACAAAAAGTAATGCGCCTGCCTGGATTCGAACCCACGATCTACTGTTCGTAAGTCGGGGACGACACCACTGGGCCACCGCTGCTCTAAAAGTAGGTATGTTGTACAAAATCTCAGCCTGTCATTTTACAAGCTAATAGGTATCTTCCAAAATAACGCCCAAATTCCTTCAGTTTCCTTCCACAACCTTTGTCGTCAGGACGACGGTATATGATATAATTCAGACAGACTGTTAGACCTGTCCCACAAATAACACTAGACTTTCATATTGCAAGGGTCCTTGCAAGGGTCCTTGCATACCTAATCTTTACATACAACGACAAAGTCAAAGCGCAAGTCAAAGACAAAGGGGGTGGGTCACGGAAGTTTTGCCTAGTTGAGTGTGCTCGAGCGAGGACTTGGTAAATATTCTATTTTGCGCACTTTGTTGACATGATTGTGCTCCTGTCTCTTCCTTGTATAAAATACTGCAGAGGAACAAAATGGAGTTGAATTGGAAAACTTTTAGAAATCACCTGCTATGGTAAACGTGATGTTGTAAGTAACACACTAAATGTATCGCTGTTGTTTGTTGTTTGCTTTTGTTGCTAACTATCATGAACATAAAACAACTTTACATTTACCTACAACACATGCATTTTCATGAGAAATATTCTCAAAAAAAGCGTTCACTCAAACATAACACTCACTCAATATAAACAAGTTAGTCAACGCAGTACACGGCGAGCAAGCTTGCTAATTTTACCAAAAACAAGAACTAACTATGGCAAAAAATGCTAACTTTTGAAGGGGCACAGTTGTATAACAAATTACCGTCCTGTTTAAGAAATGTACACTCTTTCAATGCATTCAAAACTTAACTTAGCCAGCACATATTTGCGGATCGATCACTTCTGGAGAAATTAATGCATTGAATGGGTAATATTAAGTTAATTGTAAAACTGATGACAAACTTATTGTTATCTATATTTTTAGTATTGTTCTCAAGTAAGTGACTTATATGTCTTTATTGGGAATAAAATTTCTTTAAACCGAAACCTAATCTATGGGACAATCTTCAAGTCTCAAGGATATAAAAAACAGTAATGAAATAAAAACTCCATATCAAATGGTTAGTATGTTACTTTAGTGGAACGAACAAGAAGCAATAAAACGGAACCCTTATAGATTCGTCATGTCTGTCTGTCCGTCTGTCTGTCCGTCCGTATGTCACAGCCACTTTATTCGGAAACTATTAACACTACACAGTTGAAACTTGGTAGGTGGATGTATTCTGTGAACCGCTTCACGATTTTTGTACCAACATAAAAAAAAATAAGATTATGGTCTCACCTTACAAAAAATCTTTTTGCTTCAAACCTATACGTGTTGGGGGTCTATAGACAGACCTTTAAAAATGACATTGAGGGTTCTAAAATAATTTTTTCTCAAAGGCAATCGTCTTAAGATAGACACTTCCAAAGTGGTACAATGTGTGTCCCCCGCCCCCTCTAACTTTTAAACTACGATAGTGAAAAGTCTAAAAAATAATGCTGTACATCGCAACTTAGTTTTTGAGATAATTATAGCACATTGTAAAAACCGCAAATACAACTTTGACATTCTTACAAACACTATGAAAAACAAACTTATCACAAAATATGTTTATCTATTGCCGCTTTAACAAGAAATAATACAAATTGAAGGGGGCTTACTAACTACGTTGGTTCGAAACCCTTCATGTGCAAGTCCGACTTACACTTGGCTAGTTCTTTTTTTACTTTTTTTGCCTTTTTCATGTGACACTTAATAATTTTCTGTTACAGCTGAAACTTGAGATCGTACCATCGTAAACGGGAAGTCCCTTGTTCCCATTATATCTTATCGTTAAAATCAATTTGTATCAGGAAAACAAAAAAGCTTAATTTGACGAAAGCCGAACTTCTAATTGGAACTTAATTTAATTTCGGAATAAACTTTACAAGATCGTCGTCAATTTTGAACTTTCACCTTAAGTAATTAAAACTAATTAAGTCGTCTCATCGACTTTATTTCAAAATTGTAAATAGTCCTACTCTTTTGTTCGAACAATGAAACTGTCATAAAGCAGTTTATAACACAATACAAGGTATAAGAGACCCAGTTCGGGTTGTTCAAAAGAGATACCGTGGCCCTGTACACAAAGGGTTAAGAGGGAACATGGATGGTTTTTAGTCAGTAGAAGTCTGACACCCCCTTTCGCTCCACCCAGAGCAGGAGGAGTCATTTGATGATATCCCAAACTCCAAAAATAAGTGTTAGAGAGACAGCCCTCTGCAGATAGATGGGGTGAATTCAGTAGGTATATCATACTAGACCGGTATAAGAAATTATTTCAGGAACGTTATAGGAGACGAACCATTTTTAATTTTATTTCCTTACATGCAATGTATCGTTACCAAGGCAAAACGCACGTAACGAACGAACGAAGGCTAGGCAGGAATTGAACAGCTGATTTCACACGTCGTTCGTAGAGTATTTCAACATCCATTGATGTGTTTTTACTGACCGTATTTTGACATGAAGTGCAGCGTACAAAGAATGTAATTTTACCTCCAAATAAGGAAACAACCAACCTGACAAACGATAAAAAACCGGATATAAATTCCGGTGGAATATGATTAAAAAAACAAACTGAATGCACGCTGTCAGTTTGCGGCGGACTGTCCTATACAATGTATATTCGAGATTCATTCAGCTCGTTGCATTCACTCATCCATCACTGTTCAAAAAAAGCTATTGCGTATCTTTTAAATGTCAGTGGCTATCATATTGTCCATGGATTAACTGTCAATTTAGTTATAGTTTAGTACAAAATGGAACCATTTGACAGTTAATTGATGGACACTATATGATAGCCACTGTCATTTAAAAGATACGCAATAGCCCTGCTGGTCGGCTTGGCAAAATCCGGGCTAAACCTAGTGGCTTTTTCAAAAACGTATATGTAAGTATAATAGGATACATTTTAAAATCCAGCTTTGTTAAATAATGTCGACCTAATCATGATCGTGTAAACTTCTTTCTTAACCTCGTATCAGAGTTTTTATGACACTCATGAGCCAATGACTTGGTTTTCCATGTCATCCAGAAATGCCACTTAAGTATGCTGGTTCCTTAAGATGATTTCTTCACCAAAGCAAGTGATACTACGCAATACCTATATGAAAACAACCAGAGGTGTCTTGGGTTCGAACTAAAATCTCGAAACCTGGCAGTCCGACGATCACACCGCTAGACTATACCAGCTATTGCGTTTACTGTAAAGGTCATTATAAAATTCGTTTATTTTCCATCTGAAAAGGTGACAGAAATCGTGTCCAGAATAGAAACAAGCAAATTAATCTCCATAATATAACGCCAAATTAAATTGGGTTCGATGTCCCACATCAAAATTCAACAACCGTTCTCGCAGCAGTATTGTTAGTAAAATGCTAGTTAAAATTGACGCTAGATTAGGTCACGTACCTGAGGCAAAAGCCAAGTATTCTTAACGCGTGTATCCAATCGTTGTAATCTGTCTGCGCTGTTGGTGACAGATGAAACCATAGCTCAAACGCGTGGTACGGCAAGAAGCAGATGAAAAACACTGAAACAAACAATTGATATTGTAATAATTGTCGTCGGAACTGTGTCCCGTCAGTGACAGTATTTTTTAAAATATTGCATAGGTTTTCTCTTGAGTGACGATGAACCAGCGATGGAATTATCTTCTTTTTTTTTTAATTTGGACAAGCCCTCTACACTATTCCCAAACCACTGTAACTCCTGAAAATTCTAATCAACAGTGGCGACCACAAGAAAAGTGCCGAGACAATGAAGCTCGATGAAGTCCCAGAAACGATTAAACTGTCTTGGATCCCGCAACGAAATTAATCAGAAAAGAATAGCGGAGGAGTAGGAAAAACATAATTTCCACTTGGAATAGAATTAGCTAGCCAAAAGGAAGCCTATTAGCTCTCGACTTAAATAGATTGGGATCGTATGAACTTCGGAACACCGAAGCAGGCAGGAAATTCTACTCCTTGACTGAGCGCATAAGCTGTAGCATAGGTAGGTATGTGCGAATGTATGGAAAATTGACAAGGTATGGATGATAACACACAGTACGTCTGGATCCCCGATAGAAAAAGGGCTCCAAGAGATTTTGGAGCTTTCGGGCACACTATACAAAGTACAGTCTGTAGAAGACCCACAGACATTTGTAACCTTGCGGTGGTGGGATAGGTAATGTAGCTTGGCCAGCAGCGTATTAGTATAAGATGAACAGGACTAACAGGGAGCAGTGGTGGCCCAGTGGTGGCGGCCTCGACTTACGAACTGTGAGTCGTGGGTTCGAATCCAGTCAGGCGCATTACTTTGTGTAATTTATTTCAACACCACTGCTCTCAAAACGGTGAAGAAAAACATCGTGAGGAAACCGGCATGTCTTAGAATCAAAAAAATCGAAGACATGTGATATCTACCAATCCGCACTGGGCACGCGTGGTGGATTATAGCCCATCCCTCTCCTAGAGAGGAGGCCTGAGTCCCTGCAGTGGGAACATTATAGGCTGATGGTGATGAACAGGACTATATAAAGGATATCTTTTACTTTGAAATGAAATTGTACGTCTTTGCGTAGACATGTGCATATCCCTAGGTGGTTTTCACTTGTTATCTAAGAAATAATACGAAAGGCAACTTTAGAAAAAGTAAATAAATGGTGGTAATCTGCTTATCCGGAGGTAATAAATTTATACCTTGGCGTAAAGAGATTAACTGCTACCAAGGACTCGAAAATTTAAACTCGAAACCACTCAAACTTGCAAGCAAGTTTTGGCTCGGTTCTATGCAAATTTTAAACCAACCAGCACCAAGTTCCTAATAGTAAATATGGAAATAGATTATCTTGTCATTAGTTTGTAGTAGCGCAGAAGATGAATAAGTTAAGATTTTGAGGTTAATCAATAATATAAAGGGTAAAATACCTATGTACATTAATTACTAACTATTAAATAAACTAACAAGAAACTATAATTAACTTGACATATTTTAAAACAAAGTCGTATTTCAAATCTATCGGTATTTGCGCATATCTGTAAACTATGCTATGAATTTTCTTACAAAATGGACAATTCCGTGCAGACGGGGTCTAAGATGGCCACTTTAGCAGATCATAATCCTTACTTATACTCTCTGTCTGTCGCGCTTTCAAGCCAAAACTACTGAACAGATTAAAATGAAATTTGGTAAACAGATAGTTTTTAATGTGAAAAAAGCGGTTTTAGGAGTTGAAAAAATTACCGTTAACCGACATCCACGCGAAGCCGCTGGCATTAGCTAGTAGGATAATAATATATATTGCGTCAAAACTCGTAAAACGCTGTTGCTATTATGAAGGTCACTTTGAGACCATTTTACGAATTTTAACACAACTCATATTATTATCCTCTTAAGTAAGTATGTGTCAAAGTGGCCATTTTAGACCTACCTGATATATATTTATTAGTTAGTATATTTTGTTTAGAGCTGTCCGTGTCCAGGGACGATTCTATTTTTATTCATAGCGTAATGGCTGGTCCTTTAAACCTTTGGGGGTATGAGGAACAGGGTGTAAAATTCCTTATCCCCCATAGAAAAGGGAGGACCCTCCGACCAGTCGGGTGTTGTGTCTGGTGGGCTAACTGCCTAACATAATATAAATCGGGGTTTTCTATAAAGGGTGTAAAAGTACCCTTAACACAAACGAAGAGCACTTGTTCTCCCCACCACTGCGATAATTTTTTGGTTCTAGACCATACCTAGGAACCCCTTAGTTACGGAGATATTAGGGGTCAAAGTTTTAGTTTTGCATAACTGTTTTTGTAAATACCAGTTTTTCAGGTTATAACTTTACTTAAATTACCTCCATGACCCGTTTCCTATTCAAAGCATCCACTATCACAATGTTTTAATAGTGCTACATTGAGTTTTACCCAAAAATGTGAATTTTGACCCCAAAAAAAAAGTCCTTTCCCAGCAAAAAAATTGGCGCAGGGGTACTTGGTTTGATGTACAGAATGCTTGGTTGACGTATGTGTGAAGGGATAATTTACACCCTGTATAGGCTAATGTCGCGGATAACTTTGATAGCGCGTTGCAGGATTTGCCAAATTAGTTCGCATGGGTTGCGATAGATGTCGTTGTCGCCCCAAACCTATTTCAGAACGAGACCAGCGCCGGTTGCTAATTCATTTTTAATCACTAGATATTATTGAACGTTACAATATTAAAGGCTTTTATAGCTTTTCTCGACGGAGAAATTAAATTCCACAGATCAGTCTACATCGGTACTAGTCAAGTGCCAAAACAAGACGGTATAAAAAAGTTTTGTTTTAAATAGTTTCAGATTGTTCAACTTGATGGTGGAGGTCAGAGAGGCGCTCGGTGAATATAAAATGCTGGAGGAGTTATTTGATGAATTTCCACCCACCAAAAAACAAAAAAGAAAGGCCTTCCTTCTTCCCACTTTTTGAGGTTTAATGAGTATGTAAGCCATTCCTTTAAGAAAGAGTCCAGCTCATCCTACTATCTCCTTCTGGGCCTGTCATGCCACGTTACCATTTCTTGCTAGTTGGTATGCATTGTGTGGTTATTTTTTCGATTGCTTCTCCGACATACAGTCTCTGAGAATGATGTATATTTGCATAACTATAAAGCCAAAACAAAATCATGGAATCCAATAAAGAGACAAACAGTTAAAACCATTTACCTGTTCCTCACACTTCAATTGTATGTACCAGGTAAAATAACAATCAATAAGATCAACATAAAACAAATGTAGTATCCTTATAAAGCCAATAAATTCGCCTATCGACAACTCTGGCCTATTGCCAAGTTTTACTATCCAGCTAAGCTACCCGCTTTTCCTAATCGTATACATTATGGATTCTGTTCAGTCAATTCAACGTCAGCTTTAAGATTGCTTTACTGGATAAATGGCTGGAGTTCTCTTTGTACTAATTTTATATATTACTAGCTGATGCCCGCGGTTTCACCCGCGTGGATGTGGGTTATCGCGACCAAAATCAATCGTTGAAACCTCCTGGTGGCTTTTTTTTCCGACACCTCTAAAAAATACCATTATATTGGCAATTTATACAAAAACTTGACAAAATATACACATATTAAAAACTTCCTCAAGAACCACTCAATCCATGGGTGAAAGCAGCATGAAAATCGGTGCAGTTGTTTTTGAGTTTATCGCGAACAGACAGACGCGGCAGAGGACTTTGTTTTATATAATATGTAGTGATAATAATGAAAATGACCATTTAAGTAAGTGTTTTCTCTTTGTCTAGATTGTGTTTTTACAATGTCAGTAGGTAACTGGTATTTATAAAATGTTTAGGTTTTCGAAGACTAGAATCAAATACACACAGATGCAAATCATTTGTGCATACGAGTATTACGATGGTTTTGTATTAAGTATGTTATTAATGTCTTTAGAATGTGTTGGAGCTTATCTGGGTTTTCAATATGTTATATTCTCTTTAAGCTAAATTGCATGACATAGAATTTAGTTCATTACTGAAATTCAAAAGGTTAGAGTATTTCAATATAAAATCATTTGCTAGACACAATTCAATCTTGTTAGTGGGTTTCAATATGTCTGAGACCTTTTTTTTTTGGCGGGTGGAAAATAATCGAAAAACCCCTCCCGCTCTTGGGCAGAGCGAAAGGGAGTGTCAGACTTCTACTGACTAAAAACCACCCATGTTCCTTCTTAGCCCTCTATGTCGAGGCCGCGATAACTAGTGTACAATCCGCGGCCCCGACGGGCGTCGTCCCTTTCGGGCCCCTCCCTTGTTGCTGACATCTCTTTGAGGCGCACGTGGAACACGAACGCGCCGTCGGCACGGCCTGTTTTTGTCGTAGGACGGACGGACGGTGATTAAGCCCATCACTCACCATCCACAGGCCCGCGTCTACGGTGGCCGGAGGTCATTACGTGGCCCCCGACGCCCGGAGCGCCTCCCGCAGCGGCTGGGACGAGAGGTTCTCCCCCTCTCGCGTTCCGCCACCTCCTTCGCTAGCATCACTGCTTCGCAAAAGGAGGCGAATATGTCTGAGACCTTAGACAATCATAATCTGCTTAGCGTTTTACCAACTATGTTGGGGTCAGCTTTTAGTTTTACCTAATGCAGCGGAACACCAGTACCATACCTACCTCTTGGTAAGACTGGTTGTCAGACTTTCGAGCTACTGCCTACCTGTAAAGACTGACAAAGATCTACTATTGCCAGCCGTTACCAAAGCTTTAACATGCTTTCCGAGGCATGACGGAGACTTGGTACCTATATAATGGGTGGTCACCCATCCACGGACCAACCTAGACTAGCGTTGCTAAACCTTAAGATCGGCCCAAGTGGCAGTTATTATTAACCATTAAAGAACACGCCCCACCACATAACCACGAGCTCCTCAGACCTTTATCATTAAAAAATATACGACTATTTAAAATTCATTCAATTGAGTGACCGACCATTCAAAATTCATTTGAAACGAATTGATTGAATCTAGTTGTTATGAATTTATGAATGCCACCAAAGATAAAACAACTGATCCAACGATTATTCGAAATCAAATAAAAGATAAAATATTCAGACCTTAAAATTGAATTAGAAATCACGCCAGCTGGTTTTGGGTGATTAGAATTTGATTACAAAGCAAGAATCAATTATATTGGAGTTTCAAAAGTTTAAAAACCTTTCTTCACTCGTAAATCAAATACTGATGAACAGAGAATAAATTGCTGAAGTTTGAATTAAGTTTTTCATTCTAACTTCAGTATTACTCACACTGTCTAGAGTTCATATTAAGTGTAGTAATTTTGAACTTTAACTTGACCATCAACTTGAAACACGTAATGCAAAATACAGATTAATTGCTATTTGTATTTACAATACTATTATTCATCGCAAGATATTATGACTCATGACTATTGTGGTACGAGTTTCAACCAGAATTCTACATATTAGAGGTCGCATATATTACACAGGCCAGTGCATACATAGGTACATAACTATGTATGCACTGGCCTGTTATAACAACACCATGTCTGTCATCGATTTGATATTTATCATCATAATTACTTAATTCATCATTTAGCATAATTACTAATTTGTGTAAAAATATTGAGCACGAATAAATGCAGTAACTATCAGAACACTGCTGCTCTCATTATAACACTATTTTACATGTAGTATAAAAGGTTGAAAGTTGTTCTTGAAATAGGACTTTTTGCCGTATGGTGTCGTACATAGACGTTTCCGGGGACTGTTACGAGATACGACGCCGACAACGTTGCGCGTTTATAGCTAGTTTAATAAGGTTTTTATTAATATGTATTCGTTTATTAAGGTTGAAGATTTTTTTTCTGTCTCCTGCTGATATGAAGGGAAGTGGAAATTTTTGTTTTTCCTACTTTCCGCTGTTCTTTTCTGATTAATTTCGTTGCGGGATCCAAGACAGTCAAATCATTTCTAAAATACATACCATATTCATACCTAAAATTGTTTGTGTATAACTTTTGGACACAATAAACGTTATTATTATTATTTCTCTGGGACTTCGTCGAGCTACACGGTCTCGGCGCTTTTATTGTGGTCGCCACTGTTGATCCTGGCTTACAGGAGTTATAGTGGTTTGGGAATAGTGAGGCGGGCTTGACCCATTTTAATTAAAAAATAAAGATTATTTTGTGTATTCTATCTACGGGCTGCAATTGTGTGATAATAAAATGATTATTATCATGAGGAAAATTTAACGTAGGACTTGAACGATCATAACAATGAATTTCTTAGATGTCACAATTAATTTAGCAGATACGTTAACCTCTCAATTCAAACTATAAATTTAGAACAGTATTTACTCTGTAGTAGAGATATTCTGAAATGTAAGACAATAATTTCATAAACTTAAGTGTTTCGCCTCATAATTTACTTTAAACAGTTTGTTTGAGTTTGCTGGGTAGTTTGTTGTGGTAGTATTAAACAGCTCATCATAATATCTGGTATTTATTCGAATGATCAGGAGATGTTTGTGTGGTAATTGATTTGGATAGATTTTATCTGGCTCAGTAACAGTATTGATATTTGTTTAATTGTTAACAATGCCCTTGGAGACAGCATCACCAATGGTCATGATCTCAGTTTGTTAAGATAGGTCAAGTGATAAATTTTTAGTTATACACACTATATTTATTTATATATTTCGGAATTTGGTGTTAGGTTTAATAATATAATAATGTTGTATTATCAGCTGTGAAGATAACTTTCATAAAATAAATAAAGTTTTAAGTTTAATAAATTACACAGCTAAGCTGATTCACTGCAGTAGTTCTTAGGTTTGGATTTTAAATTCTAAGCCCTAGCAAGTACAAACGTTTTCGTTTCTTAGAATTTTTGCATTGATTTTTTGAATTTTTACTTTTACCAGTTCAGCCAGTTAACGAGATAAAAATGTGCTAAGTGAGGCACATGCTAGTGCGTAATTAGTAGCCTATGGCGGAACAACTTATTGATGAAAAGGTTTCAAGGACTTTAAAAGCTAGACAAAGTATCTGGAGAGCATGTGACTCTAAGAATCACGGGTATTAAGGATGAATATTGATGGATAGAGCGGGAAAAAATGTCAAAGAAATGTAGGTAGCTATGTATTGTGTGAGGAATGATATTATTGTGACAGATGAAGAAGTAAATGATGCCGTGACGGAACAAAAACACGCGATGCTTTGTCCCGAAGTAGAATGAGACAAGGTCAGGTAGATGATGATGAATGAATTTTAATTGATTCAAACTCCACAAAAACAAAACCATAACTATTTTTTTGAAACTAGGCTGATAATCAGCACTTTTCGAACGTCAAAATTTACTTTACTTTACTTATTTACAAGAGACAGTCCCCCAAACCGGCCACCCTTCGACTAATCCTAGTGTTTTAGCAGGAAAGAAGAAGAAGTGGAACAAACTCCCCAGCAAAACATCTGTCTGTTAGGTTAGTTAGAAGAACCAGACTCGATACAATAGTAAGGTGCAAGTTAATGACACAAATTTTAAGCAATAATTAAAAAGTATATAATAAGAAAATAAAATAAAAAGACATAACATATCAGTAAATTAATCTTGGAGAAAGAACATAAATAACAAACATTGTCTTGTGTTCAACTCAGCGACCTATTTTTATCGTTAGAATAGTAAGTTTTTAAACAAAGATTCGATTTTACTTTGGCTTTAAACGCATTAAATGGCAAGTCCAGAAAAGAAGATGGCAGTTTGTTATAAAAAATACATAACACAATAACAAGACTTACCAATAACAAATACCAGCACCATACAAGCGACAGACTTCCTAGCCTGCGCCTGCGCTTCCCCTTGCCCCCCATGCAACGCCCCCGGCATCTCCCTCGTACTAGCCAGCAACCGCTGAGCCATCAGCGAGTAGAAGAAAGCAATCACTAGGAGAGGCAGCGCGTAGTAGACCACTGACTTCGTTAGGGTCATCCATCTGTAACAAATGTTTGAATTTAGGAGGAGGTAACATCCCATCACGCCTGTAATCTCCGAAGGTAGGTAAGTGCCTTAGTACACTCACACTTTGCTTGTTAAGTTTCAGTCCCATGGACAAGAGCTAAGAAATTCCTAATTGAAAAATTCAATAACAACTTTATCCGACCCCTGGACTATCTATGTTTAAGTACTGTTTTACTGAATTCCCGATATTGCTCCTAAATTATGAGCAGGCGCGAACACATATTATTATTTTGAGGGTTGTTCTAAAGATATATTGTTGCCATATACGAAACTAGCTGTTGCTAGCTAACTACCTGCGGTATCGCCCGCGTGGGTGTCGGAAATAAAAAAAATGTCGATTTTCCATACAAACTTTTATCCCCTGTTTCACCCCCTTGGGGGTTGAGGTGAAAAAATACTTTCTTAGTGGATGCCTACGTCATAAAAGGAATACGTGTGCGAAATTTAAAGTTTCTAGCCCTGAGGGTATGGCCTGTGCGTTGACCCTCAATCAGTCCCCTTTTATAATTATCCAGATTACTGTGTAACCGACATTCAACCATAAATTGATATATTACAAGGTCGACTGTGTAATTGTTTGTGGTATCCATATCTATATTAAAACAGTATCGGTGAGGCTTCTCCAATAGAAGCCTCACCGATATATCAGTGTCAAGAACATACTCGTAATTGGCATTATTATTAATGCGGTGTCCCCTAATCAAGCATATGGAAATGGAGCTCGGTAGATATTGCGGTTGGGAAATCTCTATTAAACCACCGTGGTTAATTGGTATCAAAATGGAATCTTGCACCGATTGGCTGTAAAAATAGTAGCTATTCAATAAACATTATATTACTATGTGTTTGTTATGCTATGAATTAAGTTATGATATCCCGACATGACACATAGGTACCTAAACCTACAGAAGCCATGTTTCTAGTTAGCCCGTATTGTCTCACTCCAGGAAAAATACCTCCGCCCATTGCTTTCACTTCTCACAAAGTTGTAGTTTTTCTAGCCAATTTGCAAAGAAGCCATCCAAGGCGTACCATCGCACGCCACGATAGTGGCGGTAAGTCCCCTCTTTGAGGAGTGGCTTGAGAGGCGCCACGGCGGCGCCCTCACCTTCCGTCTGACGCAGGTCCTCACCGGACACGGTTGTTTCGGGAGGTACCTGCACCGAATCAGGCGGGAGGAAACGCCCGGATGCCACCATTGTGAGGATCGGCCGGAGGACACGGTGGAGCACACAGTGGAGGTGTGCCCCGCTTGGGCGGAGCCCCGCCGTGTTCTCGTAGTGGCGATCGGCGGCGGCGACCTCTCGCGCCCGGCCCTGGTGCAAGCCATGGTCCGGGGCGAGGAGGAATGGGACGCCGTCGCCTCCTTCTGCGAAGCAGTGATGCTAGCGAAGGAGGTGGCGGAACGCGAGAGGGAGAGAACCTCTCGTCCCAGCCGCCGCGGGAGGCGCTCCGGGCGTCGGGGGTCCCGCGATGACCTCCGGCCACCGTAGACGCGGGCCTGTGGACGGTGAGTGATGGGCTAACTCGCCGTCCGTCCGTCTCACGACGAAAACAGGCCGTGTCGACGGCGCGTTCGTGTTCCACGCGCGCCTCAAAGAGATGTCAGCAACATGGGAGGGGCCCGAAAGGGCCGACGCCTGTCGGGGCTGCGGGTAGTCCTCTGGTTATCGCGGCCTCGACATAGAGGGCGAAGAAGGAACATGGGTGGTTTTTAGTCAGTAGAAGTCTGACACTCCCTTTCGCTCTGCCCAAGAGCGGGAGGGGTTATTCGATGATTTTACACCCACCAAAAAAAAAAAACAAAAAGGCGTACCATCATCTTCTCCTCGATATTTTTACAGAATAAATAAAAGAATATGACGACACGGTTGGCGCAGTGGGCTGGCAGTGGACTGCTGCGCTGCGTGTCGCAGGTTCGATCCCCGCACGGAACAAATATTTGTATGGCCTACAGATAGTTGTTCCGGGTCTGGGTATTTGTGTATGTGAGTTTAAATGTTTGTGAACGCACCCAAGGTACAGGAGAAATTCCTAGTGTGGGGCAACGTTTAAAAAAAAAAAAATATATATATACAGGATAATAAATGGGGACAAAGTTACTTTATAAGGGAATGTAATACACACTGCGACACATCACGCTATATATTTTCCAGTATAACATCGAAACCACGCAACACTTGGTTAATTTTATAACTAGCCGTTCCCCGTACCCCTGTAACATTTGAAAACATTACTTTCTTATTTGAATCAGATTTTGAATGCACGGGACCCATCCTTTTTCTAAAATTTAAAGTATTTGCAGTTACTCACTATAACAATCATCTGCCAGTAAAAGTCCAGAAAAAGAAATTAGCCATAGTAAACAGACAGACATGCAGACAGGCAAAAAAATCATCTCCTCTTTACTTCTTCTGCTTTTCATGGTTCTAAGAACCGTATATGCTTTCAAATGCATTGAGTAATAAGCTGTCATTTTGAAATGACAAACACACATTTCAATTTTATTTATTTGTATAGATCTATAGATTTAATCAGTTAACAAATATAAAAATATCCTCATACAAAATGCATGCGTTTTGTATGGAAATGGGACCAATTTACCTGGATAGTAAAATACCAGACTTTGTTTGTTTAGTTTAAAGTTTTTATTTAAATTAAATAGATTGGAGGTTGGAGAGGAAAGCAGTGGTGGCTCAGTGGTAGCGGCCCCGACTTACGAACAGTGAGTCGTGGATTCGAACCCAGTCAGGCGCACTACTTTGTGTAATTTATTTAATCACCATTGCTCTCATAACGGTGAAGGAAAAACATCGTGAGGAAACCGGCATATCTTAGAACCAAAAATTCGAAGACATGTGACATCTACCAATCTTTTCCAATTTTATTGCTTAATGACTGCTCCGTTGGTCTATTGATCGCAAATCGTGACAGGTAACTGCGAGTTCCTGGGCTTGATTCTCGGGTGTTGGGAAGTTCAGCTCAGTAGAAGCCAAGAAGTCTGGATTTGTGCCCGGTTGTTAGCAATAGGCTCCCTGTTACATGGGACTTGAACATAAATGGAAAATAAGAGGGTAGTTAACAATAAAAATCTAATTAGTCCGTCAGATAGACTTCCAAAAAATTTTTTTTTTTTTTCTCGTAAACAAACAATGAAGACGATACAGTGCTTTAAAAGCTCGTGTGACGTCATTTTCTAAGACTTTAGTAAGACATTCTTTACCAGTGATTGACGTCACAACCCACTCAAATCTTTGACGCGTTTTATCTTCGTCAATTTTGATTGATTTGATAAAACAAAAATTTATATCCAAAATTTTTCGAATATCTAACAGACGGACTAATTAGAATCGTATTTTTTAAGTCAGTATACATCCCTCCCTATTGTGGGTGTATTATGAAGTATATCTCTGCCCAACCCTTAGGAGATCACAGGAGTGCTGTTGTGTTTATATTCACTGCATATTCTAAGAATTAAATGCTTTTGTAGGCTATTCTGAATAGTATTAGGATTGAAACTAATTCGATTTTCCGAAAAGGTCGTCTCGGATACGGATCTGCTTACACAAAGTAGCTAAACGGGAAATTCAATTTATCTCTTTGTCCGCTTTCCTAAATATGGTTTATATTCGAATAACAAATTACGAAACAACAAAATGCTTTATAATTTAATAACGTTGTTATTTTCATGGGTCCCTTTAACTTGAACTTGTAACTTTGAATAGTTTTTTAGTTAGATTTTCACATATACATCATCTGCCTTTTTCCCAACTATATTGGGGTCGGCTTCCAGTCTAACCAGATGCAGCTGAATACCAGTATTTTAAATGGAGCGACTGCCTATCTGACCTCCACAACCCAGTTAATACTAGGTAATTCGATACCCTTTGGTAAGACTGGATGTCAGACTTTCAGGTCACTGACTACCTACCCGTAACGACTGCCAAAGATCTATAAATGGCACCCGGGACCAACAGCTTAACGTGCTTTCCGAGGCACGGAGGAAACTCGGTATGTAATGGGCGGTTACCCATCCACCGATCGACCTAGGCAAGCGCAGCTTAACCTAAAGATCGACCCGAGTGGCAGTTCTTATTAAGCCACGAGCTCCTCCACACTTTCACATATACATACGGTAAAATTGTAGACCCTCTGGCAGGGATAGCGCCGCCAGAAGTTCACAGAACAGTGGCAAGCTCTGACGATAGAGCTAAAATTACTTCTGACACACGACACCTTTTACACCAAATATATATTATATTTTTTATTGCAAAGGTATGTCACCCTACTCACTGGCGAGCGGTCTACAGAAAGACTAAAACTGTGGCGATGTAGTGCATCCTTACCTAGCGCATTCGTTCCACCTGCTAAAAATCTCCCATCTGGATATGCACACATTACAAAGTCTAGGGATATTTTATCAAATATCTATGAATCTATGAAGGATTTTCTGATATAGTATATGGAAGAATGATATTAAAATAAATAGAAAATCGTGATTCGCTTTTGTTTTAAATAAAAATGTTATTTTTTTGATCACCGTAGGAAATGATGGTAAAAAAACTTAATTTCTTCTTTTAAAACTACTAAATTAATTAAAAGTGATAAAATCTTATACAATCCAATTATTAATAATCAGTGTTGTCGCCTTTTACATTACACATCGACATTGATTAATCATACTTAAAATTAATTTGTCAATATCTTGCTGCGGTATGAAGTCCATAAACATCATTCAATAAATCAGTGACTTTGTTTGTTTTATTGATTTATTTGGAAAAATCTTTATACAGGGTGTAAATTAACCCTTCACACATACGTCAACCAAGCATTTTGTACATCAAACTAAGTACCCCTACGCAAAAATGTTTGCTGGGAAACGACTTTTGTTTTTTTTTGGTCAAAAATCTCATTTTACGGTAAAACTCAATGTAGCACTCTTAAAACACTGTGCTAGCGGATGCTTTGAATAGTAAAAGTGTCATGGAGATAATTTCAGTAAAGTTATAACCTGAAAAACTAGTATTTGCAAAATTTGGAACTTTGACCTCCAATAACTCCTTAACTAGGGGGTTCCCAGGTATGATGTAGAACAAAAAAAATATCGCAGTGGTGGGGAGAACAAGTTCCCTTCGTTTGCGTTAAGGGTAAAGGGGAAAGTAAAGTTTTGTTCCACGTTCAAGTAAATTATTGTTGAGGATGGCAAAATTTTGATTGTGGTATCTCGTACAAATCCGTGTCAAGTATCAATTTCTCATTACATCTAAAAGTTATTGATATATGAAATGATTGTGATTATCAATGATGGCGATGATATGAAAACATTGACGCCGCAGTAAAAAGCAGTTGATTCTTTCAAGAAAATATGACCCCATTTCCAGGTTTTCAGTCATTCCAATATACCTAGTAGGTATAAAATGGGTATCTATTGTATCGTTTACAATACCTGTGATCAGCATTAAATATTTATAGGATAAAACATAACAATAACATAAACCTTCATAACATATGAACGCTAAACCCGCAAATATACTCCTAAGATTTGTATCTTAGGTAAACATTTACCAGCGTATAAATTGGGTAGGCCCAGACTGCTGGAACAATGAAAAGCCACAAATCTAGATTTGGTAAATAAGTTAGTGCTTATATTGGAATATTTAGGCAGCAGACTGATGTTTGAAACTTTGCTTTGTATAAAATAGCTTTATACCTGGAATTTCATAACGCACGAGCCACTTTAGAGGTAAATTCCTCAAAGAAAACTACCTCTAACTGGATGGATTTATTTGAGATTTTTTTCCTTTGCACAAAGAGTGTTACTGTCTTGACTAGGGTTCCGTTGAAGTACAGCATGAAGATAAAAGTAAACATTAACAATAAACAACATTTATTTATTTTTAAGCAACTTTGGATGCCTCAAAGAGAAGTCAGCGACATTGCAAGGGCCGACGTCCGTCTAGGCTGTGGGTTGTTCGAAAGTTATACCGCCGCCCCGGACACAAAGGGCTTAGAACATAGGTGGTTTTAAGTCAATAGAAGACTCCCTCTCACTCCCTCTCTCTCTCGACCTTAGTCTAGCTAATAATAATAATAATAATAATATTCCACAACTATCACACAACGCCATCTAGTCCCAAGCTAAGCAGAGCTTGTGTTATGGGTACTAGACAACTGATAAACATACTTATATATTTCTAAATACATACATATTATAGATAAATTACACCCAGACACAGAACAAATGATCGTGCTCATCACACAAACATTTGTCCTGGGTGGGAATCGAACCCACGACCTCCGGCATAGCAGTTAGGGTCACTAACCACTAGACCAACAGGCCAATCGCTAGCTATAGCTATATCTAGATCAGCTGTTAAGGCATGAGCAAACATCTATACAGAACGACTTTCGCATTTACACAGTTATAATATACTCGTACATTTGGTCAAGCTGTGAAAACTTTGTGTCTTCAGTAAAAGGGTGAGTGCCCTGAATGCACCAGATGTAGTCATTACTCATGGACACTATTTCAAAATTAACTTACGATGTAAATAGAGTTACTGTTATCACAAACTAGCCCTACCGACACTTGACATTCTCATTTCGAGAGCCATCCGAACTGACATTGAAGCTGAATAAATTATGACCTACGCCACGGTCATCGAATTTTGACTCGCAGTTGTGTTGTCCACTTTGCATACGAGTAGCGAATTAAATTCAAATCATAAATTTCATAAAATGTTACAAAAAGTCACGCCTTATGATTTCTCGGACGGTTAGGCAGAGGTGTACCTACTTAATATTACACCAAAATATCAGCATTATTTAAAAGTCATATTCCATGATGTCATATTCCAGTTGAGAGGAAATACAGACTTTGAGTAGGTATACTGAACAATCTGATGAAAAACCTAATACCCCTTTGTCTCACCTGTAGGGCTATTGCGTATCTTTTAAATAACAGTGGCTAACCGATAGTGCCTATCAATTACTGTCAAATGGTTCCATTTTGTACTAAACCATAACCAATTTGATAGTTTATCCATGGACAATATGATAGCCACTGACATTTAAAAGATACGCAATAGCCCTACTGGTAATCGAACAAAGACATCGGTCTGATGCTTAGCGTGTAGCACTTGGAGTCAGAATAAATTGTGTTTTATGTTTGATATAAATAAAGTTGACAATAACTAAAAAAGTTGAGAGAATGAAAAGGTTTTTAGTATGGTAAATAATTTAGATTTACTCGATAAGGCTGTATTTTTGTTTTATTTAATGAAATACCTGTAGACCTAGCTACCAAATTCTGAACCCGTATTTCCAATATTATTATCTTACTTGACCCTTTCAAGTAATAATAATAAAGCAGAATATATAAATAATTATCGAGATATTCGACAGATCGTAAACTATCCATTACCTACTTTAAAGTTATTAAACAAGAAAGTATAATTAACAGAAACCTTCCTAAATGACTGAGTGACGACCAACTATCGACATCCATCAAACGCGTCACTAACTAAGTACTACGAGAAATTGGTCAAAAAATTTACTGACTTTTGTAGTAGCTCCATTTTTTTTAAACTTTGTCCCACTCTAGGAATTTCTTCTGTAACGTAGATGGTGCGTTTACAAAAACTTAAACTGGCATAAACCAACAGCCAAAACAACTACAGTATGCCATACAAATATTTGTTCCGTGAAAGATTCGAACCTGCTACAAACAGTGCAGCAGCCGTGTAACAACAATATTTGATATCTGACATACCTCATGAGAAGGCAACTTCGGTGGTGTGGCCATGTAGCACGCATGTCGGAGCGCGGAGAGTGGCGAAGCGCATCCTTTGTTCAGAACTTCAGGAGGGCAAGCGAAAGCCATTGCGGACAACTCCTAAGATTTAAGGATGTGCTTAAACGACACATGAAAGGTTGTGACGTAGATCCTTCTCAGTGGGAAGATATTGCGTCTAACCGCTGAGAGTGGAGGTCACAGCACTGGTACAACAGAAAGTTTTTGACTTTGAGACTCGTCGGCTTTCAAAACTAGATTCAAAGCGTGACCAACTAAAAGTCTGACCACCAGCGGCAATGAATTACAACTATGTTAAAGGTGCTCTCACGTGTCCACTCTGTGCGAGAATATTTGTAAATAAAGGTGGTTTTTCTAGCCACATGAGAGCCCATGATAGACGTCAGTAAGTTGATGACGAAACGGTCGCCGTAGCCGAAACAGGCTTCGAAGGATTATTATTATTACTTTGAAAGTACAGCATGGTTAGTATTAAAACCCCAAACTCGTCACCAAATTCCGTGTCGACTCGATTTAGATTACCATCGACACGGTAAGACTAGTTAACTACTTTACTTCTATCGTGTTGTTAGTGCCTTACCTAGAGTCAGAGTTTTTGTGCTGCTCATAGAACTCTGACTTGGCTTTACATGCCGTCAGCCGTGGTAGGTAATTATACAATACATACGAATCCGAAAAATCAGAAGTAGTTTAATAAAACTGTTAGTGAAATTATGAAAAATCGACTAACAACTGAAATAATCATGCCTTAGTACAATTATTACCTACCTATATAATTTAAACGTTACAATAAATTCCATTTCACGTGGAAATAAAATCTGCTTAAGACATTAGCAATGAGCTCGCATGCCAAAAGTAATTGCGTGAATAGTTTTACCAGGCGTTTCCATTGGCGCGGTCATAATAATTTGTATAAACACTGCATAATATCTGCATTAAAATTCGACACAATTTCGAGGGAAGAGTAGCAGATGGTGCAGTGGTTATGGCCTCGAGTTACGACTTGGCATAGGTTCGAAGTCGGGCAACCGATCATTTTCAAGAGGCGAGAAAGTGTCGCACACATCTTTGATTCTATATTTCATTTTATGATTCCATAAAATAATATGAGCCCTTTTTTTTCTTTTGTTAAAATTTAGTTTTTCGTTGCATTATTCTATCGACCTCTCTTTAGGCGCACAGATCAGCTAGAACCTCAAAGACCTCCACTTAAGAAAGTCGATTATAAAGTTGAAATTACTTTGAATATTCTTCCCATCGAGGTGGAAAAGGTGTGCAGTATACAATTGGCTCACAGTGGGCCTCATCAGAAAGCTTTAAGTCATCCAAAGAGCGAAACAGGTGTGCAGTACTACGATGGTGATATTAGTTGTATTGTCACGATTCTTGACAACAGAGCCACAAGTGCAGCAATGATTAACGCCGCAACCCACGTAAAGTTGAACGTCACACAACAGTCTTAAAATCTAGATTATAAAGTAAAAATTACTTTGAATATTCTTCCCATCCAGGCGGAAATGGCGTGCAGTATACAATGGTGACATTAGGCCGCAGTTGCATCGTCACGGTGCTTGACAACAGAGCGGCAGGCGCAGCAAAGATTAGCGCCGCCGCCCATATGAACGTCGCACAAACCAGTGGTAGTTTTCGAAGCTGCAACAAAAGTTAGTCAGTCAAACTTTAGTAGTCTACGAGCTATTAAACTATAGTTTAACTAGTTGGTAGTTACAGGAGTTTGTTCACACTTTGTAGTTTAGATGGCTTACTTGAGATATGATGTTTAATTTTAGTTTACATTTATTAAAGTTGGGAAGACAAAGTGTGATATATGTTTAACTAGTTAAGTAGGAACATAAAAATATTGCTTTGCTTCTATATAACCTTTTGAGCTCAAAGGCGTTTTAAGATAGAAACTGGATAAATTCAATTACTTTTGAACGACAGGAACTCGAGTTTCTGAAGCGCAATCGTACGGGCTGGCGATTTAGTTACTGTATTTATGAATTATTTAAGGTGAAAGTGCCAGGGTAGCGCAGTTCCAGTTTACTTACGTTTTTTTGCAATTTGGCGGCCAGTCAAACTGCTTGTTGGACAAAATATGGTTAGTGGTCGTCATACGTACGCATTTACAGAATTTTAATTTGAATATGAGAATTTGAATTTGAATTTTTTTTATTGTTGATGTTAACTCAGTTAAGTCATATTTGTTACGGCAGGAACCATATTTTAATCATCACACAATCTGACACTGCCATGAGAATTAAAAAAAAACTAGAATATTTGATTTTCGCGATCTTCTCTGGCGCTTCCAGACTTCCACCTTAAGGATATGCTAGATGATTTGTCTTGTCACAATGAGCAATTTTCCTTAAAGAAAATAATTTCGATTTGTTAAAATAAAATTGTGGTTTCTTTTTTTCCATCACAATCACTCTCTATACACATGTGGGTTACTAAATCGCAGCCTATTGTATGTACAAACGCAAGCACATTAAGCCACTACGGTCAGTGTTTTCCAGCCAACGTTAACCGATAATTTGGCGATAAAGTTGAAAAACTATTTAAGAAATTTGACAGATTGTAGCGACTTTATGTGCTGGTCTGTACATAAAATATCAATAACGGTAACAATCTATATTTAATTCGCATATTCTTTATTTAATTATTGAAACGGAGTAGGTATTTATGTTTCACATTTTTTCTTAAATTCGCTATTATGAAAACAATTTTTTTATTTAAGTCTCTAGACGTATAAAGATAACATTATACGAGTATAAGACTAATTTATCTCTAGTCGGAATATTCTTAGCAAAAAACAAGTAAGATTTAAAAATCAACAAAATGACAACGTTGGTTAAGTAGTAAAATGTTGTCTGTCTAATTAATCAAGTCCCTGTCATCTTATAAGCTAGGCAAGATGTCCCTGAAGACTTACTTTACTGTTTCTTATCTTCTCGACAGAAAGGACATGAAAATAAACAAATCTTCGTTAGTTCTTCTAAATAACTAAAATAAGGTGGAAGGGACCCACACAACATAAAATATTCAGGACATCATTACGTACCCTGCACATAAAAAATTTCATCTGCAATTATAAATAAATCAGCATGTCCTACAAAAGTACCTTCACGGTCAAAATGTATGGAACAGGTGTGTTTTTTTTAATATTGATGATAATTTTCAATTGAGGTGGCTTCAGAATCATGTACTGATTACATGGTACGTCAGTATTCCTTCCACTCTGTATCGAGTCGAGGGGGTAATTTTTTTTGCTCAACTCTATATTAGAAACAAACAACTCATCGGTTTTCTACAGTTTACTGTTGTAGCATTTAAAAATACACATTTTGGTCTTAGTGGTATTGGTGAGCCTGTGATACAATTTAGTAAATTTTGTTATCAATCAACTATAACACAATTTATATCACATTATTACTATCTATACCATGAAAGCTGTAATAAAATAGATACTACAATATTCTATACATTCAACACTTCCACAATCTAAAAAGTGGTCAATTTTATAACCCTCAATTTCCAAACTCTGTTAAACCCGTCCCGGAAAAAGACATCAATTTCCCTGAAAACCGATCCTTCAATTTCAAATCGGTTAAAATCCACCGCTCCCCTGTATCGATAAAACAAAGTTGGGTATAAAAATCCAATTTACTCACCTGAAGCCTTCTAAAAGGATTTACAATCGCGCAGTATCTTTCAGCTGATAACGCTGTCAATGTGAAGACTGATACTCCGATGCTGACGTCCTTGCCAGCTTCGGAGATACGACATATTACCTCCCCCCATGGCCATGACTCCAATGTGTAGATGATGGAGACGAATGGCACGCATATCAGGATCACTAGCAGATCTGCCAGGGCTAGCGAGAATATGTACCTGGGAATGAAATTGTTATTCATGAATCATCACACTAATATTATAAAGGCGAAAGTTTGTGAGTGTGTGAGTGTGTATGTTTGTTACTTCTTCACGCAAAAACGACTGAACGCATTTGGATAGAATTTGGTACACAGATGGTTTATAGCCTGGATTGACACATACGATAGTTTTTATCCCGATTTTATCTTCCCGTGGGATAATTTTCTAGTTGTAGCGGGCGAAGCTGCTGGCAACAGCTAGTATTGGAAAGTGCCGAAAGCAACTGTGAATAGCTGAGAACATCGATTGATTGATCGATGACCGTGTGAGATTCCGACCATATTATGTCATTACTTAAACAAAAATCTGGACATAACTGCCGTGTAGAGCCAAAAATATAGGCACAGGAATCTACGGGGTAAAAGGGACAGATCTTCACAAACTGACTTCATTCAAGTCTTTGTTTGGAATCATATCTCATTGGCTTTTTTTTCCAAATTCTGTTTTTTTTTTCTATTATTATTCCTTTATTTAAATGTAAAATAACACTATCTGTACGTCACATTTAATTTATTTAAATAATATAGCTAAAATAAAAAATAAAACCAACAATGGATGTTAAAATACTCTATCTAACGACGCGTGAAAGTTGTTTTTCCTGCATTGTTACGGAATTTATAGAACTCGTCATCGCGCTTGACGTTCGCTATATGCGTTTTTGCCACGTTAACGATTGTATGAGGAAATAAAACATATCATTAAGACCCATAGTAATCCTGTAATAATGTCTTGTGGTGATCATTTAAGTATGGTATACTGAATTCACTCAATGAGTCTGAGGCACCTTTTAACGCTGTCTGGTTCTTTAAAAAACAAAAGAGTTTCAACGTGTTTTTATATTTAGATGTTTTGATTTCGATGACAATTTTCACCCAACTACATATTTTGATAGTAGATCTACCTTAATAAGCCAGAGTTGTACTCCTCTATCACCGTTTATAGAAAAGAATCCGGTCCCGAATCCAGATTGCCATTTCTTACTCTCTTTATTCACCCGATTTATAAATTCCCTAGCAGCTCGTGTAATCAAATCCACAATAAATTGATTGACCGCGAAACATGTTACAAGCAATAACTATTATAAATGATTCAACGAACAGGAAACTTGTAAATACCCAATCGTTTGTAAAATAAGGATAACTGACCGAACACAACGTATGGGAAAAAGGAAGACTTATGGATCGTTATAGTACTGTATTGGTAATCGGATGCCAGCTTGTTACGTTGCATGAAATATGCAAGGAATATACCAGCAAATAATTGGTGTCAGAACGGCTAATAATACGTTGTTTATTGTGTCATGAATTGGCTGAAACTTGACCCTGAAATTACTTTAATTCATACTGGATTTCATGGGTGACTTTTAGAATGATAATAGAGTGTTTACTGACTAAAAAAAATATGATTCTCATTAGTCCGTCTGTTAGATTATCGAAAAATATTGGATACGTATTTTTTGTTTTATCAAATCAATTAAAATTGACGAAGATAAAACGCGTCAAATATTTGAGAGGGGGTTTGTGACGCCACTCAACTGTAAAGAATGTCATACTAATGTCTTAGAAAATGGCGTCACACGACTTTTCAAAGCACTGTATCGTCTTCATTGTTTGTTTACGTGAAAAAAGAAAAAATACGTGTCCAATGTTTTTTGGAAATCTATCTGACGAACTAACTAGTTTTTTTTTGTTAACATCCCTTTCATACTATTAAACGTGGCTAAATAAAGCTTTCGCTCGAAGTTTATTTTAAAGATAGGATGTGCCTAAGTCGGTCTTGTTGGTCGGTGTGTCTATGGATATTTGTTACCTGAAAATAAATGTATTCTATTCTATTCTATTACAAAGAAATTTTCCTCTGTGCCTGCCAATCAGTCTTAGCAAGGGATATCGAATTACCCAGTACTAACTGGGTTGTGGAGGTCAGAGAAGCAGTTGCTCCATGTTAATTACTGGTATATTGCTGCATCCGGATAGACTGGAAGTTGACCCCGACATAGTTGAGTCGAGGAAGATAATGTGTCTATTATATTTATAACCATACCAGGTTGTGCGGTTGTGCCAGTGACTTCGATAATTGTTCTACGGGCTCATACTACTGGGATAAGAAATATCCCATGTGGTTATCAAGATTATAAACTATCTGTGTTCTAAATTTCATCCACATCCGGTCAGTAGTTTTTGCGTCAAAGAGTACCAAACATCCATCGATCCATCCAAACATCCTCACAAACTTTCGCAGTTATAATATTAGTAGGAGTAGTAGGTATGAGCTTCTTTTTTCCTTCCTTCCTGGTGTAGGCCTGTTTTCCTTTTTTACCCTTTTCAATATCAATTGCGATTGATTATACTACATTCATAAATTAACACTTTAACAAAATCTATTTTACCACCAATCAAACTTCACAAATCTCGTCAAAAATCAGGACTAGGTCTCTTCTAATAATAAAATAAAGGGTGTAAAAGCCTTAACTTAAACGAAAGGCACTTATCCTCCCCACCACTGCGATAATTGTTTTGTTCTAGACCATACCTGAGAACCCACAAGTTACGGAGATATAGGGGACAAAGTTCAAAATTTTTCACAGCTGTTTTTGTAAATACTAGTTTTGCAGGTTATAACTTTACTTAAATTACCTCCATGACTCGTTTATTATTCAAAGCAACCACTAGCACAATGTTTTAAGAGTAGTATATTGAATTTTACCGTAAAATGTGATTTTTTGAACCTCAACATTTTTTGCGTAGAGGTACTTACACCCTGTATAGAAAAGGAAGGGTTAATTTACACCCTGTATAGTCTAGAACTAGTACCAAAACTAATCAGCAGCGGTTATGTAACTTGTAAAGATTATCATGACTGGCAACATTTTGTTAGCCTCCACAAGTAACAAAAAAGGTGACATCACGTAATTAAAAGCCAATATGCAAATTCCGAACAAAATGGGATGACACAGGGAAAACTTTCACCCTTCAAAGTTTCAATGATCGGGCAAGAGTTACGATCGCTAATATCACTTTCGATAGGGAAAACATTCTAACGAATGGGAGTAATGGGGTCACGGTGGAACTTGTCTAGTTATAGAACAAACTCGTTAGGTATAAAAAGTTGGGTGGAACTTGGAAAATGCAGTGAACGGTGAAAAATGTGAAAAGGCAATGATCAGCTTTGATATAAGTTGAGCTCCTTAAGTTATAAGTTGAGCTTCACGATAACTGACAAATGCTTGCACTGACTGGACAGGTCCACTCAAATCTGTGTGGTGCTTTCTTCAAAAAACCATCTCAGACATTAATCTGCATGGTATTCATATGTGTATTATACCAAGATATCTGCACCCTTTTTGTTAAACTTATTGCTAACCCAAACGATTTAAAAAAATTAAAAAAGTAATCTTTGGAGTTTCTTGCCGGTTCTTCTCCTTAGGAATCGACCAATGCACTGAACCGTGCCCCTTTTTCTCGACGTTTTATAAGTGCAGATGTAGGCCTAATATGAAATAAAAATATTTTGATTTTGATTTCGATAAGTATTCGTTGACAACGTTTATATCAACTCAGTAGCAGATATTATTGTCAGTGTGTCAGTGAAATTGTTGTCAACTAGACTCTATAAAGACAATAATTTTGTTTAATGGTATTTCACGCCCAAAAACACACAATACAAACACACACACACAGAACACGTACGGTACCTATATTTTAGAATAGATAGGCTGAAAATGTTCGCCGAGATTCGTCCTAGCAACTAAGCCAATTATGTGATTTAATATGTTAGTGTATAACTTTTTAACAGGCGATGACAGTGAAGGTTGGTTGATGTCACATGTTGTGGCGTAACAAGGGGCCAACAATACGGCAAGACCATAAAGCTAGCACAATATTCAGAAATTTATATAAATAAATATAGAAGAGTATTAGTTTATAAGAACAACCCGAGCTCGTAGGCTTGTATGAAAATACCGCCAACACACACATCTTCAAATGTTTAATGCTAGTACCAGCCAGGTTGACCACAAAACTTTCCTACAACTTTTTGAGAGCAATGAAGTAAATCACAAAAAGGATCAAAAAGTCAGTACTTACGTATTAGGCGCGTTTCTCATGCCCCTGTGCCTCACATACACGATGACCAGGGTTCCATTGCCAAGCACCCCCACTATGAAGATGATGGCAAACAGAACTGGTACGAGGTAAGTCTCCAGACGTTCCTCGTAGGGAGTGTAGTCACTCTCGGTCTGATTGTCACCTGGGGTGTATATCAGGACCGAAGCGTTTGGCTGTGTGGTGAACATTGTCGATCTGGGAAAAAGAAAAATGAATGGTTAGGTTATTTAATTAGGAATAAGAATAATTTATTTAAGAAAAAATAACACAATAAAGGGGTACATTTAGGCACAGTAGTGTTGATTCACATTCAAAGTTATAATTAGTACTTAAAAGTTAACTAAAACTATAATTTATTAAAAATATATTCACATTTTTTTTTAATTTAAGAGGTCTAGTTAGTAACTTAGACGGTATCTGAAGAAGCAGCATAACCACCCCATATTGTTTCTACTGGGACAAGACATGCTCTTCATTAGAAGGGGTGAACTGTAATCCACCACGCCAAACAATCGTAAATATTCTATGCCGGGTGCCCTTGGTCGTATAGCAAAAGATAAATAATTAATCAATCTTTTGTGAGACCAAGAAGCATCAGTAGAATCCTTTAAAATTTTGCGTATAATTATGGTGTATTCTATAGTATTGTAAATTAAGTTGAGTTCCGCATTTTCAATAAAAGTACTTAATAAATAATATATATAAAGTTGCAACGAAAACTGATTATATTTTGAAATGCAAAAAACGCATATTGTCTTTTATTTTAGAGAACAGTGCTACGTGCTCAGCACGAACTAGTCATAACGTTACTTTATATTAGTCTTGCCTTTTAGATTTATCCTTAATGCCATAATAGTAAGTTAATGCGAAGTTTTGGTATGGTTTAGCGTTTACCTAATAATTATTATCTTTCCTAAGTTTCGTGCGTTAATACCTACTGTATTGAAATGATTCATTAAATATACCAAGGTGCTTGTTTCCACATACATCATGGTTCTCCTAACCTCAAATAATTATTAGTTTTTTTTTTGTAAGTCTTCACTGTCCCACTGCGGTCACTTCACCTCTTTCTGGACCTACCGTCTTCCCGCTACCATCGTGTAAAGGATTGTCCAGCGGTCATCGTGAATGCAGTTTACGTGATCCGCTCAAGCTCATAGTAGATAATTTAACAAAATTATAAAGAAAGTTTATTAGTAATTTCTTTGTTCGGAATATTTTTTGGAGAGAGCTATGCTCGGAGTTTCCTTGCGTGATCAAATCAGAAATGAAAACCAAGGTTACCGACATAGCCCGAAGAATTGCCAAACTTAAGTGGCAGTGGGCAGGGCACATTGCTCGCAGAACGGATGGTCGATAGGGCCGGAAAGTTGTGGAGTGGCGACCGCGAACCGGAAGACGTTGCGTTGGAAGGTCTCCCACTAGGTGGACCGATGACCTATTGAAGGTTGCGGGCATCCGCTGGATGCGAGACGCACGGGACCGGTCAATGTGGCGACACTTAGGGGAGGCCTATGTCCAGTAGTGGACGTCTTTCGGCTGAAATGATGATGATGATGATGGAATATTTAATGATAAGGTGTCTTGTTTGTCTACTTTATTCAATACCAAGATAATTATTTTTGTTTTAGGGCAATGTTTGAATCAAGATAGTTTTATAATTTTTAAACGAGTTAGGTCTTGGTCATTCAGTAAAGCCAAACCCGACTTTGTAAGTGGCCTTTTAAGGATCCTTTCAACTCCTTTGACCCTTCTTCATACTCAATATTACTGAGATTCACTTCAAAAGTTTTACTATCTTTGCTAATGGACGAGTACCTACGTCAGTCACATCCTGCTGGAAAATAAAATTTGACCCAAAAAGCTCAAAGATCATGCAGATGTAGAGGACCCACTTAGGGACGTACGCTGGTCTAAGTCTTTGACAAAACGTATTAGCAATTTGGCATGTAAAATGATGCTAGAGTTCAGCCCAACACACGTGCAAACCCTGGATGTATTTACAGGTAGGTATATACATGCATAAGGAGCATACAAAGCGATATGTTATGCTAAGCTTTGATTTAGTACAGTAATTTATCTTACCAATAGGTACTGTTACTAAGTGTTAATAGCCTCTAAGTGATGTATTTGAATCAGTTAAAATAAAAGGAAATACAATTATAAACACCACTGTGATAAATTATGACGTTATTTGAGTCGTTTACTCGATAATGCATTCCTAAGCACTGAACAATAGTGGCAATACTATTGCGGCCACATTGAATACCAAATATTTAGATATTTTGGTTTAAGCTTGTGTAATTTTATCTCTTGGGAAACTTAAAAATAAAATACTTTTGTATGACAGCTAAATGAAACACGTAGGTACTCATAATAATTGCAAAAACTGAACCCTAAACCGCTAAAGTTGAAACTTTAATTAAACTAAAAATACCAACATCAAAACATTAAGTGTCTAGACAAAATATCATTGTGCATTTAAATTGAGTCGCAGAGCTTGTTTTGTGGCACCGCTTACAGAAACAGGCCGAGGTAGGAGCCTTGTGGTACAACTAACATTTGCCGTAGCGTGGTACTATTGTTTGCGTAAATCAGTTTAACAAACGCTGTGGATTCATTAAACAAGCTCCTACAATGTATTCTCGACTCAAAATAGGAACATTCTCGTAGCAAAAATGTGAGCTTTCATTCAAAAAAAGAAAACTATGTGAAAGCGACTTATTCAAATGCTAGAGGAAAGTTTTTAATGAGAGTAAGTAACTGAACTCTAGTGAAAAGGTTCGCAGGTAACGTAGGCGGACTGGACGGGTTGTTTTTATGAAAAAATAAGTGAAGGGACGGTGAAAAGTTTTCGTCAAGTCGACGGAGTTTTCAGTTTCCTACTTAAAACTAAGTTGAGTCAAAACTAATAAATCTTTACGAAAGTTTGTAGTATTGCAGTTTTGAAGGAAAAACGGTTTTAGCTCTAAGCGATTACCTACACTTACAGAAACTGTTTTGAATGTTTGTTAAAGTGTTAATGTATTTCGGTGGCTTAAAGACATTAGATGAAAAAGACAAGAATATAAATGTACTGGTAAGTACGTAGCACTAAAATAAAGAGACTTACTGAGCTTTAATGATTACTTAGGCCATCACTTAGTAATGGTGTTGACAGTTTTGTCATGCAAAAATATGTGAAGCCTTTACTAAGTGATGGCTTAAGTAATCATTAAGTACCTCTGAGTACGGCAGTTAGAGGATAGCAAGCAATGAATTTTTAAATGTTATGATCAACGTCTGTTTATCCAACACTTTTTAATATTTTAACACCCTTAAAACTTTAAGCAACGTGTTTCAGCTAACCCCAATGTGTTCCAAATTCCGTCAACAAAGGCCAAGTTCAAATACATGACCGCGCGTAACCGGACTCGCTCATCCATCAAACATGAGATGAACTCCAACCCACGCTACAGCGCCCACGATCCGAATCGCCAAGGAATAATAAATATCGCCAAAAAATATGAAAAACGTGAAGTTCCGCGTTCTGAGTGACTGCCAATAGTATTGAGGTAGACTATAAATGATGTTAGAGCGGAAACGTGCGTTCGAAATGCGTTAGGTTACGTGATAAATTACGGTGAGCATTGTAATGTGTCACGCACAACGCATAACAATCCTTGCCATTTTTACGGGGCAACAAAATCCATTGCTGCGTGTATCGTTCTTCGTATGTTTGGACCACATTTATATTTTATTCTTTAACATAACAGGATTACAACGCCTAATTTACATGTTGTTTAAGACGCCCTCCACAAATAGACAGCGTACATTCAACTCCTTATTCTGAATGATATTACACTGGAATTTTATTAGCATTTCATTTATTTACGCCAAAAAAAAAAATTTTAATACTCTAACGAACGACGCGTGAAATCAGCTGTTCATTATTGAACTTGCAAGTGTGTTCATCGAACTCGTCGCGCTTGCCGTTACGTGCGTTTTGCCACAGTAACGATACATTGTGTATGGGAAATAAAATTGGAATCCCGTAACATTCCTGAAAAATAATTCTTTTACTGGTCATCTTAGTATAATGTACTGAACTCAGCCCATTAGTCTGCGGAGGACTGAGACTTACACCCTGTTTTATTATGGAGTAATACTTGTTCAGATCAAAAAGAAGAAATATGCGAAAACATGGCGACCCCATCATGACGTCGGCGTCGTTTACCCACGCATCGCGCCTGTACAATACATCTTTTGTGAAAATTCTCTTTGTAGGTATATTCGATTATTAGCACATCCATTTCCATTTCCCGCAACGTTTAAGTGCCTATGCATAATAAATGTGCCTTTTAAGTTCTTAAATATTAAAGTCACTAGTAAGTATCGGCAACAAGAATATTACAAAAAAAAAGAATTATTATAGGGATATTTAATTGTTCTCTTAGAAGCCATTATAATGTACACATAATATTAAAATAATATTTAACTAAGACGTAAAGCATGGCTTTTTAAGAAATACATATGAATTGAATACTCTAATATTTAATATTTTATATAATACGATTTTTAATAATGCGTGTCATCTTTGTATGAAGCTCAGCTATGTATAAGATCAATACCAGTATGAACCAATAATTTTTGCAATAAATCTTTATTTAATCACAATGATTATTGTAAAGAACCGCACATTATTTTTCACACTCACGCGTCTTGCATTCTGTGCACTCAGCATTTTGTACCTATTACTTAGCTAATTTGTGTAAGTACTTTAAATCAATAAATCAGTGTTCAACGGACATTCGTTGTGGTCGGTTTTATTTCATCATCCCTATAGAATCACCTCAGTATCATCACTAAGTGCAGGGATCCCCTACATTTATTTTTGGTCCTTCGAGCCGGGGAAATATTTCTTCTTCTTCGTAACGTTATTTGAACATTTTTTTCAATGTTAACCCAGAACTTCGCCACTTTCACCGCGTTGTCGGTGGCAGCTCAGAGGTCACCAGGGCTGCATTTGTTTGGGCTCGAAAAGCAGGATAAAATGTGAAGCCATTTTTTTATTGGAGGGTGGGATATCGTCAAACGACTCCTTTCACTTTGTGCGAAGAGCGGAAGGGAGTGTCAGACTTCTACTGACTAAAAACCATCCATGTTCTTTCTTAGCCCTTTGTGCCTGGGGCCACGGTATCTCTTTCAAACAACCCGCAGCCCCGACAGGAGAATGTGGAGCCTGAAGTCACAATATTTATACACCTACAAAACTATTTTACAAAACAAAAAATCGAACCCAATGCTTTAAGTCCTTTTATCCTTGAAGTGCGAAGGCGTCTAGTGGGCGAGTTTTCTAATACCTAGCCATCATGCAAAGCAAATGACGTCATATCAGTACTACTACCTATATTCTGATCGAAACATGCCTGACCTTCACAAGTTTGAAAAGCGTGGGCATCAGATTGAACATTACGGGCAAATAAATTATACGGCTTCACCGTAACCGTGTGGCCTTTAATTAAATTAAGGTGATGTGAAATTAGTTAATTATTGATCACTGTTTTAGAAAAGTGAGCGAGCAGCCCTTTTGTAAATTCAGTGAAAGAAAAACATCGTGTTTATTCAACTTTTAAACATCATCCTATACCTGCGCAGCATGTCTTCATCTTCCATATTTCTCTATTACTCGTCATATCAGCATGCAACAGGGACGTAGCGTGCCCATAACTCGATTCCCACCGGCTTCCCTTCGGGCAAATAGTATACGTAGTGTCTACAAAAAAAAAAAAATCTAAAAAGAAAGAAAGTCCAAAGTCCGAAGTCGAAGTCGAAGTCTAAAGTCTAAAAATATTTAATAAATTATTGAATTAAAAATATTACAAAAATGCCAACATTTTTCATGTCAACAAAGAAAGCAACAGACAGCGCCAAATAAGCCGGTGCTCGGGTGTCAGAATTCAGAACTGAAATTCGTATGAGAGCGCTCACGTAACCTCTGTCGCTCGCAAACCGTTTGGTAGGGAAATCAGTAAGCCTAATATTATCGGGTTAAGACAAGGCAGGAATCGAGACTATGTAAAACGTTATAACTCCGTCATTTATAAACAGATTCCCGTGGTGGTCCCATTATCCCCATGTCAAGATCTGATGATGGAATCTCATGGTAATAGAGGGCAACCCACAAACCTTATAGGGCAAGTATTTCGTGTTTCGTGTTTTTTAAAGCTATTCAAGTATTCGCATCTGGCAGACATCACCCCATGTTGAGGAGCTGATGATGAAAGGTATAACTCCTTAACGGTTAGAAGTAGGAAAATAATCCTTAAACAAAATATTATGCGGACGTATTTATAGTTTTATTATTTCGGGTTATCTAGGTGAGCTGATTACGAACTCCTCAACGGTCAAAAATTCAAATTCAATAAGGCACCGACGAAATTTTTTGGATTATTCGACATGAGTGTCAATTTCGTGGTTTTCGGAATCGGTGATATCGAAAATGAGGTTGAAACAAACACAAAATAAAATATTTACAAAATTTCTTCGGTTTGCCTTTTTGTATTATTGACGCTTCGTGGCCAAGTGGTGTCGGCCCTGACTTACGAACAGTAGGTCGTGGGTTCAATCCCAGGCAAGCGCAATAATTTGTGTATTTTATTTCATAACCGCTGCTCTCAAAACGGTGAAGGCAAACATCGTGAGGAAACCGGCATGTTTTAGAACCAAAAAATTCGAAGACATGTGACATCTGTCAACCCGCACTGGGCACGCGTGGTGGATTATAGCCCATCCCTCTCCTAAAGAGGAGGCCTCAATCCCTGCAGTGGGAACATTATAGGCTGATGATGATGATGACGCTTCGTCACTGGCATGCAGTCACTTCCTTTTTAGCCATATCATTCTTCATATGCGATGACCTGGTGAAGGTAGCGGGGATCCGCTGGATGCGAGACGCACGGGACCGGTCAATGTGGCGACACTTAGGGGAGGCCTATGTCCAGCAGTGAACGTCTTTCGGCTGAAATGATGATCCTTCATAATAGTCCATTCGTCATTTCTTTGGTCTACACTACATTTTTACTCCACATTTTCTTCATTAAATTTTCCTCATGCATCACATTTACATACCACGAAAACCAATTATCACACAAACAAGCAATCAGATTGATTTTAAAATAAAAAAGTTTTACATTTTTTAAATCTATTTGAATGTTGATGAATCATTCCTCCCGAACTTACCTACTTACCTACTTTCTGTTTTTTTTTTCATGTGTTATCTTAATCTACATTGATTATTACACAAGTTATATTATTGAAAATATAAACATAACATTTAAAGTTAATCTTGTTGGTCGTGTGTAAGTTTAGCTTCAGGTTTCAAAAATTTTCGAGGCCAATGATAGCACAGTGTTAGGAAAAAAATGAAATGTTATGTACTTAGTCTTCATAAAATTCGAAATTTTATGAGACAAGCTGCATCCCTCGACGCCTGAGATTGTGACACATAATTGCCCCTCATCCTTTTTACTTAGTAATTTCGGCCGTAAAGTATTGAAGAAAAACTGTATAATGTAGACAAAGAAAGTTGCCACGTTCAATAATATTTTAGTTTTTATCTGTATTTTATTTCCATTTATCTAATACTAGCTGTTGCCAGCGGCTTCACCCGCTACAACATGAAAATTATCCCACAGGATAAAATCGGGATAAACACTACCCTATGTGTTAATCCAGGTTGTCAGCTAACTCCATACCAAATTTTATTGTAATCGCTCCAGCCGTTTATACGTTAAGAAGTAACAAACATCCACACTCACACACTCACAAACTTTCGACTTTATAATATTAGTGTGATAAATATTTATTATGCAGTGTTATCAACATCATGAAACTTCTTAATTTTTGTTGGTAAGTGGGCAGACAGGGCATGGATTTGGAAGGGTTAAATATTTTCTCAAAAAAAAAGTAGTTAAAAAACTAAAAAATCCCGACTGAAAAGACTGAAAAGCAAAAAACAAGCACATTTTAAATTAAACAAAACTTGGAAGCAGGCGGGGTCCATTCTATTTTTATTTCATAATTTAATATTCAAATGAACCCCGCCTGCTTCCAAACACCTAACCCTCCTTTTGGGCTTCGCCGCAGTCGGGTAAAAATAGCTTCACGGTTTTCATAGTCCTCTACCAGACGAAACAAAACCCTACTGTTCCAGTAGAACCTGCAGCAGACGATTAAATCGATCATGCAAATTGTTTGGATTTTGTAAGCTTGAAAATGCAACAGACGCCGAGCATAACTTAATATATTCCTTGATAAGTTCACTTCATGTAAGCAGTCTGAGAATGTTGTTTGAAACTGCTGAGAAAATTTGACAACAAACTGGGAAAGGCTACTGATAATGACATGATATGTAAGCAGTTCGCTCAGCAGGAAAGTATGACAACCAGACTTACCAAGGGGTATCGTTTAAGCCAGTTACTGGGTTGTTGAGGTCTGCAGCTGTTAAGACTGGAAGCCGACGTAGTTGGGTAGGCAGATGTGTGCTATCTATAATATTTTTTTTTTTTAAACCGGCGTATCTTAGAACCAAAAATTCTTAGATAATGTGACATCTACCAATCCGCACTGTGCCCGCTTGGTGGATTATGGCCCATCTCACTCCTAGAGAAGAGGCCATTCGAAGCACTGTATCGTCTTCTTTTTTTGTTTATGTGAAAAAATGATAAATACGTGCCCAATATTTGTTGGAAATCTTTCTGACGGACTTATTAGTATTTTTTGTCCAATCCCCTATTGGCTATTAGACTACTGTAAAAAAAATAACGAAAATGTTATGTTATTTCAAAGAACTAACAGAAATGACACGATGTCTGAAAAAAAGTAATACAATTGATAAAAAATGGCTTAGTTTTAACTTATTCTTTTTCTATTTGTTTATCAAGTTTATTACTTTTTTCATACATCGTGTTATTTCTGTCATTTCTTTGAAATAACATAACATTTTTGTGAAATTTTAAAAGTAGTCAAATAGCCAATTAACCTCTCTGTCTAACCCCTCGTGGTTTTTTTTGTCGTCATGTTAGTTTATGCAGTATATTCTAATAAAAAACAAAAGCAGTTTCATTAAAACTGATTAAAATAAATGAGAGAGAAAAAGTCCAGTAGTAGCAACATGATTTATTACAGCTGTTGTCACTTGAAACATGTTGTTGAAATAGAATTTAATTAGTTTACGTACATCCACTCATTAAGCAGATTCTAATTAATTTGTTGTTTTAGTAGCATACTGAGAAGTTTGTTTAAGATGTTTTGGATCGAAGCAGTTTTTAAATAAAGGTTGTTGTTTATCGCTTATTTTGTTTAACTCATGTTGTTAGCGTTTTAAGTCAAATGTTGGATTAACGGCATGAGTGCTGGTTTATTGTTTTTACTAGAAACACTTTTTTGCAAAAAAATCGAATTCAAAAACACAAAATAGTGAAAATAGTTAGTGTTTTTTTTTCAATAAAGTTTTTTTATTTTTCCATTTTTAGTTGTGTAATATCTTATAGGAACAAAAATTTACTATGCATTTAGCATTCAAACAAGAAACCGAACCCTTCACCTTCACCTTCAAGATTACCTTTTTTTTATTTGGGGGGGGGGGGGGGGAGGGATAATCAAATAAGGGGTAATTTGATTATTTCCCCCATTTTCCCGCTCTTGGGCAGAGCGAAAGGGAGTGTCAGACTTCTACTGACTAAAAACCACCCATGTTCCTTCTTAGCCCTTTTTGTCGAGGCCGCGGAATCTCTTACAACGTCTCGCAGCCCCGACGGGCGTCGGCCGGAGTCGCCGGGTCGGAGGCTCCATGTTGCTCACATCTCTTTGAGGCGCGCGTGGAACACGAACGCTCCGTCGACACGACGACGGACGGACGGCGAGCTAGTACCTTCAAGATTCCCTTATTAATGCTTTCAAGTCCTAACTGATGAGGAGTAGTACCTTCCACAATCAGTTCACCTAGATAATCTGAAAGAATAGGTACAACAATATAATGTCCCCATAATATTTTATTAAAGTATGATCCTCCAACTCCTAACCGTTAAGGAGTTGTACCTTCCATCATCAGCTCATCAACATGAAGTGATGACTGCTAGATGCGAATACTTGAAAAGTTTTAGAAAAAGCACGAAACACGTAAGACGTGCCTATATAATTTGAGGTTTGCCCTCGATTTCCCTTACATCCCATCTTTAGATCCTGACTTGGTGACAATGGGTCCTCCTCAGGAGTATACTCTTTCGAATACAAAAAGAATTTTGAAAATCGTTTGGTTATTGACAGAGACATCCGATCCTTTTTGGAAGTTGGTTAAAAAAAAAATTGTCTCAGAAACATGACGTGCATTAAAAAAAAAGAACAACCATATTTTAGAAATACAGGAACAACAAAAAAACTTAAACGTCGTGATTGCGACAAGCAGGTTACACACAGACAGGCAGGCAGGTGGCACCCAGTATGATGCAGTGCTATGAGGGACCCACCCACAGCACAGCACTGGTTTTCAGTGGTTGGAAAAACGTACGAAAGCCAAGACACTCACACAGCAGCAACTCAGCGCCAGCTTTAGCTTGTTATTACTATTCACAACCCACAAAGACAGTCTCATGAACCTATAGCATATCCTCTTCATACCAACAAAACAAATACAGCGCGTGTTATTATTATTATAATGGTATCGGAGGATTTATTTGGTCAAAACCTGGCGAAATTTATTCAAAGAGCACAAATAGTTATTGAAATTGGGGTGCAACTATTGAGCTTTGTCATGTTTTACGGATTTTTTTCTTATGTTATTCTATTTATTCTATTTATGGTTGTGTCTTATAGCATCGTATTGGATGTATTGTCTGTAATGTTGCTATAACTAGTGGTAAATAAATAATAAATAAATACAATATCCAAAAGCACATGTCCCCTCAGATTATTTTATATAGCCGCCATAAAACCTTGTTATGGGAAGAAGAGCAAAAACATTTATGTGTTCCCTAATGACGTCACACAGGGGTCATTATTCCGCTTGCTAAGCTGAGTTTATTAATGACGGAATCTCTTCTTAATCGCCCGTTGTAATGGTGGAGGCGGCTCGTGATTATTTAGTATCGGGTATTCAAGGGTTCTTAATATACATATATACAGATTACGTAAAAGCGTGCGTACTTGAGGAGCGAAAAGGGAAAGGAATGTATGGTAATGTGTATGGCTGTATGGTGTCTTTTGTGTCAAAAATAGTTTTTGAAATTCAATTTTTTATTGTCATTGTAATATTCATTTCCAGAACACTCCTTCTGCAAGGTATCCTAATGGAAATCCCTCAGAGTGATGGGGTGAACTCAGTATATTATTTTAAAATTACCGGTACAAGGAATTATTTCAGAAACGTTATGGGAATCATTATTCCGCTTCCTAAGTTCAGCTTATTGATGACGAAATCTCTTCTTAATATTTTAATCGCCCGTTGCAATGGTGGAGGCGGCTTGTTATTGTTCAGTATCGGGTTCTTAATATAAACAGATTACGTAAGCGTGGGTAGGTATTTGAGGAGAGTAAATGGCACGTGTTCAAACCCCCACTTGTCGGCCCTTTTTTGTGGAGGTATATATCATTAAATGACGCCTCCCGCTCAAGGCAGAACGGTAGGGAGTGTCAGACTTCTACTGACCAAAATCCACCCATGTTCCTTCTTAACCTTTTGTGTCGAGGCCGCGGTATATCTCTTTTGAATAACCCGCAGCACCCAGTTCTCGGCCTTCCGTATCTAATCTGACCTAGCCAGATTAGATACAGAAGAGTGAAACTTCTGTGCTTCTGGACGGAGCTAGGCTGGCTACGTTAGCCAGGACCCCCACGCACAACGGACCGAATGAGAGTCTACGTGCGGAAAATGGAGTCCTATCATCATCATCATCATCATCTGACCTAGCCACTTTTCATCTATCTGGGCGCCGCCATCCCTCGAATGTTGTTACCAATAGGGATGTTTACCGACTTAAAAAAATATGATTCTAATTAGTCCGTCTGTTAGATTATCGAAAAATATTGGATAGTACGTAATTTTTGTTTTATCAAATCACAAAAAAATTACGAAGATAAAACGCGTCAAAGATTTGAGTGGCGGTTTGTGACGTCACTAACCGCTAGAAAATGTCATACTAATATCTTAGAATATGACGTCACACGAGTTTTCAAAGCACTGTATCGTTTTCATTGTTTGCTTACGTGAAAAAAGAAAAAATACTGGTCCAATATTTTTAGGAAATCTATCTGACGGACTAATTAGAGTTTTTTAGTTAACTTATTTCAAGTGTTTTGTTGCACTTTTGTAAAGAATTAGGTATTAATAATAAAAGTTGCCCAAGTTACTCTTTACCATCATAACATCAGCCGCCAGTAAAAGTCCCCTGAAAATCGGAGATTCGCCGGAACTAACAACCCGACGAAATTAATAATTAAACTGTCATGAATTCGGTGGAAAGCTGTTATTTTGATATTACAAACAAACAATTTACTGTACACAAATGAGCATGATTTTACCTACATTTACTAAGAATTGAATAGGCTCACTACACAGTCGATCACTATCAACTAGGAATTAACACAAGTTTTCCCTAACTTTCAGATAACGATTGACGTGGAGGATACTTGGTGTGTATGTGTGTCCTGTGTACATAGAATACCAAATTAGTTCAAGTTCTTGACTGAGGAAAAGTTTCTACAAAATGTATGCTATTTTAGTCACAAGGCAACTGAGCATTTTTTTAGTATGACAATTTTGTCACCACGGAATAATGTAACTTTCAATCAGATAAAGAATATTTTGTGATTAAAACATTACAAAATTGAATCTGTATTTTTCTAAAAACTCAAATCTTTTTAAACTTACACTGTTACTTAAGGGATATCTTTCATGATTATCAATTATTATATGCTCCCGATATTACGACGCTGTTGCAAGATCCAAGATCACGGCAGTGAGTGAGAGGCTGCGGGTTGTACACTAGTCACCGCGGCCTCGACATATAGGGCTAAGAAGGAACATGGGTAGTTTTTAGTCAGTAGAAGTCTGACACTCCCTTTCGCTCTGCCCAAGAGCGAAAGGGAGTGTCAGTTATTTGACGATTTTCCCCCCTCAAAAAAAAAGTGAGTGAGTTGGAGTCATCCCATGATCGTGGTCGTGGGATGACTCCCACTCACTCACTGTCGGGGAATTATTATTATCATGCGATCTTGGCGCTTGCAAAACAGCGTCGAGATAGCGGGAGCGTATAACGTGAAAAAGGTGCTCTTGCGTCATCTAGATATTATATCTGTGGCCATACCCTTCTATATGACTTCACATTTCTGATTCATTTATGGTTTGATTTTTTCAATCTACCCTAGACTGGAAAATCACTTAATAAAGGGTGTAAAAGTACCCTTAACGCAAACGAAGGGCACTTGTTGTCCCCACCACTGCGATAATTTTTTTAGACCATACCTGGGAACCCCCTAGTTACGGAGATATTGGGGGTCAAAGTTCCAAATTTTGCACAGCTGTTTTTGTAAATACTAGTTTTTCAGGTTATAACTTTACTTAAATTACCTCCATGACTCTTTTACTATTTAAAGCATCCACTAGCACAATGTTTTAAGAGTGATAATAATATAATTATTGAGTTTTACCGTAAAATGAAATTTTTAAACCCCAAAAAGAAAGTCGTTTCTCAGCAAAAAAAATTGCGTAGGGGTACTTAGTTTGATGTACAGAATGCTTGGTTGACGTATGTGTGAAGGGATGATTTACACCCTGTATGTATACAGGGTGTAAAATTTTACATTGATAATTCCACCCGCCTGGATATTGCGTGTTAAAGGTACTCAAAGCATGTAATATATAAGACTTAAACTGTTATTGTTTCAGGCTGTTGTAGTCTCCTTTATTGTTTTTACAATTGGGTAAAGTGATAAAATCTAATTGTTTCCTTTCGCACGACCCTTAATACATTACCTAAACAGAATTTTAATACAGAGTAATACTTTTACGTGATTTAATTGAAACCTTAGTGAAAGCTCTTTTTTTTGGAAATAGGTAGGCCTTCGACATGGTCTTTAAACTGTGCAATAGAAGAAGAATAACTGTTCATTAAAATCTTTTACAAGTACTTTAGGAATATAATAGATAATTGAATAAACGTACTATGTATTTTCTAAAAAAAACCGGCTGCGTGGAGTTCGATAATTGTCCCACGATGGGGCTAAGTATCCTATGTGTTAATCCAGGTTATAACTATCTATGTTCTAAATTCCATCCACATTGGTTTAGTAGATTTTTCGTGAAAGAGTAACAAACATCCATCCATCCATACATACATCCTCACCAACTTTCGCATTTATAATATTAGTAGGAAAATAAATTAATACATATAAAACAGCTACTCCTCAACGCTGTCAGCCAATAATGGTGCCCAAAAGACTGACGGCATCGCCACGTTGTATGGCAACACTTAGCTTCTGACCAAGGTTAAAGTCAGCCCTTGGGTCACGAGAAACGTCAAATAAACGTTTTGAAACTTCATTGAACAGGTTATGACCAATTAGACCCGACGCCCCAGAGTTAAATTGAATTGATGTTCTTCTGTCTACATGGTACCATTCCATTCTGACATTGGTTCATTGTTGTAAAGGGTTCGTCCAACACACTTAAACAACGGGACTTTGACAACCCTAAAATTGAGTGGACACCACTTAACGAGTAATTTATTTAGAGGTACTTTTTCAGAACTAAAAAAAAACATAAGTACATAAAACATATTTGTCGGGTTGTAGCCAGGATTATCCATCAGCAACTTGCTCTAAAATACAGCCTTGTGGAATCGGAAGTGCCGTACTACAGGTATGTGCCCAACCCAGTTCTCGAAAATGGCAGTATCACATTGTACTGGGATCAATCCATCATGACAGGACTATTGTAGCCAATAAGCCTGATATAGTGGTGGTGGATCGATCAGAGCAGCGCGCAATGATTGTTGACATAACGTTCCCGCATGACGAGAATCTCGTGAAAGTTGTCGACATGTGGGGTGTGAACTCAGCGATCATTGTGCCGATAGTCGTTTCAGCCAATGGCTTAATTGCCAAGAGCCTCGACCAACATCTGAGGAGGCTCTCGTTAGGCAGCTGGATCAAGGGCTGGATACAGAGAGCGATACTCCTAGACACGGCTTTGCATTGTTAGGAGGTTCCTTTCTCTGGAGCCCTGACTGCCGGTAGTTTGAACCCTGTTCCCGACACCGGTGGGCTACTATTTTTTAATATTTTTAAATATTTTTTATATAATTGTGTATAGGAATATTTAAAATTTAATTTATATGTATGAAGTTATATAAAGGAATAATAATAATAAATATAAATTACTACTATATACTATTGAAATTTATTTTTTATAGACTATTTCTTTCAAATGTTGTCTGTAACTGCAGTTAAAATGGTTCATTCTGTAGTTACCAATTTTTGGTAAGGTTTCTGACCTTATCGAGTGGTATTAAAAATCTTCTTCTCGTAATTAATCAACTGTTATCATTAGTATTGATAGCCGAATATGTAATATGTTTTTGTGCTACTCAGCGCGGCGTTTCTATCTACGCAGCGTGCACGCGACGTCAACGCTCTGTTAGACAATTGCTTTTGTTCTAAACTTATGTAGTTCTTTTCGTGTCTTCTATTATTTTTTCACCACAAATTGAAATCATCATCTGCTTAGGAGATATGGAGAGGGAACACAGAGCATTGTCGGTTCGGGCTAATGTGCTGGCACGCCGGTTCTTCCGTTGTACAGCCGCAGTAAAATTAACGCTGTTTAAAGCATATTGTATGTCACTGTACTCGGAGCCTGTGGTTCAGCTACGTCCAAAAGGCCTACAATGCTCTGCAGATCCAGTACAACAACGCGTTTAGGGTGCTGTTGCGTCTGCCTCGGTTCTGTAGCGCGTCATCTATGTTCCCTGAGGCACGTACCGACTGCTAAAATGCGGTACGGCGTAAGAAAGTGGCCTCGCTGCTGAACAGAATCCGTGGCAGCCCTAACAACATTCTGAGAGCTATAGTCGGAAGGCATGACAGCCCGTTGGTTTTATTTATTATTATTATTATTTTTTTTTTTTTTTTTTTTTTTCATTAGTCACCTGTACTCTGTCTTTGTTTTTAGTTAAGTAGGTACTAACATAGTTGTCTAAATAAATAAATGATTATTATTATTAGTGTTTTCCATACTATGTTACGGTGGGCTTCGAGTCTAACCGGATACAGCTGAATCACATTACATGAAGCGACTGTCTGTCTAACCTTCTCAACCCAATTAGCACTGGTTGATATGATACTTCTTGGTAAGACTGGTTGTCAGACTTACAGACTTCTGACTAACTGTAGCGATTGTCAAAGATCTACAAATGAGAGCCGAGACCAACAGCTTAATGTGCTTTCTGAAGTACGAAGGAAACTCGGCATGTAATGGGTGATCACCCATCCACAAAGCAACCTAGGAAATCGCGGCTTAACCACGAGCTCCACCACCACAAATTGAAATCCCGTACTATAAATTAAAAACAAAATGTACGCGACCTTGCAAGACTTGATAAATAAATCAAGCCAATCGATTCGCAATCGGATATGTCGGGCGGTGACAAATTAAATTAAATCCAATGTCACCCTTTATTGAAAGCTTGTTACTTTTTGTAAATTGTATTAAACGTTGCGTTGTGAAAAGCTGATAATTTCACACTGGAAAATTGGGTTCCTTTTTTTCACGTTTCGTTTGTCATAGGAGCCGCTGTAAGCCCTGAAATCAGTGATGTGACCTTTGATTCAGTAGATTTAATTGGATTACTGGAAACGTAGTCTTTTGATTTGTGTTGAGTTAAAGGAAAAACTAAATGGATTTGGATTGTAGCCTAAAGGCTAAATTCCTTTCAAAAGAGAGAGATCAGTTTCCTTGCTTCAACTGAATGACTTCGTTTTGAACAGTTTATTAGAGTTTGGCCTTTAAGAGGCTGTGGTTAACACTAATTTGAAGATACTTTTTTTATTAAATACGGTTCTCGTGCAGGTTACGAAGTTTGTTATCCCTTTTGAAGATTTGTTGTTATCTTTATAATCTATAAACTTTGCTCTGCCTTTACTAATTAGGGGATACGCAAAGGCGAAAGAAACATTTGCCTAACTAATATCTTACTAGCTGTTGCCAGCGGCTTCACCCACTACAACTCGAAAATTATCCCACGCGAAAGTAAAATCGGGATAACAACTATCCTATGTGTTAATATAGGTTAACCAAATTTTATCCAAATCCGTTCTGTAGTTTTTGCGTGAAGAAGTATCAAACATACACACACACTTTCGCATTTACTAAATTAGTGTGATGGGATAACATTTTATACATTCGATCTAAAGCTTGTATTGATTGTAACAAAACTCTAAGTTTATCATCAAAGATCTGTATTTGGTTGGTGGCAATTATTTCATCTTCTCTAAAGCCGGCTTTTGACTATGGGATGTAATATTTATTACATCCCGTGATTGCTGTTCAAACTGTAAGATATATTAGCATATGAACAGTCACGAACAAAATGTATATATAAATATATATACATCACATAGGCAAAAGCCGGCTTAACACGGGGCTTAAATATAACTCAAGAATTGTGGATGAACTTTAAGAACACACAGAAGATTACAGTTATTTTTGTAATAAGGCAAATTCATTAATTAGATTTTTAGCTAAGCTGTTTCAAAACAAAAAAGCCTGCTGTAACATACGTGCACGACTTAATAACTCGGCATAGAAACAGAAATCATTATCTTGCATCACAACCAATCCAAAAGTAATCAGACACTACGTTCAATCCACAAAACAAATCGTTTTAAACCAATAGACATAACTAAACAATGAAACCACAACTGTCAATTCAACTCAATTCATAATAGACTTATCCACGTAAACAGGTTGATGTCAAAAACAGAAATATTACGTATATTGATCATTGTACTGACGCAGATACAGGCTGTTACGAACGAGTGGACATGTCCAAAACATTATGACAGTCTGTGGAAAGCTGATATGCGGATTGTACTCATTGTACTTTGTCATAATTATTGAGTCGTTCACATTGCGACGGGATGGTGAAAAAGATAATGTTTTGTGGTAGAGACGCAGAAATATTTTCTATTTTATTTGAAGGCTTTTATTTTGCTGCCAGTAAAGCTTAGGTTTTATTTTTATTGTGAAATGTGCCTGCTTTTGACCTCGATCACGCCTGATGGAACGCGATGGATGATGTCTATGATGGAACGAGTCAGGTCAGAAATAGCTGTTCACACTTACTTTGAACGGCATAAAAAATCAGTTGACGTGATAAAAAGATGACGCTGAAGATGTGAATAAAAAGTTGATGAAACTTAATAGGGTGTAAATCAACCCTTCACACATCCGTCAACCAAGCATTCGGTACATCGAACTAAGTACTCCTACGCAATTTTTTTTACTGGGAAAGAACTTTTTTTTTGGGGTCAAAAAATTTCATTTTACGTTAAACACAATGTAGCACTCTTAAAACATTGTGCTAGTGGATGCTTTGAGTAGTTCAAAGGTCAGAGTCAGGGAGGTAATTTAAGTAAAGTTACAACCTGAAAAATTGGTATTTACAAAAACAGCTGTGCAAAATTTGGAACTTTGTCCCCCAATATCTCCGTAACTAGGGGGTTCCCAGGTATGGTCTAGAACAAAACAATTATCGCAGTGGTGGGGAGAATAAGTGCCCTTCGTTTGCGTTAAGGGTACTTTTACACCCTATATAGGGTTGAAAGGACACCGTTGGACAGACGGTTACCACGTTTTCATCATTACGAACTGGTCACACAGAAATGTTGTCGTCATCATTATCTGCTTATAGCCTGTTCCCAACTATATTGGGGTAGGCTTCCAGTCATACCGGATTCAGCTGAATACCAGTATTTTACATGGAGCGACTGCCTATCTGACCTCCACATCCCAGTTAATTTTACATGGAGCGACTGCCTATCTGACCTCAACATCCCAATATTATTAACATTGAAAACGGGATATTTGTCATGTTTACTTTTAGTTTCGAGTTCATAATAGTAACTTATATCTCAAAAACCAAATTAGTGTGAGGTAATATGGTACTCCTTGATAAGACCGGTTGTCAATCTTTCGGGTCACTTACTAACTGTTACGATTGCCAAAGATCTACAAATGGCAGCTGGGACCCAGGGTTTAGTGTGAGTTTAATTTCAAAATTCATTTTGACCGCCCGGCAAGTTGTGAAGTTCAACAAAATCATGAGGCGTGAAAGCAAGATCATTAACAAATGAACAGTCACATTTAAGATTATAGCATTACTACGGATTCTGAAACTCAATTCTGGGAATGAAACCACACTTCTTAACAGTAGCAATAACACTTCTCGACCAAAATTCGCCCTATTAGCAGTATCTAAAGCAGTTATAACCTAATTTACTTCTAATTTCTGCAGACAATGCTTAATGGTATTATGAGTACCTAAGGCGCCGCGCAAACTAGCCACCTGTGGCTGGGAACAAGATGTTTTTATGTTTTGTATGGAATCTCTGCTCACCTGTAGCTTGTGGCATCCACTCGCGATACGCCACCGGTGGCAGCCACTCGCTACTACCGTCACCGACCGCCTACCCACTACTAGTGGCGCCCACGGACTACTATTGACGTCCACCGATTACTAGCTGCGCCCACCGACTACTAATGGCGCCCACCGACTACTTGTGGCGCCCACCGACTACTTGTGGCGCCCACCGACTACTAGTAGTGCCCACCGACTACTAGTAGTGCCCACCGACTACTAATGTCGCCCACAGACTACTAGTGGTGCCCACCAACTACTTGTGGCGCCTACCGACTACCAGGGGCGCCAACCGACTACTAATGTCGCCCACAGACTACTAGTGGTGTCCACCAACTACTTGTGGCGCCTACCGACTACCAGGGGCGCCCACCGACTACTAGTGTCGCCCACAGACTACTAGTGGTGCCCACTAACTACTTGTGGCACCCACCGACTACCAGGAGCACCCACCGACTACTAGTGGTCGACTCCCACATCTCGTGGCAGGTACTGACCTTCGTTTGCTCGGTTTCAAAGGAATTGGCGAGTGACTGCCACCATTGGCCGTGGACGGTAGCCCGTTTGTACGAAGCCTTATATTATACCAGTACATTTGAATAAGACTTCTCAGTAACTTGTGTAATTGCTATCGTTATTCTTAGTTAGAACAAGTTGTTCGCCTTGTTTCAGTTTCTGTAGATTCTCGGTGTTTATTTATTGTTAAAACTTTGAGTTTCTGCTAATTTGGGTAGATGTCTTGTTTAATGTGGGTTAATTTGTAATTGCAACATTATTTCATGTCACTCAGGCGTTTGCAGATTACAGACCATCTTAGACACTAATCTGCATAGTGCTCATGTGACTGGACCAAGGTTCTTGATTCTTGTTGACCTTTGACCTATGAGAAAATAATTAAATAACATAGAATTCTTCTATAATGTTCCGTTTCAGAGCACATCATTCCTTTTCCACTATAAAGTATTTGTTTCAAGATAAATGTCTGCATTAATGAATAACAACCCTCTTGGCACGTCTTTCATTAGGAAATATTTTAATGTACACGTCATGACTATCATATAACATATTTTCAGGGCCTAGGATATAAACAAAACCACTTCAAAATGATTAATTTTATCGTTAGTTCTAAAACTAAACCTACGCCTACGAAAGGCGAAGATTAGTATTATTCTAAATCCGATTCTCTTAAAACAATAATCGTATCTACATTTTTTTGAATTTCAGGCTATTCCCGAGGGTACAGACTAGTCGTAATCGCTTCCAAAGCGTGTTATATGACTTTTTTACGCGATTGGTCTTGGATTTTGAGGTTTATGTGATTATCCTGCTAACATTGATGGATTTTTGCTACTCTTTCACGCAAAAACTACTGATCGTATTTAGATGAAATTTAGGACACAGATAGTTAATAACGTGGTTTTACACATAGAATACTTTTTTCTCGGTGGTATGATCCCATGGAGCAATCACAGAACACCACGCGTGCGAAGCCGCGGGCAAAAGCTAGCCAGCCTATACAGGATAGATTTTGAAACTTACCTGTCAGTTCAAGAAGTAATGGGGAAAGTACTCAAAATACTAAAGATAAGAAATTGTACTTAAAGAAAATAGTCTTACTGCCGCACTCAGAGAGCTTTAATGATTACTTAGGCCATCACTTAGTAATGGTGTTGATAGTTTTCCATACAAAAATATGTGAAACCTTTACTAAGTGACGGCTTAATTATTTATTAAATATCTCTGAGTACGGCAGTTAATGTATTATTTTAAGTGTTTTCTTGTTTTTGTTCTTTTGTCATTTTTTTATTAATTCTTGTCCTGTGTGAGATCAATAAATACTTTTTCCTTTTCTTTCTTTCTATGTTTTAAAAGAAATAATTGGTTGATCAAACATTTTCGGAAATTCGCCTGCCATTCTTCTCGATTTTTTAAATCGAACCAGTATGTTCCGATAAAATAACATTCTGTACTTTTATGGCATTAATCGATAGGGTCAATCATCAGAATCAAACATCTCTTACAAACATGATAAATTAAATGAAAGAAAAAAATATAAATCCTAACTTAGAAATTAAATAGGACGAGATAAAGCACTTTTACGTAAAGGCTTTTTTTAAATGAAAATAGGGAAGCTTACTGACTTAAAAAAATATGATTCTAATTAGTCCGTCTGTTAAATTATCAAAAAATATTGGATACGTATTTTTTATTTTATCAAATCAATAAAAATTGACGAAGGTAAAACGCGGCAAAGATTTGAGTGGGGGATTGTGACGTCACTAACCGCTAAGGTATGTCATACTATTGTCTTAGAATATGACGTCACACGAGTTTTCAAAGCGCTGTATCGTCTTTATTGTTTGTTTACGTGATGAAATCTATCTGACGGACTAATTAGTTTTTTTAACTTCCCTATTGATAGGTAGAGAAGCTGCGACCAACTTCATCCACTGCTTGCATCTTCTGTTTTTCTCTTTCTTTTGAAATCTCCACTTCTCTCTATCATATCGCATCTTTTTCAGTCCTACACGCCCTACCCAAAAAACGCAAACTTATCCCTTATTACACCAGTTTATTTTATCATATTAGTAAACGCCCAATAAGGTCTCAGAACATTTTCTTTATTATTTATAAAGTCTGAGGTGCTAATAAAGGGTATTAAAATTAATAACCTAACAACCAGGTTTACGCCCTCGTAAAATTCAGCGGGCCGTAAAGAGTAATATGAAATCTTTTTTGGTGATAAAACATTACTTTTATTTCGTTTGCATGCTGCCATATTTCTCTGGAATGGATTTCATGCACAATATTTTATTTTTATACGGGTAATGGGTAGGTATACCCAAATAAATTTTTGAATGTATACCCCAGGTGGCTGTGCATTTATGTTTTATGGTTTATTTTTAGATGTTTCTATTATGTCTTTACTAATATTATAAAGAGGAAAGATTTGTATTTTTGTGTGTATTTGTAATGAATAAACTCAAAAACTGCTACGCCGATTCCAAAAATTCTTTCCACACTAGAAAGCTACATTCACGCTGAGTAACATAGGCTAGGCTTTTTATCCCTGTATTCCCACGGGAACGGGAAATACGCGGGTGCAATCCCGTGACGTCCGCTAGTCTTAAATAATTATGAATAAAATATGTCTAATCATTTAATAAAACTGTTCCTACTACATATATTATATTTGCATTTCATTCCCTTCTCAGTTTATCTGGAGTAGGTATGGACTCAGCGAACAATTTGTGATCTTAGGTTTAATTAAGTTTCAAGTTAAAATAAATAAATAAATTAAAATAAATATCCTTGGACATTTCACACAACGCCATCTAGTCCCAAGCTAAGCAACCTAATGCTTGTGTTATGGTAACGAGATGGCTGATAAACTACTTTTATACATTTTTTTTGTTGTAAATACATACATATTATAGATAGAAAAACACCCAGACTCGAAACAAATACTTGTAGGTCGTACAAATATTTGTTCCGTGCGGGAATCGAACCCGCGACATGCTGCGCAGCAGTCAATCGCTCAACCACTGCGCCAACCGTGTCGTCAAACAAGTCGTCGTTGACTCAACAAGAGCTTTTCGATCTATCTATTTTCTCCTTAAATTAGTTTTCTACAAATTATTTAGTAGAAAAGTGACTGCTATAATATCTTATCCAGTTGCTATTGTAATGTAACGTTATTCAAGATATTTGTCTTTTCAGGTAACACACAGACCGACAAGCAACAGTCATATCCTGCAAATCCGCAACCATACAAAACACTGTAATTAAAACCATCTAAAACTTCTTTTGTACAATCAAATAACGACCCTATACCACTAGTCATTAAAAAGATTTCTCCCCAGATAATTTACCCGGACAGAACGACAAAACAAACGAGATGCACAGAGCTTAGTCGTAAGGTTAATGTCCCACCGTAGACTAGAAGCGATTAAACAATCTACTATTTTGTTGCTCATGATCCGACGGCACGGTTGGCGCAGTGGCTAAGTGATTGGACTGCTGCCCTGCGTGTCACGGGTTTGATCCCCGCACGGTACAAATATTTGTATGGCCTACAGATAGTTGTTCCGGGTCTGGGTATTTGTGTATGTGAGTTTAATGTTTGTGAACGCACCCACAATACAGGAGAAATTCTTAGTGTGGGGCAAAGTTTAAAAAAAAGTATTATGAATGTTCAGTTTCAATAAAAGAGATACGTCTCTATGTAATAGTTAGATAGAATAAATACTATCAATATGGATTTCATTGAAGTTCGAATGAATCGGTTTTTTCTAGGCCGCATCATAATATATTATTTTCACACCAGGCGAGTCAAACGCGCTTTTTTTTTTTTTTTATTTAACACGGGGTTTTTATCCACATGGATACGCCAACCCCATCGTACCCTATTACATTCGCTTACACAATTTTTATTAAATACAAGTGAGTGAGGGGGAATTATTAATTAAGTAGTTAGTTTTGCCAGTTTTTGAGTCAAACGCGCTTGCATTTGACTCTTGGTGTAAAAAATATAAACAGTCGTTTTATTGCTAAAATCAATATTTTTTAGGCAAACTTTGTAAACCATTGATCGCTAACTATTCTGCTGCCAGAAAAAATCTCTCGATCCATTAGCTGATCACAACGATGATCTCTCGTTTCTACATACGCATACCAGAACGTGGCTTGTTTCAAGATTTCTAGCTCAAGTTGCTTGTCGCCCATCGCTGTTTGTAGAACCGGTTCCTCAGGCACGGCCAAAGAGTCGGCTATCACAAATGCAGTGTAATGAAGTGTTACAGTGCATTCTTTTGGCAGCTGAACAACGAACGTTTTTGTAACTAGAGCTAAGAATAGGATTCGGGTTCGTTCATTATCTGGGAGTACTGAAAACATTTTTGTATTTTCAGTTTCAGTATTAAGCGTCGTTAAATTAAGTGGGTGGATGAAACAATCTGTCTGTATATTGGGTTACATAAGCTTAAGTATAAATAATTGGATTTGTTTCTTTTATTTGACTTGAAATACTGAATCAAAAATGCTTTTCTTTTAAGTGAGATGGGTTCGAGTACAGAAAATCAAGTGGTTTTCTACCAATTTACCATTTTCTAAACGCTTTAGGCTAAAATACTTGGCTAACATTGGAGGATATTTTATTTTAATTTTTTATGACATTATGAACATTACATTACATTATGATTGATGAAATATTTATACGATTTTGGAAATCGATATCAGACGATGTAATTTCGTATAACATATTCGGGTAAAAAGAAACATTGATGTATGTACCCATTCAATAAAAAACCAAATGAATCACACAGGAGGTGTCGCAGAATGCTGTGAAAATCCTTGAAATAAATATTGCTGTAACATCAGATTAAGTCCGCATCGAAGATTGCAGAGACATTTTCCAGGCATGTCAGTGAAAGCCATCAATTTCCTAATACTACCTCGCACTTGGTTCGGTATAATATTTTCATAAAGTATCGCATTATAATATTGAATCGATGGCGGTATGTTAAAATTTCAGGTGAACGTAGATCGAATTATTTTTGGATAGGTACCAAAAATGTTTGAGACCTTAACAGTCGAATTATGTATGGACGCCAGAACATTAAGCTACTCCAATCTATAATAGAAAATATTATAGGTAATATACACACAAGTCGTATGTGTAATAAAATGTGTGCCAGTTGGGTGTACACATACACACATACATAAACTCGTGCCAATTAAATGAAATGCAATTAAAAAAAATGCTTAATAAAATGAATACTAATTTATTTGTGGATTGACTTTTTGACTGCCTCAATGGTCTTGTGGTCGTAAATGTGACCACGGAGCATGAGGTCCTTTTTTTCGAATCCCAGTTCGGGAAAAGTGCTATACAAAACGAGATACTGATGTGCGATCTCTTTATTTTAAACACGGTTGATAGCAATAAGCTTGACCCCTATTAAATAGAACTTCAATATAACTGGCGCATACTGTTAGGGTACAACTCTACCCAACCTGTCGGGGATTACAAACCTGATGTTATGCAATAGGGCATTTAAGAAATTGGTTTTGTGGCGACAGCGACATCTATCGCAACCCATGCGAACTAATTTGGCAAATTCAAACCAAAACAAATCATCATCATCATCATTTTTCAATTTTTTTTTTTCATTCTTTCTGCATCGCGCTATCAAAGTTATCCGCTACATTAGCCTACGGTGTAAAAGTACCCTTAGCGAAAACGAAGGGCATTTGTTGTCCCCATCACTGCGATCATTTTTTGGTTCTAGACCACACCTGGGAACCCCCTAGTTACGGAAATATTGGGGCTCAAAGTTACAAATTTTGCACGGCTGTTTTTGTAAATACCAGTTTTTCAGGTTAATGGCTTTACTTAAATGACCTGTTTACTATTCAAAGCATCCACTAGCACAATATTTTAAAGAGCTGCATTGCTACATTGAGTTTTACCGTAAAATGTGATTTTTGACCCCAAAACGAAAATCGTTTCCCAGCAACAATTTTTGCGGAGGGGTACTTAGTTTGATGTACAGATTGCTTGATTGACGTATGTGTGAAGGGTTAATTTACACCCTGTATAGAAAATCCCGATGTTTGGCAGTTAGCCCACCAGACACAACACCCGTCTGTTAGGAGGATCCTCCCTTTCTATAGGGGATGAGGAACTTTACACCCTGTTCCTCATACCCCCTAAACTGGAGACCCCGACGCGATCGTCAGCGCAGCCTTCGTGCAGCTTCTTCACACATCATCACTTCCTCAAGCCTTCGAGCAGCGAACACTACACTACTACTAATACTTGCTGACTAACATTTTTGGTTCAATTCTTTTCGCTACGTCAGGAAATATTATCGCACGAGTTAAAATAAATGATTTTGCATAAAATGTAAATGCTATGATGATGATAAATGCGCAAGATTTAATAGTGTCTTAAGATATTCGATATTCTCATCTGATCTGATTAATGACAAAGGAACTTTCCTTGTTACTTCATAATATACCTACTAGCGACACGATCCTGCCATGCAACTGGCAACAGCAAATTGTATGTGCTTTACTAATGTCTTATTTTAATGTATTTATTTTATAGAGTAGCGGTGGCCCAGTAGTGGCGGCCCCGATTTACAAACAGTCATGGGTTCGAACCAGGCGCATTACTTTCTGTAATTTATTTCATCACCACTATTCTCAAAACGGTGAAAGAAAACATCGTGAGGAAACCGGCATGTCTTAGAACCAAAAGATTCGAAGACACTTAAATACTACTGTTTGTTTTCCCAAATTAAATAAATAAATAAAGACATGTGACTTCTAATAATTTGCACTGGGCCCGCGTGGTAGATTATAGCCCATCATTCATATATTATTCTCATAGAGAGGAGGCCTAAGTCCATGCAGTGGGAACATTCCACTCGTTATTGATGGATGTGCTTGTCTTAGGCTGATGATGATGACGTATTTATTTGATAACGTGGTTGGTCCAATGACATGTACTGCGCAAGCGCAAGTGCTGAATCTGAGGTCCTGGGTCCTGGTAATTTGAATGAAGTAAGAATCGTCAAAAGAGCAAGGCTAAGAATTATAACTTTTGGCAGTTCTAGCTTCTAGAGATAGTGGAATACAATTGTTCTGAGGTTACACTCAAACATCTTGAATTCCATACAAAAATTCCAGATACGCTCAGTTAAAGAACTGCACTCTTTGAACGAAAGATATTGCAGACAAAGACGTTGGAAGTAGGATGGAAGAACAAAAGACAACATATTATGTGTTTGTAGTTTCAATCCTCTATCAACTTGCTGCTTTGTGCTGTCATATGCAGGGAGTTTCCACAAAATAACTTCTGGTTGGTGTTTGAAAACTGTACAGGATACTTCGGGAAGATGCGAGAGAACTTTTAATCTCGTAGAAATATAAGTTATAAAGTCTCATTTATTTTGAGGGACTTAATACAAAGTGGCTTTGTTTTAGGTTAATCAACGCTATACGCTGTCGATGCGTAAATGGGTGACTATAAATTACAAACCAAAACCTTTTCTTGCTTTGATCCATTTTAGATCTTTGTGAGTTGTTACGAGCAGTTGGAGGCCCAAAAGTCTGACGACCAGCTTCACCAAGGGGGTTCGTGAAATCCATTGCATTAAATGAGATTTAGTGATGGAATTGGCAGTCGTTTCACGAAAATACTAGTAAAATAAGCTGCATTTCACCACTGCCGTCACTAGCCTACAACATTCCACTGCTGGACGTAGACCTCCTCAGTCGCACATCACATAACTCCACTCTCAGCATCTCCTAATCAGTTGTTACAAGCCAGCTCTGCGAAAATCGTCGCTCCACCAAGCTTGACGGGTGACGCCCACCTTACACTTGTTCGATTCACGGTCCCTACTCAAAACACGTCGACCCCATCGGTAATCAGCTCTTCGGGTAATATGTATAATTGTATATGCTAACATGCATTTAGTTGAACTTTAAAGTTCAGCAATAATAGGGATGATAGTGACCAAAAAAATATGATTCTAATTAGTCTGTCTGTTAGATTATCGAAAAATATTGCATACGTTTATTTTCTTTTATCAAATCAATGAAAATTGACGAAGATAAAACGTGTCAAAGATTTAAGGGGGGGTTTGTAACGTCACTGACCGATTAAAAATCCATACTTCTGTCTTAGAATATGACGTCACACGAGTTTTCAAAGCATTGTATCGTCTCATTGCTTGTTTCCGTGAAAAAAGAAAACATACTTGTCAAATATTTTTTGGAAATCTATCTGACGGACTAATTAGTTTAAAAATCCATACTTCTGTCTTAGAATATGACGTCACACGAGTTTTCAAAGCATTGTATCGTCTCATTGCTTGTTTCCGTGAAAAAAGAAAACATACTTGTCAAATATTTTTTGGAAATCTATCTGACGGACTAATTAGTTTAAAAATCCATACTTCTGTCTTAGAATATGACGTCACACGAGTTTTCAAAGCATTGTATCGTCTCATTGCTTGTTTCCGTGAAAAAAGAAAACATACTTGTCAAATATTTTTTGGAAATCTATCTGACGGACCAATTAGTTTTTTTTTGTTATATATACCCTGTTTCTATGTAGGGTAGTTATAGTTTTGGTTGACGGCTTCGTAAAGGCTAGTAGTAGTACCTACCCTGTATGTGTAGGTATTGGATTTTATTCAGTGCCGGGAAAAAGTTGGACTGTCAATGTTGATCAATACAATTTTTTTTGGGAGAAAACAAACAGCTTTTGATTTCGCGCAACCCTGTGAACTGAACGAGTGTGTCAAAAGGCAAATCCTGTGTTTAATCAACAAAAACGTACAATACCACTCTGTGATTGTTATGTTTTGTTTTGTTACGATTCGATAGGCAAACCTATTGAACAATTCCGTTCAATAGGTTTTAAAGGCTGGAGTGGTATGCTTTGGAAACTAGAAAGCTTAGGTCAAAATATTTCAATCAAATTGAAACAGACTGCCATGTCGGTCTAGTGATCGCAAGCGTGACTGCTCAGCATGAGGTCATTCATTCAATTCCCAGGACAGGTAAAGTGCTATTGGATTTTTCAGACTCCGTGTCTGAATTTCTGCCCAGTTTATTTACATTGGACCCGCCCCCTCATCTGCTTAGCCTTTTCCTAGCTAGTACAAGTTAGACTGAAAGCCGACCCCAGCAGGGTCGGCTTCCAGGCTTACAGGATGCAACTCTCACAGTCTGACCTCCACAACCCAGTTAATACTGGGTATAACGATACCCTTTTTTTTATGGGGGTGGGAAATCATCATACAACCCCTCCTGCTCTTGGGCACAGCGAAAGGGAGTGTTAGACTTCTACTGACTAAAAACCACCCATGTTTCTTCTTAGCCCTACATGTCAAGACCGCGGTATCTCTTACAACATCCCGCAGCCCTGACGGGAACACGATACCCTTTGGTAGTTTTTCAGGCCACATTCAAAAAGCCTTGCGATTCACTCATTTTCTGATTTTTCTTTATAAGATTTTTTTTTTCTATAGCATTCTGAAAATTCATTAATTTCTATCAATTTTCAATAGAACGAAGCAAAAATTATTTTTATTTTATTTATTTGGGACAAACAGTTAGGTACACATTACAATATAATAGTAAACAAACGCATAACCCACACTATTGTCTACGAAATCATATCGGTTTTCAAGAAATAAGGAAATTATGCTTTATAGTGGTGGCGGCCCCGACTTACGAACAGGTTGTGGGTTCGAACCCAAGCAGGAACATTACTTTGTGTAATTTATTTCATCACCGCTGCTCTCAAAACGGTGAAGGAAAACATCGTGAGGAAACTGGCATTTAGAACCAAAAAATTCGAAGACATGTGACATCTACCAATCCGCACTGGGCCCGCGTGGTAGATTAAAGCCCATTCTCTCTTAAACAAGAGAGGAGGCCTGTGTCCCAGCAGTGGGAACATTAATAGGCTGTTGATGATTGATGATGAAGGAAATTATGAAACCAATACCAGTGCAAAGATTACCAGGAGTCCTTCATTCAAAGTCCGAAGGGTGAAATCAAAATGAATCTCAAAAATGTAAGGCAGGATTCGTTTGAATTCCAATGCATTTTTGTACAAAAGGCCGTGGAATGTTCGATAAGTATTCAGACTGTAGTTTCCAATTGCGGGAATTCTACAATTCCAAAAGCGCTACATTTTCTGCAAACATGCTTCATAAAAGACAATGGGAGCAATTATTCATTTTCATATTTCTGTGAATAGGGATTGATTTATGCAATTCCATGTATACAAAATGTATTTCCACATCCTCGTTGAAATTCAGGGTATGTCTTATAAATAATTAATTCAAATTACGGTACCATTTTTTTAATTGTTTAAACAGTATTTCATAATTTCATGAAAACGCCGCAGCGATGAAGTTCCGCGCTGTGGCCTATGAAATAAGAAATTATCGAATAAACGTTTGCTTTTGCATTTGTTTCTGTAAAATCTCGGTTAAAAGGCAAGCAGACGGGTCTAGTTTAAGCAAGGGTGGCTTACATTTACCGACTTCCATTAAAATATAATATAACGAAGGTAGTTCAACTATTTCGGTTACATGGTTGGCAGAGTCCAAGTTCGACATGGTGGAGGTACGAAATAATAGTCTTAACACTAATTACAACCGCCTATTTATTTACTTCCGATAACAAATTAACAAAATCTCAAACAATCAAGCCGATGGAAATGGATTTAGTACGGAAACGCGGTAAGTTCGATACAGGCGGGCAGTACGACCGTTCGCGCTCGTCTCTCACCAAAAAGTTCCAACCAAAAGTAATGTCCCTCAAGGCAAATGCGTCCAATGTCAACGACAACCTACCACTGACAATTGACATCTGACTTCTGTCAATTGACAGCTGTTAAACAAGACCTGCCACGCTCTGTATCGACCTCACCCAAGCACACTGCTTGACGTTTCCGACAAACGATGTTAGATGGCGTTATTCAAAATAACAAAAATCAATAACAACTCTAATTATTGTGCCTCGGTTTTCATTCTGCGACATATAAAAAACATATCCGTTTTATTATTGATTTTGGTCAAGAATCATTAGTATACCTTATTGAAATTAACGAGGATGCAAAACGACAGGCTGTATAAGTAATGGGTGTAAAAGTTTTCTTTACGAAACCAAAAGGCACTTGCCCTCCCCGTCACTGCGATAATTTTTTATGTTCTAGACCATACCTGCAGGGCTATTGCGTATCTTTTAAATGTCAGTGGCTATCATATTGTCTATGGATTAACTGTCAAATTGGTTATGGTTTAGTACAAAATGGAACCATTTGACAGTAATTGATAGGCACAATAGGTTAGCCACTGTCATTTAAAAGATACGCAATAGCCCTGCTGGGAACCGAGAAATTAAATTTAAAAAAAAAGTTACGGAGAAATTGGTACCTAGTAAAAGGTCTAAATTTTTCACAGCTGTTTTCAGGTAATAAAAAAATTTACTTTATTTACATCCATGACCAGCGGGTCTAAAATGGCCGCTTTATCAGAATCCATGCAGAATCTTAGTATGAATCACGTTAAAATATCAAATTCCAAAAATGGACTTAATGTCTATAACTATAAAGTCCATTTTAGGAATTTTAAATTTTTAACATGATTCATATTACGATTCTGCTAAAGCGGCCATTTTAGATACCCCGTTTACTTTTCAAAGCATCCACAAGCACAATTTTTTAAGAGTATTACATTGATTTTTACCGTAAAATGATTTTCACACAAAAAAAGTCATTTCCCAGCAATCAATTTTGCGTAGGAGTACTTAGTTTGATGTACATAATGCTTGGTTGTCAGCTTCGTGGAGGGTACGTTCACACCCTGTATGAGGTATACAATCATGATATAGGATTCCTACGGATGTATGGTATTACATCAATGCAGTAGACTATGACTAGGCAAACTATATTCGATTTCCATGTATTTCCTTGTATTGCTCACAGCTTTAGATTGCTATTTGTGGACTGTTCGTTGTGTACTATATCCAGGCGCCTTGTGATATGGACGGACCGTTAGCAAATATTAAAGTTTCCTGGAAATTTAGTTAAACTCAATACTCCGAAATTGTTTTAGGAACATCTGAAGCACTATGTGACCTTCAAGTAATGGTACCTTAGGGGACCGGAATGCTTCTCCTTAACACAGGATTTCATAACTTAGCTAGAAGAGTAGGGCTCATCCACACGTTTGTAGAAATAATATATATTATTTTTCTAAAACTGTATTATAGTTTAGTGAAGTATATATTTATTAGAGGCTTTTATCAGAAGTGGTATAACACTAACAACATCAATTATAGGTACAGTCGAACAAGCTTTTGAGTATAGGCAGACATCTTTACAATAGGGGATCGGACTGGGTCAAAATAAATATGATTCTAATTAGTCCGTCAGTTAGATTATCGAAAAGTATTGGATACGTGTTTTTCGTTTTATTCAATTAATAAAAATTGACGAAAATAAGACGCGTCAAAGATCATGAGTGGGGGGTTGTGACGTTATTTGTTGGTGAAAAATGTACTACCATGTGACGTTTTCGAGGAATTCACGAGTTTTCGAAGAATTGTATCGTCTTCATTTTTTGTTTATGTGAAAAAAGAAAAAATACGTGTCCAATATTTTTTGAAAATCTATCTGACGGACTAATTATATTTTTTTTTGTCCGACCCCCTATTCTGAATACACTGAAAATATTGATTGCAATTTTGTTTGATAAAGTATTTTGCATTATGCAACTGATGTCAAACGCTGTATCGTTTGGCATCAGTCTCTAAGAATAATCTTATTCAGCCAGCTAACTTGTTAGCTAGTCCCGTCGGGGCTGCGGTATGTTGTAAGAGATAACGCGGCCTCGACATAAAGGGCTTAGAAGGAATATGGGTGGGTTTTAGTCAGTAGAAGTCTGATACTGCCTTTCACCCTGCCCAAGAGCGGAAGGGGTTATTCAAAGATTTTCTGCTGTATACTTATTGGCTTGATCGACTGTACATAAATATATATGTACAGTCAGTCATATGTAAAGTTATTTGAAAAGAATCTGGCTTGTGCATCGGTGTGTGTAGAACTGGGCCTGAAAAGGCACGCATATGTTGTACTTCCGTGCAAGGCCTAGCTATGACTATGTGCGAGACAGTTCAACTTGACAGTAATTGTGACGCTGTTTATGGTTCAAAATCGTTTAACTCTACACATAACATTTGAAACACACACGAAAACTGGTGAAATGTGAGAATGTGTGTGTGCTATTAAGTAAACCCCTGCCTAACCCTCTTGGAATGGCAGGGGTCATGATATGTTATGTTAAATAATCTTACATAAACAACAGATTATACCACACAAACTTGTGTATGACTAAGTAGGTGTGGAAGTGTAGAATTAACAACACGCTTAAAAAACACAAATAAAACACAAGTTTGCTTCACAACAAACACAGAAAACCAGCAAATATCATCACAATGTCTCTTGACACATGAATCAAATTCCTACAACATAAAAAACATTTTTTCATTGAAAACGAAACGTATTCACGAGTATTATAGTACGGTTTATAAATAGAGTTTGTTTATTCATGAGCTCGGGATGAGTTAAACCTCACAGCGAATGAGAAACAAAAGAACACCGACTACAATGCTCTGTGTCATATTTTCAGACATGTTTTTAGTTAACAAATATTCAGTGGCGAACGCTCAACAGAAATACAAGCCGTGGCGAGAAAGTATTTGTTTACCCAACCCATTTGTAGCAGAAAATCTCCCTCAAACGAATTGCCATGGCTAACCTTTTTTTTTAAACGATGAAAAATCATCAACTGACTCCTCGAGCTCTGGGCGGAGCAGAAGACGATGAAATTTAAATTGTTATCGACACGCTAAAAAGACGAATTAATCCGAATGTATCATGTCAGCAGTGGCCGGAAAGTCTGACAACCAATCTTGCTAATGGGTATCGTGTTACCCAATACTAACTGGGTTGTGGAAGTCAATTAGGTAGTCGTTACACGTAAAATACTGATATTCAGCTGCATTCGGTTAGTCTGGAAGCCGACCCCTATGTAGTTGGGAAAAGGCTAAACAGATGTTGAGGGCTACATACAATGACGAAGCGTCAATAGGGGATCGGACAGAAAAAAACTAATTAGTCCGTCAGATAGATTTCCAAAAAATATTGGAGACGTATTGTTTCTTTTATCACATAAACAAAAAATGAAGTCAATACAGTGCTTCGAAAACTCGTGAACTCCTCGAAAACGTCATAATATGATAGTACATTTTTTACCTTCAAATGACGTCACAACCATATCTTATCTTCGTCAATTTTGATTAATTTGATAAAACAAAAAACACGTATCCAATTTTTTCGATAATGTAACTGACGGACTAATTAGAATCATTGTTTTTTGACTCAGTCCGATCCCCTATTGTCAGAAGTGAATCTGTGCAAGGACGGTTTGTATAATGTCTCTCAACAAATGAAACACGCATTTGATGATGTATTTTTCCATGTGAGTTTTACGTGGGTTTAAATCAACTAACATTTCTTAAACACCATCCCATTTGTATTAAATCATCGCTTACGTGTAAAAGAGATGGCAGATAAATAAACAAAATTCTAGAAAACGTACGAACTAGTTTTAAAACTGGATTAAAGTTAAACAGGAAATTTCTTTATTCATATACAATTATGGTAGTAAAGGAGTTTGAATTAAATAGGCTGCTTAACTTCCGCCATTCCTCCCCTAAGTGTCGCCACATTGACCGGTCCCGTGCGTCTTGCATCCAGCGGATCCCTGCAACCTTCACCAGGTCATCGGTCCATTGGGAGGCCGTTTTTTTTATCGGGTCCCGCTCTTGAACAAAGCGAGTGTCAGACTTCTACTAACTTAAAACCACCCATGTTCCTTCTTAGCCCTATATGTCGAGGCTGCGGTAACTTGTGAACAACCCGCAGCCCCGACGGGCGTCGGCCCTTGCTGGCCCCTCCCATGTTGCTGGCATATCTTTGAGGCGCGCGTGGAACACGAACGCGCCGTCGACATGGCCTGTCGTCGTCATAAGACGCACGGAAGGCGAGCTAGACGTGGGAGGAATTCCAACGCAACGTCTTCTGGTTCGCGATCGCCACTCCAGAAGTTCGAATCAAACACCCGAATATAATATACAATACAGTCGTTATGTTGCCAACCACCTCTTCCTACATTAAATAATTAGCCAAATAAGAAATACACACATAACGAGCTCTAAACTAACCCACTCAAATTAAATGACAACCCTGCACTGCAATTTTCTGCAAATACTTTTTCCATTTAAATTGAAGAAACTTTCATGTGTGTTTATTAAATCCGTAAAAATCCAGTTAGTATGGGAACGAAATGCGATGTAACAAGGAATTTAAAGTAATAGGATTTGAGAGGAATTCAGTTAACACGACCTGTGGAATTTTATTCATTATCCGAAATTAATTTCGATGGAAAGACGAATGGAATTCCAGTTTTTGATGAGCAGGAATTATTTTTATCGAATGAGGAGCTATGATTTTATCAGTGAATAGATTTGAATTATGAAATCTTTATTTTTACGTAAAAATCTAGTAGCGCCTAGCTAGTTTATAAATATGTTAAATAGCCGTTTAGCCACAGAATGTATCTCTCGCAAAATGTTCCACCTGCGTAAAACGCCCCGTTTTCAAAAAGGCATTTTCCTCAAATGCAATTTTTGAAATGCGAATCTTTTTTTTATATTTTTTCTTATATTATAATTCACAAAAAATCATGTTTTACTAGTAAAACAAGTTTCTGCCGAATAAACTAAGAGTATTTTACACATAGCAAAAACCTTTTTGGCAATGCCTCTGCCACTGTTAAGTTAGGCCTTTCCCTTAATGTCAACGTCGTTTATGGTTGCTGTGTCACCCACAAACTGTGGTTGGTTTATTACTCCTTCTACTGATGTTGGTATTCTTCTAGGTTGTAGTATTGAACCTTCCTTCTTAGCCCTTTATGTCGAGGCTGCGGTATATCTTACAACATCCCGCAGCCCCGACGGGTGTCGGCACTTACGTGATGACTCACCGTCCTCAAGCCCGCGTCTACGGTGGCCGGAAACCATCACGTGGCCCCCGACGCCCGGAGCGCCTCCCACGGCGGCTGGGACGAGAAGTTCTCTCCGTCTCGCGTTCCGCCACCTCCTTCGCTAGCACCACTGCTTCGCAGAAGGAGGTGACGGCGTCCCATTCCTCCTCGAACTCTGACTAACCCTTCGAGGATTGACGTGATGTTATTTTAAGTGTTGTATCTTCTAGTATCATCAAACTCTTAAAATAAACGGACAAGTTCCAAAAGTAATTGAAAAACTTGACTCCTAGAAAGCAATCTAATGAGATCGGAAACCGAATAATTTCCGGTTGTCCTTTTTAAAGATTTATGCAGACGTATTTTTAGGTTAATGGTTAACTAACGCGAAGGAATGATCAAACTGTTCCGAGGAAAGTTTTAAGTATGAATGTGGAAGGGTATAAGAGTACCCGTTGGGGCTGAGGAATGTTGTAAGAGATACCGCGGCCTCGACATAAAGTTCTAAGTAGGAACATGGGTGGTTTTTAGTCAGTGGAAGTCTGACACTCCCTAACGCTCTGCCTAAGAGCGGAACGGGTTATTCGATGACTTCCCAAACGCCAAAAAACTAAAAAAAAAACGGTATATGAGTAGAGGACGACCAACAAAACGATGGGAGGACAATGTTTCGCCATAAATACAAATGGTAAAACATGGTGCGCATCGCAAAGTTTTGTAACTTAGCACATATCCCATTGTTAAATACAGTCAAATTATTTCACCAATTTTTGCAGTATATCTTGTATCTGCTAGGTGATTCTTAACGGTTTAGTTGGTGAAGGCAAATTGTTGACAAACTTAGAAAACCATGGGGAAGGCTTTTGCCGAGCAGCAAGAGAGAGTAGGATGAAAAACATAACGTACGAGATTTGCTGTATATGTTTTTTTGCATATTTTTATTTTGAAATAACTCTAGTAGCCATTAATTAGGGGAACAATATGAGCTAAACGCGAGTTTTATAATGCGTTAAAGTATACGATTCACTGCAGTAAACAAAGTCGGGAAAATGTATGATGATCTTCAAGATATAAGCTAGTGACATAGTGTGTTGAAAACATGTTGTAATATGTTTTCAACACACTATGTCATTAGTGTACGAGTATATTCCGAAGAATATCAGAACCACAGTTTTTAAGATATATCGATTCAAAAAGTTGAAAGAGTTGTTAAAGTCATAATATGTTTCAGTACACCACGTATTAAATAAACTACGTACTTCGATTACGACTCTTTCAACTTTGTGAATTGTTTTATCTTAAAACCGGTCGATTTTAGAAATAAAAGTGATTAGATATTTTAATAGACTATTATCTGATCTACAATTGGGCATGCCTAATTTTTTTTTTCAAGCGCTGTCTTAAAACCATTTCGAGGGTTAGCTTAGGTGAATTCATGCCTGTTACCAGATTTGAAAAATACATACTATTTCAAAAGTTATAGGTGTTTTAACGAATGACTTTCATTTGACCTTTCAGACTCTCCAACAATATAACATTAGGCATAATAGAACATTCCTTTGTCATTCTATCATTCTTGAAAAAAAAAACATTCGGTTGCGAGGCTGTCAATGTCAACATTTTGTAAGTTATGTTTAGCCAGCTTTGTTGAAGTTTGTTTTTGTGAAATATTGTGAATTGTTGTAATGGCTTCTTTAAATTATACTAAGGCGGATTCCCGTAACATACCTACGGTCAATAATGCTATGATTGTTGAGTATATGATGTTGTCCACTCAACACAATATAGCGGAAATACGAGGAGCAAAGGCTCTATTCTATATCATTGTTTAGATTTATATAAGATTGGTTTATCTCTTGTCATCAATGAACTTATTATATACTAGCGACCCGCCCCGGCTTCGCACAGGTGTTTTTCTCTACTATATTATGCATGTATTATACTTAAAAACCTTCCTCTTGAATCACTGTATCAATCTCAACTGTCAAGGATATGTCACTGGATTTAGATTGACATTGTATTCTTTTTTAATTTGTCTGTGGCACAACACCGCACTACATACAGCCTCATAGTGATATTGAGAGCACCTCGAATTTAAAAAATCCTAAAAAAATGTACAACCCCTAAAAAAATAAAATAAGCAAATTAGTTCCTTGAAATGGTCTATATTTTGTAAAAAAAATATAAAAAAAAAATATAAAAAAAATCAAGTCATGGCCAATTTTGTCTCGGCTAATTTTATGATAAGACTTACCGTTTGCTGAAAATCGCGAAAAACCCGTTTTTGTGATATTTGACCCCGAGTAACTTTTTTTCCAGGTGTCGGATCGATAGAGACTTCTTACATATCATTTGTTATTGCGTTTTGAACAATACTATCGATTTTAAGCTGGGTGGGAATTAATGTAACCTCGTATGTCTAAATTAACCGGGCCATTAGTCTAGATAAAATTTCCGGGATGACATAAATCCGATCCTTCAGGTAGAGATGAGGAAAAAGCTTGCTTGTAGCCTCAGACCAAATAGAAAGTAAAGACGGAACTCTACGAACAGCAAAGTAAGGCCGGTCAAACTACGCCTCGCCGTGTACATACACAATACACGCACACACGTACAACATAAACTACGCCTTGGTCTTAAACTTTTTATTTGGTCTGAGACGTGTGAGCGTGTATGCGTCGTTTGACCGGCCTCACTTTGCTGTTCGCAGAGTTCCGTCTTTACTTTTTATTTGGTCTGAGCTTATAGCACACTGTATATTTTTTAATTAAGTAACACTGCTCCAGCGTTTTACTGGCAACGCAAAACAAATAAGTTTAAAGTTGTTCATCTTCAGGAAATTTGTTGGACAACGTTAATTAATTTTAGTGTTCATAATAAAGAAGACTAAAACTTTCATGGCTTCTGTTACTGGCATTTTTGCAATTACTCTTCATTATGGTGTAAGAAACATATTAAAAGTAGTGTAAAATATTATAAAGATAGTTTATTTATTAACCGACTTCCCAAAAGGAGGAGGTTCTCAATTCGATTAGTATGTTTTTTTTTTATGTATGTACACCGATTACGCTGAGATTTATGACCCGATTTACATGATTATTTTTTAGTTTAATGCGGAATAGTTGCCATTTTATGATCATTTTTTTTTTATTTATGAACATTTTTCGCTTATTCGCGAATAACTTCGTCGTTTATGAATTTTGATTATTATTTTTTTATTGGGAGAAAAGAATATTCGTTTATGGGATATATTATAATGAAAAATAAAAAAATAAAAAAAAAACGTTTTAATGAAAAAAAAAACAACCGACTTCAAAAAAACCAAAAAGAGAAAAATAAAAAATGTTTTTTTAAGTCGATTGCTTTTTTAATTTAAACTTCATGTAGAATAGTGGTGCACATATTTTGGATTAAGTACTACATGCTATTCTGTTCCAGGTAATCATTGGGTCAAATAGGACAACATTGTGTTAAGGTACAAAATAAGGACTTCTTGATTCACAAAATAGTTATTATACCAGGCAAGTTAAACAAAGCTAGTAATAAATTAAAACATTCGTTTTACAAAAACTTTTTGACTTTAAAAACCAACGCATCCATCATCTTCCTTCCCTTATTCCATCCTATTTGGGTACGTATCAAATTCCCGAATTTTAAAATACCGATGGACAAAATCCCGAAAATTGAAACGCCGAATGGCTGTTTGGTCGAAAGTTTAAAATCCCGAAGTTATGTTTGTTTATCAACAGTTATTACACCTAAGTTTTATACACCGACATTTGAAATACCAAATACCAGACAGAAACCCTAACCCTAGACGGTCGACGTTCGGTCGAGGTTCGGTTAGTTTGGTTCCTTTAAACCCTGCAGACAGAAATAGGAGCCCCACGCAGCTGGGCTCCGTCGACCTGCTGACGGAAACGCTAACCCGAGACGGTCGACATCACGGGGGTTGTATTTCGTCCATTCGGGATTTCGTCCATACGGGATTTCGTCTTTTCGGGCATTTGAACATCGGTATTTTGTGTTTCGATATAACGACTATCGACATTTAAAACTTTCGGTATTTTGAATTTCGGTGTTTTGTACGTCGGTATTTCAATCATAGGTATTATGAACTTGATGTTTGTGTCTTGTCTTGTCTTGTGGATTTTGATACGTACCCTTCTATTTGGGGTCTGCGCAAACACTTTCTCTTCTTCCATTCTTCCCTGATAGATGACACGGTGGCATCTCCTTTCTCATTCATATTATTCCTCACACAATCCATCCATCTTTTTTTGGCCTTCTTCTTCCTCTCCGTCCATCAATATTTGTATTCATCACCATTTTAGTCAAATGCGCTTCATACAAAACCAACACATCCGAGTGACGAAATTCCATCGGTGTAATATTTTTTACCCGACTGCGGCGAAGCCCAAAAGGAGGGTTATGTGTTTGACATGTATGTATGTATGTATGTATGTCCGTTTCTTTTTGACACTTAAAATCCGTATAGTGCAAGTAGCCATATTTCAAAGATAAAATACCTATAGGAATTTGAGCTTCTGTAAGAAATTTTAATTCCTAGGTGTTCCTTTGAAATAGATGCCAAGAGATAATCTTAACCGATCTCAAGTGACAGTGTTTTGAAATTAAATTATTAAAACACGTTGTAAATGTAGGGTTTCATGATTAATGCTTCTTATAATTTATAGTGCATACACTGTAATGAAGGTTTTACTTTTAGAAGTCAAAGTATTTATTACTGTGATTTTTGGTGATTCAATAGGTAACCCATTTGGGGTTTGATACCTCAAAAACCTTTAAAAAAATATCATTTAATAACTGGTGCCACTTTCACACTTGTTTCTATGGGGTGTAAACGCGCCCTTCTTCACGCAGCCGTCAACCAAGCATAAATGTACATAAAACTAAGTAACTCTAGGTAAAAAATATTGCTGGGAAACCACTTTTTTTTGGGTTTAAAAAGTGAATCACGTTTTACGGTAAAACTCAATGTAGCACTGACAGCACACTCAAAACATTGCTCCAATGGATGCTTTGAATAGTAAATGGGTCATGGAGGGAATTTCTGAAATTACCTATTACCATAAAAATTGATTTAGATAGCCATTTAGAAAAAATCGGAACTTTAACCTCCAATAATTATCAGCGTAACTTACGTGCAATATGTTTAATGCAATAGACAAGAATTTGAACGAACTAAAGTCCGCCCAAGAAATCAAAGCTAAGAGTAGAGAAAACCTTAGACAGTTCTAACTTCAAGCAATTACTAAACTACAGCATAAAAATTGTACTCTGAGTAATTACTTTTACTCAAGTAATTACTTGTTTTTAGACGCGGGTGAGGATGGTAGAGTTCCTATTATTCGGCATCTTCTTCATATAATTTAATAATTAAAAGTTCTTCCGTTCGTTTCATTAGTTTTTAACGTCAGAGCAAAACTTTCAATCTTTAGAGATGGTATGAACTTTCACAGCCTTTTATTATTTCAATAGTAACAAAAGTTAAGAGGGAACACGGTGGAACATATTTGTATTCTCCATACAATTTCCACTTTTCTCTTCCTAAATAATGCCTCTACAGCAATTTCTATATTTCAGCAACTAAATATTGAAGAAAATATGACTGTCATGATGAATATGGTTTGTAAAAAGAACCTTATGGTACATACATACCTCCATTCAGTCAGTTCTCTATGTGAAAAAGAAACAAAGAAAAAGTATTTGGTCTAACACAGGACAAAACAAATTTATAAACATTTAAAGATGTGTGTGTTTAAGTACTATGTTATATTTCAGAAGTATTTCCTCAAATATGGCAAAAGATTTTTTTAAGGACAACCATTGTCTATTCCTGGAAATAGTTTTAGATAAAAACTTAAAAGCTATTGTATGCTATCATTTCAATAATATAACATTTAACGTTCCATAATTTATTGCTTTTCACATAATGTATTTACAACGAGTAGAATAAGGAAAAATTTATATGTTGTTGTTAGTTACCATTAACAATTTACCTACTTACGCAAATAACTCCATTATTTTGGAAATGTATTGAATAAGGATATGTTATTAAATATATTACGCACACCTTGAACAATTTGTCAAATTAACGTAACATCACATACCTACCAAATCAAAACGCCTTTGTACAGTCAGCGCCCAGAATTACCTGACCTATCTTCTCACACTACTTGCCCTGTTCTTCATTACACAAGGGGTCAGGTAATGCGGGGCATTGACTGTACCAAGAAGATATCGGTAGAGGTACATAGTTAGTAGGTACAGTCACATTTACCAGCTGGACGAGAGCCGCTGAATAATAATGATAATAAAGTAGAGAATACGCAGTTGGATTTCAAATAATATATTATATAAGAAGACGACCAACGAAAAGATAGACGGATTGTGTGAGGAATGTCAGTAGAAGTAAATGATATCGTCACGATTGACGTGGAAGAATATAAAAAAGAATACAAACATAGCTCACCATCCGTTCTTCTTAGGACGACGACAGACCGTGTCAACGACGCGTTCGTGTGCCATGCGAGACTCAAAGAGATGTCAGCAACATTTCAGAGGCCCGCAAGGGTCGACGCCTGCCCCCCTGTGGGTTGGTCGATAAAGATACCACGGCCCCGACACAAAGAGCTAAGCAGGAGCATGGGTGGTTCTTATTCAGTAGAAGTCTGACACTCCCTTCCGCTCCGCCCTAAGCAGGTGGAGTCATTTGATGATTTCTCAGCTTCCAAAAAAAGCCATGAAGATGTTGATTAAGTTCAATTATTATAGTCAGATATGATATTACTCAGTGAAAACATAATTTATTAAAATTTACTACAACTAAGTATTTACAATTTTGTAGTTATTTTTAACTCCCTTTTTAAATTTTACTTCCTCGTATGACGAACTAACTACTAAATAACATAATCTAGAGCCGGTTTTCAGCGACATCGATATAATACCTAAATAAATATTATTGCAGCGTTGAAAATCAGACAATTCGGTTTAATTCTGTGAAATTAGTCCAATCGGTACCTATTACTACGCAAAACAAGTAAATGTCAACTTGTACCAAAAGCTCTCAAATTAAAATTTTAAACTCAATTTTAAACGATAGCTATCGCTATCCACACTAACTGTCGCTTAATATCACAACGAACACGTACCATATACAAATGGGAGTTTTTGGTACCAGTTCAAAATCTCTTGTTTGCTAGCATAAAATATTTACAAATGTCGTAGATAAAATATAATAATAAATCATCGAAACAGTTAGTGCTAACTGAATAAGGCAACGTTACCAATTTCCCGGTAAATGTCGGATTGTAGTTATTGCAGACTTAAACATTAAAGCAATATTTTACAATGAATACCTACGAATATAGCATTACTAACTCGAGTGGACTTTGAATTCAGTTGTAATCTTTTAGGGATTAACAATTTATACTATAGTTAATTGAAAATACTCTTGCAATGAGATCAACTCTGAAATGAAGAACAACGTGCGATCCGGGTCGAAGGACAAAAAAAATCAACCGGCAGTAACTTATCTAACCGTAGGACCAAGGATGAGCTATTGTGGATAAAGAGTCAGCAAATCAGCTCCTTTCGGCCCGTTTTCGACAAACAGGCTCTATAATGAACAGGTACTCAAGAAATCAAAATCTATGGAGACGATGCTCATTAGCTACTTTAGAGTCCCTGAAGTGGTTCCTATACGGAGTATGAAACCAACCCCTAAAATATTAATAAATAAATAAAAATGAAGTCTGTATATCGCGTATTGTCACTTTGGTGCATGATATCACTGTTTCTTGGCGTTAACATAACATGAATCGGATTTTTCTGTTGAAATTGGCACTAAGTAATGAGACTCCGGATCCATTTGTATCAGAGTCTTAGGAGAGCCATCTTGACTTCGTCTTGGTGGAAGATCGTAGAGAGGTATATCATCTAGGTCATCATTGTCTGTGTCTGCGGAAAGCCTAATCCTTTTTGAACTCGCAACGATATCATATTGCCCTTCATTACACAGGTCGCGCTCAGGGCCAGAATGTCTGAATCTCATTGGATTTGGAACGGTATCGTACATGTCCTCCTGTTCAGGCACAGGACCAGAGTGTCTAAATCTGATTGGACTGGGAACGGTATCATATTCGGTCTCAGAATCACTTTCGTCTTCTTTTTTGGGACTTTCAACAGTGTTAACTTCAATTCGTACGTCTTTACTTTCATCAGGTTTTGCTTTATTTTCAGATACGGTTGCTGTTTCACTCTTAGTCTCTTGTTTGGGCTCGTCTTTGATGTCCAATTTACTGTCATTTCCAATTTTCAATTTAAGTTCTTGTAGAGTTTCCGATGTTATTTCTTTTGGAGTTTCCATTTTTATATCAAGTTTTTTTAGTTTGAAAAATGGTGAGCCAAACTTCATCACAGGTTTTTCGTCGTCTTTGTTTTCTTTTTCAGATTCTTTTATATCTTCACTTTTCATTCCGAAAGGCTCATCTTTTTTCTCGAACTTTAAGAGTTCGTTTAGGTCTCTGAAACTTGCGGAATCACTTTTCTGCACTTTTCTCAACACTTCTTTACATATTGCGTCCATTTGTCCTTTGGCAATTACCGGTACTATCGGTCCCATAGGTTTCTTGGCAAAAATTACTTTAGTATTAATATCATCGATACGGGTTGGTGTTGTTGGGTCACTAGGTCTGGGTTCACTTATTTCAATGACACCGCTGTTCACAGTCAGTGTGCTTCCATTATTTTTGTTTTGATCATCGTAGGTAGTATTGTATATTGGTGTAACTCCTGTTGACTCTTGTCTGACGTACTGTTTATTGTTGGAATTTAACCCAAATATTCCTTTCCTAGTCAAAGCGAAATACAATGCCGCTGCTAGAAGAACTATAGCTATCAACATGAGAAACATTGTAAACCCAATTAGATAGACGGAGTATGTTGGCAATTTTACCATATTCGAATCTCTTGAAAATCCATCATCATGTCTATGTCCGTGCAAAGCTAAACCTGAAATTTAAGAAATAGAATATGTTAAATCATTCTAAAAGTGTTTCCATAATATTAATATACTGAGTAAAGTGATAGGAAAAAGGGGACAGTTTGTGGAATTTAATTACTTCTGGTACCTAAAATTTTCAATTTTTAAATTAAATTCTAGCAGCGACCGCTATCGGTATAAACACTAAACATGTTTTTCCAACGAGCCAATTCAAAACCTTTACCAAATTCATTCCTTAAATTATAATATTTCCATATGCGAATTAGTACAAGTTACACCAAAGGTTAGTTAAATGGTGCTTCGTTAACAGTTTTACGCTACTAAGTTTGTTTGACTTTTTTAAATTTAAACAATGCTAGATAATTTAATTTTAATGTTATGATTTATTCGATAGGTTTAATTATTTTTATGAACTAGTATTACTGGTATTTTCAGTCATTGTCGTATTGTCGTCTCCACCTTGTATAATGTTTTTTCCACGTTGTCTCTTATAATAATATGTCAAAAACTAGTACCTGACAAGGTCAGGCAATTTATTTATATTTTATTTATCACTAATTATAGCTACACTACGGAATTATCCAATACGATGCTACAAAACACAATAAAAGAACAATTATTTGTAGTTAAAGTATATCTATATCCACATAGATATTGTACAGGAAAAAAAATAACAAGTTACCCTTAGTGTATCATCATGAGGGGTGTAATGAAAAAAAAAACTTACTTCTTGGAGCGTCTTTCGTACTTGGATCTTTAGGAGTAGGAGAAGTAACATTCGGATCAGGAACAGCAAAAGCTTTAGAGCTATCCACAGTTAGTACACTTATTACCAATAATATAATATAATTTAACTCCATTTTACAGTAAAACGTGCTAATCCGAGCATATTAGCGAAATACTGAGCATGAATATTCCTTCAGTGACGCCGTTAGGGAAAACCTATTTAGTGACAATAATAACTCAGTATAAAAAGAAACGTTAAGCTTTATTCAGTTCCTATAAGGTTGAAAATGCTTTAATTTAGTAATTTATTGTATGATTTATACATGGTTTAATAGTGAGTGTGTCCACTCACATAGTTTATTAAAGTATTTGTGTTGATAATTATGTTTGTTTCATGTTGTTTGATTTGTTACTAAATTAAAATATTATTTAACGGCTTGTGGGTCTGTATTTAACCCTTTTGTTTGCCAGTTTTTCATTCTTTAATATTGTTCATTCTTCCATAGAATAGTTGGCTATAATAATTTGATTTAAATCATCATGAAATTTCATAACTAAACATTTCGAATGCTCAACAAATGATCAATACAATAATGGTACTGGCAATCAACCCAACCTAGGCACGAAAGCTCTCAGGATGCCTGGTCTGAACCCTGCGGTCCAGAGAAGTGCACCAATTATTGTGTGATAGTTGTGGAATATTATTATTATTATTATTTATTATAATTTTGCATATAGAAATTTAAATAATCTACTTGCGACTGCGCGAACAGCCCTGAACAGTACAAAATTAGGGCAGCCTCATCAGAATCCTGAAACGTATTATCATATTGCACACGCAGGGCATTGTACTGTGCGTGCGTCTACAAAATCCATTTTTGCTTGTGTATAAGGTTGGGCAAAATGTACTGAACGATGTCGTCTTCACTTCAGTGCCCTACAGGCCAACAGTACTATCTACACTTAATAATAATAATATTTCGCCAATAGAAAGCTACAATATCTGGGAGTAGCATAGGCTACTTACTACTAAAACCTACTGAACCGATTTGTTTTTTTTTTTTGACATAGGATACTTTTAAGCTATTGCATAGCTTCTATCGCGGGCCTTGAGCGTGGAGACCGAATCCAGAAATTCCGTAACGAAAATAACCTACTCCGACCGGCACAGCGGTGATACTTTTTAGTTTTGCCATCTATCGATGAATAGCAGAACTTTTAATGACTTTTTGTTATATTTATTATGCAAAATAATAATAATTATAATTACAGTTGATAAAAAATGCTATGCAATAGCTTTACCGCGGCAGTCTCCGAGTGCCACACGTCTTTTTTTTATCCCTGTGCTCCCACGGGAACGGGAACTACCCCTACAGTGGGAACAATATAAGGCTGATGAAGATGACTCGTAACTGGCGTATTAATGTATTGGCTGTAAACGTTCCTGTTAAGTGCTTCGTGTTTTTTAGGCTTTTTGTTTGTTTTTCCCAAATTGGACAAAGTGTTAGTGAGTTTTTCTATCTAGAAAAATCTCAGCTGCGATAAGCTCGACCCCTGTCACATGGGTCTAAAACATGAAAAGATGGTGGCATTGTAGCATAAATTAGTCGATTCACTAAAAACCGACCAATTCTAAAAAGTTGTCACCTCACTAAATTATAGGTACAACCCTAAATGTTCTGTAATGTCACAATGGAGGGAGAACGTCGCTCAGGACCTCCTTTATAAACGGCTGCACGCATAGGTTCAGCCCTTTTTACATCAAGCGAGCAGCCTACTAGATAAGTCCCCAGTTATTGGGTAAGTGAACTCCGCCATTGTGTTCTTTTGCTGCTAAATTTATGTCCCGGCAAGCCATATCTATTTGTAATCTTTGTGTCAATTTAACATGGCTGCCGGCAATGTATTCTGTAATTTAATATTAATTAGCACCTAGCTATTCACTATGCACATGTGCTCTAATTAGTTATATGGTTCTCCGCATGGCATGCATCCTATTCTATTCTCTATAAACTAAATCATGCTCATCCATGCTGTATCATAAACCGGCGACGCGAGTCAACAGTCAATGAGAACCACGTGGCGATGTGACGCCACGCCTTGCCTTTAGTCTATCAACTATTCACCTATCAACTAATCACTGTAAACCACTGCGATGTGTGAGTACCTATCTTCCATCTTCTTCACTGCCTTGAGCTTGCCGCATCTAACGCATGGCTGGGACACGCACATCGTAGGGGCTTACAGGAACCATCTTGGAGCTCAAGCGTCCCCTTGGCGCTGTTTCAGGGTTCCTAGCGCTGGCTAGCCAACTATGGCTGCTTCGCTCACGCTGCACTGTTCTGCTGCTCTGCTGTGCTCCCGCGCATCTACCAACGCGGTGAGAAGCACGCATCTGCACGGCCGCCCAGTCACGAGCCGCCTTTAAACTGTGACGCCTACGCGTCCGGCACCAAACGACGGCGTGGCCGTGTAGACAGTGGCCTGCCGCCGCTACCTACTGGCAACCACCAACGCTGCCTAGGGCTAGTTGCCCTGAGCCCGCTGCCCACCTGGTCGACCGCCCTGCCGCGCGTCCCTACCGACGCGTGAGGCCGCCTGACCCGGCCTACCTACCGTGCATGGTGATCGCCCTGCCGCGCGTCCCTACCGACGCGTGAGGCCGCCTGACCCGGCCTACCTACCGTGCGTGGCGATCGCCCTGCCGCGCGTCCCTACCGACGCGTGAGGCCGCCAGACCCGGCCTACCTACCGTGCGTGGCGATCGACGTCTTCTGGTTGCTCAGGGCAGTACCGTTTTCCTACCTTCAGTGACAGTGCGTGACCTTAGACCCTAGAACCTTAGACCCTAGAACCTATTTTGTAAGTGTAGTGCAAAAGTAAATGTATAACTAAGTCTTAATTGTATCATTTCTCCTACCACTAAAAGCACACGCCACAGTGGCGCCCAACGTGGGGCCTCTTTAACCGTCTAACTAAGAAACTAACAGACGAGGAAAAGTTTGACATTATCTCTCACAATGTTAAACCAGTCTATGCTGATGTGCTAGCCATAAGTAGTGTGCAGACACTGGATCAGTTACAAACAGTTTGCAAAAATTATGAGACATATAAAGCTAGGACTACACACTATCATGAACCAAGCAGAAGTAATCTCAGCACACTTGCACCAGAGTTTGCATACCATAGGCCGAACAAGACAACTAATAGCTATTCAAACAAACACTACAATAAAACACCACACTCAGGTCAGTCAAACTCAGTTTCAGCTATTAAAACTGAAAAACAGTCGTCTTCTAAAAAAGAGACTCCTTCTAAACAAGAGCCTTCCACTAAAGGAGGCCCATTCTGTCCTAGGTGTAGGGTAAATAGTCATTCTTTGAGAAAGTGTAAGGCAGAACGATACCCTATCTGCTTCAAGTGTGGACTCAAGGGTGTCCTTTATCCTAAATGTACCAAGTGTCAGCCAAAAAACTAAAGGCTGTGGGTTGTTGTAACAAAATAAATAAACTAAATAACAATGATGGGTGGGCAGAATGGTTATCAAAAGTTAAACAATTCTCCACTCATTATGCTGTTACAACAATCCACAACAAACCATTAAATGATACTAGGCCTTATGCCACTATCTCAATCAAAGACTTGACCACTTGTGGACTGCTGGACTCTGGATCCGCAGTAACTATTATTGGTAACAATTTTCATAGAGGTCTGATTAATGAACTAGGCCTAACCCTAGATTCATGTGATAACTCTCTAAAATTTGTAGCCGCTGGGGGACAAATGTTATCACCAATAGGTACCCTAAATCTACCTATTTCTTTTGAAAATAAAAACCATATACTAAAAGCCTATGTAATACCAACAGTTGACATACCCATCCTACTAGGTATTGACTTCTGGAATACCTTTGACCTATTTCCTAAGAACACTAAGGCAATCTTCCTTATGAACCATAACAAGCAGATCATGGAATCTAATCCACCTAACTCTGATTTACACCTTCATTCTTTTGCACAACTATCTAAGGCACAACAAACAACAGCAGACAATATAATCAAACAGTTCAAAACCGTATCTTCAGACACTAAGGGTATAGGTCGCACTAATCTCATCACACACTGCATTGACACAGGTGACTCGCCTCCTATTAGGCAACGATACTACCGGATGTCTCCTGAAAAACAGCGCATTCTTTGTGAAGAGTTAGATGAAATGTTAAAGCTAGATGTTGTTGAGCCATGTGAAAGTCCCTGGTCTTCACCAGTACTGCTAACACCTAAGAAGGATGGTAAATTAAGGTTCTGCCTAGACAGTCGAAAATTAAATTCAATAACTAAAAAAGATGCTTATAACTTACCTTACATCTCTGAAATTCTAGATAACTTAAAGGATGCTAAATATTTAACAAGTCTTGACCTCTATAAAAGTTTCTGGCAATTACCTCTAAATGAAGCTGACAAAAATAAAACTGCTTTCTACATTCCTAGTCGTGGTACTTTTAGATTCAAAACTACACCATTTGGGTTGACCAACGCTCCAGCTACCCAGCAGAGGTTGGTCGATAAATTATTTTACGGCCCAGAATTCGAAAACAGGGTTTTTGCGTTCTTGGATGATGTAGTACTAGTGTCCTCTGATTTTGATCATCACATATCCCTACTTTTAAAGATCCTAAATAAACTAACAGAGGCAAATCTAACTATAAACTTGAATAAATGTCAATTCTTTAGAGATGAACTGAAATACTTGGGTTATATAGTCAATTCTAAAGGTTTACACCCAGACCCAGAGAAGGTTGAAGCTATTACCAACTTTCCAATACCAACTAACCCAAAGGAAGTAAAACGGTTCTTGGGTACAGCATCCTGGTACAGACGGTTTGTACCTAATTTCAGTTCACTGGCAGCTCCACTAAATAAACTTACCAGTTCCAGCAAAAAGGCACCACCTTTTGCTTGGACCAATGAGTGCCAAGAATCTTTTGATAAACTAAGAAAGATACTCATAACAGCTCCAGTCTTGTCATGCCCTGACTATAGTTTACCATTTGAAGTACACACTGATGCCAGTAACTATGGTATTGGTGCTTTGCTCACACAAACAAAGAACGGTGTGGAGCATCCTATTGCATATATGAGTAAGTCCTTAACTAAACCGGAACAAAACTACAGCATTACAGAAAGGGAGGCGTTAGCAGTACTGCTGGCTCTTGAACACTGGCGTTGTTACTTAGAGAACGGTCTAAAATTCACTGTCTACACTGATCACTCTGCGTTAAAGTGGTTCCTAAAACTACAAAATCCTACAGGTAGATTAGCCCGCTGGGGAATTAGACTCTCTGCATTTAACTTTGATGTCAAACACCGCCGTGGTTCAGACAATACCCTTCCAGATGCTTTGTCCCGAGCTCTTCCAGTGGCTGAATTGTCCACCCAGTCCACACTTGAAACAAACGATACTTGGTACCTAAACATTTACAAAGGCTGTCTGCACAACCCAACATCTTTTCCTAACTACTTAATTAAAAATGATAAATTATATCGTCATATGAAAAGTAAATTCGCAATCTTTGATGAGTTTGACTGGAAGGAGGTTGTTCCATCTGAGTCTAGGTCAAAGGTAATAGCTGACAACCATGCAGAACCCACAGCAGGTCACTTAGGCATCTATAAAACTTACAAAAGACTAACACTTCGTTACTACTGGCCAGGTATGCATAGTGACGTAGTGAAAACTGTAACTTCATGTGAAACTTGTATTGCTCACAAACAAGTAAACCATGCCCCTCTGGGTATCATGGGTAAGCCTAAGGAGTGCTCTCGGCCATTCCAAATGGTCAGCATTGACATTGTTGGTCCCCTACCTGTTTCCAGACGCCAGAACGCTTATCTTTTCGTGATTACCTGCTGCTTCTCTAAATACTGCCTTCTTTTCCCAATGAGGAATGCAACTTCAAAAATAATCTGTAAACTATTAGAGGATAACTTGTTCTTGGTACATGGAATACCACAATGTATAATACTAGATAATGGCACTCAGTTTACTTCTAATGAAACTAAAGCTTTGTTCAGTAAATATAAAATCCCTAGCGTACACTATACACCTAGGTATGCACCACAGATTAATACTGTAGAAAGATATAATAAAACTATCATAACAGCTGTTTCCACCTACATAAATAATGACCAACGTTCTTGGGACTTGCATATACCTGCAGTACAATTTGCTCTGAACAGTTCAACTAGTGAGGTTACCGGTTTCACTCCTGCATTCCTTGTATTCGGTAGAGAGTTAGTAGCTGATGGCTCTCACTACCAAAGTGCTGATATCAAGGAAATAGTATTTCAACCTAGAGATCAATATGCTGAAAATCTTGGTTTTCTCTCTAACATATTTGATCAAGTACAGTCTGCCTTGCTGAAGGCTCACTCTAGAAATGCTACTGACTACAACTTGCGTCGCAAGAATGTAGAATATAATGTAGGCGATGTAGTCTGGAAACGTACCTATTACCAAAGCGATAAGGAAAAGTATTTCAGTAAAAAACTTGCTCCTAAATTCACTAAGTGTAAAGTATCTGCTAAACAATCGCCTATTGTTTATGATTTGGTAGATATGCAGGGTAAACCTCTGGGTACCTGGCATGTCAAGGACTTAAGGCGAAATAGTCCACCATAATAACCCGTAGGCCTAGCTAGCTAGTGTTTGATCCATACAGGGTCAAACGATGCCAAGGGTAAAATACTACGACATCTATCAACAACTAGTCGTAGAAGGTCAACTTGTACCTTAGATTAGTCCTAAACTAGTCTATGGCGTGCAGGAAAATCTGCATCCGCCAACTACCTACACTAACTATAACATAGTTATTGCTATTATTGTGGCATACAACACGTCCACAGAGGTTTATCTAATTGCTTCTGGGCTGCATGGTTGTAAGCTACATACCTTAAATTCTGTACCTAACTAGCTACACACACACACTCACTTACATACTGCTGTCACACTCTTATTGTGCTTATTAAACGTGTAAGCACCTTCACCTTTCTGTTAAAACGGCGTTGCCATAGAGGGTATTGGGGATCCCAAGGGATGAGTAATTATTTTGTAGCAGAATATGCCCTATGGTACACTACCCTTAGTTTTTATGTTGTAATTATCATGTTCCAACAAGAACATCTTAAAGACAGTACCTACACATAGGTGACTGCAATCATACCGTACATTCTATGTGCATATTACACATGTAAGCACCTTCTGTCGCTTAAAACACTCACTGCCATAGTGCATGCTGTGGTCATTATGGAGTGTATTTATTTTCTTAGATAAGCAGAGTAGGTCATTAGTTAACTACTAAAAAACAATTGTGTTGTTTGTGTTACTATAAACACTAACAAGTCTGCACTTTCATGAAAAGTAACTGCAAAGTTGAAATTGCAGGCATTGTCCTACCCTAGAATAGGATAACTTAAAACTTAATTAGGTATAACTAGAATTTAAAACTTAATATAGTAGAACTATAACTACAGAATTCAAACACTAGGCTCTAAACCAGTGTCTAAAACATTCATGACCTAGTTCATGGATATTCTAACAACTGTTGCCCTAAGCTACAGTTGGACCTCATCTCGGCCTACCCCGTTGATAGAGGACTACTAAAAGTGCAAATGGTGCTAAACCGTAGCACCCTTTTCCCCATACCAATGGCCCTACACCATTGGTACTCTAACAGCTGTTGACCAAAGTCACAGTTGGACCTCATCTCGGCCTACCCCGTTGATAGAGGACTATTAATTGTGCTAATGGCCGACGCCTTAGTACCTAACTTTATCATGGCTAACCATTGATAAACTACAACTGTTAGTCAGTTGGATCTTCTACCGCCTACACGGTAGCAAGACTAGCACTTCTGGCTCTAAACCAGGTGTTTTCTAACTATGAGCGGATTGCAACTCAATAAACAAGCCCTAACAGCTACCTAAATACATATCTAATCTATCTAAAATCTAATACTCGCTGTAATCTAAACACTAGTTACAACTACATACACACAGTCTTGTATACAAACTAACTTCAGTAAATAAATGCCATTTGATTGTTGATAAACACATTCTGTAAAACTCTCATAAATGTAACGTAATCCTTACACACTATTGATAACTAAACTTTAGACCATAACGTTAACGACTTCTACAACTTAACTTAACGCTTAATTCTTAACCAAGCATGTTAAACAAATAAATTTAACCTATAATGCTGATAAATGTCATATCTAACCTAACTTAACAAGTGTCATCGACTTGTAAAATTTTATTCAACTTTGACGTTTGACACTTACCTTGGATATTAGCCTTTTTGCTTGTCAATATTTTATCGTTCAGAAATTATAAAATCTTCACTATGGACTCTGACTAAAAATTATACAACAATAAAATGTGTCATAGACATAGAACATAGACAAAACATAAATCAATTAAAGATTTTAAAAAACTTTAACAATTCTTTTTAAATGCATGTTTTTAAGATAAACTATTACTATTTAAATTGCATGGTTTCTTTTTCTTGATATTAAATCATGAATATAAATACTTTACATCTTCATGTTCGGATTACACACTTATACAAGGTACATCACTCACTTGACAGTGTTGTACTCTAACTTCTACACTAGTATTCAGCAATCAATGGTGATCTTTAATTTTGTTTCTAAATATAACAGAACCTACACTATACACATTACCCTGCAATTTAACACCTCAGTGACCTGACCCCCAAGGAGATACACTTGCTCTATCTTGTGTTTTTCCGACTGACTGTCTTGAGTTAAGCTACTCTAAATTAGTTTACCTCTTGTGTGTTTAGTAAGTCACTGACTTAGGACTACATTCAAGTCAGTGACGGACTTTGATGATGGATGTTTGACGATGAATATTTGATAGATGGGATGGAAGCACACGAATGAGATGTATGTACGTACAGGTAGTCAGTCTAAGTGGTTTAGGCCTTCTAGCGGATTTCCCCTAGGGAAAATCCTTTCTTTGCAGGCGGGGTACTGTAGCATAAATTAGTCGATTCACTAAAAACCGACTAATTCTAAAAAGTTGTCACCTCACTAAATTATAGGTACAACCCTAAATGTTCTGTAATGTCACAATGGAGGGAGAACGTCGCTCAGGACCTCCTTTATAAACGGCTGCACGCATAGGTTCAGCCCTTTTTACATCAAGCGAGCAGCCTACTAGATAAGTCCCCAGTTATTGGGTAAGTGAACTCCGCCATTGTGTTCTTTTGCTGCTAAATTTATGTCCCGGCAAGCCATATCTATTTGTAATCTTTGTGTCAATTTAACATGGCTGCCGGCAATGTATTCTGTAATTTAATATTAATTAGCACCTAGCTATTCACTATGCACATGTGCTCTAATTAGTTATATGGTTCTCCGCATGGCATGCATCCTATTCTATTCTCTATAAACTAAATCATGCTCATCCATGCTGTATCATAAACCGGCGACGCGAGTCAACAGTCAATGAGAACCACGTGGCGATGTGACGCCACGCCTTGCCTTTAGTCTATCAACTATTCACCTATCAACTAATCACTGTAAACCACTGCGATGTGTGAGTACCCATCTTCCATCTTCTTCACTGCCTTGAGCTTGCCGCATCTAACGCATGGCTGGGACACGCACATCGTAGGGGCTTACAGGAACCATCTTGGAGCTCAAGCGTCCCCTTGGCGCTGTTTCAGGGTTCCTAGCGCTGGCTAGCCAACTATGGCTGCTTCGCTCACGCTGCACTGTTCTGCTGCTCTGCTGTGCTCCCGCGCATCTACCAACGCGGTGAGAAGCACGCATCTGCACGGCCGCCCAGTCACGAGCCGCCTTTAAACTGTGACGCCTACGCGTCCGGCACCAAACGACGGCGTGGCCGTGTAGACAGTGGCCTGCCGCCGCTACCTACTGGCAACCACCAACGCTGCCTAGGGCTAGTTGCCCTGAGCCCGCTGCCCACCTGGTCGACCGCCCTGCCGCGCGTCCCTACCGACGCGTGAGGCCGCCTGACCCGGCCTACCTACCGTGCATGGTGATCGCCCTGCCGCGCGTCCCTACCGACGCGTGAGGCCGCCTGACCCGGCCTACCTACCGTGCGTGGCGATCGCCCTGCCGCGCGTCCCTACCGACGCGTGAGGCCGCCAGACCCGGCCTACCTACCGTGCGTGGCGATCGACGTCTTCTGGTTGCTCAGGGCAGTACCGTTTTCCTACCTTCAGTGACAGTGCGTGACCTTAGACCCTAGAACCTTAGACCCTAGAACCTATTTTGTAAGTGTAGTGCAAAAGTAAATGTATAACTAAGTCTTAATTGTATCATTTCTCCTACCACTAAAAGCACACGCCACAGCATGATGGTAGTATTGTGACGGTGTTGAAGAGAAAGAGCCGTCGATGAACCAGCAAGTACCTCTTCGGCACGACTCCATCGGAGCTGCAGCCGGGGCTGCGGGTTGTTTGAAAGATATACCGCAGCCTCGGACACAAAGGGCTAACAAGGAACATGGGTAGTTTTTATTCAGTAGAAGTCTGACACTCCCTACCGCTCTACACAGAGTAGCAGGGCTATTGCGTATCTTTTCAATGCCAGTGGCTATCATATTGTCCATGGCTTAACTGTCAAATTGGTTATGGTTTAGTACAAAATGGAACCATTTGAAAGTTAATTGATGGGCACTATATGATAACCACTGTCATTTAAAAGATACGCAATTGCCTTGCAGGAGGAGCCATTTAATGATTTCTCAACCTCCAAAAAAAGACGCCCTCAGTGGGTAAATCTACCGCGAAGCTCGGACGGTCCGGTGTACATTTCCCGCGTACACTGGCTTAGGACACCTTAAGCGCGTGCGTCAAAAGACCAAGAGTGAGGTGCGAATGCCTGTGGACGGTGAGTGATGGGCTAACTCGCCGTCCGTCCGTCTTACGACGAAAACAGGCCGTGTCGACGGCGCGTTCGTGTTCCACGCGCGCCTCAAAGAGATGTCAGCAACATGGGAGGGGCCCGAAAGGGCCGACGCCCGAAAGGGCCGACGCCCGTCGTCGCCGCGGGTTGTACACTATTTATCACGGCCTCGACATAGAGGGCGAAGAAGGAACATGTGTTTGGGTGGTTTTTAGTCAGTAGAAGTCTGACACTCCCTTTCGCTCTGCCCAAGAGCGGGAGGGGTTATTCGATGATTTTCCACCCGCCAAAAAAAAAAAAAAGGTGCGAATGCAGCTGCTGGAGTCGCGTTGCAACATCAACTTGTGCATGTGTTGCAAATTGACGGCACGGTTGGTGCAGTGGTCGATTGAATTGCTGCGCTGCGTGTCGCAAATTCAATCACCGCATGGAACAATTATTTGTATGGCCTACAGGTAGTTGTTCCGGGTCTGGGTGATTTGTGGATGTGAGTGTGAATGTATGTAAACGCACCCACGATATAAGAGCTTTTATGGATCAGAAGCTCATTTAATTTTTAAAAAGAAACAAAGTAACCAAAAACTATTTATTTTAAAATAAAAAATCACAAAAAAACCCGACTAAAAACCAAAAAGCAAGCACATTTTAAATTAAACAAAACTTGGAAGCAGGGGATATACAATAGGGGATATGCAATATTAAATTAAGAAATGATAATAGAATGGACCCTTCCATTCTATTTTCATTTCTTAATTTAATATTCAAATAAACCCCGCCTGCTTCAAAGTTTTGTTTAATTCAAAATGTGCTTGTTTTTTTGGTTTTCAGTTTTTTCCGTCGGGTTTTTTTAGTTTTTTAACTACTTTTTTTTCCAACTTTTCAGTTCTTTTGTGTTGGTTTTTTTCGTTGGTCGCGTAAAATTCTTCGCAGATGATTTAACTTTTGTATTTGTTTATAGGAATTGTGACTTTGAATTTCTTTTAAACATATAAGTGTCTTATATTTTTTATATCTCCTTTTAAAACCCTTCATTTTGATACCCTACTCGATGGTAACGGATTTTTTTTTTTTAAAACCACAATATGGCTCCCAAACTCCACAATTTTTCTTTGTTTTTTATTTTTTTTAAGCCAGTGACCCTCGCGCCATCAAGACGCATCTAACGACGTATATTTTATTCAAATCCCTTCCCTTCATCCGTTTTGGAGTTATAAGGGAACAAAGGGACAGACATACAAACATACCTACATACATACACACGCCAAACACATAACCCTCCTTTTGGGCTTCGCCGCAATTCAGTGAAAAAAATACCACGATGTTTTCTCCACCTCGTCTTGGAAAAGGGCTTTTGCTTCGCAGAAGGTGGCGACTGTGTCCCATTCGTCCTCGCCTAGGACCATGGCTTGCACCAGGGCCGGACGCGAGAGGTCGCCGCCTAATAATACACCAACTCAAGTTCAAGACCCAGTCCAGCTCAAAGAACTTAAAAGAAACGAAAGCACTCAGAAGACTCAATGGACTCTGACTCATATGACCAACGAGTCCTAGTCTTGAAAATCTACTCAAATCTCGAAATAAAGACTAAAAGACTCGAGTATCTTACAACACTAAATATACGTGGTGTACAAGTGTTACAAGTTGTAAGTGTGTGTGTAGACCCGGGTATCTTCTGGAACCATCATCATCATCACCATCAGCCCTTATCCCAATTCATTTGGGGTCGGCGCAACATATTACCTCCTGTAATACAGTTCATACTAGCACGGGAGTCAGGGTTCACAAATAATATGTTGTACTTAAATTATGTCAATAAAGTTTTTTATTATTATTATTATTATCTTCCTCTTCCATACCTCTCTGTTTCTCGTCATCTCATGAGACAACTCCTTTCTTACCATATCATTCTCAACACAGTCCATCCATCGTTTCTTTGGATTCATATTCGGAACCAATGATATAATTTAGAAAAAAAAAACCCTAAAGAGATTCACAATTCGAGGGTGCCATAGGCTTGGACTGCGGGTGGTTGTAAGAGATAACGCGGCCGCGATATAAAAAGCTAAGAAGAAACAAGGGTGGTTTTTAGTCAGTAGAAGTCTGACACTCCCTTTCGCTCTGCTCAAGAGCGGCAGGGTATTTGATGATTTACCAACCACCAAAAAAAAAGGTTGCCATAGGCTATAAATTAAACCATGTATATTAGCCGAGAGCGCAGCGGTGACCCAGTGGTGGCGGCCCCGATATACGAACAGTACGTCGTGGGTTGGAACCACACACATTACTAGGCACATTTCTTCGTGTAGTTTATTTCACCACCACTACTCTCAAAAGCGGTGAAGGAAAACATCGCGAGGAAAAAACCAACAATTCAAAGACTTGTGTCAACTACCAATCCACACTAGGCCCGCGTGGTAGGAACATTATTAGGTTGATGATGTATATTAGCCGACCTATCTCAGTTTTAGCAGACGGAGTCACGGGCAAATTGCTAGGCTTTAATAACTGGGTGTTAATTCACACAGGGAATATTTAATAGAGTAATTTACTACGTTATTAGTAGTTTCAACTGCTCGCAAACTTGCGAGATCGTAGAGGAATTAGATCGTAGAAATGTGAGATAGTACAGGAATATATTAAATTATTTAGAGATATTATAATTACAGATTAGATTAATAGAACTACGAATAGGGCAGTTGTCAAAACAAATCTAGTTAGTCCATCAGATAGATTTTCATAAAATATTGGACACATGTTTTTTTCACATTGCATTACATTTTTACTGGCCAGAGACGTCACAGGCCTCCACTCATAATCTTCGACGCGTTTTATCTCGTAAATTTTTATTAATTATGATAAAACAAAAAACACGCGTCCAATATTTTTCGAAAATCTAACTGACGGATTAAACAGATTTTTTTTTGTCGCGAGACATCGCTATTGCTACTTGTCACATTATAATTTATGTTTGATAGCTATAGTGCAAAAGCAACCTTAATTTTATATTTAAATAAAGATTACGGTAAATATTCAATTTTAAGTGTTTATGCTAATATATTTACCAGTTTAGGCTGATCTCTCACTGTACGGGAAATCTATACAAAGCGAGGCAATGTTATACCGGAAATAAATAGATCGTTGGGTGCCCTGTGTTTATAAGCTTTCGAAGAACTGGGTTTGCGTCAAAATATTGACAGTCGTTCGTATTACTTGTTCGTGGAATTGAAATTTCTACATACTGATGTAGAAATTTCAATTCCAAAAAACTCCCCAGGGAAACTAAAATATTGTACTGACAATATATATTTTGGTTTCTCTGAGGAGTTTCTATGGAAAAGAGAGCCAATTTACAGTATTTTCCTTTTGTATTAAAATGGATGTATTGTCAGAAAAACATCACAACATCCCGCCAGTTATCTTCGGAGGGTTAGGCAGAGGTGTACCTAAAACACTTACATTTCGACATTTATATATCAGTGCCATGTTACAGGGGGCGAGCGAGCCTATTGCAAATGGGTCAAACCAGACTCCGTTCCGTTCCGTTCTAGAGTGGCGACCGCATTGGAAGGCCTTAAATTAGATGGACCGATGGTTTGTGAACACTTAGGAGAGGTCCATGTCCAGCAGTGGACTTCTTTCGGCTGAAATGATGATGATGCTACTGAGACAATCCTGATGAAATCCTTTTCCTACTCCTCCGCTATTCTTTTCTGATTAATTTCGTTGCGGGATCCAAGACAGTTAAATCGTTTCCCTTGGACTTCGTCGAGTTTCATTGCCTCGTGTGGTCGCCACTGTTGATTCTGGCTAAAAGGAGTTACAGTGGTTTGGGAATAGTGTTGCGGGCTTGTCCTATTAAAAAAAAAATCTGATGGAAAACCTCAATAACACTTTGCGAGATCTGGGATATTAATACAAATCTATAAATTAATTATGAGACAACGTACGTACGAAATCATTTTGCAAACTACTTTTTCTATTTGGCTTTTCCGTATATTGGAAAATAATACCTACAACACCAATATAAGTAACAGTTTTGTATAGAAATACTTACTAGACTACAAACCCAGCTAAGTACAAGTTTTTATATTGAATTAATATCTTGCCAAAATTATGCTAATATCAGAATTACCGCTACCGAGCTTAAGCACAATTAGTACAAAGCTTTTGTAATAACAACTTGTTAAAACTTTTGCTTTGCATGACTAACAAACGTTTTTTTAATGAAAAACTTCCTTAATTTGATGTATAAAACTACGTAAAGCTGAGGTTTTTAATTTGGACGTAAGACCGCTTTGAATCTCGCTCCATCGTGTTTCAAAAAGACGAAGAGTAATTTGGAGAGTATCTAGAAGAGGTCTTTTTATAAAGGTTGACGACACGGTTGGCAACACATAATCAAAATCGGTCCAGCCGTTTAGGAGTTCAGTGACATACACAGTACACACGTACAGAAGGGTAAAACTTTAGTATTCTTTGGCAGGCGGATGGGGGTGGAAGATGGGGGAAAACACTTAAAATCACCTACTACGGTCAGGGGGTCTAAATTTGCTTCCAAGCAATATTAAAAAAGGCGTCGTCGACGGAGTGGTTCCGGGTGGTTTAAAAAAAAAAAACTACGAATGGGATAGCGGGGTCAGACCCCGCCATTCCCTTCTGACCTAACCTGTCCGAGTCAGGGTGCAACAAGTTTTGAGCTCGCTTCGCTCGCTCTTGCATTCTAGTGAGGAGTAACACTGTACTAGACACCACATCTTTCTAGGTTGTTTTAAAAATTAAAAATCAATACCTACTTATAAACATTTTTCATTTATTGAATGTATTTTACTACATTTATTAATTCCTCAAAAGGATCTCTTTTTTTTAAACCTACATCTCTTCTCCACAGATATTCACAAATGACACATGACGCAAATATCAAACAGTATTTTTTTTGCGTTCCTTTTCTCTGATTTGGTATGACAATGTACACTATAGACGATATAATAAAACACATTCGGTAGGCGATCGCCCATTTAACGTTCCGTTTCATCTCATAACGTTTACACTTCGCTTTTTATCTGATTTGAAGTTAGAAACATTTTTTGTAAATTTCTGGATAAATATCCATTACCTTGTAATAAGAGTGGTAGCGTTATAATCGGGGCTCCACCCTCTACCAGATCTCCACACTTTTAACCCTCTCCGCCTGCCAAAGGATACTAAAGCTAACCCGCATTGAATTCCCCAAACATCTAAAAAACTCGCATACGTTTAGGCTTTGCCTGCGTTGAAGTTGGAAATTATCCCAAGCGAACGTAAAGAGCAAAAAACGCTATTCCAAATTTTTTATCAAATCCACACGCGATGCTACAGAGAAATTCCTGATAGAAAAACGCAATACCATTTTGGCCCGACCTATTCCATAAATCGTCAATCAATGTTTGAATCGCTTACTAACCTTTCTGATATGCACGAGTAGGCACTTCAAGTTCTTGACATTTCTTAGTTTCTCTCTTTTTATATGGCCTTTCATGTAGGTCGAACTTGGGTACTTGGACCTGGATAAATCTGTAGGATACCTTATTTCGAGTACCTACGTACGTCATATCCATAGGTAGTTACATTATAATGGCAAACTATTATAAGGTCAAGTTGCTCCTTATCCCAAGCTAGAGTTTTAGGCACAAAAATTGCGTCAGGTCACAAATAAATTATATCTAAGTACTGATTTTTTAGTATCAGATTTATATGATAGGTATCTGTTATGTGAAACTAAGTCTGCAACTCAGAAATAAATATGCCATGTGCTGCTCCAAACACAAACAAAAATACCGGTCTATTGTGTTGTATAACGGGCTGGTTCGGCAGCGTAAAAAACAAAATGTTTTTTTTTACCTGACTGCGGCGAAGCCCAAAAAGAGGGTTATTTTGTAAGGCACTGTGCTAAGGCCTCCCATATATCCTACCAGATACTTTTCTCCTGCGCTATCTCGAACCAGCCTCCGTGTTGTCGATATCATCTCGCCACTTTCTATGTTAGCTTTAGTGGCGCTGTCCATCCAATCGAGAAGTTTGTCTATTATCTTTTAGATAATAATCAGCAAAGTTATAAAATGAAATGAAATAAAATGTGCTAAAACTTCAGTGTATTGTACCGCAATAGGTTTAGACGATTCTGTTAGCAAAACCGGGAAAACTAGCCCTGAACGTGTGGAATTCAATTCGATCAAATAATCTGATCCTGTTCAGCCTGTCTCTTTCACTAATGGACCCTTCAACGAAACAAATCAAATTGAACTTCTAAAATACAAACGCAGAAGAATCCCGGAGAAAACCGAGCCAATTCGTTAATTCCAAAATTTTCAAAGCCACGAAAACCAATATTTCACAGGCCCTTTGCTTGTCAATTTTATTACTTTTCATTACAGAGAAAAGGCGGCAAAACACGGCTTATTGAACAACACTCTAAATGTAATGACAGCAGATAAATATTAGGCCACTCTTGGCAGTCAAGCTTATTACATTGGCAGATTGACGTATTTCATTTGCTTGTAAATTTTCGAAGCTTTCTTATCGAGACAAATAAACGGTGATTTCAAGTACTTTTCAAATAAATATGAAACAAAATCATGTTAAATGCTAATATTACATTATTTTGACCTAGCAGAAAATGATCTAATTAATACGTAAGTGATGCGGAGGAATGAGGAAAATGTAGTGAGGAAAGTGGTGAGTATGAATGTACTCGTAGATGGTTACAAGAGTAGAGGAAGAACAAAAAAACGAAGGATGGACTGTGTGAAGGCTGAGTGGAGGATGATATGGCTAGAAAGGAGGTGAATTCTGAGATGTCAAGTAATGGAGAAGTATGGAAGAAGAAAATATACTGCGCTAACCCCAAATATATTGGCATAAGGGCAGGAGAATGACTCCGTCGGGGCTGCGGGTTGTCGAAAGAGATACAGCGGCCGTGACACATAGGGCTAAGAAGGAACATGGTTGGTTTTGGAACGAAGTTCCTTATCGCGCGTTGTGAAAGGGGGCTAGACGGAAAAAATTCTTACGAAAAGTTGTCACGACACTTTTTGCTACAGTAAGCTATTGTAAGCTGCGGCGTCGCATGTTTCTCTGTCTGTCTCTCTCTCTCTTATAGAAAGCAAGCCAGATATTTTATATTTTAAATTTATATAAAAAATAATAATTAAAATAATATAATTAATATGTATATATATTTTTTTTTCTTATTTTTTTTTTCTTTTTTTAATATTATTAATTCTTTTGGTCATTCTTGTGCTGTTTGCGATAGACTTTAACTTCGTTCCATCCGGGTGTCCCTTGACACCTCTCAAGTTTTTTTAGTCAGTAGAAGTTTGGACACTCCCTACGGCTCTGCCCAGAGCGGGAGGAGTCATTTGATGATTTCCCGCAGCTCAAAAAAAGGACAGGCCGCAGCATTAACACCCTTTTTTTTTTTTTTTTTTTTTGGTGGGTGTAAAATCATCGAATAACCCCTCCCGCTCTTGGGCAGAGCGAAAGGGAGTGTCAGACTTCTACTGACTAAAAACCACCCATGTTCCTTCTTCGCCCTCTATGTCGAGGCCGCGATAATCAGAGGACTACCCGCAGCCCCGACAGGAGCATTAACACCCTAAAATCTGTTTCGGGGCTGCGGGTTGTCATAAGAGAAACCGCGGCCTCGGCACATAGGGCTAAGATGGAACATGGGTGATTTTTAGTCAGTAGAAATCGACACTTCCTACATCTTTTGATGCTTTTCCACATCCCAAAAAAAGGGCAGGTCGCAGCTTTAACAACCTGATATCTGTATTTCTTTTTTCGTTTCCGCTATGCTGAGAATCGCGACCTCATAGTCTGACACGTAACCACAGTAACCGTAGAGGCTGAGGGCTTCTGGCAAATTCGCTGTCACTACATAATAATATTATAAAACAAAGTCCTTCGCCGCGTCTGTCTGGCTGTTCTCAAAAACTGCTTATCCGATTTTCATGCTGTTTCCAGCAATTGAGAGTGGTTCTCGAGGAAGGTTTTCGTATATAATTTGTCAAGTTTTTGAAATCCACGCGGGTAAAGCCGAGGGCTGCAGCTAGTTGTAAAACTAATCGTCAATACCCTTAATATACCGCTTACAAGAAAGTAAAGCTCCGTCTTATACTCTTAATACACCTAATCTTTTACGAGGAGAATTAAATGAAGCGTCAGTAATTGCCACTCAATGAATCGCTAGTAGATTAAATGATTTATCTTCATATTTAACGTCATTTTCTCTTGAGCCCGCCAATACATCTTCTTCGAATGAGTTGATATCTTACAATAGGGTATTTTACCAAAAAATCTAATTAGTCCGTCAGATACATTTCCAAAAAATATTGGACACGTATTTTTTCTTTTTTCACCTAAACAAAAGATGAAGACGATACAGTGCTTCCAAAAGTCACGTCAAGTCGTAACGTCACAAGGTTAGTACTTTTTTACCCACACAGTGACGTCAAAACCCCAAACTCATGCGGCCTTATTATAAAAGTGGTTAAACCTGGGTTTAACTTAGACTTGGTTTATCTCGCATGCCGTCACTTTCTTTTGAATATTATCGAAGTGAGACGGCATGCGAGATAAACCAAGTCTAAGTTAAACCCAGGTTTAACCATTTTTGTAATAAGGCCGAGAATCTTTGACACGTACGGACTAATTAGAATCTTATTTTTTTATGTCAGTAAACATCCCTATTTGTGAAAACGTTTTTGTTGAGTTTATCAGTACTTTAAAAAAACAATGTTTAGTATGCATACTCTATAATTGGTTAATTTATTCAAAATTCACCGTTGGACAAAAGGTATTAAGGCATTCTATGTCAGTCAGTCAGCCTTTGGGTTGAAATATAAGATTTAGCCCCTATGACATGGGACTTGGACTGTGTGCTTGCTCACTAAGTAGAGGGAGTGTCAGACTTCTACTGACTATAAACCACCCATGATCCTTCTTAGCCCTTTGTATCTGAGGCTCTTTGGAACAACCCGCAGCCCCGCCAGGCATCGGCCTTTGCCCTTGCAATGTTGACCTAACTTCACCCCTTTACCCGAATTTACTTGAAGTTTTAATGACTTTATCTTCCGGGTTTAATACGTGACATCACGTGGGTACATAATTTAAGTGCAGAAACCTTAGATTTGATTTTGAAAAGACGTAGGTATATTCACTAAGAAACAGCACCGTCTAATACTTTAGCCTCTAGGTTTTTTCTCAAATGTTGAGCCTTTTTTTCTTTTGTAAACGAGAAAGCAGTACGTAACTCTGTAATGCTGGTACTTTAGTTCTAGCTTTGAATAAATTACTAGTTGTATTATGAAAAGGCACACGTAACAAACACTATTACTCGTTTTAGAGAATTTTATAGCGGGCTATTCTGAAAATATTACGTTAAATGCGCGCATGTTGGTATTGTGTATAAAAAATACTAGGTACCCAAAAATACTTCGAGTATTTCATCATCAACAACCTATTAATGTTCCTACTTCTGGGACATAGGCCTCCTCTCTCTTTAAGAGGGAATGGGCTAGTAAATAGATGTCACATGTCTTCGAATGTTTGGTTCCAAGCCATGCCGGTTTGCCTGCCTGGGTTCGAACCCACGATATACTGTTCGTAAGTCGGGGCTGCCACCGCTGAGCCACCACTGTTCTCTTCTTCGTGTATTTATGAAAAGTTAAATAGAAACCGCCGCGACTTTTAGGCTCCAATCTTTACAGACTGGTAATTTGTCTGTCTAAATTATTTCATCACCACTGCAGTCGCTCCATTGATATCATCATCAGACCTGTGTACAGTCAACACCACCAATATGTACACACTTAGAAAACTTTAGAAGCATTTTTCGCCTACTGTAATGATTTAATTTTCATGTTACGAAACGAAACTAATATTTTGGAAGCCATATCATCATAAAGTGGTTCATATTTCAAAGTTACAATCGTTATTGCACCAGAAATTCGCGTTTGAATTTGGCCAAGTGAATACTTATTATTGCTCGTGACCTCGTGACTGTACACCCCTACCTAATCTTATAGAAATTACTCCCGAAGTGTGTGGTTGCGTCGGAGCTGCGGGATGTTGTAAGAGATACCGCGGCCTTGACATGTAGGGCTAAGAAGGAACATGGGTGGTTTTTAGTCAGTAGAAGTCTGACACTCCCTTTCGCTCTGCCTAAGAGCGGGAGGGGTTATTTGATGATTTCCCAGCCCACAAAAAAAGGGTGTGGTTCAGGTGTATACAAATGCTGGTATTACAAGTACATTTCGCCAGATATGTTTTAGTCCATGTAAAAGAGGATTGCTATCAACCGGGCCTAAATCCAGACTATAGATGCTAAGGCTAGGCAGTAATAATGCCAATAAAACGATCTAGAAAAACATCGTGATCTTTGAAAAACATCGTGATCTTTGAAATAAAAAAGTTAAGACATGTTGTGACATCGTGGTGAATTGTTACCCACTCCCTTTCACAGAAAAGCAGTTTGGTCTCCGTTGTGGGAAAAATACAGGGTGATTATCAAGCAGACTCAGCAAGATTTCTAAGCCGCTTTCCGACCTTTATCAAGCGTTATAATTCAAGAGCTTATTGTCTAGGACCTCTTTGAGAAGTAGGTCTACCACCGTAGGTATATGTTTTTACCACTGAGAAATGTTGCTATATTGTGGTTAGGAAGGGTATGAGCTCCGGAGTATTACAGGCTTCAGGATGTCTTAGTAAATAGGTTTTGTGACCGACGTTATTATTTAATTATCCCCTCATAAATCCTTCTTACAACAATATGCCTTCTGACAATAAAATAAGAAACTTGTTAACTTATTTAAAAAAATATTGTCAAATCTTAAAATATTTATGCATAGAATTTCTTTAACTCTAACCTACCAGAGGTTAGAGTTACACAACCAAACCTGCCACTATCCTGCAAGTAGACGGTTTAGGTCAATAGTACCCGCATAGATCGGAATCAATCCGATACAGCTACTGTATATCGCAGTATACATGAATACAGAAGGACAATTCCATAGACAGTTAGATTGGTAGTCGACCCCGACATAGTTGAGAATGGACAGCTCCAAGCCACTAACTGAATATCAGAAGAAAAATCAGCTTCTGAAGTCGGTGACATTTGCTTGTTTGATTTAGTTTTTTGCTTCAGAAGCAGTTTTTGTGTTTTTGTTTCCCTAATATACTCGTTCTTTATATATACCTTATCCATTCTTGATACATCATATATCCACACTCTCATTCTGTATGTGCATATTCGTTCGTCAACAAAACTAAACAGTTGAGCTTCTGTGCCTATTTATTCTGTGGCTATACTTCGCATCGTTCGTTCGTTGCAGTATCTGCATTAAGGTTAAGAAGATAAATATCTATGGAGAGCGCTCGTGGGTTTGTCAAAGGAAACTTGTAAAGGAATAAAAAAATAATAAAAATAAACTTTTCTTATCTTGGTTTAGTCTCGAAGAAACTTAGGTAGTTTATTTTATGAGAATAGTCTTATGGCATCGATTATGTACTCGTAAGTCGTGATTTTATATTAAAAATGTTGTCATGGATTTACTTTTTTTAATTTAGTGTGATTTAAAAGGGTTGTTGCACAAGTTTGTTAAACTTAATTGTTCTCTTTACCGAAGTCATTGAAACATAATATGGAGTCTTTTATTGCACTATCACTCTATTAAATTTCAAGTTGGTTAACTTACAGGAATCTAAAAACAATAAATTTCATGTCTTTCACAAAAATTATTATTATTTTTTTTTTTTTGGTTGGTTGTTCCATTGTTTGGTGTAGTTACAGAAGGGCATTTTTTCACTTGTTTTGGCCGTCTTTTGTTTAGTAGGCGAATCTGAAAAGTTACCACATAAGATGTATTCATGTCAAAATTATTTTTTCGGTTAAAGATCTGACTATGACGCGATGTTAAAAGTGTTAGACTTTTAAAAATGAGCTCAAAGAACCAACCAACTAGAACATTTTAATAAGCAAAATGCCATGAATTGCGATACCAATAAACTTTGGTACAGTCTGTGTAAAGTTTATTGCAAACTTGTAAGAAAAGTTACTATGCAATAGCGGAGTTTCTTGAACTGCATTGATCTGGATGAAACTAATCTTAGATTAGAAGTTCGAAGGAATTTAACTCGGTTTTCTAAATTAAATACCTTACTGTAGTACAGTGTTGCTATCAAAGTGATATTGCCCAGTGTAAAGCAACTGGATTGTGGAAGTCAGAAAGGCTGTCGCTTCATATAGAATACTAGTATTCAGCTGCAAGCAGCTGGCTTCATCATCATCATCATCATCATTTCAGCCCGTAATCACCCACTGTTGGGTATAGGCCTCCCCTTTACTCCGCCACTCCTCCTAGCAGCTGGCTTACTAGGGCTTAAACTTACTTGGTACATCGTTAGGAAAAGGTCAGGCAGAAGATGTTAATAGTAGTACCTACAGTCAAAAGATTACACTCTTTTTCATTAAAAATACTTGGCAGTTTTTTTTTTCTCCCAAAAGTTAGCAAATGGGTAAATAAAAAAAAACATGGGCAATAACTGGAAACGTCAATATAATCATTATGACCAGCTACATTGGTTCAAAAAAGAAGCCGATCTGAACAGTTGGGTTTACCGCACTTAAGACTCATTATCTTCCTAGCTCAAAGGCTAGGATGATAATGAGTCTTAAGTGCGGTCGAATTCATAGAAAAGGGGTTAATTCAAAGAATCTCTCTAATGGTAAATGGTAATGCCTTTTTAAAAGTAGTGAATTTGATGAATGTAGAATTGAATTTACCCAGGGGAGTGATAAAACTCTCAGGTGTAATGTTTCCTTTTTAACCAGTCTTGGTTAGAATACGGTTTTGCAGGTAATTATTCCACAAAATGCCTTACTTTGGTATCTCACATCCTAGTGGGTTAAAGAGAATATCTGCCTTCTACCGTTGTAAAGAGATTACCTTACAAGCCAGGTTAGAACCGAGTCTGATTTCCCAGGATACGCTTGCCGTACCCCAAATGTATCTACCTACCTGTAAAAATGTAGATACCTACCTAGTGTTTGATGTGTTTGGTGTCTGATGCACCTGACTTGCCGGCTTCAAAGCACTCACAAATACTAATATTTTAGAGAAGTATTTACCAGTGCGAGTATTTTAGAGAGATTTAGGGAGTAATCTTCGAAACTACAGATACGATTCCGTAAATTCTTTCAATAACTAGAAGCTAGATTATCCCCGAGTGTTACTTACAAAATGTTCCCGTGGATTCAGTATGTATAACGGGAGCAAAGCCGTGAGCAATAGCTAGTTTATGATCTAAGAGAAGTTTGCTGTGTTCGCCTGCTACTGGTAAAACACCATTGAGAGCGCCTCTGACTAACCCTTCAGAGACTAATCCGTAAAGGGTACATAACATCACGCCTCTAGTCCGTGATGTTTTGTTAATGTTGGATTTTCGTTGCGTTTATCCACGCGTTCGTACTTACCCCTCCGATAGCATCGACTAGGCATCTAACATAACAAAGGTGAGGTCGTGACTAGAATAATACCCTACAAATGTCTAGCTAAGGTAGCAATAATAGTCGCGTTAACGATACGTTCGTGAGATATCCACCGCGTTTTACGCTCGAGCCGGTCCGACCGTCTGACTCAACTATATAATAATATCTTTTAACGATTCCAATGCTATCTTTGTCCGTTGGAAAGATGGATTCTAGCTTTTTAGCATTTGTGTTGAAAATAATTTATCTGGTTTCAAATTTTGTAACATGAATTTTATTGGCATTTACATTTTTTGTATCGTTTATATTGAGGTCATAATCCTAACATACTTACGTAAATACACACACACACACACACACACACACAATTAAAAGAAACATATTTGCAAAAAAATCTCAAAAAAAAAAAGAAAATACTTAAATCTCGAGTACGATGTCGATGTGTGTGTATTAGGGTGTCCACAGGACACGATATTAAGTGCCCCATTGTTTGAAGAACAGCACCACATTGACACTCTTGAGCAGTCAGTCATTGACGACGACAGGCCGTGTCAATGGCGCGCTCATGTTCCACGCACGCCACAAAGAGATGTCAGCAACTTTGCAGGGGCCCGCAAGGGACGAAGCTTGACGGGGCTGCGGGTTGTTTGAAAGAGATAGATACCGCAGCCCCGGACACAAAGGGCTAAGAAGAAACATGGGTAGATTTTAGGCAGTACACTCCCTTGCGCTCCGCCCAGAGCGGGAGGAATCAAACGATGATTTCTCTCCCACCAAAATTAAAAGGTCAGAGTCATTAATGAATCTCCATCGTAGTAGGTTTAATTCGCTATGATCAATCTGAAATTAGAGATTTCGACCTTTGGTCTTTATTAGAGGGCCAAGATCGGCCATGGCAACTCATGTCCAGGTGGCGGATTATGAGTAGGCTGAACGAATAAGGGTCATAATCAAATAAAACAAGTAAAATATTAACTAAGTAAATGTTTAAACACCCACACGATCTTGTTCATTCCACAATAACCCTTAATTAACCTATCCTCCAAAAATATTGTACAACAGCCTCACCCACACAAAAATGGCTAGACTGTATAAATAATGTCTCTATTTTTATAACATACGAGTACTGTGTTGTATCGTACTGTAATGAAACCCAAGCCGTAGAATAAATACCACCAGTAACTCAACTTAGGCCCTTATTGAGCCCGTCGGGACTGCGGGGACCGTCGGGACTGCGGGGACCGTCGGGACTGCGGATTGTTCGAATACCCCGACTAGTCAGTAGAATTCTGTCACAGGGAGTAGTCTTTTAATGATTAAAATGCATAAGCCACAATACAGACAACTCATAAAGATGCAGTTGCATGCATGCATCTCACAGAGGTGGATATTGTGTCCTCATAAGATTTGTATTCCAAGGTATTATATGGGCCGATCCCGGCGGCACTGCAATGCCGGGCCGACCCGCGACGGGAGTGGAGCGAGCCCCGAACATCCCGTCAGCTTACAAAAATCAGATTAATATACTGGTCCCTCAGTGAGGGAACTTTCAGATATTAAGCTGAAAAGAACAGATACTACACTTTGATCTTAGCCAAAAGGCCGAGAAGCGATAAAGAAATAAAGTAAAATCGGAGTAGTCATTCGCTTGCGGAGAATCTTAACACCGCGATTCAGAAACGTGACGTCAGCGTACAGCGCCATCTATCGATCAGTGGTGCTACTAACACTAGGTACTACTACTATCGAGTGGGTGACGCACATGATCAATGATAGCGCAAATAGTCTGTTCAAATAATCATAATCGATAGTAGTATCTTCTTCGCGAGCTAAATTCTAATTTATTCTAAACATTATTAGAAGTAGGTTAAAAACAATACGAATTACATTAAGTATTTCATAGACGAAAATAAACGTAAGTGTTACTCTGCCAGAATGTACGAGTACCAAAATCATCACAGTTCCTTCCATTTTCAACGTTGATAAATTGAAATCTGTTCTAAAAGTAACCTGTAAGAAAATTGATTTAGAACAGTAAACACAATATAACTTTAAAGTAGAAGAAGTAAGATATTCTGTAGATAACAAGTTCACTATGAGTAAAATAGAACTTTTTATTTCTTAGTCACTAAACGCTTCAGGGAAGACACCCTTTTAACACACGTTTGACGGTTTGAACCCCATTGCGATAACTTCCATTGTGTATTCAATTGAGGGTTGGACAGAAATAGAGCTATTGTTAAAAACGTGGGGTGACGCAAGACACAAAACGTGGCCAATTTTTCCCTTCAAGGCCAGTAACTATTGAATAAAGTAATACGAGTTTTGAAGGTGAATCGTATTCGCATGTTACTAAAAGAGTAAAGAATATATTTATGCTTATTCTTCTTCTTAGCGCGTCGATAGCAATCTAAATTGTGTTGGTCCCGTGCTTCGGGTGTCAGATCTCGGCAATAAGCGTAAGTCCATCGATGAGTGGCCGACTTTGGGTTTCAGCTCGGTAGGTCTCCTGTACGCAAATAATGTCGCAGTGAGTTATGCGGTAGACATAGGTGAGAATTTCCGATTAGTCCTGTGAGAACCCTTCGATGTTACCGAGACCGCGCACAAAGTTGGTTTTGTAAGTGGACTTTGGATTGCCATCGTGGTGAAAGGATTAGCTAGCCAGCGTGGGGACCCGCTGACTACCCAGGGTGCGCCGGACGTATAGTGTCTCAGTTGATACGTCGCTCGAGGAGACTCCTTTCTTGCCTTATACAGTGTGATTCTTTATAATGTGCACATATCGAAATGAGGGAATCTATGCTTAATTTTATCGATGGAAAAAATATTTAAAAAAATCTAAATATTTTTTAATATTTTTTATGGAATTTTCAAAAATGTTGTCCGCTGTTGTGACCCCAATGTAAACAAAACGGTGTAACTTTTAAACTAAATTATCTATCGCGATGAAACAATTTTATGTAAAAAGTTATGAAAAAAAAAAAGTTTTTTTGATCAAAAAACGTGTTTATTTTCAATTGAGGGTAGTTTTTTTCCACAATTTTCATTTAACGATGACGCCTAATTGCTTCCAATCATTATGGAGTTTGTTTCATCGCGATAGATAATTTAGTTTAAAAGTTACACCGTTTTGTTTACACTGGGGTCACAGTAGCAGACAAAATTTTTAAAAATTCCATATAAAATATTAAAAAATATTTAGATTTTTTTTAATAATTTTTCCGTCGATAAAATTGAGCATAGATTCCCCCATTTCGATATGTGCACATTATAAAGAATCACACTGTATTTATGCTGATGGATGGAGAGGGAGACGAAAACCAAGGAACCTAGTGATGGATTATATGAGGAATGATATGAAAGAAAAAGGAGTAAATGATAGCGTCATGATTAACAGAAGAGAAAAGAAGAAAACCACGTGTTGCCCTGACCGACCCCAAGAAACAGAACAAGAGAAGGAAGATCTTGATGGATTTTGGAAGTAATGATGAAAATAACATATCTATTACATATTAAAGAACAAAGTCCTTGCATTCTTGGGAACATATTAAGTCTTCATCCGTGAGAATACCCTCAAATATAGATCTCGGTCAAATAAAACTGAAAGCATAAATGCAGTCCACAGAACCCTTTGTTTTTTTCGAATGACTCACTTTAAAGTAAAACTACAAACACTAACGGACGACCACTGTAATTCTCTCACTCGTATGTCTTGAGAATTATGGTTGAGAGTCGACCTCTAGTGTCTTCGGTACCTGTACAGCCTGTACTACTACTTCTAAAGTAGTTTATGACTGATTTTTAACTTTAAAATGGTACTAAATTAAGAAACGACAACGACCTAACACAAAAAACTTCAATTACTGCAAGGAGTAGAGCATCTGTCTATTTTATAATAAAGGGGTTCCAAATATACACCTAGTCTATAGCACATTCTGTTCTAACTATCATGCCGAACTGACCGTTTAAGTACGAGTCACTCTGAAACATTGTTCACTGCCTACCTTGGAGACAATTACGTTCCTAGGATCCTCATCTCTTCAAACAAAAGCTTTTCTGAATTCTTAGCCTGTTCCAAGTTTGAATATAATGTTCTTGGTGAAATAATTAAATTGAAATCTGCAATCTGGGAATGAAACGAAAAGATCTTGTTGGTGCTTTCATTAGAATGTCTGTCGAAATTCTGTTCATAAAAGTGCTTAGGCTTTAAAGCCTGCTAGGTAGGTCCTCGGCGGTAAGTAGGTGGGTACCTTAATTTTATTTTGACTAAAATAATATCCACGGATATGAAAATTCATAAGGTGTCTGACTTTTACGAATAAGTGGAATTTTATTTTTTTAGAAAATCAAGTCACACTATGTGAAGTTGAATGTATAGAAGCAGGAATAACGTGGGTAGTGGGTTACCACTACGCAACAGGTAACAGGTGGTCTTTATTTCTTCGCTGTCAATGGCGTCATCATTATTTTGTTTGCTTCCCAATCCATTTGTTGAGTTTATGAAAGAAAGAAAGAAAAATATTTATTTGTCGCAGAAACATACCGTGCACACAGGAAAAAAACAATACACAAACAACGCTTAACAGATATAAAAAAAATACAACAAGCAGGGAAATAAAAAAAAAATATAATAAAACGCACGTCGTGACTGCGACAAGTAGGTTGCCACTCAGCATGGTGCTGTGCTATGGTCACCCACAGCACAGCGCTGGTTTTCAGTGGTCACCCGCGAAAAACGTACGAAAGCCAAGAGCTTCAATATTAGGTAGGTACTTATATAAAACAAAATAAGCAGTGCGCGAACAAACAGACAGACAGACGCAACGGAGGACTTTGTTTTATAATATGAAGTAATTTCATGTTGCAACCTTCTCTTTCTAACTCACAAAGTCCTTCCATCATTTCTTTCCCCTCATAAAATCCATTCATATTCATACACAAAATTTTCCTGACGACATTTTCCTCGTTCTTTGCGTCACGTGCCGATACCATGACAACCGATTACCCCACATCTTTATAAGTGCCACTTTCAAACTTCTTCGTTTTTTGATTGGAATACGCAAATAAACGATATATATGACCTATGCCCAGAAAGGAGGTGATTGCTGAGATGACAAGTAACAGAGAAGTATAGAAGATGAAGTTATGCTAATGATGAACGGTGAACGGTGATGATGATGAAGCACCTTCTGTATGGGCAAAAAAATATTTAATAAACTACCTGAAAAAATTAAAGCGTTAAATCCGGAAAATTTCAAAAAACTATTACTATAAACATATTAATAAATAAATGCTATTACTCACTACAGGAATATCTGGACGATAATTCTATAATTTCTGCTTCAGAAAATTGTACCTAACCCATTTTGACTTTTTAGATTTTTATTTTATTTTTGACATTAGCATTATTATTGACGGCAAGTAACTTAATCTCTTTGACGTTTATTGAAATTAATTATATCCCCAAATTAATATTGACATGCATGTACCTATTTCTTAATATTGATTTTATTACTAATGTGAAAGTTTACATAATTTTATATAATTCTACCAGTCGAAGATATCTCAAAGGTTACATTTGTGTTAAAGTAAAGACAATGTTAATTAAATATATTTGTACGCCTCTGGGCAAAACCTATCTGTAACATCATTATTGTAATTTGACCTATGGTTACAAATAAATCATTCTGATTCTGATTCTGATGATAATATTTCGAACACACTGTAAAAGATCCTTGTACAGCCCTACTCATGATTGGAGCACAATACAACGTTTATTACAATAGGAATGTTTCCTGACTAAACAAAATATGGTTCTGTTTAGTCCGTCTGTTATATTTTGGAAAAATATTCTAAACGTGTTTTTTGTTTTATCAAATAAATCAAAATTGAATAAGATAAAACGCGTCAAAGATCATGAGTGGGGGGCTTTTGACTTCAGTAAGTTATTAAAAATTGCAGTGCGATGTGACGTCACACGAGTTTCCGAAGCACTGTATCGTCTTCATTTTTTGTTTATTTATGTGATTAAAGATAAAATATGTGTCCAATATTTTTTGAAAATCTTTCAACAACCCTATTTGAACTGCTCTATTTCAACGTGACACAGTTGTGGCATTTTGAATAGGCGTACAACGTGATATGTTACGTGTTTCGTATAACAAAAGTTTCAGCTTCAATAACCGTTTTTCAATGAAAACTTTTCTATCCGTTTTGAATGTCACGCGCCAACCGTGACAACCGTGTGACTTGACATTTTATATTCTGGTTTTGTTTACGTTGTTTTTTCGGCGAAGCCAAAAGGAAGGGTAATGATTTTGGCAGTCATTATGTATGTATGTTTGTAAACGAATTTTAATAAATAAGGCGTCAATAGATTCGTAAGAATAGCCCGGGTGACTTATGCTATCTAAATTTTAACATTTCTTTTTATGACGGAATTTAAATGCCAAATTCTAAGCTCGAAAGAAATTAAATTGAGATAATCATAACATGTTTGGTATCAAATGAAAGGTATTGGCGAGTACATCACAAATCTGTATATTATATTATAGTTCAAGTCAACATATACGTTTAGATTGCGGTCAAACAGTTCTCGCGGTCAAGTCTGTGTTACAAACCAACATTATTAAGTAGAATAGTACATTATTAAAGTAACATATTATTACGTATTTTAATGAATACAATACAAAAATATAATTCAAATAAAAGAATAAGTTTAAAAACTAAAACCCGACTACGAATAAAAACGCATTATTAATAAAACCGCGGTCTTAAAAGTATTAAACAAGAAAAATCGTCTAGTGAGTAGTTAATTTGATAAATTATAGAGGACAGTCGTAGTCGCATGCCACCTTGCTAATGGCAACTAGCAGCTGACTTCTGTGTCAATGTAACGCCATAAAGAAGCATCAGGTATCAGTGGCATGTGACTCCGGCTGTCTTAAATAATAATTATCAATTTATCTACTTACTAGACGATTTTTCTTGTTTAATACTTTTAAGACCGCAGTTTTATTAGTCTGCGTTTTTATTCGTAGTCAGGTTTTAGTTTTAAAACTAATTTTTTTATGGTCACTGCATTATTTTTTTATTTTTATTAATTTATTGATCACTAAGGCCGTCACTAAGTAAAGATTTGACATACTTTTGTATAACAAAACTGTCAAAATCTTTACTAAGTGATGGCCTAAGTAATCATTAAAGCTCTCTGAGTGCGGCAGTTAGTGTTCGTTTTGCCTACGTCACGAATTTTGCTTCATTTATTAGTTGTACTTAGAGTGACGTGTGGTGAGGAGCTCGTGGCTTAATAAGAACTGCCACTCGGGTCGATCTAGTTAAGCTGCGCTTGCCTAGGTCGATCTATATTCATATTCATATTCATTTATTGCATTTCATGTTGTTTACAGGTTGTTACATTATGATAGTTCCAAACAATGAACCCTGCTAGGGCACAGCAATGTATAGGCGACAGGTTTTAATTAATTTAACATGCTATCATTATTCATTATTCACATAATTTGTTGATATAGAATAATTTAAATTATTATTATACATTATGTCTATGGATGGGTGACCGCCCATTACATACCGAGTTTCCTCCGTGCCTCGGAAAGCACGTTAAGCTGTTGGTCCCGGGTGCCATATATTGATCTTTGGCAGTCGTTACGGGTAGTCAGTGACCTGAAAGTCTGACATCTAGTCTTACCAAAGGGTATCGTATTACCTAGTATTAACTGGGTTGTGGAGGTCAGGTAGGCAGTCGCTCCATGTAAAATACTGGTATTCAGCTGCATCCGGTTAGACTGGAAGCCGACCCCAATATAGTTGGGAAAAGGCTAGGCAGATGATGACTTAGAGTGACGTGTGGTGTTACGCGAATGGATGAAATTAAAAATAATTACATAAGAGGACGTCTAAAAGTGGCCCCGGTGCCTGAAAAGTTGGGTGATAATCGGTTTTCGTGATATGGGCAATAGGGATGTTTACTGACTTAAAAAATGTGATTCTAATTAGTCCGGCCGTTAGATTATCGAAAAATATTGGATACGTATTTTTGTTTTATAAAATCAAACCTACGTTTTGTTTTAAAAAATTGACGAAGATAGAAGATAAAAACGCGTCAAAGATTTGGGTGGGGGGTGTTGACGTCACTGACCGCTAAAAAGTCATACCAATGTCTTATAGTATGACGTCACACGAGTTTTTAAAGCACTGTATCGTCTTCATTGTTTGTCTACGTGTCTACAAATAAAGAATCTGAATCTGTATCTGAAAAAAGAAAAAATACGTGTGCAATATTTTGTGGTAATCTATCTGACGGACTAATTACTTTTTTTTGTTAAATACCCTATTGGGCATGTGTATAAAAATAGAAAGCTGATGAGAAACCATTTCCAGTAAAAACGTCACTAATCATTTAATTTTTTCGTTAAAATAAAAATATGCTCTATTTTCAATAATATTTTAAAACTTATCCTTGGCCCCACGGATGTTTTTCATGTTGGACATTTATTTTCAAACCTCGCATTTATTCAGAAGAGATTGCAGGAATAAATAATTTACTCCCTTTCCTCACTTCGAGAGTTCACTTGAAATACAGCGGTCAAGAGTTTTCGCGCGCTTAGAGTATCAAATTTTAAAGCCTGCACAAGAAGCAAACTTCAGTAGAACTCAAAATAAAAATAAAACAAGATGGTTCATTAATTGCTTTTTGACAAAGGAAGCGTCGACGTCGTGACACAAACTTAGATCGAAGATTCCAGACCTCCTTTTACGTAACAATATTATAACAAATGATGCTTGTAATTCCCGAAGGGCTAAGGCAGAGGTGGCATTCATAAATCCGGACCACGTGGTCAATTAAGTATAAGCCGGTCTTTGTCACAGAAAAAACCAGTGACTCAGCAGTGGGAATGTTACAAGCCTGTAACGTTCGCACTGCTGCTGTTCTCAATTATATTTAAAAAAAAAACACCCGTAAAAATATACTTCATCATCATCATCATCAACAGCCTATTAATGTTCCTACTGCTGAGACACAGGCCTCCTCTCTTTGAGAGGGAATGGGCTATAATCTACCACGCGGGCCCAGTGCGGATTGGCAGATGTCACATGTCTTCGAATTTTTGGTTCTAAGACATGTAAAGATAATGGCATAAGAGCTGATGATTTTGGATCACACAACCCACATTTTCATACGATGAATTTTTGTAATTAAACTTCTCAACAGATTTGTATGATATTTCATAATATATCTACATACATACATACATGCATGCATAGTTCATAAACTAGATTAACACGTAGGATATTTTTTATCCCGGTAGTACCTACGATCTTATGGGGAAATTACCAAACTCCACACGGACGAAGCTGCGGGCGTCGGCCTGCTAGTGATTTTATCACACTAACTGCCGTACTCAGAAATATTTAATGATTATTTAAGCCGTCACTTAGTAAGGGTTTGACATAATTTTGTATGAGAAAACTGTCAAAACCATTACTAAGTGATGGCCTAAGTAATCATTAAAGCTCTCTGAGTGCGGCGAGTTTGTGAGTGTGTGAGTGCGTATGTTTGTTACTTCTTCACGCAAGAACTACTGAACGGATTTAGATAAAATTTGGTACACAGATAATTTATAACCTGGATTAACACATTAGATACTTTTTATCCTGATTTCATCTTCTCGTGGGATAATTTTCGAGTTGTAGCGGGTGAAGCCGCTGGCAACAGCTACATAACATTGTCATAATTATACACAGAGAACAGGGTACGGAAAATATCAACCAATTTATTTATTCGTTGACCTATATTTAAAACAGCTTTAAGGTTTCCTTTTAATCAGGAAGTTTCAACTTCATGTATTGAATGACTATTGTTGTAGATTTTGTACAGCTTCCCAAGAATTCATGGCAAAGATCAACGCGCACTTATTTGTGTTTTGCATAGAGGACTAAAAAATTAAAAACCGGCCAAATGCGCGTCGGATTCAAGCATGAATGTTTTCGGACCAAACCATTGTTCGACAGAAAAAAAAAATGTTTTTTTTAATTTTATTTTGTTTCTGTCTCTTGTACGGAGAGCCGTTATATTTAAACCCCAAAGGAGGCGAGCTTATTGTCAGTCACCGGGCACAAATCCAGACTCAGTGATTACTACTAAAAAATCCATAGGGTATTACTCAATAACGCATTCCCCGACCCGTAAATCCACGTAAATCGAACTCATTACCCGATGCGCAGCAGGACCAAGCAGTCCTAAGCTAGGAGTATCAAAGCAGTCGACTTTTCTTTTAAGACCTGTATACTCCAATGTTCATTCTACTTACTAGCAATAAAGCCATTGTACAAACAGAAACTGAATTTTATTGTTTTATTCATCAGGCATTCCTGCTGGCCCAGTAATAAAATATGAAGCATCTTTAGTTTCCAGATGCAGGCAACGGTACAATAAAGGTAGCCTTTTATTTCTTTGCTTTGCTTTCAAAGTCTTTTGAAAAGGTAAGTTTGTAAGTCTTGTTTTGGTAAGAGAATCGTATGATATTACATTGTTTTGAATGTTCCAAGACTTAATGTTTGTATTTTATTTTATTGTTTTTCTTTTATTGGCTTAATTGAAATAAATGACTTCGGCATGGAAAAGAATGAGTCAAGTTTTTAGTTAAATATTAAGAACTGTTCCTGCATCAATGGATTTTGCCTCTATAGGTCACTTATATGAATTACTTTTAGTCTGAGGAGGCCTGTATCTCAACAAGGCGAACTTTATGGTCTGATAATGCTTTATGCACAGTAATTAAAGCTCCTTCCGGCTTTTTACTCTAGTAAAATCTAAAATACCACCTCCAAATAAAATCACTACCTTTTATCAGCCAACTTGTAGATATAAATGTAAACCAAAAGACCGCAGCTTCGTCAACAAGATGAAGTATAATAATAATAAGTGCTAGTTCAACAAAAAAGAAACAGCTAGCACTTAAAAGACTACCAGTTTACTCAACAAAAGATAACGAGCGAAAATCTAGTAATGGATCATAATAAAAACTGGCGAATTCAATGAAGAGCATTTATGGTCATAAATCATTCCCCTGACATCGTTAAAGTAAGAAAAAGCCGATCAAGTGCGAGTCGGACTTGTACACTAAGGGTTCTGTACCCGCCCGTCGGGGATGCGGGATGTTGTGAGAGATACCGCGGCCTTGACATTTAGGGCTAAGAAGGAACATTGGTTTTTAGTCAGTAGAAGTCTGACACTTAATTTCGCTAGAGCGGGAGGGGTTATTTGATGATTTTCCAGACCCAAAAAAAGGGTTCTGTACCAAGATACCGCGGCCTCGACACAAAGGGCAAATATGGGTGGTTTTTTTGTCAGTAGAAGTCTGACACTCCCTACCACTTTGCCCTGAGCGGGATGAGTCATTTGATGTCCCACCCTCCAAGGAAAAAAACAAAGGGTTCTGTACCACCGTGCAAAATAATCGCAATCAAAAACGCTGAAAAACGCCCCCGTTTCCTGTATGAGTATCCCTTTTTATTGATATTATTAGTTGTTACAGCGCCTATATTGTCTATAAAAATGACATTTTGAATCGCCACGCTATCATTTTACTCCTTTTATTTTCTTTTATCCATTACGATAAATCAATAAATAAAAAATTAAAATAAATCCATCTTTTCTTTGGTCTTTCTATTCCTGTGTACGAAAATGTCATAAAATGTGCCCATCTCATATTACCGTTAAAAATATACAGTTCTGTAACAGATGAACACATAAATGCATAAACATAACATCGGAGTAATAAAGTCCCGTTTGCTCCCTTTGGTTACGGAACCCTAAAAAATGTCAGATATATCCTTTAATTCAGAACAGAATTCGCTCAGAACCGAAACCGAGACGACAGACCAATACAAATTTTATCGTAATGGAAATAATTTCATTTCGTATTTATTTTAACAATGCAAATGGCGAAAATTTCCATACATATAATGAGTATAAAGATAGATAAAACAATACAATCGAGAACGATTTGATGTTTCTATTTGAAAATGTTTTGCTTTCTGGGATATGGGTTTTACGTATATTATTGAAAATTTCCAATCAATTAGGTAGTATTTGGCGCCAAAAAGATAAACGCTAAGGAATACATTATAGAGGACGACGATGGAAAAGAGATGGCTTCCATCCAAAATTCATACATACATACAATAAGTTCGATTAAAGATTCGGTTAGTACGTTAAACGGTACAAGTATTGTGACACAAATTAATCAGTTGTTCCATACAAAAGTGCGATTCCTATAATATCTACCGTACTGTGGAAATGAATGTTGTGAGCAATGTTTATGAAACGCCTTTTACAGTTTAGACACAAATTATTTGACAATGGATTTTACCCTCTACAAACGAGACTGTATAACATTTTATTTGAAATCTTGACCTTGGGTCTCCAACATTGACGTCAAAACCAAATATCGCTAAAGTAGTCGATATAAAATCCATTAAATTTATAGTAACGATAGTAACTTTGGTGTTTCTGTTATTATGATTGCTCTCAAGATATCTGCAGCTATCGTATCGTGTCGTTTCGTATCGCTTTAGATCCAGACAATCTTGGTAGGATATAAATAGGTGTGTTCCAGGATACACCACAATCATTCACGGTCCGACCCTTTCCGTATTAAAATTTGGTCTACACTACCATCATCTCATTCTTCTGTCAAATTTTTGATTTAACCTAATTTAATTTAGGTAGAATAACTTCAATTCGTTGGAAATATTACAAGTATATCGAAGCTTACCTTTTTAGTTGTTTGTTTGCCGGATGACAGGATTCTTCCAAAAAGTTTTTACTCGCTCTTTTTTGTATTATTTATTTAAATAATATCGATAGCTTACCCTGTAACAAAGAAAACACTTTATTAAATACTGTTCCATAGTGGGATTGAGGGGAGGTAGGGCGTGGCTACTGTGATGGTGAGTAGTTAAGTCATCATAATAATTCTCTTCCCCTCCCAATTTGTTTGGGGTCAGTGCAGCATGTATTCTTCTTCCACTACTCTGTGACTCGTCATCTTAGCAGTCTGTTACCTCCTTTTTTTTGGGCCCTTCCAAGTTGCTAACATCTCTTTGAGGCGCGCGTGGAGCACGAACGCGCCGTCGACACGGCCTGTCGTCGCCATAAGACGGACGGACGGCGAGCTAGCCCATTACTCACCGTCCACAGGCCCGCGTCTACGGTGGCCGGAAGCCGTGTCTGTTACCTCCTTTCGAGCCATATCATACTACACGCAGTCTTGGGAACCTAACTGTCTTCTGAATGAGACTTTTATTTATTTATTTATACTTCATGCACAAAAGTGGTACATAGGCGGACTTAATGCCACAAGGAATTTTCTATCAGTCAACCGTAGGGTCAAATAGGACAGCACTGTGGTAGGGTATAACAAAAACAAAAAATAATTAGTAATAGCAAACCATTTTGTTATATAAATAGATATAAATACTAATACATACACAGTACAGAGAGAATTTAATAAACTAATGTATATTATAATACATACAAAACAGTCTAAAAACACGAGAAACCTTGTAAATAATACTGTGACCGGAGATTCGATTATGAGCAATTTAGTCCGATTTCAAAATGTACTTTCGAACTGCTCTTTTGAAAGCCATTTTGCTTTCGGCTTTTTTAATCCCAAGGGGCAGCGCGTTCGAGTGCTTAATAGTTCCAAGTTGTCTGATTATCCCAAATGCCTAAAGACCTCCTCTCAAACAAACTTTCATGGAACTTTTTCTCGTAGTAACTGACATAGTCGTTACGAATACTAAGCACGAAGCCCTGAGTCGGGGCTGCGGATTGTTCGCAAGAGATACCGTAGCCTCGGCACAAGGAGCATGGGTGGTTTTTAGTCAGTAGAAGTCTGACACTCCCTTTAGCTCTGCTCAAGAGTGGGAGGGGTTATTTCATGATTTCCCACCCCCCAAAAAAATAAAATATAAAAAAGCCCTGAGTCCGATTCCCGGTTCGGGTAAATTGTTATTTGGATTTTCAATCAAGAGTTTCTCAGTAGCAGCCAAAGAGTCTGGATTTGTGCCAAGCTGATTGCAATAGGGTCACCCCCTATAGGGGGTCATCTTATGAGATGATGCCAATAAATCACTGGCGAAATGTGGGTGTACATTAGTACACCCTAATCGTATTAACGAAACCACTGCCTAACCCTTCGGAGATTACAGGCGTGATAATAATGTTAGGTCGCAAAACTTTCCAAGTCTCTCATGTTTGACTTGTCTTCCAACGAGTTTGACCCTTTTTTTTTTTTTGGTGGGTGTAAAATCATCGAATAACCCCTCCCGCTCTTGGGCAGAGCGAAAGGGAGTGTCAGACTTCTACTGACTAAAAACCACCCATGTTTCTTCTTCGCCCTCTATGTCGAGGCCGCGATAACTAGTGGACTACCCGCGGCCAACGAGTTTGACCCTAATGACCGCTTTTATCTACAGCGCCTGCTTCTAAATCCTTATTATAATTTTATGCAAAGCTGGCTGCCAAATATTCGCTTTTTTCTCTGAATTTCTACCCTTTACCAGCGCAAGTTGAAGTTCTTAAGCATTATTTTACTACAGACATCGATTTAAAGTTGTTAAGGTTATAACTTTGGAAGAGCTTATGTTTGGCATCATCGAAATCTTATTTGGGGAGATGACTCTATTTCAAGAACCACAAAAAATCTCAATAGATAGAAAGTAAAAAATAAGCGAATAAAAGAAGAAGATTAACGGGGTAACAAGTGCCTTTCGACTTTGTAAAGGGATTTTAGCACCCTTTATATTTTAAATGTACCTACTTATGTACCTACTATTTATAGTGATGTTTAGAGGAACAATACCCATGCATGAATAAACATCTATGTAGCTAGGTATGTAGTTATATCAGTTTAGGTTGCGTATGTCCACTACGTAATTTTAACCACAAATGACTATTACGACATTTAGCACTTTATTTAATAATATCTTCCTTCCTCATTAGATCCTATCAAATTACATAGTTTTGAAATGAGGAAAATTAATTTAAAATTTCATAATATGTTTAATCGTTTTAATTTCATTTAATCAAACTATAACCCACGAGAGAGCAGCGGTGGCCCAGTGGTGGCGGCTCCGACTTACGAACAGTAGGTCGTGGGTTCGAATCCAGGCAGGCACATTACTTTGTGTAATTTATTTCATCACCGCTGCTCTCAAAACGGTGAAGGAAAACATTATGAGGAAACCGGCATGCCTTAGAACCAAAAAATTCGAAGACATGTGACATCTACCAATCCGCACTTGGCCTGCGTGGTAGATTATAGCCCATTCCCTCTCAAAGAGAGGAGGCCTGTGTCCCAGCAGTGGGAACATTAATAGGCTGTTGATGATGATGATGATGATAACCCATGAGTATAAACAAGCTATGTAAAATTAAATTAATGATGGGACACAACGTCATGCACTCAAAACAATGTGCTAATGGATCCGTTGAAGTATTACAGGAAAATTAAAACACTAAAAGTTTTCAGCAGAAAAGTTAGAATTTTGTCCATTCATTCCGTAAGTAACTAGGAGGTTCCCAGGATCGAAATAAAAATCGCAATCACGAGGAGAACAAGTGCATTTTGGCTTCGTAAGATTCTTTTTTTTTATACTTAGCCATTATTTTATTTTCCAATACTCTTAGACTATGCTTTGAAAATAATAATACAACTACAAAATAGCGTGCGTCAATCAAATACTTGTAACGTAAGTGTTGGTGTCGAATGGAATATTGACCACGTGGTATTTATTGACGTAAGGAAAAGGTCTTTGATTGGTTCTTGACTGCCGCTACAGAAATATATTATAATTATACTAGCGGACGACACGCGGTTTCACCCGCGTAGTTTCCGTTCCAGTGGGAATACAGGGATAAAAAATAGCCTATGTTACCCGGGGATAGTGTACCTTCCCAAAGGTGAAAGAATTTTTCAAATCGGTCCAGTAGTTTCGGAGCCTATCCGTCACAAACATACAAACAAATCTTTCCTCTTTATAATATTAGTGTAGATAACAAGTGCTAATGAAATTTTCGTTTTCACCACTTACTGTAAGACTTTTAGGCGGGAATTATGTTTCATGGATAAGGATTTTAAGAGACAAAATAACTTATTCGACAGAGTAAATCATATTTGATGCAAATTAACGTAAAAACGATTTGGAAAAGGCTTTCACAAATTTATTTTTTCAATAGCAGTAATTTTTTTCATGTTGCTCGATTCAAAGTAAAAGCCAGCTCTCAAATAAGCTGTAAACAGGGATGGGATGCATATAAATATGTGGTGCAGTGATAAGTCAGGTCCGGTCCGCTGTAACAATGATTGGTGGGCGGAAATAACTACCGCCAATCATTGCAACAGTTCCACAACTGACTTCAAACTTAATGGTACAAAATAATTGTGGGATTAAATTTCAGTAATAGGGAAATATAGATAATTGGACACTATCACTACTCAAACACTCACTCACTCACTCTCTGGGTTCAAATACAAGTGCGTGTGCCCGGAGCCCCAGCGCAGGGCAAAAACATTAATTAATATAAATTGAACATAATTTAATTTAATTTTTTAAATGCAATTTTATAATAAAATGTCTTAGATTTTTGTAATAATGTAATTTATGAATTTAATGTCCAGTTTTAATTTTTAAATGTATTTATTTAATTTAATGTTTTAATTTTTTCAATGTATTTATTTTAATGTAAAGTTTTAATTTTTGTGATTTAATCTCCTAATTTTTGATGTAACATACTATATAAGTCTCTACTAACACAAATTATGGACCAAAATGTCTGAAATAAAAAGATTATTTTTTATTTTTTTTTACTACTAAGGATAAAGTCGTAACAATTTTACGAGGAAATTAAAGTGACTATTACATGTGACTGACTCGTAGGTAGACTCGTAGGTGAGTTTTGCGAAATACATTATAAATAGTATTGCTCATGACTGCGAGAAAAACACCTTTGCCTAACCCTTCAGGAATGACAGGCGTTATATTACTTCCAAAAGCAATATACAGATACAAGAACGTAATCCCGTTCTGACATTTAATTTGCAGTACTGTATGAATGTTAAACCGCAATATTAAGAGGAACACCGTAATCTACGGTCGATTTACCGAAAAAATTACGTCAAAATTGCAAAATTTACTCTGTATCCGCTATTCGTTAAGAGAGAGATTCGAATAAATGTTCACGGCTCCTGTACCTCAATTCTTTTTGTTTATTACTTCTCCCTTAAAACCTACACAGAATTTTGTGAAAATGTTTTTGAGAAATTTTAATAATGAAACTTTAATGTTTTTACGTAACGTGCTTACATAATAAATCATACATACCCACGACCTTCGTCCGCGAGAAATTAAAATATGACTTACCTATTTGAATCGTATTTTCTTAACCATTTCATGGGTTTTTATTTTTTTGCACGGAACTCTATTCCTTTTACTAATAATAGAAGTTAGAAGTTTCTCAAAACAACAGCTATTTGCAAAAAAAAACCATCTAAATCGGTTTGGTTATTTCTGAGATTAGCCGGAACTAAGAAACAAGAAGTAGATAATTTGTTTATTAGCCCCGTTTAAGAGTCGTTATTTAGTATAATATATAAATCGATTTCCCATTAAGACAACTTTTTACAGGTATTTACTACCCGACTGCGGCGAAGCCCAAAAGGAGGGTTATGAAAACTTGGAAGCAGGCGGGGTTCATTTGAATATTAAATTATGAAATGAAAATAGAATGGACCCCGCCTGCTTCCAAGTTTTGTTTAATTTAAAATGTGCTTGTTTTTTGCTTTTCAGTCTTTTCAGTCGGGTTTTTTAGTTTTTTAACTACTTTTTTTTATTTCATATAACGTAGGTAGATTGTTTGCAATTAGACTTTGAATCGGTACGGACCCGCCCACCGCTGTTTATTAAAAGTTGACGTTTCCAAATCGGCCGGGACATTTGAGTGGTTACACATGAACCGACTGTCTATGTGACCTCCACACCCCAGTTTTCTACTAACACTTAATACCCCTTCGTGATAGACGTATAACACCGAAAAAAATAAGCCAGTATTTTTCACACCATCTTATCAATACATTGTCTGGATCAGATCAGATTTCCGTTTCCTCTCTGTTTTTCGTGTACTTTGGTCCTTTTGTCTATATTTTAGCCTGTTTGTCGCTCAAGTTGTTGACTTTCATATTAATGTCGCCTTTCAGATCTTGCTAATGCTTTTCGGTCTTGTATAGATTGGGATGCCATTAGGCCGGCACACATTTATTTATTTTTCTTGTATTAAATGTTGGGGTCTATGTGTAACACAATATTTTGAACCCTAGGTTGTTTGTAGGCGCATTTACGTACTTAAAAAATGTGATTCTAAATAATCTGTCTGTTAGATTATCGAAAAATATTGGATACGTATTTTTACCCGACTGCGGCGAAGCCCAAAAGGAGGGTTATGTGTTTGGCGTGTATGTATGTATGTATGTCCGTTTCTTTGTTCCCTCATAACTCCTAAACGGATGAAGGGATGTGAATAAAATATACGTCGTTAGATTCGTCTTGATGGCGCGAGTGTCACTGGCTACATTAAAATTAAAAAAGAAAAGAAATTAGCGGATTTTGGGGGCCTTATAGCGTATATCAAAAAATAAAAAATAATCCATTACCATCGAGTAGGGTATCAAAATAAGGGTTTTAAAAGGAGATTACAAAAATATATTACACTTATATGTTTAAAATAAATTCAAAGTCACAAATCATATAAACGAACACAAAAGTTAAATCATCTGCCAAGATTTTTACGGGACCAACGAAAGAACAGACACAAAAGAACTAAAAAGTTGGAAATAACAAAAATAGTTAAAAAACTAAAAAACTTGACCGAAAAAACTGAAAAGTAAAAAACAAGCACGTTGAATTATGAAATGAAAATAGAATGGACCCCGCCTGCTTCCAAGTTTTGTTTAATTTAAAATGTGCTTGTTTTTTACTTTTCAGTTTTTTCAGTCGGGTTTTTTAGTTTTTTAACTATTTGATTTATCAAATCAATACGTCAAATCAATGATTGACGAAGATAAAACGCGTCAAAGATTTGAGTGGGGGTTGGGGACGTCACTGACCGCTAAAAAATGTCATACTAATGTCTTAGAGAATGACGTTACACGAGTTTTCAAAGCACTGTATCGTCTTCATTGTTTGTGTTCACGTGAAAAAAGAAAAAATACGTGTCCAATATTTTTTGGTAATCTATAATAAAATAAATAAAATATAAAAAGTCTTTTATTCCATGCAATTACAAAATAATTTTACAATATTGGAATTTTAAATCACATGCTTGTAATGATTATTATCAATTCAATTATAAAATATGTACCTATCTGATAGAAAAAAATGCAGTAATCACAATATACATCGTAAATTCATAAAATAGATAGATTATTATTATTTTTAAGATTAATCAATACTTATTCACTATTATTTATTTATATACTATATATGTATTTGTTTTTCTTCTTCATTATAATTATTATTATTCAAGTTATTATTTTTAATTTTTACATGCATGCATGGACCCCTCTCAGGTGAAAGCCTCCTCCAAAGATTTCCATTTAAGTATCTCTGTCTCTGGCGACATAAATCCAGTGCGATCCAGCGACTTTACTATTGTCATCCTCCCAGTGCGCGTACGGTGGACCGACGCGCCGCTTGACTTGTGTGTGGACCTTCCCATGTAGTTACTTTCGATGTCCATCTCTTATCTTCGAGTCGTGCTACGTGGCCAGCCCACTTGAATTTTAATCTTTGAGCATATTTGAGCGCATCTACTGTATTGGTTATGCTTCTTATTTTTGTATGACGGATTCTGTGTGTTTTCTTATATTGAGCATGCTACGTTCCATTCCCCTCTGGCAAGTTATTATTTTTTTCTTGATATTATTCGTAAATTTTAGTAATCTATATGACGAACTAATTAGTTTTTTTTTGTAAGCTACCCTATTAAGTAAGTATGTTATTTCATCATCAATTCCTGTAGAGATCAGACATCAGTCACCAAGTAATATTTGGTAATAATTTTGTGGCGTAACTGACCATTCTTACCTAGGTTTTACGCAACTGTTGGGCTCCGATTCCAATATCTTCGGATGTAGTTGAATTTCAATATTTCACATGGAGGGACTGCCTATCTAACCTTCACAACCCATTTAGCATTGGGTAATACGATAACCCTTGGTAAGCCTGGTGGTCAGACTTTCGGGACACTGACTCCCTGAACTACTTGGCTTAACGTGCTTTCCAATGTATGGAAAAAACTCGGTATGTAATGAGTGGTCACCCATCCAAGATCGACCCAAGTTATTATAAGTACCGTTAATATGCGGCGGCGACCTCTCGCGCCCGGCCCTGGTGCAAGCCATGGCCCGGGGCAAGGAGGAATGGGACGCCGTCGCCTCCTTCTGCGAAGCAGTGATGCTAGCGAAGGAGGTGGCGGAACGCGAGAGGGAGAGAACCTCTCGTCCCAGCCGCCGCGGGAGGCGCTCCGGGCGTCGGGGTTCCCGCGATGACCTCCGGCCACCGTAGACGCGGGCCTGTGGACGGTGAGTGATGGGCTAACTCGCCGTCCGTCCGTCTCACGACGAAAACAGGCCGTGTCGACGGCGCGCTCGTGTTCCACGCGCGTCTCAAAGAGATGTCAGCAACATGGGAGGGGCCCGAAAGGGCCGACGCCTGTCGGGGCCGCGGGTAGTCCAACGGTTATCGCGGCCTCGACATAGAGGGCGAAGAAGGAACATGGGTGGTTTTTAGTCAGTAGAAGTCTGACACTCCCTTTCGCTCTGCCCAAGAGCGGGAGGGGTTATTCGATGATTATACACTCACCAAAAAAAAAAAAAAAGTACCGTTAATATATTTTTGATACAGGCAAAATCGACTGAAACATTTCCCACACTACTTTTATTATTACCTTGGCAACACATATTAGGATAGTTGCGATGTTGTTCCAAGAGATACAAAAGGTCTATTCAAATCACTGATCCCTCAAGGGGCTTACACGAACGTTACGCAGTAGAAAAACTGCCACAGTTACTTTACAAACCATCCTGAGTAACAAATCGTTACTGAAAACAAGAGATGGGTACCGCAACAATTGAATGGAGACCGTACTGTAAAGAGAATAATGTTCACTCTGGTTTTGGCACACTTGTCTGGAGAGAGGCGATACAATCCTTTCAAGGGAGGTTGCCGCGATTCTTCATACAAAAGTATTTCCCTTTATTACTTTCTGAAAATATCTACTACTAAAGCCATATTTTTTTCTTTCCATAAAATCAGGATCTGCTATAAACACGTACCTGTCATTTCCTTCTCCTAAGTAACTAATAAGTCAAGAAAATATGACCCTCAAAAATAAGTGCCCCATTTTTACGGTCGTGATTAGAGAACTACTCGAAAAGTTCAGACTTTTTCAAAATAAATAATTACTGAAGAGGGCCAGTATTCGGAGAAAAAAGGGAAGTACGAAACGTTGATATCTTGATTTTTTGTGACTGAATCGGTCTGAGCTGCAGCTGCCCCAAAAGCTTTCCACGGGGCAGGCTTGGCACAACGCAGCGGAAACAGTTTTTTTTAATAATATTTACCTATTTTGACAGAGATGCAAAATCGGAGGTGAAACTCTCAAAGCACGAAACTTGTAGTGTCAGACGATGTTACGGACGTTTGCCACTCCGTATCACTGACGGACATAAGATTAGTTCGGGGCCCGAACTAATAATGAATGACAACACGATTGGACTGGACAGTTGCCCCTACTCCCTGAGTGCTTTCAACATTCATGAATCCAAAAATAGTTTTGAATTGTGTGTACCCACTTTCAAGTTTTGAGCAACTTTCTGACGAGAACATATTTTCCCCGTATCTTCATTGACGGACTAAGAGAGTTGGTTTGTCTTTTAAGGGTTAAATTTGGGTAAAATATTTGTATAAAACAAATTTTTACGAAACTTTTTGTAACATATCGCAGTGTTACTTATGTATTATTAAAATAGATTATATAAGCTATTTTTTGATAAAAGTAGTATTTTACCGACCTCATTTCGTCTATTTGCTGCCCTCATCCCAATTTATTTGGAATCGGGGCTGCATGCCTTCTTCCAAACTTATCTATTATTGGTCCTCCCAGCAGTGACCTCTTTTCTAGCCATATCATCCTTCACACAATAAAAAAAAAGACCATAAATCGTTTCTTTGGTCTTCCTCTCTTATAGCCATCATTTATAGACATTTTTTTATAAGCGCTCGGCGAAATAATAACCGTTGCAAGCAAGATCTACATCTTGTAGGTTAAGCCGCGTAATCCAAGGTCGGTCGGTGGATGGGTGACCGGTGACCGATCATCCATTACATACGGAGTTTCCTCCGTGCCTAGGAAAGCATGATAGGTTTCGGTTTTCATTTGAAGAGCTTTGGCAGCCGTTACAGGTAGTTAAAGTCTGACAAGCAGTTTTATCAAGAGGTATCATATGACAGTACTGACTGAGCTTTGGACGTCAGATATGCAGTCGCTGAATGTAAAAATACAAAAATAGTTGAAAAACTAAAAAAACCGACTGAAAAAACTAAAACCCGCTTAGGAGTTTTGAGGGAACAAAGAAAAGGACATGAATACATACACGCCAAACACATAACCCTCTTTTTGGGCTTCGCCGCAGTCGGGTAAAAATACCTAATGATCAGTTACGCCACAAAATTGTTACCAAAAATTACTTGGTGACTGCAGATGTCTGATCTCTACAGGAATTCATGAACACTAGCGATAGTGCCAAACACGTAGATTATACGACTAATTTTGGATTACCATCGTCACTTTACAATCAAGTGTTCAGCTGCAGCAATATAGTCTGGAAGCAATCCAACAAGGTGAGACAGATCCATCATCTGTCTAACCTTTTTGAACTTTATGCAACTTGGCTACACCTATGGATCAAATCAGGTCGCTGAAATAGGTACATCTATATTAATCTGTGTTATTATTAAGTATCTATACTAGCAGCGGTAACCCAGTGGTGGCTGCCCCAACAAACGAACGTACGTCGTGGGTTCGAACCCAGGCAGGCGCATTACTTTGTGTAATTTATTTCATCACCAATGCCAAAAAAATTAAGAACCCGTCCCTCCCCTAGAGAGGAGGCCTGAGTCCCTGCAGTGGGAACATTATAGGCTGATGATGATGATGATGATGATTTATCCTACTACCATTATAACGAGATAAAAGTAAGTTTGAATGTAGGGGCAATCTGTGATACGATTATCCCATTTCAAAAATTATTTTACTGATGGATAGCTTTAGCAACACGATTATCGGGCGAAATCACGAAAATCTAGTCAAAAACATTTCCCTTCAAAACGCTGACTGACAAAAGCCAGTCCCAAGGTAGGTAAATAGTTGGATAGAATTCCAGCTATGACCTGCATTTATCAAACGAGATATCGTAAAATACGCCGTAAATTCACATCGCATATGAAAAATGACGCAAAGAGCGATTTATCGGCGATTTAAGTTACATATGTTGACGATATTTATGCTTGTTTTCCAGGTACTAGACTACAGATATTGTTACTTGCTGTTGGATTGTCGAAGCTCTGCTCAGCACCAAGAATAGGGATGTATGACTAAACAAAATGTGACAAAATGTGATTTTAATTAGTCCGTCTGTTAGATTACCGAAAAATATTGGATACGTATTTTTTGTTATATCAAATCAATTAAAATTGACGAACATAAAATGCGTCATAGATTTAATTGGGGGTTTGTGACGTCACTGACCGGTAAAAATGCCATAATAATGTTTTAGAATACGACGTCACACGAGTTTTAAAAGTCTAACCGCACTTAGTACCTGGCCGTTATGAATTGTTAGGCAGCCACAGTCGGCTCCCCGAGTCCAGAGCGTACTCTCATGGTAGTAGGACGTGCGTATAGTTCGCGCGGGTCTCCTGGACCCAACCAGGCATACGATGTGACGTTTCTATGTAAGTATTAGTTGCCTGTGTTTTTAAAAATTGAAGTTATTTTTGGGATTAAATTAAACATTTTCTACATTAATTTAGTTTCAAAATGAGGAGCCATCTGTGCGATGATGATATTGGTAATTTATTACTCGACGCGGTTGAAGAAGATGACGTAATTTTTAACTCAAGTGAGAAGAGTCCGATCACGAGTGTCACGGAAGGAAGGCATCTGATTCAGAGGCAAAAACCAAAAAAATTGTAGAGGTTGTTGCGGAAGCAAGTGCGTCAGATTCTGAAATGAACGTGCCGTTGTTTTCGCTAGCTTCATTGCCGAAAGGAGAGCGTACGAAGGTAAGGATAGAACTTTTTGACATAAAAACCATACAGTTCCATCTTTACATTCGTTTGCTAGATGCTACGTATTCCCAGTCAAGGAAGATCGCAAAACGCAATATACATATTTGTGGTAAGAGTTAATTATGCCTGGATCATGCAATTTTCCAATGTGCAATTTGCTTTCGAACCTAGGCTCTGGAAAATGTTAAATGTTTATAGAAGTGATGAAGACTGAATATTCTCTAGTTATTTAATTAATTCATAGAAGTGCTCTTTATAGTCTGATTGAGATCTCTTTAGTTTTTAATAAGTGCAAGTGTGTATGACTGTAACGTAGTGTAGTATGTATGTAACGATGTTAAAAAACTTTTTTAAATACACTACTTAAGTTTAATTGGCATTAAAATTATTAAACGTTGTTGATTTGCAATACTTTTTTATTTTATTTTCTAACATACACCTCTAGTAATACCTCTAGTAAATATTAGTAAATTTTAATTACAAGTTAGTAATCGGGTCTTATAAACCCACCAGGCATACCGTGTAACTTTTTGCCACCAAGCATGCCGAAGGTTAAATCCGTATTACCTAAGAATAGAAAAACTCCTGACATTCCACGAACATGACAAAAAGCTATTGTAATCCTTTCTATTGTTCCACTTTCAGCTACCTCAAATTATCTTACATAAAAGATTCTCCTTAAATGTTTATAAGAAAATGTAATAAACGACCTAATATTTGTAATAAACTCAAAAACATTTAACAAAATTTGTTTGAGTTATTAAAATAATTATCTAACTTAGTCGAAATAATAAACATCATCTGCCTAGCCTTTTCCCAACTATGTTGGGGTCGGCTTCCAGTCTAACCGGATGCAGCTGAATACCAGTATTTTACATGGAGCGACTGCCTATCTGACCTCCACAACCCAGTTAATACTGGGTAATACGATACTCTTTGGTAAGACTGGTTGTGAGACTTTCAGGTCACTGACTACCTTTTTTTTTAATGGGACAAGCCCGCCTCACTATTCCCAAACCACTGTAACTTCTGTAAGCCAGAATCAACAGTGGCGACCACAAGAAAAGCGCCGAGACAATGAAGCTCGACGAAGTCCCAGAGAAATGATTTGACTGTCTTGGATCCCGCAACGAAATTAATCAGAAAAGAATAGCGGAGGAGTAGGAAAAAACAGAAATTTCCACTTCCCTCCATATCAGCAGGAGACAGAAAAGAACAAGGCCAATAGGCACACAGGGACGCATACAACTGGGATAAGCCCAGTTGCCTAGCACCACGGATATTGTTGTCATTAATATTACTGGGTCCTAAGTTGTGAGCTGTTATATTTGATTCCAATAATAGGTATGACAAAAATGCTTGAACGCACGGAAATTTGTTCTAGTTTCTACAAGGTCCGTATAGTAAATAACTCCGGATGTAACCTGTACACTATCCAACATTATATTACGTTCATTCTGCCAAAGACTACACTCCCATAAAATGTGATGTGCAGATTGTTCATATTCGCAGTCAGATGTAGAACATTGACAAAAAGGCGACGCAACAAGCTTGAAGGAAAATAATTTACTCTTAAAGTTACCATGACCTGTGAGAAATTGGGCAACACAGTGATCCACTTCCAGCCATGTCCTGGCCAGCCGCTCACGAACGGATGGAAAGAACTGGTGGAGGTGTCGGCCTTTGATGGAATTATCCCACCTACATTGCCATTCTGACAAAAGATCCTCCCAGACGTCAGTCTGTGGTTTAAGTAATCTAGCTATTTTAGTACGGTCACGTTGTGTTAAAAAGTCTGCGTCCGCGGTCTCTCGTGCGCAGTAGTACATTGAAGCACGGCGCTGCACTTCAAGATCGACTGGAAGTACTCCTGCCAGTACCGGTAAGGCTTCAGTACTAACCGTCCTATACGCTTTACACAAGAAAATCAAGGCCAACCGCTGGCTTTGAAGTAATTTACGTCGTGCCGCTCCTATGGTGGCCCTATCAGCCCAAACTGGTGCCCCGTAGCACATACACCCCAAGTAAGTAGCCCCATAGATCGTCTTCAGAGTTACAAATGATAAACCCCACGTAGATTTAGATATTCTCGTTAAGGCATAAAAGTTCTTTTTAGCTTTTTCACCGACGGTTTTTATATGTTCAATGAATGAAAAATTTCTCTCTAAGACAAACCCAAGGTAGACTGACTACCTGTAACGACTGCCAAAGATCTATATATAGCAGCCGGGACCAACGGCTCACCGTGCTTTCCGAGGCAAAGCATGTAATGGGCGGTCACCCATCCGCAGACCAGCCTAGGCAAGTTATTATTAAGCCACGAGCTCAAAAGAATAAACATGGAATAAAATTGATATTTCTTGTGTCTTTCCTAATATTAAAACGTGCTAAGAATATTTATGGCTGCCGGATCTGAGGAAATATGAATATTATTTAAATGTATAATTTTTTTACTGCCGTACTCAGAGATATTTAATGATTACTTAAGCCGTCCCTTAGTAAAGGTTTGACATATTTTTGTATGAGAAAACTGTCAAAACCATTACTAAGTGATGGCCTAAGTAATCATTAAAGCTCTCTGAGTGCGGCAGTTAGAGACTTACTTTAATTCATGATGTGCAGGAAGCTAATGATTGAACACTTTTTCTTCTTATCCTGTGGGCAGTAAGGTCTAACGACCACACCCACCCCCAGACAACCAGGTGAGGCTAGCGCTTAAACCACGGAGGCATTTTAACACTGAAAACGGGATATTTACCATATTTTCTTTTGTTTCGAGCTCTCGATATAGCTAGCTTAGTGTCAGTTTAAAAACTTATATAGGGTGTAAAAGTACCCTTCACGCAAACGAAGGGCACTTATTCTCCCCACCACTGCGATCATTTTTTTGTTCCAGAGCATACCTGGAAACCCCCTAGTTACCTAGTTCCAAATATTGGACAACTGTTTTTGTAAATACTAGTTTTTCAGGTTATAGCTTTACTTAATTACCTCCCTTTTACTATTCAAAGCATCCACTAGCACAATGTTTTTAGGAGTGCTACATCGAGTTTTTTCGTAAAATGTGATTTTTGACCCCAAAAAAGAAATGGTTTCCCAGCAAATTTTGTTTGCGTAGTGGTACTTAGTTTGATGTACAGAACGCTTGGTTGACGTATGTGTGAAGGGTTTATTTATACCCTGTATAACTAATGATTTAATTTCATTTTCCATGATTTAAATGGAACATACACATACACAACAATGGTCGTGAATTAATAATGATAATGGGTCTATCTTTAGGTTAAGCTGTGTTTGCCTAGGTTGGCCCCTGGATTGATCAACCCATAACATACCGAATTTTCTCCGTGCCTCGGAAAGCACTTTTATCCGTAAGTCTCGCTTGCAATTTGTAGATAATATTTGAAAGTCGTTACAGGTCAGTCACTGGCCCGAAAGTCGACCAAAAAGTTTTACCAAAGGGTCGGGTAGGGCGTTACTTATTACTAAATATGTAAAATACTGGTATACAGCTGTATTCGGATAGCCTGAAATCCAACCTCAATATAGTTGAGAAAAGGTTAACCAGAAAGCTAATAATTTAAATGTTAATTAAAAAGTTGTTCCAATGAGCCAAAGTTCAGAAAAGATTGCTCATGACTAATTAGAAACGGTTATGAAAATGCCACTTTTATAGACTCCTCGAGCCAGGACAAAAATTTACTTGTAAGTAGAGGAGTAAGTCCATACAAAGCCACCTTAGAAAAAAATGCTCTAGAACAATAATTTTACTGCAATAACCGAAAGTATGTACGAATCCCAAATCTGGCATGCAGCCATAGCGCAACACAACAAACTTTCAATAACCACCGTATCTATTTAGCCATTTTATATTTGAAGCTATAAATCAATCAGCAGATCCACAAGACAGAAATGAAATTGACTTCCATCAATAAGGTAACATTTTGGTAGTAAATAAATAATATTTGAGCTCTGTGAGAGACTTTCAGTGTAAGTTCTTAGCCCACAGTGAGAAACAAGATACGTTTTTTATTGACAGAGATATAGAGATTTTTGTGACGATAAAGCTGTTGAGAGGGATAAAAATAACCCGATATGCAGTACCGTCAAGGTTGTATCTATTAACTTAACTGTACAAACTGTTTAACAGAACAGACCTTGAATATCAAATAAAAATACAATAAAATTAAAAGGCGCCTAGTATTTCGCTCATCCCCGCTTGATTGCTCTGCAAATAGTGTTGGATGACATAACAGTTGGTACTTATGCCGGAAATTGTGTTAAACGCAATAATTGACATACAGATGGTAGTTGTGTTTTGACTCTTATTTAAGAAGTATTAGATCACCAAAATCTTGTAAGTAAAGCAGTAGATCTAAAGGAAACTAAACATGGTGACAATAAAACAAGAAATGGGATTATTCTTCTTGTGTTTTGATACAAATCGACCATTGCCGTATTTTTATTTATTTAATTTGTACTGACTTTAAGAGAAGAAAAAAAAATCGTTAAATATATCAAAGACTCGACTAGGAACTTAATAATGTACCTACCAATTTATTATCATATTATAATTTTATCAAAAAGATTGTTCAATAGACCTACCGATAAAGTAAACAAGGAGATAATAAGAAAATTCTAGTATAACAAGCAAAGCAATAGATAAAATTATTTATTAACGCTAACAAATTCTACGGCTTCACTTTAAACTTGTTTCTAATGGAAAGTAAATACAGGGCGACTGCTCCAATATCGGAATCAATTTTAACGGCGATATTAAATGCGGTAGAACCAGAACAAAATGAGCAATTAATTCGAGAGCTGTTGTAAATGACCTAGCCGTAAATAGAGCTTAGTTTATAGATCATGAGACGATAAATCTCGGACATAAAATGGTTGTCTGAGGTGCCACTTTATTTGCTTTGGCTGTTAAAGATTACACTCCCATGATGGTTTTATTAATATCGTCAGTAGTTAGATCTTGGTTTTGTTATACTGCACCTAGGTGCACACCTTTGTACCAAATTACATTCACAATTTCATAGTAGTTCGTGACCTTGTGTTTAGGCTTAAAATCAAAGACAGTCGACTTCGATGTTCTATTGATTCGTCTTTTTCAACATCGACTATCTTGTTTACTTCCTCTATTTCTTTAATAGGGAAGAGATAATTCTCCGGAGCATTCGTTTCAATACCAACAATTACAGCATGTTTTACTATGGGTTCCATTTTATTACGCTCTTTCACAAACATAACAAGCGGACAACATGCGTGACCTACTTGACCTGTTCAAGTAGTTCGCCCGTTTATCAATAGATGGCGCTGTGCCCATACGTCATGTTTCTGAATCGCGGTGTTAAGATTCTCCGCGAGCGAATGACTACCCCGATTTTGCCAAATTTCGTTATCGCTTCTCGGCCTTTTGGCTAAGATCAAAGTGTAGTATCTGTTCTTTTCAGCTTAATATCTGAAAGTTCCCTCACTGAGGGACCAGTATATTAATCTGATTTTTGTAAGCTGACGGGATGTTCGGGGCTCGCTCCACTCCCGTCGCGGGTCGGCCCGGCATTAGTCTTGTGCTTGCTCGGTCATTTTTAAGATCGCTCTGTACTAGTTCATTTCGGACAGTGAACTAGTTCATTCTATTAGTTCTAATAGCTCTATTCGGTCTTCGCTCTTGGTAAAATGGTAAGCATTTCCATAGAGCATAGCGCGGATCACTCACAGAGCAAATACGCACTCTAGGTATTAGCGATGGGTCGTTGAAGGTTTTTCCGTCAACGAAACGTTAACGTTGAATTGCGTTTGTCAACTAGTTGATCAACTAGTTAATTTCGTCAACGAGTTAACGTGTTACGAACGTCAACTTGCATGAACGATAAACGCCTCAACGCTTTTATTAACGTATGCTGTTGTAATGTTAATTTACGAACAATTTGATGCAGTTTACCTAATGAAATTGGATAACATTTTATGATGACTTTACCTACTACCTACCTAGGGTTCTAGATGATCTTTCCTTCACACTTTTTTCAGGCTTAGTACTGACTGATTAATTTGCTATAAAACACTCAGGCGTATCTAACCTGTTTATCATGGCCAAGGCGCGCGAGTCGAACGAGGTGTCCACTGTCCGGCCAATCAGCCGCTTCAACCAGACACAGGCCCGCCGGCGCCGAAACCTTTCATTCCGCGCACGAATATACAATAATGTCATCGTTTACTTTCTTTAAAAAATATTGATATTTATCAAATGATTAAATTAATATAAAATCTTGTATTCGTTATTTAGAGTTCAAATTCTTGTCATGACTATCGCGTCGTAGCGGGAGTTTTATTCTTAAAGAAATACAATTTACGTACGTTGAAAGTAACAAAACCTTGACCGTGTACAAATCAACTCGTTAAATTCGTCAACCGATGAAACGAGTTGAATTCATAAACGGCGTTGTTTCGTAACTCGTTGACGAATTCAACGAGTTGATTTGTACACGGTCAACGTTAATTCCGTTGAAGAGACATCAACGTTGATTCAACTAGTTCGTTGATTCAACGCCCATCGCTACTAGGTATTACCAAAGACATTATTATACATAAACCACTAGGTATAAATAAAAAAATATATAAATGCAACATCTGTAATAATTAAATTAATCTCTGTTTAATATTACCACAGAGTTCACAGCTGCCATATTAGACTTTATGGCATTGAAATAACGCGCATCTCATTTCATTCTTGTGAATTCGGTTGATCGGGTTCGGATAGCATCGTCATTCGTCGGCTATTCTCTCTCGTTCTCATTCATTCACAGACACATCGAATGAAAACGTATCGTTTCTGTCACAATCAGTCAGACTGTATTTTCATTTCTCGTTCGGGCGATGTACGTGTTCGGAAAGAGCTATTTGACCTATTAGACCGATTAGAAGCCAGCGTTCGGAAACGTTTCTTCTAGTACAGTGCGAAGATACGGCTCCTATTCGTTCATCGTTCACGAACTACACAAGACTACCCGGCATTGCAGTGCCGCCGGGATCGGCCCACATAATACCTAGAAACTAAAATCACTCTGTGAGGAGAGATTGTATTGGTCTCATTCATGTAACAGTGCGTCAGTGCCGCCTGCAAACAGCCACCGTCTGTATCTGTTCCCGGTTGATGGCTTTAGGCTCGCACCCTATTACGTGGGATTTAAGCTTATCTGGCGAAATATCATGGCGAAATATCATTTTCATTTCTCATACTCGGAAAGTAGTGTTGGTTTGATCCGAGTAGCGGGTGGCAAATGCTACTTCCCACCTTAGGGCGGGAAAGACTCATAGTAATTGCTTCCCTCCCTAGGGAGGGAAGCAATTTTAAAAATAGAACTAAATTTGGTGCAGCGGTCGGCCGCAAAAAAATGCTGCGGTGTTGTGAGTGCTTAAACAGCCAGTATGAATTAAAAAAAAATAAACTAAGCGGGTCCGCCCGCGGCAGGGACGCGGTGTGTTCCATATTTAAAATTTTAAATAGACTATATAATTTGGCGGGATACTAACTCTTTAAGCGTTATCGAAATCTCGGTAATAGGACAGAGTACGTAGTTATAGCTTATTAAAAATGAGTTCAAGTGATTCTGAAATGTTGACCCCAGATTCTGTTAGAGACGAAGCCAATACAGTTATCGAAAATCTTTTGCCAGAAATTTCAAAGGAAAGATACTTAAATACATACAATGACTTTATGAAGTGGCGAGCAGATAAGAAAATAAAATCATTTTCCGAAAGTGTATTTCTTACATACTTCAATGGACTGTCTGGAAAAATAAAGCCTTCTACGCTATGGAGCAGGTATTCAATGCTCAAGAGTACACTAAAAGTAAAACACAATGTCGATTTGAAAAGATTCCTTAATCTAACATCGTTTCTGAAAAGACAGTCTCAGGGGTTCAAGACCAAAAAATCTAAGGTTTTCACCTCTTACGAAGTGGAAACATTTTTAAATGAAGCCCCTGACGAGATATATTTGGCAGTGAAGGTAAGTTATAAACGTTTATCTAGGTTGGAGGTCTTTTACTCTAAAATCAAATGTCGATCCCAACGACTTGACTCTGTTAAGATACCTACATAAATAGGATAGGTTTGCATAAAAAGAGGCAATCATATTATCAATCAAACACACTGACCCAGATTGCGTAGGTAAATTAAGAGTTAGATAGGCGTACATTTCTGGAGTAAAAGAACTCTGCTTGTTATTTTATTTACATAGTTAGATACCTAAAAGATTAATAGGTATTAATTAAGAAATTATATTTTTCACAGGTGGTATTAATACTTGGTATAAGCGGCGCCTGCAGAAGCAGTGAACTCACTAATTTAACAATTAACGACTTTGTTAATCACGGCCAGTTATTACTCGTAAAATTAACTAAAACAAAAACAAATATTGAGCGTACGTTTGTTGTACGAGAAGAGTTTACACAAATAGTAAAGAAATATCAAAAAATCAGACCTAATGACATAAAAACGGATCGCTTTTTTCTCAACTACCAAAAGGGAAAATGCTATAAACAAGTGATCGGTAAAAATAAAATCTCAGGTATGCCGAAGCAAATAGCAACATATTTGAATTTGCCAAACTGTGAACAGTATACCGGGCATTGCTACAGAAGAACGTCAGCGACACTATTAGCCGATTCTGGGGCGAACTTGACAATGTTAAAAAGACATGGAGGATGGAAATCCAGCACAGTCGCGGAAGGCTACATTGAGGATTCTGTCCAAAATAAAACTAAAATTTCAAACAAATTAACTGAGACTATAAATTTACGCCCCACTTCGCCTCAACCAACTACTTCAAGGGAGTCTGCGCCATGGATTCCACCGTCTAATCAAATAATGGAGTCTCCTACTTTTACAGAAATTCAGCACAGCCAAAGACATAACATATCAAACAGCGTAAATATTCCAAACGAAAATGTAACTTTAAATTTCACAAATTGTTCAAATTTCTCAATTAATTTTAAATAGGTACCATGTTATTATTTTCAATAAAAATTTTAGAAAAACTACTATTTTTTACTTTCCTTATATTCGAAATGAAAAGTAGAGTGCTTAACACGGGTGAAAGACATCAATTCCTACTCGGACTATAGCCGCCCTCGCTTCGCTCGGGCGTCTAAATACCTCGTATGGGAATTGATTCCTTTCGACCCTAGTGTAACAATCTACTATTATACTACACCTGCTTGGAAAGTACCTTGATACTTTATCAAATTTACGGTAGAAAGTACGTCATTGCATATCGAACAAATATGCGGGGAGAAAACGCATCTGAGCGGGAGAGAAAAGTGTATGAAAATCCATTTCTTACGTGGTTTTTTTTTTAATTTTGGGTAAGACTATGCGCCGGTAACCTAAATATCAAAAGCCAAAAAGTATTTACAGTGAGTTTTTATCTCCAAGTTCGCAAAATGGCACTGGCCACTAGCTGTGTGTTGGATGGGGTCGGGCTGGCAGTGCGACCCTGCGGCGTAAACAATTTGAAAAAAGAACATGTAAAAATTGCAGACGCCATTGGCGCCATTTTCAATTTGTGTGTTGTTTGAGGATTCAGTTTTCGTAGAAAGTAAAATAAAACTATCAAAATGATAAGTAGTGATAGTGATGATGAAGATTTTTCAAATCCGCCGCAGTTGAAGGAAACAGCAAAAATGCTGATTGATAACCTTTTACCACAGAAATCAATTAAAAAATATAATAAAACTTATAACGATTTTTTGCAATGGAAAAGTGAAAAAAATGCGGCATCTTTTTCTGAAACAGTTTTGCTAGCTTATTTCAGTGAAAAAGCGCAAAAATACAAACCAAGTACGTTATGGTCTATGTACTCAATGTTGAAAAGTACTATATTGACAAGAAACGACATAAATATTCAAGAATACAAAAAACTTACAGCATTTCTGAAAAGAAAGTCGGAGGGATTCCGTAGTAAGAAATCAAAAGTGCTTACTACAAAGGATGTTTATTCCTTTTTGCAGAATGCTCCAGATGACAAATATTTGTTGATGAAGGTAAGTTTATGAACAAAATGCACTGGTTTATGATTTATTACGTACCTATTTATGAGTAGAAATCTAATAGGTTTTCATGTTTGATATTTTTGTTTACAGGTTATTTTGATTTTAGGAGTAAATGGGGCCTGTCGTTCGCAAGAACTTGTGGATATGACAACAGACGATATCGAAATCCTCGAAAATGGAATAATTGTCAATATTCCTAACACAAAAACCAAAATTCAGCGATCATTTGTTATATCAGGCTTATTTTATGAGATAATGAAGAAATATAACGAAATTCGCGCCGGGTTTTACTACAATATAAAAACAAAAAATGTACGAAACAAGTAATTGGGAAAAACAAAATAAGTACTGTGCCAAGAGAAATAGCTTCCTACCTTAATTTACTCAACCCACTAGAATACACTGGCCACTGCTTTCGCAGAACTTCAGCGACTATTCTTGCCGATACTGTTGCTGATTTAACCACAATAAAACGCCACGGTGGTTGGAAATCGTCCGCTGTTGCAGAAGGTTACATAGAGAATTCCGTAGGAAACAAAACACGAATAAATAACCAAATATCGGGATCGATTAATGTGCATCAAGACTCATCTCCTCAACCATCAACGAGCGCGGCGATGCCAAATGCTCCTCAGCAGCCAGTTGCCCCTTTGGCACCACAGCCTTCTACGAGCGCAGTGCCAACAGCACAGCCAGTTATTCCTCCTACATTGTCGCAAACATCTCAAACAATCATTAATGAAAAAAGTGTTACATTAAGCTTCACTAACTGCAACAATTTCAATATAAATTTCAATTAGTAAAGATTTAGTTTTTTATTTTCCTCGTAGGTGTAGTATAAAGCACTATGTATCACTCGAGAGAAAGCGCGATTCCCGATCTCGGGTGTTTTAAAGCCCTCCCCTACGGCTCGGGCTTCAAACGACACCCTCGACGGTAATCGGTCACTTTCTCCTCTCGGTGAACAATGTACTATTCCATATTCTGTGGCGTTCTAAAAGTGACATTGTATACGTGATTTTCGTTCTCTTTTTTTTTTGTTGGCTGGGAAATCATCAAATAACCCCTCCCGCTCTTGGGCAGAGCGAAAGGGAGTGTCAGACTTCTACTGACTAAAATCCACCCATGTTCGTTCTTGGCACTTTATGTCAAGGCCGCGGTATCTTTTACAACATCCCGCAGCACCGACAGATCCCGCAGCATCGACGATTTTCGCTCTCTGACATCTTCGGCTCTAAGCTAATATTTTGCTATCTGATTTTAATGTTTAAATATTTTGTTTCGAATTATTGCACGTAAACATAGTCTGGATTTTTTTATTTGCTTCAACCACTTCAGATTTTGTAAAAATAATTATGCAAAAAAATATTACATTCGAGAAAAGCTTATTTGTTATTTCTCACGAAAAATACGTACCAATAACAAGAATGCCTAAAGATATCGAAGATTTATTTTATTGTCAATCACTGTTCGGTGAAAATGTTTGCATATCACATCGAGTTTTATGAGTAACGTCAAATCGATTCCGGTAATAATTCATTCGATGAAATTGCTCTCACAAACCGGGTGTGCGAGTGTGTGGTGTAATATCACGCACAATGAGATATTGAAGAGAATTGGAACCGTAATCAGTATTCGAGAAGAAGAGAGTTTAAAAAGGCTTCTTCAAAATCAAAAACTCAAAATCAAACCTCATTTATTCAAACTAGGCTGATAATCAGCACTTTTCGAACGTCAAAATTTACTTTATGCCATACTTACTCTAAAAAGCTTATTTAATTCACGCAAAACTGTGAATAAAAAGGCCTTTTATTCACTGTTTTGTTTTTATTCACTATTTTGGTGTTTGAATTTAGAACACAAAAATATATCCGGTCTCTATTTCAATGCTTACACAAACTCCTTGCGCTAAGATTCGAAATTCAAAACTCTTTGGTGCTCATTGAATAAATTCTCGAGATTTGATTGGTCGATATTTGCGACAAGGAGTTTGGCATTAGATTAAAATATTGTTTCACAAGTTGACCACCCTAATGATAATAATAAGAAAATTACGCTTAATTTCAGTCATTGCTCTAATTTTAATGTCCATTTCAATTAATGTAACAATTATTATTTCTTGATTAAATTTCTATTTTCGCTTAAATTATGTCTTTTCTCGTAGTCATGGTATAAAGTATATTATGCAACTCCTGAATAAAGTACGAATTTATATCGAGGGCCATGAATCACTCGCGTCGTTCAGGATTCTAACAGTTGAATCACTCGCTGCGTTCGTGATTCAATCATTAGAATCCTTCACTTGCTCGTGACTCATCTACGGCCCTCGCTTTAAATCCGTCCTTTATTCACTAGTTGCATAATATACTATTACTTTACTTATTTACAAGACAGTCCCCCAAAACGTGTTTTAGCTGAAAAGAAGAAGCAAGCGGCGGCAGCGTGGCTGAAGAAGTGGCGGAACAAACTCTCCAGCAACACATTTGTCTGTTAGGTTGGTTAGAAGAACCACTCTCGATACAATAGTAAATAGACTACAGACAAATTTTAAGCAATAATTAAAAAGTATTTATAATAATAAAAAAGACATAACACATATCAGTAAACTAATCTTGGATAAAGAACATAAATAACAAACATTGTCTTGTGTTCAACTCAGCGACCAACTATTCTTATCATTTAAGTAGTCGTTAATGGAAGAGTAATAAGCTTTTTAACAAAGATTAGATTTTACTAAAAACATTTGCAAGCCATTGTAAGTGGTAAGTGTCTTGATATTCTTCTTTGTGTTAGGCTACAAGCCATCTATAGAGGGCAAGCCTTGTGCCATCGGTACAAATTCAAACTCCGGCACTACTACTGAAAATATAAAAATCCTGATAGACAAACCAAATAACACTTATTCTACACGGGAATCATATGAAATTGGATCAGACCCTCTTCTCAGCAGACCAACATTTATCCCAAAAACTTTTTAAACCCAAACATAAGCCAAAATTCCTCGACTATTCCAAATTCAGCTGTTTTATTTGTTCCCAAAACCTTCCCTCACTAGTCACTGCCAACACTTCTTCAAACGGCATTAATATTTAAAGCACCTGTTAAACTATTTTCAATTATAACGATCGATTTACCAGTTTAGCAGACATTGGTTATATGAATTTTTAATCCAAGCTTCGGTTTCAATGGATTCTCTGCCATCCTACTAATATTAAAATGCGAATGTTTGTGAGTATGTACGGATGTCTGGACGGTTGTTACTCTTTCACGCAAAAACTTCTGACGGGATTTGAATGCAATTTGGCACACAGATGGTTTATAGCCCGGAATAACACATTTAATTAATTTTAATTTTATACCACTAGTACGACCCCGTGGGACAAAAAATTACCAAACACCACGCGGGTGAAACCGCGGGCATGAACTAGTCTTCTATAGTTCCTTCCACAGTTTAACGGACCGAGAAGTCATCAATCAATCTCTCCGTGAATTGATCCATAGAGGTTCGTATCTAACAATGTTACCTCCTCTCTCTCCCCATCCATTGTACCAGGGCTTCATAAGTCAGAGGAAGGTTATTGCCTAGCCTAAATGCAGTGACGCGTCGCTCTGTGGTTACTTGCACTCAGGCACGGCAGGCGTAGACTTTGAACTAAACGTGTGACACTTGAGATGAGGGTTTCATGGAACTGGTGTGTACAAAGGCGTAAGCTTCGGACAATTTTGTTAACAACGCCTGGTCCTGCAGTTATGTGAAGTAAAGGAAATGTTTACTTCAAATATTGGAACGAAAATCTGTAGAAAGCAGGGATGTATTTCCTATACATTCTGTCAGAAAAGCGATTCCACGAAGTAAATATTTACTTCGTGATGTTGGTGCTGGTTGCGAAAAGAACGTTAGACGAATCGTATATCCAGAGGGTATAGTCTCGTCGGGGCCGCGGGTAGTACACTAGTTATCGCGGCCTCGACATAGAGGGCAAACAAGGAACATGGGTGGTTTTTAGTCAGTAGAAGTCTGACACTCCCTTTCGCTCTGCCCAAGAGCGGGAGGGGTTATTCGATGATTTACCACCCGCCAAAAAAAAAAAGGGGGTATAGTCTAAGAACATTATATGGTATACAGTGGCCAGAAAGTCTGACAACCAGATTGTGCAGGTCAGATGTCAGATAGGCAGTCGCTCCATGTAAAATACTGGTATTCAGCTGCATTCAGTTAGACTGGGATGCGATACCAACATAGTTGGCAAAATGCTAGGCCGATGATGATGTAGATGTAACATCTCTCGTTGAAGGATAAAGTATATGAAATATTTAAATCTTCAAATAATAATATCGTACCGTACGTTTACCTTTTTTCAAGTAGTTTGTTTGCCGGAAGTTTGGAGTCTTCTAAGAAGTTCTGAAGTATGAAGTATCTGTTGTTATCATAATATTGAAAGCTTACCCTGTAACAAAGAAAAATACGCTATTAAACATCGTTTCATAGTGAGGGATGTTATGGGGAGGAAGAGGGTGACTTGTGATGAGATGGCGAGTAGTTGAGGTGTATAGATGGCCTTGTCGGGGCTGCGGGTTGTTGTAAGAGATACCGCGGCCTCGACATAAAGGGCTAAGAAGGAACATGGATGGTTTTTAGTCAATGAAGTCTGACACTCCCTTCCGCTGCGCCCAAGAGCGGGAGGGGTTATTTGATGATTTTGCACCCGCCAAAAAAAAAAAAATGCTGCGTGGGATGAAAGCAGGAGAATTATGATGATTATGTAGATAAGATAAAAACAGACCTATCTCTACGCATAAGTTATTGCTGGAAAACAATAACCATTTTTGGTTAGCGGTAGGACTCGATCTATCACACTTAAAACATTGTGCTGAATGTGCGTTGAAAAGTAAAAGAGCTATGGAGGTAGACATTATACTTAAACGTGTTTATTTACAAAATAAAGTTGTCTCTAAATGTTGAAACGTTGACCTCCAATATCATCGTAAGTTAAAAGTTACCAGGGCCTGCAGTCTCTACAAAGATAGCGATCGCTTTACGACAAAATTCGGTCGCAAAGCTATAACGATGCGGATTTAAGGTGGACGTGAGCCGGACGCGACCCGCCGGTATTAGCTACCAACTTAAATCCGCATCGTTTTGTCGTAAAGCGATCGCTATCTTTGTACAGACTGCAGGCCCAGGTATGATCTACAAAAAATAAATAATTTTTTAAACTGTACTGGTCACTAACAATACTAATAAAATTTATAATGGGGTAATTAACATGGAAAATAAATTAATAGAAAATAATAAGATTGCAATAACGGAAAGAACCAAGGCCTTTCGGCTTCGTTAAGGATATTTTTACATCCATTAAATCATAAAAAATGCATTCAAGTATAACCATTGTAATGTTACAAGAAAAACTCAAATTACTAAGTTGTAAAACCATTCAAGTTACTTCCATTCAAACTGAACTTTTGTCGCGCTCAATTCGCGTTAGTGCTCGGTAAACCGTCATAACTCTGCTTTACTGCCTTCACAGACCACTAACCCCAAGCTTTAGAAAGCTATTTCAATTCAATCAATGAAATTGATATTACGGTCAACCGATAACAGCAAACATATTATTGTGATTTGTTTGTTGAACTGTCAGAAACTGGAATTACAAAAACTTTGGGAACATTCGTCTGAATATGTAACGATTTCCAGCAATTATTAATTTATAAAGATTTTTCAATTGAGGGCTGAAAAAAAAAGCCAGCCTAATGCCAGTCTGATTCGCACTCGAAGGGTTAGCTGAAGGAAAACATCGACAGTAATAGGTTAGTTCACAAAAAAAATCTAATTAGCCCGTCGGATAGATAACCAAAAAATATTGAACACATATTTTTTTCTTTTTTCACATAAACAATAACCTTCCTTTTGGGCTTCACCGCAGTCGGGTAAAAATGCACTGCACTTTTTACCACGTAGTGACGTCAAAAGCCCCCACACATCTTTGATGCGTTTTATCTTATTAATTTGATAAAACAAAAAACACGTATCCCATATTTTTCGATAATCTAACTGACGGATAAACAGAATCATATTTTGTTTAGTCAAGAAACATCCCTTTTATGGGTGACATGTCTTAGAACTTCTCCTTTTATGAAATGTCTTAGAACCAAAAAATTCGAAGACACGTGACATCTAGCAATCCGCGATGGGCCCGCGTGGTAGATTATTATAGCCCATTCCCTCTCAAAGAGAGGAGGTTTGAGTCCCAGCAGTGGTAACATTATTAGGCTGTTGATAATGATGATGATGGTGAAGAGAAATCTAATATTGGTTCTACATGTAATACAGGTCGAAATCCATAATTACTTAGCTTAATAATCATGAGTCGACATAAAAACAATATACCAATCGCTTAAATGTTTTTGTGGTCTGCAGGCTCCCATCAATTAAGTATTAATTTACATAAACAAGAGCTGTCTGACCTCAACAACCCTTGTTAGGATTTCAATAAACTTATGTCATTGTCAAAATATCGTATTCAAATATTGATTAGCTACATGGTAATGTAATTACTACCTACACTAATTTGGATGCTGCATTACGAATTATGTTTCAATTCATATTAATATGGGTCCTTAGAAGGGTTGTCTAATGAATTGAGCGGGTTTTTCAGAAGTGTTGTACATAAAGTAACACTATTGAATAAACTGCATTGGCCAAAGAGTAAATTCATACTGGGTTTCTTTAGGATCGCTTCAACGTGTTACGTATAGTCCGGGGTCCACGGTTAATTTTTGCACTTGATTACTATCAAGCTAGTTTTTCGTGAGTAGTAATATTTTGATGAGAGGCCCAATAATTTCCAAATTAACTTTTTTTTGTTGATGAAAACTCTCGATTGTGGTAGGTAATAGGGGATGAAATATGTTGATTTGATGATTCTCAAATCAAAGTAATCATTTTCATTTTAGATTCAAAAATAAACCGTGGACCCGGGACTAGAAGTTGGTAGCTGGTCTTGCAGCCGGTGCACTGGTTGTCAAATAATCGTAACATATTATAATATTGTGGTATTTGGAATCATCATTATCATGGCAAGATAATTACAAATAACGAGGTATTCCCATCTGAGCACAGATTTTTAGAGCACTTACGCTTAGAGCAACAAAGCTATTCCTATCTGAGAACCAATCAATAACCAATTTTACCAAATTAATAAAAAAACAGGGTCACGTGAGCAGAGCCGCGGGTTTAGTTTGTCATAAAAATAAATGGAGCATTAGATCTTCAACACAGTTCAAAAATACTGAAATTGGCTAACTCTTTTAGAAGACTTAACGCTGAAACATAACTCGTTTGTATGCTGTCTTGAATTCCGTATGTTTTTTCTCGAGTTATCAAAAACCAGCGTTGAGCAGGCTGTGGGCCCCAAACCACAGCATCATTACAAGACAGTGTAACTGCTCGTCATGCCCCTGAGACCAATCATTAAATTATTTATAATTCTTTTCTCTGGCTTTTCTTTTCTCTGGCTTTTCATTTCTTCTTTTTTTTCTTTTTTGGCTCCTGAAATATAGTTATGTATCCTAGCTCCGGGCCCAACTCTATTTTTTTTAAACTTGATTTTATGGCAATAAAGAATGTATTTTTTTTTACCTTTGATCGGATAACGAAAACCTAATGTAAAAAAACTAATAACGGTTTAGAAAAACCCGCATAATTACAAAAAAATAATCCTAGAGTTTTTTTTCTAGAGTTCTTTTCGAATATTTATTTTTACCTCAATACTATGAATATTCTCTTTTAATTTTTTTCATGAAATAGGATTTCTTGATACTTACATAATTCGATTCTTCTTAAGTAAGGGTATTATTTGGGTGGAAAAAATATGTACCTAAGATTTTCATCCATATTCAAATTTATTTATAGAAGGTCGATTATTATTTTGACGATATTTAGATATCTGGTATTGAAAAGTGAAGACGTATTATTCACAAAAGCCTGAGCAATTAAAGAAGTTTTTAGAATTATGAAGGTCTGAGACGGCCCACGTATTATTTACATTAATAGAGAATGTTTCATAATCTGTTTAGCCGTTTTACGGCTATGTTGGGGTCGGCTACCAGTCTAACCGCAACTCAATACTAATATTTCACATCGAGCGACTGACTATCTGACCTCCACAACCCCGTTCGTACTGGCTAATACGATACCTCTTGGTAAGACAATCAGCTCTCCGGCCCCTGACCACCGTTAACGGATGTTCAAGGGATACAAATAACAGCCGGGACCAATGCCTTAACGTGTTCTTCAAGGCCTGACTTATTCTAAAGATCGATCACGTTTAGCCACCAAAATAAGGTAGTTAACAAAAAAATCGAATTAGTCCGTCATTTAGATTACCAAAAAATATTAGACACGTATTTTTTCTTTTTCCACGTATAAGTACACACAATGAAGACGATACAGTTTCTTTTTGGCGGGCGGTGACGTCACCAACCGGCTCAAATCTTTGTCGCCTTTTATCTTCGTCAATTTTTATTGATTTGATAAAAAAACATTACGTATCCAATATTTTTCAATATTCTAAAAGACGGACTAATTAGAATCACATTGTTTTGAGTCAGTAGGTAAATATTCCTATTTAGCCGCGAGCTCCTCCGTGAATTTATAGTTTCTAGACACATAATAGGTTTCTGTTAAATATTGAAAGGTTAATAATGACTTTGTCTACCTAGACAAAAGTCATAAATAATTCAACAAGAAGTTACTAACAAGTTGTGGACAGTCTTCAAGGTGGAAAGTCATTAGAAGTTGTCAGTTTTATGGACACCTCTGTTCTAAAAGTTTTTCCGAATACCTATATTTACATAATGTCATGAATAAAGTGGATGGCACTTTGCTTCCACAACCAAACTAGGCAATACTTATAAATTAGAATTTAACGCGCCGATCCCAAATAAATTGAGTTAAGGGCAAGAGAAATATAATATTCTCCCCACTACCTGTGACTATATAATACTTTAGCTTGAAACTTCTTCCATGTGGAAGTCCGAAATAGACCTATGGAAACCAAGTAGCCATACTTACTGGGATACAATACAAACGGTTTTAACTCAGGGCATAGTCTATCAGTGTCGTCAGCCAAATTCGTAGAACCTCTAAAGACACACATAATTACTATTAATTTCGAACCTTAGTTTTGCAAAAAGGTTTTTACAAACACTTTTACCTAAAGTTATTCTTTTTAAAACTAGATGTGGCCATGTTTTGTACCTGACTATTCTGAGAATAATAGGCTACACTTTAAACAAGTGCTTTAGGATGTTTCGTCAACGCAGATGAAGTCGGTAGCAAAAGCTATTTTTCAAGGGATCCCAAAAGGTAAAAACGGGACCCTATAACTAGACTTTGCTGTCCATCCGTCTCTCTGTCACCAGGCTGTATCTCAAAAACTGCGACAGCTAGACAGTTGCCATTTTCACAAATTACTTATGTATTTCTGTTGCCGCTATAAGAACAAATACTAGAATCAAAATATCATTAATATTAAAAGGGGGCTCCCATACAACAAACGCGATTTTTTTGTCGTTTTGGTAAGGAACCCTTCATGTACATCTCCGACTTACACTTAGCCGGTTTTTTCAATATACATATAATTGACGTTCGAAAAGTGCTGATTATCAGCCTAGTTTGAATAAATGAGTTTTGATTTTTTGATTTTTGATTTTATAATGCAGAATATAGATATATTAAGACTTTTTTTTTTTTTTTTTTTTTTGGTGGGTGTAAAATCATCGAATAACCCCTCCCGCTCTTGGGCAGAGCGAAAGGGAGTGTCAGACTTCTACTGACTAAAAACCACCCATGTTCCTTCTTCGCCCTCTATGTCGAGGCCGCGATAACCGTTGGACTACCCGCGGCCCCGACAGAGATATATTAAGACTTACGTGTTAACGTGCTCTCCGAGGCGTGATGAGGTCACGATGTATTAAAATGTTCATCCAGCCATGAATAGCCAAGATCGATCTTTCCGACTGTTCTCAAGCCAGGGCGGGAACCTTGAACCTTACCTATATAGATAAAAGTCTTTTTATTTTAGATATATGATTTTTCTTTTGGTCGGCACGTGTCTTCAGAAATTATTAAGTGTATCTTCTTAACAACTTTAAATCTAACTGTGAAGAAAGTTTCTTAAACCTAAACTTCGAAAACTTGTGACATCCATCGTGATCCAAACAATGTGGCACAAGAGTGGAATACAGTCTCAATTGCAAATAGGAGTTTGTTTCCAAGAAGGCTGAAGTTCTGCCAATTTTGTTTTCTAGAGGATGCGGGTGTGAAATTGCATTGCAGGCCTCCTTTCCTGGCCAATGTAGTCTTATTTGGAGTCGAAACATTATTACTCGACAACGGCGAAGCCAAAAGGAAGGGTAATGATTTTGGCAGTCTATGTATGTATGTTTGTATGTTCCACCATAGCGCCTAGACTACTGAACGTATTTTAATAAATGAGGTGTCAATAGATTCGTAAGAATAGCGCGGGTGAGATAGGCTATATTAATTTTAACATTTATCATTTTGACGGAATATAAAAAATAAATTGAGATAATCATATCATGTTTGGTATCAAATGAGACGTCTTGGCGAGCACATTACAAATATGTATATTATATTATAGTTTTAGTCAACATACACGTTTAGAATGCGGTCAAAAAGTTCTCGCGGTCTAGTCCGCTATTTACTCGTACTATTTAAATAGCATACCAAAATTCAGTAGAGTTTTACATAATGAAAGTAATATAATTATGATAAAGAATTTATTAAATAACACTAAAATAAAATTCAAATAAAAATATAAGCTCAGCCACCTTGCTAACGGCAACAGCAGCTGACATCTGTATCAATGAAAACGCCATGAAGGAGCAGGTATCAGTGGCATGCGACTACGGTGGTCCTCTATAATAATTTTACTTTTATTTAAATAGAAATATACAAATTCAGTATATGAATATCAGACAAGAGTTATTTTCTTGTTTTCTACTTTTAAGACCGTGGTTTGTAGTCGGGTTTTAATTTTTAAACTTACATTTTTTTACACTGCCTAAAGATGACGCCGTGAAATTGACAGAGCATTAGGCTACAAAAATGTTATAAAACTAAGACGAAAATGTTCAAAATCAAAATCTAAGTAACTCCTTCAAAAAAATAGGATAAGAGTGAGAGTGAGCGAGAAATAAAGAAAGAGGAAGAGTAAGAAATAGGAGTTAGTAGACAACAGACAAGAAGATGAAAAAGCAAGGGAGAAGCGGCAAGATGCAAATGTAGAACATTTTTAGTATCGCCTATTTTAAAGTACCGGGGTGATATGATAAGAGATGTCAGCAATAGGGGATCGGACAAAAAAAACTAATTAGTCCGTCAGATAGATTTCCAAAAAATATTGGAGACGTATTTTTTCTTTTTTCACATAAACAAAAAATGAAGTCAATACAGTGATTCGAAAACTCGTGAACTCCTCGAAAACGTCATAATATGATAGTACATTTTTTACCTTCAAATGACGTCACAACCACATCTTATCTTCGTCAATTTTGATTAATTTGATAAAACAAAAAACACATATCCAAAATTTTTTTGATAATCTAACTGACGGACTAATTAGAATCATTGTTTTTTGACTCAGTCCGATCCCCTATTCAGCATAGCAGACGGGGCCCGCTAGGACAAGTGCGGCAGTGCCTGCCACGGTTGTAGAATTTGTTCGAAAGAGTCACTTCGGCCATGGAACGCAAAGAGCATTATAAGGAGTCATTAAGAGTCTGACACTTCCATTTGCTCAGCCCAGAGCAGGAGGAGTCGTTCGATGAAATCCCATCATCAAAAAAAAAGTAATGGTATGGTACGCAGTAGGTAAATTGGGAGGCAATATTTATGTTCCTTAACTAGCTCCGCTTACTCGTATCACAAACCCGTAAATAGAAGCAATCAGCAACCATTTTTATTTTACGACTAACGTCACGCAAACATACCAGTTAATATAAACAGATTGTAAACGTTTACATTTGGACGTAACGCCTTTATTGTGTACACTGTATTTATTGTGTCATAAAATGTTTTAATAGTAAGGCACCAAATACAATCGTAGTTTAAAAAGTCAAGAAAATCTTTGACTAGCTCTAGCGTGCGACCGAAGGTCAATATCTGGCTGAAGCTGAATGCTTCCGATACTTTTATAAAATACTAAATAAAGTGGTCTAAAAATATTCTATAGAGTAAAATAAATATGTCAATGTTTGATTATTTTTGTATTGTGAATGTCAGGACCATGTGGGTTTCTTTAATTTTAACGATGCCGCGATGGTCTGGCAGTTTGAGTACTATATACGACCCACCCAAATGTCGTTTCTTTGGTATTGTTCGTCGTGGCGTTGAGCTCCTTGAGTTATAAGTCGAGCTCCACGATAACTGACAAATGCTTGTACTGACTGGACGGGTTCACTCAAATCTGTGTGGTGTTTTCTTCAAAAGACCATCTCAGACATTAATCTGCATAGTCTTCATGTGTGTATTATACCAAGATTATGTCTGGAACTTATTGTTAACCCCAACGATTTTAAAAGATTAAAAGAGTAACCTTTGGAGTTTCTTTTTGATTTGATTTGATCTGAATGTTGGAACACAGCTGTCTAGTAAATCGACAATATAGTTTGAAAAATTATCTTAGTGTCATGACAACCTCATACAAATACCGTTTTTAATAATTGTCGTTTCGCCCGTGGCTGTGTGTAAGGAACCGACAAATCTGCAATATCGTCGCAACTCATGCAATCATTACCCTTCCTTTTAGCTACGCCGTGGTCGGCTAAAAAACAAAAGTAACCTTATTCATGTGTTTCGCGAATGTATTCGAAATGAAAAGGAATCACTTACTCATATTATGTTTGGAAAGATTAAATAATATAAGTAAACGTAGCTTATCCTACTAGTAATATTATAAATGTGAAAGTTTGTGAGAATGGACGTGTGGATGTTTGTTACTCTTTCACACATAAACGGCTGGACCGATTTGGTTGAAATTTAGTATGTAGATAGGTTATACCCTGGATTAACACATAGGATAGTTTTTATTCCGATTTTATCTTCCCTTGGGATAATTTACGAGTTGTAGCGGGTGAAGCCGCTGGCAACAGCTAGTATTATTATATAAATGTTTGTAATCTCCAATTCGCCAGGCTTAAAAGTATATGGTTCTTTGAGGTAAAGGTAATAGTAAAACTCACGATTGCAGACAGTACACACCCATAATTAAGGTATCGTATTACCCAGTATTAGACTAACTGGGTTTTGGAGGTCAGAAAGGCTGTCACTCGATATAAATACTGGTATTCGGTAGCATTCGATTAAACTGGAAGGTGACCCAACAAAGTTGGAAATTGGCTTGGCAGATGATGTTGATGATGACACAGCCAAAATTTCCGGGTGTACAGCAGGGTGATATTCTACATAAGATACACATATGTTGTGCCCTACCTTAAATGATATAGCCCTCAAGGACTTTAATCTTATCTTACTACAACTATAAATACGAAAGTTTGTGAGAATGGATGGATGATCATTATTCATTGGCGCAAAAACTACTGAATTAGTTTAGATGACAGGCGTAACGTTAGTATAACTAGGATTTATATAACTAATTAGAGATAGTTTTATTTATTCCCATAATATAGTAGGACTATCATGTGGAACAATAACAGAACTAAACGCAGGCGAAGCCGCGGGCATACATAAAAGTATTTATGTAGATATGTCTTTTTGCCTCGTAGATAATACGATTTTCTGTAGAAACTGTTTCAAGACTAACGTTTGGTTACTGAAGTATTCTTAACCGGAGTTACCGCTATAACAAATGCTCCTAATATAAGCAACTAATGACGGAATTATCTAAAGAGACGGCTCGACCCTTTGTGATAACAGTAACGATATTTCTGTGACCACTAATCCATCTGTCATGATATAGTGTAGTTAACATTCAGTATTTCAACTATGAACAAAAAATCTTGCGTGGGGAACGCAAACATTTTTGCTGGGAAACGAATTTTTGCTTTTGGGTTCAAAATCACATTTTCTGGTAAATCTCAATGAAGCACTCTTAAAACATTGTGCTAATACATGCTTTGAATAGTAAACGGGTCATGGAAGTAATTTAACTAAAGTTATTTCCCGAAAAACTAATATTAAAAAAACAGCTGTGAAAAAAATTTGGAACTTTGATCCCCAATAAACTCCCCAGTAAACTCCCTGGGGGTTCCCAGATATGGCCTAGAACAAAAAAATCATCGCTGTGACGGAGAGAACAATTAGTACCTTACGGCAGGGTAAGGGTACTTTTACACCCTTTATTATATCACAATAATGTTTATCATCTAATTACTATTCATTGGTCTCAACAGCTAAAATCAATTTGATTTTCATAGTATGTTAATGAAAGACAAAGTTACTGCTGGAGTTTCATGACAAAATCCCATACCGCTTATTATCAGATCTTATTCAAATCAAATTAAAAGTCATTTATTTAAATTAGGCTGATAATCAGCACTTTTCGAACGTCAAAATTTACTTTACTCTACTTATTTACAAGAGACAGTCCCCCAAAACGCCCACCCTTCGGCACTTCCTAGTGTTTTAGCTGGAAAAAAGAAGTGACGGAACAAACTCCCCAGCAACACACAGACTCGATACAATAGTAAGGTGTAAGTTCAATTTAGAATTACTACAGACACAAATCAATAATAAAAAAATATAGAATTATAAACAATGTAAAAATAAAAAAGTACATAACATATCAGTTAACAAATTTTTAAAATGTAGTAGTGTAATCAAACCAAGTTGTTTTAACGGACTTATACGTAACCCTTTTTTTTTTTGGCGGGTGGAAAATCATAAAATAACCCCTCCCGCTCTTGGGCAGAGCGAGTGTTAGACTTCTACTGACTAAAAACCACCCATGTTCCTTCTTAGCCCTATATGTCGACTCCGCGGTAACTTGTGAACAACCCGCAGCCATGTACCTAACCCTTACCTCCTCTTTGTTCATCGCGCTGTCACATAAGCATTAAGTTTTTACGGCCTGGCGTGAGACCTTACACTCAAAGCACGCACAGGATAGACCGGTTAAGAAGAAACCAGCCTCATAGGTTTACCTGCGAGGTGCCAATAATAATAATTCTCATAACGAACCTAGTTGATTTACTGGTTAATTATCTTTATACTGTGACGGCTAATCCGTCCAGCACGCGTGCTTATTACGGCAATATCTTTGTCCATACATTGTGCCCGTTATTAGGAGATTCTCTTGATATTATCTTTTGTTATTTCCTATCCTATTAGGTCCTACAAGGATACGGATTTTTCCTATTATTATTGTAAAAATCATTCCAGATAAATATTTATAATAATAGTTTTATATTTCCAATAATTTTCATACAAATCATTGCGGTTTTTTTTTTTGTTAAGCCTAATATGGAAACTTAGTAAAAAGCAGGACTTGATGAGTGAAGTACAACGCAGTTAAAACATTATTTCATTGGAACACACCTTTCAGACTAAATTAAATTTTTAAACATTATTAGTTTGAAACCTAGTCAATGCAATTAAAGGATTTGCGACAGATGAGAGGACTGTTGGAACAATCATCTTACAAAATAAAACTAGAAACAGAACTACGTACAAATTCCTTTCAATTGAATACACTACTACCATCATTGATTGATGAAGGAAACTGTTCCTTGCACACCGATACGAAGGCTTAATTTCCCATAAATCACACCAACACATCTATCACGATTCCAGCATGATTAAATGTACACACAACTACCTAAGTGTACATGTATGTGTGTATGTATGTCTTTGGTATGGAATGTTATGGAGCTCCATAACCGTAAACTATCGGAAATCCATAATAAACAGTAACGGTAACCGAAACCGATTTAAACGGAGGAGTCAAAATTATTATTCATTATTTAAAAATAAAATATTTGAAGGGGTATTTTTAAGTAATTGGCGGGATTTAAGGGTTTTTGATTTTTGTTTTAGTGATAAATATTTTTGGAGCGTTGGTAACACTGTGTTTTATTATCAACTTCGTATCCGAAATTATCGGATAATCTACACTAATATTATAAAGAAGAAAGATTTGTTTGTTTGTTTGTAACGAATAGGCTCCAAAACTACTGGACCGATTTGAAAAATTCTTTCACCGTTGGGTAGCTTCACTATCCCGGGTGCCATAGGCTACTTTTATCCCTGTGTTCCCACGGGAACGGAAACTACGCGGGTGAAAACGCGTGACGTCCGCTAGTCCGAAATAAATTCGTATCCGTAACCATATCCGAAACTGGTAAAATGTTATTCCTATATCCGGATCTGTATCCAGATCCTAAATTTCATATCCATAACATCCCTGATATTTGGTATGGAATGTACGATTTCAGTGCAATTCCTCGTCGACCTGTTTATGAATAGGTCGTCACGTTAAACCCCATGGCACAGCTCATGGTTAGTATTATATTATAGTGTTGTGGGACGAAACGGGACCGAACGAAACGGGTCGTATGCTAATGGCGAGAACGTTTATAAAACGATTTTTTCAGCTTGTTAGGCCTAAGCGGGTTATTTTGCAAATTGCTTTGTAGCTTTTCCTTTATGGAGCAAACTGATACCAAAAAATCAGACTGCCAAGAGGAACCGATATAGAACGATAATTCAGACTTGCATTTAGTAACATTTTTTCAGAAAATTTTGGTCTGACAACCAGTTTTTTCAAGGGGTATTGTATTGCCCAGTATTAATTGGTTTATGGAGGTCAGATAGGATGATCCACGTAAATTGCTGGTATTCAGCAGCTGGTCAGACAGGAAGTCGAACCTAAAATATTTGTGAAACCTAGTCTCTTTAGATGATGATTTTTAAGAAAACACACAATGTGACAATGTTATGAGAGAAAAAAACAGTCTTTCTTCTGGAATAAAATTACTACCAAACCGAGAGCATAGCAAAAGTCGTGTCGTGTAAGACGAAAAAGCTGGCTTCTTGTACGTCGAAGATCTTTCTCAAGTCAATGTTATAAGGAAGGGTAATTAAACTCATAACACTCCATTTAGGCTTCACCACAGTAGGGTAAACCACCCAAAACCATCATCATTAACTCTGTATCACCACTCAGTAACCAACAACGTCTATTTAACTTAATATCAGGGCAAAGAATCATAAAATAACTAATCAAAAACTATCCATCCCAAACGACATCAATATCGATAAAACAGATTTCATCAAACAATACGGCTAAACTTCGAGCTCACACAATTTCCATTCCACCTGCACACCTGGTAAAACCCTCAAGCCGCTTGAAGCGCTATGAAGCGATGAAGCAGCTTATCTCGGTGCAACCACACAGCATACATTAGTACTAAAACTTGAGACAACTTCGACAAATTATAGTTTCGAGCGGGAAGCGTCAATTCAGTTCCCGTTTCCTATACAATATTCATTGGATGTATAACGGGTGGTCTGATGTGATAATAGTTGGGTTATTCTAATTAGTTTCGGGAACTCTATTTTAGTTTTGTAGGGTTTTTGTCCGTAAATGAATAATTTATGTTAAACCACATTATTTAGTGTGGTTCTATGGGACAAGCCCGCCACACTATTCCCAAACCACTGTAACTTCTAAAAACCAGAATCGACAGTAGCGACCACAAGAAAAGCGCCGAGACAATGAAGCTCGACGAAGTCCCAGAGAAACGATTTAACTGTCTTGGATCCCGCAATGAAATTAATCAGAAAAGAATAGCGGAGGAGTAGGAAAAACATTATTTCCACTTCCCTCCATATCAGCAGGAGACAGAACAGAACAACACAGGGACATTTATATACAACTGGAATAAGCCCAGTTGCCTATCACCACGGATGTTATTGTTATGTTATTGTTATGTTATTGTTATGTTATTGTTATGTTATTGTTATGTTATTGTTATGTTATTGTTATGTTATTGTTATGTTATTGTTATGTTATTGTTATGTTATTGTTATGTTATTGTTATGTTATTGTTATGTTATTGTTATGTTATTGTTATGTTATTGTTATGTTATTGTTATGTTATTGTTATGTTATTGTTATGTTATTGTTATGTTATTGTTATGTTATTGTTATGTTATTGTTATGTTATTGTTATGTTATTGTTATGTTATTGTTATGTTATTGTTATGTTATTGTTATGTTATTGTTATGTTATTGTTATGTTATTGTTATGTTATTGTTATGTTATTGTTATGTTATTGTTATGTTATTGTTATGTTATTGTTATGTTATTGTTATGTTATTGTTATGTTATTGTTATGTTATTGTTATGTTATTGTTATGTTATTGTTATGTTATTGTTATGTTATTGTTATTACTGGGTTCTAACCTAAGTTGTGAGCTGTTATATTTGATTCCAATAATAGGTATGACAAAAATGCTTGGACGCACGGAAATTTGTTCTAGTTTTTACAAGTGTGGTTCTAGTAAATATAGAAGCATTTTGTAGTGAATGCTTTGGGCCTTGTAGGTATATTTGTCGTGAACGTGACTGCTGCCCTGAGTTCGATACCCGGGTCAGGCAAAGTGATGTTTCCTTTTTCTATCATAAATTTATGAGTAGCTACCACGGAGTGCTAAATCGGGTTCGGTTGATGGGAAAGAGGCTCGCTACCCATTATATTGGATTTAAAGACATAACTGACTAAATGTGGGTCTGTCCAATTGGTTACACCTCTGTCTAACCTTTCGGAGACTACAGGCGTGATACTTTGTTTATTTTCCTAGTTAAGTTCCCAAAGATTTACCATTAACGAGGGCGCTATTTGCGAACTATATAACTGCCGCACTCAGAGAGCTTTAATGATTACTTAAGCCGTCACTTAGTAAACATTTTACATACTTTTGTATGACAAAACTGTCAAAACCTTTACTAAGTGATGGTAGGCCATCACTTAGTAAAGGTTTTGACAATTTTGTAATCAGTAATCATTAAAGCTCTCTGAGTGCGGCAGTAATTGAATTAGGAAACTTGACGATTATTTTTGCCTCTCAAGGACTGAGTAACTATACTATAACACAGTCATTCATGGAAAAAAAGAATCAAACGATATTATATCCATGTCAAGGTTTACTCACATCGTAAAAGCATTAAAACCTTTCTAATGCTTCCTCTTACAGAGGTAATGACGTTACTCATGACGTCACCATAAACACGTCTAAGTGAAGATCCCCCATACATTAAAACAGTGTACGAACTACTTTAGCGAGTAAATAGGTTAGTAAGGTGAATAGGCAAAGAGCTAACAGCTAACGTCTTATTTGTTAACCTACACAGTCAGTGAGAAGTGACGTAAGTTGCAAATTGCTTTTTATATGGGATGTTGTGATAGGTTACTTAGTTGGCGGGTAGCATACTTTTTTATTTTTATTTTTGGGGTGTGGGAAATCATCAAATAACACCTCACGCTCTTGGGCAGAGCGAAAGGGAGTGTTAGACTTCTACAGACTAAAAACCACCCATGTTCCTTCTTAGCCCTATATGTCGAGACCGCGCTAACTTGTGAACAACCAGCAGCCCCGACGGGACCCGCAGCCCCGACGGGACCCGCAGCCCCGATGGGACCCGCAGCCCCGACGGGAACCCAAATCAGCCTAACTTTTTCATGGAAATCGTATTTGATTCTGCTAACCACTAGGATGATTCTCTAGTTACAAACCAAAACCATTTAATTCGAAATTATCAAATTTCTCGATATTATCAATTCTACTGACTAAAACCACCCATGTTCCATCTTAGCCCTTTATCTCGAGGCCGCGGTATCTCTTACAACAACCCGCAGCCCCGACGGGCGTTGGCCCTTGCGGGCCCCGAGTGTAGCATACACTTTACATGTGTTTTAAAGGTTTATTTTCTAAACCCTCTATAAAATATGTAAAAAGACCCTTATCAATAGGCGTATTGCCATCAACTAGTCGTAAATGCAGACTCCGTGGCTTAACATTCCTATATGAAACCTAATTACGATTTAATCTAATGATGAATGAAGAAAATTGATGACATAGTTGCAATGATAACAATGGTGAAAGTTAAAATTAATCGAAAAAGATACTTAAAAACCAAAAAAAAACTAATTAGTCCGTCAGATAGATTTCCAAAAAATATTGGTGACGTTTTTTTCTTTTTTCACATAAATAAAATATGAAGTCAATACAGTTCTTCGAAAACTCGTGGACTCTTCGAAAACGTCATATGATAGTACATTTTTTACCTTCAAATGACGTCACAACCACATCTTATCTTCGTCAATTTTGATTAATTTGATAAAACAAAAAACACGTATCCAATATTTTTCGATAATCTAACTGACGGACTAATTAGAATCATGGTTTTTTGACTCAGTCCGATCCCCTATTCTTAAAAATTCTATTTATAAAATTCCAGTAAAGTAGATAAAACACAAACAGCTCGTAATACCGAAAAGTTCCTATCTAATCAAATCTGACCTAAAAAACCGGTGGATTATTGTTTTTCATGCGGCTTGAATTTCCATTGATGCGAAATAATCCCTAACCTCGACGCTTTTCCCCGACAATTGAGTTTTCAGGGAAAAGTGATAACTAATAGGTAATAAGGTAAAATTAGATAATATCGAATTAAATGGTTTTGGTTTGTAACTAGAGAATCTTCCTAGTGGTTAGCAGAATCAAATACGATGTCCATGAAAAAGTTAGGCTGATTTGGGTTCCCGTCGGGGCTGCGGGTCCCATCGGGGGCTGCGGGTTGTTCACAAGTTACCGCGGTCTCGACATATAGGGCTGGAACATGGGTGGTTTTTAGTCAGTAGAAGTCTGACACTCCCTTTCGCTCTGCCCAAGAGCGGGGTTATTTGATGATTTTGCACCCGCCAAAAAAAAAAGGCTGATTTAGGTTACGTAGAACATTTTAAAATAATGATGATAAATATGATAGGGTCGGTTTCCAGTTTAACTTAATGCAGCTTAATTAGTATTTTACATACAGCGACTGTCTACCTGACCTTAACAAACCAGTACGTACTCGTATTGGTTTGTGGACTCCTACTCGGTTAATACCTCTCGGTAAGACTGGTTGGCAGACTAAAGGGCCACTGAATCCAACCGTAAAACGTATTTTCTTACTCGAAAAGACTTTATTTTCTCAGTAATCATTTTTGCGAAGAGTTTCTAAGTTTTGTGTACAAAATTGCCGATTTCCTAAAGGAACCGTTCACACTTTGTATTAAAAGGTGTATTAGCTGTCTCTCTTGCTTTACCGTTCCACTCAACATACACAAATATTTCAACATTTTCTCAATAACATACTATTCTCTCCGTTTATGGGGCAAAACTGACAAGAAAACATAACAAAAACTTGGCCTTAATGGTAAGCAAACACGCAGTTAGCAGCGTGGTAGTTGAACCATCTATTTATGAACCTGCAATATTGCACGGATAGTACCAACAGATATAAAATCGAGTGAAGCGAGAAATGACTCCATCTAGCGTAAACTAGTTCTCAATTAACAACATTGATTATGTTATTAATGCTACTGTTACTAGAGGGCGCTGCATAAAATATTTATGTAGTTTCTCTTTTTTGTTTTAACATTCAACCCAAAGAGATCCATGCAATTTTTCAGGTGACTGTACCTACAAGTAACAGTACCAGGCAGTTCTATTTACTGCCTACATATTCCTTTTTCAGTTTTTAGTCTTTAAAAAGGTAACAAGTTTTATGAAATAGGTTTAAGCAAAATATTGCAATGTCGTCCCCTTACTGCAAAACCCAACTAACTGCACAAATATGTATATAGTTTCGAGATGTTTGATTTCTTATTGGATTCATTATTTGGATGTAAGAGAAAATGGAACTTATTTCTCAATAGATATTGAGAATTGGCTTGTTGTGTGATGCAGATAAGTGGTTTTTCAGCAGTTTAATAGGAATATAATTACACAAAATTTGTATGTCCACCTAATTGGTAATTGCTAAAACTGAGTAGAACTGTTTAGTCTCTTTACCCAGATATCAAATTGTTCTGGTTCATCTTACTTGAATCATGCCAAAACCACTTAAACGGCGATTAAATGTTTTTCCCGGCGAAAAACATTGCTTACAGCGCAAAAACATTGCTTTAACCGACACTTATTAAGTTTTGACTATTCTTTATTTTAAAAATTACCTGCTAAGTTACTTTAGCTGAAGTCTAAATCCAGAACGGAGCGTTATTTTGGAAAATGGGTTTGATCAGTATGTAGATCTTAAAAAGGAGATTCTAACGGTATCTGTAACTCATTTTTGCCCATATAAGTAACTTTAGTTGGTTTTTAATCTAAGGGCATTATGTTTATGTACTTGTATTAGACCGTTTTGATTAAGACTAATCGTCCCGACTGACGTTGTACCACTCATTGTTTCGTTCGTTAGTTCGCTTTTTCCCGAGTTGTATGTTTTTTCTTTGAACAAAAACTAATTCAGACTATTACGAAAACAAACAGATCGGTCCAGTTAGACTACACAAAAAAAAACACGAATGTCATACGGAATTAGTAGAAGTGGACTAAGTATTAATGAAAACAATCATTAATAATAGTCTACTTCGAATAAATATTTAAAATGAATGGAATTTATTTTTTCAATAAGGACAATCAAGAGTCTACATAATTAATTATAGTTGCTTACTATAAAACGAAATGTTGGCCTAAGTAATCGGTGTCAAAAGGTTGTTATCGTTACTCAATGAAATAAAATTCATCCATTAGGCATTCACTTAGTTTAATTCGACATTACTATTCATGCCTTTTTATAACATCTAAAAGCATTAAAAAATCAACAATAAAGCATGATAAATTATTACACTGACTTTGACAAACTATCGAGTAAATATACTTCAAGATAAGATTATTAAAGTAATATTTTTTGGGGTCACAGTCTTGCCTGCTCGGCCGACCGAAATCGCGAAAACTACTAGACCGAAATCGCGAATACTACTAGACCGAAATAGCATTATGGAACTCAAATGGAGTTTGGCAGGACATCTAGCCAGTTGCGGTGATGGCAGGTGGAGTAAAGCTGTGACCGAGTGGCGTCCAAGTACTGGGCAGAGAAATGTAGGTCGTTCGAGGCGAGCTGGGCAGACGACATTTTGCTATAGCAGGAATATTCTGGATGAGGCTGGCACTAGGTCGTGGAGCTACAACGAGACACGAGCAAAGAGAGGCATAGGCTCAGGAGTCGGGCTGTGGATGATGACGACGACTTCATAGCCCCAACTCTAAACATTTTACAATTTTGATTTTAGTTTGGGCTATGATTAGATAAATATAGAAAGAATAGAAATAGGCATGTTTACTGACTTAAAAATATGATTCTAATTAGTTCGTCCGTTACATTATCAAATAGTATTAGATACGTATTTTTTGTTTTATCAAATCAATAAAAATTGACGAAGATAAAACGCGTCAAAGATTTGAGTGGGGGGTTGTGACGTCACTCACCGATAAAGAATGTCATACTTATGTCTTAGAAAATGACGACACACGCGTTTTCAAAGCACTGTATCGTCTTCATTGGTTGTTTACGTAAAAAAAAGAAATAATAGGTGTCCAATATTTTTTGGAAATATATCTGTCGGACTAATTTGATTTTTTTTGTTAACTACCCTATTGATTAAGGGCGAACTTCACCAATAAAATTGATTGTACACACCTAGATGTGTGATGTGAAACCGCATTCAAAGTTTACGTTACTTTCGAACACCCCTAAAAGCTTTGCTTGCCCTTATAACCTACTAAGTTACGGTCTTACTTTCGAACAAGTCTAAAAGCTTGGCTTGACCTTTAGCCTACTCCTCATGATGTCAGGGTTTCTGAACAGTCTGTTTGCCTTAGGGGCGAACGGTATCCGCGGGTTGTACACTAGTTATCGCGGCCTCGACATTGAGGGGCTAAGAAGGAACATGGTGGTTTTTAGTCAGTAGAAGTCTGACACTCCCTTTCGCTCTGCCCAAGAGCGGGAGGGGTTATTCGATAATTTTCCACATGCCAAAAAAAAAAGGGGCGAACGGTATCGGAATCTCCTAGACATGCCGCTTTCAAAAGCTATTATATTATAACAATAATTATTAAGGCGGAATCTGTAAAGACAACCGATTAGGTGGATAGTGATCTCATTAGAGTGGCCGGGAGAAACTAGTCATATGTCTCTAGCTAGTATTGACACAAAACCTCAAAAATTAGAGAGATTTGGAAGAGATCGACGCTCAGCATTGAGTTGCCAAACGTTGAAGAAGATGATCATGACACTGACTGGCCTTGAAAATGGCTTTCGCTGAAAAATATTCATTATTTTTCCATCCGTAATGTACAAAATATTTCATTGATCGTAAACAGCAAGATATCAAAGACATATTTACGGATCTTACGGATTACGAGGCGTAATAAAACATACACATCGTAAAATAATTGGACGTCACTATAAAAAATATCGGTCAACTGAAATGGAACACCCTTGAGTGTTCGATTTGCTGAAGGATGATTCACTTTTGTCCTAAATCTTGTGACGATAAATTGATGGGAATGTTTTCATAGTGTTTTGTTTCAGATGAATATATTGTTCATCCAATATGGTTTATATCAGCAGGCTTAGCACGAGAACCGTAGAGAAGGGTTTTGTCGACGGAAGAAAAGACAAAAATGACGTTTCCGTGTAGACAGTAGAATGATTTCTACAGTCTGTAGCATGGCGATTATAAAATCAAATGTGAAGAGAAGTGTCTTCACTACCCTAGACAACTGTCTATAATGTCAAGCATGACGTACCATTTTTCACCGATTTTGACAGTTTGGATTAGAGAACTTTCTTCCGAAATAGTCTACATTAAAAAGGACCTAGACAGAGTTTCTTTAGTTATTTTTTCGTTAAATCTAATAATTTTAGGCGTTGCTTTATAATACACTATACAATGTGGAGCAGGACGATTGACATTCCTCTAAACCACGTAAAGAAAGGCATGCTCTTGACCCGTATACAAAAAATCAATCAAATCCAATGACTACTTTAGCCACAGGAAATTATTTTTCATTTTCTTATTTTTCAACATGATGTAGATCGGAGTCCGTAATAATAGGTAAACATTGTAAGGTCAGGAACCTGTGCAAAAACCTACGATTCTATTCTCAACGTCTCAATACGCTTGAAAGACAGAGAAAGGTGTCATACGATCCCACTCTGACGCGCCCCGCACACTCCCACAAAATACTACAATTATAAAGAAAAAGTAATATTACTTACGCAAATAATGCATTAGTGGTGCATAGAAAATTGCGAGTGTGTGTGTGAGCGGAATTTTTTTCGGCAAAAAGTCCTTGACTTGGTAACTATGTCAGTCAGTGCATAGCGGCGCCCTTTGAGGAGAGCACACGCCTACTTTTTTTATCACAAGACGAGCCGCGCGCGCATTGTCGTGATTTTATGAAAAGTTTGTTGTTATTGTGATTAAAGACGATTTATGATATTTGGATTAGTGCATAGGTTACTGTGACTTATTGGTGTTAGTGTAATATTAGTTATTTAGGCATTTATTAGGTAGCTAGTTTTGTGATTTAGGTTAAGTTAGTAAGTTTTTTAGTAGATTGTAATGTGATTTTAAGTGATTAATTATTCAATCAGTGATCTTTTATTAATTAACAACTCGCAACTTAGTGAGTTTATGCCGCTGATTTGTTGTTCTCCGATAAAAAGTACCTACGCCCAACATCGCCGCCGCTCGCTGCACCCCGCGCACTAGGTCAGTGACTTTTCGTAGTTAAAGCGTGTTTACTTTTTATGCAGTTGATTCTGCTATTTATTTTGTTTGAAAATTGCAATTTTTAAATTTTCCACTAACTACTAATCTTCGTGTTTTAAAATGTTTCGATGGACTAGTACAGTGCTAGTTTTAATTTAATGTCGTAGTTCCAGATCCACATTGTATAAAGTAATAGGTGCTTTGTTGTATTCCGTAGTAGTATAAGTACCTTCTTCTATTTTTGAATTTGAATAAATTCATTTATTTCTTTACTAACATGTTGGGTTCAAATCGACGATATTATTTAAGTTTTTATATGGGTAAACTTGAGCGTAGATGGGAAAGAGATGCTGTTAGGGAGCTCGTGGGAGCCTTCGATCTCCCAGAAAGTGAGCCGGTATATTAAAAATTTCATTCAATTTGAACCAGTAGTTTAAGAATTATAACTAATCAAAGTTCCTTAGTTTTGTCACTCACTGACTGACTGATTGACTGATCATCAAAAGTCTAAGGCACTCCTAGCAGACATAGAAGCTTAAAAAAAACTTACCAACCTTTTAAATAAAAGATTGACTTGGCCATCGCATCGCATTCGCCAATGTTAAACAGGCCATTGTAATAGCTAATCGCCATGGCATTGGCCAATGTGATGCAGTGGCCAAGTCAATCTTGTATTTAAAACATCAAAGGTTTTTAAGTAGGGATTAAATATATTAACTGACTTGGTATTACATGGATGTCACTACTTTTTACGGTAAAAGTGAGTTGCTCGGCTTGGCTTTTTTTACAAGTTTTGTTTTTGGTGGGATATGTACTTACTTTTTGCGTGACGCCATCACAATTTACTATAGATAAAATCGCAACACACAGTACGGTGTACTTGCACACAAATCCGTTTTAATATTTAATTTAGCCGCACTAGGAGCAAACAAATCACAGATAATTCTAAATATGTCAAACATTCAGAATTTGCGTTATGTTATTGAAGAAAGGTCCGCTCAAAACAATGCTTCTTTGAGAACGAAACGCAGAAATATGATAAAATTGGCTAGTAATTACACGTCACTAGCGACTACCCCGTTGCTATGGAAAAGTCACTGTCTATGAAGAAACCCAAGTCTAGGTGTGACCTCGTGCTCGGGAAGGAGAGATTTTGAGAAGTGTAGACAAGCGATTTCTATTCTATAGTAGAGTAGAAATAGAAAGCGTCGTGCTAAGCCTGCAGCATTGTCTAATAGACACAATCTTAAATTCTTTCACACATTCACGCTAGGTCTAAAGAGCTTGAAATTTTGTTTCACAAAAATTTAGTGGTGTAGTAGAGGAAGACCGTTCAATACACTCATAAAAGTTTGACAATTATAAGAAATCTCTTCGAAGTGGTCGTGGAGTGGAATTGTTCTTTTTAAATAGATCCCACTGAAGTTATACATTATAAAATAAATGTTTGTGTGCAGTAGTGTGATAAAACAAAAAACCCGGGGCAGACCATAAAAATTAAAACCATAAAAAAGAACTTAGCATCCTGTTAAACGAAATAAACCTTTCAAGCTCCACCAGACTGTAGACATGCTCTACTCGTAAAACTTAGATTAAAACTTTACGGCAAAGCTACGGACTTACGAAAGCAATCCGGTATTTACAGAACATTTTTATTCGGCTCAACGTCGAGGAAGAATCACCCACTTTTGTTTCGCAAAGAAAGGGAGGAAAAATCGAGAATCTTTGTCATGTCTCGGAAGGCATCACTCGCAAATTAAACGCTCGGATTCCACTTTATTTTTTCGAGAAAATGCTAAGACCTTTACGAGAATTATTGCTGCTGAAACTTCCAGCAGTAAATTGATCTTTGCTGTACTTAGTCTTAATGTAGAAGATGATTGGATTATCACTGATGATAAATTATTCAGAACGAATGAATTCCCAATCGATGACCTGGTGAAGGTTGCGGGGACTCGCTGGATGCGAGACGCACGGGACCGGTCAATGTGGCGACACCTGGGGGAGGCCTATGTCCAGCAGTGGACGTCTTTTGGCTAAAATGATGATGATGATGATGAATGAATAATATTACGTTGTGGGCCGCTTTCACCACCTTTTTGTAATCATCATGACTCATACTACTCTGGGCGGACCAAAAGGGAGTTTCAGATTCTTACTGACTAGAACTCATCCGTTTTACTTCTCCTGATGCCCTTTGCGTTCTAGGGTCGCGGTAACTCTATCGAACAAATTACGCAACCTCTTTCAACACCAACGATTATGTTCCCGTAAACTTGGTAGATAATTTCATACAAATTTTGTTCCATTTTTTAATTTTTCGGCAAGTGGTCGCTACTCGGACTTGGTAAAATAATCTAAAAAAACCTAAAGCACGGGGTTCCTTATTACAGTTTGAAACACTATTCTGCAAAAATTGTCACACCGGTGATTATACAACGAAGCTTTGATAAAGCAATGTTATATTTAAACTACGCTTTTTTGGTTCGTTGTTTCTTGACATTGATAACCTTACATCGAACCTTTGTTTCTTTGACGTTTGTACGTTATATGTAACGTAACGTTACTTCGAAAATATTTAACCAACACAATAACACTATATTTTAGTTTTTGATAAGAAGGAATTAAGTAAACTCTGAGATTACAGCTAATAAAGAAATGTATAAGCCTACTATAGAAGATTAGGGCTGTTTGCGCCGACTCCAAACAATTTGGAGATGACGGGAAAATAACATGAAATTCTCAGAATATCTCATTTTAGTTGTCAGCCTTATTAAGCTGGACTAAAATATAAACCGTTCAACGTTTCAATAGAAACCATTCTTTAATTATATTTTGCATTTCGAACCCTAGTTTTCCTATTATAACTATATAACTTAGTTTGCTAACACTACTTCATGCAAAAATTATGTACCTATAAAGACTTGTGACGAATTTACACATATTTTTTATACATGTGACGAATATACTTTCAATGTAAGGAGTTTAAAAAATGTGACGAATTTAATTTGTGGCAAATCTACAATAACCCATATAAACGTTCGCTTATTCGCCATGGGGGTAAGTAGAGAGAACGCCACCTGCTACGATACTTTTTTTTTTAGGCGCCCGGAGTGCCTCCCGCGGCGGCTGGGACGAGAGGTTCTTTAGCTCTCGCGTTCCGCCACCTCCTTCGCTAGCATCACTGCTTCGCAAAAGGAGGCGACGGCGTCCCATTCCTCCTCGCCCCGGACCATGGCTTGCACCAGAGCCGGGCGCGAGAGGTCGCCGCCGCCGATCGCCGCTACGAGAACACGGCGGGGCTCCACCCAAGCGGGGCACACCTCCACTGTGTGCTCCACAGTGTCCTCCAGCCGATCCTCACAATGGTGGAATCCGGGCGTTTCCTCCCGCCTGATTCGGTGCAGGTACCTCCCGAAACAACCGTGTCCGGTGAGGACCTGCGTCAGACGGAAGGTGAGTGACCTGCTACGATCCTTAGTCACTCTTTATGATTTGTCCACGTTCATAAATATACACATATAAATACACGCATGCGACGCATCTACGCATCTTAACTACTCGTAAGTACTACTCATGCCACTTTTTAGAAAAACATCATCGATAAGGTCAGAGTAAATCAAACTGAACAAAGGTAGTTAGATATTAAGTATACTGGTTGAATTTGTTGAAGAATGTGAAGAATATATTCATGCAAAAACGTCTCCATAGTGTATTTATTTAATAGATATGTAAATGCTGTCTCGGAGTCATCACTCACCAGCTAGCTGACACTTATGTCAACTGTCAGTCACTACGAATGGCAGGAAGTTGGAAGGTGAAGAATACCCTGGATTGGGGATTGGTGGTGGTGGTGGTGGTGACCTGTGGTATAGTTAGTCCATTGTGTAATCGACCTATAACTCTTCTAAGGTGAATATTAACTGTCCTAATATTAACGAAGATGGACGTTTTAGTAAAATAGGGTAGTTAACAAAAAAAATCTTATAAGTCCGTCAGATAGATTTCCAAAAAATATTGGACACGTTTTTTCTTTTTTTACGTAAACAAACAATGAAGACAATACAGTGCTTTGAAAACTCGTGTGACGTCTTTTTCTGAGACATTAGTATGACATTTTGAGCGGTCAGTGACGTGACAACCTCCTACTCAAATCTTTGACGCGTTTTATCTTCGTCAATTTTTATTGATCTGATAAAACAAAAAATACGTATACAATATTTTTTGATAATCTAACAGACGGACTAATTAGAATCATATTTTTTAATTCAGTAAACATCCCTATTCAAACTTTCTTCATTAAAGCTAGTCTGCACTATCAGCCACTACTACTAACCACAATCAACATCTCCACAGCATTATCAATAATTCAAATCTGAACGACCACCAAAACGTAAAAAGAAACAAACGTATGGCAGTCTTTACATTGGCACTAAACTCAAACTATTTTTAAACAACGATAAACAGTTTTTACTTCAGATCCGACATCGGATCTCGCTGAATAAAACATCAAGTAACCTGACATGGACTGCAAGTAATAAACAGTAATTACTCTTAAATTTTCCCGGAAATAGTCAACGTTAAACCCAATGACGCGAAAGCGACAATAAAATGAAATCGGCTGACCGATACAATACGTTTGGGCTAGGGGTGAGACGAATTGGTTACAGAATTTATTCGAAAGAGTCACTGCGGCTTTGGAACAGAAAGAACATGGGCGGTTTTTAGGGTTCCGTACCTCAAAAGGTAAAAACGGAACCCTTATAGGATCACTTTGTTGTCCGTCTGTCTGTCTGTCTGTCTGTCTGTCTGTCAATACCTTTTTTCTCAGGAACGCGTGGAGGTATCAAGCTGAAATTCATATCAAATACTCAAGTCTATGGTCTCTTGGAGCTGTGAAAAAATCAAACTTCTAAGTCAACGCGATCAAAAGATACTCCCGTTTATGCCGCAAATTTTCGACACTCGCAAGGGAATCAAAACCTACAGGGTACTTCCCGTGAACTCAGAATCTTGAAATTTGGTACGAAGCAACGTCTTATAACACAGATAAAGGAAAAATTGCGAAAAGCATAAATTTTTAGTTACATCATATAATAAAAATATTTTTAATAATTTAAAAAAAAAAAAAAAAAAGCGACTCCCCTACTACGATGGTACGGAACCCTTCATGTGCGAGTAGGACTCGCACTTGGCCGGTTTTTTGGTCAGTAGAAGTCCGACAGACCCTTCGACGCTTCGTTGATGATATCGCCTTTGGAACGCCTTGCTCACTACCATGAATGATTTGCGTCAAGCGTTACGTGTCTCCTTGCATCGTGATAACTCGTGGCAGTGTCACATCACATCATTACTTCAGCCGAAAGACGGAGCTCGTGGTTTAATAATAACTGCCACTCGGGTCGATCTTAAGGTTAAGACGCGCTTGCCTAGGTCTGTCGGTAGATGGATGACTGCACGTTAAGCTGTTGGTCCCGGCTGCCCGATATGAATCTTTGGCAGTCGTTACAGGCAGTCAGTTACCTGAAAGTCTGACAACCAGTCTTACCAAAGGGTATCGTATTACCAAATATTAACTGGGTTGTGGAGGTCAGATAGGCAGTCGCTCCATGTAAAATACTGGTATTCAGCTGCATTAGGTTAGACTGGAAGCCGACCCCAACATAGTTGGGAAAAGGCTAGGCAGATGATGATGACCTCGAAAATATAAAAAAAATTAAAAATTATTAAAAATTATAGGATAATTTTTTTATCCACCCGTCTGTCTGTCAGTCAGGACCCTTTTTACCCAAACGTGTGGAGGTATGAAGCTGAAATTTATATCAAATACAGTTATAGTCTGAAATCAAACTTCTAAGCCAATGCATTCAAAAGATACAGCCGTTTATGACGCAAATTTTCGACACTCACAAGGGATTCAAAATCAGCAGGGTACTTCTCGTGAGCTCAGAATCTGGTATTTGGTACGAAGCACCGTCTTATTTAACAGATAAGGGATGGTAAAAATATTTTTAATAATTTTAAACTTTGTTTGTACCGACTCGCACCGAGAAACAACTGATTAGAGACTTCGTTCCTCGAAATGGTTTTGCAATCAGCACATTCCTTTCCTTAACACATTTACGAATATTACAATATTAAAGCTCCTGCAAAAACTTGCAAAGGTGGATAGGAAATTATAAGAAAATTCTGTATTATTGGAGGCGGAGACCAGGTTTTGTGTCAACCCTAGTTGGTATAGCTGCCAATACCAATACAAAATAGGGGTTCAGAGAGCGTGGTAACCCACCAGTTCCGTCAGTCTTACAAATTACTATGGCACTCCGATCGTGCCGAAAAACCTTGAAAGTCACACAATTTAGTCTTTGGGTTGCGGTGCTTGTATTTTATTGTTGATATTGCGACTGTTGATTGCTGATTCCTATGGGTCTCGCATTTGTTTCGTGTTGCTGGTTTCTATCTTCGTGTTAAAGTTAAGGGTTCGACCTCAAGACCTATGACTTGGTAGTTGGAAGATCACACCATTAGACTATCAGTGCTAGATAGATAGATAGATAGATAGATACAACGGGCTAGTGTCCGCAACTCCGCGCCTAAAGCGAGTATTTTGCGTACGGGTGGGAAATTTATTCGATCCATCCCAACTCCCCGAGAAAGGCCAGCAATCCTTTGGTGTTACCGGCAATCTCGCGGAGAGTACCTGCGTTACCGAAGTACCTGGTCCTGTATGGGGCAACCCCCGAACAGTGCAGGAGCACGTGGGCTGCTGTTTCTTCTTCCTCCATGCAGGCTCGACACAGAGGACTATCTGTGACACCTATAACAAAGAGGTGCTTATTAAAAGTACCGTGTCCAGTGATGGCGGCCGTCACTGTGCGTAGCTGCAGCTTAGTCAGCCGGAGCGCTTGTTTGGTGAGGCGGACGTCGATGGCGGGAAGCGCCTCCTTGGCCTGCCTGCACTCGCCGTGGTCTTGCCACAGCTTGGCATGAAGTTCTCTAGTACGTTTCCTTACCAACGTGCGAAGATGACCAAAAGGGAGCGGCACGATGGGTTCTGGTCCCACCGCCGCCATGCTTGAGCCCCTTCGAGCGAGCTCGTCTGCTGCATCGTTGCCTCGGGAGTCGCTATGTCCTTTAATCCATTGAATGGTTATATTATTGAGGTTACCCACCTGGTTCAGGCGTTGGTGGCACTCGTATATTAGCCCGGAATTGACCGTGTGGCTCCTTAATGCCAGTAGCACCGCCATGCTGTCAGAGAGTATGCGGATCGATTGCTCCTTTACCTCCCTAGCCAAGATGGCTGATGCCGCCAGGGAAATTCCCATGCATTCTGCCTGAAAGACAGTGTTGTGGACCCCCAAAGGTACGGCTAAGTGGATATTGAGATCCTCCGAGAAGACTCCGGCTCCGGTGCCAGTACCTGTTTTAGATCCATCCGTGAAGATTCGCAATTCTGCAGGGCTGAGTCCCTCGCAGCGGTGGTCCTCATGGAGTTGGATTTTGTATTTTTTGTCGAATACGTACTGTTTGGGTACTCGATCGTTAACAGCTTTCACCAGGGGGAACTCGCTTTGGAGTCCCTCTAGTGCCGCAGTATGTTGCGTGTACTTCTTACCCCAAAGTTGTAGCGTATTGAGGCGCACCGCCGTCATCGTTGCTTCCTGCTGAATGAACAGGTGGAGCGGCGGAAGCCCCAGTATGGCTTCGAGGGCTGCGGTCGGAGTTGTCCTCATGCAGCCTGTGATCGCCATGCATGCGAGCCTTTGCATACGTTGAAGCTTGTTAATGGCTGTTATTAATTTTGTGCGGGGCCACCAGACCACTGCCCCGTAGGTGATCATGGGTCGGATTACCGCACTGTAAAGCCAAAGTATAATTTTGGGGGATAGGCCCCACTTCTTACCTATCATCTTCCTGCATTGCCAAAAGGTGATGCAGGCCCTGTCTAGCTTGCTGTCAAGATGACTGCTCCAGTTTAACTTACTGTCCAGGGTAACTCCCAGGTATTTGACCTCGTTGGTTACCTGGAGCTCAGTATCGAATAGCTTAGGTAGGCGATGAGGGCCTAGCGTTCGTTTTTGGGTAAACATGACTAGTTCAGTTTTCGTGGGGTTCACTGAGAGATCGAACTCAGCACACCATCGCTCAACTATGCGTAGCGCCTGCTGAGCGAGGTTGCAGATTGTCCCTGTCACCTTACCTGAGATGAGGATGGCTAGATCGTCGGCATACCCAATTGTGTAAAAGTGGTTAGCATTGAGCTTCGCGATGAGGTTATTAATCACTAGATTCCAGAGGAGGGGCGAGAGCACTCCTCCTTGGGGACAACCCTTGGCTATCACTGCCATCTGCTGCTCTACTCCAAGGCGGACTACTCTTTTGCTAAGCATATTAGTAATCCAGTCTGTCAGTACCTGTTCCACCCCGTGACGGGAGAGGGCGGCGCTGATGCTGGAGAAGTTTGTTTTATCGAAGGCTCCTTCGATATCTATAAAAGTACCCAGGCAGGTGCCCTTCTGATGTATCGCTTCTTCTATCCGGCTAACTACTAGATGAAGAGCGGATTCAGTAGACTTACCCGCGCTGTATGCGTGTTGGTTTGCGTGAAGAGGTGTTGCTTTTAAAGCGCCGTCCCTCAGCTCTCTCTCGCATATCTTCTCCATAGTTTTCAGGAGAAAGGAGGTCAGGCTGATCGGCCGGTGGGATTTGGCGTTAGTATAGTCACTCTTACCAGGCTTAGGGATAAATATTACTTTCACTTCCCTCCATCCTTTCGGGACATACCGAAAGGCCAGGCACGCCCGCAAAATAGGCACCAGTCTTTCCGCAACGGAGAGCCCGCCCCACTGCAGTAGTGCAGGAAACACCCCGTCAGGACCGGACGCCTTGAAAGAATGGAAGCACCCGATCGCCCACTGGACTTTCTCCAGCGTGATCATCATGTGAGCGTATTTCCAGTCGTTTCCTGTTGGTGTTTGGTTTACCTCATTCCAGTCAATTGTAGGTGTGAAGACGCAACCTGGGAAGTGAGTTTCAATAAGGACGCGCATCGCCTCTTCTGGAGTAGTGGTAAGCGTATTGTCAGGTTTACGGAGCACTACCGGTTCGGCAGAGTTCTGCTGTGCCAGTACTTTCCTTACCCTGTTTGCTTGTTGGCAGGATTCTATTTTCCCGCAGAATTTCTTCCAGCCAGCAGAGCGTCTGTGTCGGATGCATTTCTTGTAGCTAGATTTGGCCGCCCTATAGACGTCCCAATCCTCGTCAGCACAGGTGTTCATGGCCCTATTAAGGGCTGCCCTTACCTTCCGACGCTTACGTTCCAAATCCGCTCCCCACCATGGTTGCTTGCCTGGTGTTGCGGGTGGAGTGGTTTCTGGGCAGGATGCATGGTAGCTATCTAACAGTGTTTTCGTCAGGTAACTTACTCGTTCTTCTATCTGGCCCGTGTTGTCAAGGGTCTTCCAGTGCTTTGTTGGCGCAAGCTTGGTTTCCAGGATGCGAGTGTAGGCCACTCGATCCGTATTGCGTGGGTTGCGGCGCGGCAGTAAAGGTGTCACACAGACCGGGATGTCGAAGCGGATCCACCTGTGATCCGAGCAGGAGGCCTCTTTCGAGACCTGCCAGTCGGATGTGATAGCCGCTACGCCCGCCGATGCCAGAGTTAGATCTATGATCGTTTGACTGCGTCTGGTGACGAATGTTGGTTCGGAACCTGTATTTAGTAGGGTTAGGTTTGTCGTAAACAGATAGTCAACTAAAGCCTTACCTCTTTCGTTCTGCGTTCTCATGCCCCACAGAGGGTGATGAGCGTTTGCGTCGGCCCCTATGACCACCTCCAGGCGCGTGCACTCACAGTGCCTCACGAGGCGGGCGAGGTCATACGGGGGCGGCTCCTCAGCCTCAGGCATATATGCCGAGACGAAAGCCACCTCTACTTCGGTGTCCCCGCGCTGTAATAGCAGCCTAGCTGCAGAGATATCCCTGCAACAGAACTCTGTAAGTGGCTGTGCTTTTATGTTACGCGTCGTATAGATGCACGACCTTGGATTATCGTGCTCTGAGCTAAATAGAAGCTTACCCCCAAGATTGGAAAGTCCTTGTATTCGTCCCGCCCTGATCCACGGCTCCTGGATCAGGACTATGGCCGTATGTTGAACCTCCAGCCACTTCCGTAGCTGAGCCGTTGCGGTCTGACTGTGGTGGAGGTTTGCCTGCAGGACTTTACAGGTTAGCGAAGGGGATGCCATTGCTGGTCGATCCTTCTTCGTCACCCTCAAGCCGCAGCCCAGCAAACAGAAAGCCGGGGTCGAAGCCGCCCTCCTCCAGGTCAGAAGCCGATGACAATATATCGTCATCGAGCTCCCCACCCGACGTAAGGACGGTTTCCACACCGACAACTGCTGGGGCCTCTGGCTCTGCTCCCGCAGGCACGACCGTAGGCTGCTCCGTAGAACTTGTGGAGGGAGTTGCCTCCTCCACCCGTGTCACCCCCGATGTGGTAGCTTCTGCCGGATGTCCCTGAGGGACGTTGACGAACTTGCCACTCGGTGTCTGGAACATCACATAGACCCTCCCGGCACAGAATGACAGTCGTCGTTCGGCATCCATCAGAGTCGGGATATGGTCCTCAGGGATCCCGACCACCACGAAGCAAGCTTTCTCCTGCCTCTTAGCCTGCAGCAGTACCCAACTCCTGATGTCAATCCACCGATTCTGATGGCACAGAAGTCGCCCGATATTGAGTGGGTCCGTGAATACCCCCCGGTCGTCAGGGATCAGTATGCCGCAACGTACGCGGCGCTTGATGTCTGCCTGCTTCTTGATAACAAGCGACGTGCCAGCAAGAGGAGGCATCTCCGCGATTAGCTTCTGCAGCCAGCTTAAGGTGACTTCGCTATTGCACCACAGCTTAAGCACCCCATCCGTAAACGTCGGCCTGGCGTTGAAGACCGGCACTGGCAAGTCCTCCGCGTCAGGGGAGCAGGCTTCGGCGAGCATCTTCCTCTGAAGAGCCTCGAGGATCTGGTCCGCCACCTCCTTGATGATCTGCCCCGTCTGGCCGCAAGTGACTGCGACGTCGAGGTCCGATCCTGCAGCTTGGGCGTAGCTACGGTTAGCGACCCGCTTGGACTTATCAAGCCGCGGCCGCTTACGCTCCCCTCGAGGTGATGAGGTCTCGTTGAGAGCCCGCTTAGCCGCGGCCTGATCATTCCGAACAGGTCGCTGTGTAGCCGCCACGGCTGGTCCATCTACCGTGCCTTGCCCTTCTACCGTGCCGGCTGGTGGTCGACTGGAGCCTGGTCGGCTGTTGTCGACGTCGGCCTGAGACCGCTTGCCTGCGGAGAAGAAATTGACTGTGCCACTGGTCGGTTGCTCCTGACCTGCAGCATTAGCCAGCATTACTTGACCGGACTTACCCTTACCTTGTGCCGCAAGCCGCTGTTTCTTGTTCGGCCTGTTCCTTCTTCTAGCACCACTTGCCAAGGGGGCCGGAGCAGCTTGCACTGCGGGGTCCGCACGTTGATGGCGTGATGCCGGAGCGTTACCCCCCTTCCTGCCTTTGTTCCTGCCCTTCTGCACCTGCCAGTTACGTGCGAACACGTCGTTGGTGATGCAGAGCTCCGCAGACTGACTATTGACGGCCAGCGGGGGAGGGGCTACTAGAGGAGCTGAGGGTGAGGGAGGATTCGGCAGCAAAGCCCGCCTACCGGCGTTAACCGTTGCGGGGGACTGTGCACCCTGAAGGGGAGAAGGATCGGAACTGGTCCCAAGCAGCGCCGATGTCCTTCCCTTGTTGTGGGACTTGTTGGTCTTGGCCGCGGTATTCGCCACTGCCAGACCTGTGCCCGCACTGGAGCTCGCTGCCTTAGCATCCGAGCTCCCGGGGGCCGAAGAGGTGCTTGGAGCACCCCTCTTCGAAGTTTTGGCTTGCGCCTTCGCTCCGGTGTGTGTGTGTACATTGTGAGTGTTTGTGTTAGTGGTTGTTGTGTGTGTGTGAGTTAATGGTGTGTCTGTGTGAGTGAATGGTGTGTCTGTGTTTGTGTTCGTTGCGTGTTTGTTGAGTGTGTGTGTGTTAGTGCTGTCAAGTTTTTTATTAGTGTCCATAGCGTACCTTATTTAAAATTCATCTCTTTGGCTTCCCACCCTCCATGGAGCCCGCACCAGGGAACGTCTCGCTACAAACTAGCTCGAACGTTAGGATTACCATCGAGATATAGGAGTGTGAGGCTGGTTCACAGTGCGACATCGGGTGCTTGATCGGGTTGGCATAGGGGACTGACTGATCCCTTCTGAACTGATCAACCCTCACTTACACCGTCAGCATGACCTTCACCACCGCTTTGGCCATCCTAAGATAACCTCCACGGACCTCCCACTCCTCGCCGTGACCCTCTGACGGGACACTGTGGCCATTTCCCTACCCCCGGCTATTGGGTAGGGCCACCGTTTCGCTTGAAATCCGGACCAAAGAGGGCGTGTTGCCTTGCGGACACATAACCACCAGCGCCGCTTGGCTCAACCCCCCAGGACTCCTTCATCCCCGCTTACGGCGCTCAACTGCGCAGGTCCTAGCACAGGTGACTGATTTTACCTACTCGATACCAGCTGAATTTAAGTGGCAACTGAGCCCACCACCATCCAGTCACAGATGGTCGCAGTGAGGTAGGGTAGAACACGCCTGGTGGTTTTTGTTACGTCTATTTCGTATGGAATTAGACCAAAAACGGGGTGGCAACCACGTGAAGGTACACACACCAGACTTGCCTTGAGGATCTACACGACTGTGGCGCTCTCCCTCAAGACCCCACCACCTTACCGCCTCTGAGGGAGGCAGTAAGGTAGACCTGCATCTATACTACCAAGCAAAGCATAAGCAAAGCGTGTCGTTGTGCAACCGCAAAAGCATAAATACAAGTCCTCCCCTATCAGTGCTATTACCCATACTGATTGCGGGTATCAGTGCTATTAATTCCCGCAATCAGTATGGGTAACTTAGTGGAGGATTAAATACATGTTGTGACATTGCATGTAATTAAGCGTAAATATTCTCAAAACGGTGAAGCAAAACATTGTGAGGAAACCGGCATATCTTTGAACCAAAAAATTCGGAGACATGTAACATCTACCAACCCGCACTGGGCCCACGTGGTAGATAATAGCCCATCCGTCTCTTAGAGAGGAGGCCTGAGTCCCCGCAGTGGGAACATTATTGGCTGATGAGGAACACGAAAAAAAAAAATAAAAAATATGTCGTCGATTTTCCCCTGAAGGTTTAGGCCTAGATAACCACCCATATAATATCATCTGTTATGTTTGAGTTCCAAGAAAAAGAGGCGAGTCCATTGCTATAAACCGGGCATAAGTGTAAACTCTCTCCCACTACTGTGAAATTCATAATGCAAAAAAAAATCCCGACCAGAAAGTCGACCTCTTCTGGACGCCATTCCTAGGTTGGCCGAAGTTTTTGGGGGGCTATTATTATGGTTTTTGGGGATAACCCTTGCAGTTGTGGCATCTCTAACCACCAAAGACGCAATCGTAATTATTTCATATCAATCTACACTTCTACACTAATATTATAAAGAGGAAAGATTTGTTTGTTTGTTTGTAACGAATAGGCTCCGAAACTACTGGACCGATTTGAAAAATTCTTTCTCCGTTGGGAAGCCACACTATCTCCGGATGACATAGGCTACTTTTATCCCTGTATTCTCACGGGATCGTGAACTACGTGGAAGAAACCGCATGACGTCCGCTAGTCTACACTAATATTATAAAGAGGAAAGATTTGTTTGTTTGTACCGAATAGGCTCCGAAGCTACTAGACCGATTTGAAAAATTCTTTCTCCGTTGGGAAGCTACACTATTCCCGGGTGACATAGGCTACTTTTATTCCTGTATTCCTACGGGAACGGGAACTACGCGGGTGAAGCCGCGTGACGTCCTCTAGTTTGAGATAAGATTGGTCCATATTTAGTATTCCTGCTAATATTATGTATTGATATACAAATTATTATTTATGTATTTAACACTGCAAGCACAAAATACAGAGGGGAATTTAATGTCAAAGCATTTTCTACCAGTAAACAAAAAACAAAACTCAAATTGGTGGTTATGACAATGATAAAGTCACTTTATTAAAGCAAGACAAAACAAATAAATGTAACTTACTTACTATGTATCGACACAGATAAAGAAATGCAACCAATGTAATCGCCTTTCAATGCAACCCACAACTCTTCTAATCCCGTCCCCACCGAAGAGTACTCTTCAGTGTAATTGAAGAAGATTGTGGAAACAGTATTCAACTGTTCAAATAGGACTGATTCTAGTTAAGTAGCTACTCCACTGTATTTCTAATATCCTGGTATTTGCCCCAGTTTCCACGTTTTTTCTCCCGACAGATTAATTTTATTTTACTATAAAACTCGGCGTAACTAGGACTTGTGGAGGACGTTGTGTGGTTTAGTGATCTAATTATGTAAGATCTTAAGTCCTGGATTTTTCTTATTGGTACCTATACTAGTCCGGTCAGTTGGTCCGGCCTTTTAGCTGGGTGGGAATTAATGTAACTTGGGTAAGGTTACATTAATTCCAACCCAGCTAAACTTTACTACTTTTTAGTCTAATTTGACCGGACTAAGCATACTGTGAATACTAGGTTTATAATTAACACACTTTTTATTAGCTTCTAAGTTCGTAAGTATATTAAAAAATCTTAGAAGTTAAATCGAACCCACTTCCCGCAATCTAATTGATTTGACAATGGAATGAATTTGTTTCATACCCCTATTTTGCCTAGCCTTTAGCGTGATGTTATGCTGATCACCAATGAATGAGTATAAACCAATGGCAATTGCTTTAAAAGACTTAAGTTTTACAACGGCTAGTTGAAAAAAAAGACAATCCTATATTTACGTCACTTTTTACTGTCTAACTGCGGTACTCAGAGAGATTTAATGATCACTTAAGCCGTTACTTAGTAAACATTTGACATACTTTTGTATGACAAAACTGTCAAAACCTTTACTAAGTGATAGCCTAAGTAATCATTAAAGCTCTCTGAGTGCGGCAGTTATTCATTTCATATCACTTTGTTTCGGCGCTCTAATGTCTCAAATAATGCCAAGAAATCAATAAAGAGAGTTTATTGATTTCTTGGCATTATTTTAATTTTGTCAATTTTGGCAAATTTTAATGAAGAACGTCGATTTTCGATACCAAATATGCTTCTTCTGTCAACATCTGTTCAACAAAGCAAAATATTTACCCAAAACATTAACAAGCCTTAGAAATAGTCTTAATTAACTCCCTTATTCCTCGTTACATAAAAGAAGAAAGTAACACTCCAACTCAATACTGTACTGGTGTATTAGGGTCGATAAATCATTCACGCCTATCAATCGAGCCGAGGTTATCAATCGACGTATCAATCTATCAATCGCATGTGCTTTCGCTTTTACCCAATGTGTATGTTCAATACAACTGTGAGGCATAGAGATAGAGAAATGGAGCGAACAAATCATAGGAGTAGATTCTCTGTACTCTAAAGTCTATTTAGTTCTCTAACTGCCGCACTCAGAAAGCTTTAATGGTTACTTAGGCTATCACTTAGTAAAGGTTTTGACAGTTCTGTCATACAAAAGTATGTCAAACCTTTACTAACTGACGGCTTAAGTAATCAATAAATTGTCTCCGAGTATCGCAGTATAAATATTGAAAAAACCCACATTTAAAGATTTAAAGAGAGTTTCTTTGGAAATACAGGGTATAAATTAACCCTTCACACATACGTCAACCAAGCATTATGTACATCAACCTAAGCAAAAACTACCCCACGCAAAAATTTTTGCTGGGAAACGACTTTTTTTTGGGGTCAAATTCTCATTTTATGGTAAAACTCAATGTAGCACTCTTAAAAAATTGCGCTAGTGGATGGTTTGAATAATAAAAGGGTCATGGAGGTAATTTAAGTAAAGCTATATCCTGAAAAACTATAATAATATGGCTGGTTTTTAGTCAGAAAGAAGTCTGACAGTCTTAAGTTCTGCCCAGAGCGAGATTGATGATTAACAACCACCCAAAAAAAAAAAGACTGGCACTGGATCGTGGAGAATAGCACAAGAAAAGAGAGTCCTATACCCACGCCCGTTGGGGCTGCGGGATGTTGTAAGAGATGCCGCGGCCTTGACATATAGGGCAAAGAAGGAACATGGGTGGTTTTTAGTCAGTAGAAGTCTGACACTCCCTTTCGCTCTGCCCAAGAGCGAGAGGGTTTATTTGATGATTTCCCACTGCCCAAAAAAAAGGCCTATACCCAACAGTGGGGTGAATTCACGCTGTGGGTGATGATGATGATGATGTGGTGGATAAATAAGACACGCTCGGAAAATACGTGCTTTCCTAGTTTGGCCAATGGATTGGCGACCACACATAACAAACCGTGTTTCCTCCGTACCGTTGTTCGGAAAATACGTGCTTTCCTAGTTTGGCCAATGGATTGTCGACCACACATAACAAACCGTGTTTCCTCCGTGCCGTTGCTCGGAAAATACGTGCTTTCCTAGTTTGGCCAATGGATTGTCGACCACACATAACAAACCGTGTTTCCTCCGTGCCGTTGCTCGGAAAATACGTGCTTTCCTAGTTTGGCCAATGGATTGTCGACCACACATAACAAACCGTGTTTCGTCCGTGCCATTGCTCGGAAAATACGTGCTTTCCTAGTTTGGCCACTGGATTGCCGACCACACATAACATACCGTGTTTCCTCCGTGCCGTTGGTATCTGCTGTCATTTGAAGATCTATGATAGTCGTAACAGCTAGTCGGTGGAACAATAATCTGACAACCAGTTTTACCCAGTTTTATCGTACTACCCAGTTCGAACTGATGTGGAGATCAGATAGGCAGTCGCTTCATGTAAAATACTGTTATTTAGCTGAATACAGTTAGACCGGAAGCCGACCCAAACATAGTTGAGAAAAGGGTAGGCAGACGAAGTAAGTAACTACCTACAGTAGTATAGTTACTTATTTTTTGCCGGACTGCGGTGAAGCCCAAAAGGAAGGCTATATGTTTGACCTGTTTGTATGTATGCATGTCCGATTGTCCGTTTCTTTGTTCTCTTATAACTCCTAAATCGATGAACGGATTTGAATAAATATAAGTCGTTAGATTCGTCTTGATGGCGCAAGTGTCACTGGCTATATTAAAATACACAGATTTTAAAAATAAAAATTTCGAAAAATAGAATGGACCCATTTCAATCTAAAATTACGAAAATAGAAATAAAGAAAGTTTTTTTTTAATTTTATATTAAACTAGCTGATGCTCGCAGCATTGCCCGCGTCGATGTCGATCAAACTTAGTACTAAAACCTTCCTCGATAACCACTCTATCCGTTGCTGAAAACAGCATGAAAATCGGTGCAGTAGTTTTTGAGTTTATTGTGAACAGACAGAAAGACAAACGCGGCGAAAGACTTAATGATTACATCTAAAGGTTTTTTTGACAGCTCGCAGGATATGAAACTTAACTGCAAAACTTTACGCAATATGAAAATGTGTCACTTTTACAAGTGCGTTCAATATTTAAATAACAGATAGTGCTCATTGAGACAAGTATTATCTATAATTCAATATACACCCCTACTTTATACTTATCAAGTTATACTACAAAATATCTCAGATAGACAGATCGGAGAGATTTAATTATTAAATTATTATTATTATTTAATCATCCTGAGATTTAATCTGCCTCCGTGGTAGGTAGATCTATCACTGCTTTTTTTTTACCGGACAAAAGGCTCCAACTATTTTCTACAAATACTCAAATCAAATCAAATCAAATCAAAATATTTTTATTTCACATTGGGGCACGGTTCGGTGCATTGGTCGATTCCTAAGGAGAAGAACCGGCAAGAAACTCCAAAGGTTACTCTTTTAATCTTTTAAAATCGTTTGGGTTAACAATAAGGTATAATACACACATGAATACCATGCAGATTAATGTCTGAGATGGTCTTTTAAAGAAAGCACCACACAGATTTGAGTGGACCCGTCCAGTCAGTGCAAGCATTTGTCAGTTATCGTGGAGTTCTACTTATAACTCAAGGAGCTCAACGTCACGACGAACAATACCAAAGAAAGGACATTTGGGTGGGTCACTTAAAGTACTGAAACTGCCAGACAATCACAACAATTAAAATTTACGAAAGACCCACATGGTCCTCACATTCACAATATCAATTTTTTAAATATTTATCATATTGAATAATCAGTTTACATTATTAAATGTCAAAATAAAAAAAAACACACAAAAAAAATATATAAAATAAAATATTTAAAAAGTAAATATTGGTCAAAAAAAAAATATCATACTTGAAAAAGTAAACAATGTCAGTGTTTAAAAATAATCATAAAATGTCAAATTGTAAAAAAAAAAAAAAATATACGTCAATTCAAATTGGAGCAGTTCAATCCCAAGCTTTTTTGTCCTCTATAATTATAATCTTTAACAGTATAAAATCCTTTCTGGCAAAGTTTACGTTTTATAAAGGATTTGAATTTATTAAGGCTTAAATTTTGAATGTGGCTTGGTAGTTTATTGTAAAAGCGAACTCCTCCAAATACTCGTATATCTAAAGACTGTAGACTAAACCATATGCGAGTTTCAACCAAACTCTCTGCGAATTAAATTTAGTGCTTCAATTATAGTCTTGTTTCAGAAGTACGAATTTGAGATGATAATTATGGTGTTTCAACTGCTGAAATTATGTATCATTTGAAAATCCAAAAATAACAAAATTATTTAGTACTAGCGGACGTCACGCGGTTTCACCCTCGTAGTTCCCGTTCCCGTGAGAACACAGGGATAAAAAGTTACTCAGGGTGAATGTAGCTTTCCAATAGTGAGTGAATTTTTGAAATCGGCGCAGCTTTTTTTGAGTTTATTCATTAGAAACACACACACAAAAATACTTCCCTCTTTAGAAATCTTTCCTCTTTAGAATATTAGTGTAGATAATTCACCATCTGCATCTGATAATTCACCATCTGAATCGGCTATGATCTACCACGCGGACGCAGTGCGGATTGGTAGATTTCACATGTCTTCGACTTTTTTTGGTTCTAAGACATTCCTCACGATATTTTCCTTTACCATTTTGAGAGCAGCGGTGATGAAATAAATTACACAAAGTAATGTGCCTGCCTGGGTTCGAACTTACGACCTACTGTTCGTAAGTCGGGGCCGCCACCACTGGGCCACCGCTGCTCTCAGATTGACAAAGACTCACACAGTTGGTCAATTGGTAGCTTATCCGTATTATTTCGGAAATACGAAGAAAAGGTAAATTAAATAGCCTTACTATAGGTAGATTTATTATTATTGGATAACATGACGTATAGACTAGTCAGTCTTAGTTTATGACAAATTGAGAAACATACTTTCTTACAGAGTAATATATTATTGGGGTTTTCGATAGAGGTGATAGATACATCACAATTCATCGAGGCAATGAGAGCAAAGCTTATTTATTTGTATAAGTACCTAGGATTTGTATGAAGATAATATCCTAAGCAAATACAGACAGTCAATTTACTTATAGGACTTAAGTATAAGTTCAACTGCTCGTATATATTTACACAAAATACATGACCAGTAGCCTCACAGAGAGTAATAAAGAAAAAGAGAGAAAGAAAGAAAAAGTATTTATTGTTTCACACAGGACAGAACAAATTGACAAAAAATAATAAAAATTAAAAGCTTAAAACATAAAGAGAAACACTTAAAATTAGGACATAAACGGCCTTATTACAAAAGTGGTTAAACCTGGGTTTAACTTAGACTTGGTTTATCTCGCATGCCGTCACTTTCTTTTGAATATTATCGAAGTGAGACGGCCATGCGAGATAAACCAAGTCTAAGTTAAACCCAGGTTTAACCACTTTTGTAATGAGGCCGACTAAGTTTAAATTAAAATTAGTCCCGTATGAAGCCAAAAGGCCACTGTCTCAGCATGGTGCTGTAACATTGACAAATGTCACAGCATAACATAAATTAACTATAATTTATCTTTGTTAAAATATTTGCAGAAACTGATTACTAAGATGATAAAATTCCCACCTGGTAAAATCTCATTAAAACAAATTTGAAACCCATGATATATTCGTAAGGAAAAAGTTTAACAAACCTATTTACGAATTCAAAGATTTTCAGTTTATTATTTTAATATTACATATTTTAGTAATAAGACTTTTCAGAATAGTAGGTATGCTAATAATAGTAGGGTTAAGCCGCACTTGCCTAGGTCGGTCTGTGGTCTGTCGCCGGGTCATGCTTCAACCAAAGTATTTTACTTGGAGCGACTGCATGTAAAATATTGGTATTCAGATGCTAGGAGATAATAACAGTAATAAAAGTAGTAAAATTAAAAGAACGTTATATTAAAATGAGTGGAAATCAATTTACTGTTCTGTGACACACTCCCTAGCATCTCACAAATCGCTATCTTTAGCCAAAACACAAGTAGAATCACCGCGAGATTTATCCAACAGATTCCCCAAGTTTTCAAACTAATAGTTTAAGTTCTGCGGTCACATATTGGATTCCCAAACTATTGAAACTCAAACTTGGGACAAGACAAATGAAATGAAACTCCATTTATTCCATTTCTTGGGTCATTTTGTTCGATAAAATACACAGAAACATTAGGGTTGTTACACAACAAACAACAACAATCATGTTCGGGTCGGCATGGTTTGACATACAGAAAAGATAAATCATTCTCCTGCTCTTATTACAATTTATTTCGGCACTGCATGTCCTCTTTTTCTATACAGCTCTATTACTCATCATGTCAACAGTCGTCTTCTCATATTAAATGAGGACTCATGACCTTAATCCTGTTCTGAGAACACATATGAGGTCGACGATGGAATGAACTAACCCAAAATAAGCCTATTTACTCGCGACATAAATATTTTGGGGTCATAAGAACTTGGGAACACCGACGCCGGCAGAGAACTCCACTCATTGGCTGTGAGCATAAAAAAAGATACAGCGAAGCGCTTCGTGCGAATGTGTGGAACATCGACAAGGACCCCTTTTCTATCATCCTTCACACAGTCAATCAATCGTTTCTTTGGTCTTCCTTTACTCTTTTCCACATTTATCCTCAAAACTTTCCTAACACACGAGACGGGTCCACTCAAATCTGTGTGGAGCTTTCTTCAAAAGACCATCTCAGACATTAATCTGCATGGTCTTCATGTGTGTATTATACCTTATTGTTAACCCAAACGATTTTAAAAGATTAAAAGAGTAACCATTGGAGTTTCTTGCCGGTTCTTCTCCTTAGGAATCGACCAATGCACTGAACCGTGCCCCTTTTTACCGACGTTTTATAAGTGCCCATGTAGGCCTATGTGAAATAAAAATGTTGTGCTTGACAACATGTTTCAGCGATGGTAAATGCCGAATGGAGTTTACCGATCGGGACCAGCTGAATGTCGGGTCGGCTTTTGTTATTCAAGAAAATAATGCTTATTTGTATGTGCCGATCTTAAGAAGTGTGTAACAGCCCTTACTAAAGTTCCGGCATACTTGAATGAGTCTGAATATAGACCAAATTGACCGAAAGTAATAAATCTATATGGTATCGTAAACCTTGGGAAATATATCTGTCTTTATCTTTCATACACATCTCTCGTTCATAAAAATAGTATACGTATCTTTGTCTTTGCCATACGTCTATCGTCTCATTCATATTATGACACGTAGGCATTTTTATAGTTTTATTGGTTGTGTCAGTTTGTGGTTATTGTCATCTTTATTGGGCAAAGAATGTTATGTGACAAAAATAATTTATTATTATAGGCTTGTAAGAGTTATGTGAGCAGACTGTGTCAGTGGTACAGATAGATGTAATGCGTAAATCTCATGGTCAACTTTTGGGTCGTTTATTGATGGTTTACACTAGCAATTGTTAGACTGTCAGAGGAAACGACCATCTATCCTACCCCTATTATCATAAAATACAAAACTCTTAAAATTGAACTGTGAAACCCAATACTCTGAAACTTTAGCAGTACCTAACGTCACAAGCACAATATAAATTTTACGATCCTTTTAACCTTAGGATCTCTGGATTAGACAGCATGACTTTATAATAGATCGCATTCAGCAATCTCTCTTGTAACTTTATTACGATTTTGATCGCGCTGTCCGTTAGATACCTTTGATTTCAGTATTATGTCAGACCTCAGTCCATAATATAACCTTTATTAACTAAAGCGTATTTTATAAGGCTTTATATTGAATTATTTCCTCAATAATTTAATCAAATGAATTACGGACAGGACCTTGTAAATAAACATTTTGCTGCTACGTTATTTCTTTTAAGAATTATCCCCAAACCAAAAGTGAGAACTAAATGATCAAAAGTCAAAATCAAAACTCATTATATTCAAACTTGGCTGATAATTAGCACTTTCCGAACGTCAAAATTTACTTTACTTTACTTATTTACAAGAGACAGTCCCTCAAAACGAAGCCTTTTATTTTTAGCTGGAAAGAAGAAGTGGCGGAACAAACTCCCCATTAACACATCTGTCTGTTAGGTCGGTTCGAAGAACCAGACTTGATACAATAGTAAGGTGCAAGTTAATGACTACAGACACAAATTTTAATTAATAATTAAAAAGTACCTATATAAAAAATTAAAATTAAAACATTAAAATAAAGACAACACATCAGTCAACTAATCTTGGAGAAAGACCATTAACAAACAAATAAATAACAGACATTGTCTTGTGTTCAACTCAGCGACCAACTATTCTTATCATTTATATTATTATGTAGTCGTTAATGGAATAGTAAGCTTTTAAAAAAAAATAGATTTTACTTTGGCTTTAAACGCATTAAATGGCAAGTCTAGAAAAAAAGATGGCAGTTGGTTATAAAAAGTTATACCGAGCCCGACGAATGAATTTTGAACTTTGTAAAGCCGGTGAAAGGATCCATCCTATCACGATATTTGTTTTCCCCTATAGGTTAGTAGCTTAGAGATAAACGATTTTCCCTGCTAAGTAAAGTTCCATGTAAAACGGACGATCTCATTGCCGTCAACTGGCCCCAAATTCTGACTCTGATTTTTATGTTACCGAGCCAGTCCATTAAAACGTTTCAGATAATAAATACTTGAAGTTTTATATAAATATCTACAAGTAGGACATAAAAATGTCACCTAACGTATAACATTTTAGTCAATCTTCGTGCAAAAACACTTTCAGCTATCTCGCTGCAATATCGATTTGCAGGATTTCAAAATCTCACGACAATTTGCCTAACAAAATATGCACTAAGTCGTGAAAGATTTTCAAATTAAGTTATCCATCGAGTTATCGGTGACTGCTCTGCATCTACCTAGCATAAAATTCTTACATGACCATAGTTCTAAATATATGTCGTGGACAACGATATCGTTCTAACAAAAGTTGCTCAATTGATTATTGTAGTAGAGGGGCAAACGTCGTGACGTTATTTTTGTAATGACGGCACGTGGACAGAGTCGTTTTTTTGAACCTCTACCACCGAACCAAGATGGTGACGACCCTATCGCTCTGCCATCGCTGGCGTCGTCATATATTATAATTATACAGTTCCCGGCTCTTTAATCTTGCACCCATCCAAATGTAGTGAGGGAAATGCTTTGTAAAAATGTAAGATAGCTAGATGAGTAGAGAGATACCAAAACGACAGTGCAAAGACTGTGTAAAACATGGTATGGCTGAAAAGGAGACTACTGAGCTGACAAGTACCATACAAGTATGGAAGCAGAAAAATGCGGCGCCGATCCCATCATATCAGCCAAAAGACGTCCACTGCTGGACATAGGCTTCCCCCAGGTGTCACCGGCCCCGTGCGTCTCGCATCCAGCGGGTCCCCGCAACCTTCACCAGGTCATCGGTCCACCTAGTGCGAGGCCTTCCAACGCAACATCTTCCGGTTCGCGGCCGCCACTTCAGATCTTTTCGGCCCCATCGGCCATCCGTTCTGCGAGCAATATGGCCTGCCCATTGCCACTTATGTCTGACGATTCTTCGGGCTACGTCGTTAACCTTACGATGACGACGACGACGATGGCGCCGACCCCAAATAAATAAAATTCACCGTGATTACCAAACAGATTACATCAACGTCACATGGCATCATAGCTACACCCAAACAAAAATGCAATAACTTACACCACAATACGATAATTATTATTATGGATAGTTTTAGCCATAACTATAAAACATGTCTATGTGTAGTCATCACACGTGACAAGAAGACTAAGCTAGACTAAGCACCAGACAATAGCTATGTTAGTTTTCATGCCTTGCCTAAATATGGTTCCTAATTTTATGGGATACTTACTGTGTCTTATAAATTATTTTATTTTGGTACCAAATAAAACGAGACAGGAGATTTATTTTTTCCTGTCTGAATAAGTTATTAATTAGACAGGTAACAGAGAACCTCTTAGCGAGAGAATTTCCTTAAGGAAAAATTCAAACAATGCTTTACGATTCGAAGGTTGAATCTAGCAACCCACATTCAACGATTGTGTTTACATTCAGTTTCTATTAGAATTCCGAAGGAAATATTAGAGGCTTATTAAAAGATTTAGTTTGACTGGCAGTGACACTCAAAACTCAAATGGATTGATTATAAACGATTCACGATTTTTCGGTAGCTTATGCCAACCCAGTACTTTTCCAAAATAAAGCCGGCCTTTGGAATGTAATATAAAGGGTGTAAAAGTACCCTTAACGCAAACGAAGGGCACTTGTTCTCCCCACTACTGCGATTTTTTTTTGTTCTAGACCATACCTGGGAACCAATATCTGCGTAACTAGGGGGCCTAGTTACGCAGATATTGGGGGTCAAAGTTCCTAATTTTGCACAGCTGTTTTTGTAAATACTAGTTTTTCAGGTTATAACTTTACTTAAATTACCTCCATGACCCTTTTACTATTCAAAGCATCCACTAGCACAATGTTTTAAGAGTGCTACATTGAGTTTTACCGTAAAATGTGATTTTTGACCCCAAAAAAAAAAGTCGTTTCCCAGCAAAAATTTTTGCGTAGGGGTACTTAGATTGATGTACAGAAAACTTGGTTGACGTATGTGTGAAGGGTTTATTTACACCCTGTATATTACATCTTGAGCTATATGTACATGTATAGCTAAAAAAAATGTAATAGGTATACCTATTACCGCGTTTGAGATGTAATATATATTATAGCTAGACCCCGGTAGGTCCCCTGATTCCATGTCCATAATGTCAAAATGGTGTGGTTATTATTATAGGTACTACACCAATCAAATTACAGTAGCGGTCGAACCGGCCGAACTTTCCTCTAGTTTACTGGTTAATACTTGTAATGGGGTAAAACCGTAGAAGTTTCAAGTACTAGTTACGACCTAACGGAACTTTATGTAGGCCACAACAAACATTGTCAGGGCGTAATGTTCATCCTTCTAAAGTTTCCGTCCCTGAAACATGCTATAGTTACTGTTAACTGATTTTAGTCACAGTTCCGCTAGAACTTAATTTTTTGGCGGGTGGAAAATCATTAAAGAACCCTTCCCGCTTTTGGGCAGAGCGAAAGTAAGTGTGAGCAATTTTTTATATACAAGATGATTTTTTATTCACCGTCCAAAGTTTTTCTAGGCATTACGTATCATGCACTAACACCATTTTTTGAAATAAATCGATTCTTTTTAAATCATTTTCTCGAAAGAATTATCCGTTCTCCGTGAAAAGTTAAAACTTGTGATCTCAATATTTTTGTATTGAGTGATGCAAAAAGAAAAAAACACGTATTTTTTTGATTTTCGCCAAAGATTATATCAGAATTTTTGACGGTGACTAAAAAATCATTCTGTATTATTAAACAATGAAAAACTTAGCAGGTACCTACAGTTGAAGACTATACAAGACCAATAGTTATACAATTGAATGACTTTATCAACTACAAAAACTAACACAAGAACTTTCGAGATTCTTAGAATTTTAATATTTAAAAGCAATGGAACTCATACACATACTCATACTCACATACTCGTCTACAATTCTAAAATTGAAAAATACTTTCAATTTTAAAAAGCTTTTTGTGAATGGAGCTCGAGTGGTTCATAAAAATACCAAGCAACTACATATTATGTAGTTGCTTGAACGTGCCGCTGTGCCAGTCGACTTACCTCATTTTCAAATTTAAAACTATTTGTTATATCCCGATACAACGAATAGGGGAATGTTTTTTGCGGCGCTTTTTTATTTGTCGCCACAGTCGATTCTGGCTTCCAGGAGTTTCAGTAGTTCTGCAATACTGTGGCTCGCTTGTACCAAAAAAAGAAAACCCCAACAGTTAGTTGGTAGAGAAAAAAGTAACAGAACACACAGAATCTTTTGAAAAAACTTCTCAGAAAGGTTTTCTGCACCGTTTCGAGCATCAGTGTTAGGGTAGCGGTGTAAGAGTAGCCAGATACAGGCACTAGATTCAAGTGTGCTTCGAATCAGAGTGGTGATTAAAAGATACTTAAAGATGCAGAGAGTCACTTATTCAGTTCTCTTGTTCATCCCACCATTGTTTTTATTTTACTGGACCACATCATCTTTCTTGTTACTGAATTTTTTAACATCAAAGTTTGAAATGGTCATGTACATTCCACTGTACCGTTCCGGCAACCTAAGGAACATAATAGGATTGTCAACTAAAATTAGTCCGTCAGATAGATTTCCAAAAAATATTGGACACGTATTTTTACTTTTTCACGTAAGCAAACAATGAAGACGATACAGTGCTTTGAAAACTCGTGTGATGTCATATTCTAAGACATTAGTATGTCATTTTTTGCGGTTAGTGACGTCACAAACCTCCACTCAGATCTTTTTATTTTCGTCATTTCTTATTGATTTGATAAAACAAAAGATAATTATCCAATATGTTTCGATAATCTAACAGACGGACTAATTAGAATCATATTTTTTTAAGTCATTAAACATTCCTAACACTATTGTACCTAAACAGGATTTTTTAAATCTTAAAGTTAATGTCGTTTCCTAGCAATAATATTTATACAATGTAGGTAACTAACTAATGACTGAATGTGACTGAATGAACGAAATAAAAGGAACTCGTCAGAAATTGATTCATTCTAAAACGGAAAAGTTTTCCGTCTGACATTAACAGTCCAAACTTATCACAGTTTAGATTATAGGGGTGAAAAGGATAAGATTTATTTCCATAATTTTTTCACGACATCTTCCTGAATGTAGCAAACATTACCAAGACAAGGTTACCGTTCTACTTCTAATATTCTAAGAAAAAACCAGCTTAAGTTTATATAACGAGAATAATAATATAATACTCGAGACGCTTTACTGCTTATTACGTGAGTCTCAAAGTCTTTAATTTCATGTTTCATATGACGTTTACCTAGTTTATTTATGGTATTATCTAGAATCTCCATGTGATGATTATATGTATACACGTATATTAAGAGAAGAAAATAATAACAGACACACCCACACTAAAATGATGCAGATGCAGCAAACTGCAGAAGCAAATCGGTTAACCGCAACAACACACCATAGCGACATAAGTGGCGTATATGAAATACTAGCTGTTGCAAAATTAATCCACGGGAAGATAAAATCGGGATAAAAACTATCCTATGTGTTAATCCAGGTTATAAACTCTCTGTGTACCAAATTTTATCCAAATCCGTTCAGCAGTTTTTACGTGAAGAAGTAACAAACATATACACTCACACACTCACAAACTTTCGCCTTTATAATATTAGTGTGATAGTGTGATTACTTCCTTTTTATATCGGTAAAGCAGGCACATAATCGACCCAAGCGCAAACGTCATTTCAGACGTCAAAGCTGATAGAAGAATGTTGTAGTTAGATTTAAGACCACCTACAGTTCTACGCTCCAATGTCCTTAATGGTGTTCTAACATGTCTGCTTTGTGAAAAAAAAAGTTGTATAATGCTAGCCGCTTGGGAGCACATGAAAGAACAGGGGGCCAATTCTCGATTTTCGCCATTTATCTCGAGTTCGAGATCGTAAGTCTATCTCTATGTCTATTAAAAATATCTCTATCTCTACCAAAAAATGTCGAATTGAGCAGAATTCCGTATTCTCAGTCAAAATAGAAATAAATGTCACGAAAATGTCGAGTCGAGTGAAGATAATGTTACCATTATGAAGAATCGCATGTTCTGTTTTAGGTAGCTATGAGTTAATGAATGATTTTGTTTTAAAACGCTGACTAAACTTAATTATTTAAGTATAAAACGAAACGTTTAGTGTGTTTCAAGATTTTCGTATGCTCTTCGTGAAATAAAGAAAACAAATTGACAGTTGACTGTCAGTCAGTGTCAGAATTTGCGCCTTTTTGCGGTTCCTTCAAAACTTTTGTTATGTTTACATGTACTGTGTTTACATTATTGGGTGCTGTTTTACATTTTAAAAGTTTTATTTTAACATGGAGGGGAAAAATCAAACAAGGCAAGGGCACAAATCAAAGAGTATAAATCAAATTTCCAGTAAGTATGAGATGCCAAGCCGTATTTTATTTAAAAATTAAAGAAAAGAAAACACAGTGTACAATCCAAAACTCAACGAATTCACTCAGAAATGACGTATCTCTACAATCGACATGACATCTCTACTGCTCAGAAGCACTCGACATGAACTCTAACGTTAGCTTTCGACAAATGTCGAATTCGACATCCCCAGAATAGCAACTTTTAAAATTTGTCGAAAAAATGACGTCATTAGAAATTTTTGTCGAAGTCGACACCATCTCTAAAATCGAGAATTGGCCGCCAGCACACCAAACCTCTAGACGGCCACCTTAGAAAGCCAATGAATACAGTCGCTGCGGCCAAAATCAGTTAAATGACATTATCGTCATATAAAATATTACATCATGAAAACCATGTACGTCATGTTGCCAACAACGAGAGCGTCTTCGTGTGGTCTGTCCTAATGGCTTTGCCAATGTTATTTGCGGTTTCAAACGTTGTTCGTCATACTGAATAAAAGAAATCATGGGGTGGAAATCATCAAATAACCCCTCCCGCTCTTGGGCAGAGCGAAAGGGAGTGTCAGACTTCTACTGACTAAAAACCACCCATGTTCCTTCTGAGCCCTTTGTTTCGAGGCCACGGTATCTCTTTCGGGACCCGCAGCCCATAATAGAACCTTAATCGTAAATCCTAGTGTAGAAACTCTAATATTTAATTTACAAACCATAATAAATTTCTTTATCAAGTAAGTACTAAGCGAGTGGTAATTATTTTTTATTTGACAAATGTGTGTTACTGCTCCGTTGAAGTATGTAATAAATTATCTACGCTAGGACGTCGTTAGTTTATTATTAAAATAATAATCATAATAAGTGGCCACTATACTTTATTAAGGCCTAAAGATTAAAGAAACTATGTTCAAGATTAGACAATATTTTACTATTAAAGATCGTTTGTTGCGATACGAAAGGCATGTTCATCAACCTACATTTCCTTCATGAAATATAAAAACAATATTATAGCATACTAGCGGACGCCACGTAATTCCCGTTACCGTGGGAATACAGGGATCATAAAAAGTAGCCTATGTAACTCAGGGTGAATGTAGCTTTCCAATTTTATAAATCGGCGCAGTAGTTTCTACCCGACTGCGGCGAAGCCCAAAAGGAGGGTTATGTGTTTGGCGTGTATGTATGTATGTATGTCCGTTTCTTTGTTCCCTCATAACTCCTAAACGGATGAAGGGATTTGAATAAAATATACGTCGTCAGATTCGTCTTAATGGCGCGAGTGTCACTGGCTACATTAAAATTAAAAAAGAAAATAAATTTGCGGATTTTGGGGGCCTTATAGCGTATTTCAAAGAATAAAAAAAATCCATTTCTATCGAGTAGGGTATCAAAATGAAGGGTTTTAAAATGAAATTACAAAAATATATGACACTTATATCATCATCTGCATAATGAATAAACTCATTAAAAACTAAAAAACCCGACTGAAAAAACTGAAAAGTAAAAAACAAGCAAAAACTTGGAAGCAGGCGGGGTTCATTTGAATATTAAATTATGAAATGAAAATAGAATGGACCCCGCCTGCTTCCAAGTTTTTGCTTGTTTTTTACTTTTCAGTTTTTTCAGTCGGGTTTTTTTAGTTTTTATTGAGTTTATTCATTACAAACATACATACACGCGAAAATAAAAATATTTCCTCTTCATAATATTAGTGTAGATGTAGTGGTTAGAAAATAGACCACAATTTCACAAAAAAAAACGTTCAATCAACCCTCAGCGCCATTATATAAAAAAAAAAAATCTTAATACAAAAATCCTTTAAGAATCCGGAAGCAATTAAAAGAAACCTGCTGCCTGCGTAATTTCAGCTTGGTTGTACTATACCGACGAGGGTGTATGACTAGATTTCTGAACGTAGACGAAGCAAGGGAGTACTCGTATGTTAGGATTGTACCAGGTGGCACTCTGTGGTTGCTTTCCCTCAAAGGAAAAGCATGAACGTACGAGTATGTAGAAAATACCTGTCCATTCTAAAGCCTTTTGCAGTTTTCATTTCATCTGTGTTTTGACGGCACGGTTGGCGCAGTGGCTAAGCGATTGGACTGCTGCGCTGCGTGTCGCGGGTTCGATCCCCGCACGGAACAAATATTTGTATGGCCTGCAGATAGTTTTTCCAGGTCTGGCTATTTGTGTATGTGAGTTTATGTTTGTAAACGCACCCACGATACAGGAGAAATGCCTAGTGTGGGGCACCGTTTAAAAAAAAAAAAAATCTCCCTGGGTCCCATAGTAATTAGAAAAACCAATAGCAGTCCGGCAAAAGTATTTTTTTCTTCCAGAAAGTGAATTTTTCACACTAATGAGAGTTGAATAGACTTTGAAGGCTTAAAATAGTGAGTAATAGGCAATCACGAAGAATGAGCCGATCGAGAGTCACCAGCGGTATATATGACTGGCTGACGAATCTTTCTTCATAATATTAGTACCAGAAAGCTGTAATTTGACATGAATATACAAATAAGCTACGCCGACAAGTGCTATAGTAAAATATTAAACATTTTTTAGGGTATGTCCAGTAGGTATATAATTAATGTGGGGATTATTATTTTTTTCTCGCGAAGTCCTTTGTATGAGTTGTCCTTGGATAGGTATTCAAAAAACATTGCGAGTTTGCTCATACAGTTTTTCGATTAACAAACGAATCCCCGTTTGTGAAATATTAAGCTTTAAAGTGTAAATTTTTATTCGACTCGAAGTGTGAATAAAATCATGGTAGTCACATATATAACGAAAATTAAAGGAAAACTATCACAGCCGAGTAGGCTTTACAAGTTTACGACTAATAGTCGACCAACTTATAAAATGTACTTGTTTGAAATATTTTCCTTTACATATTGTATGGGAGCGCAGGTCACAAAACTGCAAATATAAGTTTGTTTTATTTTTACAACAAAAATCATCGATCAAAGGCAGGTAAGCAGGGTGGTTAATAAGTTTAGTAAGTTCGCATATTTTGATGGGCAACTACGGAACCCAACATTGTGCGTGGTCCGACATGCACTTGGCCGGTTTTTTTTTATTTGTGACCCGTATTTATCAAGAAGTGCATTATTTACCTGTCTTATTTTATTTTACACAGGCCTGTACAATCAAAACCATGTAACATGTTTCAACCTGGACACCTTTGATGAAAGGCCGTGGTCGTGACGTCCCAAAAATATACATAGCGAAGGAACGGCACTTTGATAGTGAAACAGCTGGGGTATGTCTGCCATCATTTACCTGCCCTAGTTCCATTCTACGTAGGATCGACACAACACGTTTTGTTTTCTTTCGATCTCCTCATTTCATATTATATATTACATGTGATATGTATATCACATGGATGATGATCCACATTTGTGATAAGTACTCATCACTGATACGTATAAGTATCACTCACCATCCCGGTATATAGCCATTTCTAGATAAGATTGTGTACAGTATACAGGGTGCAAATTAACCCTTCACACACAAGTCAACCAAACATTCTGTACATCAAACTAAGTACCCCTACACAACAATTTTTGCTGGGAAACGACTCTTTTTATTGGGGTCAAAAAATTCATTTTACGGTAAAACTCAATGCAGCACCCTTAAAACATTGTGCTAGTGGATGCTTTGAATAGTAAACTGGTCATGGAGGTAATTTAAGTAAAGTTATAACTTGAAAAACTAGTATTTACAAAAACAGCTTTGCAAAATTTGGAAATTTGACCCCCAATATCTCCGTAACTAGGGGGTTCCCAGGTATGGTCTAGAACAAAAAAATGATTGCAGTGGTGGGGAGAACAAGTGCCATTCGTTTGCGTTAAAGGTACTTTTACACCCTTTAGACATAAAGCGGTAACAAAAATTCAATAATATCATAATGGTCTGATGTGATATTCAGAGGTATTAAACCAATTATACACTCAAAATCAATTTGGGTCGCTATGGAGGCTAGCCGCTTATACAATATTTAACACATTCGACCGCTGTAACCTAAAATAACATTTTTAAAACACAAAGTATATGTAAATATTATATTGTATCAGTTTCATAGTATTACGGTTTAATGCAAAAAAAAATCACCTCTAATTATGTAGTCACTGGACTGGTATACCCAAATTCAAGCAAAAAAGTTTTGCTCTGTCCGAATATTTCTTTTTTTTTCTAATTTTTCTTCTTCTTCAATTAGTTTTAAGGTACTGGTTACTGTAGCATCATCATCAGCTTATAATGTTTCCACTACAGGGACTCAGGCTTCCTCTATAGGAGAGGAATGGAACCTCGACGCGAGTCCAGTACGCGTTGGTAGATGTCACATGTCTTCGATTTTTTTGGTTCTAAAACATTAAACATTCATGTTTCCTCACGATGTTTTCCTTCGCCGTTTTGAGAGCACCGAAGAACCATATCTAATATTTTAAAATACAGTGTTTAATGAATATTGACGGCAGTCGGCTTTGTTTCATCATCTCAATTGATACGGGATCGATCCCTTTTTTTTTTTTTGGCGGGTGTAAAATCATCAAATAACCCTCCTCCTCCTCTCGCTCTTGGGCAGAGCGAAAAGGAGTGTCAGATTTCTACTGACTAAAAACCACCCATGTTCCTTCTTAGCCCTATATGTCAAGGCCGCGGTAACTAGTGTACAACCCGCAGCCCTGACGGAGGGATAGATCTCTTCATTTATTTTTGGTCCTCAAACTGGCCAAAGCTTGTTAACTTTTCCCAATAATTAAACCGTTTAAATAACAATTAATTCCTAAAAGGTTTACAGATCGCGTCAATCGTTTTTAGAATAATATAGAAATAGAATATTAACTTGGAACTTTGACCTATTTTCCAACAAAATGTCATCACCTAATAGGCGGACCGATTCACTCGATTTTTATACTATCTAGATACGAGTATGTATGTTAGTGATCATGTCAGTTTAAAAAAATATATTTGGTATATTTTTTGGTACCTACTTACATTATATAGATTTCCATGGAGTTTTTTGCTAATTCTTCTCCATAGAGATCTACGCTAGGGAATGGGCAACTACAGTTCATTCCCAGTTATTATGTCTTGTGACTGAGACTGTAACTTTTTTATTTTGTCTTTGTTTCGACTTTTCGAAAGTGCATGTAACTGGCCTACTTGAAATAAATGCTGTGATTGATTTTGATTTTACTCGGTTATGAAAAACATATTCGAGTATAATTATTATGAGATGACAAAGTCGATTTATGACGGTAATTCACACATCATTGTTGTTTATACATTAAAACACAAGCTAATTTGAGACACGGAAACATTAAAACAGTCTGTGAATGAAATTAGTTTTACTTGCCGGTCCGGATGTTACTGTTTATCTACGAAACGGCTGAACCGATTAAAAATAATCTTTTAAGAAACAAGTCATTATCATTCTCTTGTTTATTTGAGGCCGGCAAACCATTTCTTATTTTTTCATACTTCTCTACTACTCGGCATGTCATCAGACACCTCTGTTCTTGCCATGACATCCTTCAGTCCAGTCCAGTTCCGCAGTCCAGTTATGGTACACAGAAGTATAATAATACTAGGTGTTGCCTGCGGCTTCGCCCGCTACAACTTGAAAGTTATGCCACAGGAAGACAAAATCGGAATAAAAACTATCCTATGTATTAATCCAGGTTATATACTATCTGTGTGCTAAATTTGATCTAAATCTGTTAAGTAGTTTAAGCGTGAAAGAGTAACAAACATACTCACAAACTTTCGCATTTATAACTAGCGGACGTCACGCGGTTTCACCAGCATAGTTCCCGTTCCCGTATGAATACAGGGATAAAAAGTAGCCTATGTCACTCGGGGATAGTGTAGCTCCCCAACGGTGAAAGAATTTTTCAAATCGGTCCAGTAGTTTCGGAGCCTATTCCATACAAACAAACAATCAAATCTTTCCTCTTTATAATGTTATACTGTAGATATTAGTGTGATAGTAGGATAATTTTATTGGACTGAATGTAAAGTGACAGTTTTAATTTAATTAATTTTACAATAAAGTTGATTTAATAAGTCAATTAGGACCACAAGTTGTTATATATGGAATATGAGACGAAAATAATTAATTTAAAATGCTTTGCTATTTACGTCAAAAAACAAAAATTTAGTTTAGCGACTATTAGATCATTCTTTTAATGAAATTATTTATAGCTGTCTGTCCGGATGTCAGTGTTATTCTACGCAACTGCTAGGCCTATTAAAACGACCTTTTTATGGGTTTTTAATTGGTGTTATAATTTTATTTTATTGTGCAGAAACATTAAATAGAACTAATTTAACCACTTGAATGCATTAAATTCTTGCTCGCAAAGTCAACAGCATCATTCATCGTGGTGACAGTTTCCCACGTGTAGATGATGTTACACATTTGTATCACAGTTTTATGTTCTACTAGCGGACGTCACGCGGTTTCACCCTCGTAGTTCCTGTTCCCGTGGGAATACAGGGATAAAAAGTAGCCTATGTCACCCGGGGATAGTGTAGCTTCCCAACGGTGAAACAATTTTCCAAATCGGTCCAGTAGTTTCGGAGCCTATTCTTTACAAACAAACAAACAAATCTTTCCTCTTTATAATATTAGTGTAGATTAACGCTCAGTGTCAAGGAACACTACGACTACTAATATGAATATTCGTATTGTCACCATCATAACATCACGGCTGTAATCACAGGTTAGGTATATAGGTTATTTATGTATGAGGCCCATATTATAGTCCAGAGTCCTTCCAGCGACTGAGGAATTCTTGATGGAAAACCCCAATAACACTTAATACGGCCTAGGAATCGAACTCAGGACCTCATGAGCAGCAATCGCGCTTGAGACCACAAGATCAAAGAGGTAGCCTAATAATAAATGTATAAATTACAAGGTATCACAATAATCAGTAGATAGTGATCGTTTAGGCGCAAAATGCCAAATTCTCAATATGCCAACAGAATCGCAAAAGCACTAGTGCTCAAAATGACCAATTTTCAAAAAGCCTAATTCTCTAAATGGCCAATTCTCAAAGAGCCTAATTCTCTAAATGGCCAATTCTCAAAGAGCCTAATTCTCTAAATGGCCAATTCTGAAAGAGACTAATTCTCTAAATGGCAAATTCCAGAAAAGCCTAATTCTCAATTATATCCCTTTTCACGCTTGGCCGTTTGTTTTTCATCAGGCCAGGTATTTCAAAACTATTGTAGGCGAAGCATGTATGGTGTAACTTTGATTGATAAACTGTGGACTGAGGTTATACGAGAACGTTGCGGGTTAAAAGAAGATGTAGTGGCAAAAAGAGTGCATAGATGATTTGTCATGAGGAGAGGATAAGTAAAAGGGTATTTACAGAGATGAAAGTGGCAACGCCGAGAGTTCGTTACCCATTTAGCATACACTGATCTTATGGTGAGGCTGCGGGATGTTGTAAGAGATACTGCGGCCTCGACATAAAGGGCTAAGAAGGAACATGGGTGGTTTTGAGTCAGTAGAAGTCTGACACTGCCTTTCGGTCTGCCCAAGAGCGGGAGGGATTATTTGATGATTTCCTAACCCCACCCAAAAAAAAAGATTCTTCAGAAAGGACAGGTGCGTAGTACTATGACTAGATGTACGATTACGTGGCAAAAGGAGTACCTATTTAAGGATCGTTGCAGGTGGCGTCTGAGATTTCTGGCTACCCCTATTGAACCCCCCTCCCCCTTTTGGGAAAAGGTGTCTGTAAAATGTATGTATGTTGACACATATTATGAAAATTCGGCTTCTGTACTATCCAAGCTAGCAATCAGAAAAACACGACGAACCAATCAGAATTAAATTTCGTGATCCTGAATTTAATTTATTTTCCATCGTTTTTCGTTCTCTCGTGACTGCAATCGTTACACCAAAGCCATACAAAATCCAGTAAAAAGTTTAACTTTTACGTAAAGCGCGTCCAATGACATAACCTGGCCCCAGTACGAAGGTAAAAACATCGTTTTTTTTTAACGAAAATACAATAATTATAGTATAGCACTTTAGTTACATTGACCAAAAAGGTGATGAATTTAAATTTAGATGGATGGAGAGAGAGAGGAAGGCTAATGAAAAGATGAATGGACACACTCCATCTTTTCTTTGGTCTTCCAAGGTTGATGTTTACAACAAGCAGAATTGGTGTCATGCACGGAGGAAACAGTGGCTTATGTATTCTTCGAGTACACTGGCGCGCGGCGTCACCCAGATCCGTAAGGAAACTGTTGCAGCACCAAGATCCCGTGCGTATGTTCAAATAAGACTGGGAGATTTGATCTGCTTCTGGAGGAAGGTCAGCTGGTTGGAGTAACGGCCGCCATGGCTTACGTACATACAATAGTCCACTTTGAGGACTAAATTCGGAAATCAAATCTCTTACGTAAAATGTATTGATATCAGGAAGTTCATAATATTATGAAACTTTTTATGTGAAACGTAACAACATGACGTAACTGAAAGCGGCGGTGGCCCAGTGATGGTGGCTCTGACCTACGAGCAGTAAGCCCTGGGTTCGAACCTAGGCTTTACTTTGTATAATTTATAATTATCCTCACAACTGCTCTTAAAAACGGCGAAATAAAACGTCATGAAACCGCGCGGCATGACTTAGAACCGAAAATTCATTGACATGTGACACTGAGCCCGCGTATATTATAGCCAGATCCCTTTCACAGAGAGGAGGCCAGTGTCCCAGGTGTGAGAACATTATAGGCTTATAATTAAACGTACGGTACGTTATGTTTACGTTACGTGAGCTCGTCTCGTCAATCGGCGATCGAACACGAGAAATTATTGATATAAGTTTCTCGATTAGAATCTGATGATTCCGCCCTAACGGAAATTAAAAAGATTGGACTTGTTGGTTCATTTGTCGTAACTTTAGTGATTATTAAGTGATAGTAATCTGTTTGATTATTGTTTACGAAGCAACGCAACAAAAGAATTAATTGACCCTGTGATGATTAAAGATCATATACATGGACGGGAGAAAATCATAGACGGGAAAATGTGTCACTGACAGCTGTCACTCGAAAGGGGCGTGCACCCGTTTGCTATTTCAAGAAACCAAACTATTGTTTTGCCTAGCCCATCGATGCTTACCTCTGTGACTAGTGGACGTCACAGACCCCAAATTATAATAGTTGGGAAAAGGTTAGTCAGATTATAAGTTATTGAAGTTTTTTATTAAAAGAAAGATTTTCAGCTTGAAGGGATCTACCTCACCTGTCATTTGCATGTTGCATAACGCCACACACCAAAGATATTAAGTACTAGCTGTACCCGGCATGCGTTGCAATGCCCTTTTACCTACCTGCCTACTACCCTACCTACCTTCCTACTACCTTCTCACTGTTTAAACCTTCCCTGGACTACCACAAATAATTCAAAACCAAAATGAGCCAAATCGGTCCAGCCGTTCTCGAGTTTTAGCGAGACTAACGAACAGCAATTCATTTTTATATTTATAGATATAAATATGAAATAACGAAAAAAACAACTCGTTCTTAGGACGTCGTGTTAAACTTGACAAGTATACCATTTTGCTCTATGACCTCACTGAAGAATAGGAAAAAGTTTCCGCACTAAATCCTAAAAGTGGATGATTATGCGTGCAATCCAGTAATAGTTTTTTACTGTTAAATATATTTTCATGGTTGTGCTGTTGAACTGATATATGACGTCTATTCTAATGCTTCTCTATTTGCTACATACGAACTTCGTGTCAGGTCTGACGTCACGTTAAAGCCTGTTTCGTACAATACGTGATATTAGAATTTAAAAGCAGCCAAACAGAATCACAAAAGTCAACCTACTGCCCTACAGATATAACATCTATTCGGCCACCAGGCACACAAAAAACTTTGTGTAATTTATTTCATCATCACTGCTCTCAAAACGGTGATAAAAAACCTCGTTTGGAAACCGGCATAATATCTTAGAACCAAAAAAATCGAAGACATGTGACATGTGACTGTCTGTTATGTTATCTATTCTCATAGTTGTGGTATTGAATTGTCCGTGACCGTTGTTGTGCAAAAAAGTATTGTTTATTTCCTCGAAATAAAGTTTAAAATCTGTGAGGGACGTAAATAAGTGCCACGTGTTTCTTCTTAAAGTAATTTCAGGTGGGCTGAAACGTTTTTTCTTTTGCGGTTGTCACAACATTTCTGCGAATGTTTTCAATGAGCGTTTATACATAAAAAGTTACCCGTGGTTACGCCACATAGAGGACGAATATATTTTTTTCTTAGGGGGGACGTATTCAAATTCAAATTCAAATAACCAAGATATACAGCTTATAGTTAGGTTACAGAAAATGTTACTTTTATTTTGATTGTTCGTAATTTTTTATATGAAATGGGCCCACTCTTGACCTCAATCTTGCCTTAAGGGCAGAGATGAGACGAGTCGACGATGAAACGAGCTAACCCAGATGAAGCCTATAAATCGATCGATCGGTTGATTGATCCTATGTCATGGATATAAATTGATCGTCGTTTCAGTCTACCATTGGTCTAGTGGTCGTAAGCGCCTGCTTTGTATGAGGTCAGGGTTGGGTTTGTATATAAGGTTTTTCACAGTAACCGCCACGGAGTAAGGCTTGTGCCCAGTGGATGGCTATAGGCACAATCCCTATTACATCTTTTAACAAAAATGCTTGAAAACACTTCACTTTCAGTTCTCCTCTACATGACGTCACACGTTGGGTTGATTGAGGCTATTTTCAGTGTACTTGAAACTTTATCGAGTTTGTGGTTTCTACTGTAAAGCTGTTAACGTAAACTATAAATGTTGTTTTTCTTTTGTGTTATAAGTTACACATCAAACTCTTTAGACTTAACTCTTAACTAAAAATTAACTACAACTACAGGAATACAAAAAAAAAAATATATATTATTAAGTTATTTATTCAACTAACACGACTCGAAGTGTTAGTAAAAATTTCCCATAAATCTACAAAATAAAAAAAACCAACAAAAACTTTACACGAATTGTTTGATTCTTAGGAAAATCATCAATTAATATCTCTCGAAAATCACAAACAAACTGAAACCAAACTCGTCACTCACTCGTTTCAATACCATTTAAAGTTGGAAAATATTGCACTAAAACAGATTCATAATGGATAGCCTATAACAATCAATACTGCGTCCGATTTAAAACTGTCACCGATATACACCGAAATGCTCTTTCCCAATTCATTTCACTAGCCTTGTTCTGCTTTCATTAAAGGAACATCATCTGCCTAGCATTTTTACAACTATGTTGGGGTCGGCTCCCCGTCTAATCGGATGCACCTGAATACCTGAAATAGGGATGTTTACTGACTAACAAAAAATTGATTCTAATTAGTCCGTCAGATAGATTTTCAAAAACTAATACCGACATCATCACGTATTTTTTCTTTTAACACTTAAACAAAAGATGAAGACACAGTGCTTCGAAAAGTCGCGTCAAGTCGTGTGACGTCACAAGGTTAGTACAGTGGCGTTCGAAACAACATAGGGGACCCGTACTTTTTGACCAACAAAGTGACGTCAAAAGCCTCATGAGCTTTGACACGTTTTTTTTTGTAATTTTTATTAATTTGATAAAACAAAAAACACGTATCCAATATTCTTCGATTATCTAACTGACGGATTAATTCGATTTTTTTGTTGAAATACCCTATTATACACTCCAATAAAATTTAGAGTCATTTATAAATCTCCACCTCAGCAGGTTTTCCTTGCTGCAACCCACCGGGGCCCGGAGTCTATTAAGACTTCTTGGTCGGCCATGGCAACTTATGTCCTGCAGGGCTATTGCGTATCTTTTACATGACAGTGGCTATCATATTGTCCATGGATTAACTGTCAAATTGGTTATGGTTTAGTACAAAATGGAACCATTTGACAGTTATTTCATAGGCACTATAGGTTAGCCACTGTCATTTAAAAGATACGCAATAGCCCTGCTGGCTGGAATTTTTTAGCAGATGAAACAAATAGGTTATGTAGTGATGCACTACCTCGCAACAGCTTTTATCTTTCCGTAAACTGTCACCGATAACACAGATGCTCTTTCCCAGTTCATTTCCCCAGACTTGTCCTGCCTTCATTAAAGAACCATCGACCTAATTTCCCTAGAGGAGCAATTATAGATGCTAGGTAATCAACACATTGCTAATGTCGCGTTGAGTCCCAAAGGAAGGGGTGAAGGCACTGTGTGTGCTCAAAGTTTAGTATGACGGGGTTATTCTCTTAAGAGGGGAGAGTTGGAAGGTGTCCAGAGCATGTTTAAAAACTAATAATGGTGTATGATATTAGACGATGTATCACACTAATATTATAAAGGCGAAAGTTTGTGAATATGTGTGTGTTTGTTACTTCATCACGTCTAAACGACTGGCGCGATTTTAATAAAATTTGGTATGGAGTTAGCTGACACACTGGATTAACACATAGGATAGTATTTATCTCGATTGTATCTTCCCGTGGAATAATTTTCGAGTTGTAGCGGGCGAAGCCGCTGGCAACAGCTAGTGAATAATAATTATGATAGACTAGTTGATGCCCGCGACTTCGGTCATATTTTACACTAAAACCTTCCTCGAAAACCACTCTATCCTCGGTGAAAACAGCATGAAAAACGGTGACATAGTTTTTTAGTTTATCGCGAACAGACAGACGCAGTGAAGGACTTTGTTTTACAATAAATGATGAACTCCCTCCACCTCGTTGGTTTAGTAGTCGCAAGCGCAACTGCTGAGTTTGAGGTTCGGGGTTCAATTACCAAGTCAGGCAAAATGTTATTGGGTTTTTCTATAAATAATTTTTCAGTAGCAGCCACAGAGCCTGGATTTGTGCCCGGTTGATGGAAATAGGCTCACCCCCAAGGGCCTTACACATAACTGGCGAATGTGGGTGCACTAATAGGTACAACTCTGCCTTACCCTTCTAGAACTACAGGTGTGATGTTTTGATATATGATAATAGTCTATGATAACGAGCTTACTAAGAACATCATGAATAGTATCGTATTGGATAGTGGGTGTAGGGCACCAAATAGTTTACTTGCGTGGGATAAATCTGTGCTGATTGGAACTTGTAAAAGCTTTTATTATCTTCTGAGGGTTTAAAAAAAAAGGATAGGATCGATCGAATTAAGAATCTCCTCCTTTTGGGAAGTCGGTTAAAAAGCCACTTTAGGCGATCATAATATTATGAATTTCGTTAAAAAGCTTAAAATGGACCTTTCATGATAGTAACTGCGCCTGTGACCATTTAAGAAAATGGATCTTACATATAAAAGTATTTACGGTCGGTTTAGGTACTTTTAACTTAAACTACTTTTTACATTTTTTCTTGCTTATTTTTGAGGCTAATCTTCGAATTGGAATCCGGTTTTGCACTTTTACAGACATAGAGATTTTATTATTTTATAAAACATTGAATTATTGACAAAATCTGATTCAAATTCGACATTCGGGTCGACACCCACATCCGCCTGAAATGGTCATAAATATACTACTTCACTGTTATATTATATTTTTTAGGGTCCCGTACCTAAAATGGAAAAAACGGAACACTTATTGGAACACTCGTGTGTCTGTATGTACAACCATCCCCCCCCTTATCTCCGAAACTGATTCTAAAAATCTGAAAAAACAGAAATTAGTTCAACGCTTATAGATTACAAGAAAACTATAAGAAGTCATGGAACCCTTCATGTGCAAGTCCAACTTGCACTTGGCCAGTTTTTTTTATATTTATTTTTTATATTCATTTAAACCACTTTTTGTAACGACTGTCAAATATGTACAATAAGGATGTTCACTGACTAAAAAAAAATGTGATTGTTATTAGTCCGTCTGTTAGATTATCGAAAAATATTGGATACGTATTTTTTGTTTTATCAAATCAATATAAAATGAGGAAGATAAAACGCATCAAAGATTTGTGTGAGGGTTTTTGACGTCACTAACCGCATAAAAATGTCATACTAATGTCTTAGAATATGACGTCACACGAGTTTTCAAAGCACTGTATCGTCTTCATTGTTTGCTTACGTGAAAAAAGAAAAAATACGTGTCCAATATTTTTTGGAAATCTATCTGGCAGATTAGACTTTTTTAGTTAACTACCTAATTGACAACCACCACTAACTGCCTAACGTATTTTCCGAAGGACAGAGGAAACTCGGTTTATAATCACTCATCCACTGATCAACTGCTCTTTGCTTACACATGACTTCAAATCAGAACGGTTCTGTGGGTAGCTCCTTTGATTAAACACTACTAGGAAATTAGAACAGATCTGTAGATAATTCCGTATATGAGCTAGCACTATCTAGATCAATCCGTTCGTCACTATCCCATGAGTAAAAGTCACAGTTAACATGTAGCAATTTTCATGTCTTTAAAAATAAATTGTTCTAATTTCTTATAGAAAAATCGTATTACTGTGTTGCTGATTTTTTATCCATTAAGAAATTTTAATTGTTTCATGTCTGCCTGACGATAACCTAAGGTTGTTTTTTGTGTTGTCTGTTTTCGAATTTATGTCAAATCTTTATAATTTTGGATTATTTAATCATTTGTATGCCCAAGTGGCTGATCATGGTATTGAACATTAGAAATTTAAAATGAATAATAATAATAATAGTATTTCTCTCTGTCCCCGACGCCACCACCTGCTCGTCGACGGAGAGGACGCCGGCCGCCGGACTGCTTAGGACCTAGGGGCCAACTGGCCCCAAGCCGGGTCCCCGCTACCGGTGGTTGTGTGCAGCGCATGAAATGGACTCAACCTATAAACGAGAACGTCATGCGCGCATACTACGGGTCTACAGAGGGGGGAACTAACCTCACTGCGTACCATGTTAGGATGCTGTCTCTGTTCCAGGAGCTTGAACCAACCATCAACGTTTCAAGTCAACGACTGTCGGATCAGGTGCGTGTCATCCAGCGCAATCACATGTTGGACGACGCAGCACTTGATAGGCTGCGCTCAGAGGTACTAAGCAACCGTATCATCTTTACTCCGTCTCAAACAGCAACGCAAACATCAGTTTTTAATACGATACCACAGCGTCCTAATCCTGCTGTTGACGAGGAAGATGATAGGGTTGCCACGGTAAGTAGCCAGTGCAACGACCGATTGAGGAGCGCAATGGAGGATGCGCTTCGCGAGTATCGGTCTGCCCCTACCGAACTTAGGCCCCGATTGCCACGGTTACCCATGCATAAGCGAAATATGGCGTTGGTGTGTGCCCTGGACTCGCAACTTAAGAATATATTCGAGAGTAGCGAGGACCTCGTTGATACACACTCGAACTTATACTGTGGGGCTGTTGCGGCATGTCGACTAGCTAATGTTAAATTCCCAGATTGTGACGTAGCTAGTCGACCAAAACCAGTCCTACCAGCCTGGCAGCGTAGGATCGAGCGTCGTATCGACGAGGCCAGGGTACTCATTGGCAAACTATACTGCTTCAGGGAGGGTAATACACGACCACGTGTGATGCGTTTTGTGAGGCGGGCATTCTCGGGGAGTGAAATCAATCCTCAAGAATACATGTCCCGCGTCACAGAGCGCATCGACTTCCTGAAGCAGAAGGTTTATGCATGGGCCAGCCGTATTCGGCGGTATAGGCGGCGGGTTGATCGGTACTCGCAGAATCGCATGTTCCGGAGCGATGAGAGGTGGGTATACCGAGCTTGGGAGCGACCTGAGCAAAGTGTGACGGACGTGTGTCGCCCGGATGATGCTGCCACGAGTTCATTCTGGCGCAGCATCTGGTCGGTACCCGTCTGTCATACTGAGGCTGACTGGTTGCGTGATGTCGAGCGAGTGTGTGAACCAATTTCAGAAATTGAAGCTATCTCCACAGGCGTTACTCACCTGCTCCATAAGTCAGGTAGTCCCGCGGAACCCAAAAATTATAGACCGATCACATGTTTGTCAACGGTCTATAAACTTCTTACATCCATTTTGAGAGCTAAAATTAATAAACATATTGAGAAAAATTGTATTATGTCTGCCTCTCAGAATGGATGTAGGAACGGGTCCCGCGGTACTAAGGAGCTACTCCTCATCGACATGGCGATTAGCCAACAGGTTCGTCGGGCCCGCAAGGATCTGTCGACATGCTGGATAGACTATAAGAAGGCTTACGACTCGGTGCCACATACATGGCTCAGGAGGGTGCTAGAGTTGTACAAGATAGATACAACTATACGCGCCTTCCTTGAGTCGTGTATGGGGCAATGGAAAACTGGGTGTCGACAAATTCAGGGGAACGGTGAACCTGTTTGGATTAAGCGGGGAATATTCCAGGGCGACAGTCTGAGCCCGCTTTGGTTCTGCCTGGCCCTGAATCCTCTTAGTACATTGCTGGAGGATTCAGGTCTAGGCTACCGGTTGAGGAGAGATGGTCAGGTCATATCTCACCTTCTTTACATGGATGATCTGAAACTCTTTGCCCCCAACAAATTGCGACTGATGGAGCTACTAAAACGAACTGATTCTTTTAGTAGCGCCATCAGGATGGAATTTGGTGTGGACAAATGTGCAGTCATGCATGTAAAGAGAGGGGAGATTATGGAATCCGAGGGAATTCAACTTTCGGATTCCATACACCTCAGATCCCTTTCCTCAACCGAAAGCTATAAATATTTGGGTATGTCGGAAGCTTTAGGCATTAACGTAGCTGACATGAAGCAATCGCTGAAGGAGCGCTTCTTCGGACGCCTGAAAAAGGTTTTACGTAGCCTTCTTTCAGGTGGGAACAAGGTGCGCGCCTTCAACGGTTGGGTCATGCCGGTTTTAATGTACTCTTTCGGCATACTCAAATGGACTCAGACCGAACTTGACGCCTTGGATAGGAGAGTTCGTTCGTTGCTGACCGCAAATAGGATGCATCACCCACGATCATCGGTGATGAGACTGTACATCCCGCGGAAGTGCGGGGGTCGAGGCTTTTTAAACGCGAAGACCTTCCACAACCGCGAGGTGTGCAGTCTCAGAGAATATTTTTTGAAAACTGATGTGGGTATGCACCGAGATGTAGTCGCAGTGGACAAGGGACTCACCCCGCTATCCATGGCTAACGAGAACTGGCGCAAACCTGTGGTGCTTACTGCTGATGACCGCAAGGAAGTATGGCAAAGCAAGGAGCTTCACGGGCGCTTCTACCGGGCTCTTCATGGGCCCGATGTAGATTTTCTAGCGTCCGTGTCCTGGCTACGTTTCGGCAACCTCTTTGGGGAAACTGAAGGTTTTGTCTGTGCGATTATGGACGAAGTTATGTTGACGAACAACTACCGGAAATATATTATGAAGGATGGGACGGTTGACGTGTGTCGGGCATGCCATCGTCCGGGTGAGTCCATCAGACATATTATCTCTGGTTGTTCTCGTCTAGCTAACGGCGAGTACTTGCACAGGCACAATCAAGTAGCCAGGATTATTCACCAGCAACTTGCCTTGAAATATAAACTTGTGGAATCGGAAGTACCGTACTACAAGTATGTGCCCGACCCAGTTCTCGAAAAAGACCATGTAACGTTGTACTGGGATCAGTCTACCATCACTGACAGGACTATTATTGCCAATAAGCCTGATATAGTGGTGATAGACCGATCAGCGCGCCGCGCAATGATAATCGATGTTACCATTCCGCATGACGAGAACCTCGTGAAAGCTGAAAAAGATAAACAAATAAAATATCTGGATTTAGCACACGAGGTTGTCGATATGTGGCATGTGAACTCGGCTATCATTGTGCCGATAGTCGTAACTGCCAATGGCCTTATAGCCAAGAGTCTGGACGACCACCTGTCCAAACTCTCGCTTGGCGGTTGGATCAAGAACCTGATTCAGAAGACAGTACTCCTCGATACGGCTCGCATTGTGAGGAGGTTCCTGTCTCTGGGGCCCTAACCACCGGTAGCTTGGACCCTGCTCCCGTCACCGGTGGACGACTATTTTTTATATTTTTAAATGTTTTTTTATAAGTTTTGTATGAAATATTTAAAAATGTAAATTATATGGATGAAAGTGAATAAAGGAGATAATAATAATAATATTCGACAACTATCACACAACGCCATCTAGTCCCAAGCTAAGCAGAGCTTGTGTTATGGGTACTTGACTGGCCTGTTGGTCTAGTGGTTAGTGACCCTAACTGCTATCCCGGAGGTCGTGGGTTCGATTCCCACCCAGGACAAATGTTTGTGTGATGAGCACGATCATTTGTTCTGTGTCTGGGTGTAATTTATCTATAATATGTATGTATTTAGAAATATATAAGTATGTTTATCAGTTGTCTAGTACCCATAACACAAGCTCTGCTTAGCTTGGGACTAGATGGCGTTGTGTGATAGTTGTGGAATATTATTATTATTATTACTAGACAACTGATAAACATACTTATATATTTCTAAATACATACATATTATAGATAAATGAATGTAATGAACACCTTCATGTAACCCATGCATCACAAATAAACGATTTGATTTGATTTGATTTGGCTTAACGTACTTTCCGAGGCACGATGGAAACCCGATATGTCATGGTATCCACCGACCAACCCCTCTTTGATTAAACTTGACACGAAAACTAGATCTATAAATAGTTCGGATCTAGTGATGGCTCACTATCACTATGTATATGATGCAGATCGTCATTATCCCATGAGTTATAGTACTTATTACCTGAATTACATGACATAAATTTCACAGAACGACTCCCATCTAATATATTCAATCTGTTTGCAACTGTTCTAGCTTTACCAAGAAACTATACTTAGGTGAGCAAGTACTTCGACAAGGAAATGAGATGAATGTTTCTCTTCAATTATAGATATTTATTACGAGAACATTTTGCAACATTCAAACTGATTATTTTTGCGTCGGTTAGGTACCTACATGAATGTGAAGCCGACCCCTCACATTCTTGGGAAATATGATGGGTTTCGGGTTGAAAGGAAAACAATAAATTATCGTTTTGGAAGTTCTTCTGCAGGTACTTTTATCTTTAAAGAGTCACTCCTGAAAGAAAATACTTTGTGGTTTCAAGACCGACCCAAAAATTAAATGACAAGAGTATGCTTGTAATGCTTAGCTACATAACATACCATCACGCCTGTGATCTCTGAAGGTTTAGGCAGTTATATTTAAGTTTAAGCTTTAATGATTACTTAGTTCATCACTTAGTAAAGGTTTTGACAGTTTTGTCATACAAAAGTATGTCAAATCTCTTCTAAGTGACGGCTTAAGTAATCATTCAATATCTCTGGGTACAGCAGTTTGTTACATTTTTTTTAATGACTGTAAATTCGCTTTCAAATTTTTTCTGACATTCAAAAGTGCCTGTAATAGTCTAATTGGAATAAATACTTTGTGTGTTGAAATCTGTAGTCAGCCCCTAACCAAATTTACGAATATACTACACACAAACTCACGCCTTTATCCCATCGCGGTAGGCAGAACCACAGAACACCACCCTACGTTCCATACATGCTCTTTTTACCTCGTCCACTTTCATACATCACATCATACACACACGCTGGCTTGAGAATATGAGTACCTACTTATATTTTTTGTTTGACGATTATTGAGATATTTCCGATTTTAAACTTTTAATGAGACCTGAAATAATATCTAAACATTTGCTTAATACTATTTGTTTAGGTAAAACTGTACCCTGTTTTTGCTGAAAACAGTTATGCCGACGATGAACTCAGTTGATTGATTTATTGAGACAGAATTTAGCAAATACGCCTCGGGTATGCGTAGGTACCGCCGAAACGCAAAATCTAAATAAATTATAATCTGAAATACAAATATCTAATTAGGGAAAATTCATCGAAGTTTAACAATGCCTAGTCTAGAATGTACACCTACCTTTATACTATAATGCCTGATCAGCTATAGTCATATTTGCCATATTATGCCTCGTAATAAAATCTCTCTTTTGAAAGATAAAAGATGATAATGCAAATCACTGTTTTAGTCATCGTTATGGAACATTGATATCATAAAAATTAACATTGGTGAGTAAGGAAAAATGTTTTGGTGATGATTTTGGAGTGAGTTCAGAATTATTACGTAAAAACATACCCTTAACGAAATTGAAAAGCAATAGTAATTGTTTTCTCTGTTACTGGAAACCTAGTTACGGAGATATTAGGGGAAAAGTTAAAACTTATTCACAAATATTTTTTTTCACTACAAGTTTTTAGACTTCTAATGTCTCCATGACCACCGCGTAAGTACCTACGTATTCAAAGAATCCGCAAAGTTTTACGGTAAAACTTGATTTTTCTTTATACCTTGTAGCCGTTTGCTCCGGTCAAGTAATAGGTGTTCATGTTTCCATCCTAAGGAAACCAAACCAGCATATTTTAGAGATTCTCGACGGCATGCAAATGACACCAGATGAAGCACTAACCACACGAATAAGAAAGAACAAATCCTACTAATATTATAAACGCGCCAGTTTGCAAGTGGATGGCTATTTGTTACTCTTTCACGCAAAAACTACTGAACGGATTTGGATAAAATTTAATACACAGATAGTTTATAACCTGAGTTAACACATAGGATAGTTTTTATCCCGATTTTATCTTCCCGTGGGATAATTTTCGAGTTGTAGCGGGCGAAGCCGCTGGCAAGAGCTAATAACACCATAATATTTCACCAGTTAGGTATCTTTTGTCCTATTTAATGGGGGCGAGCCTATTTTTATTTTCATCAACTGGCCCCAAAAATAAAGAAGTTCCTCATGGTAAATCCCAATAGCACTTAACCCTCTAGCTTTCGACCACTAACTAACCCAACGAGGCAGCCATAAAGAAAGACCTAACTATTAAAATGAGCAGAAAATTTTACTTTAGTTCAAACTCTACTAAAAGATTCCTACAAAAAATACTTTTTCAAGTGCGTTCCACTGAACGCTGCAATCCCAATGCTAAGTAGGCCAAGTGCAAGGCTCCCGCATCTCAAATAGCGAGAGGAAAAAGATGTTTTCTCAAACGTCTTAGTTTAAATACTTCGATAGTAGGTGAGTACATTATTATTGGCACTTGTAATGGGATATTTACCACAAGCTTTTGTCTGCGGTTTCGCCCGCGGGGATGTCGGCTAAACTATAGAAATTACGATTTTACATTACACACACTTTCATCCCCTTTATGGTTTGGATTTCTCTATATTTGCTCTTGGCATTCGTACGTTTTTCACGGGTGACCACTGAAAACCAGCGCTGTCCTGTGGGTGACCATAACACAGCACCATGCTGAGTGGCAACCTCTTGTCGCAGTCACAACGTGCAACATTTTCTTTTTTGTAATCCCTGCTTTTTGTATTTTTTTTTTTATATCTGTTAAGCGTTGTTTGTGTAATGTTTTTTTCCTGTATGCTCGGTATGTTTCTGCGACAAATAAATCAATTTTCTTTCTTTCTTTCTTCATTTCGGAAAACCCTTCCTTATTCCTAGTCTGCATTATAAAGGGACCTCTGTGTAAATTTCAGCTCTCTAAGTCCAAAGGTTTTGGGCTGGGCGTTGATGAGTTAGTCGGTCAGAACTTTTTTGTTTCGCGTTTCTGATATTTTGACCGTATGGCAAGCACCATGATCACCGATAAACAAAATAATAATGTTAGTCACCATATCAGTTTAAAAACGCAGCAGTCACGGGCACATGTATAGACCAAGAGACTTTTAAAAGTGATTATTTACTAATCTCTTAATCATAATTTTATATAATAGGGATGTTTACTGACTAAGGAAATGTGATTCTAATTAGTCCGTCTATTAGATTATCGAAAACTATTGGATACGTATTTTTTGTTTTATCAAATCAATAAAAAATGGGGAAGATAAAACGCGTCAAAGATTTGACCGCTAAAAAATGTCATACTTTAATGTCTTACAGTATGACCTCACACGAGTTTTCAAAGCACTATATCGGCTTCATTGTTTGTTTACGTGAAAAAAGAAAAAATACGTGTCCAATATTTTTTGGTAATCTATATGACGGACTACTTAGATTGTTTTTGTTAACTACCCTATTAAATGGGTACTCCTGCCCTAATCCGAATTTATTTGAGGTCACGCAGCATGTATTCTTCTTCCATACTTTCTCTTTCTCGTCATGTCAGCAGTCGCCTCCTTTCTAGCCATATCATCCTTCACACAGTTCATCCAACGTATTCGTCTCCTTTCGTCTTTCAAGTATGAAATAGATCTTGAATAAAAGTTGCATTCGTAATGCTGCGAGAAAATCTATCTCGATTTCTTAAAGTGGACACATATTATTGCTATTTATTTACTTCATCTGTTTTTTGAACTGTTTTTTGTTTCGACATGTTTATCGACATTATTAGTTGTTAAAAACGAGTTGCGGCTATGATAGTGACCTGGTACATAAATTGCTATGAAGTTATCAATGAGTCAGGTGATTTGCAATGTATCGAGAAAGTTTGTGTGGTTGCGATTTTTGCTTGTAGAATATAAAAGTTACGTTTGATAGTTGAAAGTTTCATTTGTATTTATTTGTGTGTTGATGTTGTATTTATTATTGAATACTTAATTTAAAAGTCGGAATGTTTTTTTTATATGTGCTATATTATGGTACCAGAAATTTATGCCTGTTTAATGAGTATATAATATTAAGGGAGCTAAGTAGACTTTTTCCCTTGTTTAACGAAATACGATGACGAACATTTTTACGTCACCAAAATCTAAAGATAAAATTACAAATTCCGAAATCCCGTCAAATTATTAATTTTAAGTCCTTTCTGACTTTGTTACTTACCGAAAGTCACGTCAATTACGAAGCATTAAAATTTTCCGAAGCGCCGTGATGTCGTCCGCATCATAAATCATCTAAAGCCAACAAACTTTCCGCACTTCAACCAAAATAGCAATTAAAGTACTTCCAATTAATATTCAGTTACGAGATCAAAGATTTAAATAAATTCAATACAGTTTCTCTTCTAGTTAATTTATTTTAGGATAGATTTTTTTATTTTTAACTACACTCACTGAACAACACGCACGCACGGTCACTATTTTTTTTTATTTCAAATTCAGAAAAAAAATTAAACAAAACTTTTATTTATCTTTATAATAAAAACAAGACACCGGAATATTTTATTCCAAATTCAAAATCATTTGACGCTTTCAAAAAAGTAGCGGAGACACGCTGCGTTCAAAGTTGCGAACATTCTGACGCGACGCTATGGAGGCGGCCACGCGGGCGAGTCTCACAGAATAGACTGGAGTTAGCAACTCGTACTCGACACAAAATGGGACTAATGCGCATGGTTCGGGGGCTAAGATAATACGGGGTAAAAACCGAAGAAAAAACCAAGAAGGCTTTCGTCGTGAATGCTTATTTTCTATTGTACCAGTGCATTAACCGCGGCGGTTGATTAGCTGCGCTCGTGATGACTGCAAAAAAAAGTTTTCAAAAATTCCTTTGCCTGTAATAAATCTGGTCGTCATTCGAAGGTTAGGTAAACGTTTAAATATTCGTTCGTTGAATGAGATGACAGTAATGACCGTTGAAAACTATCTTGAAACATTTAACACGTTTCACTGTGATGGATCACATCATTAGAGTGCGAATGTAATCGAACTGTCAAAATAAAGTGTAATTTTAATATGGATCGTTAAACAAATGTTGACCATTTGTTTGGTTTTTAACCAAATATATTTTTAGTTTTCTAAAGAGTATGAGAGGAGAGTTGTTTCAGAATGAATTGTTATTTATTGAGTATAAGAGTGACTGATCTCGATATGTGCAAAATTTGTTAAAATTGAGATTGTTTTTTGATACTTCCAGTTTTACAACTACTGACAGCTAGTGTAAGATAAAGATTTTTTTTATCATGGTTCGTTGATATAAATCGTGTTGCTTTTTCAACTGCACTTTTATGATTCCGCCTCATCTAGCGTCGCTTTGTATAATTTGTTTCTCGCTCTAGAAAATGAAGTCTTTGAGCGACAGAAAAGTATGTACTCGTAGGTTGGTAAATGATGATTTGATTTCATAGGAGCATGGAAAATGCGATTTCGAGTTACTAGATGAGGCACAACCCTTAACTTCGAAGTATTTAAAAGATTTATTTGAAGACCTTTAAGTAAAATAGTGTGAAGAAATTAATATTATTTATAAATAACTAGTTGTTGCCAGCGGCTTCACCCGCTGCAACTCGAAAATTATCTCACGGGAAGATAAAATCGGGATAAAAACTATCCTATGTGTTAATCCAGGTTATAAACTATCTGTGTACCAAATTTTATCCAAATCCGTTAGTGTAGTTTTAACGTGAAGAAGTAACAAACATACACACTCACACACTCACAAACTTTCGCCTTTATAATATTAGTCTGACAGTCTGATAATTTATCGGTTATACACAATAATTAACATAATTATTTTTCCATTGTATTTTCACACAGCTGTTGTTTTCTGTTAAGGTCGCTCAATGAATTAAATATAAGTTAGTTGATTGGCTGTCTCGTTAATCCTATTTTCGAGGTAAGAATCGGATCATTTTGTAGGACAGCCAAAATGTTATTGAGAGTTTGCCTTCGTGGTTTAATAATAACTGCCACTTGGGTCACTCTTTAGGTCAAGCTGCGCTTGCCTAGTGTGGTCTGTGGATGGGTGTCCACCCATTTCATACCGAGTTTCCTCCATGTCTTGGAAAGCACGTTAAGCTCTTGGTCCCTAAAATTCTGACGACTAGTCTGACCAAAAGGGTTTCGTGTACCCAGTATTAACTTAACTGGGTAATGGAGGTCAGAAAGGCAGTCGCTCCATGTTAAATACTGGTATTCAGCTGCATCCAGTTAGACTGGAAGCCGACCCTAACATACACACATCAAAAGTGTCTAGGGATCAAGCATTTTTATGCGGATTTCTTGAGATTGAGATGTGGCTTTGTAATAAATTTATGATTTTATAAATTTATATGGATCCTTTTTGGTGCATTTCATAATTTGAATCAGGAAATGTGAATCAAATTCGAGTAAAAGATGAAAATCTGCTGTCAATATTTTCCCTATAAAAACATACAACGCATTGAAGACATTATTAGTGCTACTGTTTCCCTACTACTGATTAAAACCAACGTTATTATGGAGCGGCGACGTCATTTAAGCAGGGAAGAAATGCTCAGAGCCGTGGGAATGATAGAAGCTGGTTCCCGGCAACGTACTGTGGCTTTAGCTCTGAATACAAGTCAGAGTGTTATCAGTCGACTTTGGACACGTTACCGAAGCACTGGTACCGTGGCTGAGCGCCATGGAGGACGGTATCGCTGCACCACACGGAGACAAGACCGATACATTCAAATCTTAACTCGAAGAGCTCCAACAATAACCGCCATGATGTTAGCCGTGAGGCTTCATCACTCTTCAGGGAACTTAATTAGCGACCAAACAGTCAGAAACCGCTTGCATGAAGTGAACCTTCATTCCCGAAGACCGCTACGGGTACCACCTATAGCAATGCACAATCGTAGGATTCGATATCAATGGGCTCTTGAACACAGAAATTGGGCAGAAGAACAATGGCGTTTCGTGTGCTTTTCTGATGAGTCTCGTTTTGGTATGAGACCGGATACAAGACGTATACGACACTGGAGAACCCCTGGACGCCAACAGCAATTAAAATCCTGCCAGGAAGTCCATCCTTATAGTGGTGGAACCATCATGGTATGGGCGGGTATTTGGATCGGCGGAAGAACTGAGTTGATTTGGATCAGAGGCAACCTCAACGCTCAAATTTATGCTGAGACGATTGTATCAGACGTCATCGTTCCTCTACAAGTGCAAATCGGTCCCTTATTTCAGTTAATGCATGATAATGCACGACCGCACACCGCAAGAGTTGTAAGACAGACTCTCGCCGCAGCTAACATCAATGTCCTGCCCTGGCCTGCTCAGTCGCCAGACTTGAACCCGATTGAGCATGCATGGGATATGCTACAGAGAAGAGCTCTGCCGAATATGGAGGGTATCCAGTCGCAAGAAGACCTTTTTTTGTTGTTGGGCGGCCATTCCACAGCGTGATTTGGATGAACTCATTTTGAGTATGCCAAACCGATGTTCTTGTGTTGTTAGTGTTCGCGGTAGAAACACGGATTATTAATTGTTTAAGTTACCCAATAAAATTTTAAAGAAAACTGTTATTTCAGTCTTTTTTTCGAACTTTAATGTTAGTGGTTCAAATGTCAAAAATCCCTTTATTAGGAAAATGGCAAATTTCTTTATTAATGCAAAGGTGACTTGGTTTATCGTTACTGTGACAAACGAAAACACTTTATTTGATGAATCCTTAAAGAAAATTTTAATTAATATCAATCAGGAGAAAAGTTATTGCAAAAATATATGTTGATCCCTAGACACTTTTGATGTGTGTAGTTAGGAAAAGGCTATGCAGATGATGATGATGTATTCGCATTAGCAGCCCGAAGTTGGTTTATGGAATTAAGCAGCTAGACGCTAGGCGCTTGAGCAGATATTTAAACTTTGTAGGTACGACTCGGCTGTTTTTTTTCGCAATTTCTATTGCAGTCCCTTGGAGAAAGTTGTTAAGTTTCATGGTCTGATTCACACTCTGAAATAATATGATCTTACCTTTTTGGTACACGCTGTATGTATGCAAAACTAATTAAGCTGATCTCTCAAAGTACGAAAAGTACATAGAGTGAGGTCAGGTTATACTGTCCATGTATAGCTATAATATGTGCCACCGTGTGTACGGCCACGAGCAATAATATATAAACACTTGACAAAGTTCAAACGTGAAAAAAATAACGATTGCATTTTCGAGATATGAACTACTTTATGATAACATGGGTTCCAAAATATAATATTAGCTTCGTTACGTAATATGAATATGAAATCGCTACTATGTGCAAAAATTACTTCTTAACATTGCTAGGTAAGTTTTTAAAGATAAAGGGTGTTAAAATACTCTTATCGAAACCAAAAGGCATTTTTCACTTGTCACTGCGATATTTTTTTTTGTTCTACACCATACCTGGGACACCCCTAGTTACGGAGATATTGGGGGTCAAAATTCCAAACTTTTCACAGCTGCTTTTATACTAGTTTTTCAGGTTAAAACTTTACTTAAATCACTCACACTATTCAAAGCACCAACTAGCACAATGTTTGATTTTTCACCCCAATAAAAAAAGGTTTAAGTTAGCGATGTTAAATGACTCATCAACAGCCTTTAATGTTCCCATTGCAGGGACTCAGGCCTCCTCTCTAGGAGAGGGGTGGGCTATAATCTACCACGCGGGCCCAGTGCGGATTTGTAAATGTCACATGTCTTCGAATTTTTTGGTTCTAAGACATGCCGGTTTCCTCACGATGTTATCCTTCACCGTTTTGAGAGCAATGGTGATAAAATAAATTACACAAAGTAATGCGCCAGATGTCTCACTGTTCGAAAGTCGGGGCCGCCACTACTGAGCCACCACTGCTCGCACTGAGCACCACTGTTTTAAATGATTCAAAAGTCATTAATTGATATTAATTTGTATTGTTTTGTTGTTTTTCCCTTACCTAAATATTATAATTTTATTATTAGCTGGGGTTGAATGGGCTCTATAGAGTTGCTGGCATTGTCTATTCTCAGCCCTGGCAGCGATTACTAGCACCTAGAGAAAACTTTCAATAACCTCTTCTATTTCCTACAGGCGATTAATTTCCATGAAAAAAAAAATATTGAAAATAAATTATGATTTTAATATTAGATTGTACTCGTATTTGGATCTAAGATGAAATTTCTTGTGACCTGGATATTTTTAAATTATAGGGTGGAATTGAAGCATAAATCGGAGTTATCTGTTCTAGAATTGCTCTTTGTGACAGAAAAATATGTTTGCAGAAGTTATTAGTTGAATAATAACGTCTTGGTAAATACGAGTACCTACCTAAGATATTTCACGTTTATATTGGTCCAACCTGCTCTAGGGCCGCGTGGTGAATTAAGGGGTAGGGACCGCAGCTTAAGGGCACTCGCCCGAGGCGGCTTTTTGTAGCGATGCTGCCGTGCGTTTACGCTTTTATCATGTTGTCTTTTTCTATTGCTAGTCATGTCAGATGTTACTGGCTTTCTAACCATATCATACTTCACACAGTCAATCCATCGTTTCTTTGGTCTTCCTCTACTCTTATAGCCAACTCCATTCACATACATACATATTTATCTTTTCCTCACTACGTTTTCCTCAGTCCTGCAATTCACATGTTCATGCTAGGTTAACCGATAGTCACCTGCGCCACTTTCATACTTCCGCTTATAAACTCGTTCCTTAACTTATCCATTATCTTCAATCTACACTACACTTTTTTTAATTTATTTTTCTGTCCCATGCAGGAGATGAGGTCTAACCGTGGTGTCGGCGTAATGTGAATTATCTGTGAGTAGACGAAAAGCATTTTCTTTCAATAAAAAATTCTGTGCTCGCCCAAGGACAGAGGGCATTATCTAAAATCCGAAAAAAAATGAGGAAGCCACTGAAACTCAAACTAAGGCCTAATTTAATTTTCCGAATTTTTCTTCCTCCAATTTTCTCATAATCTTTCAAAACCACTTGAGGCTAAAAATACTGATTGGGAAGGCACAAAATAAAGTAGCGTCCAATTTATTTTGAAGCTTAACTGTACTAGGTCAGTATTCACAGGATCATGAGTTTATTGGAAATCTAAGAAACTCTACACACGATTGATGTGTCGTGATTTGTTTATGAAAACTCCACGGAAGCTTGTACCGCTGCGAATGCCGTTATTCTTGTTTTTTTTTATTTCAAAGCGCGATTCGCGCAAGATTGTACCGCAGCAGAAACAACAATATACAGACAGCGACTCAAAAAAAACATGGTCATTTTGTAACACTTATGTTCCGGTAGAAACGTAATACCTTCAAGATTCCCATATTATTGCTGTCAATTCGTAACCTGTTGTGGAGTAGTATCTTCCGTCATCAGGGCATCAACATGATGTGGTGACTGCTAAATGCGAATAAAAAATTGAAATTCTACCCTATAAGTCAGGAATTTCCGATTTAAGATTCTTATCACTTCCATCTTTAAGCTTCGAAATGATTTTCCATTATTTACCCTCTAGGTAGGTTTATATAATATCTTCTTATTTCGAAATAAACTGATGAATTGATGAAAAATTCATGAAAGTGTAGATTATATATTGATGCGTAAATGAAAACGCTGCTTGTACGCGCCTTCTCATAGTTTCAGAGCAAATCATCATTTCTTCTATTCACTATTCATTATAGTAGGAGATTGATTAGAAAAAAATATACTCATCATTTCGGCTCCACAGAAGAAAATTCTAAAGTATTCAACATTATACAAGTTTCCAGTTAGAGTTATTCTTGAAGATTTTCCAATATTGTGCATAAACACAAAAGAGGAGGGCCCCTTTTAACAATTAAAAAAATAACGCGAAAGGAATTAAGTAGTCCCTACTTATGAAAGTACTTGACGACACGCAAAACAAATGAATCACGGCCACAGATAGCACTAAAAACTATGCAAAACACTCTATCAATAGGTTTTCGCAGAGTATATAACAGAGAGGCACTCGTGACATCTCACCGAGGATTATCTACTTTAAGCATTATGCAGGCAGATAAGTTTGCTACTGTAGATTACCGGAACTGACATTGACATAGATACCTATAACAGCTAATGGAGGGTATTAAGTATCGATAAGGACACTGGATTTTCTTTTTAGCTGTTTTTAGAATGTTTTTTTGGGTTTCATGAATATGGTAGAGCGTCACCGATGAGCATTAAGTCCTGGATTAGATTTGAATTATAGTTTTTCCGGTGAAGATTTCTTAGTATCAACCATGGAGTCTGGACTTGTGCCCAACAATAGATTCGCCCCTGTTATATAGGGTGTAAATTAACCCATCACACATCCGTTAAACAAGCATTCTGTACCTAAATCAAACCAAGTATCCCTACGCAAAAAAAATGCTGGGAAACAATTTTTTTTCGGGTCAAAAATCATATTTTACGGTAAAACTCAACTAGTGGATGCTTTGAATAGGAAACGGACCATGGAGGTAATTTAAGTAAAGTATTAACCTGAAAAACTAGTATTTACAAAAAAAGCTGTGAAAAATGTCGACCTCCAATATCTCCGTAACTAGGGCGTTCCCAGGTATGATCTTGTACAAAAAAAGTGTGGAGACACCAAGTGCAATTCGTTTGCGTTAATGGTACTTTTACACCCTTTATGAATAGGTCTGAAAAATTACTCGTGAAATGTGGGTTCACTATTCCATACACCTCTGCCATATCCTTGGTATTACAGGCGTGGTGCTATTGTAGACAATAGCCTTACGTTTCATTGTTAATAGAACAACCGAAGTACAATCAACCTATAAAGCCTCCTCTCTGGAATGGGATACAGGCCTCCTCTCTGGAAGGAGAGATAACCCGTAATCTACTACCGAGGCCTTGGGGGTTGGTAGATGTATTATGTATTCAGAATTGAGTTTATTGAAGTTTACTCCTACTCCCTAAGAATGTCGTCATCAGTGTAGCCTTTTCCTGACCACATAATTATGTTGAGGTCGGCTTCCAGTTTAACGGTTAGTTTACCTCCATAACCCACAGATAATTTAGATACCTCTTGACAAGACTTTCAGGCCACTAACTGTGCTAGGCAACTAGGCTTATCCCAGTTGTATACGTCCCTGTGTGCCTATTGGCCTTGTTATTTTCTGTCTCTTGCTGATATGGAGGGAAGTGGAAATTTCTGTTTTTCCTACTCCTCCGCTATTCTTTTCTGATTAATTTCGTTGGGCGATCCAAGACAGTCAAATAATTTCTCTGGGACTTCATTGTCTCGGCGCTTTTCTTGTGGTCGCCACTGTTGATTCTGGCTTACAGAAGTTACAGTGGTTTGGGAATAGTGAGGCGGGCTTGTCCCATTTATAAAAAAAGGAAACTGACTGTAACGACTATCAAAGATCTGAAACTGACGGCCGAGATCATTGAATTAACGTATTTTCCAGGGCATGGAAGAAACTTGCTACAATAGGAATGTTTACTGATTTAAACAAATTAGAGTCTAATTAGTCCGTCTGTTACATTATCTAAAAATATTGGATACGTATTTTTTGTTTTAGCAAATCAATAAAAATTGGCGAAGATAAAACGTGTCAAAGATTTTAGTGGGGGTTGGTGACGTCACTGACCGCTAAAAAATGTCATACTAATGTGTTAGTAGTTCGTCACACGAGTTTTCAAAGCATTGTATCGTCTTCATTGTTTGTTTACGTGAAAAAAGAAAAAATACCTGTTCAATATTTTTTGGTAATCTATGACGGACTAATTTTTTTTTTTCTGGTTAACTACCCTATTAGGTAGTTCATCCAGCCACGGACTAACCTAGGCAAACGCGGCTTAACCAGAATACTGATCCAAGTAGCTATTATTAAATAACCACGAGAACCTCCTCCTTGAAAAAATGCAGATCAGTAAAATCAAATCCACCTTTTCCAGATTTTCGTCGATCCGAGGAAAATGTCTTACTAATGACAAATCAAAGCACCTTAATCATGCGCCAACGTGCATGTAGATCATCTAATTTAAATGCTAACACGTTTCCTGTTTAAGCTGTAGACTGTACATAAACCTTTCCACAACACGAACACGCTAATTGGTCCACCTCAAAATTCTGGGTTAGCCGACATTTCGTCTGAAAACAGCCTAGACCAGTCGTCGTGACTGCTACGTACAGATTAGTATGGTGACACCGATATGTTATATCTACGTCGCTATAGAGAGGGTTTTTATTACGTATGGTTATGGCAATTGCATGAAAAGGGTTAATGAGAAAAAGTAAAGTTCAGAACGAATGCATAAATACTAGCGGACGTCACGCGGTTTCACCCGCGTAGTTCCCGTCCTCGTGAGAATGGCGGTTTTTATATTGTATAGTGTAGCTTCCCAACGGTGAAAGATTTTTTCAAATCGGTCCAGTAGTTTTTAAGTTAATTCATTACAAACATATAAACACACAAAAATACAAATCTTTCCTCTTTATAATAGGTATTAGTGTAGATGAATCTGTACATTTATCTCTTAAATCGAAACCCACTCCACAATTTTAAAGGTTCAGAATCGCAGTCAGCAAAAACAGAACACTTGTAGGCACACTTTATTGTCCGCTTGTCTTTCCGTGTGTCAAAAGTCTTTTTCTCAGAAACACATAGAGCTCGTGGCTTAATAATACTGCCACTCGGGTCGATTTAGGTTAAGCCGTGCTTGACTAGGATGGTCTGTGGATGGGTGACCACCCAGCTGTTCCTTGGCAGTCGTTACAGGTAGTCAGTGATCTGAAAGTCTGATAATTAGTCTTACCTAATGGGTATCGCATTAACTAGTATTAACTGGGTTGTGGAGGTCAGATAGGCAGTCGCTCCATGTAAAATAATGGTATACAGCTGCATTCAGTTAGACTGGGAGCTGACCCCAACATAGTTACGAAAGCGCCAAGCAGATTATGATGAAACGCAAAGAGGTGTCATGCTGAAATTAAAAACAAATGTTTAGGACGGCTACTCCTTGGAGCAGAGAGATTATCAAACTTATAAGCAAACGTATTAAAAAGATATGAGCTGATACAATAGTTTAAGTCGCATATTTTGGGATTTCAAAAGAGAAACATAACCTATTGGATACTTCCCGTTGACATAGAACCATAAAAGGTTTTATACAGCATTTCCAGGAATGCTAACCGACAACGATAGAATTGAAGGATCTGTCAATGCTATTCCAGTGTCAGAAAAACATGTAGCCTTGTATACTTATCAAAAGACAAATGATTAAATAAATCAATGGTAAATAATATTCAGTTTAAACTGTTATGAGCAGTACGTGAAAAAAGTGCTTTAAACATAAAGAAGGTTGAGTAAATCTCTCAGGGATTCGAATCTTTCTGGACAGAATGGATGGATGGTTCTTAAAGTAAAAAGCTGATTAAAATGATGTATTAGAAAAGTTTTACCCTTCTAATTTAATTTAAAATCCCACGCTTGCAGTCACAGTAATGGATAAAAGTTATGTCGAAAGCCTTGCTTGTTACCATGTAAAACCTAGCTTTGAAACCTTGGGTAATTGTCCCACGAGAATTTTTCAACGTGCATAAAATTTTATTTTTGACAATTTAAAAACATTTATGCATCGCTTACACTTTAGCATTCTTGTTTTTTATAATTTTAATTGATAATAGTATTTGTTGCACGTAGATAATTAATAATTAAATGTAAAATTGATCATCATATTTGAACGCCAAATGGCAAAACATAATGTAGTTACAAACAGGTGTAACATTTTCATATGCGCATTTATTTTGAGCATTAACAAATAAAGAATCTGAATCTGAATCTGAAAAGCTATCCTATGTATTAATTCAGGTTTTATACTATACAAGATGTAAACACCTTTCACGAAGCCAAGATACAGAATGTTTGGTTAAGGCATTTTGTATCCTCAAACTAAGTAGCACTGCGCAAAAAATGATTCCTGGGAAATAACTCAGTTTTGCTGTTAAATATCATATTATGCGGTAGAACTCAATGTAACGAACTCAAAACATTGCGTTAATTGAAAACCCCTCGTATTTAATTAACGCAATGTTTTACGCAATGTTAATCTATTTTATGGGCTTAGGTTTCCGCACTTTATAGTCCTTGAAGTGGACCATTGTGCGTGAGCCATGGTAGCAGATTACTCGAACCAGCCCACCTCCCTCCAGAAGCAGATCAGACTTCTCGGTCTCCTCAGCACATCCACAAGGGATCTTGGTGTTCCTAGGGTATCCTCACGAATCTTGCGCACTCAAGGAGCGCATGCGCCACCGTTTCCTCCGCCTCCATGCATGCTCTGCACAGGGGACTGTCAGTGATTCCTAGGGTGTGGAAGTGTTTATTCAGTGAACATTGTCCAGTGGTGGTCCCCATCACCAGACGCAGGCTATCTCTGACCAGACGCAAAAGGCGCCTTATAAGTTATACTGACGGTATATTGACGGTCGTACTAAAAACTGTTGAGAAAAAATACTTATGACGTGGAAAACAAGAGCCTTTTGGCTTCGTTAAGGGTAACTTTTACATCCATTATGATCCAACGGTCGGATCAAACGGTGGAGGAAAACATCGTGAGGAAACAAGGCATGTCTTAGAATGAAAAAATAAATTCGAAGACATTAAGTGATTTTGTTCAAACCGTACTGGGCGCGCGGGGTAGATTATTATTATAGTTCACCCCTCTTCTAGAGAGGAGGCCTGAGTCCCTGCAGTGGGAACATTATAGGGTGATGATAATGATAATGGGTATAACCCTCCTTTAGGGCTTCACCGCAGTCGGGTAAAAAGAGAACCATCCATACATCTTCTACTTTCACATTTATCAATATTACTTAGTAACAGATAGCATTTCGTAGCCAATCATTTCATAACAAATTGATATTCTGTCCGTAATAGGTCGTCCTAACCCAAACAGAGCTTATAAGTTACAACTTAATATGTAACAATACCCTCTTAATTTGAAACAAACATAAGGTTTAACCTTGTACCCGAATTGCATAAACACACCATTCTATCACAATCCACAGGAATTTAGGGATTCATAAGTTTGAAAGTGGCGCCGGTGACTGTAAAGTTATGTGGCAATTGGTCTTCGTGTAAAGGGCATGTGATGTGGAATGAGAAAAATATCGCTAGGAAAGTTTTAAGTATAACTGTGGATGGGTCTACGAATATAAGTTAGGTATTTAAAATCCCGAATTTTAAAATACCAATGGACGAAATCCCGAAAATTGAAACACCGAATGGTTGTTTGGTCGAATGTTTAAAATCCCGAAGTTATGTTTGTTTACAACAATTATTACACCTAGGTTTGATACACCAACATTTGAAATACCAAATACCAGACAGAAACCCTAACCCTAGTCGTTCGACGTCAGGGGCACCCAGAGATTCGGTTAGTTAGGTTCCTTTAAACCCTGCAGACAGAAACAGGAGCCCCGGGACGGAAACGCTTACTCTAGACTAAATTTCGTCCTTTCGGGGCATTTGAACATCGGTATTTTGTCTTTCGATAAAACGAATATTAAAACTTTCGGTGTTTTGGACGTCGGTATTTCAATAATAGGTATTCTGAACTTTCGGGATTTTGATTCATACCCAGAAGAATAGCAGAAGACCAAAGAAACGATGGATATACTGCGTAAAGGATGATAGGGTAAGAATGGTGGTACCTAATGAGAGTTTTAGAAGAAGAAGCCATGCTGCGCTAAACCCAAATGACCTTTCATTTCTTTTGATAGGGGCAAGAAAATGATGATTAAGTTAAAAAAACATATAAATCAAACAACGTTAATAATGCAATGAAATTCAATACATATTTATCGTTTTTTAAACAGTACAAATAGCTTTGGGACTATACGCTACGCAATCATATCGTTGATCTTTAGTAATCTTTTACTCATTACAACGCTTTTCACGTCTCGGAGAAATAAAAGCAAAAAAAACTAAAATAACATTTCTTCAAGCGAAAATAAAACAGACTACGTGCCTTCGACATAGTTTCAAGCACTGAATCTTTCTAGCTAGTTTAATTGTGCAAGTTGACTTAAAACTCCCAGTAACTGTTGTTTTAGCTGTTAAGCCATCCAGAATTTGTCTTGCCGTTAATGTTTTCAGTGCACTTGCCAGTTTGAGCGTAGTTCCAAGATTTTATTAACGCTGCAATACATACAATTTTGTAGAAAATAATAAAATAACTGCTGTGCTCATCACGAATTTCTAAGTAGCGTTCGCGACAAGATTGATCGCAATAGGCTCGCCCCATATTTAAATATGACTTTAATCTAACAAGCGAATTGTGAGTATAGGAACTATTAGGTAGTCTCCTGCAACTCTACGGGGTTTACAGGCGAGTTGTTATGTTCTATCTATCTATCCCTAGTTTGGCAACGTTTATTGCACTAAGAAGTTTAAATATATATTGATAATAAATCAATATCGATATGTATCGTACATGCATGGAAGCTCTTTATATCGGTTGCGTGCCGATTTATCGAAGTGTTAAGCGGGGCAATCTTGTCGATAGCACGTACACATATCGTAGATTTTTGAAGTGCAACAGTGAAATCCAGTCATATTATAGCCGGCTACACTATCTATTCGAAACTCAATATGTACTCAAATAGTATTTTCTATTTGAGCAAATTCTGCTTGATTCGGCTTGCACACTTATACACACGCGTGAAATTTTGAGCCTCAAATACCAAACTACGCGCACTTATTCTGGCATGTTCGAGTGGGGTAAACGCGCATTAAACGTCTCTTAAGAGTCGTGCGTGTGGCACAAGGCGAACCTATACGCGCCTGCACGCGCCGAAAAAACGCTAATCTGAAACCGCCCTTACTATGCGAGTGTTTTGAGTTACAAGTACTTTGGATTGGCATCACTAATAAAAAGATACATCACTTATAATAAGATCTGAACTATTGAGATAAATCAAAGCTCCATTTAGCGGTTGTCAAGTAACGCCCTTCCTATCCGCGCGACAGCACTGACAACCGGTGTCATGTGAGAAGCACCTTTGAGCTCGAAAATAGCATAGCCAATCAATGTTAAATAAATTATAAACTTTTAAATAAATCTCGAAACGAAGAAGCAGTAAGTAGAAGTTAGCTAGCTACTAGCCGGGGGTCGTAGAAGGCGTATTAATTCCCATAATTCTCGGTGCAAAGAAACAAGTGGCAATAACGCCAGTTTTTGGGCTCATCGCCATTCGACAGCGACGACGACGAGGAGTTTCCAAAAGAATATTTTGTTTTGTTTGGTAGATATGTTGGAATATTATTATATAATTGAATGTGTTAGTTGTAATATAATATATCATAATATTTAAAAGGATTAGGCGTACCGAGTAGTCGTTTCATTTTCATTTCGGCAGTATTTTTTTTTATCATGTACCTAGTACCTACGAGTAAGCTATCAATCGGACACTAATCCAGACTCCCTGCGTACTGTAAAAATCCCTATAGAAACCCCAATGAAACTTTTCTCGGCCAGAGTCAAATTCCCGGCCAGGTCAAATTCATCTCACAAAATATATTCATTATTTTTCTGTCACCCTCAATTCTAGATTTCTCAAAGCAGTTTCTATTGGCATACGTAATCAGTCGATCCCTAATGATTATAGCACAATATTGAATCGCTGCTGATGCTCTTATCGAACGACGGCGTAATGAATGCACGAGTGTTTACATACGAGTGGGTGAAACTGAATTTATACGGAGAATATATTTAATCAGTAAACATTTGTAGGTTATCTTCTTGTGATAATGGGAAAACCGGTAGTTGTGCCTAAGAATAGATCGCACTGTTCTATCATGGGGTTTAGGTTTCCGCACTTACTGCCGTACTTAGAGATATTTAATGATTACTTAAGCCGTCACTTAGTAAAGGTTTGACACAATCTTTGTATGAGAAAACTGTCAAAACCATTGCTAAGTGATGGCCTAAGTAATCATTAAAGCTCTCTGAGTTCGGCAGGAAGTCCTTTAAGTGAACCATTGTGCGTATCTGTGCACTGTTTTATTTTACGTGTCGGATGTCGGGCTGCCTAAAACCGACTCTTCTCAATATGCAATATGCTCCACCCACTTGCAGGAACATAATTTTTTTTTTGGGGTTGAGAAATCATCAAATGACCCCTCCCGCTATTGGGCAGAGCGAGAGGGAGTGTTAGACTTCTACTGACTGAAAACCACCCATGTTCCTTCTTAGCCCTTGTGCCGAGGCCGCGGTATCTCTTTCGAACAACCTGTAGCCCCGACAGGTCATATTCCTACCCTTGTCCTAGGTTACTTGGAGTCAATGCGTTTAAAACAACGAACGTTGTTGAAACTTATTTTATCCTGTCGTTCATAGTTGGCTAGAGCGTGATGTGATACGATGCTTCTCTGCTATTCTATTTAGAGACTAGCCACATGAAGCATTGTCACGACGCCTACGGCTTGCGGTTTTCCAATCTGTTCGTCCAATCACGCTGCTAACTTATTTGTTCGCCAAGATCAAACTACGTACGTACAAACAATCTGCTGGTATATAATTCCATAAAGACTTCTAGGGGAATGGCTTTTTGTATATCAGCTGACCAAAACATAGTAGCAGTACTATGTTGAGTTGAGCTTCCAGTCTAACTGAATACCCGTTTTTTACATGGAGTGCCTGTCTATCTGACCTCCATAACCCAGTAAGTACCCGATAAATGATTGTGAATGTGAGGGCCATGTGGGTCTTTCTTTAATTTTAACGATTGTCTGACAGTTTGAGTACTATATGTGACCCAACCAAATGACCTTTCTTTGGTATTGTTCATCGTGACGATAACTGACAAATGCTTGCACTGACTAGACGGGTCCACTCAAAACAGTGTGGTGCGTGGTGCTTTCTTCAAAGACCACCTCAGTCATTAATCTGCATGGTCTTCATGTGTGTACCAAGATGTCTGGACCTTATTGTTAAACTTATTGTTAACCCAAACGATTTTAAAAGATTAAAAGAGTAACCTTTGGAGTTTCTTGCCGGTTCTTCTCCTTAGGAATCGACCGCTCATCCTTAGGAATGCACCGAACCGTACCCCTTTTTTGTCAAAGTTTTATAAGTGTATGTAAGCCTATGTGATATAAAAATATTTTGATTTAGATTTTGATCCCTTAGTACGACTGCTTGTCAGACTTCCGGACCACTGACTACCTGTAATGACTGTCCCAGGTTCCTCATGGAGGAACAACTTTAACGTTCAGAGTTTCGGTTGGAAGAACACCCTCAAGCTTACGGCTGCACGTCTACGGTTAAGGGAACCCGCATTGGTTCCGCCCTGCGTGCCATATTTCCCACGTCTTGCCATATTTGCCATGTGGGCCGCACAGAAACACTACGGGTCGTCGCAAACACCAGCCGACCGGCACCCCTACGCATCCAGCGTGGCACCTCACTGCAGTCATCGCCACGCTAGCAATCAGGCCAGTACAGTGCATCTCACAAGGAAGCTTTAAGAGAGTATGTGATTGTGAACCTACCAACACCCATCTTTTATAGGAAATACCTATAATTGGAAGTTGGATATGCTAGCCACTTAAGAACAGGAAAGAGCAGCACAACAAAGCTCTTGACAATCTATAGAAAGTCAGCGATTTCGGCTACAGCAAATGCATTCGCTGTGGCCGAAATCAGCTAGATGGCATCATCATCAAAATCAAAATCAAAAGTCATTTATTCAAATTAGGCTGATAATCAGCACTTTTCGAACGTCAAAATTTACTTTACTCTACTTATTTACAAGAGACAGTCCCCCAAAACCTTCGGCACTTCCTAGTGTTTAGCTGGAAAGAAGAAGTGACGGAACAAACTCCCCAGCAACACATTCTGTCTGTTATGTTGGTTAGAAGAACCAGACTCGATACAATAGTAAGGTGTAAGTTCATTTTAGAGTTACTACAGACACAAATCAATAATAAAAAAATATATAATTATAAACAATGTAAAAATAAAAAAGTACATAACATATCAGTTAACAAATTTTTGTAATGTAGGTAAGGCACAAATGTTGATATCAGTGCTGTAACTATTCGTACCAAAGGGCGTCTGGTTGATTAAAAACCACTGTAAAAGAGAGTAATTAATGGAAGAGAAAAAATAAATAATAAAATTGAGAATAGTTAGAGACATCCACAACTTTGTCACACTTTGTCACATCACAAATAACAGCCAGAAGTAACAGAAGAAACTCGATACGTAATGGGTGCTGGTTGTTCGAAAGGGATTGGCCTACCTTCAATCTTGCGCTTCATGCCCTGACACACGCACACTTGGCGATCTAATGACTGCATCAGCGAGAGGAGTTCGCATAGATGAGTATTGGGCCAAAATTTAATTTATTTAGTGAAGATTTGCCATCGACACACTAAAAATAAGGGTTGCTATCGCAGGTAAAGAAAGTAACTATAAACTAACTAGACAAGTGTCACAAAAGGTCTCTACTCGCCTACTTATAAATAAAAGGCAAATATGTGCTGATTATATGTATTAAACAAGATAGTAATTATATCCTTTACTCTTTAAAACAAATATTTTTAGACCTTTAAATTAACTGAACATTTTCTCTCTAAGTTTACGCACAAGTACGTATTTAAATTAATGCTCCTAATTTAGCCGGAGATTGGGGTAGGGCTTATTATAAAATGGTTTTCTGTAGTAAATTCACGTCTTTTCAATTTCATTTGGAACTACGGTTTTTCTGCAAAAAATATGGAATTGTTTCAGAAAGAAGTTTAACTGCCGCACTCAGAGAGCTATAATGATTACTTAGGCCCTCACTTAGTAAAGGTTTTGACAGTTTTGTCATACAAAATTGTGTCATATGTTTACTGAGTGACGGCTTAAGTAATCATTAAATATCTCTGAGTACCGCAGTAAATGCTTATTTTTAGAGAACGACACTTTCAGTTGTTTTGTACGAAAATGGTTTTAATATCAACAGCCGAGCAAGAACAGAAATTAGAATGTTATGATTGAAAGTGAACTGGTTTTATTGGTACGATTTCTAAGGAGTTTCTTAGGGCAAGAAAAGTTTTATTTCATTCTGTTTTTCATCCAGTAAATGATAGTTACGTTGCGTTGGAAGGCCTCCCACTAGGTGGACCGACGACCTGGTGAAGGTTACGGAGATCCGCTGGATGCGAGACGCACGGGACCGGTCAATGTGGCGACACTTAAGGGAGGCCTATGTCCAGCAGTGGACGTCTTTCGGCTGAAATGATGATGATGATGATGATGAAATGATAGTGTGAGGTTGACAGAGGAGAATGGAAGAATGAAACGTTGCACTGACCCAAAAGTAACATGCGACATGGCAGGAAGATAATGCTTATGTTTTTCACCGTTGATAATCAATGAAAAGAGGTGCTTGTCTTGGGTTCGAACTTGACACCTATGTCAGTTTGAAGGTCACACCACTAAGCTAACGCTGCGTGGCAATAGCCACGAGTTCTACTGAAATCATATTGAGGTCCATTTGCAATTATAACTATCAACCACTCGACAAATTCTCGTATGGTGGTGGCCACTCTCCTACACTCACCACCCACTTTTGGCGGCCACTGACTTCTAGTCGTGGCGGCTTGGCCCGCAACAGCAGCAGCAGCAGTTAGCAGTGAGTCGTGGGTTCGAACCCCGTCAGGCGCATTACTTTATGTAATTTATTTCATCACCACTGCTCTCAAAACGGTGAAGGAAAACATCTTGAGGAAACCGGCATATTTTAGAACCAAAAATTCGAAGACATGTGACATCTACCAATCCACACTCGGTTGTAGATTATAGCCCATCCCTCTCCTAGAGAGGAGGCCTGAGTCCCTGCAGTGGGAACATTATAGGCTGATGATGATGATGACTTCTAGCAACCACTAGAAGTCATCATCACCGCCTACTAAAGCGGCAGCCACTGACCACTCGTGGCAGTCACTGGATACAGTGGTCGATGGCCCGTTTGCACGGAGCCTAAAACAAAAGGATTGCTTTGAGGTAGACCGCAAACCTAAACTAGCGAAGTAAGAGAAATAGTCCAACAGACGTAATTAAGCGATTTTGTAATTAATGGTACCTGTAGAAATTTCTTGGTAGTTGTTAATGGAGATCTATTTCAATAGAGTAGTTAACAAAAAAAACTAATTAGTCCGTCAGATAGATTTCTAAAAAATATTGGACATGTATTTTTCTTTTTTTACGTAAACAAACAACGAGGACGATACACTGCTTCGAAAACTCGTGTGATATCATTTTCTGAGACATTAGTATGACAGTTTTTAGCGGTCAGTGACGTCACAACCCCCCACTCAAATCTTTGACGCGTTTTATCTTCGTAATTTTTTATTGATTTGACCAAACAAAAAATACGTATCCAATATTTTTCGATAATCTAACAGACGAACTAATTGTAATCATAATTATTTTGTTAAATCAGTAAACATCCCTATTATGAAAGAACTAGTGGCTATACAGTAACAACCGCTAGGGTTGATCTTAAAGTTAAGCCGCGCTGGTCGGGGTTGATCTGTGGATGGGTAACCAACCACTACATACCTAGACAGTGTTCACCATCAGTCAGAAAGCACGTTGAGCCCTTGATATTGGCTCTCATCTTTGACAGTTGTTACAGGTAATCAGTATTCCGAAAACCTGACTATGAGTCATTCCAACGGCTGTCCTGACCTCCGGCCAGGGTTCTTATTCTATCCTATTATAATAATAATAATAATAATAATAATGGAAATTATCAAATAACCTCCCGCTCTTGGGCAGAGCGAGAGGGAGTGTCAGACTTCTACTGACTAAAAACTACCCATGTTCCTTCTTAGCCCTATATTATGTCGAGGCCACGGTAACTTCTGAACAACCCGCAGCCCCGACGAGCGAAGATAGACAGTCTCCTATGTAAAATACTGGTATATGCATAACGTATTTTGATTGGCCTGTTGGTCTAGTGGTTAGTGACCCTAACTGCTATGCCGGAGGTCGTGGTCGTGGGATTCCCACCCAGGACAAATGTTTGTGTGATGAGCACGATCATTTGTTCTGTGTCTGGGTGTAATTTATCTACAATATGTATGTATTTAGAAATATATAAGTATGTTTATCAGTTGTCTAGTACCCATAACACAAGCTCTGCTTAGCTTGGGACTAGATGGCGTTGTGTGATAGTTGTGGAATATTATTATTATTCCCTTTATTTATTTTGTTACAAACTTATTACATTTTTAAATATTCTTTACAAAAAAAAAATTATTATTATTATTATTATTATTTTCCGTCGCACCGAGGAAACTCGGTATGGAGGTGATCACGAACCTAGGTAAGTGCGACTTAACCTGAAGATCGTCTCAAGCGGATGTTATTGTTTACCAACAAGCTCCTCGTTATTTCTCAACTGAAATATTTTGATATCGCTCCTCATTTAGACGCAACAATATTAACAGGAATTTCTCAGAAATTCCTCCCTATAAATAGCTTCAAACATCCCCCATTTATGAATCAGGGATCCTCAAGACGGAACTCAAGCCACTACATCAAACAATACAGAACATAAACCCACTTAACTTGAGGGCCCGTATAATTTGCCGGTCGTTCAATTACAAGTCTGTTGGTGATAACGACTAATTGCCGTGACGTCATTGTTATTACGTAGCTGTGGGGGAGGTACTTGTGGATCATGGTTTGTAGCTGTCAATAGGGATGTTTACTGACTTAAAAAAATGTAATTCTAATTATTTCGTCTGTTACATTATCGAAAAATATTGGATACGTATTTTTTGTTTTATCAAATCAATAAAAAATTACGAAGATAAAACGCGTCAAAGATTTGAGTGGGGGTTGGTGACGTCACTGGCCTCTAAGAAATGTCATACTAATGTCTTAGAGTATGACGTCACACAAGTTTTCAAAGCACTGTATCGTCTTCATTGTTTGTTTAGGTACTTGAAAAAAGAAAAAATATGTGTCCAATATTTTTTGGTAATCTATCAGACGGACTTATTAGATTTTTTTGTTAACTACCCAATTTTTTTTTTTTTGCAAGGGCAGAAAGGACTTGATACTTACCGTGTATCATGTACCTATATTCCTCGTTCTTGTTGTTCGACTAAGCAACAGGATACCCTTGCCGAATGAGCACGTATTTTTTCTTTTTTCACTTAAACAAAACACGAAGACGATACAGTGCTTCGTAAAGTCGTGTGACGTCACAAGTGCAATACTTTTTTACTCACAAAGTGACGTCAAAAGCCCCACTCATGATCTTTGACACGTTTTAATTTCGTAAGTTTTTATTAATTTGATAAAACAGAAAACATGTGTCCAATATTTCTCGATAATTTAACAGACGGACTAATTAGGTTTTTTTGGTGAAATACCCTATTATATATAGTATGGTAAAAGAGTTCAACGTCGAAAAAAAGTTCTTTTGTGCTATTTCTGGCCTTGTTTTGTTCTGTCTCCTGCAGATATGGAGGGAAGTGGAAATTATGTTTATACTACACCTGCTTGGAAAGTACCTTGATACTTTATCAAATTTACGGTAGAAAGTACGTCATTGCATATCGAACAAATATGCGGGGAGAAAACGCATCTGAGCGGGAGAGAAAAGTGTATGAAAATCCATTTCTTACGTGGTTTTTCTTTTTTAATTTTGGGTAAGACTATGCGCCGGTAACCTAAATATCAAAAGCCAAAAAGTTTTTACGGTGAGTTTTTATCTCCAAGTTCGCAAAATGGCACTGGCCACTAGCTGTGTGTTGGATGGGGTCGGGCTGGCAGTGCGACCCTGCGGCGTAAACAATTTGAAAAAAGAACATGTAAAAATTGCAGACGCCATTGGCGCCATTTTCAATTTGTGTGTTGTTTGAGGATTCAGTTTTCGTAGAAAGTAAAATAAAACTATCAAAATGATAAGTAGTGACAGTGATGATGAAGATTTTTCAACTCCGCCGCAGTTGAAGGAAACAGCAAAAATACTGATTGATAACCTTTTACCACAGAAATCAATTAAAAAATATAATAAAACTGATAACGATTTTTTGCAATGGAAAAGTGAAAAAAATGCGGCATTTTTTTCTGAAACTGTTTTGCTAGCTTATTTCAGTGAAAAAGCGCAAAAATACAAACCAAGTACGTTATGGTCTATGTACTCAATGTTGAAAAGTACTATATTGACAAGAAACGACATAAATATTCAAGAATACAAAAAACTTACAGCATTTCTGGAAAGAAAGTCGGAGGGATTCCGTAGTAAGAAATCAAAAGTGCTTACTACAAAGGATGTTTATTCCTTTTTGCAGAATGCTCCAGATGACAAATATTTATTGATGAAGGTAAGTTTATGAACAAAATGCACTGGTTTATGATTTATTACGTACCTATTTATGAGTAGAAATCTAATAGGTTTTCATGTTTGATATTTTTGTTTACAGGTTATTTTGATTTTAGGAGTAAATGGGGCCTGTTGTTCGCAAGAACTTGTGGATATGACAACAGACGATATCGAAATCCTCGAAAATGGAATAATTGTCAATATTCCTAACACAAAAACCAAAATTCAGCGATCATTTGTTATATCAGGCTTATTTTATGAGATAATGAAGAAATATAACGAAATTCGCCCCAGTGACCCCAAAACCAATCGGGTTTTACTACAATATAAAAACAAAAAATGTACGAAACAAGTAATTGGGAAAAACAAAATAAGTAGGTACTGTGCCAAGAGAAATAGCTTCCTACCTTAATTTACTCAACCCACTAGAATACACTGGCCACTGCTTTCGCAGAACTTCAGCGACTATTCTTGCCGATACTGGTGCTGATTTAACCACAATAAAACGCCACGGTGGTTGGAAATCGTCCGCTGTTGCAGAAGGTTACATAGAGAATTCCGTAGGAAACAAAACACGAATAAATAACTAAATATCGGGATCGATTAATGTGCATCAAGACTCATCTCCTCAACCATCAACGAGCGCGGCGATGCCAAATGCTCCTCAGCAGCCAGTTGCCCCTTTGGCACCACAGCCTTCTACGAGCGCAGTGCCAACAGCACAGCCAGTTATTCCTCCTACATTGTCGCAAACATCTCAAACAATCATTAATGGAAAAAGTGTTACATTAAGCTTCACTAACTGCAACAATTTCAATATAAATTTCAATTAGTAAAGATTTAGTTTTTTATTTTCCTCGTAGGTGTAGTATAAAGCACTATGTATCACTCGAGAGAAAGCGCGATTCCCGATCTCGGGTGTTTTAAAGCCCTCGCCTACGGCTCGGGCTTCAAACGACACCCTCGACGGTAATCGGTCACTTTCTCCTCTCGGTGAACAATGTACTATTTTTCTACTCATCTGCTGTTCGTTTCTCATCAATTCCAAGACAGTTAAATTGTTTATCTGTGACTTCATCGGCTTCATTGTCTCGGCCCTTTTCTGGTAGTTGCCACTGTTGCGGATTGAGTAGTATGGCCGGCTTGTCCATACAAAAAAAAAGTACGGATAAGGAATGGAAAATGTGTTAAAAGCGGTTTAACGTGCTTTGCGAGGCACGGAGGATACTCGGTAAGTATGCAATGGGTGGTGTCCCATCCACAAAACAAACTAGGGCAGCGCGGTTTACCCTGAAAAACGATCAGAGTGGCTGTTTTCATCTTTCATTAATTATGAAAGAAACTTTTTTAAATAACTAGCTACCGTCTCCCGCTCCTTAGGGAAATCAGTCATTCGCAATACTAGAATGTTATTAGAGCACTGCTATAGTCGTCGATGAATAAAGAGGGAAAGGATATTTAAATAAAAGGTGGATAGTTTAGCTGAGCTTTGATAATAAAAAGATAAAAGAAAGAATGATTGTATTGAAGAAGAAAGAAGAATGTCTGTCTCATTGGCCGAGTGGTCACTGGTCACTCGTGAGGTGAGGTCCTGCGTTCGGTTCCCGGGTCGAGCTGGTGTGTGATATTATAAGTGCTACTGGGTTTTCCATCAAGTATTTCTTATTAGCAGTCAGAGCCAAAGCACGCGGTGCGGTGCGACGCTGCACCGCAAGCCATTTCGCCGCACTGACAACACGGTCTACAGACTGTAATAACAAAATTTTATCCTAGAATTCGAAACACCACGCTGCGCTCCAAAACGGGCATAGTGGACGTTGGCAAGAAGGCTGCTAGGCTAAAATGGGATTGGGCGGGTGACGTCAGCCGCATGCACGATGACCGCTGGGCAAAAGTCTCAACACGATGGCTGCCGGAAGATGGACGGCGCCGACGCCGAGGCCGGCCCAGAAAGAGGTGGCGAGACGATCTGGACGCGCACCAGAGCACTTGGAAGGATTTGGGGGAGGCCTTTGCCCAGCAGTGGGACAGTACAGGCTATTAAAAAAAATAAAATCCTTTACACGACTTTACCCTAGTGTGTGTACACTAGTGTAAAGCAGCGATGTATTTAATTTTTGCCGCTGGACCAAGAATTCCCGGGATAACAACTCGTTTAAAATAAATCTACGTAAGTTAGTTAGATTGCGGTGTTAGAGGTATCCTCGTTTCTCGCTTGAGCGTGTTGGTAATCAAAGTGTTTGCATGTAAGCGGCAACTTTACTTAACTAACTTCTTAGAGCGAAATACCACTTTCTAAATGTGGTTAAGCTATTCATTATAATATTTATTTTGTACTTGGAGGACTTACAGCTAGTTATACGAATAAAAAGTAGAAATCATAGTCAGCAGAAAGCCAAATAAAAGATAATATATTCACGTTTGAGTTATAGAAGATAGGGATGTTATTAGAAGTTTTATATTATAGTACTAGCGGATGTCACGTGGTTTCTCCCGCGTAGTTCCCGTTCCCGAGGTCGGTAACGAATAAGCTTAAAAACTACTTTTAAAGTTTAAGTTCGTTACATATAAAAAATCAAATCTTTCCTGTTTACAATTGTCTTTATATATGTATACAGGATGTAAATTAACCCTTCACACATACGTCAACCAAGCATTCTGTACATCAAACTAAGTACCCCTACGCAAAATGTTTGCTGGGAAACGACTTTTTTTTGGGGTCAAAAATCTTACTTTACGGTCAAAACTCAATGTAGCACTCTTAAAACATTGTGCTAGTTGATGCTTTGAATTGTAAACGGGCCATGAAGGTAATTTAAGTAAAGTAATAACCTGAAAAACTAGTATTTACAAAAACAGCTGTGCTAAACTTGGAACTTTGACCCCCACTATCTCAGTAACTAGGTGGTTCCCAGGTATGGTCTAGAACCAAAATGATCGCAGTGGTGTGGAGAACAAGTGCCGTTCGTTTGTGTTAAGGGTACTTTTAACCCCTTTATAACTAGCTGGTGCCTGTGACTTCGTTCCCGGTAACTTTGATGGGTGATTTAAAGAATGTTTGGGGTGGACCAACCTTATCACTTAGGGGTATGAAAAATTTAAAGTAGCCGATTCTCAGATCTACCAAATATGCATATGAAATTTCATAGAAACCGTTCAAGCCGTTTCGGAGGAGTATGGTAACTAACATTGTGGCACGAGAATTATAAATAAAGTATACATAAAACCTGCTTTGCTTTTAAATAAGCTGGCAGACGTTCTATCACTGCCCCTAAGTATCATATTTAATCATTCTGTGCTTCGGGGTACTTTTCCAACCATTTGGAAGGAAACCAAAATTATGCCTATATTTAAAAACGGGGATCAGTCCAATGTGGGCAATTACAGGCCCATCGCTATTCTATCCGTACTTGCCAAGGTATTTGAAGCTCTGATATGCCCGGTGCTAGCAAGACATTTATCACAAATAATAATAGACAACCAATATGGATTTATGAAGGGGAAATCGACAGCCACCAATTTGGTGACCTATGTTGAAAGCATTGTTGAGGCGGTTGATGCGCGTGTCCAGGTTGACGCCGTCTATACCGACTTCAGCAAGGCTTTTGACACAGTAAACCATGAAATACTCGTCAAGAAGCTCAAAATGTATGGCGTTTCGGACCCTCTCTTAAGCTGGTTCCAATCATATTTGTCTGGTCGGATGCTCAAGGTTGTGGTAAATGGCTGCTCTTCAAGTTCGTATATTGCTACGTCGGGAATCCCTCAGGGATCACATTTGGGTCCGCCTATGTTCACTCTTTTCATAAATGACATACACAAATGCTTCCCGAATTCAAATATATTCTTATTCGCTGATGACCTTAAAGCCTATAAGTCTATAAGAGATCCTTCGGACTCGCTACTATTCCAAAGTGACTTGGACCGGCTGACTGAGTGGTGCGAGCATAACAGAATGTCTCTCAATGTAAAAAAATGCCACCATATCAAATTTACAAAAAAAAAGAACCCTATACAGTCTGTTTATATATTAAATGGTGAGCGGCTTGAGGAAGTTGAAACTATACGTGACCTAGGTGTTCTGTTCGATAAAAAGTTAAGTTTTGTCGAACATATTGACAAAATTATTTTAAGGTCATCAAAAATGCTCGGCTTCGTCATGAGAGAGTGTAAAAATTTCAAAAAACCCAGCATTAAGAAAATTATGTACAATTCGTTAGTTAGAAGCCATCTCGAGTACTGCAGTGTGGTCTGGTCACCTGAGTATAAGGTCCACATCAAGCGCATTGAACGGCTGCAAAAACGGTTCTTATGGCATCTTACCTATGCTAATAAAATGGGCAAAAAGCTCAACTCGTACCAAGAGCGGCTGAAGTATTTTGGGATGGTATCGCTGGAGAAACGTAGAGCTATGCTGGATTTGGTTTTCTTGAAGAAGTTGGTAACGGGCTCTCTGAGCTGTCCCGATTTGCTTAGTAGGGTCTTATTCCATGTGCCACGTAATCTGCCAAGAAGTGCTAATAGGAGACTTTTCTGCATGCCAAGATGTCACACCAACTTGAGGCAATACTGTCCACTATCAAGAATGTATGCTGCATACAAAGAGCACGAAGGGGACATTGATATATTTAACTCTTCAGTACGTGCTCTAAAAAAAGTGGCCCTTGCTATGTGATGGGTATCTCTTGTCAAATATTTACGTAATCTTATTTTAACATAATCTATAATAAAATAATTCCATTTTAATTTAATCTGTTCTAATTTAATTTAATATACTTAATTAAACTATTTAATTCAATTAAATTAAATGTATTAATTTTTTTTTTTTTTTTTAAATATAATATTAATATTGAATTGTGTAATTCTATGCGCATAAGGTAGTGCATGCTGTGCTTCTCTGTAAGTAATGAGGCGCTTAGTCTTAAGTTTGTAATGTACGAATTATAATTGTAACAGTGTACTCATTGTTGAGAAGCCTAATAAATAAATAAATAAATAAATAAATAAATAAAGTATGTCATTGAACTTCTCCTAAACGGCTGGACCGATTTGGATGAAACTTTCTGGGGATATTTCAATGGGTTCTTGGATGTTTTAAAAATACAATTGAACCCAGTAGGTGGCGCTGCTGTCCAGTCAGGACGACGTCTGCCAGGTTCTCATATCGCGTCGAAAAAGATGCAAATAAAAAAAAATAACTTTTATTGCATAGTTCGACGATTTTAAATTGCTTATTATATTACTAGCAGTAGTGGGTCAGTGGTGGCAGCCACGACTCACTAACAGTAAGTCGTGGGTTCGAATCCAGGCAGGCGCATTACTTTCTGTAGTTTATTTCATCATCACTGCTTTCAAAACGATGAAGGAAAACATTGTGTGAAAACCTGCATGTTTGTAAACCAAAAAATCGAAGACATGTGACATCTACCAACCCGCACTGATGATTTTATTACGGCTTCTAGTAATTATTAAGTCATAAGCATAACCTATCTACTACAGGTGCCACACATACAAACACCCAATAACTTAATATGACAATACATTTGCCTATCTATTTGGCAAACTTGGTTATTAGGACAACAGCCGAGGCGGTCGTTATAAACCCATGTGCAATAGTTAAAGTTTATGGTCTAATATTATTATGACATAAATTACCCACACTAAGCATGGTTAGGACTACTTAAAGGTACGGTTTGTGACAAAATAAAGTTCCGTAATGTCAATTAAAACAGTTTGTTACATAAGAGGGATGAAATTCGGCATTTAACTTAAACTAGAAGGTTGTTTTGTAACTTTAAAAAAGCAATTAAAAACACACGTCACGTCACGCACTGTTGGTTATTAATAGGCCTCCCCTTTTTCCATTCCTTTCAAAAACACACACTTGTTCTTAATTCATAAAATCTTACTGTAAATCAATTCAAAACAAAAGTCTTCAGATTAGTTTGATAGTTGGGGCCTTTTGAACGTCAAAATTAATGAGCTGGGGACTGCTCGGCCTTTGCTTTCCACTCACAGCTCTCATTAAAAAAGGAAGTACATAATAAATAAAGGTACATTTTCCTATTTTTTCCCTTTGCCGGAATAAAATAAATACTACCTCCGCATTATTAAGTTTACTCCGTTCTTACTAATGTTTGTATAAACTTGTTTCCTTTTAAAACGGTTGCACAAAACTACATTAACTCATGAATAACAGGGCCGCATTGTATGCATAGAATAATACGCCATGTATAATAACAGTCATCATCTTCATTCACATCTGGTCATCAGGTCATCGGCCGTAAGGACAATCGGTAGATACAATGCACAATGATAGCAGAGTTCACAGTCAAGAACATTGGCCGGCACGACCTCGTGTCCCTATAGTCGTGATATTATTAAGTATTCTTAACTGAAATAAAACCTTCTTCCCAGTCTTTACAAGTCGTAAAAGAGAAAAGTAAGTACTCGTAAAAACTAGAGGATTCCTTTTTATCCGTAGTAGGTACCCACAGCAACTAACCCGTAGTTGTCTGATGCTCGTACGTTTGAATAAAAGAAAACCTACCTTTTATGAAAGTTAGTAAAGTCGACCGAAAGATGTGATTTGTTAGTAATGATTGATGATATTTTATGCTGAAACTTTTCAGCCTGCTATTGATTTGTAGGATTTCTTTAAAAGTAGCATTGCCCTAAACTAAATAAGAATAATCATATAGCTTGTTTAAAAATGCACAATTATACTTTGAAAGTCAATATAAAATTTAAAAAAATCGAATTTAATCTAATTTCTACAAGTGATATCGGATTATTTAAAGTTTAGATAGAAAAGTTCATTGTGAAAAATCGAATTCGTCTCTGAACTTTCGTTTAAAATTCACATCGTAAGTTGTATAGCGAAGTTCTCAGGAGTACCAATCCTTGAACCCGAATTAAATTTACTTAGGGTCTACAACCGGACACACTTAACTTAAGCTTTGACATTTCAAGGTATGGCAGAGAGGATAAGGAGAATTGAATCTAAATAAGGCTATTTTAGTGAATAGGGTTTAATTTGCATCGCAAACGATTTTCTTATGCAAGGGATCGTTTGAGTTTCACTTGAAGTTATTTTAATTTATTGTGTTTCTAAGGAGTTAGGAGTTTGTTGCTGTAGAAATTAAAGTTAGTGAAACTATAGATTCACTATTCTGAGCCTCCTTCTTTATCAACAGCCATTAATAATCTCGGTCCTTTGTCGCATAAAGTCATACCACTTAGACGGTTTTGCTCCAAAGTTCATACTTAGATGATTCTGACATCAAAGTGTATACGTACGTTTGAAACGTTGATAGTCCTTGAAATTCTATCTCCCTTTTAAATTTCTCAAGGAGTCCGCAAGAAAGATGAAGCTACTTGTAATAGGGAATACCGAATAAGTCCATTGCGTGGTAATGTTCTTTTATAGGTAATAGGTTTTTTAGGAATCGATTGTCATCTCATCTGACTATTAAAGTGAGGAGAATGCATTATATTATGTCGGTGCACACATGGTGTAAACCAACTCCCTCACGAAAACGGTTTATAAATGTGTTCCTGTTTAAAATACATTATTCTAAACTGGGTAATCCATATTAATGTAAACAAGTGGATAATAAGTTATTGTGAACAACTAAGAGAACTTAGCTGTAAGAGCGAGCGAAGCGAGCTGTATATTTTTATGATCCAGGAAAGATAAAATTTCGTTTTTACAACAGATATAAAAATTACATACACGCCAAACACATAACCTTCCTTTTGGGCGGGTAATTAGGCAGCAGGTTAGATAGATAGTGCAAAATATAAATAAGTTCAAGCAGAGAATAATGCAGAATAATGGTACGTCAAAAGCGCCATGAGTTTAATTTAAAGAAAGAAAAACAGTCTCTTGGTTGCACCAAACTCTAAATTACATAACAATGATGCTACTTTCAATTGACAATTTGTCGAAGGAAATTCAATAGAGAGACAATAAATTGCATGATAGAAACACAAGATGCATACTAATGCGTAACTTCCCGTGCACAGAAATATTTCGCGAGTTACATTAGATTGTGGTTCCAAAAACAGGAAAGACCAAAGCTGAATTTCATGTCGTTGACATTCAGAAAAATATTGTCTAGAAAAATTGGTGCTATCCAAATTTTTACAATAATTATGATATAATTCGACTAAATCTCATTAGTAGTCAGGTAAATTAATATTATTGAGGGGGTTCTATCCTACATAGGTACATAATAATATTGTGGAAATTAGGTGCGCACCAATTTTTTAAATTTTATAATCCACATCCTTGACACGATTAATTTGGCTCAAATTTGCCAGATTTTCAGTCTAACCGGATGCAGCAGAATACCAGAATTTGACATGGAGCTATTGCCTTATGACCTCCATAACCCAATTAATATTGGGTAATATGATATTCATTGGGTGTTTGTCAGGCTTTCGGGCCTCTGACGGCCGGGACTAACGGGCTTAACGTGAATGCAGAAAACTTGATAGTGGGGATACCAAAGTGCTATCTCCAATTGCTAATAGAACAAAGTTTTTGGCCGCAGTATGTGCTGTTCCGTCGCTTCCGCGGACAGATTCCACGAGATCGCACTAAGTATCGTGCAAGTGAAGCGAAGTGAAGTGCTACTAACATAGTTTTAAGTTACTTATACTAACACGAATGTTATTAGTATGTATATTGGTTAAGGTTCTGGTGGTCTTTGGGTCTTTGTTACCTGAAAATAAATGTATTCTATTCTATTCTATCGCGAAAGGGAGTGTCAGACTTCTACTGACTAAAAACCACCCGTGTTCCTTCTTAGCCCTATATGTCAAGGCCGCGGTATCTCTTACAGCGTTCCGCAGCAGCAACGGACGTCGGCCCTTGCGGGCCCCTTCCATGTTGCTGACATCTCTTAGAGGCGCGCGTGGAACACGAACGCGCCGTCAACAAGGCCTGTCGTCGTCATAAGACGGACGGACGGCGAGCTAGCCCATGACTCACTGTCCACAGGCCCGCATCTACGGTGGCCGGAAGCCGTCACGGGGGCCCCGACGCCCGGAGCGTCTCCCACGGCGGCTGAGACGTGAGGTTCTCTCCCTCTCACGTTCCGCGACCTCCTTCTCTAGCATCACTGCTTCGCAGAAGACTATTGCTTGATACATGATAATGATAATGACATGATAATTTCTCATCTGCAGAAAAAAAACAATTATAAGCTAGCTACGGAGTTGCAAGTGCACTATAGTTGTATAATCTACTATTCTTTTCGAATCATTTGCGCAAGCACGAGCTCATTTATATAGCCGGGTTCATACAGGGTACTCTGGCACACTGAAGTTTTTTACAATGTCTATCTAAGCACTTGAAACTTCAAGCCGTAAAAGCCACAAACAAATAAACATCACGACAACTAAAACAATTTCCATTTACGAGACCCAGTTTCAGCCAGCATTTCGACTCATAAAAATAAAATAAAATTACAAGTAATCTCTGAAGTGCGTGACAACCTGTTGTACAATGGGCTCAGTCGCCTTAGATCGTAAGGAACAACCACCAGGTTATCAAGAACCCTCTATCTCCAACCAAGTAAAAGATAGAAGAGGTCCGATTACCCTGAACCAGGTAAATTAGCTATCAAAGTTATGGTACGCCTGTTAAAGAGTTAAACTGAATAGATAACGGGAAATAAGTGTTGGCTTTGTTTAATTCTGGATTTCGTTTTATTTTTTCGACGGAGTATTTATTTGAAAGGGACAGATACCGAACCAAGATTATTTCGCGGCTGCTTGTTTCTGGACATAAATCTTCGAAAGGTCGCCACTCTAAATAAATATTTGAGAGTATTTTAGCTGCAACTTACGGTTACTAGCAAAAGTAAAAAACTATTCAACTTTCAAAACTCTACGAGGCATAGGTACAAGGTTTTAGTTAAATAGGTAGTTTACGCATAATTGGGTTCTAATGGGCTAATAATCGTACAGTATGAAATCGCAAAGATTTAAATATATCCCAATGCTAAACAACACAAATCGGCAATAACGCGACGTTCGAAACCCTAACAGAAAACCACAAATTCTAAAATAAACAATGGTGGAGTATCCACACATCTCTAACGCAAACGACTTCAGACAATATAAGCTTCTAAAGTGGAGCTCCACAGTTTTTTTGTCATTACTCGAGTCGGCAGTCATAGATTCAGTCATGGCGTTTTTATTTGCGACAACGTTTTATCTGTTCTCAATTCTGTTTTATTCAATATCACATTGTCTAACAATTGGAGAATCTGAAGGTTTGTCTTTTGTTTCACTGGCTGCATTATTGTTCTTTTATGATTTTCTCTTTGATGAGTATATCATTAGTAAAGAGGATATTGCTATTGTGAATGTGAATTGATTTATCATTCGTTGTGTGTTTCACTATCAATATTTTTTGCCTTTGTCTTCCTGACATTTTTTTCGTTTATGCATTAGTAAGTTACTTTAGCAAATAGTTTAACAAGTATAATAGTTTAAAAAGTAAACTTACTGGTAAGATTTCAATGGGCCCTCAAATATACCATGACTAAGTCGAACAATATAAGCTCCGAAAGCGTCGCTCTACAGTTATTTTGAAATTACTCAAGTCGGTAATCATAGATACATTTAATGCGTTTTTATTTGCAACAAAGTTTTATTTGTTCTCAATTCTGTTTAATTCAAAATCACATTGTCTTTGTTTGGAGGATCTGGAGGTTTGTCTTTTGTTTCATTGGCTGCATCTCTTGCTCTTTTACGATTTCCTGGTTGATGTGTATTCTAATTGGTAAAGAAGATATTGATATTTATAGTGGGTTTCATTTATGGTGAATATAATATTTTTGTTGAGTTGCGTGTTCCACTATCGACATGTCTGTTTTCAGGGTTCCGTTAGGGTTCCATAGCCGAATGGCAAAAAACGGAACCCATAAAGATTCGTCATGTCTGTCTGTCTGTCCGTACGTACGTATGTCACAGCCACTTTATTCGGAAAATATTAAGACTACACAGTTAAAACTTGGTAGGTCTAAATAGATTTATTCTGTGAACAGCGGTTCACAGAATAAATCTTACGACATTGATCGAAAAATAAAAATAAAACAAAAGATTATGGGAGGTCCCCATACATGAAACTGTACCAAAACAAACTTTTATCATTATACCTATTCGTGTGGGGTGTTTATAGATAGATCTCTAAAAAAGGCATTGAGGTTCTGAAAACCATTTTTTCTCAAAGTCAATTGTTTGTAAGATAGAGAATCCCAAAGTAGTAAAATGTCTGTCTGGGGGACATACATTTTACCCCCTCTAACTTTTAAAACTAAGAAAGTAAAAAATATTATAATATGCTGTAGATGGCAATGAAAACTTTCAATCAAAATTGGTTTGAACGATTTATGTGGTTAATAGTTTTTGAGATATAGCACATTTAAAAAACCACAAGGTTTTAAGGAAAAAAAAAATTAACTTTGTAATTCATACAAATACTAATAACTATCTTATCACAAGATGTTTTTCTGTTGTCGCTTTATCAAGAATTAGTACAAATTAAAGGGGGCTTCCCTACTACGATGGTACGGAACCCTTCATGTGCAAGTACGACTTGCACTTGCCCAGTTTTTTCTCTTGTCGTAATTTTTTTAAACCAACTCCCGAAAAAAGACACTAAAATATCTATCAAAATATCTTTAGTTTCGGAAATCGGCGACTAGAGGAAATAAACAAAGTCCGTATACTTCCGAAAGTAAATTTATTTCAGACATTTTTTAATATTGTGTTTTTTTTAATTCTGAATTATATGTATGGTGTACTGAAGACGTGGATACCGTTTGTGCTTCGTTGTCTCTTCCATCCTGTATAAAGGGTGTAAAAGTACCCTTAACGCAAACGAAAGGGCACTGGTTCTCCCCACCACTGCGATAATTTTTTGGTTCTAGACCATACCTGGGAACCCCCTAGTTACGGAGATATTGGGGGTCAAAGTTACAAACTTTGCACAGCTGTTTTTGTAAATACTAGTTTTTCAGGTTATAACTTTACTTAAATGACCTCCATGACCCGTTTACTATTCAAAGCATCCACTAGCACAATGTTTTAATAGTGCTACATTGTGTTTTACCGTAAAATGAGATTTTTGACCCCAAAAAAAAAGTCGTTTCCAAGCAAAAATTTTTGCGTAGGGGTACTTAGTTTGATGTACAGAATGCTTGGTTGACGTATGTTTGAAGGGTTCGTTTACACCCTGTATATGGACCTTCACACAAAAGCCCGCAGGCTAAAAAAAATAATATTTAAATAACAAATAACTGTTTCACTGGAAATGTTGTGTGTTTCAATCGAATCAAATTGAAATTGCGCTCATGCTTAGATGGCCTAGATTTCTAAATAGCAACACTTTAAAGGGACCTTGGCAACATTTTGTTTTATTTGAACCTTTCGACAAAGTTATTCAACCCTGTTTGGGTCCCAACCGATTAACGGCTTGTTTTGGTTTAAATTCAAGGGCCTGAAGATAATGAGAACATCCATTAGGATTATTGTGACTTCAGTAATTTGTTGGATTTATAGGATCATCATTTAATGAGAGTTTATTATTGTCTTTGTTTTAGGATCGTCCAATGGTCGGAGTTATGGAAATATGGCTGGATATAGAGGTAACTATTCTTGATGATAGTTTATTTATAAAAAAATGTTTTCGTATCTGACTGCACTGATGGTCTATTTAATTGGCCACAAACCCGAATGACGAGCGTGGAGCGTGGTGCAGTTTCGATTCCCAGATTGTAATGATTGCTATTGGATTTCCACCAGGATTTTCAGTTGCTACTAATAAATACCGGGTTTATGTCCGGTTGTTCTCAATATGCAAATCATCATCATCAACAACCCATTAATGTTCCCACCGCTGGGACACAAGCCTCTGTTTGAGAGGAAATGGGCTATAATCTACCACGCGGGCCCAGTGCGTATTGGTAGATGTCATACGTATTCGATTTTTTTGGTTCTAAGACATGCCGGTTTCCTTACGATGTTTTCCTTCACCGTTTTGAGAGCAGCGGTGATTAAATAAATTACACAAAGTAATGTGCCTGCCTGGGCTCGAACCCACGACCTACTGTTCGTAAGTCAGGGCCGCCACCACTGGGCCACCGCTTCTCCTCAAGTCTGGCCGCTGTTTATTCCTCGACTTAAACATCATTTGTCTACCTTTTCCCGATTGGCTCCCGAGCTAAGTTTTTTTAATATGTTTGTTTGATTCTCAAGTTTATTGTATTGACTGATACGTTTAGTTTAATCCCTAGTTACTATCAATAACTTTTTATCTCTCTAGAATCCAGAGCAGCTGCTCCCTATTTAGGTGAAGTCTGCAACAGGTTTAACTTTCTTCGCGTTCAAAAGGTTTGTCCAAACATTTTATCTGTTTTATCTTCTCACTAATATGGTAGTTAACAAAAAAAATCGTCATATTTAATCGTCATATTCTAAGACAATAGCATGACAGTTTTTACCGATGAGTGATGTCATAAACCCCCACTCAAATCTCTGACATGTTTTATCTTCGTCAATTTTTATTGATTTAATAAAACAAAAAATACGTATCCAATATTTTTTGATAATCTGACTTTTTATTTTATAAGAATCTTATGAAATAAAAAAAAATGCATATTTTGAAAAAAAATCCGACGGACTAATTAGAATCATATTTTTAATAGTCAGGAAACATCCTTATTCATAAAAAAAAAACTTTACTGGTGGCAGCATTATATGATTACAACTTTTATTCTAGTTGATATTGTAAACCTTCATCATCATCAGCAGCATTTCAACTGAATGACACGCACAGCCATCGCCACGTTGACCGGTTCCCTGCGTCAGGCGTCTAATCAATCTATCTATATATATAAAAATCAATGTCACTTTTCGTTGTATTTTTATAACTCAAGAACGGGCTCACCTATCCAAACCAAATATTTAGGCTTTGTTTGGAATATTTAGTAAATGGTTTATGTGAAGTTTGCACAAAATCGGTCGAGCGGTTCTTCATTTATCACATTTTTTGTAACAAATGAATTCAATAAATTGCGTATCGGAACCGCTGCTGTCCGGACAGGACGAATTTATAATAATCATTTATATAATAATCAGGTACTTTGATTCCTGTATTTACGGGCTTTTATGAATCCACTTACCCACTACGATCGGTCTTAAAAATGTCATAACAGTGACTCTACATAAAATGTGAATTGCCTTATAAGAAAGTCGTGGGTCATTAGCTCCTCGTCATGAATTTACTCAGTGACCCATTTTTTTGAAATATGTGAAACCATCAAATGACTGCTACCGCTCTGGGCGGAGCGCTATGGAGTGTCAGACTCTTACTGACTAAACCTATCTGTGTTTTTCTGTGCCCTTTGCGAAAAAAACTAGGCAGTTGCTCAGTGGCTGTACAAGGATATTTTATAAAAATAAAATATGTTTTTTGAATATTCTGATACTCTTGTATCAATAGTTCCTTAAACATATCAAATGCAAATCATTTATTCCAAACTAGCTGTTACCTGCGGTCTTTGTCCGTGTAAAATGATTTTAAACAAACAAATAGTACCTACGTGGTAAATACTCCGTTTTCTGCGCTAGTGAAAATGTTAGTGACCTTGCCAGTATAAAAGACTAAAAGCAAATGGCGGTCGTCAAACTATTTCAGAAGCCTATGAGGCGGTTTGGAATCTCTAACACTAGGGTGTGTGGGGTAGTTACACCTTACTGAACACACCTTAAAACATAAAAACTTATATATCATCTTAAATCTCTTTCACAGTGGATATGCCTGTTCTGCAAAGGAATCGACCCAGCGTGTTTTGGGCAGTCAACGACGACCATATCTTCTACAATACCTATATCGACCACGACAGAATTTACTACAAGTACTATTGCTCTTACGACCCCCGCGACTACTGCTGCAGTTACAACTGAAGCGCCTGGTAAATAATAATAATGGACCTTGTCAAACTAACGACTCTCAAGTCACAGGTGACCTTATCTGTGGAACATAATATTGAAAATTGTTTCTTAAGATGTGTGCCTTGTGGTGTGTATATTTATATGTGTTTATTTATGTTGATTGTTTTTATAAGATAGGTACATAATCCTGTATGTAGTACTATGTACCTACTAGTATGAATAACTATGTTTAGTCATCAAACTTTTTATTAAAATCCATCGACATCAAACTGCATGCATTTATTGTGTGATGTGTATGTTCCTCCGATTATAATTATTACTAACATTATTTTGATTTTGATTGTAGGTACGAGTACCTATTAACAATCTTTTTTTTTTGGGGGGAAAAAAAATGAAAATCATAGAACAAAAGGGAGTGTCAGACTTCTACTGACTAAAAACCGCCCATTTTCCTTCTTAGCCCTATAATTGTGTCGAGACCGCGGTAACTTGTGAACAACCCGCAGCCCCGACCGCGACGGCGACGGGACGTCAGGAGTACCGTGCTCATGATCTTTGCGTTTTGTCTTCGTCAATTTTAATTAATTTTATTAAACAAAAAACACGTATCCAATATTTTTAGATAATCTAACTGACGGACTAAACAGAATCATATTTTTTAGTCAGGATACTTCCCTAATGAATCAAACGATACTGAAATGAATGGATGGTATATGTACCATCCATTCATTTCAGTAATGTTTGATACAAAGTGGCTGACCGTCAGCCACTTTTCACCCTTATGAACGAAGTTATTTCGATTAGAAGCACCATATTTTATTATTTTCCTTAAAAAGAGAACGCCATTTATTTACACAATTTGCCGTCGAGATGGACCACAACCTACGAATGCTCTGGTATGAGGTCTAGCCTAACGTCGTTCATAAGCGTACACTATCACAAACAAATTACACTAAACACGCTTTTACTACCCACCTATCCAGAAAATAACGGGTATAACAAGTTAATTATCTGGTGAAGTCAGCCGAAAGAACCCGTCAGACGGCTTGATTCTCATCGGTAAGCACTGACAGGGGGAGCCTGATCACGTCCATTTTATTGACAGCGTCATTGCTATCCGCCCGCAAAATTCCTTTGACAACTCGTTAATATGTATCACGTTAGTACGTGGGAGGAATGTGGCTTTTGTAAGGTTACTAAAAGGTTCTTTGTAATATTCATTTTAGGATTTAGTCATTCAAGTTGTCAGAAATATCAGGCGGACACAAAAAAAAGTCACTTACATTAGGCTAGATTTTTTCAACTTCATGAAAGCTACGTGATTAGTTTTTGTTTGTAAGGTTTTGGAAGGTAGAAAACATAGACATGGTATGACAATTCCATTGTTGATTTAGTTGTTGCAAGCGCAGTTCCATTCCCAAGTCAGGCAAAGTGTTGTTGGGTTTTTTTGTTTTGTAATTTCTTAGATGCAGTCACAGAGTCTGGATTTGTGTCCGATTCATGGCTATAGGTTTACACTATTACATAGTACTAAAAAACAGACATGCGAAATGAGGGTGTAATATGTATTGGGTACACCTCGGCCTAACCCGGGAGCCGGACCTCCTCTTTGCGAGAGGGAATAAGTCATACGTTACACCTCAGTACCGGTTGATAAAACTTAGGCACCCAAGTTCAGAAACACCTATTTATTACAGCCGGTTGAAACAACCAAGGCAAGAAATCGTTTTATACAATAAGTTACTAACTGGACATAACTTTTTTTCGGTATTATCCCGATTCAGTATCATAAGTCTCGAAAAAGAGCAGTTCCCACTTTTTAATCCAGAAAAGCAATATTCTCGTAATATTGAATGAAAAACTGAGATTAGAAATAAGCTGTCGGCGCATAGTGCTCTGGATGATTGGATGACACGCCAGACATAGCTATTGTGTATGTTCTACGCAGAGGTATCTCATCTATCAGCAATATGATTCACAAGAACTAGTTTTGCTTGGCTGGTTAGCTCTTAATTTATAGAAATCTTGTGCCGGGTAGCTTTTTTCTTCGTAAATAATGAAAAATTTCCATTTAAACCGGAATCCCACATTAAGTCAAGTAATGCGGAAGAAATGAGGATAATGACGTGAGGAAACTTTTAAGTATGATTGTGAATAGTTACCAACGTAGCTCGAAGGATCGCCAGACTTAAGTGGCAATGGGCAGGGCACATTGCTCGCCCGAAAAGTTCTGGTGTGACGACCGCGAACTGGAAGACTTTGCGTTGGAAGGCCTCCAACTAGGTGGACCGATGACCTGGTGAAGGTTTCGGGGACGCGCTGGATGCGTGACACACGGGACTGGTCAATGTGGCGACACCTGTGCCTGAGGCCTATGTCCAGCAGTGAACGTCTTTTGGATGAAATGATGATGATGATGTAGATGGATAAGAGTAGATGAAGACCTTAGACACGATGGATGGACTATATGAAGGATTGTGAGGTATGCTGCTTCTCATCTTTGATTTTTATAGTCGTTACCATAATTACGGTTGCTTTCACTATCAATTCTGACGAATAACAGTGATCTTAATTCGTATTTCAATAAGGTCGGTATTGGGTTGACGTAAACGTTGTCAGAATCCTGGTAGTCAGAGTCCAATTTCCCTCAACAGATCTCAGCTGCAACTTGATCATCCATTTGAACCATTATCAGACACTCTATTGTGCGCGATCGCCCGAGCAGACTGTAATCTATTGGTGTCGTCATCCGAGAAACTAATTTTGATTAGCACATTCCCGTCTTGATGCATAGACATTATATGAAAGCCTTTTTGTTTGAGAACGATGAAGTAGACTTTAATTGAAATTGTTTTGAGCTGCTAAGCGAAGAAATTGGTTCAAGATTACCAGCACTTATTGCGCTCATGTTTATGAGTGTCATAGTTTTGTAACATTTTCTTCTACTAGCACGAACTGTTTAAGTACTTATATTAGAATATTATTGAGTTTTTACATCAGATAATTACTTATTAGTAAGTATCAGTTACGGAGTCCGGATTGATGCCCGGATGGTGGTAGTATGCAATTTTGAATCTGCGTTTCGTATAAAATAAAATATTCTCAGCACACTACATATAGTTCGTGTCAAATAACTGTGCCCCTCTGAAGTTGCCTACGAGTGGCTGCGCAGCAGTCAAAATTACGAACAGAACTGCAACTGCGCATGCGCGAGACATGGGGGCGGGCATTATGGCGGCGCGATTTTATGTCTCACTTACTCGTTTACGTTCGCTGCATGCTTGCGTCGCGCTTGCTCCGTACGATAGACATTCGATGCCACAAGTGTTGCGTTATTGTACATGTTGTTATTTGGTTTTGTTATAATTTAGTCGTTTTTGATTTGTTATCTTGTTATTTCTTGTTAACATTGTTACTTAGTTTTGTGTATTAGTTTTTTGGCTAAAATGCCTAAACGGAATACGCCGTCAGGCCAGAAAAATAATTTACAATGTGGTGAATTATATGAAAAAGGAGAAAGACGAAGGCGTGCATAATGTTGCACAGGTGGAATTAATAATTTTCCTCTATCTTTCAATTCACCTGAGTTAAAAATTACGTTATCTTTTAAAAATATATATTTATTGTGTTTAAACACTTTTCTACGTAACTGCACCTGCGCGATCTATGCTAATGGCTAACTTCAGAGGGGCAAAGTTATTTGACGGGAACTGTAGTTGGGTAAAATTACAAATTGTAAAAAAAAGTTTAAAATAAAACGCTTTCTCGTCAAGAACCAGCGAAATATTTTTATATTTCGTAACACTTTAACCGTTTGAGTTGTTCACTTTTAGTTCGAGAGATTTTAATAAATTAAAGCTGGAACCAAACGACAGCCGTAATTTTATTTAATTTTACTTTTCGATACGTTTGTTGCAGACCGAGTGTTGGAACTAAAACTACTTCGACAGAAGTTACTTTTAAAAATATTTTTTTCTGCTCATAGTATTCGGCGTTTACTTCGTTGAATTATTGTATATGTATATGGTTTTTCGTTTTGCTTAGACCAGCACTCCAGCAGTGGCGCAGCGGTGGCCCAGTGGTGGCGGCACCGGCAAGGAAACCAAATCTTGACATATGTAAAAAGACTATATTTATTGTGTTAAACAGAAGTTCACATCATAAATTGGTCCACAAGATTTTATGATACATAGTTCCACAGCCATTTTTTTATATTCCCGTATTTCCAAGCCATCAAAATTTACGTTGTTTCCTTTTTTTTCCTTATCTCCTTTTGACAAAAACTTCCGCTGTAATAAATGTCTACGTAGAAACTTTGTTCGCATAGCGGAAACTTTTGACGCGACATGACGCGATTCGTGTTCGGAATTTTAAAGTGGTTCTTACTTCTTATTGTTTTCTGCCTGAGAGTTTAAATTAAGGGATTTTGTTGGTTCCTAGGGAAATTGAAACTCAGGTAATCATGTCTTGATCTTTTGAAACGTGGGTAGATGGTACAATTTTCCGAAACGTGAACCGAATTTAATTTCTACTCAAGTACTTACAGTATCTACTGGTTAATACGATAGCCTAGTGATGCAACCGTCGCATTTTGAAGTCATAGGTCTCAAGTTTGAACCCAAGACACGCATCGACGGCGCGTTCATGTGTCGACTGCGCTTTCGTGTCCCACGCGCGCCTCAAAAGAGATGTTAGTAACATTTCAGGGGTCCGCAAGAGCCGACGCCTGTCGGGGCTACGGGTTGTTTGAAAGATCGGACACAAAAGACTAAGGAGATTCATTGGTGGTTTTCGCCCAGACCGAGAGGAGTCATTTGATGATTTCCCACCGTCCAAAAAAAAGACACCTCGGATTTTTTGGATTCATGTGCGAGATCTAGCGGTCAGGCATTTTAAATCACAAAACAAATTATAAGGAAAGCTCCAGTCTCAGGCGGGAGGAAACGCCCAGATGCCACCATTGTGAGGATTGGCCGGAGGACACGGTAAAGAACACAGTGGAGGTGTGCCCCGCTGTGCGGCGATCGGCGGCGGCGATTCTCGCGTCCAGCCCTGGTGCAAGCCATTGTCCGGGGAGAGGAGGAATGGGACGCCGTCGCCTCTTTCTGCGAAGCAGTGATGCTAGCGAAGGAGGTGGCGGAACGCGAGAGGGAGAGAGCTCTCGTCCCAGCCGCCGCGGGAGGCGCACCTGGCGTCGGGGGCCACGTGATGGCTTCCGGCCACCGTAGACGCGGGCTTGTGGACGGTGAGTGATGGGCTAGCTCGCCGTCCGTGCGTCTTACGACGACGACAGGCCGTCCGTGTTCCGTTTGTGTTCCACGCGCGCCTCAAAAAGATGTCAGCAACATGGGAGGGGCCCGTAAGGGCCGACGCCCGTCGGGGCTGCGGGTTGTACACTAGTTACCGCGGCCTCGACATATACGGCTAAGAAGGAACATGGGTGGGTTTTAGTCAGTAGGAGTCTTTCACTCCCTTTCGCTCTGTCCAAGTTCGGGAGGGGTTATTTGATGATTTTCCACCCGCCAAAAAAAAAAGGGAAGCTCCCGTCTCCTCCTCGTGCAATAGATAGAGTAGGGCAGGTAATAGGCAAGTAGGATTCAATGAAAAGATCCAATATTATATATTCAATATTATATTAGACACTGTTTACTGCTACTATTTCGCAAAACATTTTCTGTTATACAGACAATATGTTAGGGTTCCTATTCATTCAGGATTTAGTGTGAAACAGATCCCTGTCCAGATCTACCATGTTGCTTTGTTGGCACTACCTGAAAATTAAAATATTTAATCATCAGAATGTGTTAAAAAAGAAGGCATTATATTTGTGTAAAACTGGAAAAACAATCAGTGTCAATTCCATAAGAGTTAACTGTGTGTGTCGTTCTGCAGCAGTCCACGACTTACGAATAGTTGTAGATGTTCGAACCCAGGCAGGTGCATTACTTTGTATTATTTATTTCACCACTACTGCTCTCAAGACGGAAAGGGAAAATATCGTGAAGAAGCCTTAGAACGAACGAAAAGAATGTCTTAGAACCAAAAAATTCGACGACAATATGTGACATCTATTAATCCGCACTGGGCTCGCGTGGTATATTATAGCCCATCCCTCTCCTAGAGAGGAGGCCTGAGTCCCTGCAGTGAGAACATTATAGGCTAATGATGATGATGAAGTCCGTTCTGCACCAATACCCGTATACGGATAACAGGAAAATGATAAGATACAAACCTGGGTATGAGTACTTTTCGATCTTGCAGGACCAAAAGCTGTAGGTAAGTCGATGTTTTGGACAGGGATTGGTTCTGGCCATGTGAAGTCACCGACATCAGTCCCGTAACTATCACCGGGGTAGGAGGTCGTGGCGTATTCTTCGGCCTTCGCATTGCCTCTGTGCTTCTTATGGTGATTGGCTGGAAGTAGAAATAAGATATTACCTCCTAATAGGGATGTCTCCTCACCTAAAAAAAAATATGATTCTAATTAGTCCGTCTGTTAGATTATAAAAAAGTATTGGATACGTATTTTTTGTTATATCAAATCAATAAAAATTGTCGAAGATAAACCGCGTCAAAGATTTGACTATTTGATTAGAGTAAAAAATGTCATAATGTCTTAGAATATGACGTCACACGAATTTTCAAAGCACTGTATCGTCTTCATTGTTTAAGTGAAAAAAAATATGAGTCCAATATTATTTGGAAATCTATCTGACGGTCTAATTAGTTTTTTTTTTTATATCTAAGATACCCTATTCTCTGCCACATTGGTCCTGGTCGTGGGTCGGGTCTGCGGCCCGGTCAACATAACTATGTTACAACAAAGGTTTAGCTTAGCAAAGGTCCCCAATTTTTTTTGTAACTGAACATTTCGTAGCGCCTGTAACATCTGACGGGTTACGCCGTCTATATACCTAATAAATAGTACACACACATTTCACAAATTTTGTGTAAGTCCAATGTAATAGGGTACTAGCCTATTGCCATCAATCGGTCACAGATTCAGGCGTCGTGGCTTATACTGAGAAATTCGTGTTCGAAAAAAACAATCCAATTTTGGCCGAGCTGGTAATCAAATCTAGGACCTCGGGCTCAATAGTCGCTCTTACGACCACTAGAGCAACAAAGCAGTCTAATAAAACTAATTCGTAAAACAAGAGCTTGGTTTGTCCAACATTTTCATCATGACGAGAACGTTTTCATTTCCTTAAAAAGTTTGACAATATTAGCGTCCTAACGTTGTTTTCGGGACTCTTTTGTGGGCATTTTTCCCTCTGGAGCTTCCCTTGTTTGTTTTTTTATTGGAGTTTATATTTAGAGCCCTATTTTGGGGACAAGAGATTGTTTCCTAACGTGTTGTTTTGTTCAGAACGTGCAACAAGTAGGTGTATAGGAAAATACTAAGATTTATTTATATATGTAGACCTTTTTATTATGTTACTTCTTCTTTGATTCCTGAGTTTCGTCTATTGTGCCTGGAATTCTTTGAGGATCATTTTGTTACCTGTAGCTGTGGGTGTACTTTCTACAAGATACACCTCTGCTTAAGCCTTTGCGGACTACACACGTCATATTATAACACCATGTTAACTAGTCCGTGACTACTGATTATTAAAATAATTATTCAGAACACAAAATAGAAATAAGAGCAGCGGTGACCCAGTGGTGTCAGCCCCGACTTACGAACAATAGGTCGCGGGTTCGAATCCAGACAGACGCATTACTTTGTGTAATTTATTTCATCACCGCTGCTCTCAAAACGGTGAAGGTAAACATAGTGAGGAAACCGGCATATCTTAGAATCAATAATTCTAAGACATGTGACATCTACCAACCCGCACTGGGCCCGCGTGGTGGCTTATAACCCAACCCTCTCCTAGAGAGGAGGCCTGAGTCCCTGCAGTGGGAATATTATAGGCTGATGATGACAAAAAATAGAAGTGCCACATGTACTCCTAGTAAATAGAACATAGCAATGTAGCTTGGAGGCAAGAAAATGCAAAGTTTGTTTTGAAAGGTACAGTTCTTACTGGATTTACAAATATACCGTGATAGTCAGGGATTTCTCAGAAGCAGCCACGGAGTTTGGATCTGTGCCCGGTTAATGGCAATAGGCTTCCCCCCCCCCCTATTACACAGAACTTAAGCAAAACTTAAAACTCGAAGCCATGAATGACAGTCAGCAATGTCAACTGTGCAAGCAGCTAAAAAAAATATGAACCGTTCTCTCTCAGAGAAAATAAATGCAAATATTATGTCCAGCAGTGTGCATTTTAGAGGCGAGTTGTTTATCATCATCAGCCTAGCCTTTGTCAACTATGTTGGGGTCTACTTCTAGTCTAACCTACTGCATTCGAACACCAGTATTCTACATGGAGCGACTGCCTATCAGACAAACAAATGACAGCCGCGAGTCCGTGACTAACGGCTTAACGTACTTTCCGAGACACGGTGGAAACTTGGTATGTTATTGAGTAGGTTTTCACCCACCCATAGACCAACTTGAGCAAGCAAGGCAGTACCAGAAGAATGAGCGGCTATTATCATAACCACACATATAACCACGAGTTATCTCGAATAAATAATATAAGTTTTTGACTTCTTCCACACTTTGTGTTTTTCACTTCCTTCTACACTAATATTATAAAGAGTATTTTTGGTTGTATGTTTGTAATGAATAAACTCAAATAATTACTGCGCCGATTTCAAAAGCTACTTTTTTTTTATGGGGCAAGCCCTCCACACTATTCCCAAACTTTTTGATGCCTGTATTCCCACGGGAACGGTAACTATTACGCGGTTGAAACCGCGTGACGTCCGCTAGTTTTTTTTTAATTGAGAATGTTGTGCATGCGTAAGTGCTTTATTAACACAGCACAGAAGGGTTCTGATTCATTCTGATATTTTTTTGTAAATATTCCGTTGGTGTGCCTCAATAATTAAAAAATTAACAGAAATTAAGTGTGAATTCTTTTAATACTTTCATGATTTTTGAAGTAGGTTCATGAGACTAGAAACAGTAGAGAAATAAAATGAAACAATAACTCTGTTTATGATCTGGCCGAGAACAAACGGGACACAAAGACTGAAATATACAGTGAATTAATCACGTAAGTAGTTAGTAGTGCTTCCTCAGGGATTATACTGGGTATATTATTATTGTGGCCAGGAGTGTATTCTAGTGTAACAATAGGATCTTACTTGAACATTATCTAAAGGGATTGAAAACTGTATTTATGTGGCAAGAGTTGCAGATTCGGACACAGTTGATGCGTATTGTTTTGTTTGCATTTGAGCTTTTGTTTGGTTTATTTTTTGTGTGAATCTCACAATTCAACTTACAAGGTGGTCGTTTGCTCAACCCGACAATTCTGTGTGTAAGTGACTACACGCTGAGACCGCTTAAACACAAGCCTCGGCACAGGGCGTCGCTCTTTCAGCCTGTCTCTTGGCAGTGACGTCCTAAGCCGAGGTCCGTACCCCACAGGGAGTGCCCTTAGCGAACTGTCACTTAGTCTATAAACTCAAGGCATCAAGGCAATCCGGCATCAAATTAACCGGGCAATCTACTCGTCATCGGAAGACTGGTCTCCTAGACTGAACTGCGAGGTGCCACAACCAAACAAAAGGGGAGGACAGCGTGGGGCAGGCTGGGTCAGAGCAGTATCATTATTTAGGCACTGGTTTAAAACTACTGGCTCAGCCATTCGAGTTGGTTCGAGCGAAGGTTGGGCGACTGCGAAGATGGAATGACGGCTGTTTGGGTATGTGTTTCTTGAGCGTGCTGGTTTCTTTACTACTCTTCTGGAGGAAGGTGATAGCAGATATAATCGGGGTTGATGAAGGTATACCTTTTGGGGGGGGGGAAATCATCAAATAACCCCTCCCGCTCTTGGGCAGAGTAAAAGGGAATGTCAGACTTAAAACCACACATGTTCCTTCTTAGCCCTTTATGTCAAGGCCGCGGTATCTCTTACAACATCCCGCAGCCATGAAGGTATACCTTTGTCGGCGAATCTGACTAATGCGCGAGGGTTCGCATCGGGCGACCGATAAAACTCTGCATGCGTACATAATATCATACAATGATTATAATATTAAAGTTGATCTAAATTCGAGATTTTCAGATGACATACTTGCTCTCAGAGTAAAAACCTGGATGTGGCTGGCACAGGACCGCGGAGAATGACACAGGAATAAAGGCCTATACCCACCAGTGGGTGAATTCAGGCTGTGGATGATAATGATGATGATATCTAAATGGAGCACGTGGTTATCTACACTTATATTAAAAAATTCTTTCACCATTAGAAAGCTACATTCACTCTGAGTAACATAATTTTTTTATCCCTGTTTTCCCACGGGAACGGGGACTACGCGGGTGAAACCGCGCGACGTCCGCTAGTATGTTATATTATTAAGTAAGTAATAACAAGTATAGAAGTAAAAAGTTTCAATCTTTTCTTTCGTTTAAACTTTTGTTCAATGTGTTCAGAAGTTTAAACAGAATGTTAATTAAACAAAACGTGTTCGAAGTTTCCGAATTAATTTGATAATTGAATTTCCTTTATTCATTTTGTAACATATTAAATACATTCTAAAATAAATATTTATTATAAAAAAGCATATAAAAAACATTTTAATATATAAAAAATCATAGCCCACCGGCATTGGGAACAGGTTCCGAGCTACCGGTGGTCAGGGCTCTTGTGAGAGGAACCTCCTGACAATGGTCGCCGTGTCCAAAAGTACTGCCTTCTGAATCAAGCTCTTGATCCAGCCACCAAGCAAAAGTATTATAATTAGTGTTAGCATTTTGTGGAAAAAAAAAGGTTTTGCGGTAAGTACCTACCTGGTTTATTACATTACCTACCCACATAGTGTAACTTTAAAACATTTGTTTGAGTTTACGCTCAAAATTAGTTCATTTAGTTTAAGCGAGTTTTTGGATAATGTACACTTTATTTACCTAGCACGTTTGCCTGTGAGCGTGTACAAACATTTACTGCCTTTTACAAGGCTAATTGTGAAATTGTTATACTTAAACACGAATGTGGATTCTAATGGGAGCAATGGAAGACTGTCCATGAAGTTTCTTGCCCGTTCTTCTAGATAGAGATCAACGCTAGGGAATGAGTAACTACAGTACTTTCACAAGTTATTATGCCTTATGACATGGACTGTACCTTCGTTTTATTTGTTTTTCTGACATTCCAAAGTGCCTGCAATGGTACATGCTTTGAGATTGAGTTTGTGGTCTAAATTATTGACACATTCTTTTTACCTGACTGCGGCGAAGCCCAAAAGGAGGGTTATGTGTTTTTACCCGACTACGGCGAAGCCCAAAAGGAGGGTTATGTGTTTGGCGTGTACTTACCCGACTGCGTTCTTTGAATATTAAAATATAAAATGAAAATAGAATGGACTCCGCCTGCTTCCAAGTTTTGTTTAATTTAAAATGTGCTTGTTTTTTGTTTTTCCGTTTTTTCAGTCGGGTTTTTTAGTTTTTTTTTGTTTTTTTTTAAAACGTTGCCCCACTAGAAATTTCTGCTGTATCGTGGGTGCGTTCACAAACATTAAAACTCACCACTAATACCCAGACCCGAAACAACTATCTGTAGGCCATACAAATCTTACGATCATGTGTGCTTGTGTCCCTTGCCTCGAAAATCATGACAGATAGGCAGTCGTTCTATATAAAATACTAGCGGACGTCACGCGGTTTCCCCCGCGTAATTCCTGTTCCCGTGGGAATATAGGGATAAAAAGTAGCCAACGTCACTTGGGGATAGTGTAGCTTCCCAGCGGCGAAAGAAATTTTCAAATCGGTCCAGTAGTTTCTGAGCCTATTCGTTACAAACAAACAAATCTTTCCTCTTTATAATATTAGTGTAGACTGGTATTCAGTTGCATCGGGTTAGACTGGAAGCCGACCCAAAATAGTTGTCAAAGGCTAGGCAGATGATGATGTATGCCTGTGTCATATTGTTGGTCGTAGTCGCAACCACGACTGCCAAACAAGAGGGAGTTGGGTTGTATTTCCGGGTCGGGCAAAGTGTTATTGGGTATTCTATCAGGAGTTTCTCGGTAGCAGCCAGGGTGTCTGGTTTTCTACCCAGTTGATGGAAATAGGCAATAGACATGGACAAAATCTATTACATGGAACTTAAACATACCTGAGGATATGTGAGTGTAGTACTAAAAGAAAGGTACACGTCTGCCTAACCCTTCGTGCATTACAGGAGTGATGTTATATGTGTCCCGTCGAGGCTTCGAGTTGTTGTAAGAGATACCGCGGCCTCGACATAAAGGGTAATAAGGAACAAGGGTGGTATTTAGTCAGTAAAAGTCTGACACTCCCTTTCGCTCTGCCCAAGAGCTACCCCTGATGATTTCACACCCCCCAAAAAAATGATTTTGTGTGTATGTTGTTTACATGTTTTGAAAGTTCATCGTAGACAAATAAAACTATCCTAATTTTTTTTGCAAGAATATGAGATAATCTCCGGACAACAGCATTTAAAATTAAACTTTAGTAAGTATCTCGAGGGACAATAAAACTTAATAATATGGTTTCCCACAACGGGTGTAAATATCTTGTAGAAAGCTGCAATAAAGTGAATTTCAACGACAAAGATAAAGCGAAGACATTTTACATGATGTGAGTAAAGCACATGATAATAAATTACTCGTAAAGTTAGATATTATGAAGTTGCGGCACAGAATAGTTTAAAAGGTCCAAAAGCCAAACCATCTGTACGAAAACTCATACACCGTTCACTTCACGCTAAAACTTAAAAAATAGGGTATTTCACCAAAAAATCTAATTACCGTCTAGTAATAATAGTCTAAATACATGGTATTTAAGTCTGGTGCCAGGTGTCCCTTCTCCGTCCCTCCTTTGTTACTGAACGGTGTGGAGCTGCAAAGGGTGTACTCTTTTAAATACCTGGGCCACCTGGTGACGGACGATTTGAGGGACGACGCAGATATGGAAAGGGAACGCAGAGCATTGTCGGTTCGGACTAATATGTTGGCACGCCGTTTCTTCCGTTGTACAAACGCAGTAAAATTAACGCTGTTTAAAGCATATTGTATGTCACTGTACTCGGGGAGCCTGTGGTTCAGCTACACCCAAAAGGCCTACAATGCTCTGCGGATCCAGTACAACAACGCGTTTAGGGTGCTGTTGCGTCTGCCTCGGTTCTGTAGCGCGTCATCTGTGTTCGCTGAGGCACGTACCGACTGCTTCAATGCGCGGCGTAAGAAAGTGGCCCCGCTGCTGAACAGAATCCGTGGCAGCCCTAACAGCATTCTGAGAGCTATAGTCGGGAGGCATGACAGCCCGTTAGTGAGGTCATTAGTCACCTGTACTCTGTCTTTGTTTTTAGTTAAGTACTAACATAGGTTTTAGGAATATTGTTACTAACCCAATGGATCTTAGTTGTCTAAATAAATAAATGATTATTATTATTGTTGTTGTCCGTCAGATAGATTTTTAAAAATGAATAGACACGTATTTTTTTCTTTTTTCTCTTAAACAAAAGGTGAAGACGATACAGTGCTTTGAAAATTTGCGTCAAGTCGTGTGACGTAACAAGGTTAGTACTTTTTTACCCACAAAGTGACGTCAAAAGTCATGATCTTTGACACGTTTTCTTTTCGTAAATTTTTATTAATTTGATAAAACATAAAACACGTTTCCAATATTTTTCGATAGCATAACAGACGGACTTATTAGATTTTTTTTGTGAAATACCCTATTACGATTTTCGTATAAATCTGAAATCGAGCTCCTTAAGTTATAAGTCGAGCTACACGATAACTGAGAAATGCAGCTGGGCAGGGCCACTGAAATCTTTCTTCAAAAGGCCATCTTAATAATTCTCTTGCCTACTCAATTCACTTAGAGGCGGAGCAGCATGTCTTCTGCTTTCATGCTTCTCTGCTTCTCGTCATCGCATATGATATGTGTATAGTTACTGTTATCTTTAAAATGCCATTTCTGACACAAATCTGCTTATTCCTTATTTAATTAATTTAAGCAGGTGCTTGCTACACTTTGGTACCAACGCGTGCAGCAAGTCAACTTAAAAATCGTATGCAATAATTTAAGCATAGCTTTATTGCTACTCATAACCAGATCCAGATCCGGTTCCTGAGAAATTACGGGCGAACAAGCCTCGTGAGGCACAGGCTCGCGACCGCCGCAGTCGGTCCGGAGCAAACAGTGAACAACGAGCTAAAGTAGGCCCGTCGTCAATTTTATAATTAAGTAGTACTTAGATAGTAGAGCATCAACAGCGCACACTTACCTCTCACTTCTAACGTGTTGATGCCCACCATTCCCGCAACAAACAAAGCCGGATACAAATATGGATAGTATGCTTTTTACCCGAATGCGGCGAAGCCCAAAAGAAGGGTTATGTGTTTGGCGTGTATGTATGTATGTATGTCCGTTTCTTTGTTCCCTCATAACTCCTAAACGGATGAAGGGATTTGAATAAAATATACGTCGTTAGATTCATCTTGATGGCGCGAGTGTCACTGGCTACATTAAAATTAAAAAAGTAAAGATAATTGTGGAATTTATGGCCAATATAGCGTATTTCAAAAAATTAAAAAAATCCATTTACATCGAGTAGGGTATCAAAATGAAGGGTTTTAAAAGGAGATTACAAAAATATATTACACTTATATGTTTAAAATAAATTCAAAGTCACAAATCATATAAACAAACTTTTTTTTTGTTTTGGTTAGCCTATTTTGTCCCACTGCTGGGCAAAGGCCTCCCCCATTTCCTCCTCCTCCTCCTTCTGCGAAGCAGTGATGCTAGTGAAGGAGGTGGCGGAACCGTCGGGGCTGCGGGTTGTTCACAAGTTACCGCGGCCTCGACATATAGGGCTAAGAAGGAACAGGGGTGGTATTTAGTCAGTAGAAGTCTGACACTCCCTTTCGCTCTGCCCAAGAGCGGGGAGCGTGGGGTTATTTGATTATTTTCCAACCACCAAAAACACTGAAAAGTTTCAAACGAAAACAATATTTATTGTTCTTTAGCAATTGGTATAAGAGCCAATTATAACGTACGTGGCACACAAAGTCCTGCATTTGAATTTTGCTCCATTTGTGGGTGCATTTTCGGTTGTTGCATGGAAGTAACCTTCTGTACTGTGCTGTGGTTGAAGGCATCAAGTGACGTGATGTCGTTGAATATTCACAAGCCGCGTCCTTGTTATCAAGGTAGGAGAAATGATCCGTCACATCTGATTGTATTATCACACGGGGTGTACTTAAGTATGAAGTTGAATTTGGGTAATTTTCCTTAGTTTTGTAGGTTTTTGTGCTTATCATTCACACCATGTTCGCACCTCTCATTTAGTTGTTGCGGGGTTCTAAGTTCCAATAACGTTTTTCTCCGAATAGCGTGGAAACCCCATATATAAATTGTCGAGTTTCCACGTTAAAAGTTTTAAACTTATTTTTGTACCTAATGGAATCCTTCGAATTGAAAGAAAATTAACTGGTATGGAAAAAAAACATACAATATTTATATTTCAATAGTTCAGGCAAAAGCAAGGACTGGTGACTAGTTTTATATACTAAGATCGAATAACCGCATCCTTTTGGAAGCGGGTTAAAAAAAATAACGATCATAGTTGTAATAAACGGATAACCTGTGCCTGTGGCTTATGAGTTTTCTCCAACTCGTTCCCCGAATATTAATCTAACATCGTAGGACAAAAACCTCTTTTAATAAACACACATTTATATCATATTATTTAATAAAATATGTCACAATTTCCAAGTAGGTATATACTCAGAATTTACCTAAAGCTGTGATGTAATGCGCATTGTAAACTAAACGCTTAGAATGAAGGGTTAACAAGACGAGGGACATATTTTAAATAATTGGGACTCTAAAGGTCAAGTTTGTAGTCGTTATCACTAACAACCATATAGAGCCGACATCAGTCCATTTTAGAACTTGGGTCGACTGTCGTCATGACAACCGGGAGACATCGCCCACCAAAACAATCCTAGAATTTCTTGGCCGCTATTGGTGGATCCTCGAATAAGGTACTTCTTCCGTATATCTTCGTTGCCTCTTAAATCAGCCATCCTTGTCAATGCCATTGTTGCATTCTGCTTTAATCAATGCTAAAGCTGTCATAATGACACTGTTATCACCATTAATCGTGTCATTGGGATAGATTTGGCTCTGACACAATCATATAAAATTCAACTGCCCATTTTTGGTTAGACATTTTACATTTGGTGGCGTGCCCATTTTTGTTTAGCATTTGTTCCTCAAAACAGGCATTAATACAAATTAGCTAAAATTATGTGAGGATTCTTGATGAAAACCTATTTAGATTTATCCGACCAAAAATGAGTTAAGTATGAGAGGGTTTTCATTAATGGGCCGCGGGTTGTACACTAGTTATCGCGGCCTCGACATATAGGGCTAAGAAGGAACATTTTTTACATAGGACATATAGGGCTAAAAAGGAACAGGTTTTTAGTCAGTATAAGTCTGACACTCCCTTTCGCTCTGCCCAAGAGCGGGAGGGATTATTAAACCCAAAATATGATAATGTTTCTTATTTGGTAGACCTAATGACCACATACACATCTTCACCATCAGCCTACCCAACTGCCTTTTCAGAGCTGTGTTGGGGTCGGCTGCTAGTCTAACCCGAGGCAGCTGAATATCAGCATTTCACATGGAGCAACTGCCTACTGACTGACCTTCACAACCCAATTTACTGGATCTATACTTAGAGCATAAAGAGATAATATTACTTGTAAGTTTGTTCATACTTGGTGCGTAATCTCCATAACTAACAATCCAATTTTGTTCCCATTGACAGAATGTAAATCTACAGAAAAACCCAAGATCTAACCTAAAACGCCATTAAATGATACTGTTCAGATTTTAAGTACCTAATTCCGAAAAAATGGTTCAGTCCATAGAAAGGAAGCGAACCTTTATAATTGTTGTAATTTTGACCTCGGCTTTTGATGCGAGGGTCCGAATTATGATCCTCTGAATATTGCGTTATCTTTCATGCCAGACACTACCCAATAGCGGGCTCCTGAATCCCACTCAAACAGTTTTTACCCGACTACGGCGAAGCCAAAAGGAAGGGTAATGATGTTGGCAGTCTATGTATGTATGTTTGTATGTTCCACCGTAGCGCCTAAACTACTGAACGTATTTTAATAAATAAGGTGTCAGTAGATTTTTAAGAATAGCCCGGGTGACATAGGCTATATAAATTTTTATAATTCTTTTTATGACGGAATTTAAATCAATGCAAATTCTAAGCTCGAAAAACATTAAAATTAGACAATCATAACATGTTTGGTATCAAATGGGAGGTCAAATATGTATATTATATAAAAAAATAAGTTTAATAAAAACTAAAACCCGACTACGAATAAAAACGCAGAAAATAATTAAACAAGAAAATTGTCTAGTAAGTAGATAATTTGATAAATTATAGAGGACAGCCGTAGTCGCATGCCACTGTTACCTGATGCGCCTTCATGGCGTTCTCATTGATACAGAAGTCAGCTGATAGTTGCCATTAGCAAGGTGGCATGCGACTACGACTGTCCTCTATAATTTATCTACTTACTAGACGATTTTTCTTGTTTAATTCTTTTCTGCGTTTTTATTCGTAGTCGGGTTTTAGTTTTTAAACTTATTTTTTTATTTGAATTTTATTTTTGTGTGTTATTCAATAAATACGTAATAATATGTTACTTTCATAATGTAATATTCTACTTAATGTTGGTTTGTTATTTACATAATACCAGTAAATAACACAGACTAGACCACGAGTACTGTTTGACCGCAATCTAAACGTATATCTTGACTTGAACTTTAATATAATATACATATTTGTAATGTACTAGCCAAGACCTTTCATTTGATACCAAACATGTTATGATAACCTCAATTTAATTATTTTCGACCTTACAATTTGACATTTAAATTCCGTCATAAAAAGAAATATTAAAATTTATAATATAGCCTATGTCACCCGCGTTATTCTTACGAATCTATTGACACCTCATTTATTAAAAACCTTCAGTAGTATAGGCGCTACGGTGGAACATACAAACATACATACATACATACATACATACATAGACTGCCAAAATCATTACCCTTCCTTTTGGCTTCGCCGTAGTCGGGTAATTATAGTTTTAGTCAACATACACGTTTAGAATGCGGTTAAAAAAGTTCTCCCGGTCTAGTCTGCTATTTACTCGTACTATTTAAATAGCAAACCAACATTCAGTAGAATCTTACATCACGAAAGTAATAAATTATAACGGATTTATTAAATAACACTAAAATAAAATTTAATTTAAATAAAACATAAGTTTAAAAACTAAAACCCGACCATATTAATATAAGACCGCTATAATAGCGGTCTTAAAAGTAGAAAACAAGAAAAATCGTCTAGTTAGTAGATAATTTGTACATTTCAATTTAACGTATTATAAGTAAAATTATTATAGAGGACAGTCGTAGTCGCATGCCTTGCAAAAGGCAACTAGCAGCTGACTTCTGTATCAATGAGAACGCCATGAAGGATCATCAGGTATCGTGGCAGTGGCATGCGGCTACGGCTGTATCTATATTTGGGGGCCCAAATATACATTTGCTGACGAACGCACACTGGCTACGAGTACCTACTACGTACCTGTCCTTCCTGAAGAACCTCATACACCTAGCAAGATGCTATGATGCCAGGTGGAGTAAAGGTGTGACCGAGTGGCGTCCATTGAATGGAAAGAGGAGTGTTGGTCGTTCGCGGGCGAGATGGGCAGACGGCATTGTTGCCATTGCAAGAATACCTTGTATATGGCTGTCACAACCGCGTGGAGGTTGGCACGAGTAAAAAGAGGCTAATACACAGCTGTGGGTAAGGCACGATGCGGTGCGATACTGCAGGTTGTTAAAAAGAAACACGCGGCGGCGACACACAGGGCTAAGAAGAAACATGGGTGATTTTGAGTCAGTAGAAGTCTGACACTCCCTACCGCTCATCCCAGAGCGGGAGAAGACATTTAATGATTTCCTACTAACCAAAAAAAAAGCGGTCGGTGATGATGATGATGAAAAGTAAAACTCAATACTCAATACTAACATCAACAACAATTAAAAACTTTTAATTATTTTCTGCTCTGTAATTTCATTTATAATTGTTTCCCTATTTATAGAGGAAAAAGAAAACAGCTGTCATTTGTTTTGTTTCAATAATGTTGGATTTCGGTAGAATTACAAATGTTTGTTCATTATTTATTTTGTTAATTATGTTTTCGTGCTTTTAATTAGTGGATAATCAAAGGCTCTTAATTAACACCTTGGCACTTGGAGACTTTATACAAAACAGAAAGAATTATGTCTTATGAATATTTATTTAATCTTTATGTGTGACATTTACCAACCCGCACTGGGCACGCATTGTAAATTATATCATCATCGTAATCAGCCTATAATGTTGTTTGTAAAAAGTACTGATAATTTTGACATTAAAAATTTAAAGAAAGTATAATCTAGAATCTTATCAATTTCTTATGTGGTTGTGTTTTTTATGTTTTCATAAGTGTCTGGTAGTTCTACCGAAACACTGGAACATTTTTATTCATTTTTAAAGGGTCATATTTTTTTAACTTATTAGTTGCGGAAAAAAAATGGAAATTTTAGAGACGTCTCTATAAAGACATTGATTTTATAAAAAAAAATATTGTGCAAGAGACATTTTTCAGGAAGAAAAAAGGAATGGGTATAGATGGATAATTTACAGCCTAATGAGACACCATCATCATCAACAGCCTATTAATGTTCCCACTGCTGGGACACAGGCCTCCTCTCTTGGAGAGGGAATGGGCTATAATCTACCACGCGGGCCCAGTGCGGATTGATAGATGTCACATGACATGTTTCCGATTTTTTTGGTTCCAAGACATGCCGGTTTCATCACCATGTTTTCCTTCACCGTTTTGAGATACACCATAGTTTTCAAATACCACAATGTTATAAAAATTACTAATAAAAAGCGACTTACCTGAAACCACAGCAAACGCCAATAACACAACGAACAAAACTAAAATAGAAGGCTTCATTTTGTTGGAACTGAGATTTTCACAGAGTGTTACTTGTCTTAAAGGTACGTTTTTACTTTATATATACTTGAATGGACAAAAGAGTCCATAATTTTCTAGTATTGCAGCAATTATTTCTGATAAGAAGCTCGTTTTAAATGGTGTAGTAATTATTGTGTATTTATCTTTATCATAATTTGTCTGTAAAATAACACTAAACATAAACACCGTACAATACAGATCAAAGAAGAATTTACCACAAAAGAGAAAAGACAAATTTTCGTCAGTGTATCGCACAAGGCTGAAAAGGACAATTTTTCATTACTATTCAACAATACAATTTTAACACCAGCATCCATAGAATATTTAACTTCTAATTATGATTATTCTGTCTATAAAAATACTGAAAACATTGATGCAATGAAATGAGTAAGCTGGAGCTCAACTCTTCTTAACTTCTCATCTCCTACGTGTCTATTTAACATAATACAAATTTTAATAAACAATCTACGACTAATATATAAATAGCAATCAACTAATAATATGGGTAATATCACACAAATAAGTTATCATTTAAAAAAGTTTATGACTTTTTTAAATGATAACTTATTTTCGTTTCGATCCTTTTCGGAAAAGTTTTCTTATTATATAACTCACCGGGATCCGTGGTTAATCCAATCTGATACCGGGATCCGTGAAGATAATTCCTTTAAAACTTTCAATATTTTTAGAGAACGATCAAGAATTTATAAGCTATACTTACAACTAAAACGAATCATTAAAGTTGATAATCCCGCGTGCTAATATTATAAAAAGGAAAGATTTGTTTATTTGTTTGTAACGAATAGAAAACTACTAAACCAATTTGAAAAATTCTTTCACCGTTGGGAAGCTACACTATCCCCGGATGACACAGACTACTTTTTATCCCTGAAAACGCGTGACGTCTGCTAGTGTCTTCTAAAAAAACACCCAGCAATAGTATATTATGCAACTAGTGAATAAAGGACGGATTTAAAGCGAGGGCCGTAGATGAGTCACGAGCAAGTGAAGGATTCAACTGTTAGAATCCTGAACGACGCGAGTGATTCATGGCCCTCGATATAAATTCGTACTTTATTCAGGAGTTGCATACTATACCTTATACCATGACTACGAGAAAAGACATAATTTATGCGAAAATAGAAATTTAATCAAGAAATAAGAATTGTTACATTAATTGAAATGGACATTAAAATTAGAGCAATGACTGAAATTAAGCGTTATTTTCTTATTATTATCATTAGGGTGGTCAACTTGTGAAACAATATTTTAATCTAATGCCAAACTCCTTGTCGCAAATATCGACCAATCAAATCTCGAGAATTTATTTGCACCAAAGAGTTTTGAATTTCGAATCTTAGCGCAAGGAGTTTGTGTAAGCATTGAAATAGAGACCAGATATATTTTTGTGTTCCAAATTCAAACACCAAAATAGTGAATAAAAACAAAACAGTGAATAAAAGGCCTTTTAATTCACTGTTTTGCGTGAATAAAATAAGCTTTTTAGAGTAGGTATGGTATAAACATAATTTCGACATGTGTTTGAAAAACAAAATGTTGTTCACCAAATAAATGTTGCTGTCCCAGAGTATTTGAAACCTCTCAGATGTTTTGCGGCATTAAGGCTTCAGCTGCCAAGATTTATGATACATTGCGGTCTAAAGGACGTTCATCTTGGGACGTAAGGGAAATGCATGTGTGTGGTGGATGCTGCTCAAACAATGGGCCCTTAAGCCGATGATAAATGAGGCCCTTAGCTTGTCAAGATGACAGTAAATCTCTAAACACCGTCACGCCTCTGCAAAGAAGACGCTGTTATTATTTTAGGAAGAAAAGTATGTTTTATATCTGTAGGCACATTTTTTGGCGCAAAGCAACCATCGGAACAAACGGCCGACGTTCGGAACAAACGAACGTCTTGTTTATTCAACACATCAACTTGTTTGATTTACATGTTATGTCACTTTACAATTTTAAAAACATACTATTTTAGAAGCCATATTTTTTACTTAATGTAGAAACCGTTCTATCACTGGAAAATCGTTTCAAACTACAAACCTAGTGCTAAAATGTTTAAAATGTAGAATTATTTTATAGGTCACTCGAAAATCTAGTTTCACTACAAAACGCTAAAGCTGGTCTTTTGATTTGCATTGGAATGTCTGTTATTTTCATAGGTATTTTTATGCATAATGTGTTGTGTTGTTTGTATAGATGTAGGTACCTATTCATGGTCCAAAAGGTTACGTAAAAGGCTAATGGAATCCCCGTCGGAGCTGCGAGTTGTTCGAAGAGATACCGCGGCCTTGGCACAAAGGGCTAAGAAGAAATATAAGTGGTTTTTGGTCAGTAGAAGTCTGACTCTCACTACCGCTCTGCCCAGAGCAGGAGAAGTCATTTAATGGTTTCTCACCCTCCAAAAAGACGATGATGATGATGATGATGTATGTATAATTTTTATTAAAATATTTTTGATTGCTTTATCATTCGACTTTTCGAATGATAAAGCAATCAAAAATATTTTAATCGTTTCATCGAAAATCGTTTCTGAATATTTTTGGTTGTTTGAAATATTTTGGGATCGATTATTATCGATATTTTGATTTACTACTCGTATTTATTGAGACCAAAAAAAGGTTAATGGGCACATTTTCGTGTTATTACAACATAAACTGCCTCGTTGCTCTAGTTCTCGCAAGCGTTTACTGCTAAGCATAGCTTTAATTCCTGGGTCGAAATTATACTCGGTGTTTCTATTAATAATCTTTCAGTATAGAGACGGAGTCTCCACGGAGTGTTGATTTGTGTTTAATGGCAATAAGCTCTCTATTATATGAGACTTAAAAACATAACTGGCGAAACATGGGTGTATCATTAGGTAGGCCTAACCATTTTGGGATTACAGCCATTGATATGTTACATTTATACAATTTGTACTTAAAAATAATAATGTTTCCTCATACTGTAAAACGGGTATCGATAGTCCTGGACTGAACTTGATTCAAATTTGACACGTCTTCATTCCGCCCCTAAACAGGGTGTAAATTAACCCTTCACATAAACATAAACCAAGCATTCTGTACATCAAACTAAGTACCCCTACACAATTTTTTTTGCTGGGTTACGACTTTTTTTTTGGGGTCAAAAATACGGTAAAACTCAATGTAGCACTCTTAAAACATTGTGTTAAACGGGTCATGAAGGTAATTTAACTAATGTTATAACCTGAAAAACTCTAGTATTTACGAAAATAGCTGTAAAAAATTTGTAACTTTGACCCCCAATATCTCCATAACTGGTTCCCAAATATGGTCTAGAACAAAAAACAAATTGCAGTAGTGGGGAGTACAAGTACCTTTCTTTTCGTTAAGGGTACTTTTACACCCTTTATAGACATTGACAGCTACAGTTTGTTTATAATTGACTACTTGACTACTGTTAAAAATTCACGAAAATTATATGTTACTTCAAATAACTAACAGAAATAACACGATGTGTGAAAAAAGTAATAAAATCGACAAAAAAAAAACGGAGTAGTTACATTTTTACCATTAGCATTTTCGTGATTTTTTGATAGTAGTCAAGTAGCTAATTCGACATAAACAGTAAACACTCACTTTTTAATATATTTAGACATTAGAGACAACTTTGACATTGAATACAGCGGCATATCGTCGGACTAATTTGTTTGTTTGATCCGCGCAGTGGCTGAGCGATTGGATTGCAGCGCTGCGTGTCGCGGGTTCGATCCCCGCACGGAACAAATATTTGTATGGCCTACAAATAGTTGTTCCGGGCCTGGGTATTTGTGTATGTGAGATTAAATGTTTGTGAACGCACCCACGATATAGGAGAAATTCCTAGGTCATTAAAAAAAAAAACAATATTCGCATCTCATAATAAAATTTATTTATCGTAGTCGGTCGTTTTAACGCCGTTTTTTTATTCCCCAGTCATAAAATGTATACTTAAATTTATTAGTAAAAGATCAATCTACACAATAAACCTTAATACCACGCTATCTAAAACGCCATTTTAAAAACCTTTCAAAACTTGTTAGCAAATCAGTTTTTTGTTACTCCTGTAGAATTTGCTCAAACGGACTTACTAATTCTGACAATTAGACCGACGACGTGACCTCCCACATTATTTGAAAATCTGCCAATTGCGCCCAAGTAATGATTGATTTGGTGGGCGATGTCTCCCTGATGTCAAAACAACGACAGTCAACCGAAGTTCAAAAATGGCCTTGAGCCGGCACTATGAATATGGGTAAACAAGTTTACTGTGTAACGTGCGATATGAATTTAACTGAAAATGATAAAAATATCCGGTTTAGTTTATTATTTTAATTAATAGTATACTGATAAAGTTTAATTATTTCGTAACTCATCTAGTATTTTACTACGGTTTTGATATTTATGATTCCATCAACTATTTTCAAAGCACCACTCATTTTTAGGGTGTGGCTAAATTTTTACGAATAACAGTAACTGTAAACATAGCTTCGCAACTGGTTCGTATAGTACAGTGAATAAAAGTGTACCAATCAATATTCTGTGCAAGTGACATTCGCCATGTCTAACAACGTAACCACCAAAGATACTACTACAGATAGTTTTAATATTTGGGATCTATTAGTATATAAAATGTTGACTCGTGTCGTCATCATAGCAGTGCTTACATTAGCTACATTGATATACGGAGTGACATCATGGTGTTTTCTGAAGAAATTTCGTAATTACAGGAACTTTGTGTTTCTCAACACAATTTTATCAAACTTTTTAATCTGTTTACTGTATCTAATAGAAGTACTCTTCCAATCTTCAACTATGAACAAACTACTGTTACAAAGGACGTCGCTTTATCTTACAATATATTGTCTTACTGTAAGGTATCACTGGATGTTAGTCATAAGCCACATGTTTTACGTAGACTTCGTTAGAGTGTTCAATGCAAATATAAAAAGAAGACATCTTAAAAGTAGTATTTTTGCATGGGGTGTTACTTTTATAAATACACTAATTTTTATTTACATTGATTTGTACTCTGGTGGCACTCTATATAATTATTTCTTAGGAGGATGTTTTTTGTTTCCTTTGATAGTTAACTGTATTTTATATATTTTAACTTTATATTCAGTTTGTCGTAGTTACAGCACAAGATCACATACAGCAGTGAATATCTGTCGTCGCTTGTATGTAGCTACTTTGATGTTTATATTGTGCGACGTGTCAATGGTGTCTAGTTATGTAATCGACTGGATAACACCCTATCTTAGGCTAAATGTACAAATTCTAGCTTCATTATTAATTCATTTGACTACAGTAGTTTTAGATATCTATCTGGTCATTCTTAAGAGTAATAGACGATTATGGTATGAGTTTTACTTATATAAATTGAATAAACAGTCAGCAACCAATTATGATAAAAATATCATGCTTGAAAATTGTAATCGCAAACCTGACCATCGGGAGACAGAGGTAAATATGGAGGTTTCTGTATGAAATTGGATAATTTTGTCTGTCAAATAGTTATTTCAGAATATTTTACATCACGTCTGTGATCCCTGAATGTAGGTAGAGGTGTTCAGTCAGCAGCAACCAATATGTACACACTTAGAAAAGTTTAAAAGCAATTTTCGCCACTGTATTGATTTAATTTTTATGTTACGTAACGAAACTAAATATTTTGGAACCCATTTTATTATAAAAGTAGGTCATATCTCAAATTTGCAATAGATTTTTCAGGAAAATTCGCGTTTAAACTTTGCCAAGTGAATACAATTTGAGGCTCTTGACTGTACACATTAATAAGTACACCCACACTTTGCCAGTTTTGTTAAAGTCCCATCTTATAAGGGGTGAGGCTATTGCCACCAATCGTCAACAAATCCAGACCCGATCCATGGAAAAACAACATATTGTCTGTCCTGGGAGTCGAACCCACGACCTCATGCATAGCAGTCGCGCTAGTGTGTATATAAGCAGTCTTTTTACCCGACTGCAAAGAAAGGGTTATGTTTTTGTTCATATGTTTGTTTATGTGTTTGTAGCAAGGAAATAAACAGAACATAATTAAGCTCGATAGATTTAAGTACTACTGTAAATCTTGGTAAATTTATATGAGTGCGCGTCTCCTTTTTAAGGCGAATGCGTTCAAACACTTATTTTTTGTTTTTTTTTTTTATCACAGTCCTATTACACAGTAAAGTCTAAAGTTCAGTTTCCTCCAAAGCGGAGAGCAGCGGAGACGAGTGATGTGCGGAAATCGGCCAATCACATTAATTAAAATTTACATCAGGGTCTTAGGGCCTCCCTGTGACTGGTCTAAGGGTATAGAACCGATGTGGCATATCAACCTACCCGCCATTTTGATATTTTTTTCGAAATCGTAGCCCACATTGCAAGTGGTTTGTTTGGATAGAGGACATATTGACGAACAAAAAATGTGAAGATCGACATAATATGAGTACAATGACCACATAAAAATATAACGTGTATAGGGTGACTGTACTACATGACTGTACTCATGATATCAAAAAACTATCCCAAAGGAGGGAGACATTTTTTTTTAAACTCATTCACTGTTATCACAATAACACAACAGCCCTATGACCTGCCTATCTGACAGGTGGGAAATCATCAAAATTTAATGACCCCTCCCGCTCTGGGCGAATTGGAAGGGAGTGTCAGACAAAAAAACGACTGAAAAAAATGAAAAGCAAAAAACAAGCACTTTTTGAATTAAACAATACTTGGAAGCAGGCGGGGCTCATTCTATTTTCGTAATTTTAGACTTAAATGGACCCCGCCTGCTTTCAAATTTTGATTAATTTATTGGATGTACCTATTTGCACTTGACTTATCACTCACACTCGAAGCATTTGTTAACGACCGCACTGTTTAACCATCGTTAGTTTCGGTGTAATGTGACTGACATAAATCTAGGTTCAAGTGTATTGCAAACACTGAACTGTGGTCAGTGTATTGCAAATTGGGAGCAGTGGTTTTTCTACGAAGATTGGAATCATTTGAACTCGAAGAAACCACGTTATTTACCAAATAAAACATACTTTTTTGCATACCAAAATGATGGAATATTACATTAATTTTATAGTCGTTTGGCACAAGCCAATAAAAAGCAGTAAATACTTTTCAGAATTTTCACGTTTAATACGTCAGTCAACTGATTTATAGCCCAGTTTCTGAATTGAGAATTCAAATATCACAATGTGATAATTGACTTGGTACCAAATAGGATAACCAATAAACACTAAAATAAGTAGAGGGAATACGTGGTATAGTGGCCACATAAATCAAACAGCTTATCAAAACAAAATAATATCTTAAGCACGACATCATCATTTCAGCCAAAAGACGTCCACTGCTGGACATAGGACTCCCTCAAGGATCGCCACATTGACGAGTCCCCTGCGACTCGCATCCAGCGGGGAATTTAAAAAATAAAACCGACTTCAACAAAAAATAAAACACAAAAATGTAAAAAATTAACTTTAGAAGCAAAAATCAGCTTCTAAAGTCGGTGACTTTTGTTTGATTGACCACCGATTTCAGAAGCTGATTTTTCTTCTGAAGTTTTATTTTACACATTTTTGTGTTTTTGTTTGACTTGCTACTGACGACCATTTATTAAATTTACTTAAATAAAATTCATACCATATTTGCCAGTTGATAACTCTTAACAACGATTAAGAAAATATAAAATGCTAGTGCATTAAAGTAAAAAACGAATAAAGGAGTTTGAGCTTTTTTGTATGGAAGCTGGCATATCGACCTACCGCCATTTAGATTGTTTTTGACATCGCGGCCCACTATGATAGTTGTATGTATGGATACACACAGAGAACAAAAAATTACATGAAATATGGTTCCCCAAAGTGTCACGTTATTTGATAGATATTAATAATAATAATAATAATATTCCACAACTATCACACAACGCCATCTAGTCCCAAGCTAAGCAGAGCTTGTGTTATGGGTACTAGACAACTGATAAACATACTTATATATTTCTAAATACATACATATTATAGATAAATTACACCCAGACACAGAACAAATATAATAAAAAAATAAATAATATAATTATAATAATAAAATAATAAAAAAAAAAATAATAATAATAAATAAATAATTAAAAATCGATTATACGATTCGATTATTTAAAATCGTAATTTTTTTATTATATAATTTGAAGGTAAAGATCGACATATTATGAGTACAATGACCAAATAAAAAATAGATCTTTAACGTGTCAATAGGCGCTGATTATTATTATTGTTTATACCACGAGAAAACTATTCTTTGACAGAGGCACAACCGTTACACATTTTGCAGTTCCGGTTTCGCATAAAAATCATAATAATTCACACCCTAAAATTCACGGCAGTAAAAAACCTACGCTCATTAACTTCGGCATTGTGATACAGACTGAAAATTAGGGTTCGTTTACAACAGGCAGTCGTTAGTACGAGTTCAAATATTTAGTGACCAGTGCAGCGGCGAAGCGTGTAAACAGTCTCTTTAGTAACTCACTGATTAATCAGGCAGCTCATCATCTGCCTAGCTAGACCTTTCCCAACTATATGTTGGTGTCGATTTCCAGACTTATAAGATTTAACTAAATATCAATTTATAGGCTGTCGTTTTGCATCTTTGTCAAATATAAGGAGGTAATTATAATAATAATTATATACTTGGTTGGCGACTAAGTGCGGGTCCGTTAACACCTTGCATAAGTCAACATTAACTGCCGTACTCAGAGAGCTTTAATGATTACTTAGGCCATCACTTAGTGACGGTTATGACAGTTTTGTCATACAAAAATATGTCAATCCTTTACTAAGTAATGGCTTAAGTAATCATTAAACATCTCTGAGTACGGCAGTAATCTGACTAAATCATTCCGTATATTTCTATTCGAAACTGTATGACTGAGACACTTATGTTGGGTACTAAAGATTTATAGGTTCGTACACAGAACCAAGTAGTCCTGTATAAGTCTTTGCAGGGGTGTGAGAGTCCCTAATGAAATGTCGTTGCTTAGCAACGGGGCTGTAAAAACCGTATAACCCAGTAAATTACAACGTAAATACGATTTGGGGATTACGCCTACGTTACAAGGATTGTAGTAAATCGGAGAAAAATGCCCGTTTAGACAATGTGAGGCAATAAACACGGTTTTTAGAAAAGCTATAAATAAATGTGAGCAGGACTGTCTCACAACGTTGCAAATTCAAAATTTGTTATTCAAATATATAATACACCTGAGTAGGTTCATCTAAGTCTAAACAAATGTTATAAAAAGGATACATTTTTTTTTGCTTTCTTTGTTTCTTATGATTTAACTCAGAAAATAATCAGCAGGTTTTAAAAAATCTTTCACCATTAGAAAGTCACATTTATCGTACCGATGTCATATAATTGTATTTTGCAATAAGTAGTATTTACTAAGTGTTTGAATTCCAACCTTTGTACCTATTCTAGTTTTCCTAAAATAAATACTCGTAAATTTGACTTTGATAAGAACCGACTCAATTAAGTAAGTAACACAGTAAGGCACATTACTTTGCGTAATTTATTTCATCACCGCTGCTCTCAAACCGGTGAAGGAAAAACATCGTGAGGAAACTGGCATTGCTTAGAACCAGAAAATTCGAAGACATGTGACATCTAACAATCCCCATGTGGTAGATTTAGCTATAGCTAGCGCATTATAGATAGCCCATTTCCTCTCAAAGAGAGGAGGCCTGCGTCCCAGCAGTGGGAACATTAATAGGCTGTTGATGATAATGATGATGAATAATGTCATGCAAAAATGAAGGTAGCGGGGAAGGAACAGCTAGTGTTAAATGTTATTAAACAAAAATGGATGTGTGACCCTACATAATTAACAGAGATTAACAAAATTAACGCGTTATCAATGCTTAGGGGAAAACACAAGCCAAGCCTGCTTAACTGTTAGGTACACGACGTGTTAAAATGTTTACTTTTTTCATCATAACATCACGCATGTATCGCTAAAGATTCATGCAGAGGTGGATATACCTACCTATAGGAAACCTTTATATGTATTTAAGGACGCGAAATCATCAAATGCTCCGCTCTGTGTGGAACGAAATGGTACCCTTTTTTATAAAAGTTCATCCAATGACTCATCCTGCTCTCGGCGGTGCAGAGAGTCAGACTCTTACTGACTAGAATTCATCTATGCTCCTTCTAATGCCCATTGCGTTCCATGGCTGCGGTAACTCTTTCAAACAAATTTCAAAACCCACCCATAATAGTAAACCCACAATTCCAGTAATGTCTAAGAAGTAGGTATGTAACGTGGGGCGACCCATAAACCGTGGGCACAAATCCTGAATCCAGATTGGAATCAACTACGTGAGCCCAATGCGGGTTGGTAGAAGCTACATGTCTTCCAACTTTTGGTACATAGATATTTTTATGACTGTATTACGTTACTCTGAAGCTCGAAATACCGATGTACAGTATACAGAAAATAGTGAAGTACGGAACTCCGAAAGTTTGCTATGAACTTTCGAAGTTCCGTACTTCGTCATAGCGTACACTCTGACTCACGTAATTCGGGACTCACAAACTTTCTGTATACCGTACATCGGTATTTCGAACTTCGGAGTATCGTAATACAGTCCATTTTTATCGCTATAAATCCAGAATATAATAGTATTATATAATAAGTAATATCCAGTCTACGTGGTGCTACAGAAATTGCTGGTGGAAATCCTGAATGACGCTTTACCCGATCTGCGAATCAAATCCTCATGCTTGAAGGTTGTACTTACGACCGCCCACGACCTCCGGCATAGCAGTTAGGGTCACTAACCACTAGACCAACAGGCCAATTGAGTCGTTCGACAAAATGATATTCACAATAACGATGTTATTTTATTCAGTTAACTGGGTTGTCGAGGTCAGATAGGCGGTCGGTCCATGTGAAATATTGGTTTTCAGCAAAATCCGGTTAGACTGGAAGTCAACCCCAATATTGTTGGGAAAAAGCTAGGCATTACTACCATTATCGACTTCATCCTAACGTGTTTGTAAAGATGCCAACCACATCAAGCTACTATACAATTTCTTGAATAGATTTTTTGACATGTCGTAGAACCAAAATATTCGAAGACATGTTACATCTGCCAACCCGCACTGGGCACGCGTGGTGGATGACTTTGTGTAATCATAGCACATCCCTCTTCTAGAGTGGAGGCCTGAGTCACAGCTGTGGGGGAACATTATACAGGGTTATTTCTAAAACACCGTTAACCTTGCAAGACTGTATTACTATCATCATAAACAGCAACTTTTGTTCTATGACTTTTTACAAAACATAATACATTTACCAAAAACAAAAGTTCAAGATTTCGTTGTCCTATCTAACACATTTCAACTCTGTATTTTGCTGTACCTACCTACGCCTGTCGCGCACTGTCGTAACTCGCTACGCTACGACTACCCCACCGCCCTTACCCCGCTCCCCTCGCTATTGTACTATCGTTTTCTTTTGCTTCGCAGACTTGGTAACATTTAGAGCGTACAATTTAAATATTTTTATTTTTGTAAGTAAATCTGATGAACTAAAATATGATGAATTTTTAAAAGTCATAGAACAAAAGTTGTTGATTATGATGTTAGCAACTTAGTCCTGAGAGGTTAACGGTGTTTTACAAATAACCCTGTATAGGCTGATGATAAAGACAATTCGGCTAAAAGGATTTTAGTGGTAGTCTTAAAAAAATAATATAGGGTTTGCCTAATCGACTAAAACAGTGCTATGTTTAGTTACTTTATTTATTTTGACATAAACTTATTACATTTTTAAATATTCTTTAAAAAAAAACAATAAAAAAAACATTTAAAAATATAAAAGTTTGTAGCCCACCGGTATCGGGAACAGAGTCCAAGCCACCGGCGGTCAGGGCTCCAGAGAAAGGAACCTCCTAACAATACGAGCCGTGTCCAGGAGTACCGCTTTCTGTATCAAGCCCTTGATCCAGCTGCCTAATAACGAGAGCCTCCTCAGATGTTGGTCGAGGCTCTTGGCAATTAAGCCATTGGCTGTAACGATTATCGGCACAATGATCGCTGAGTCCACTCCCCACATGTGGTTAGTTACTTATTGTTTTGGACGCTGGAGAAAATGTGTTTCTGAAGGGGCCTTTTATATCCGTATAGTTACATTCTAAACTGGTGTCAGAGGTTCTATGCTACTCATGGGTCTCTGACTTGGCTGTACAATGAGAAATATCTTTAAGGTATGCTGGTTTGATTTCCTCACGATATTTTACCTTTACTGTAGTAAGTGATCATTATAAAATACGGATAAAAATCCGTAAACAGAAATACTAGGAGCGGGCAACGCTTTTCAAGAAAAAAAACATGTCACTCCGAAGTTCGAAATACCGATGTACGGTATACAGAAAGTTTGTGAGTCCCGAATTACGTGAGTCAGAGTGTACGCTATGACGAAGTACGGAACTTCGAAAGTTCATAGCAAACTTTCGGAGTTCCGTACTTCACTATTTTCTGTATACTGTACATCGGTATTTCGAACTTCGGAGTATCGTAATACAGTCCATTTTTATCGCTATAAATCCAGAATATAATAGTATTATATAATAAGTAATATCCAGTCTACGTGGTGCTACAGAAATTGCTGGTGGAAATCCTGAATGACGCTTTACCCGATCTGCGAATCAAATCCTCATGCTTGAAAGTTGTACTTACGACCGCTACACTGCGTTCGTGTTCCAAGCGCGCCTCAAAGACATGTCAGCAACATGGGAGGGGCCCCCAAGGGCCGACGCCCGTCGGGGCTGCGGGTTGTTCACAAGTTACCGCGGCCTCGACATGTAGCGCTAAGAAGGAACATGTGTGGTTTTTAGTCCGTAGAAGTCTGACACTCCCTTTTGCTCTGCCCAAGAGCGGGAGGGATTATTTGATGATTTTCCATCCGCCAAAAAAAAAGAAAAGATGAATGTAGCTTTCCAATGGTGAAAGAATTTTTGAAATTGGCGTAGATGTTTTTGAGTTTATTCATTACAAACATACACAAATACAAATCTTTCCTCTTTATAATATTAGTGTAGATGGGGGGAAATCTAGGCGTGTTAAGTCCGACTCAAGTTCAGTCCACGACTACCAATACCAGTGTTCTTATCAGAAAAACTGAGGTGAACTATATCAGGACCCTTAGCACGAATATCATGTCAAACACGCAATGACGCGTAAAGGTAGGCTGGGATCAACTAAGATTTGAGGTCTGATCTTTGAAGCGTGACCCTGTTGAGAGCCAACGAACACGTCTCGTTTGTCGAGTTAGATGAAAATAGATTCGAAGATAATACACACATCAAAAGTGTCTAGGGATCAACATATATTTTTGCAATAACTTTTCTCCTGATTGATATTAATTAAAATTTTCTTTAAGGATTCATCAAATAAAGTGTTTTCGTTTGTCACAGTAACGATAAACCAAGTCACCTTTGCATTAATAAAGAAATTTGCCATTTTCCTAATAAAGGGATTTTTGACATTTGAACCACTAACATTAAAGTTCGAAAAAAAGACTGAAATAACAGTTTTCTTTAAAATTTTATTGGGTAACTTAAACAATTAATAATCCGTGTTTCTACCGCGAACACTACACACACAACACAAGAACATCGGTTTGGCATACTCAAAATGAGTTCATCCAAATCACGCTGTGGAATGGCCGCCCATGTTCGTTGCAACAACAAAAAAAGGTCTTCTTGCGACTGGATACCCTCCATATTCGGCAGAGCTCTTCTCTGTAGCATATCCCATGCATGCTCAATCGGGTTCAAGTCTGGCGACTGAGCAGGCCAGGGCAGGACATTGATGTTAGCTGCGGCGAGAGTCTGTCTTACAACTCTTGCGGTGTGCGGTCGTGCATTATCATGCATTAACTGAAATAAGGGACCGATTTGCACTTGTAGAGGAACGATGACGTCTGATACAATCGTCTCAGCATAAATTTGAGCGTTGAGGTTGCCTCTGATCCAAATCAACTCAGTTCTTCCGCCGATCCAAATACCCGCCCATACCATGATGGTTCCACCACTATAAGGATGGACTTCCTGGCAGGATTTTAATCGCTGTTGGCGTCCAGGGGTTCTCCAGTGTCGTATACGTCTTGTATCCGGTCTCATACCAAAACGAGACTCATCAGAAAAGCACACGAAACGCCATTGTTCTTCTGCCCAATTTCTGTGTTCAAGAGCCCATTGATATCGAATCCTACGATTGTGCATTGCTATAGGTGGTACCCGTAGCGGTCTTCGGGAATGAAGGTTCACTTCATGCAAGCGGTTTCTGACTGTTTGGTCGCTAATTAAGTTCCCTGAAGAGTGATGAAGCCTCACGGCTAACATCATGGCGGTTATTGTTGGAGCTCTTCGAGTTAAGATTTGAATGTATCGGTCTTGTCTCCGTGTGGTGCAGCGATACCGTCCTCCATGGCGCTCAGCCACGGTACCAGTGCTTCGGTAACGTGTCCAAAGTCGACTGATAACACTCTGACTTGTATTCAGAGCTAAAGCCACAGTACGTTGCCGGGAACCAGCTTCTATCATTCCCACGGCTCTGAGCATTTCTTCCCTGCTTAAATGACGTCGCCGCTCCATAATAACTTTGGTTTTAATCAGTAGTAGGGAAACAGTAGCACTAATAATGTCTTCAATGCGTTGTATGTTTTTATAGGGAAAATATTGACAGCAGATTTTCATCTTTTACTCGAATTTGATTCACAGTTCCTGATTCAAATTATGAAATGCACCAAAAAGGATCCATATAAATTAATAAAAACATAAATTTATTACAAAGCCACATCTCAATCTCAAGAAATCCGCATAAAAATGCTTGATCCCTAGACACTTTTGATGTGTTTATTACTATCGAGAATTCAGATGAAAATGTGGGATGGTGGGGGTCCTACTATTATTTTTGCGAACTTTAAAAATATAAGTTTCGTGAGGTGTTAAGCTTTTTGATTCCAATAACAACACAGACATGTTTTTTTTTCTTGAAAAGCGTTGCCCGCTCCTAGTATTTCTGTTTACGGATTTTTATCCGTATTTTATAATGATCACTTGCTACGGTAAAGGTAAAATATCGTGAGGAAATCAAACCAGCATACCTTAAAGATATTTCTCATTATACAGCCAAATCAGAGACCCATGAGTAGCATAGAACCTCTGACACCAGGTTAGAATGTAACTATACGGATATAAAAGCCCCCTTCAGAAACACATTTTCTCCAGCGTCCAAAACAATAAGTAACTAACCACATGTGGGGAGTGGACTCAGCGATCATTGTGCCGATAGTCGTTACAGCCAATGGCTTAATTGCCAAGAGCCTCGACCAACACCTGAGGAGGCTCTCGTTAGGCAGCTGGATCAAGGGCTTGATACATGCGGGTCGTATTGTTAGGAGGTTCCTTTCTCTGGAGCCCTGACCGCCGGTGGCTTGGACTCTGTTCCCGATACCGGTGGGCTACAAACTTTTATATTTTTAAATGTTTTTTTTATTGTTTTTTTGTAAAGAATATTTAAAAATGTAATAAGTTTATGTCAAAATAAATAAAGTAACTAAACATAGCACTGTTTTAGTCGATTAGGCAAACCCTATATTGTTTTTTTTAAGACGACCACTAAAATCCTTTTAGCCGAATTGTCTTTATCATCAGCCTTTAAAGGGTTATTTGTAAAACACCGTTAACCTCTCAGGACTAAGTTGCTAACATCATAATCAACAACTTTAGTTCTATGACTTTTAAAAATTCATCATATTTTAGTTCATCAGATTTACTTACAAAAATAAAAATATTTAAATTGTACGCTCTAAATGTTACCAAGTCTGCGAAGCAAAAGAAAACGATAGTACAATAGCGAGGGGAGCGGAGTAAGGGCGGCGGGGTTATCGTAGCGTAGCGAGTTACGACAGTGCGCGACAGGCGTAGGTAGGTACAGCAAAATACAGAGTTGAAATGTGTTAGATAGGACAACGAAATCTTGAACTTTTGTTTTTGGTAAATGTATTATGTTTTGTAAAAAGTCATAGAACAAAAGTTGTTGTTTATGATGATAGTAATACAGTCCTGCAAGGTTAACGGTGTTTTAGAAATAACCCTGTATAATGTTCCCACAGCTGTGACTCAGGCCTCCACTCTAGAAGAGGGATGTGCTATGATTACACAAAGTCATCCACCACGCGTGCCCAGTGCGGGTTGGCAGATGTCACATGTCTTCGAAAATTTTGGTTCTACGACATGTCAAAAAATCTATTCAAGAAATTGTATAGTAGCTTGATGTGGTTGGCATCTTTACAAACACGTTAGGGTAAAGTCGATAATGGTAGTAGGTAATGCCTAGCTTTTTCCCAACAATATTGGGGTTGACTTCCAGTCTAACCGGATTTAGCTGAAAACCAATATTTCACATGGACCGACCGCCTATCTGACCTCGACAACCCAGTAAACTGAATAAAATAACATCGTTATTGTGAATATCATTTTTTCGAACGACTCCTTCCTTCTTTCTTCAAAATTCGCTCAAGAACGTCACCGTTTTTTTATTATCTCTATTTTAAAAAAGACAAGGCTATATTAAGAAAAAAAAAGATAGCTTCAAGTTTTTATTAAAATGAAGGTTTTAATGCAGTGGAACGCTGTACTATGTACTCAAATATTATATTGTGTTATTCTGTGTATAAATATAAAGTTATAGTATATTATGCAACTAGTGAATAAAGGACGGATTTAAAGCGAGGGCCGTAGATGATTCACGAGCAAGTGAAGGATTCTAATGATTGAATCACGAACGCAGCGAGTGATTCAACTGTTAGAATCCTGAACGACGCGAATGATTCATGGCCCTCGATATAAATTCGTTCTTAATTCAGGAGTTGCATACTATACTTTATACCATGACTACGAGAAAAGACATAATTTATGCGAAAATAGAAATTTAATCAAGAAATAATAATTGTTACATTAATTGAAATGGACATTAAAATTAGAGCAATGACTGAAATTAAGCGTAATTTTCTTATTATTATCATTAGGGTGGTCAACTTGTGAAACAATATTTTAATCTAATGCCAAACTCCTTGTCGCAAATATCGACCAATCAAATCTCGAGAATTTATTTGCACCAAAGTGTTTTGAATTTCGAATCTTAGCGCAAGGAGTTTGTGTAAGCATTGAAATAGAGACCGGATATATTTTTGTGTTCCAAATTCAAACACCAAAATAGTGAATAAAAACAAAACAGTGAATAAAAGGCCTTTTTATTCACTGTTTTGCGTGAATAAAATAAGCTTTTTAGAGGTATGGTATAAAATAAATATTACGAGGAAATCAAACTCTCATCGGACCCTACCAATATGGCTTCAGCCTTATAAATGAGGGAAAGTTTTGAATAAACAAGGAAGGTTTTGCAAAAAAAGAGTTACATAAAGTTCCGAGAATCGCTAACATGTGACTTGTTGTTTTTGGATTTTTGGAGAGTGGGAAAACATCATAAAAATGAAACGAAATGAAATTTATTTGCTAGAATTGTTGTACAATGTTGATGGTCAGGTTTTGTAGCTCACACAATTCGCTAAAACTAGCATGCAAAATTTTAATTTAAAGTTGAATTTAATTTGGTATGTTTATAATAATACGTAAAAATAAGAATGTCAATAGGAATGTCAATAGTAAGAATGTCAATAACTTTCAATACATTAATTAGAATAGGAAAATGTCAACGGAAATCTTTAAGGTTAAGGTACTCTTTCACAGAATAAAATGTTCTTTCAATAAGCCACCGGAATAATGCCGTTTTAAAACGATTGATTGGCAGTTTCCTAAATGATTTTGGTAGTTTATTAAATATTCTTACAACCATCGGAAAGCAGCTTCTGTGATATAAGTGACTTTTCATTGGACTCCTCCCGCTCTGAGACGAGCGGAAGGGTGTGTCAGACTGCTACTGACTAAAAACCACCCATGTTCCTTCTTAGTTCTTTGTGTCCGGGGCCGCGGTGTCTCTTTCAAACAATGCGCAGCCACGTCACGGAAATATACCTACCTCCTTCATAAATCTTTTACAGTTTAAATGTCGAACTTGCAACACTCGTGTGAAGAGGTTCTTGGCTCATTAATAAAAGTCGCTCGGATCATTCTGCTTAGATTGGTCTGTGGTTCATCCGTTAAAAACCCTTCTTTTGGGCTTCGCCGCAGTCGGGTAAAAACTGATTTAGCTCCGTGCCTCAGAAATATATCTAAGGCTACCGTTTGTAGATCTTTATTTTTCTTTTTTTTTTATCTTTATTAATTTTTTTTTTTGATTTGTAAAATGTACCTGTAACAACTGTACAAAGGCATGTAATGAAAATTTTAATAACACAAAATGTACTCTTTAAATAACTCCGCCCACTCTGGGTGGCCCAAAAGGGAGTATCAGACCCATATGACCTTATTACAAAAGTGGTTAAACCTCGGTTTAACTTAGACTTGGTTTATTTCGCATGCCGTCACTTTGAGGCTAGTTTTTCCTACTCCTCCGCTATTCTTTTCTGTTTAATTTCGTTGCGGGATCCAAGACAGTTAAAGCGTTTTTCTGGGACTTCGTCGAGCGTCATTGTCTCGGCGCGCGGCGCTTTTCTTGTGGTCGCCACTGTTGATTCTGGCTTTCAGAAGTTACAGTGGTTTGGAAATAGTGTGGCGGGCTGTCCCACTAAAAAAAAATCCGTCTGTTTCTTTTGAATATTAACAAAGTTAGATAAACCAATTCTAAGTTAAACCCAGGTTGAACCACTTTTGTAATAAGGCCTAATGCGCTTTGCGATCCAGGGCCACGATGACTCTTTCGAAAAAAATCTACGACCCTGGCAGCCACTGGTTCAAGCGGGCCCCGTCTACTATGCTGACATACTTCGAGACGCACGTAGAACACAACGCCCTGTTGATCCGGGTTCGCGGGCTACTCTAGCATTTCCCCGTCAATGGAATATCAGTACTTTATTGCAACAAGCACGTCCTCGATCACCGTTAAACAAGTTTTGAACCGCAGAAATAACACATAACTTACCTCAATTATAAGATTTTATAGCTTCAACAGTTACATAAAAACTTGTTCGATGGAAGTTTTGCTTACTTCTAGATATTCTGGAAATTATGTCTGATAATACCTGCATAAGCACCCGATCTTGACTTGTAACCTGAGTCACCGGTTTAGCGATATTTCCAGTTACCTGGGTATTTTACATATCTGTGTACTTAAATATTAATGGGTTATGATTATGATATAGTCTAGATTCTGTTAGAAAGTAAGAATTCCGGCAAGCGCAGGGCTTGCCCTGTGAGCTACGATCTCTGTGCTCGGACCTCATTGGAGACACATGCGTTTTCAAAAACTTTTTATTACTCTATGGCTTTTATTGTTCCCAAGTAAATTAATATTACAGACTAGCTGTACCCGGCATGCGTTGCGATGCTCTTTTTCCTACCTACTACCCTACCTACTACCCTACCTATTTTGACTAACGAACATCAATTTATTTTTATACATATAAGATATACTTAAAAGTGAATCCAAGTTTAGATTTCCCATAGGTAATTAAGTTCCCTTTTAATTCTTAAAATTAGTATTTAATAGAAGTATGATTCGTGTCGAGAATCATAGTTACCTTCTTAAATTTGACGAGAATGCAAAACGACAGCTTATATGAAATTAATTTTACAATCACTGTGTTCACTGCGGCTGGTACTAGGGCTTCAGACTGTGTTCAGTCGAACAAGCTATTAATACAGCAAGATCCCAAACTCTTATTTTCTCAAAAATAAAACGTATAGGATAATGCAGTGTTAGTATGTACTTTGAGTGTATACATACATGGCCGCGGGTTGTACACTAGTTATCGCGGCCTCAACATAGAGGGCTAGGAAGGAACATGGGTGGTTTTTAGTCAGTAGAAGTCTGACACTCCCATTCGCTCTGCCCAAGAGCGGGAGGGGTTATTCGATGATTTTCCACCCGCCAAAAAAAAAAGTGTAAACATAAATACCCGGTAGCTTGACCCAGTGACCGTTTGTCAGGTGCCAGGTGACATGCAGAAATCTTTGTAATTCTAGTAAACTGACAATATAGATTGCAATTTTGTTTTATAAAACGTTTGGCATTAAGCGACTGATGTCAAATGCTGTATCGTTTGACATCAAACCCTAAATGTATCTGTATAGGTAATCTTAAAAGTACATGCAAGTTAGTTAACTGTGTACTTATTACCTTGTTCGACCGTACCAATAAATTAACAGTCACCCTAAACCCCTCATCATTTAGACTATTACAAGCAAGAAAATCAAATCTTATTCAATAATCTTCAAAACTTGCAAACTACGAACAAAGGGTAGTTAATCACGCGTGTAGAAACTAAACTAACTAATAGAACATAATAGTACACCTTTCACGTATTGAGTGAATGATTGATTTTGTGGTATTTGACGTGGAAAGTTTCCAAGTTTGGAAGCCTGTGGAAGTCTTGTGGTCGTAAGCGCGACCGCCGAGCATGGGGCAGGACCCCATTCTATTTTCGGATTGGGCAAAGTGTATGTTGGTTCTAGAAATCACTTTCCTGAGTATGAGGATTCTGTGTGGGCATTCAAGGGGGTTTATCTCAAGCGCCCCCATGCATGTATAACTGCCGTAGCAGCGCCGAAATGTTTAAATTCCTTTTTAAAAAAAATTTCGTTGTCGTCATCTCGACATCCTTGCAATTCTATTAAAATCATTTCTAAATGCGTAAAATGAATCGCAAGGCCTTTTGTTGATGGCGGAACGTGAGAGGGAGAGAACCTCTAGTCCCAGCCGCCGCGAGAGAGGCTCCGGGCGTCGGGGGCCTCGTAAAGGCTTCCGCCCACCGTAGACGCGGGCCTGTAGACGGTGAGTAATGGGCTAGCTCGCCGTCCGTCCGTCTTATGACAACGGCAGGGCTTGGCGACGACGGCGGCAGCGCGTTCGTGTTCCACCCGAGCCTCAAAAAGATGTCAGCAGCATGAAAGACGCCCGTCGGGGCCGGATAGTTGTAAGAGATACTGCGGCCTCGACATAAATGGCTAAGAAGGAACATGGGTGGTTAGTAGAAGTCTGACACTCCCTTTCGCTCTGCCCAAGAGCGGGAGGGGTTATTTGATGATTTCCCACTAGGCCCCCCAAAAAAAAAGGCCTTTTGTTGACAGTGACAGATATTATTATTATTTATTAAATTTCGGACAATAATACAATCCATTTTGTTGGTAAAAAGAAAAGAAAAATACAATAACTTAAAACTAATGTTAGTAACACACAACAAAAACACACAAACCAGAAAGGTACCATAATCAATAATGAACTGTCCAAGGCAGGTTGTTCAGACAGTGATCAAGCAAGTGATCAGCTATCTAGTTGACCACCCTCTTCACAAAATGCCTCAGTACAGGAGGCCATAATACTACGCCACGCTACTACACGCTCTTTACGCCAATCTGTTGGTTCCAAGATTACGTGAATGTGCTCCCAAACGTTTTTATCTGGTTCCTGTTTTTCGACGAAAGGGAGATTTATAAAAAATATATTTAAACAAAACTATGCACCTCCGGCAAGGAGGGGGAGTGGGGGGCGACACTACAACCCTTCCCCCTTCCCTCCCACCTCCCTCATCCCTTAGGTAATTCAGAGAAGTGAATTCTAAACCTTACCCCAAAGTACTATGGGGAATTTCTCAGTGGACTAGCAGACATGGCGTCTGCATTTGCTCTCGGTTCATGGTAATAGTTTCAACCCCTATTAAATGAGTCTCCCGTGAACATAATTGCCTAAATGTGGATGTAGGTACCAAAGCGCTCTTCAGCCTAACCCTTTATTTCTATTCTATGATATAAGCCACTTAATTACTTAAAAAAAGATTGTAATAAGTAGGTACTTAATTGTTTTTTTTATAAAATAATAAAATGTTCTACATAATTTGGTAAAACACGCCAAACCTCGATTATTAGCTGTTCAACATTAATATTGATTGTGTTTCCTGATTAAAGTTAGTATAATCAATCAATATACTATTCGATAGCAGTTGTCACGCAGGGCTACAAGAACACAAGTACTATATTTAAATTGAAATAACTGCAACCTAAATATAATAGAAGCTTCTTATGATGATCTCAAATCGTATAAGACTATGTAGCCACCTGCACTGCTCTATCATTTGCTTTGAGGAAATCCTGAAAGGTGTAAGTAATAGGGGATCGAACAAAAAAAACGAATTAGTCCGTCAGATAGATTTCCAAAAAATATTGAACACATATTTTTTCTTTTTTCACATTAACAACACAATGCTTCGAAAACTCGTGAACTCCTCGAAAACGTCACATGTCAGTACATATTTTACCTACAAATGACGTCACAACCCCCCACTCATGATCTTTGAGGAGTTTTATCTCCGTCATTTTTTATTAATTTGATAAAGCAAAAAACACGTATTCAATATTTTTCGTTAATCTAACTGACGCGGATGGACTAATTAGAATTAAATCTTTTTGACCCAGTCCGATCCCCTATTGTGCAGTATGGGCATATCCTGCAGAGAGGCTCCACACTGCCAATTTGTTTGGGATCAATGATAATGATAAAAAAATAATAGTTCCATATTTAAAATAGTTACAGAATAATACAAAAGGTCACTCAAGACTCGAGCATTGAGCTTAAAACAAGTTTCAACCAATCAAGTGGGTTGAATTTAGTTTTAAATAATGCTTTTGTTGTGGCCCAGAGGTGGCAGCCTCGACTTACGAACATTAAGTCGTAGGTTCAAACCCAGGCAGGCGCATTACTTTGTGTAATTTATTTCATCACCACTGCTCTCAAAGCGGTGAAGGTAAACATCGTAAGGAAACCGGTATATCTTAGAACCAAAAATTTGAAGATGGTGACATCTACCAATCCGCACTGGGCCCGCGTGGTGGATTATAGCCCATCCCGCTCCTAGAGAGGAGGCCTGAGTCCGTTCAGTGGGAACAATATAGGCTGATGATGATAATGATGATTGTATATTTAACAGTAAGAGATAGGTAGGCACCTATAGTAATTCTCAAAATATCTCATAATATTCGGAAAATATCGTGAGTAAATCGATATGTCTTAGAACCCAAAAATTCGAAAACATGTGACATCTACCAATCTGCACTAAGCCCGCGTGGTGGATATAGCCCACCCCTCTCCTAGAAAAAAGAGGCCTGAGTCCCTGCAGTGGGAACATTATAGGCTGATCATGATGATGATGATGAATGCTTCAATATAGTATAAGAGAGACTTCCAACAATGAAATTAAACTGAGATTATGGTTTAAGAACTTTATTATTCCGCATCAAGAATAAATCATCACTTACAAAAAAATTACAAATACGAGAGTACCTAAGCTATAACAATAACGAAAACAGTTGTATCTGATAGCTTATCACCAACCTAGCAAACACGGATAAAAACAAAAAGTGATATTATATGGTCCCAATACAAAAGATGGACAAATCTGGAACACAGCATTCAGTACGTCATAATAATATCAAAGATACAAGCAAATAAAATACTGATTAAAGTGATATTTTTTTATGTAAAGTTATTAAATTTTTGCCACTCCAAAATAAACACATCATCCATTATGATTAGCTACTTGAATGCGTTTTACTGTACCATTGTCCTTTTTTTGGTAGAATTCATGATTTCTTTTAGTGTCATATTATTATATCAGGACTAACTGATATAATAATATGACAGTATAATACTACATTAGTTTCTAACCTTCAAAAACAGGGTTAATGACGTGTGATCCCAACTTTATACTGTAAAATATCGTATAGAGCACCACCGTGTGAACGCCGACGCGCCGTTCAGCCTATAGGAGTGTACAGATAACATAACATTGTATAAAACATTGTTATATAACATGTTTCAGTAATGTGAAGCCTGAATGTTACAAAAGGTGTTATAATAATATGTTACAAATGTTATAACTTATGTGTAGACATGTACTCGAAAGTAACGACAATGTCATATTAAATTAACACTGTTATATTGGATTTTAATTCTAATGTGTATAGTATTGTTGCAAAAGAATGTAACATAATGTGGACGTGTTAAAACACAAGTTACATAACATGCCTTGTATCCACTAGGCAATATTTGGCGCACGACACGTTGAAATGTTGCGCGGAACTTTTGTTTGGCTACGTTGTTTGTCTACACAAGATCAGTCGTCAGTTCCTCCTCATCATCACTATCGACAGCCTATAATGTCCCCAATGCAGGGACTCGGGCCTCCTGTCTAAGAAAGGGATGGGCTATAATTCAACACGTACGCCCAGTGCGGGTTGGTGGATGTCACATGTCTTCGAATGTTTTGTTTCAAAGACATGCCGGTTTCCTCACGATGCTTTCCTTCACCGTTTTGATACAGACAGATGGACAACGTGTCGCGCGCCAAATGTTGACTAGTAGATACAAGGTTTAACATTCAACTGTTTAAGACTAGCTCTTCGGATAGTTACATTTTTTCTTGCAAACCATACAAATAAAACTAGGTTCTTCAGTTGTGTGTGGTGCAGCCGTTGTAGTTTCATGTTTTTCAGTGGTCGTAGGGGTGGGCTTGCAATAAATGAAGTGGCCACGATGATACGGATGCGGAGGTAAAGTTGGGTCGTCTTCGACCCAAGTGTCGTGGCTAAAGAAGTATGGGTTGTCTTCCAGATAGATTAGGGATGCGGCATCTGTTAATGACAAGAATACGAAGTTATTTTGGGCTGGCTGTGTTGTAGTGTAAAGTTTATTTTATCCCTGTAACCTTTAAAGGTTACAAATCACGTCAAACTTCATTGTATTATCGGTTCTCGATCGTAAACATGAACTAGCTAGCTAGCTAAGATATTACTAGATTTTAAAAGTATCGAATTTGCCCCTTATTCCATCAAATAACAATCAGTAAATGTCCTTGGTCCAGCCGTTTCGGAGATAAATCGGAACAGACAGATATACCAGTTTTTTTTAATGTGTTTCGGTAACAAGCTTTTATTTTAACATTACAAACAAACACTTTTGTTAATTTGTTTTGACACAGTATCATAGACTTAGACTATTGAATGTTGAATATAAGGGCTCGTTCTAAACTTGAATTGAATTGAATTGAATCACGTTAAAAATTCAAATTCTTAAAATGGACTTAATGTCTGTAACTATAAAGTCCATTTTAAGAATTTTAAATTTTTAACATGATTCATATTACGATTCTGCTAAAGCGGCCATTTTAGACACCCAGTATTGCACTTGTTCTGTGAATTCCTAGTTGGTACAAAACCATGTCAGTGGGGTACAGTCATTACCTGACCCCTCGTATAGAGAATAGGAGGGCAATTAGTAGTGTGAGAAGAGGGGTCAGGTAAAGCTGTGTACTGACTATACCATGACGACTTAAAGCCGGATTATTTTAATCTGATTCCAGTGTAGGAAAGGGACAGAGCTATACTGGGTGCCTAGCGCCATTTATTTTACACAACAATCTGGTAGGCTACCAGCGCTAATACTTTTAGGTGTGTCTTAGCAGTTGTTCTTTAGGTTTTCCTACATTACATTCACCCAAAACCTGTAGTCGTCTCATGTTCCTCTCATGATAATATGGGGCGTATGATGTCATTTTATTTTTATTCAGTGCTCACTGCTGGTGAAGGCGTCAATACCTCTCAAGAGGTCTTTTTTGTGCCTCCTCAAACCAGCCCTTGGTAAACGACAAAAATAGAAGATGTTCTTCAACAAATCTGTGACTATAAACTCATAAAATGTGGAAGTGAGTTTATTGGTTTGTCAATGCTTTACCGCCTTAACGGCTGTACGAATTTCGATCAAATTATTAAATTCTGATAGGCTATGATCTACGTTTTGACATGAGATATATTTTATTTTGGTCGGGCGTTCCTATGGGATAGTTTCCGCTGTAGTTCCGATTCTGCCAATATTCTAGCAAATAAAACTACTGAATAAAATTGAAGAGAGCTCTTCTAGAGAGGAGGCTTGAGTGATAATTATATTATGGGCTGATGATGATGATTATCATGATTTGGCACAAGCGCAGTTAGAGTAATAACGTGACTTGACACTATTGAGACAACAAATAGTTTTTCGCACCACAGAGTGTAACAACCAGCACAACGTTACAAAACAGTTTCCTAGTACCAGTCAATGACCAGCATTACCTGAACCCTCGTATGAAGGAGAAGAGGACAAGTGGTGTGAGAAGATGGGTCAAGTAATGCTAGCTGCTGACTCCACAAATTAAAGCAAATATGTTCAACATTGCATGAGGGCTAAAGAAGTCTTACCCTCGTCACTTCGTTTTGGGGAGCAGTAGAGAGGACACACTTTGTAACAGAAGAAACTGTTGTGCTTTTCTGAAACAAAAAAAGTGATGATTAAAAAAGAAAGATTTGGTACTTACACGTTTCTAATGGTATGTGTCGCATTACTGTGGGAATTCTACAATAAGGTAAAAAAAATAAAAATACATATTTTGTAATAAGTTTGTTTTCCATAGTGTTTGTATGAATGACAAAGTAATATTTGCGGTTTTTTAAATGTGCTATTCTCCAAAGCTATTTACTAATACAAGATGATTTTTTAGTCACCGTCCAAATCCTGATTGTATTAAATTCCTCATGAAAAATCTCAATAACATTTTATCCGAACCGAGAATAGAACCCAGGACGTTATGCACAGCAGTCGCACTTGCTGTCACTAGTCAAACGAGGCTGTCACTAGTGCATGTGCAATGTATCTTACTAATATTATAAACGTGAAAGTTTGAAAGTATGTATGGATGGATGTTTGTTACTTTGATACTCTTTCACGTAAAAACTCCTAAACGGATTTGGATGAAATTTGGTACACAGATAGTTTATAACCTGGATTAACACATAGTATTGTTTTTATTCCTATTTTATCTTCCAGTGGGATAATTTTCTAGTTTTAACGGGCGAAGCCGCTGGCAACCGTTAGTATTATCATAAATGGTAGTATATCGCACTATTCTTCTTCCCATGATGATCTCAATACACAGCTTTACCATTTGCTTTGCATATCGCACTATGATTATAAATAACCCCTTCGCTACGGAACCCTGAAAATACCAAAATAAGTCTGATAATGAAAAGGTCAGACGAAGGGTTCATGCCTAAGTAGAAATATCAATTTTCAAGTTTATAATAGTTTAAATAGTAAAACAAAACATTAATTAATTATTCATGGTTCAAACAATTACAAACAAACAACAAGTTTTAATACTTAAATCTTAGAAGAAACTTTGAAATAATCATCTAGTGTAAATTTTTGATTGCCACATTTTCAAGTAATTATTTTTAATGAAGACTTCAAACACCGTTTCTTAGAATTTTTGAGCTACACCTAAAACATAGGCTAATTATTGTAATTACTGAAAATGTTGGATATAATTTTCGAGTAATTACTTTCTTGAACAAACTTTTAACTAGTACGAAAGTGACATCATAACATATTCCCTAATTATCAAAAAAAGCGCTGTGATATGAATTATAAAAAGAAATCGATTTAATCATCAGTCATAATATTTGATGATCACAACGATATATTAAAACTATAGATACGCTGTCGGCCCTCAAAAATTGCAACATGAAATGAAGTCAATTGGCCACATCGCGCTTAGTTACGCACCAACCTCTCGCGCGATGCTACGTTTGTTCTTAATTTAAATCCTGTGTGTAAACCTGCGCAAAACATAAAGAAAACAGGCTTTAACAGGCATCCCGCTGTATAGTGTCATATTTTCTTTTTTTAGTGACTTAAAACGTTATCTACATGGCTGAAAGCTAGGCTTGCATTACACAATGAGCGCTGGTTTTACTGAGAGGCGGGTCCAACGCAACAAATGCTGCATTTTAAAGTAACGGGCGAAAATCGCTTCTCGTAAAATCGTCGTTTGTAATCGTTACCGTTTTCATACATCGCCCCGCGTCTCCGTAAACAAGCCCTGAGCCAAAACATAACATCGCGCGTATTATCCCCGAAGGGTTCAGCAGAGGTGTACCTAATCGCTGGAAAAACCCAATAACACTTTGCCCAGCCCGGTAATCGATCTCAGGACCTCATGCTCAGCAGTTGCGCTTACGACCACTAGACCCAATAATCCATATCAATAAAAATAATTATGTGGATTCACAGTATAACAATTTTTTTTTTCATATTATGGTAAGTAGGTACAGTCATGAGCCCAAATTACACACGTGAACACTAAGAAAAATACGAAAGCGTTTTTCACGTGCAGTTACGATTGCAGCTTAGAGAGAAGATAATAAATACGACTAAGTATAAAGCCCCAAATATTTCATCGACATAAAAACCCTTTTGAAGACCTTTTTCTGTTTATGACATACGGGTTTACTCACAATCTTTCCCTTCACCGTTTTGAGAGCAGTGGTAATGAAATAAATTACACAAAGTAATTCACTTGCCTGGTTTCGAACCCACGACTAACTGGGCGTCTTAAATATATTATAATAGGAAAATAGTATGAATAGGGTACCTATTTCACCAAAATAATCTGATTAGTCCGTCAGATAGATTTTCAACAAATAATGGACAACAAACATGGCAACGTTAGATCGTTTTAACAATAACAAAAACTATTATTTTCAAGAAAAAGAAAATTTACTGAAAAGCAGCATAATCACGTTCGAATTGTAAACGCACCCTTAATAATATTAAACAGCAAAATCAAGATCGGTTCATGAGTTCGGGAGCTACGATGCCACAGACACGTACACAGACAGACACGTCAAACTAATAACAACCCGTCGTTTTTGCGTCAGGGGTTCTTTAAAATTACACAATTACCTACCTGTTAAATAAAAAAACGGGTCACTCCACACGACATTGGTGAGCACCGAATAAAATAAAAAATACTTAAACATTTCTACTGCTGTACGCAACAAGTTGATAGTACCTTTCACCATGAGGTAGGCACAAGTTTACTACAAAACTCAACGCGTTCTTTATATTAACTCGGGGAAACTCGCCAATTACGTATCCAGGCAGAAATTATAGGTAATATTTTAAGAAGTTATGTTAGAAACAGACTCATGCTGGCTTAGTGTGTTACGTACAGTTCGAACAAATTATCTTGGCAGGTCCGAACTTCGTGCAGAACGCTGCGCAGTAACATTTATTAGGAACCAAATGGTGACATGAGGTGAAGTTCGGGGGGCGGTAGTCTAGGCTAGAGATGCACCTTACATAAACACAATCAATCCTTTATACGATCAAATATCGTAATCGATTAGTTTTATTTGGAATACGTTATTATTAGTGTTTAGAAGATATTTAAGTGAATACATTAACTAATAAAGTGAATTTAATCATTAATAATTGAGTTTTCGTCTTTATTACATAAAAAATGTATAGTAACATTATGTTTTCTCTGTTAAAAGACATGATTTACTTATATTTTAGAAATCTATTACAGACTTCTTGAATAACGAATGTTTACGAATATTTCAAACCTCAATATAAAATTGAATAGAAACATATTTTTATTACTTAATTTCAATCGATTCTAAGAATAATCGATTAAACGACACCCATTGCACATGCACATGCACATCTCTTTTTGTTAACTTCGTGACCTTCGTGCAAGTTCGGCAATATTCGGTACGAGGTATTATATCTCAGTCACACGACAGCATTTGTTTAGTGTTTGTGTTGCTATCTCTGTCTTGAGCACATTCGATTAGAAAAGTTTTCGTTGTGTTTTTGTTTGTTGTTTTTAATATTACTGTTATTTTTTATTGTTTGTTAGAAAAGTTAGTGGGCACTTATTTCGTCAAATATGCCACCAAAGTATAGTAGTGTTTTAAATCGCCAGGCGAGAAAAAATATTTACGATTTAACTCAGTATATGAAAGGGGAAAAAGAAAATGGAGTTAAAAATGTAGACTAGGTATCTAAAAGGGTTTTGATATTTATTTCATTTGTATTTTCTGACTGTATTAGGTATTTTCTGATCGTATGTGTTTATCTGGCAATAATAGTTTTCTTCGCGAGTATACATGCGCAAAGTTCGCAGAGCCTATGTTCAGACCTGCCAAGATAATTTGATCGTACTGTACGGTCGAACAAGCTTATAAGTATACAGCCAGCGAGCTTGCATTTACTTTTGAGATTATACAGATACATACAGAGACTGATGCCAAATGATACAGTATTTGAAATCTGTCGCTTAATGCGAAACGCTATATAAAACAAAATTGCAATCAATATTTTCAGTTTAATAGAATTATAAAAAACTCTACCTGTATACTTAGTAGTATCTATTTTTAAGTTAACGCACCTCTGGCCCCAAGATACAAGCACAGCCTAGTTTGGGGATCTCTGTTTTGTAATCATGTTGAAATATAACTTGTTACATTTACTATTAATGATAAGTTAGATTAGGGATTTATTTGTAACAACGATTTAAAAAAAAAAGTATTACTTTTTAGCTTGTTTGCCTGTACATAACATCACGCCTGTAAGCGCGACTGCCGATCATGAGGTAAAGCGTTCGATTCAATAAATATTATTGGGTTTTTCCAACCAAGAGTTAATGTGATGTTATGTCAAATTATTTACAGTAACTAATTTGTGACAATATATCAACTTGCATTAAGTCGTTTGTTATATTGTGTGTTGCTGCTGAACAATCTATTTCTCAAAGCTGTATGCTAAGTCAAGTCATCTCAAAACAATGTTTTAAACGTTGCTTTTACAATTTATCGAGTCAAGGTTGGCAACAAAATTAAGAAGATTGAATTGACAATGAGAGTTGCTGAAAATCGAGCTGAGTGACGTGGCCTTTATCCGGCATTGGATGCTGTAGGCTGATGATGATGGTGATGACCATCAAGGGCAAATTTCACTAAAGAATCTAAAAACATTATCAAAGTTTCATAATTGACGATAACTGAATCGATTGAAAAAATCAGCCCGCAAACAAATCAGAATAATATCGTGTGAGGAACTCCCTTCCAAAACAGATTCATTGGTGAAAATCGTCCTACCACCTCACTTGCAAAGAGCAAGTCTCTATTAACTTATTCAACATTTTCTCGACACCTTATTTAAAAACATGAAATGCACAGAAAAAAAAGACTACGCTTTTGTCCCAAAATCACAAAAGTACACACTGTATTTTCTCTAAAAAATCCAGTACAATCCACGTTGAAATACTACAGCCTGTATAACGGAGAGAACAAAACTGCACTGTAGACAGCTTGTGTACATTGTAGAGTGAAATGTATGTATTTTTTGGAAAAATTGAGCTTTTATTTTCTTTTTATTACTCTGCTGTCATTTCAATAGTATAGTCAAGGCAAAAAGCAAACAAAGGTTAGTGATGCCACTATTATAAATGAGACATCAAAGTTATCCCGTGTGTGCTAAAAAAGTTATGAAATTCACGGTCAAATGTCAAAAATATCAGATTTTGGCCTTTTCAAAATAACCGTGCGAGAGTGTTATCGCAAAAAATAACTTAGATTAAAATTGTAGATCATAAAATTGTCTAAAATTGTCATAAAGTAAAAGAATATAAATATGCTCATTGGTTGCAACATCTTCTCATCATCATCATCAGCCTATAATGTTCCCACTGCAGGGACTCAGGCCTCCTCTCTAGGAGAAGGATGATCTATAATCCACCACGCATGCCCAGTGCTGGTTGGTACACGTCACATGTCTTCGATTTTTTTGATTCTAAGACATGCCGGTTTCCTCACGATGTTTTCCTTCATCTTTTCATAGTATAGAACAAAGTCACTTCCACTGTTTGTATCTTTTAAACTTCGCAACGAATTTTAATCCCAGATTCAGCAATAGGTAAAGTAATTCAAAAGGGAGGTTTAGAGATTAGAAAGATCTACATTGCTCCCGTGCGGAGTCGAGGTGGGTCGTCAGTATTGAATAAATGTCAGTTTTTTAAAGTAATAATATAATTATGAGTAAAATACCAGTACTTTACGTAGAACGACTGCCTATCTGACCTCCACAAACCAATTAGTACTAGGAAATACTATACTCCATGGTAAGACAAGCTGTGAGGCTTATATGTATGTTAAAAAACATAAATTCTGACCACTACTTAGTGATTCTGTTCTGTACAAGTTTCTGAGAGTACATTAAGGAAATAGGTTGTTATCTCACTACCACGATAAGCAAACATCCTGATTACTTAAACACATTGTTGATCGCCACATAAAATTATCGGAGTGGTCACACAAGTTAGGATTGTAGTTATCCATTAGATACCGATAATCGACCACTTGCAGCAGTGGTGGTCCAGTGAGTGGGTCTAAAATGGCTACTTTAGCATATCATTATATGAATAATTGCGTTAAATAGCGTAAAATGAACCACCACCACCACCATTTTACGGATTTTAACGCAATAGGGCGGCATTTTCACCAAAAAAATATAATTAGTCCGTCTGTCAGATTATCGAAAAATATTGAATACGTGTTTTATCAAATTAATAAAAATTGACGAAACGTGTCAAAGATCATGACGGCACTTTGTGGGTACAAAAGTACTAACCTTGTGACGTCACACGACTTTTTTTCTTTTTTTAGGCGTGTGGAAAATCATCAAAAAACCCCTGCCGCTCTTGGGCAGAGAGAAAGGGAGTGTCAGACTTCTACTGACTAAGAACCACCCTTGTTCCTTCTTAGCCCTACGTGTTGAGGCCGCGGCATCTCCTTCGAACAATCCGCAGCCCCGACGGGATGATAGAAACTGCTGAATCGGTCTTAGGTTTGATTCCTGGATCGAGTAAAATGTGTTTGGGTTTTCATGTCTCGAGTTTCCATCACCACCACCACCACCATTATTATTATATACTAGCGGACGTCACGCGGCTCCCCCCGCGTATCCCATTCCCGTGAGGGAACGGGGATAAAAAGTAGCCTATGTCACCCGGGGATAGTGTAGCTTCCCAACGGTGAAAGAATTTTTCTAATCAGTCCAGAAGTTTCAAAACAAATCTTTCCTCTTTATAATATTAGTGTAGATTATTAATCAACTGTGAAAATCGATTTCATAATTGCTTTATACAATAATCTCGATCTACTTCATATTATAAATTTCTTCTTTGTCATAGATATTCTTTCCTTCAGGTCACCTGACACTATCATCTTATCCGCTGAAGCGATCCAGATTTATTCTACTATCATTTCTCTTTGTCATCAGAACTACGTGTACGTGTTCCTAAGGCGAAATATTAAAAAAAAAACAGTCAAGTGCGAATCGGATTCGCAAACGAAAGGTTCCGTACCATCGTGCACACGGTGACAAATCAAGCTATAAAGGGTGTAAAAGTACCTACCCTTAACGCAAACGAAAGGATGATCAAACAAAAAAAAAACAAAAAAATAATCGCTGCGATATTTTTTTTTGTTCTAGACCATACCTGGGAACCGTAGTTACGGAGATATCGGGGGTCGAAAGTTCCAAATTGTTCACAGCTGTTTTTGTAAATACTAGTTTTTCAGGTTGTAACTGTACATAAATTACTTCCATAACCCGTTTACTATTCAAAGCATCCACTAGTACAATGTTTTATGAGTGATACATTGAGTTTTACCGTAAATTGTGATTTTTGACCCCAAAAAAAAGTCGTTTCCCAGCAAAATTTTTGCGTAGGGGTACCTACTTAGTTTGATGTACAGAATTCTTGGTTGACGTTTGCGTGAAGGGTTCATTTACACCCTGTATATTACTAGTATAACTTGACTCTGGTTTGTGTGATCATTCCGTTTAATTAGAGATCAGTAGAGATAAACATAATACTTTCGAAACTACATATATATTCTAGGACTTTTTGTATTAAGATTAAACTCTAAAAAAACACGTTGTTTAAAAAATATAAATATCTAAGCAGGTTGATTGATTGACGATACCTTCAAAACAGACTACGACGAAAATAAAGAATTTCATCAAAAGGAATTTCTAGTCCCGTTCGATAGAGCTACAATTTATCACGTTGACGATTTGTTTGTGGTGTTTGTAAACGACAGAATAGATCTTCACTAGGCCTAGCCCGAACATGCGGAGAAAAGATCAATTTTAAAGAAAGTACTCAATTTGTACAATTAGTTTTGACCCGACTACGGTGGGCTATGATTTCAGCCCGTATGTATGTATGACCATATGATTTTGTAACATTTCTTAACTAATTATCATACTTGATCAGTAGACTTAAATACGGTTCGTATCGTGAGCAACGCCGTGAACGTACGCTGGTTTTTTTTAATAAAACGTTGCCCCACACTAGAAATTTCTCCTGTATCGTGGGTGCGTTCACAAACATTTAAACTCACATACAAAAATACCCAGACCCGGAACAACTATCTGTAGGTCATACATAAATTTGTTCCGTGCGGGAATCGAACCCGCGACACGCAGCGCAGCAGTCCATTGCTTGAGCCACTGCGCCAACCGTGCCGTCAACGTGGTTATATACATATTACGTCACATTAAATTCAGTATGGCGCCCTCTAGAGGACATAAAACAATAAATTGTTACGGATCAAATAAAAGGGTTTAATAACCACATAATGTCAAGTATGTATAACTTGCTGAACACAATTCGATTGAGATAATCTTCGGTCAGTTGATGGTGTTTGATTCATACTAGGAGCGCAAATTTTAACGTAGGTTTGTTTTAGTTGCTATTCAAATTAGACTTGGGAAAATCGATCCATATCTATTTACATAAAATTGTGTTTGTCTCTTTTAAACAAGTTTTTTCTAATTTACATTATATTTGTTTCGCGCCTTCGTGCTAGGGCCTCAAGACTTAGTGTTAAAGATCTGTCTGTCTCCAGGATTTGGCATCTTCAAGCCTGTGTTTATTTTGATTATTACATTTTGTAATAAAACATAGTATCCCCAGAATAACAAGATCTACTACACTGTTGTATTATGTTAGCCTGTAATGATAATGTGTGTGTTTAAACAAATAAGTTTTTTTATATATATTTTTCACATAAATTCATCACAGCCTATTAATTTTCCCACTGCTGGGACACAAGCCTCCTCTTTGAGAGGGAATGGGCTATAATCTACCACGCGGGCCCAGTGCGGATTAGGAGATGTCACATGTCTTCGAATGTTTTGTTCTAAGACATGCCGGTTTCCTCACGATGTTTTCCTTCACCGTTTTGAAAGCAGCGGTGATAAAATAAATTACACAAAGTAATGTGCCTGCCTGGGATCGAACCCACGACCTACTGTTCGTAAGTCGGGGCCGCCACTACTGGGCCACCGCTGCTCTCACTGGGCCACCGCTGTTCTCTTAAAAACTTGGTTAGAATTGGTACGTGTTAATAAATAAACCTAGAATTCCATTTCTGACCAACTCAAACAAGATATAAAGGCCAAGGAATAAGTATACTCAAAATGCCTATGTGGTATAGGCATTTTGAGTATTCCCGAAGAGTTAGGCAGATAAATGGCGTTTATTTTGCTTGCCAAGACAGTTATTTTTGCTACAATAAAACTTTCTACGAACGAAATACTGAATCCCGAATTGTCTGGACCCCAGTCTCAGAATTTTAAGTAAAACGGGCAAATGTAAAATATTTCAAAACATCAAAAAATTGTTGTTTGGCATCTATTTTAACCCATACTTGATAAGGATTTTTTTTGAGATTTCTCTATGTCAGAGTATTTTAGTGAATTTTATTGTACAGGCGATTGTCTTGTCATACCTCCATCAAATTTATTCGTGACTTCACATTCATACATACTGATTTAGTTGCCTTTTCTGTTGATATTTCGAAACTGTTAAGCGTAGGTTTACTTTAGGTAAGGAGGCTTTCATGCAGGAAATTTTTGCTGTATTACTAAATCATTAAAAAGTCAGCATTCATTGTTGTGTGAAACTAAAAACTCGACTGCGGCACAAATATTGAAAAGCTGGAAAGTTATATGCAGGTGAAACCTATACCTTATGTATTCTAAGGTGGAGACCGCGAATCGCCCAGCGTAACGTGACGTGGTACGCCCTCGAACATCTTCACAGGTTAGCTGGAAGCAACTCGATGCAAGATACTCTGAATCGAGTTGAGTGGCGTGTGACTGAAGAGGCCTATCAATAATTCATTGCTGTATTTTGATGATGAGACCATTTCCATTTGTAAATTCAAACTATATAATGTAGGGTTTCCTACAGATCAATCATTGTTGCTGTCTGTAAAACATTAGGTTTGTATTTACATTGTTTCTATATAATATTTTACCCGTTTTCCACTAAAATTTATTTTGTCACCCAAAGCTGAAGTTTTATGTCATTAATACATACATAGGTATTTAGGTATGGTAGGTATTCATATTCATTTATTTGCATTCCACAAGGTAAAGCATGATGTTAACAAAAAAGGCTTAGAGCTGATAGCCATTGTAGACCCTGTCAGGGCACAGCAAAATTAATTCTTACATGCTAAGCATATAAATGTACACGAAACCAAATTACATGTCAAAATAGTAAAAGTCAAGATTAAAAGTCAGAATTAAAATGTCAGCCGTACACAGTAACAGAGCCAAAAATGAAAATTAAATTATACATGAAAACACAAAATAATTATTTAAAACTCAAAAAAACAATAACATACAATTAACAAGCATAATATATTTCTATTATTTGGTAGGCAGGTATCTATTTCCTTTAGTTTTATTAATTTTCTTGGCGGTAAATTTGCACCTAGGTACAAACCATCATTTTAAAATTTTTGGTCATTAAAAAAATACATAGGTTAAAAAGTTACTTATTCAGAGTATTAAATTTACATAGATATGAAATAGTGCGCTACGTAACCATTTTTAACCCCAAACTCACAAAAACACTCGAAATCTTTATTTTCTTCATCACAAAGTCAAATACACTCACATACTTGAGACTAAATAATATAACAGAACATTTCGAAAGACTACCCTTAAGATATTCTTTTATATCTAACCGAAATATTACTAGCACCACATTTATATTTGTGGATTTACTTAAGGCAAAGTGATTCAAATATTTGTATTACCAATTAATTAACACAAATATTTTCTAAATGAGAACTGCACAACTAATTCGCGTAAATGAACAAGACAGGCTAAGTTTATCTTAAATATATAAACGTTATTAAGTAGGCACATAAAGACTTTAACTGCAAAACTCAGACGGCCTTATTACAAAAGTGGTTAAACCTGGGTTTAACTTGGACTTGGTTTATCTCGCATGCCGTCACTTTCTTTTGAATATTGTCGAAGTGAGACGGCATGCGAAATAAACCAAGTCTAAGGTAAACCCAGGTTTAACCACTTTTGTAATACGGCGCAGAGAGCTTTAATGATTACTTAGGCCTTCACTTAGTAAAGGTTTTGAGAGCTTTGTCATTCAAAAGTATGTCAAATCTTTACTAAGTGACGGGCTAAGTATTCATTAAAACTCTCTGAGTGTGGCAGTAAGATTTTTATGTAAATAACTTTAAAGTAAACGTAAACAATAACATAAAAATCAATGTATAAATACACAAAAACAAAGAAAACTATGACAACGTAGGACATGAGGAAAAGGTTGATTAAGAATGTGGATGGCTACAAAAGTAGAGGCAGACCAAAGAAACGATGGCTGGACTGTGTGAAGGATGGTTTGGCTAGAAAGGAGGTGACTGCTGACATGACGAGTAACAGAGAAGTATTTATTTATTTATTATTCACAAAATCCACAGCTCTTGACATTTTATCTTAAAAATGTATGAAATGTGTGTAATGTATGTGTGTATTGTGTATGGAAGAAGAAGACTTGTTCTGTCTTCTTTTAGTTTTTTTTTTATTGGGATACGGGCAGGAGAATTATGATGATGATGTATATTTTCTTTTTTTAAAGGGTTGCCTCTCTCTTGGAATTTCTCTTGTCGTGGCTGCGTTTAAAAACATTTAAACTCATGTACACAATTTTGTTTTTTATTTTTATTTTGTAGGCCATACAAATATTTGTTCCGTGCGGAAATCGAACACGCGACACGCAGCGCAGCAGTCCAATCGCCCAGCCACTGCAAGAACCGTGCCGTTATTAATTCGGCCAATATTATTAATTCGGTGGCAATTCTATTTGATTTTTGGAAAAAAAAGTGATGTTAAAATATGTATTTAGTTTATTCTATTTCACACGAAAAATATACTGAGCATTTTTTGGAAGAACGACGAAGAGCGTCCTCTTAAACCGACCACCCCTAAACAACTCTATTACAACCTTTGGCATAGAAAACGATTTTCGACAAAAGGGTTGAACGTTATCTGGTAAACGTCAGTTATTCTATCCCGCAGTACACTCAACAAAGCAGTCACGTGAAATGGCTAAGAAAATTACTGTTTTAGATTGTGCGAACAAAATCGTCAATAGTGGACTATAGACTGTACAGGCAACTGCCACGCGGGAATTTTTAACAGCGGTCGTGTGCAATAGAAAAAAAAAAATAATAATAATCTGAAAAAATGAAATTCTTAAGACGGACTGCGACTTCTATAAACAAATAATGCGTTTTGTGTTCCTCCATTTTCCTTCTGAATAATATCTGAAATGGCGTTTTTAATTCCAGTTATTTTTATATATATTTAACATGTTATTGTGGATTTTTTAAATTGTATTTGAGTGAAATTATTTTTTTTTTTCTATTATAGTCATATTCAATTTAGGTATAATAGTATTGCGTGGTGCACCTATTTATTTGCAATTATTTAATTACAAACAGTATTGTATAAAGGGTGTAAAAGTTCCCTCAACGCAAACGAAGGGCACTTGTTCTCCCCACCACTGCGATCATTTTTTGGTTCTAGACTATACCTGGGAACCCCCTAGTTAATATAATAAAATAATACAGGGTGTTTGGTAGGGAGCTGTACATACGCCTAGGGTAGAAACTAGGGATAGTCTGCTACCTACCCCCGCCCATTATATTGACCTTGGCCTCAAGGTTTTTTTTTAATTTATTATTATTTTTTATTTGATTTTTTGACTAAAACTACCTGTAGCTCAAAATCTATCCATGGGACCGGTCGGCTAATGGTCTTGTTTTAATCGTTAGAGTCTTAGGGTCCTGCAAAAAATTATTTTACACCAGAAAATTGTGGAGAAGAAAAGTTATGGGGCCTGAAGTACCGTAGTAAGGTAAAGAAATAATTTTAAATTAAAAAAAAACCTTGAGGCCAAGGTCAATATAATGGGCGGGGGTAGGTAGCAGACTATCCCTAGTTTCTACCCTAGGCGTATGTACAGCTCCCTTCCAAACACCCTGTATAATATTCCACAACTATCACACAACGCCATCTAGTCCCAAGCTAAGCAGAGCTTGTGTTATGGGTACTAGACAACTGATAAACATACTTATATATTTCTAAATACATACATATTATAGATAAATTACACCCAGACACAGAACAAATGATCGTGCTCATCACACAAACATTTGTCCTGGGTGGGAATCGAACCCACGACCTCTGGCATAGCAATTAGGGTCACTAGCCACTAGACCAACAGGCCAATCAAAGTTACTTAGATATTGGGGGTCAAAGTTCAAAATTTTACACAACTGTTTTTGTAAATACTAGTTTTTCAGGTTATAACTTTACTAAAATTACCTCCACGACCCGTTTACTATTCAAAGCATCCACTAGCACAATGTTTTATTAGTGCTACATTGAGTTTTACCGTAAAATGTGGTTTTTGACCCCAAAAAAAAAAGTCGTTTCCCAGCAAAATATTTTGCGTAGGGGTACTTAGTTTGATGTACAGAATGCTTGGTTGACATATGTGTGAAGGGTTAATTTACACCCTGTATATAAGTGCACGTACTAACAAAATAATGAATCGTTGTTTCTTGTGAAGAAACAATTTAGAAATAAAAAAGTTTGGTCTCAAGTCTGCGCATACATACTCTTACGTTTCAGATACATCGAGCTGCTTTGAGTCAAACTCTAATCTTTAATGCTTCCGGAGAATAAAGGTTTATTTTAAATCAGTCTGAGTTTTCAGTCGCCCTTTGTATTGGAGCTTTCCACTTTGACCTTTTACCTTTGTGTCTATGTCAAATTTTATAACAATATTGATTTTTTGCGTGGTGTGATTTAATCACGTCATTTTAATATTATAAAGGCGAAAGATTGTGAGTGTGAGATGTTTGTTACTTCTTTCTTCGGTACGACAGATAGTTTATAACTGGACTGGATTAACACACAGGATAGTTTTTATGCCGATTTTATCTTTCCGTGGGATAATTTTCGAGTTGTGGCAGGCGAAGCCACTGGCAACAGCTAGTGTAAAACAATTGTGAGGAGCTTGTGGCTAGAAAATAACAGTCGCTTTGATCAATCTCCAGGTTAAACCGCGCGTGCCGAGGTTTGTCTGTGGATGGGTGACCATCTGTTTTTTTTTATATTTCTATGGTGACCATCCCTTACATACCGAGTTTTTTCTGTACATGTTACACCGTTGGTCCCAACTGTCATTTTGTAGATGTTTGGCAGTCGTTACTGGTAGTCTGACAACCAGTCTTACCAAGGTGTATCGTATTCTTCTGGAATGTTCGCCGCAGCGCGTACAGATGACTTCTTTGCGAGCGCCCATTCGTAAAAGATCTGCGTCGCTGCTGCTTCGGATGCGGGGCAGCGACAGTAGCCTTCTAAGCAATTTTGCTATTAAGACTGAAGCCCACCCTGTCCGCAGTGCATGTACTGTCGCCAAGTATCGCCAGTAGGTGGCAGAATAGGGTAGTTAACAAAAAAAAATCTAATTAGTCCGTCAGATAGATTTTCAAAACATATTGGATTTTCTTTTTTTACGTAAACAAACAGTGAAGACGATACAGTGCTTTGAAAACTCGTGTGATGTCATATTCTAAGACATTAGTATGACATTTTTTAGCGGTGAGTGGTGTCACAAACCCCCACTCAAATCTTTGACGCGTTTTATCTTCGTAAATTTTTATTTATTTGATAAAACAAAAAATACGTATCCAATATTTTTCGATAATCTAACAGACGGACTAATTAGAATCATACTTTTTTAAGTCAGGAAACATTACTAGATACTAAGTGATATGTGTTTGTCGTTGTTATTTATTGTGTTTTCGTTAATTTTACTAACATAGGTTAAGGAATACTAACAAATTATGGGTAATCTACCGGATTTCAATGAACAGACTGAACAAATAGACTGGAAGTAGACCCCACAATAATTTATAGTTGGTAAAGGCTCATCTAGATGCCTACTACATGGGCCTAGTGATGCGAGTTGTATATTTACATATATTTTTTTTATATTTATTATTTCATTTGTTTTTACCCAGTTCTCGAAAAAGACCATGTAACGTTGTACTGGGATCAGTCTATCATCACTGACAGGACCATTGTTGCCAATAAGCCTGATATAGTGGTGATAGACCGATCAGCACGCCGCGCAATGATAATCGATGTTACCATTCCGCATGACGAGAACCTCGTGAAAGCTGAAAAAGAAAAACAAATAAAATATCTTGATTTAGCACACGAGGTTGTCGATATGTGGCATGTGAGCTCGGCTATCATTGTGCCGATAGTCGTAACGGCCAATGGCCTTTGAGCCAAGAGTCGGGACGACCACCTGTCCAAACTCTCGCTTGGCGGTTGGATCAAGAGCCTGATTCAGAAGGCAGTACTCCTCGATACGGCTCGCATTGTGAGGAGGTTCCTGTCTCTGGAACCCTAACCACCGGTAGCTTGGACCCTGCTCCCGTCACCGGTAGACGACTATTTTTTATATTTTTAAATGTTTTTTTATGAGTTTTATATGAAATATTTAAAAATGTAAATTTTATGTGAACAAATAGTAATAATCATTTATTTTTCAGACTACAAATAGGTCCACTGTGTTAGTAACAATATAACTTAGCTTATGTTAGTACTTAATAACTAGGACTACAAAGAGGTCCACTGTGTTAGTAACAATATAACTTAGCTTATGACTAGGATAGATCGAGTCCGATTGGTGAGCGCCTACACTAGCGGGCTGTCTGCCCGGACGGCTATCGATTGCAGGATAGTGTTACGACTGCCACGCAGCCTGCGGAGAAGCGAGGCAGATTTCTTACGCTACAATGGATCAAAGCCGTCAGTGCGTGCATTGGCGAACATTTCCGAGGCACTACAGAAGCTGTGCACATATCAAATCTTTCTAGGAAAACTTGTAGACATACGCAATATTCTCCGATAGGTAAACACAATATTTCAAATAAACTCCACCATATTCATTCTCAACCTTACTACAAAAAAACCTTCCTCAAACTACCATAAATAAAATAAAATGAAGTTATATTGACTGAAATCCAAGTTAACTCTACCTGTATTAGGTCCTCCCTTTCCCATAAATCCGTTTTATCCCTCTTGTACGGCTGTCCTCGCTTCGAAGGTGGGAGGGCGAGGGAAGGATATTTTCCAATGTGAGCACGATTACCTGTCAACTTACAGTCTACTTATTCTTAACTTGTTTTTAGTATCAGGCTTATAGATATACAAGTTTAAGGAGGTGGCTTTGCTTGCCTTAAAAAAAAATACTTAAGTATTTTAAATGTTACTGTTTGTTACCCTGTGTCAACCCACTGCTGGATAAAGGCCAGTTCTATGACCTACAAATCTTTCGATCCAGGGTTAATGTATACCACTATTTGTTGGTTCTGTCCAGCTCGTTCCGCCATCTCCTGTGAAGTCTAACTCGTCGCCTTTTGTCTGTGCTAGGGCTTCATCATCATCATCAGCATCATCAGCCATAAGACGTCCACGGCTGGACAAAGGCCTCCACCATAGAACGCCATACAAAACGGCAGCCTGCCGTTTGCATCCACCGGTTGCCCGTAACTCTCACGATGTCGTCGGTCCACCTGGTGGCAGGCCTACCAACGCTGCGTCTTCCGGTTCGTGGTCGCCACTCGCGAACCTTTTTTCCCCATCGGTTGTTGGTTCTTCGAGCGATGTGGCCTGCCCATTGCCACTTCAACTTGCATACTCTGAGAGCTATGTCGGTGACCCTGGTTCTTCAGCGAATTTCCTCATTTCGGATCCTATCGCACAAAGAAACTCCCAGCATAGCTCTCGCCATATCTCGTTGCGTGATTCTGAGCTTCTCTAAGAGGTCAGCAGTTAAGTACCATGTCTTTGAGCCATAACTCATCACGGGCAACACACATTGATTATAGACCCTTGTCCTAAGATACTGCGGAATTTTAGACGAAAAGATGTCGCGTATTATAGTTTCCCGAACGCTGCCCATCGGAGTAGGGGACACAGCTCGTCGGAATTTAAAATGATGAAGAAGAAAAATTTATTTAAGTCACTATATCTACTTAGGTCACGCGAAACAGTTTTTTCTATCGTATGTAATGATGGATATGATTTTTACTCGACTGTGGATGGTAGGTAATATTTTTGGCAGCGGCACACGGTCCATGATTTAATAATGTTATATCTCTAGTTTTTTGCTATTCAGAAGTGCTGGTAAGACAAGATACAGTTCCTAGTTATTGCAAAAGGACTACTAATCGCAATTGGATTTTTTAAAGCTACTTTGTTCGCATCTCAATTTGAAATAACATGAGTATTTAAAACCATTCCAGTCTAAGGTCGTCGAATATCGCCGGCCAAGGGCTAAGAAGGAGCATGGGTGGTTTTTAGTCAGTAGAAGTCTGACAATCCCTTTCGTTCTGTTTCTGTGTTCTATCTAATCAAGAGCAGGTGGGATTATTCGATGACTTACCACTCACCAAAAATAAATAAAAACAGGTCGTCGAATATAGGCCATATACATAAATATATATGTGTGTAGATTAGTAGATGCAAGGTGGCGGGTAATCGCGCAGATACCGGCAGTCATCCTTCCTGTGTTGACGAGCCCATTATCTCTGCCATCTTTTAAACGGTGCCATTTTGTTTAACCTACATGCGAAAAAACTTGCTCATATAGATAAGATTTGCAGGGGACAAGCAGGTCTGAATCAGGTGACTTATCATATAGGCTTGAATGGCTTATCATTTATGTTGATCATTAACACTTGTAACGGGCTATGTACGACGTTTACTGTTTTATTTGAGTTCCCGATATTTCGGCGCTGATCACGGATAAACTGTTTATCTGGAATAATATTAATGAGCATGTCAAATGTACAATGTATGTCATGTAGTCAAACAATCATCATCGTTATCATTTCTGCCAAAAGACGTACACTGCTGGACATAGGCCTCCCCCAGGTGTCGCCACATTGACCGGTCCCGTGGGTCTCGCATCCAGCGGGTCCCCGCAACCTTCTGGTCATTGGTCCACCTAGTGCGATCGTCACTGCAGAACTCTTCGGCCCCATCGGCTGAAACACACAATACAGTTGAATACAAAAATATTTATTTCGTAAAAAAACATTTTGCAATACATCAACTGACGCTGCCCCAGTACCTAAGTTACTTTAGAACTTGTGTCGGAGCTGTCTCACTTTTCCCTTCCCCTAAAATCTATTCTTTATTTATTTATTTATGTACACACAAAATACAAAAAAAGGATAAAATATAAAAAAAACCGAAGCACAAAACACACAATCCATCCATCGCTTCCTTAGACTGTATCTCCCTCTCTTTCATTCATCATTCATCAAAATGTATACTTTGTTTAGTCTATAGGTAGAATAACTTAAGAATATAAAAATGTTTTAATGTAAATTTATTATTTCTAGAATGTTATTTACTGAAAGCAATAACCATTAGGTACCTTAAGTACCTGCTACATCGTCGAGATACCCAAGAGAAAAATAAGTTATCGAAGCGATGACACGAAAAATATTACTACGTTGTAACACGGTCGCTTGAATGCATCGCAACGGAAACACATTTTAAAAACATATTTATTTTCAGGTGGGAACACACTGCGAGGCGAAAGCGATGCGAGACTATTATATTCATTGAACCGCGAACATAACGTCACGGCTGTAATGAACGTAGCCTCATTCCGCCCGTTATGTTTAAGTACCATCTAATTGACACATTTAGTACTGCAGGGAGCAGCAGTGGCCCAGGAGTGGCGGCCCCGAATTACGAACAGTAGGTCGTGGGTTCGAACCCAGGCAGGCACATTACTTCATGTAATTTATTTCATCACCGCTGTTCTCAAACTGGTGAAGGAAAACAAAGTCAAAGTCTTTATTTGTGTAACATAGGTAGTGAATACAGTTCTTAAATTAATAATAGGTCGCTTTGTTATGCCAAAAGGCGTACAAATATAAGGTTGCATAGCATGCGAAATAATAACAGAAAAATGCATCATGCGAGAGGTAAACACAAATTATTTGTTAAGTATGACAAAATTAATAGAATTATGATAGAAACAAGTATTATAAAATGTCACAATATGAAGTAAATACTACAGTAAAAAAAAAAGTTATAATAATAATAAATGTCAAATAAATTACCATTAGTCTCAATATTCGACTAGAAATCGTTTAATGTGTTTATTTCCAGTCAAAATAAGAGTACATTAATTAATCATTTAGAAATTCATCAATCGTATAATAACATTTTTCAATTAATAACAGTTCAGTTCGGTTAACATCGTGAGAAAACCGGCATGTCTTAGAACCAAAACCTTCGTAGACATGCGACATCTACCAATCCGCACTGGGCCCGCGTGGTACATCATAGCCCATTCCCTCTCAAAAAGAGAGGAGGCCCAGCAGTGGGAACATTAGTAGGCTGTTGATGATAATTGACACATTCCAGACTCCCTTGATCCTATTGTAAAATTTTGATAGACAAACCCAATCGCTCTTTGCCCGTCCTGTGAATCTAACCAAAGAACCATGAGCTCAGCATTCTCGATTGCGCCAGTTGCGACCACTGGACCAACGAGGTTTTTCCCAACTTTTTAAGGTAGGCTTCCTGTCTGAATACCAGTTTTTATTAAGCAGTCCACACCAGCAATGATGTTGAATTGCCAATATATAGGGTGTAAATTATCAAACTAAGTACCCCTACGCAATTTTTTTTGCTGGGAAATGACTTATTTTTTTGGCGTCAAAAATCACATTTTACGGTAAAACTCAATGTAGCATCATCATTCGTAATTTAATTATACGCAGCCGTGGTTCGATGAGATCTTTTGAGCAATTTTAACACCCGAAGAAGTAAAATTCGTCACATTTTAAACTAAAATGATTGAAAGTGAAATCAGTTGTGAATTCCAATCAACTACACAAACAGAATACTCAATTTGCTGAAGTGTCCGTAATATTTGTTCCCACCCCTCCTCCCATAGATTGAACAATGCATTCGCTTGATGAATCACCACTCAGAACTCAAAGGGAATAATAACGGCACATTTACACTTAATCCCGTTTTCATTGAAGTCACTTGGATTGGATTGAAAACCGATTTTCATAATGAGCCTTTATGTTGCCATTGCTGGGACACAAGCCTCCTCTCTATGAGAAGGAATGGGCTATCGCCTCGCGCCTCGCGGCCGTTTTAGATGTCACATACCTTCGTTGTTTGGTTCTAGGACATGCCGATCTCCACATGTTTTCCTTCTCCGTTTGAGACCACTATTGATAAAATAAATTACACAAAGTAATACGCCTGCTTGGGTTCGAACACATGACTTAATGCTAAACGCCACCAATAGGCCACCGCTGCTACTACCGGAAACCGATTACCTACTTATGTAATGTTTGGTCCTTGTGAATAACATGGCAGGTGGTCGAATCTGTAGAAAGGCATTCTTACAAGGGATATTTTATCTCCACCGCTCTCAACGAAAATTCCATGGAGAAAATGCAAAATTCATGTGAACAAAATCACGCCCTCTAACGCCGCGTGGTGGAGTACGGCCGGCTTTCTCTCGCGGGGGGCATCCATAGGATCTAACAATATACATTATCGTCTGATTATGCATGCGGCTTCCAATTAACGAATAAAATTTAATCATAATAATTGTGACTTAATTCGGGAAGTGCTCTGTCTTAATTATTCCCAAGTAGTCAAGTGCTTCCGATAATTGATCGAGGGAACAACACGAAAATGGAAAAAGACTAAAGGTTAATTAAAAATTCTTAGTGTGAACGACAGGTTCCATCGATGTTAAAAGCCTCTTGTCTCATGATAAATTAAACTCGAGTGGCGTTTGAGGAAAGATTTTTAATTTGACTTTCGGATGTAAATTAACTAACAAAAAACACTTATTTCGTAGTGGGAATGGTAATTATTTTCCTGCGAGCTGAGGCATTCACAAAGTATAAAGTTGAACAAAAAGTATGGCTGTCTGTGGATCACAAACACACATTTTCAGTGCCACTTAGTAGTTGGCAACAACAGGCAATAAACTCTAACGCACTGTCTGCTACTGAAATAATTACATTTAAAACGCAAAACTTGTTTAAGTTAGTAACGAACACACAGGTTCAAAGTGCGGCTTTATAACACTGAACTAGGGATACCTAAAAAAAACACACTGTAATTACTAATTCTTATCATTGGTCGTCGTCACCGAGTCCAAATCAACACTGGCTCATGCATGCTTGATGATCAATTCACTCTATCAGTGAGCGGGGATCGAGTGGTCTAGTTTTAGATTATCTTTTTGCTCGACACGATAAGAAGTAGAAGGTTATGTCTTTGTTTCTTGTTCACAATAACAATTGTTCTAAACACATACATGCATACGTTTACTAGCATTTTTTTTTTAAACTTTACCCTTTTTTAAACTGGTACGTCCCTACGACAACCCTCGAGTTCAGTACCATTTTCTATAAATGTATATTTCCGAGGTAGCCTAGATTCGTCAAACTGCAATAAAAATGGAAATTGCGCAGCACACGGCTGACAAACTTTAACTAGTTTTATATCATTTTAAAACCAGTATCGTATCTACTGGTAGAACTATTTGAAAAATAAAAAATACTGGCCAATGGCAAGTCGAACTTGCACATGAAGGGTTCTGTATGATCGTAGTATCCCAGCCCCCTTTAATTTGTATTATTTCTTGTTAAAGTGGCAACAGAAAACAAATATTATTTTGTGATTCGTTGGTTTTTCATAGTGTTTGTATGAATAACAAAGTTATTTTTGCGGTTTTTTAAATGTACTATATCTCCAAAACTTTTTACTGTTTATCGTTTTTCAAACCAATTTTGTTGAAAGTTTTCATTGTGATCTACAGCATATATTTTTTTTGATTTTTCCCTCTTTAAGTTTCAAAGTTAGAGGGGGGAATAAAGTAGCAGTTACATATGGACGTACAGACAGACAGATAGACGGACAGACCGATTTTGCCATTTGGCTACGGGACCCTAATTAGAGTACAGGGTAGCTGACCAAAAAAAATCTAATTAGCCTGTCAGCTAGATTTTCAAAAACAATTGCACACATTTTTTTTTATTTTTTCACATAAACAAAAATGAAAACGATACAGTGTTTCGAAAACTCGTGTGACGTCACATCGCACAGCATTTTTGACGCGTTTCATCTTATATTTTTTATATTCATTTGATAAAACGAAAAACACTTACCCAATATTTTATTAATGATCTAACTGACGGACTAAACATAATCATATTTTGTTTAGTCGGGAAAAATCCTTAAGATTCCATCAGCCTGTAATGGTTACAAATTGGGTAGATTTTTAACTAACACCTAGTAAATCAAGTTCCATGATAATATAAGATAGCCTTCTGTCAGACATAGATCCTCCGTGGCTACTTTGGACATACCCCTGATATAAAAACCCAATAACACCTTGCCGACCTGCGAATGGGACCCAAGACCTCATGGGTGGCTACCCAGATCCAGACCACAGATCCCTGATCTGATAAGTAGGTATTTAACCAACTAGGCAGTTATTACAAGGAACCTCGTTATGACGAAGGTAATCACACTTGTGATTCGTTTTAATTAAGAACGAACATGACTTCTTAGAGTCCCCGCAGACTGCAGACTTTCTACTGGGCGATAGTTTATAGTCGGGATTGGTCTGCAAGATCGCACACTTTTTTATTCCGGGGTGGAATGAAATGACGGTTCTAAGCGACAGAAAAGGATAGCAGCATTTAAATACGGAACCCTAAAATGCGATTCCGTGCAGCTAGATGGGGCGTAACCTTTCGCGATTATATGTAGGTACCTATAAGTAACTGGTCGTCTGAATTCCATAAGTCTGGCGATTGGGTCTAATAGGGATCTTTACTGAATTAAAAAAAATATAATTCCAATTAGTCCGTCTTTTAGATTATCGAAAAATATTGGAAACGTATTTTTTGTTTTATCAAATATACATATAAAAATTGACGAAGATACAACGCGTCAAAGATTTGAGTGGGGGGTTGTGACGTCACTCACCGGTAAAGAATGTCATACTAATGTCCTAGAAAATGACATCACACGAGTTTTCAATGCACATTTTCGTCTTCATTGTTTGTTTACGTGGTAAAAGAAAAAATACGTGTCCAATATTTTTTGGAAATCTATCTGACGGACTAATTAGATTTTTAACTAACCTAATAACTACCCTATTAACCTCAAAATATTAACACAGTTATTAGGTTGTACAGATAGAGGTCAGACGGCGTTACACGTAAAATATCGAGAATATTCAGCCATTTCTACTCAGACTACCCTACCCGTCCCTAACTTAGTTGGGAAAACGGTTAAGCCGAAGATTAACATAATTTAAAAGGACCGAAAAACAGCATGGCGTCACATCTAAGGGTCCATTAAATCTCTGAAAATGCTTAGTCATTAAACTGTCCTCTTAATAATGTTCGGGCTTCCCACAAAAATTGGTTCCTTATTATATGCTGACAGCTAATACTCTATAGAAAAGGCCCCTTTGTTTCCCAAGAGAAAAAGGCTCCTTGAGTGAACAACCAGGAACATAGACCATTAGACTTTATAATACATGGTAAACACACCTATACTGCTCACGTTATAAGAACGAGAATAGTTTGCAGAAAGTTTTGTCATTATCAAACTGTGCGAAGACTGTTCCTGGCTTCAAAAGATACCCGTTAAACAGGTTATTATTGCGGTAAATTGTGTTTGATAAAAGTCTAAAGATTTTTGTTGAGTAGAAGATATAAAAGTGCATTTAGCGAGTTCTAAAACGAAAACTAGTTCCATTTAAAGCTGATTTTCCCCCATTTATAGAGGAGACTTGTTTCTCAACAGTACAAAGATTTTGGGCATATTATGCTATCATTTATACTATTTCTGTTTGATAGGAATAGGGTGGTTAACAAAAAATATCTAATTAGTCCGTCAGATAGATTACTAAAAAATTTTGGACACATATTTTTTCTTTATTCACGTAAACAAACAATGAATACGATACAGTGCTTTGAAAACTCGTGTGACGTCATATTCTAAGACATTACTACACTAGTATGACATTTTATATCGGTGAGTGACGTCACAAACTCCCACTTAAATTTTGACACGTTTTATCTTCGTCAATTTTTAATGATTTGATCAAACAAAAAATACGTATCCTATAATTTTCTACAATCTAACAGACGGAGAAATTAGAATCATATTTTTTGTAGTCAGTAAACATCTCTATTATATAACCTAGCACTCAATAAGTGGTTTGTGGGATTCAGCTAAGCAGAGCACAGGTGGATCCAGTTAGATTGGAAGCCCTAACATAATTGAGTAAAAGCTAGGCAGATGATGAATCAACACGTTTTGAACGTCTGCTACTTACCTATACAGAAAACGTACAAAAACGCCCATCTTTCCTGACTCCCTAGTATTTAATCTGAGGAAAAGTGACCTCTAACAAATATCTGATCAATTGGAACAAAGTGTGAAACAAGAAAAATAAAAGGAACAAACCGGCCCCAGAACATTCAATTCATCGACACCTTTCTATCATCAATCAACGTTACAAAGATTTCTATAAAAAGTCATGGGAATAATCCCATAGGATCCCGAGTAATGTGCTCAATCATTGGCAAATACTCCAGTGTTTTCATAATAAAACGGTTTTGTGGATGGGAAAGTGAATTAATCTGATAATAAAGAAAAGCGTTGGAATCTTTGTTCTGAAAAAATAAATTTGGCCGTAGCAAATACTTTTTCAGCAAAAAAAATTAAAGACTTACGATTCGTCGGCATGGTTGGTGCAGTGGCTCACGCAGTTGACTGCTGCGCTGCGTGACGCGGGTTCGATCTCCGCATGAAACAAACATCTGTATGGCCTACAGATAGTTGTTTCGGGTCTGGGTATTGTCATGTATGTGACTTAAAACGTTTGTGAACGCACCCACGATATAGGAGAAATACCTAAGGTGGTTTCTAAAGAAAAGAAAAACATCTCTATCAGGAACGAGGACTTTGGATTGAAATCAACCTGCACTGGACAGTGAATGTGATGCTGTTGCTCAAATAATGGGGCACTTAATATCGTGTCCGGCGTGTCCTGTTGCTTGTTCACTGCACCGACTGTAAAAAACTAGGAACTCAACTCTGGGCTGAAACAATTTATATTATCATCGAAACGCTAAGAAGAAGCTCGTGGCTTAATAATAACTGCTACTCCGGTCGATATTTAGGTTAAGACGCGCTTGCCAAAGTTAGTCTGTGGATGGGTGACCACCCATTACATTCCGAGTTTCCTCCGTGCCTCGGAAGGCAAAGCTGTTGGTCCCGACTGCCATATAGGTATGGATCTTTGGCTGCCGTAACAGGTAGTCAGTGACCTGAAAGTCTGACAACCAGTCTTACCAAAGAATATCGTATTACCCAGTATCAACTGGGTTGTGGAGGTCAGATAGGTTGTCGCTCCATGTAAAATACTGATATTCAGCTGCATCCGGTTAGACTGGTAGCCGACCCCAATATAGTTGGGGAAAGGCTAGGCAGATGATGGCGCTAAGAAGAAGAAGAACAAGGAACTCTTTCGGAGGACAACATTTTAACATCACGTCATGATATGATGACTGAAATCCCTGAAGTTTTAAATATAGATGTACCCAGACCCTTTAGTACACCCACAACGCCAGTTAAGTTAGTGACATCAATCGGGCACAAATCCACATTCCGTGTGTCCAGAACCATGCATGTAAGAAACCAGCTCACCAAGTGTTTAGTTCAACCTGTCTAACAAACTCCTTCAAGAGTTGTATTTTGCTAACTAGATGTAGCAGTGGTGGCCTTGTGGTGGCGGCCCTGACTTACGAACAGTGGACGTGGGTCCAAACCCAGGTAGATGCATCATCATCATCATTTCAGCCAAAAAACGTTCACTGCTGGACATAGGCCTCCCCCAGATGTCGCCACATTGGCCGGTCCCGTGCGTCTCGAACCCAGCGGGTCATTACTTTGTGTAATTTATTTCATCACCACTGCTCTCAAAACGGTGAAGAAAAACATCGTGAGAAAACCGGCTTGTCTTAGAACCAAAAAATGCGACGACATATTGTGATATCTACTAACCCTCACTGGGCCCGCACGGTGGATTATAGCCCATCCCTCGCCTATAGAGGAGGCCTGAGTCCTTGCAGTGGGAACATTATAGGCTGATGATGAAGATAATGATAAGATGGCGTTGATGACGCTTTTTAGATTCTCCGCCATTTAGTTAGGCTCCCTGCCTTTAGGGTTCAAGATCAGAGCAAAAATACGAGGTCAAATAATTCATACTTTGATACGAATAAATCAGTACACTGTAGCCAATTGTTTCATTCAAAATTTAACCTTACTAGTAGGTATTTAAACAAAGTACAAATTACACAAATAACGGGTGACCATCGTCGGCGTTCTGTACTAAACTATTGAGAAATTCGTGAAAAGTTGACCATAAACACTAGACGAACGACGCAAGCAATAATATTTATTTTACAAAAAGTCACTTTCCTGTTCTGTTCCCAAAAATTTCACCGATGAAATTCCCAAGGCATTTTACTGAATCATCTGAAATGACTTTTCTCCTAAGTGGTCCACAGTTTGATTAATGCTGCTGGACCCATGTAGCCCAATTTTCTTACATAGCGATATTGACCAAGAGCAGTTTGTCCTTTCGCACACCCTAAGAGACCCTTTTTATCTCTGTCGAAATGGTTGGATTGACGCATTTAATAAGGGCAATCTGTGTTTTTATAAATGACCTAAAAATATGTGTTTATTGAAAAACCTTTAAGATTTTCAGGCTGTTAGACCGTGTTCTAATGTTTAAGCGAACTACGAACGTCGCAGCGTCGCGTGAATTCCATACGCGATCGCCGCCGCGTAAGCATCGCAACAACGCGTTCGACTTCGCCAAAGACGATAAAGGCATACCTACTAAAGTAACTACACAACGATTTAAGTGAGTCGTCGTAACACTGGTCAGTTCCCCTTACCAATCAGTTTATTTAATTCGACCGTTTCGTTGATTAGTCAGTTTCGCTAATTGAATATTGTGTGAATTCGACTGTTACTATTATTTTAAAACAAGACAAAAATATATGACACAGATATAAATCCAGACATCTTTTTTAATTTATGATTTTTTCTGACTGACAGCCCTATTATACTTATTTATTTACCTAAAGGGTAAAATTAGTTCAGATGAAGATTTACCAATAAAACATCGTCCACTATACAAATTCCAAAATTCTATTGTTTGTTCTTCTAACAAAGGTGTACCTACCTACAATAAATTAATCGTGTGTACTTTTATTATGGTATTTGTGTATGTGATTTTATGTTTTGTAATGCAGTAAATAGATACGATACAGGAGAAATACCTAGTATTGGGCAACGAGTTTAAAAAAAGCTAGTTGTTGATATTGTGGCGCCATCTGTGTCGTCAGCGGTTAACTACAGTACCGACATGTTGGGTTTACATGCAGTTAAAACGAGACGCTATGTGGTCTCGAATATTTCTTGTAGAGTAGGTATGACTCTGCATGTTGCATGAAAGAAAATCGACTTTATGTGGATCGCATAATAGGGATGTTTACTGACTTAAAAAAAATTGATTCTAATTAGTCCATCTGTTATATTATCGAAAAATATTGGATATGTATTTTTTGTTTTATCAAATCTATAAAAATAATGACGAAGATAAACCGCGTCAAAAATTTGAGCACCACTCAAATTTTTGACGCGTTTTATCTTCGTCATTGTGGCGTCACTGACCGCTAAAAAATGACATACACGAATTTTCAAATCACTGTATCGTCTTCATTTTTTGTTTACGTGAAAAAAGAAAAAATACGTGACCATTATTTTTTGAAAATCTATCTGATGGACTAATTAGATTTTTTTGGTGAAATGCCTATTGCAGTAGCGTTCATCAATGAAAGAGTGTAGATAATAGTGAAGAATATAATCTCTAAAAAAAGAGAAACAACCGCAAGCTGCTAAACTCCAAGCTCTTATGGAGATTATTTTTTGGAAAACCCAGTAACACTTTTATCCACTTTTAACGGTGGCTTTCTGAATGACGTAGGTATTGCACTCGTAGTTTTTCGTAGTTTTGTTTTATGAATTGTTCTTATGACATTCAAAAGTGCCAGTAATGGTTTAATTGAAATAAATGCTTTGAGTTTGAGTTTGATCCGACTTGGAAATTGAACCCCAGACTCCTTGCTCAGCAGTCACGCTTGACACCGCAATTTTACAGAGTGTCCAAAGTCAGTCCACGATCCCTTAATTATAATTAAAGTACTCTTTCTTGAGTGGTTTCCTAACTGGATAAGTGCCTCCTTTCACTGACTTCTCCAAAGTTCGGTTGAACTGGTCTTAAATACATTAAGACAAACATAAACTTAAGTTTGTAGGTCAATCTATTTGGCCTTTCACTGTAATTTGACCAAGTTGAAGTAAGACAACGAAAAAACCGGCCAAGACCGAGTCGGACTCGCGCACCGAAGGTTCCGTACAAGGTAGTAAGTTTAACCAGTTTAACTATCTTGTACACCTTTGTCCTTTCTGGTGTGTGTGTGCACCTTTTTATCGAAGTTTTACAAGAGTGCACATGTATAAGCCATGTGGAATAAAGTATTTTGATATAAAATTATTTAAAAAAACATGTTTTATGATGTAACTAGAAATTTATGGTTTTTGCATTTTTTCCTTTATCTGTGCTATAAGACGTTGCTTCGTACCAAATTACAAGATCTTGGGTTCACGGCTAGTACCCTGTAGGTTTTGATTCCCTTGCGAGTGTCTAAAATTTTCAGGATAAACGGCTGTATCTTTTCATTGCGTTGACTTAGTAAATTTATTTTTTACAGCTCCAAGGGACAGTAGATTTAAGTATTGGATATGAATTTCAGCTCGATCCACACGTACCTGAGAAAAAGGGTCTTGACAGACAGACAGACGGACAACAAAGTGATCCTTTATGGGTACCTACCGTTTTTCCGTTTGGTACTGAACCCTAAAACAAAAAAAAGCTGGTATGGTTTAAATTCAATCAACCGACATAAAAGTATCGTATTACTACTGGAAATAAAGCCCTTGTAAAGTTGGTTTTTAGCACTTACACGAGTGTGTGGTGTGTACGTAGCGATTTTAAAATCACAGAGTCCTCGTTGGTAGAGTGATCGCTACCATGCCGCTTAGCATTAGGTCCTGGATTTTAATCCCAGGTCCAGCAAAGTCCCTTCGGGGCTGCGGGTTGTACACAAGTTACCGTGGCCTCGACATATAGGGCTAAGAAGGAACATGGGTGGTTTTTAGTCAGTAGAAATCTGACAATCCCTTTCGCTCTGCCCAAGAGCGGGAGGGGTTATTTGATGATTTTCCACCTGCCAAAAAAAAAGGTCCAGCAAAGTGATATTAGGTTTTTCCACCAAGAATTTCTCAGTTGCAGCCACAAAGTTTTGATTTAAGCCCGGTTGATGGCAATTGGTTTGTCCGTCGTCGTTACAGTGGACTAAAATGTAACTGGTGATATGTGGGTATACTTGTTAGACACTCCTACCTGCAAGGGTTACTTCGGGGATTACAAGCGCGATTTTATGTTTTTGTGTTTAAAATAACAGGTTAAAACGGTCACCGTACGTGGTTATAACTCCTATAGTATGTTCACCGAGGCGTATCTGCAACGGCCAAATATTCTAGACGCGCCGTGCATGGCACGCGATGGTCTTGGTCGCTCACGGAACGCCCATGACCATTTTACGAATGTCGACACATTTCATATTATTTTCCTATTATGATCTATTTTCCTATGATGGTCCCAGGCGCAGTTAATATTATGGAAGGTCAAATTTCCGCTTTTTGACACAATTCATATTATGATCTGTTAAAGTGGGAATTTTAGACCCATGACCACCTCAATATTGCATACCACTCCACTTTCAGCAACTCTTACCCTACCCCCCAAACTCCTTCGAATTTCCAGGTGTAAAATAAAATTGCATATCATCTGATTCTTAGATACCAAATCTTAAAACTCCTAAAGTGTACCTATAGTTATCAAGTAACGTTTCTAGGAACTGAGAAACATTTTTCTCCCATCATTTAAAATTTTCTTGCCCTTCAGCTGAAAATACATAGATTACTTCAAAATGACATTGTCATGGACGAAGGATGGCATCGTAACGAGATTTTTCCCAACTTTTCATTTTCGTCTCAGTGATTGAAAAGTGATTTCGTAAAGCGACTTATTATTTCGAAATTATTATTACTAGGGAATTTCGAAACTTGATTATTTTGTGGTTTTTACATTCCATTTTTTTGTATAAAATATCTTAAAGGTAAGTTAAGTAAGCATAATAATATCCTAAGACAACACAAAAAACTCAAAAGGGACTTTTGTTGTCATAACTGACTAACGATCAAAATAATGACTATTATAAATGAACACCAAAAACGAGATATAGATATGTAACCATGTTTACTATTTGTTTTGATTTCTCGGCATTTCTTGCTGATCACGGTGCTTGCCACCGCGAGGTTGTTTTAATAGCATGTAGGTACTGACCAACTGCAGGGATAGGCCTCCTCTAATTCCTTCCATGTGCTCTTTTATGAAATTTTGGGCACTTAAAACACATAGGTAGTCAACCTAATATTCCCTTTAAGGGGCTATTTCTGGACTGCTCACCCTGACACCTTTTCATCCATAATCAATTCCATCGGCCATAAAAGTCAGCACAAATTCTAAAAGATAAAAGGATACCAAGTCTAATCTATAACTTTTTAAATCGTCACCCTAAAACAAAGGGTAACTAACTAACTTACTTACGCATACAATTATCGACTTCAAAGAACTTTCTGGTGACTAAAGTCTGGATTCTTTTAGTCATCGAAAAGTTCTAGTTGTTCAGACTTTTAGGTACAAACGTTTGATTATAAAGAAGTCTAGAGACTGAATACTTAAATAGTAAACGTCAGAACCCCTGGACCAAAAGAGATATTTGATGTTTAGAAAATACCTTTATCTTGTGTAGTGGTCAGATATTCTGACATCGGGATGTCTGGACCATTTTTATAAGCCGTAATAGATTTGAGAGCAGCGGTGGACTTACAAACAGTAGGTCGTTCGAATCCAGTCACCGCTGCTCTCAAAATGGTGAAGTTAAACATCGTGAGGAAACTGGCATGTTCTAGATTCAAAAAATTCGAAGACATGTGACGAGCTTAGCGACAAAAAAATGAGCACGAAATTGTTCCAGCCATTTGCAAACCAAAGTTATAATCCTGCGTAAATTGCTCTAGATTGCTATCTTGGAAGATGATGGAGTTTACAGGTTTAAGAGGTGTAAAGATTAATGAAGGCTACTAAACATGAGGTCATAAGTTTAATTCTCAGGCCGGGCACATTGTTATTAACACTTTGTGTAGTACGTTTCCGTAGGTTATTTTCCACCTAGACTCAAGCGAAGCCGCATAGGTTAATTTAGTGATAACTTAATTATAAAGGAAAACAGTAGATCATATACCAACCACAACAATTAATTAATTCCTCTGAATTACGTCATGTTATTAGTTACTCCAAACTTTGTTTGCCAGCCTTTAGAAACCAAATTACTTTACATAGCAATGCCAATATATGTCAATTATATCGTAAGTCTTCAAGCCCCATCCACGTCCTCTCAATATGCGATTTGCGACAAGCCCCACACGCGTGCATCACTTAAGGTGGATTTACATTGGTCAAGTGTTGTGTTTAGCTAAGTAGATAAGTAAAGTGAGAAATAACTGCGGTGTAAGCCGATCGGACTGTAGCAAAAAGAAAACAATGTCTTGGTACAGTCAGCATCATAAATAGATTAACACTATACAAACTTACTAAGCAGGTTTCTTAATGAAAACTTGTTAGAAATTACTCGTTACTAACAAGTCATTGAAAAGTAAGGAATATTTTAAAGAATAATCATCTGAACCATTAAAAATAATATCTGGAATCCTGTACATTAAATATTAACGTTCCGAAATGTTAAGCTACTTCTGATGCTGCCCGTACTTGCCACTCATCACTGTACTTCTAGTCGCTACTGGCTACTGTCCTTAACTTGCAGACTCAACTACTCCGCCAAACCCAATAACGTATTATATATAGACACGTCATGAACTAACATGGCGGCGCTTCAAAACGGCGAAAATATTATATAACTACTTTTACGCATAAAGAAAGGGAAAGAAAATATGACACCGTACAGCGGGATGCCTGTTGTCTTTAAGTTTCGCGCAGGTTTACACACACGATTTAAATTAAGAATAAACGTAGCGTCGCGCGAGAGGTTGGTGCGTAACTAAGCGCGATGTGGTCAATTGGCTTCATTTCATGTTGTCATTTTTGAGAGCGTACAACGTATCTATAGTTTTAATATATCATTGGCCAAACCCTTCATTTTCTGCTAAGCCTTTTCTTAATAATGTTGGGGCTTAGCCACCACTGCTCTACAACTCAGATCAGCAGCTCTGGTGCTCCACTGATACTTGATGCTTCTTCATGGCGTTCTCATTGATACAGAAGTCAGCTGCTAGTTGCCATTAACAAGGTGGCATGCGACTACGACTGTCCTCTATAATAATGTTACTTAATATTAAGTTATTTACTAAAAATAATTTAAGGTGTATTTTCTTGTTTTCTTCTTTAAGCCCGTGGTTTTAATAGTCTGAGATTTTTTGCGTCGTCGATCTTTATTGTTTTAAACTTTTTTTTTATTTGAATTTTATTTTTGTATTTTATTAATAAATACGTAATAATATATTGCTTTCAACTTAGTGTTAGCTCGTTATTTACACAAAACGAGTAAATAGCACAGACTAGACAGCGAGAACTGTTTGACCACATTCTAAATGTACTCGTATATATTGACTAATATAATATACATATTTGTAATGTGCTCGCCAAGACCTTTCATTTCATACCAAACATGTTATGATTATCTCAATTTATTTTTTTCGATGTAATAATCTGGCATTTCCGTTATATTTTTTTCTTTCTTATAAAACGTTTAAAGCCTATGTCACCCTTGCTATTCTTGCGAATCTATTGACACCTCATTTATTAAAATACGTTCAGTAGATTAGGCGCTATGGTGGAACTGAGACTGCCAAAATCATTACCCTTCCTTTTGACTTCGCCGTAGTCGGGTAAAAAGTCGAACCTATACAAACTGCAAATGATTTTATTACCATAGTCTATTAATAACTATCGTTTCCATGTTCGAATGTCTCCCATAATATGTTTTCAGTAACATACCTAACTTTGATTGACAGCCTTTACATAATTATGCCAATCAAGTATCAATAGTACAGTACAGCCCTTAGGCCTAATTAATCAGATGAAGGGTAACCCTTGCGTGTCTCTTAGTAATTAATTGTCGGCCGCATATTCATGAATCGTTTGATGATCTTGATTTGAAATTATGAGCCTAATTGCTAGATAATTGACTCCGTTGAGGGCAGTTGTCTTGGTCGCTCTAGGGTATTATTAGCTTGTGTTTGCTCTTGTGGTCAGGGTGTAATTGTATTTGGAGATGGAGTGATTTGAACCTTGGAAGCATGAAGGATGTGAGTGTATTTTAGTATATGTAATTATATGAAACTCGACCAGGACTACACGGTTGGCGCAGTGGCTGAGCGATTGGATTGCTGCGCTGTGTGTCGCTGGTTCGATCCTCGCACGGAACAAATATTTGTATGGCCTACAGATAGTTGTTCCGGGTCTGGGTATTTATGTATGTAAATTTAAAAGTTTGTGAACGCCCCTACGATACAGGAGAAATTCCTAGTGTGGGGGACAACGTTTTAAAAAAAAACAAAAAAAAAAATTTATGTATTTATTATTAGATTTATAAGGTTTTTTTTTTGAGTGCTGTTTGATATCCGTCGGGGCTGCTGGTTGTTCGAAGGAGATACCACGGCCTCGACACAAAGGGCTAAGAAGGAACATGGGAAGTTTTAGTCAGTCGAAGTCTGGCACTCCCTATCTCTCTGCCTAAAGCGGGAGGAGTCATTTGATGATTTCCCATCCATAAAAAACGGCCGTTTGATGACGTATGAAGTTTGCTTAAGTTGAAGTATGCTCATATTCAACGAACTGGATCTGCTGCGTTTTATCCATCTTATACAGATGCAGGTGAGTTAAAACCGCTCACACAACTGCATACCGCAGCGGTAAACCGCCGACTGCGTCTTTCATCTAGTGAACTTAAGCGCGACTGCTGTGCTTACGGTCCTGGTTCAATTCCCACGTCAGGCAAAGTGTTATGCCTGTCGGGGCCGCGGGTAGTCCAACGGTTATCGCGGCCTCGACATAGAGGGCGAAGAAGGAACATGGGTGGTTTTTAGTCAGTAGAAGTCTGACACTCCCTTTCGCTCTGCCCAAGAGCGGGAGGGGTTATTCGATGATTTTACACCCACCAAAAAAAAAAAAAAAAAGGCAAAGTGTTATTGGGTTTTCCCATCAGGAACTTCTCAGTATCAGGCAGTGCGCCCGGTTGATGGCAATAGGCTCGCCCCTTATTACATGGGACTTAGACATAGCTGCCGAAATGTGGGTGTACTATTGGCCAATGGGCATACCTCTGCTTACCCTTTGGAGATTACAGGCGTAATCGACATATTTTTAGGGTTCCAAAGGGTAAAAACGGGACCCTACTACTAAGACTTCGCTGTCTGTCCGTCCGGCTGTCTGTCACCAGGCTGTATCTAGAGAACCGCGATAGCGACAGTTGAAATTTTCACAAATTATGTCCGCCCTCTGTCAATCGCTCCTATCATATTGTGTTTCTGCCTGGGGTGGTGCTCCTAAGACCACTTTGCTCAAATTGGAGAGGGCCCAAAGAGCCGTGTTAAAGGTTAGCACATTTCGTCCTATACTTTTCCCAACCGAAGAATTATATAAACATTGCAAAGTACACTCTGTCAGACAACTCTTTATTCTTATTACAGTCCTACTACAACACAAATATACCCCTTATGTCACCATCACTAAAAGACGCAAAGACATTGTTTGTCAGCACTATAGATATAAGTACTCATTTACGAGCGGTTTCTTTGTTTCCAAGGGCCACAATTATATAAGAACCAATTGAATAAGAGATTGAGAATTTACTCCCTTCCGATCTCGGCCGTCAAGAAATCTGTGACAAACTTCCTACTTACAAATAACTACTTAGATACAGAACGCTTGCTATTGTCTGATAATAACCCATCCTAAACCCTCTCATCGAGAATAAAACACACCTTCTGCTCTGACACAACACACACTATCATCGTTACACACACACACATACACACACACACCCACGAATTATCCAAATGTCATGAAAATCAAATAATAACAAATAATAAATCAATCAATGAATGAATCAATTATATTTTCTAAATTCTAATAATATGTTTTTTATGTTTATCTTTAAGTTAATTTTATGATAACTTTAGTTTTAAACACTTGTTTTGTCTGCAATTCTTATGTGAAACTGTTTACCTATGGGCTTGTACCACTGCCCTTAATACAAGTTATTTCATTTTTATTCAGTAGAAGTCTGACACTCCCTTTCGCTCTGCCCAAGAGCGGGAGGAGTTATTCGATGATTTTACACCCACCAAAAAAAAAAAAAGGTAACATAAGGTAAGGGTGCTGGTTGCAACACTTACCTGTTTTGTTAACTAGCATTAAGTTAACTGCATCTATAGAAATTACTATTTGATTTGATGTTAACGTTGTAATTTTGATTAAACAAATTATTATTATTATTATTTCTTTTATTCATTTTATAACATATTAAATACATTTTTAAATATTAATTACAAAAAGGTATATAAAAACATTTAAAAATATAAAAAATAGTGGTCCACTAGCATTGGGAACAGATTCCGAACTACCGGTGGTCAGGGTTCTTGAGAGAGGAACCTCCTGACAATGCGCGCCGTGTCTAGAAGTACTGCCTTCTGAATCAAGCCCTTGATCCAGCTAACAAGCGAGAGCCTCCTTAGATGTTCGTCGAGGCTCTTGGCTATTAAGCCATTGGCAGACACGACTATCGGCACAATGACTGCTGTATTCACGTGCCACATGTCGACAACCTTGATTATTATTATTATTATTATTATGTATTTATGTTGCCGCTATAACAACAAATACTAAAAACAAAATTAAATATTATATGCATTTATGGGATATGATAATTATGATGAAATAAATATTTAATTTTCCCATACAACAATTACGATTTTCATAGATAATGGTACGGAACCTTTCGTGCGCAAGTCCGACTCGCACTTGGCGGGTTCTTTTATTTGGAGAGTGGGAAAGCATCAAATGACTCCTCCCGCTCTGGGCAGCGGTGGGGAGTGTCAGACTTCTACTGACTAGAAACCACCCATGTTACTTCTTAGCCGTTTGTGCCGAGGCCGCGGTATCTTTTTCGAACAACCCGCCGCAGCCCAGCAGGTGAGCCTTATAAAGCATTTTTTTGTACATCGTCCCACAAAAGAAATAATTATCGTAGTCGCAAATATTCATAATCACTACTTAATGTTTTTTATTTTTGGATTTTTCAATCATCTTAATTTATTAAAAAGTGACACTTTCTCAGGCCCATAAACAGAAAATAAAAACATGAATTCAGATAGGTAAGTTAAGGTGTTCTGATGTACAAAATATCAGGTACTACCCAAATAAACAAAACCCTAATATTACTAAAGCAAGTTCCAAGGTTGGGGTTCAATCCCACCCCAAGTATTTGCTTGGGGCACATTTGGCACTTAATTAGGCCGTACTAGTATTATTTGTTGCAAACCATTTGATTTATTTGAGCGTAACACACCCATGTAACACACCATGAGCCATCCTAATCAATATCCTAATAAATATTGATTTTAGTAAAACGATATTGTTCTAGTAACATAATTTCCTTGCTTTTGGGGATATTAAGATCAGGATGATACACTGACTAGTTACCTCGGCTTCGACATAATTATAGGGCTAAGAAGGAACATGAGTGATTTTTATTCAGTAGAAGTCTGACACTCCCTTTCGCTCTGCCCAAGAGCGGGTTATTTGATGATTTTCCAACCGCCAAAAAAAAAGGTTATTATTTTTTTACATAATTATTATTATTTGGGACGAATATCGACTACTGAATACCGTCTTATCGTATACTACTCCCGCGTGGATGTTGAAAATTGACAAATTATATATTCTAAAACCTTCCTTGAGAACCACTCTATCTAAAAACAGCATAAAAGTCGGTGCAGTAGTTTTTGACTTTATCGCGGGACTTTGTTTTATAATAATAGGCATGACGAAAGATTTTGAAATCCTCTTCCGTAATGTGGGTACATCTTTTTTATTTACGAAAAAACCTTTATTTCAGTAATAAAGTAAAGTTTAACGAAGATATAAGCCATTTTTGAAAAAAAAATTAAATAGAGCGCGAAAACAGCTCGCAGTGTCATGGCGTCGGGTCTGACGTCACGCCTATGTAAACATGGAAATGTCAAAGCGCAGCTAGAGGAAACTAAAACAAACATTACCATAATTCGTGTGTTAAAAATGAATAACAAAGTTTATAAGTGGTGTGCGGTGCCTCAGTGTAAAAACACATCAATAGCAATAGTTTTAGCATTACATTGAATGCCAAAAATGTTGTCCTCTGGACCTGCATAGCTGACCCGGTGATTATGATAGTAGGTTGTTACTATGAGAAAAGATACATGCTTTGTAGTTACAGAAATTTACTCCTTTTGTTGGTTATTAACTCAGTAGCAAACTTTTATTACAAGTTGCGAAGGAGCTAACCTCAAAAATAAACTGACAAGTTTATTGTAAAAATAACATATGAAAGTGAAAATAAACTAAACTCCTACAAGCTCAAAACGAGTTTGTTGTATTTTTGTAGTGTTAGATACTTACAAAATTTACTTACAGGGAGGTTTTCACATTTCGGAACGCGGACGAGCAAAATTCTTTATTTGACCCAAGGAAATCGCCCAACATCAGTAAATCTATCCTCGGCAAATTTGAACTGTTTGCTTTTACAAAGCCTGATTCCATTGCTAAAGATGTTCACAAAGTATTGTAGTAACAAAAAAAATATCCAAATGCGTAATCGGCAACAAAACAACACAGTGAGCTAGTGACAGCTAGTGATGTTTACATTGGCGTGACGTAGTGCGCTATGATTGGTGTTTCAATCAAAATGGCCGATATCAGTATTTTAATCTTTTATTTTATTAAAAATCTTACTAATCTTAATTTTTTAAATAAAACTAAATCAGTGTTTTAAATCCTTCTCGTATGTAATTTCCCCTAATATCATTAAATCATTGATTCTTTGACTATGTCGTCACGCCTATTATGTAGTGATAACTACCGTAATAAGTCACATAATGCACATTACGCTCAAAACCACCAGCCATGCAACAGATGGATAGTCCAGCCTAAGTAATAAGGTGTCGTTGTCACCCACTGGGTACGGAATCCTCACAATCGATAAAAGAAGTGTGACTTCAATACACCCGCTGTCGCTAACTTTTCGAACGTGTCGATTCGAAACGAAATGGAAAATTGAATTTACGTTATTCACACGGAAGAAACGCGATAAGCATTTTATTCGGAAAGCGTTTTGCTCATAACAAGTGACAAATTCGCATGAGCTCGTTACCTTAGTTCAATATTCAGGTGACTGAATTAACAGTGATTTTGACCGACTGTGGCGAAGCCCAAAAGGAGGGTTATTACCCGACTGCGTCGAAGCCCAAAAGGAAGAATATTACCTGACTGCGGCGAAGCCCAAAACGAGGGTTATGTGTTTGGCGTGTATGTATTTATGTATGTCCGTTTCTTTGTTCCCTCATAACTCCTAAACGGACGAAGGGATTTGAATGATATACGTGGTTAGATTCGTCTTGATGCCGCGAGTGTAGGCTACATTAAAATTAAAGAAACAAAGATAATTACTGGTTTTGGAGGCCAAACCGTGGATTTGAAAAAATAAAAATAAACCATTACCATCGAGTAGGGTATCAAAATGAAGGGTTTTAAAAGGAGATTACAAAAATATATGATACCTATATGTTTAAAATAAATTCAAAGTCACAAATTCTATAAACAAACACAAAAGTTACATCATCTGCGAAGTATTTTACGAGACGCGAAAAAACTAAACAACCCGACTGAAAATCAAAAAACAAGCACATTTTAAATTAAACAAAACTTGGAAGCAGGCGGGGTTCATTTGAATATTAAATTATGAAATGAAAATAGAATGTACGCCGCCTGCTTCCAAGTTTTGTTTAATTTGTAATAAAGTTGTATAAAATGTGCTTGTTTTTTGCTTTTCAGTCTTTTCAGTCGGGTTTTTTAGTTATTTAACTACTTTTTTTTAATATTTAGAACAAATTATTACTTATTAATTTCTTGTTGTCGCTATCGACAATAAGAAATACTACAACGAAGGTGAGGGTTTGCTAGAATAGGCAATTTAATTTACGATACGTCTCGCGTACGTAGATTATCTTTCTAGGGTTAAAGATGACAATGATTACACTTGACAGATGGTAGACAATACTTGCCACTTTTTATTTTCCGAGGCAATGATACAAAACTGTACTGCCAAAGCTGACGTAATTTGAAGGGCAAACAAGGTCAATCGTATTTTATTAAAAATATCAGTAAGATATGAATATTTTTCATAATTAATTAGTCCGTAATGATCTCGTAATGTCTCGAAATGGTTTTCGTTTACAACATTTAAAAAAATATGAACAATGCCCATTATTGAACATTTACGAACAAATTGTTTACGCATTAACCCCAATTCAAAATGCGACTGTGGCGCGGCCAGGAAGTATCACGCAATGATGAGTTAAGAGGATGTCTGTAAGTGGCGTTAGTGACTGAAAAAATGTTTGGTAATCGGTTGTCGTGGTAATGGCATGTGATGAGGAGGTATGAAAAAATGCCGTGAGGAAAGTTTTGATAGATATTATGGATTGGTATAAGAGTAGAGGAACCAAAGAAAATATGGATAGACTGTGTGAAGGATGAAATGGCAAGAAAAGTATGTCTGATGGCAGAGACATAATTCCAAATGAATTGGGACAAGGGTTATAAAAATCACTGTTCGTACTCGCAGACCCACCCGATTGCAATGAAATTTCGACCAGTACTTCACTTATAGTTAACTTAAGCTGATATTATGATTCCACCTTCATTGCAGCAAGGAGGAACGACTGTCAGCGGCACAACACAGGCGACGATCACAACCTTCACGTGATAATTTTGGACGCGATAGGTAGGGTCGTGCACTCGTGCGAAGCAGGAGTGGGTCCTCTAAGACGCAACAGTTCATAATTTAGTTGAACAAAACACTGTTCATCATCTTCCTGTGCTTGTCTTATGTTACTGGGGGTCGGTGAAACTCGTTTCTTTTCCTTTTTCCTCTGTTAACCGTCACGCATCACGCTATTATTTACTCCTTTTCCTTTCATATAATTCCTCACAAAATCCATCCATGGTTTTCTTGGTTTTCCTCTCCCTCTTTATCTAGTTTGAAGGCTGTCAAAATATTTATTAAAAGTTCGAGGTAAAAACACATCTAAGTAACAAATACAAGTGTTGCTTCTGAATCGTTTTATACTATTTTTTTGTTAAAAAACGTTGCCCCACACTAGGAATTTCTCCTGTATCGTGGGTGCGTTTACAAACATTTAAACTCACATACACAAATACCCAGACCCGGAACAATTATCTGTAGGGCATACAAATATTTGTACCGTGCGGGGATCGAGCCCGCGACACGCAGCGCAGCAGTCGAATCGCTCAGCCACTGCGCCAAACGTGTCGTCGATTGAAGTTAGTTATTTAACGAGTTAAGGATGAAGGAAATAATTGTGGACTCATTAGAGGTATTCGACTTATCAGTTGTGTGCGAGTTTTGGTACATGCATAATAATATCATGACATATTTTTTTCCTGTTTGTTAAGTCGGACATACATACATACACGTTAAACACATAACCCTCCTTTTGGGCTTCGCCGCAGTCGGGTAAAAAGAGCAGAGACAAACAAAAAGACACTATCACACAAATTGTAGAGGTTTATTTCTGACAGTTTGTTATTGACAAAGAGACCATTATTATCGTTTAACATTAAGAATATTACGTAAAACTTCATATTAAGGCCATAGCTTAAGTAATCGTTTCCAAAATCGGAAAGAGGATTAAAGCTTTTGTAATCCCAACAAAGACAAACAGGGGATTGGATTATTTTATCACAAAAGTGAACAGTTAAGTGTACTAAAAAGGTAGGAAAATAGAGCTACCTATACAATAAGGATGTTTCTTGACCAAAACAGTAGTAGATTGTATGACAAGGGAGCAAAATAATATTTTTACGGCGAGGGCGCTATTTTGAATCCAGAGCGAAGCGAAGGATTCTAGAATAGAATCCTGAGCAAAGCGAGGGATTCCAAAATAGAATCCTGAACGTAGCGAAGGATTCAAAGTACATCGCCTGAGGGAAAAATATTTTTGCTCTCGAGTCATATACTCTACTTTTCATCCCCTTCTATGAGAAAATAAATAAGAGACACTTTTAAGTAAATAATGAATACGTTTAATTAAAAAAAATACATGAATGTAAATGGTCAATTAATCATTCAAGAAAGTTTCAACGTTTTGTCCGGAAAATAGGTACTTTCGATTTCTTTGGTATGTGTCCTTCAGATAAGCTACTTATTTTGAGTAGCTGTCAATTTTAATATCTTTATTGATATTTACTGTAGATTTAAGCATGGAGTATACACTCCAAAGAGTAGAAGGCTGTTTTGTTTTGGATAATTCTTGAAAATAGGCCAAAAATATACTTTCCGAAAATGTCTTCGCTCCTAATCTGTTTTTCCATAGTATGAAATTGTCATTGGCCTTTACATATTTCTCCCGGGATTTCGTAGGTATTAAGTTTTGTATGACTTTGTTGGCTTCTATTTTTATTGTTTCAGGAGTTAAGTCACTATCACTTTCAGAATTAGACTGTTGTTTAGTCACTATCACTTTCAGAATTAGACGTAGAACTCATTTTTTTTGTAAAATACAATAAAGTCCGTACCGATTACAAGACAGGAACAGGGAAGTAATTCGGGCGCTTTTTTTTATTTGTTACCGCGCCACCTCGCACCGTGCACCCAACACTTACAGCCAGAAATCTAAACAATTTGCGTTCGATGTCAATGAACGATTCATGTTCCAAATTTAAATCTCATTACTGCCCGCTAAAAAGTCTTGAAGAGAAAAGAGCTAGTTTGCTCCCGCTTAAAGAGAAACAAAACGACACTTTTCGAATAGAAGGGATGAAAAATATAATTCTAGTTAGTCCGTCTGTTAGATACTTAATCGAAAAATATTGTATACGTATTTTTTTTTATCAAATAAATTAAAATTGACAAAGATAAAACACGTCAAAGATTTGAGAGGGGGCTTGTGACGTCACTCGCCGGTAAAAATGTCATACTAATGTCTTACAATAATTATGAGGTCACACGTGTTTTCAAAGCACTACAGTACATCGTGAGGAAACCGGCATGTCCTAGAATTAAAAAAAGGATCACTTGTGACATCTATGAATCCGCACTGGGCTCACGCGGTAGATTTTAGCCCATTTCCTTTCAAAAGAGAGGAGGCCTGTGTCCCAGCAGTGAGAACATTAATAGGCTGATGATGATGAATTTACTAGTTTACGCTAGATGACGTCATTTGTCGCTTCACACGATTTTATTTCTGTACTATCGATGCAATATGGTGATGGTGCAAATAAACTTCAAGTGAAAAACACTTTCGTTTACGTAAGTAAACAAATATTTGGCACTCCATATTTAACCAAACCAAAACCAAAAAACCAACCCATATCTTCCAATAGCATATATTATATAATACTCAAAAGAATCCTACATCGCGCAGGTAACATTTTCACCCGACTTAGCTGGGGCAAACGAAAAAGAGAAGAGGCCTCCCACCGCCCTTCTGCTGAGAAGAGGCCTCCCACCACCCTTCTGCAGAGAAGAGGCCTTCCACAGCCCTTCTGCGGAGAAGAGGCCTCCCACCACCCTTCTGCATAGAAGAGGCCTCCCATCGCTCTTCTGCAGAGAAGAGAACACCCACTGCTCTTCTGCGGAGAAGAGGCCTCCCACCGCCACCGCCTCAGGTAACTAGTCTGGACTATTTCAGATTTAAACCCATTTTTTTTAACGCAAACGAAGGGAACTTGTTTTCCCCACCACTGCGAACATTTTTTTGTTCTAGACCATACCAGGGAACCCCCTAGTTACGGAGATATTGGGGGTCAAAGTTCCAAATTTTTCACAGCTGTTTTTGTAAATACTAGTTTTTCAGGTTACAACTTTACTTAAATTACCTTCATAACCTGTTTACTATACAAAGCATTCATTAGCACAATGTTTTAAGAGTGCTACATTGAGTTTAACCGTAAAATATGATTTTTGACCCCAAAAAAAAGTCATTTCCCAGCAAACATTTTTGCGTAGGGGTACTTAGTTTGATGTACAGAATGCTTGGTTTACGTTTGTGTGAAGGGTTAATTTACACCCTGTATAAGAATATGTGAACAATAAATTAAGTAACGCCTTTCTAGCTGGCTTAACCTAGGTGTAACCGCAATTAGTAACATACCTACAGGGTGCAACAGTCTCGTTGGCGACCTCTAGACCACCTTCAAATATTATATGGTTTTAATTAATGAAGATACGACTGAACAAACAGGAAAAAAATATATAAGTAACCTTTATTCGTTTAATAACTAACTTCAATAGTACCGAAGGTTCCAGTAGCAACACTTGTGTTTGTTACTTAGAAGTGTATTTACATCGAATTATCAATAAATAGTTTAAAAGTGTCCAAACTGGATCGAGAGGCAGAGGAAAACCAAGGCAACGATGGATGTGTGAGGAATAATATAAAATAAAAAAGAAATAATAAAGTATTTCGCCGACCCCAAATAACATGGGGCAAGGCCAAGGTGTTTAAACTAAATCATGAACTGTTGCCTCTTATCATATTACCAGAACTCGACTCTGTTGCAACGAACTAAGGACCCACTCCTGCTTGGTACGGCCTACCTATCGGCTCCAAAACTATCACATCTTTTGAACAGGAAACAATCACACATAATTCAGAAAATTTCATCGAAATCGGTTGGGAATTTTCGAAGATTATCGTGTACAAACGAACTTACTAACACGTGATTTTTAAACAAGAAGTATAGTAAAGCAAGTATTCACCATGTCTGACAAGGACAGCGATAGTAATTATTATTATAATTTGATGTTTTTAGAACTTTATATTGAATTAATTTTATTGAAAATAGTGTTGGTGTTATCTTCAGCAACTATGATATACGGAGTAACATCATGGTGTTTGTTTATGAAATTTCGTAATTATAAAAACTTTACGCTTCTGAACGCAAATTTTACGAACATTCTGTGCAGTGCAGTTACAGTGACCATTTACGAAGTATATTACAACAATCCGACTGTTCGTAGCCCACATATTTCATTAATTGTCTTAGAAATTTTCCTAAGATCTGTGTACATTCACTGGTTGTTGGTTTTGTGCCATATGTTCTACATGGATATAGTAAAAGTTTTCAATGGGCATATCCGCAAGAAGTATCTAAAAGCTTGCCTGTTTGCGTGGGGAGTAGCTTTAATTACAACCGTAATATCTTGGTTGTTACTTTTTATTTGTATTAGGGCAAATATCAAGATGACTGAAGATGAGATGTCTATAATGATAAATTTTCTCAAAAAGGGAAGTCATATTTTACCGTTGATAGTCAACACTTGTTTTTACATAATAATTGTATGTTCACTTTGTCGCAGTTTGAACACGAGCGCACACAGAGGTGACATCTGTCGTCGCCTGTATATAGCCACTTTGATTTTTATTTTGAGTGATGTCATTATGCTATCTATTATTTTTACAGAAATAGATGACTTATATGGTTTAACATTAATTATAGCACAACTTTTTTTGAGTCATTTAAATGTACTAGTAATAGATATTTTTCTTGTTGTTGTTAAAAGTAATCGAGAAATATGGTATGAATTTTATGTAAATAAGTTTAAAAGAAGTTCGTTATCAGCTAAGCACAGAGACGATATTGCCATGCAAGAAAGATCCCATAATGACCCCGCTGATAGCAACCTGGCGGTTCCTGTAGTTTAAATAGTAAAATACACATGATATCACGCCTGTTCTCCCCGAAGGGTTAGCAGAAGTGTATCCATGCATTCAATTAGTTCAGTTACTACTTTGAGATAAGACCTATTTCGTGACCTCCGCAGATTACAAACGCGTTATGTTTGCTATTTATATTTCTGTAGTTTTACTACAATTTGTTTTTGACTCCAACATAATTGAATAAAGAAAAAAAAATAACCGATTTCCAAAAAACTTTTTAACAAAAAATAAAACCGACTTCAACATAAAATGAAACACAAAAAATTTAAAAATAAACTTTAGAAGAAAAGTCAGTTTCTGAAGTCAGTGGCAAAATAAAAAAAAAGTAGTTAAAAATTAAAAAACCCGATTGAAAAACTGAAAAGTAAACAACAAGCACATTTTAAATTAAACTTGGAAGCAGGCGGGGTCCATTCTAATTTCATTTCATCATTAATTAATATTTAATTAATTTTTTTACATTTTTAAATATTTCCTTTAAAAAAATATAAAGTTATATTATTATTACGTATTAATTGAATAACGCACAAAATCAAAATTCAAATAAAAGGTCTAAAGTTTATTTCTCACTTTTTTGTGTTTTATTTTTTGTCGAAGTCGGTTTTATTTTTTGTTAAAAAGCTTTTTTACCCAACTGCGGCGAAACCCAAAAGGAGGGTTCTGTGTTTGGCGTGTATGTATGTAAGTATGTATGTCCGTTTCTTTGTTCCCTCATAACTCCTAAACGGATGAAGGGATTTGAATGAAATATACGTCGTTAGATTCGTTATGATGGCGCGAGTGTTACTGGCTACATTAAAATTAAAGAAACAAAGATAATTACTGGTTTTGGGGGCCAAATCGTGGTTTAAAAAAATAAAAATAAACCATTACCATCGAGTAGGGTATCAAAATGAAGAGTTTTAAAAGGAGATTACAAAAATATATGATACCTATATGTTTAAAATAAATTCAAAGTCACAAATTCTATAAACAAACACAAAAGTTACATCATCTGCGAAGTATTTTACGCGACGCGAAAAAACTAAAAAACCCGACAAAAACCAAAAGACAAGCACATTTTAAATTAAACAAAACTTGGAAGCAGGCGGGGTTCATTTGAATATTAAATTATGAAATGAAAATAGAATGTACGCCGCCTGCTTCCAAGTTTTGTTTAATTTGTAATAAAGTTGTATAAAATGTGCTTGTTTTTTGCTTTTCAGTCTTTTCAGTCGGGTTTTTTAGTTATTTAACTACTTTTTTTTAATATTTAGAATAAATTATTTCTTATTAATTTCTTGTTGTCGCTATCGACAATAAGAAATACTACAACGAAGGTGAGGGTTTGCTAGAATAGGCAATCATCACCCTTGTCCCAATTCATTTGGAATTATGTCTCTCCCATCAGACATACTTTTCTTGCCATTTCATCCGTCACACAGTCTATCCATATTTTCTTTGGTTCCTCTACTCTTATACCAATCCATAATATCTATTAAAACTTTCCTCACGGCATTTCTTCATACCTCCTCATCACATGCCATTACCACGACAACCGATTACCACACATTTTTTCAGTCACTAACGCCACTTACAGACATCCTCTTATCTCATCATTGCGTGATACTTCCTGGCCGCGCCACAGTCGCATTTTGAATTGGGGTTAATGCGTAAACAATTTGTTCGTAAATGTTCAATAATGGGCATTGTTCATATTTTTTTAAATGTTGTAAACGAAAACCATTTCGAGACATTACGAGATCATTACGGACTAATTAATTACGAAAAATATTCATATCTTACTGATATTTTTAATAACATACGATTGACCTTGTTTGCCCTTCAAATTACGTCAGCTTTGGCAGTACAGTTTTGTATCATTGCCTCGGAAAATAAAAAGTGGCAAGTATTGTCTACCATCTGTCAAGTGTAATCATTGTCATCTTTAACCCTAGAAAGATAATCTACGTACGCGAGACGTATCGTAAATTAAATTTCGTTGTACATTTTTTATTATTAATCGCAGCGTGCTAGCTGCGCGCGTCAACTCAGTCGGCAGCTGGAGCTCGCGCTAAGCAGCAGTGGCACTACGGTAAGTACGTTCAAATTAAAGATATACCTATGTCGTACGTCCGCGAGACGTATGATTATCTTTAATGCAACTTTTGCAATCATTTGAACTGATTGTTTATTGTTATTTACACTTATTTACTATTATTTTCAGGTATTCATTATTATTATATTATAATGGCAATCCGAAGGGATGGTTGGATGTTGGATAGTTCTCATGTTGAAAACTTTTTATATCTAGATATAAATGAAAAGGAATCGTCAGTAGAATCTGAAAGCGAATGCGAAGATAACCTCATAGAAGACGATGTGCAGAGTGACACTGAAGACGAATTCATAGATGAAGCTGTGGATAAATCCGAAGATTTTGCTAAAGCCCATTCAGAGTATACTGTCAACCAAGCTGCGCCTTCTGATAGCCGCATAATTATTACTTCTCAGCGCACACTCAGAGCTAAAAATAAGCATTTTTGGGCCACAGGCAAGAGTCGGAAGTCAGGGTAGAACCTCAGGGGCTGCGGGATGTTGTAAGAGATACCGCCGCCTCGATATAAAGGGCTAAGAAGGAACATGGGTGGTTTTTAGTCAGTAGAAGTTTCACACTCCCTTTCGCTCTGCCCAAGAGCGGAAGGGGTTATTTGATGATTTTCCACCCGCCAAAAAAAAAAGAAAAAAGGGTAGAACCTCAGCCCGTCTGGGCTGCAGGATGTTGTTAGAGATACCGCGGCCTTGACATATAGGGTTATGAAAACCATGGGTGGTTTTAAGTCAGTAGAAGTCTGACACTCCCTTTCGCTCTGCCCAAGAGCGGGAAGGGTTATTTGAAGATTTCCCACCCCATAAAAAAAAGGTTAGATAGAACCTCGGCAAAATTGTTCGATCAGCTAGAGGAACAACGTTTATTTAAGTGTAAAAGTACAAAATATGAAAATGTAAAGACTGAAAGTGATTTTATATGTTCATAATGAAGACAAGTTCAGTTTTTGTTTGTAATTTGTCAATTAAACTTTATTATTGCTATTTTATCGTTTTATTTATTTAAATAGAATACAAACAATTATTTCAACCTTTAATGCATGATAATACTTCCGTAGGCTTGTAAAAGACTCTAAAAACTAACTAAAAAGTAACTAAGGTACGTCTGACAGACGTATGATTATCTTTTACGCTAGTTGCTATATTATGATTATCTTTCTAGGGTTAACAAAACTATCGCTCATTGTGGTTCAGGAAAACGAACAAAATGTCACCGCGTCGATTGTTAACGTATTCTAACACCTTCAAAAACCACTTTCCGTTTACTGTTTCGGTCGAAATTTCGAAAAATAAGCTTGTATTTGTAAATAAGACATATTCGATTATGTATGACGTCTAGATTGACTTTTTGATTGACAGATGTGAGATGGATGACGTCGTTGTTGACAGATATAAATTTTTAATTATGTATTGATGAGGCAACGGCACAATCTTTTGAAGTCACTGATGACGTCACCTACCTTAAAAATTTAAAATATTTAAATATTTTTTTTAAATAACTATTGAGCCAATCATCAAAATATTCAAATTAGTTTCTCAAAATGGTCTAAATTTTCAAAAAATAAAATAAAATCTAATGGTTAAGAATTTTAGACAATCCCCATAGTTCATAATACTCGTATTAAAAAAAAAGTACTATAAAGCGTCTCGAGATATTTTACAAAATTGGTGGCGCGGCCAGAAAGCATGCTTCCAAAAAACTGGCCAAGTGCAAGTCGGACTTGCACATGAAGGGTTCCGTTGATCCCGTCGGGGCTGCGGGTGGTACACTAGTTATCGCGGCCTCGTCTTATAGGGCTAAGAAGGAACATGGGTGGTTTTTAGTCAGTAGAAGTCTGACACTCCCTTTCGCTCTGCCCAAGAGCGGGAGGGGTCATTTGATGATTTTACACCATATTTCGCACATTTAGCACCATAGACTTTTCATAGGTTTTACTTTAATGTATAAGTGTTGAAATAATTTCTGTATTTATTTCAGAATTTTAGGTTCTTTACTTTCCGTGATAAGGGAGGGGTATGGTCGGACATACAGACAGACACACGAGTAATCCTATAAGGGTTCCGTTTTTTCCTTTTGAGGTACGGAACCCTTAAAACCAAAGACATGTGTCATCTAAACACCTGCACGCGTGGTGGGTTATAGCTTAGCCCTCTCTTAGAAAGGAGACTTAAGTCCCTGCAGTGGGAACATTTTAGGCTGATGATGAAGCAGTACGTAGGTGGTACAATTTTGTTTTACTAACGTGTCATTACCTTTTATTGATGTTAACACAAAAAGTGATTCACTCTGTTCCACGTACTATAGAATAGACTGCAATACGGTGAAACAGTTTTCCTCGTTCTGATTGTAAATTGTTTATTAAACTTGTGCCAAATTAGTATTTTACGATAATAAATAAAGGGTCCTAACAAACAATTCGAATATCAATAAGTCGAATGTCCGAGTTCTACCCGTACCGGTAATTTTTGGGAGCGATACTCTTCATTTTTAAGTTATCCTTGGACCTTTGACAAACTGTTAAATAAACTAGGTAAGTAGATCTAAGGCCCATCTTCTTATCTTTATGGGGTTCAGGTTTCCGCACTTAGTCCTTGAAGTGGACCATTGTGCGTGAGCCATGGTGGCCGATTACTCCAACCAGCCCACCTCCCTCCAGAAGCAGATCAGACTTCCCGGTCTCCTCAGGGCATCCGCAAGGGATCTTGGTGTTCCAAGGGTCTCGACACGAATCTTGGTAACGCCTGTACACTCAAGGAGCACATGCGCCCCCGTTTCCTTTGCCTCCAAGCATGCTCTGCACAGGGGGCTGTCAGTGATACCTAGGTTGTGGAAGTGTTTATTCAGTGAATAGTGTCCAGTGATGGTCGGGATGCCACCATACGCAGGCTGTCTCTGTCCAGGCGCAGAAGGCCCCTGGTCAGCTTTATATCCAGGGATGGCAAAGCATCCTTGGATTACCTACATCCTGGTGTCGAGGCCCACCATTCCTCCGCTTGTATACGAGTGTGGTCTTTTAACCAGCTTCTTAGCTGCTTGAAAGGGATGGGCACAATGGGTTCGGGTCCGTAGGGTTTTGTGCTGGATCCTCTTCTGGCAAATTCGTCAGCCGCATCGTTTCTAAGTGATCCATTGTGACCTCTAATCCATTGTAGTGTTACCGTGTTGTGATTTAGTACCGTGATTCGTTCTAGGGCCTTGTGGCATTCTAGTATCAGTCTCGACGTGATCTGATTGCTCTTTAGGGATTGAAGGACTGAGGCACTGTCGGAGAGTATTCGAATATTAGTATCCGTAACCTCCCTGGCCTCTACAGCGTGTGCCGCTTGGATAATACCTACACACTCTGCTTGGTAAACAGAGTTGAGCGTTCCAAGTGGTTTGGATATCTTAATGTTTAGGTCGTCGGAGAACACCCCGACGCCTGTCCCATCTTCGGTTTTTGATCCATCAGTGTAAATCCTTAGCTCTCTTGTACCTGAGTAGTCACACCACTCCTCTATGGGCTCTATGTTGTAGTGTTTTTGGAAGCAGTAGGTCTTCAGGGTTCTGTCGATGGGTGATGCCATCATCGGTTGTTCTTTGATTGCACCTTCTTTGATGCGTGTGTTTGATTCTAGAATCATTTCTTAGGGTGCCGGATACTTCAAGTCTGAAGGTCGCTATGGCCGCCTCCTTTCTTACGACGAGGTGTAGGGGAGGTAGGCCCAGCATCACCTGTAAGGCGGCAGTGGGGGAAGTTCTCATGCTGCCGGTGATTGCTACGCAGGCAAATCTTTGTAGTTTCTCGAGATCCTTTTGGGTTGTACTTAGGTTGGTCCTGGGCCACCAAACCAAAGAGCCGTATGTAATGATTGGTCGGATAACTGTGGTGTATAGCCAGTAGGTGATTTTGGGACTTATGCCCCAATTTCTCCCGAGGAGTCTCTTACATTGCCATAGGGCTATACTGGCTTTCGTGATGATGTAATCAGTGTGTTTTGCCCAGTTCAGCTGTTTGTCCAAAAATATACCCAGGTAGTTGGTTTCAGTCGATAGGCTTAGGGTTGTCCCAAATAAGCTTAGCAAATGTAACGTTGCCAGCTTCCTTTTCTTTGTGAAGAGAACGAGTTCCGTTTTGGTAGGGTTTACTGCTAGTTTGTACTCCTTGCACCAATCTTCTACTATTCTTAGAGCTTGGTGCATAAGGTTGCATAGCGTGTTTTCGTGTGTGCCGTTTATTATTATGGTCAGATCATCAGCATAACCTACCGTGTAGTAGCCTCTGCTACTACACGGTAGGTTATGAGAGGCGTTTGGTGAGGCTGTCTACTACGAGGTTCCATTGTAGTGGCGAGAGGACACCACCTTGGGGGCAGCCCTTCGCCACTATGGCTCTTGTGGTGTCGTTTACCGTAACTTGGACGGCTCTCAGTCTGAGCATATTTGTGATCCATCCTCGCAGGGTCGAGTCCACACCGTGTTTCTCGAGGGCTGCGTTGATGCTATGGAAGATGGTTTTGTAAAAAGCGCCTTCTATGTCAATGAAGACAGCTAGTGAAGAGCATTTGTGGTCCACTGCACATTCGATCTTGGAGATCTAAACCTGCCTGTCGAATACGCGTGTTGTTGTTTGTGAAGTGGCCGCTCCCGGAGAGGTCCGTCTCGAATGTGTCGATCACAGAGTCTCTCGAGGGTTTTCAGTAGGAAAGATGTTAGGCTTATTGGCCTATACGCCTTGGGTTGTGTGTAGTCTGGTTTGCCTGGTTTGGGGATGAAAATGACTTTCACCTCTCGCCATGCAAGCGTTATACAGGGTGTTTGGAAGGGAGCTGTACATACGCCTAGGGTAGAAACTAGGGATAGTCTGCTACCTACCCCCGCCCATTATATTGACCTTGGCCTCAAGGTTTTTTTTTAATTTAAAATTATTTCTTTACCTTACTACGGTACTTCAGGCCCCATAACTTTTCTTCTCCACAATTTTCTGGTGTAAAATAATTTTTTGCAGGACCCTAAGACTCTAACGATTAAAACAAGACCATTAGCCGACCGGTCCCATGGATAGATTTTGAGCTACAGGTAGTTTTAGTCAAAAAGTCAAATAAAAAATAATAATAAATTAAAAAAAAACCTTGAGGCCAAGGTCAATATAATGGGCGGGGGTAGGTAGCAGACTATCCCTAGTTTCTACCCTAGGCGTATGTACAGCTCCCTTCCAAACACCCTGTATATTTCTGTGCTATACAGGCTTGGTAGATGACGGTCAGCCATGGCGTTAGAACGTCTACTCCCCATTGTAGCAGGGCGGGGAAAATTTTGTCTAAGCCTGCGGATTTATAAGGCTTAAAAGTCTTTATTGCCAATTTATTCTCTCTACGGTTACTATGGTGCGGGCTCTGGCCTAGTCTTGGTCATTTGGTGTGTGCGTTGGTTCACTTGCCCAGGTTCTGTCCTCGGAGAGATTGCAGTCTGGGAAGTGCGTTTCCAAAAGGACTTTACTAGTTTCGTGGTCCGACTTGGTGTATGTGTTGTCTGGGGTTTTCAGCGACCCGAGGGTGCGATCTTGAACGGTAGATAGGATCTTTCTCACACGCGCGGCTTCGCTGTTCGATTCAATTTCTTCACAGAATTTCCGCCAGGCTGCCCTGCTGGCATTCCTGACTTGTTTTTTGAAGGAGTATTGTGTCATCTTGTATGCGTCCCAGTCTTCTGGTAGTCTGGAGTTTTTGGCTCTGTTGAATTGTTTACGCATGGTTTGCCTAAGCTTACTAAGTTCCGCGTTCCACCATGAGCTACCTTTGCTCTTGGTGTTTGGGTATTTCTCAAATAATATGTAGACGGGACGGTTGGCGCAGTGGCTCAAGCAGATGACTGTTGCGTTACGAGTCGCGGGTTCGATCCCCGCGCGGAACAAATATTTGTATGGCCTACAGATAGTTGTTTCGGGTCTAGGTATTTGTGTATGTGAGTTTAAATTTAAACGATAATATAAACAAAATAAACAAATACTGATAGTTTTGCTGTTAGCCTAGTGTGGGGCAAAGTTTTAAAAAAAAATTGTGAGGTGAGCCTTATGATATAAACCAGACCCAAATCCAGACTCCGTGGCCCCGTGCCCGACCCGAGAATTGAATCCAGTATCTATCATGCTCAGCAGTCTCGTTTGCGATCTCTAGACCACCTTCAAATATTAAATGTGTAGACAAGACTCAAGAAACAGGAAAAATATTCATCAAATATAAAATTTGTATCCTTAACTCCTCGCGCGCATTACGAACACGTATCTAAAATGGCCGCTTTAGCAGAATCGTAATATGAATCATGTTAAGAATTAAAAATTATTAAAATGGACTTTATACTGATAGACATTAAGTCCATTTTAGGAATTTGAAATTATAACGTGATTCATACTAAGATTCTGCGTGGATTCTAGTGATGGTGAGTTTCCGAGAACATTCTCCTTGAAAGAACTTTGCTGTTAAGTTCTCGAGAATGTTCTTTTGGAAGGAAATTTACGAGAATTTAAAAATTGGGTGACTCCTTTGTATCGGTCTATATTTAGAGTAATAGTTTTTAGTGCATATGAAAGTTTTACAAAGTCTACGTTATATTAATATATTCTCAACTTAAATTCTTAGTAAATTTTCCTGAGCAAGAACATTCCCGAGAATATTTCCGAGAATGTTTCCATAAATTATCAGTACCTACGTAAGTAGTGATGGTAAATTCCTGAATATAATATGTCCACCGATATCTCCGTGGATTGTAGCCTGAGTGTCAAAATTACTTTTGTGTTTGTATACTCCCCAGGTGGTCCCATTGTCACCAAGTCAGGATCTGATGATGCGAACCCAGGGAAATCGAGGGCAACCCTCAAATTTTATAGGGTCTTATAACGTTTTTCGTATATATTCTGAAGCTGTTCAAGTATTTGCGTCTGATGATTATAATCTCATGTGAATGCGCTGATGATGGAAGGTACTACTACTCCGTGAATTTCGGGAAAATTTTAAATTCTCCGTCGAAAAGAATATTTCAGAATATTGCAGAATGTTTCCGATCCGAGAATATTCTCCGTGAGAGAATATTCTCTCGACCCATCACTAGTGGATTCTGATAAAGCGGCCATTTTAGACCCGCTGTACGTAAAACAATGGCTTTTTAATTGTGTCTATAATAAGGCACTCAATGAGTTAAATCGTTTAATAGGTCACTAATTTGCACACTCAACACTTGTCTTTAGTACTTAGAAGTGTATTTACCTCGAACTTTTAATGAAAATGTCACGTACGGCCGGCCGCAGTAATGTTAAGGATGTGTCTGTTTTTGACTGAACCGCGCGTCAGCCGGGTCGAGTGTTAAATTAATTACCAAAGTAATATTATCGTTCTGGCGACTGTCAGGAACAATCCTCTAGTTGATACTGCTCTATGGTCTCATATGGTCTGTGTTCAGGTGGTTTGTGACTGAGCAGGCACGCTGTGTTATATATTCCGTAAGGCTGTTGTCGTCGTTTCCTGTGTGCAGTGCTGCTGAAGATCGTTTTTTCTCGCTGCAATGAAGGCGGAGTTATAACATCAGCTTATATTATAAATATAAGTTGGCAAAATTTCATTGAAATTGGTTTGAGCTGTGAGTATGAGCAGTGATTATAATACCAGAAAAACATTAAAGCTGCGCAAGTAAGTGTTCGCCTTGTCTGAAAAAGTCAACGATACCAGTGTATATTAATTATGACCTTAGAATCTCGAATTGAATTATGTTTACAAAAAATTGTGCTGGTGTTATCTTCAGCAACTATGGTGTTTGTTAATGAAATTTCGTAATTTCAAAAACTTTGCGCTTCTGAACGCAATTTTTACGAACATTCTGTGCACTGCAGTTGCAGTGATGAGCAACGTATTACATTACATAACAATAGATCTTTTCACATTAAGTAGTCCAGCAGGGCTAACATGCGCAAGTCGACAACATTTTGTCGACGCATTATCTCGTGCTGAGACGACATATGTCTGTTTGTCGATGGGAGCTAACATGGCGCCACTTAAATCTCATGTCGTTCTGCTAAAGAACTCATGTCGTTCTGTCAAACCTGTTTTTGTCGTCAGGCTCTAACATGCGCGCTATATTTAGTCGAATTTTGACGTTTTCCTATGACAAGTTTCTCGTCGATGGTTTTCGTAGACGAGAAACCGCGAATAACTGAGAAAAAACTGAAAAAGGGGTAACAGTTTTCTGTAAAATTTATGAAACAATTTAAGTATAATGGCGGTGCCGTACTATAATTATCTATTAACTGTGTATGAGGAAAGGGAAGCAAGAAAAATACAGAGGAAGATGATTCTGGTAGTAAAGTAAAGTAAAAGTAAAGTAAAGAGAAAAGTAAAGTAAAGTAAAGTACAGTAAAAGTAAATAAAATAAAAAAATAAAATAAATAAAACAAGTAAACTTTCATTGGTATTACAAATAATATTTCACAGCAATGGCAGTTGGTACTTGCTGAATAGTGAACATTCAATAGTTATTGATTTACTTATGGCATAGTGTGTTTATTTTGTACATTACAGTTAGTACATTTCATCGAGATAGATAATGTAACGTAATATTATGATTACATATCTTAAAACTCGTAGAAAAATGCATTCTTCACACGGTTTGTTTTGGAAGTAATTAAAGAACATTGATTAAAGAGTTGCTAATAAACTAATAAGCAATAAGCATCTCCGCCAGCTGTGACGGGATTTTGATCTAATACTTACAATCTCTTTGAAGCCAAAGCCATCTTCTTTCTAGCCTACAATCCAACAATTTTTCAAATTGTATTGAAAATATGTAACGAACCACAATCAGAGCAAATTTTGGATTGACAAAATGTCAAAGAGACAATTTTAAGGTCGCGTTCACAAATACGGCAGCGTTCACGCAATTTCCACCAATATTGACCGAATGAAACCAGCGTTAATTAACTAGACTATGGTATGTTTTCATGAAATGGTAACATCGATTATCTCGCGTCGAGAAGGCGAAGTCACGACGAGATATCTTCTCGAGCATGGTGCGCATGTTAGGAAAAGTGACAAACGAATCGAGATCGACAAAATTTGTCATCTCGTTTATGAGATATGTCGACATGCGCATGTTAGCCCTGCAGGAGTTTTATTAATTAATTTATCAATTTTCTTAAGATCTGTGCACATCCACTGGTTGTTGGTTTTGTGTCATATGTTCTATGGGGATATTGTAAAAGTTTTCAATGGGCATATCCGCAGGAAGTATTTAAAAGCTTTCCTGTTTGCTTGGGGAGTAGCTTTAATTACAACCTTAATATCATTGTTTTTGGTTTTTATTTGTATGAATACAAATATCAAGATGACTCAAGCTGAAATGTTTCTATTATTACGTTTCCTCGAAAAAGGATAGTCAACACCTGTTTTTACATAATAATTGTATGTTCACTTTGTCGCAGTTTCAACACGAGCGCACACAGACCTAGTGACATCTGGCATCGCCTGTATATAGGTAGCTACTTTGATATTTATATTGAGTGACGTCACTATGCTATCTTATGTTGTATTTGATAACAATTACTATTGGTTTCATTTGAAAAGAACATTAGAGATAACACGAATGTTTTTGAGTCGTTTAAACATATTAGTAATAGATGTTTTTCTTATTGTCGTTAAAAGTAATCGTGAAATATGCTATGAATTTTATGTAAATAAGTTTAAAAGAAGTGCGTTTTGTCACTTTTTAACTAGTCACAGAGACCAGGAGAGAATCCATAGTGATATAGCTGATTGCGACCCGGCAAATCCTATAGTTGAAATGATTCAATAAACATGACATCACACCTGCTATCCACAAAGGGCTAGCCAAAAGTGTGTTCATGTATGAAAAAAACATAATATCTCAAAGTACCTATAGTGACTATACTCTGAGATGTTATATTTCGTAACCTGTGGGAATTACAGATGTGATGTTATGTTATGATTGTGTTTAGATTTAATTTAATAGCTTTGCATGCACTTTTATTGACCTAAACAAGATCTATAGAACATAATTTGACATTTGTCATAAATGTTGCAGCACCATGCTTAGATAGTGACCTTTTGGCCTCGTAAAGCAGGGCTATTCCGTATCTTTTAAATGACAGGTGTAATGTGTGTTTTTTTACATACCTAGGTTTTTACTTATATCTTTTTACATTCTTTACCTGAAAATCTAAACATTCGTCCTCCTTAAGTAACTTCATGCTCATTTCCTGGAGGCTTAGCATAGCTTTTACTTTGTAATTTATGTTATTTAAGTTTTTCTGTAGATTTTTATTTCTATTGAATCTTTGTTTACCTTTGTAATGTCAGTTAGTGACAGGCCTAGTGTTGCAGGAGCTAGTTGTAGGTCGTCTAGATAAATCACATCGACCTCATTAATTTTTCTTTTTAATAATATTTGTTTCAGAAATTCTTTCAAAAATATATAAAATGTTTTGTTTTTCCAATTCACTGGACATTGGCAGAATAGTCGACATCGGCATTAATTGCCATTAAACAAAAATAGAATATATAAAATGTCAATCATCTGGAGATGAGAAGATCCAGATGTTGAATTGGCAGTCTAAATCTGGAGCTGAAAAGCATCACAAGGCTTCAATATTATAACAGTGACCAGAGGAAGAGTTCCTCCTCTGAGGTTCATAAGTTACGCGTACTCGTGCCATGGTGAAATATCTGTTGCCCAGGTTATAGGAGTAAAGATCATCCACTCTCCTTTACCATCTGCGAAAACTAACGTCCTCCGTCCCTTCGAGAGGAAGATTGACGGTCGCGCCTCCTCTGCGGCGATGATGAAGCCTGACGTCCCTCGACCTACTTTTACAGCCTGAGGGATGGAAGACTGAAGACTGAAGCCTGACGTCCCTCGGCCACTACTACAGCCGAGAGGGCCGCCTTTTCTCCATTAAATCGTATAATTCATCTTCATTTTTTGTTCATCAGCTACTCTGGCCGAGTGAGGGTATTATTATACCCTCGATCCGATCATAGAAGGATTCGCTTTTCACTAATAGCTAACATAAAAAAACCCGAACCTAGACGCAACCCACGCCGTACCAATGTACCCGGTTACAAACGGCTGTTGGCCTCCCTATTAACACAGCACCAAACGCCCCAAATTCTAATAGACCCCAAACAACTCGAAGACACCGTAATAAAACTCTCGGAATCTATAATTGAAGCCTACCACGCCTGCTGCAAACTAAAGGACCCAAACACCAAGAGCAAAGGTAACTCCTGGTGGAATGCGGAACTCAGTAAGCTTAGGCAAACCATGCGAAAACAATTTAACAGAGCCAAAAATTCCAGACTACCAGAAGACTGGGACGCATACAAGATGACACAATACTCCTTCAAAAAACAAGTCAGGAATGCCAGCAGAGCAGCCTGGCGGAAATTCTGTGAAGAAATTGAATCGAACAGCGAAGCCGCGCGTGTGAGAAAGATCCTATCTACCGATCAAGATCGCACCCTCGGGTCGCTGAAAACCCCAGACAACACATACACCAAGTCGGACCACGAAACTAGTAAAGTCCTTTTGGAAACGCACTTCCCAGACTGCAATCTCTCCGAGGACAGAACCTGGGCAAGTGAACCAACGCACACACCAAATGACCAAGACTGGGCCAGAGCCCGCACCATAGTAACTGTTGAAAGAATAGAATGGGCAATAAAGACTTTTAAACCATATAAATCCGCAGGCTTAGACAAAATTTTCCCCGCCCTGCTACAATGGGGAGTAGACGTTTTAACGCCATGGCTGACCATCATCTACCAAGCCTGTATAGCACAGAAATATATACCGCTTGCATGGCGAGAGGTGAAAGTCATTTTCATCCCCAAACCAGGCAAACCAGACTACACACAACCCAAGGCGTATAGGCCAATAAGCCTAACATCTTTTCTACTGAAAACCCTCGAGAGACTCTGTGATCGACACATTCGGGACGGACCTCTCCGGGAGCGGCCACTTCACAAACAACAACACGCGTATTCGACAGGCAAATCAACAGAATCTGCGCTGCATAGTGTGATCTCCAAGATCGAATGTGCAGTGGACCACAAATGCTCTTCACTAGCTGTCTTCATTGACATAGAAGGCGCTTTTGACAAAACCATCTTCCACAGCATCAACACAGCCCTCGAGAAACACGGTGTGGACTCGACCCTGCGAGGATGGATCACAAACATGCTCAGACTGAGAGCCGTCCAAGTTACGGTAAACGGCACCACCAGAGCAATAGTGGCGAAGGGCTGCCCCCAAGGCGGTGTCCTCTCGCCGCTATTATGGAACCTCGTAGTAGACAGCCTCATCAAACGCCTCAATAGCAGAGGCTACTACACGGTAGGCTATGCTGATGATCTGACCATAATAATAAACGGCACACACGAAAACACGCTATGCAACCTTATGCACCAAGCCCTAAGAATAGTAGAAGACTGGTGCAAGGAGTACAAACTAGCAGTGAACCCTACCAAAACGGAACTCGTTCTCTTCACAAAGAAAAGGAAGCTAGCAACGTTACATTTGCCAAGCTTCTTTGGGACTACCCTAAGCCTATCGACTGAAACCAAATACCTGGGTATATTTTTGGACAAACAGCTGAACTGGGCAAAACACACTGATTACATCATCACGAAAGCCAGTATAGCCCTATGGCAATGCAACAGACTCCTCGGGAGAAATTGGGGCATAAGTCCCAAAATCACCTACTGGCTATACACCACAGTTATCCGACCAATTATTACATACGGGTCTTTGGTTTGGTGGCCCAGGACCAACCTAAGTACAGCCCAAAAAGACCTCGAGAAACTACAAAGATTTGCCTGCGTAGCAATCACCGGCAGCATGAGAACTTCCCCCACTGCCGCCTTACAGGTGATGCTGGGCCTACCTCCCCTACACCTCGTCGTAAGAGAGGAAGCGGCCATAGCGACCTTCAGACTTGAAGTATCCGGCACCCTAAGAAATGATTCTAGAATCAAACACACACGCATCAAAGAAGGTGCAATCAAAGAACAACCGTTGATGGCATCACCCATCGACAGAACCCTGAAGACCTACTGCTTTCAAAAACACTACAACATAGAGCTCATAGAGGAGTGGTGTGACTACTCAGGTACAAGAGAGCTAAGGATTTACACTGATGGATCAAAAACCGAAAATGGGACAGGCGTCGGGGTGTTCTCCGACGACCTAAACATTAAGATATCCAAACCACTTGGAACGCTCAACTCAGTTTATCAAGCAGAGTGTGTAGGTATTATCCAAGCGGCACACGCTATAGAGGCCAGGGAGGTTACGGATACTAATATTCGAATACTCTCCGACAGTGCCTCAGTCCTTCAATCCCTAAAGAGCAATCAGATCACGTCGAGACTGATACTAGAATGCCACAAGGCACTAGAACGTATCACGGTACTAAATCACAACACGGTAACACTACAATGGATAAGAGGTCACAGTGGATCACTGGGAAACGATGCGGCTGACGAACTTGCCAGAAGAGGATCCAGCACAAAACCGTACGGACCCGAACCCATTGTGCCCATCCCTTTCAAGCAGCTAAGAAGCTGGTTAAAAGACCACACTCGCATACAAGCGGAGGAACGGTGGACCTTGACACCAGGATGTAGGCAATCCAAGGATGCTATGCCATCCCTGGATACAAAGCTGACCAAGCGCCTTCTGCGCCTGGACAGAGACAGCCTGCGTCTGGTGGCAGGGACCATCACTGGACACTGTTCACTAAATAAACACTTCCACAACCTAGGTATCACTGACAGCCCCCTGTGCAGAGCATGCATGGAGGCAGAGGAAACGGTGGCGCATGTGCTCCTTGAGTGTACAGGCGTTACCAAGATTCGTGAGGAGACCCTTGGTACACCAAGATCCCTTGCGGATGCCCTGAGGAGACCGGGAAGTCTGATCTGCTTCTGGAGGGAGGTGGGCTGGTTGGAGTAATCGGCCACCATGGCTCACGCACAATGGTCCACTTCAAGGACTAAGTGCGGAAACCTGAACCCCATAAAGAAGAAGAAGAAGAAGAAGAGGGTATTATTTCTAGCTCTGTTTTGGTAGGCACATATGTTAGGTTAGTCTTAAATAATAAATTCTTTTAACTTGTCCCCTTAACTATTTCTTTTAATAGTGCTCCCCTCCAGACTGAAAGCTAGCTAAGTGAGTGCTGTGTGACCTTACAGTTTTCTGGCTCCTATCAGCAGGGCTATTTCGTATCTTTTAAATGACAGTGCCTAACCTATAGTGCCTAACCTATAGTGCCTATCAATTACTGTCAAATGGTTCCATTTTGTACTAAACCATAACAAATTTGATAATTAATCCATGGACAATATGATAGCCACTGACATTTTAAAGATACGCAATAGCAATGCAGGAAAATGTAACGTTACAAGTGTCCATCAAATAACTGTCAAATGTTTCCATTTTGTACTAAACCACAACCAATTTGACAGTTAATCCATGGACAATATGATAGCCACTGACATATAAAAGATACGCAATAGCCCTGCAGGACTCAGTTTGGTTTAATTAATTATGTTTAAGTACTGCTAAATATGTTTCCTGAGTTTTTTTTTAATTAAATTGTATTGTTCTGTGTGAGACCAATAAATACTTTTCTTTATTTCCTTTCTTTCTTTTCTTTCATATAACGTTTCAGTCATCAGTGCCACTTGCAGACTTCTTCTTATGTACTCATTTAAAAAAACAAAAAAAAAATGTATAGAGAAATCTGGTTATACAAGGTAAGACGCATTTGAAGGAACAGCTGTTGACCAAATCTAGCGTTCTGTTGTCTGATGTCAGGGATCCTAAATTCCAACAACTTTAAATTTAAAAAATGGCAAGTACCAAAAAAAGAATACACCTATTGTAAAATCAAAATAGCAACCTTGCACAGCTCGATAAGTTACAAAAAAACAGTAGGTACCTAGATGTTACAATTTTGTTTGTAACTAACGTGTTGTTATCTTTGGATAACACAGAAAGTGATTCACTCTGTTCCCCGTTTTAGTATGACTGTTTAACGGTGATACAGTTTTCTTAAGTCGCATTTTTTCCGCTTCAAAGTAATTTCACAAAAATGTTTAACAACAGCGCCCTCTACCGAAAGATCCACGCAGTTCTATATAACTTTATTCTATATATAAATATCTGCCAGCTGTCAAGCAAGTTTCTATGGTTGAAATGTTTAGCGTAACGTGCTAGCACGTTACGCTAAGGGTCGCACGGTCGATCCCAGCATGAAACATTTCTTATTGTATTTTATTAAACCATCCATAAGTGCACCACTTAAAATGACTTCGATTATTATTTATTAAGTAAAATGAGGAAGGAAATTGCCAAGCGGTTGTTCGACTCTTCATGTGACCAGAGGGCTGGCCTATTCTTTGGCCAAAGAATCAGCATTGCCATCCAACATGGGAATGCTGCCAGCCTTCTGGGCACTTTTCCTGTTGACGGCAATGTGGACGAATTTTTTGACGCCCTGTAATTCTTCTCTTTTTGATATTTATTTATAATTAAATTTAATTTTAGTTCTGTAAATTGTAGTTTGTAGATATTTTTTTTATTTAGCCCGTATTGTCCCACTCCTAAGCAAAGGCCTCCTCCCATTCCTTCCACTTCTTACGATGGTGTGCTTCATCTTATTGTAAATTAAATCTATCTACTCCAATAAGCACAAAAAAAAGTAAAATGATCTTAAAATTTATATACTATACTTATCTGAAACAGTAGTTAAAACAATAATATAATAATCATTTTATTTATTCCCATCTACAAACCTGCACTGGGCCCGCATGGTGGATTATAACAAAACGCCTATCCCTCTCCTAGAGAGGAGGCCTGAGTCCCTGCAGTGAACCTGATGATAGTGATCATAAAACATACAATACATTATGTTATTATGCGAGAGGAGAGTACAAAGATTTGGTTGATTTATATGAATACACTTTTGCTAATCCTTCGTGGATAATAGGCCTGAATCGGCGTGATGACTTTACATGTTTATTCAATCACTCAAGCTACAGGAACCCAGTTGCATTCAGCTGGGTCACTATTGATACATTCCTGCATGGCTATATCGTGGTCTCTGTGACTAGCTAATAACGCACTTCTTTTAAACTTGTTTACATAAAATTCATACCATATTTCTCGATGACTTTTAACAACAACAAGAAAAACATCTATTACTAGTACATTTAAATTCCTTAAAAATATTCGTATTATAATAAATGTAAAACCATAAAAGCGATCTTTATCTATAAAAATAATAGATATATTGAGTGACGTGTTTATGAATCACGTCACTCAATATAAATATCAAAGTGGCTATGTACAGGCGACGACGGATGTCACTGCTGGGTCTGTGTGCGCTCGTGTTGAAACTGCGACAAAGTGAATATAAAATGATTATGTAGAAACAAGTATTGGCTATCAACGGTAAAATATGACTTGCCTTTTTGAGAAAACCTATAAATACAAACATCTCATGTACATCTAGAGATATAATTATATTTGTCTTAATACAAATAAGAACCGAATCCCAAGCTATTGCGGTTGTAATTAAAGCTACTGCCCAAGCAAACAGGCAAAGTTTTAGATACTTCCTGCGGATATGACCATTGAAAACTTTTACTACATCCACGAAGAACATATGACACAAAACCAACAACCAGTGGATGAACACAGATCTTAGAAAAGTTTCTAAAATAATTAATGAAATAATAATAATTATTATGTGGATTATCAAAACGACGAAGAATCGGTTTGTTATAATAAATAATTCGTTTAACATCGCAGCAAATGCACTGCATAGAATGTTCGTAAAAATTGCGTTGAGTAGCGCAAAGTTTTTGACGTTTCGAAATTTCACCAACAAGCACCATGATGTTACTCCGTATATCATAGTTGCTGAAGATAACACCCACACTATTATTTGTAAATATAATTCAATACGATATTCTAACAGCAACAAATTATAAAAATCTCTTAGTGGATAATCTTTTGCATCAATATATGTAGTTCTTTGTCAGACATGGCAAACACTAACTTGAGCAGCTTTACTGTTTTACTGTTATAAAAATCACTGTTCGTACTCGCAGACCCACCCGATTGCAATGAAATTTCGACCAGTACTTCACTTATAGTTAACTTAAGCTGATATTATGATTCCACCTTCATTGCAGCAAGGAGGAACGACTGTCAGCGGCACAACACAGGCGACGATCACAACCTTCATGTGATAATTTTGGACGCGATAGGTAGGGTCGTGCACTCGTGCGAAGCAGGAGTGGGTCCTCTAAGACGCAACAGTTCATAATTTAGTTGAACAAAACACTGTTCATCATCTTCCTGTGCTTGTCTCATGTTACTGGGGGTCGGTGAAACTCGTTTCTTTTCCTTTTTCCTCTGTTAACCGTCACGCATCACGCTATTATTTACTCCTTTTCCTTTCATATAATTCCTCACAAAATCCATCCATGGTTTTCTTGGTTTTCCTCTCCCTCTTTATCTAGTTTGAAGGCTGTCAAAATATTTATTAAAAGTTCGAGGTAAAAACACATCTAAGTAACTAATAAAAGTGTTGCTTCTGAATCGTTTTATACTATTTTTTTAAAAAACGTTGCCCCACACTAGGAATTTCTCCTGTATCGTGGGTTCGTTTACAAACATTTAAACTCACACACACAAATACCCAGACCCGGAACAATTATCTGTAGGGCATACAAATATTTGTTCCGTGCGGGGATCGAGCCCGCGACACGCAGCGCAGCAGTCGAATCGCTCAGCCACTGCGCCAAACGTGTCGTCGATTGAAGTTAGTTATTTAACGAGTTAAGTATGAAGGAAATAATTGTGGACTCATTAGAGGTATTCGACTTATCAGTTGTGTGCGAGTTTTGGTACATGCATAATAATATCATGACATATTTTTTTCCTGTTTGTTAAGTCGGCAACGCAACGCGACTGCTGACCACGAGATCCTGGGTTCGATTACCGGGTCAGCCATAGGCCATAGTCAATCAATGAATCAATTCGCCTATTTTCAATTTTTTTTTTTATTGTCAACACGGTCTCAACATTAATCAGTAATTCGTTAATCGTTGTCGAAAAGGTATCAGTCGTATCTTCCGAACCTCTTCCGAATCATCAAATAACCCCTCATGCTCTTGGGCAGAGCGAAAGCGAGTGTCAGACATCTAATGAGTAAAGAATTAGAATCATTTATTCGTAAACTTACGTAATAATTACAATTATAAGCTCTTAAAAATTAGGTAGTGCGCTATGTTTTGCCAATTGACATACAAATTACTAAAAACCACCCATGTTCCTTCTTAGCCCTTTGTGTTGAAGCGGCGGTAACTTTAACAACATCCCGCAGCCCTTCGAACCTCCATTTGGTCCTGGAAGTGAAGGAATGATGTCAATCTAACCCTAACCCTAAAATCCATAAAAACTGTTCCAAATTTTTCGGGCTCGCTTCGCTCGTGCATCCGTTCTGTTCTTTCTGCATTCTGTTTCGCTTGAGACGCTTATCTACTTCTATTCTAATTTCTATTTCTAAATCGTCAATCCAGGGAAAAATGTCCGACGCTTTACCCTCGAGATAAGACTCATTGGGTAGCAGTTAATAAAACAGTTTGTTGATAACTTTATTTTTATTAAAAAGATGTTTTGGCCCCCGGTTAACGGTAAAGGTAGAATTAAACGGCGCAAGCTACCACTCATAATATGTTGGCCCATGACAGTGCATACCCTACTCGATGGTAACGGAAAACTTTTTTTTTTCATATTCGTTTTCGCCCCCAAAATCCGCAATTTTTCGTTGTTTTCTACTTTTAATGTAGCCAGTGACACTCGCGCCATCAAGACGAATCTAACGACGTATATTTTATTCAAATCCTTTCATCCGTTCAGAAGTTCTGGGGGAACAAAGAAACGGACATACATACATACACGTTAAACACATAACCCTCCTTTTGGGTTAAATTTACAAAAACAGCTGTGAAAAATTTGGAACTTTGACCCCCAATATCTCCGTAACTAGGGGGTTCCCTGGTATGGTCTAGAACAAAAAAATGTTCGCAGTGGTGGGGAAAACAAGTACCCTTCGTTTGCGTTAAGGGTACTTTAACACCCTTTATAAAAAAAATGGGTTTTAATCTGAAATAGTCCAGAGTAGTTACCTGAGGCGGTGGCGGTGGGAGGCCTCTTCTCCGCAGAAGAGCAGTGGGTGTTCTCTTCTCTGCAGAAGGGCGATGGGAGGCCTCTTCTATGCAGAAGGGTGGTGGGAGGCCTCTTTTCCGCAGAAGGGCTGTGGAAGGCCTCTTCTCTGCAGAAGGGTGGTGGTGGTGGGAGGCCTCTTCTCAGCAGAAGGGCGGTGGGAGGCCTCTTCTCTTTTTCGTTTGCCCCAGCTAAGTCGGGTGAAAATGTTACCTGCGCGATGTAGGATTCTTTTGAGTATTATATAATATATGCTATTGGAAGATATGGTTTGGTTTTTTGGTTTTGGTTTGGTTAAATATGGAGTGCCAGATATTTGTTTACTTACGTAAACGAAAGTGTTTTTCATTTGAAGTTTATTTGTACCATCACCATATTACATCGATAGTACAGAAATAAAAGCGACAAATGACGTCATCTATCATAAACTAGTTAATTCATCATCATCAGCCTATTAATTTTCCCACTGCTGAGACACAGGCCTCCTCTCTTTTGAAAGGAAATGGGCTAAAATCTACCGCGTGAGCACAGTGCGGATTCATAGATGTCACAAGTGATCGTTTTTTTTAATTCTAGGACATGCCGGTTTCCTCACGATGTACTGTAGTGCTTTGAAAACACGTGTGACCTCATAATTATCGTAAGACATTAGTATGACATTTTTACCGGCGAGTGACGTCACAAGCCCCCTCTCAAATCTTTGACGTGTTTTATCTTTGTCAATTTTAATTTATTTGATAAAAAAAATACGTATACAATATTTTTCGATTAAGTATCTAACAGACGGACTAACTAGAATTATATTTTTCATCCCTTCTATTCGAAAAGTGTCGTTTTGTTTCTCTTTAACCAGGAGCAAACTAGCTCTTTTCTCTTCAAGACTTTTTAGCGGGCAGTAATGAGATTAAAATTTGGAACATGAATCGTTCATTGACATCGAACGCAAATTGTTTAGATTTCTGGCTGTAAGTGTTGGGTGCACGGTGCGAGGTGGCGCGGTAACAAATAAAAAAAAGCGCCCGAATTACTTCCCTGTTCCTGTCTTGTAATCGGTACGGACTTTATTGTATTTTACAAAAAAAATGAGTTCTACGTCTAATTCTGAAAGTGATAGTGCATTAACTCCTGAAACAATAAAAATAGAAGCCAACAAAGTCATACAAAACTTAATACCTACGAAATCCCGGGAGAAATATGTAAAGGCCAATGACAATTTCATACTATGGAAAAACAGATTAGGAGCGAAGACATTTTCGGAAAGTATATTTTTGGCCTATTTTCAAGAATTATCCAAAACAAAACAGCCTTCTACTCTTTGGAGTGTATACTCCATGCTTAAATCTACAGTAAATATCAATAAAGATATTAAAATTGACAGCTACTCAAAATAAGTAGCTTATCTGAAGAGACTGTCTGAAGGACACATACCAAAGAAATCGAAAGTACCTATTTTCCGGACAAAACGTTGAAACTTTCTTGAATGATTAATTGACCATTTACATTCATGTATTTTTTTTAATTAAACGTATTCATTATTTACTTAAAAGTGTCTCTTATTTATTTTCTCATAGAAGGGGATGAAAAGTAGAGTATATGACTCGAGAGCAAAAATATTTTTCCCTCAGGCGATGTACTTTGAATCCTTCGCTACGTTCAGGATTCTATTTTGGAATCCCTCGCTTTGCTCAGGATTCTATTCTAGAATCCTTCGCTTCGCTCTGGATTCAAAATAGCGCCTTCGCCGTAAAAATATTATTTTGCTCCCTTGTCATACAATCTACTATTGTTTTGGTCAAGAAACATCCTTATTGTATAGCTCTATTTTCCTACCTTTTTAGTACATTTAACTGTTCACTTTTGTGATAAAATAATCCAATCTCCTGTTTGTCTTTGTTGGGATTACAAAAGCTTTAATCCTCTTTCCGATTTTGGAAACGATTACTTAAGCTATGGCCTTAATATGAAGTTTTACGTAATATTCTTAATGTTAAACGATAATAATGGTCTCTTTGTCAATAACAAACTGTCAGAAATAAACCTCTACAATTTGTGTGATAGTGTCTTTTTGTTTGTCTCTGCTCTTTTTACAGTCGGGTAAAAAGAGTAGAGTAGTACCAAAACAATAGTAGATTGTATGACAAGGGAGCAAAATAATATTTTTACGGCGAAGGCGCTATTTTGAATCCAGAGCGAAGCGAAGGATTCTAGAATAGAATCCTGAGCAAAGCGAGGGATTCCAAAATAGAATCCTGAACGTAGCGAAGGATTCAAAGTACATCGCCTGAGGGAAAAATATTTTTGCTCTCGAGTCATATACTCTACTTTTCATCCCCTTCTATGAGAAAATAAATAAGAGACACTTTTAAGTAAATAATGAATACGTTTAATTAAAAAAAATACATGAATGTAAATGGTCAATTAATCATTCAAGAAAGTTTCAACGTTTTGTCCGGAAAATAGGTACTTTCGATTTCTTTGGTATGTGTCCTTCAGACAGTCTCTTCAGATAAGCTACTTATTTTGAGTAGCTGTCAATTTTAATATCTTTATTGATATTTACTGTAGATTTAAGCATGGAGTATACACTCCAAAGAGTAGAAGGCTGTTTTGTTTTGGATAATTCTTGAAAATAGGCCAAAAATATACTTTCCGAAAATGTCTTCGCTCCTAATCTGTTTTTCCATAGTATGAAATTGTCATTGGCCTTTACATATTTCTCCCGGGATTTCGTAGGTATTAAGTTTTGTATGACTTTGTTGGCTTCTATTTTTATTGTTTCAGGAGTTAATGCACTATCACTTTCAGAATTAGACGTAGAACTCATTTTTTTTGTAAAATACAATAAAGTCCGTACCGATTACAAGACAGGAACAGGGAAGTAATTCGGGCGCTTTTTTTTATTTGTTACCGCGCCACCTCGCACCGTGCACCCAACACTTACAGCCAGAAATCTAAACAATTTGCGTTCGATGTCAATGAACGATTCATGTTCCAAATTTTAATCTCATTACTGCCCGCTAAAAAGTCTTGAAGAGAAAAGAGCTAGTTTGCTCCTGGTTAAAGAGAAACAAAACGACACTTTTCGAATAGAAGGGATGAAAAATATAATTCTAGTTAGTCCGTCTGTTAGATACTTAATCGAAAAATATTGTATACGTATTTTTTTTATCAAATAAATTAAAATTGACAAAGATAAAACACGTCAAAGATTTGAGAGGGGGCTTGTGACGTCACTCGCCGGTAAAAATGTCATACTAATGTCTTACGATAATTATGAGGTCACACGTGTTTTCAAAGCACTACAGTACATCGTGAGGAAACCGGCATGTCCTAGAATTAAAAAAAACGATCACTTGTGACATCTATGAATCCGCACTGTGCTCACGCGGTAGATTTTAGCCCATTTCCTTTCAAAAGAGAGGAGGCCTGTGTCTCAGCAGTGGGAAAATTAATAGGCTGATGATGATGAATTAACTAGTTTATGCTAGATGACGTCATTTGTCGCTTTTATTTCTGTACTATCGATGTAATATGGTGATGGTACAAATAAACTTCAAATGAAAAACACTTTCGTTTACGTAAGTAAACAAATATCTGGCACTCCATATTTAACCAAACCAAAACCAAAAAACCAAACCATATCTTCCAATAGCATATATTATATAATACTCAAAAGAATCCTACATCGCGCAGGTAACATTTTCACCCGACTTAGCTGGGGCAAACGAAAAAGAGAAGAGGCCTCCCACCGCCCTTCTGCTGAGAAGAGGCCTCCCACCACCACCACCCTTCTGCAGAGAAGAGGCCTTCCACAGCCCTTCTGCGGAGAAGAGGCCTCCCACCACCCTTCTGCATAGAAGAGGCCTCCTATCGCCCTTCTGCAGAGAAGAGAACACCCACTGCTCTTCTGCGGAGAAGAGGCCTCCCACCGCCACCGCCTCAGGTAACTACTCTGGACTATTTCAGATTAAAACCCATTTTTTTTATAAAGGGTGTTAAAGTACCCTTAACGCAAACGAAGGGTACTTGTTTTCCCCACCACTGCGAACATTTTTTTGTTCTAGACCATACCAGGGAACCCCCTAGTTACGGAGATATTGGGGGTCAAAGTTCCAAATTTTTCACAGCTGTTTTTGTAAATACTAGTTTTTCAGGTTACAACTTTACTTAAATTACCTTCATAACCTGTTTACTACACAAAGCATTCATTAGCACAATGTTTTAAGAGTGCTACATTGAGTTTAACCGTAAAATATGATTTTTGACCCCAAAAAAAAGTCGTTTCCCAGCAAACATTTTTGCGTAGGGGTACTTAGTTTGATGTACAGAATGCTTGGTTTACGTTTGTGTGAAGGGTTAATTTACACCCTGTATAAGAATATGTGAACAATAAATTAAGTAACGCCTTTCTAGCTGGCTTAACCTAGGTGTAACCGCAATTAGTAACATACCTACAGGGTGCAACAGTCTCGTTGGCGACCTCTAGACCACCTTCAAATATTATATGGTTTTAATTAATGAAGATACGACTGAACAAACAGGAAAAAAATATAGTAACCTTTATTCGTTTAATAACTAACTTCAATAGTACCGAAGGTTCCAGTAGCAACACTTGTGTTTGTTACTTAGAAGTGTATTTACATCGAATTATCAATAAATAGTTTAAAAGTGTCCAAACTGGATCGAGAGGCAGAGGAAAACCAAGGCAACGATGGATGTGTGAGGAATAATATAAAATAAAAAGGAAATAATAAAGTATTTCGCCGACCCCAAATAACATTGGGCAAGGACAAGGTGTTTAAACTAAATCATGAACTGTTGCCTCTTATCATATTACCAGAACTCGACTCTGTTGTAACGAACTAAGGACCCACTCCTGCTTGGTACGGCCTACCTATCGGCTCCAAAACTATCACATCTTTTGAACAGGAAACAATCACACATAATTCAGAAAATTTCATCGAAATTGGTTGGGAATTTTCGAAGATTACCGTGTACAAACGAACTTACTAACACGTGATTTTTAAACAAGAAGTATAGTAAAGCAAGTATTCACCATGTCTGACAAGGACAGCGATAGTAATTATTATTATAATTTGATGTTTTTAGAACTTTATATTGAATTAATTTTATTGAAAATAGTGTTGGTGTTATCTTCAGCAACTATGATATACGGAGCAACATCATGGTGTTTGTTTATGAAATTTCGTAATTATAAAAACTTTACGCTTCTGAACGCAAATTTTACGAACATTCTGTGCAGTGCAGTTACAGTGACCATTTACGAAGTATATTACAACAATCCGACTGTTCGTAGCCCACATATTTCATTAATTGTCTTAGAAATTTTCCTAAGATCTGTGTACATTCACTGGTTGTTGGTTTTGTGCCATATGTTCTACATGGATATAGTAAAAGTTTTCAATGGGCATATCCGCAAGAAGTATCTAAAAGCTTGCCTGTTTGCGTGGGGAGTAGCTTTAATTACAACCGTAATATCTTGGTTGTTACTTTTTATTTGTATTAGAGCAAATATCAAGATGACTGAAGATGAGATGTCTATAATGATAAATTTTCTCAAAAAGGGAAGTCATATTTTACCGTTGATAGTCAACACTTGTTTTTACATAATAATTGTATGTTCACTTTGTCGCAGTTTGAACACGAGCGCACACAGAGGTGACATCTGTCGTCGTCTGTATATAGCCACTTTGATTTTTGTTTTGAGTGATGTCATTATGCTATCTATTATTTTTACAGAAATAGATGACTTATATGGTTTAACATTAATTATAGCACAACTTTTTTTGAGTCATTTAAATGTACTAGTAATAGATATTTTTCTTGTTGTTGTTAAAAGTAATCGAGAAATATGGTATGAATTTTATGTAAATAAGTTTAAAAGAAGTTCGTTATCAGCTAAGCACAGAGACGATATTGCCATGCAAGAAAGATCCCATAATGACCCCGCTGATAGCAACCTGGCGGTTCCTGTAGTTTAAATAGTAAAATACACATGATATCACGCCTGTTCTCCCCGAAGGGTTAGCAGAAGTGTATCCATGCATTCAATTAGTTCAGTTACTACTTTGAGATAAGACCTATTTCGTGACCTACGCAGATTACAAACGCGTTATGTTTGCTATTTATATTTCTGTAGTTTTACTACAATTTGTTTTTGACTCCAACATAATTGAATAAAGAAAAAAAAATAACCGATTTCCAAAAAACTTTTTAACAAAAAATAAAACCGACTTCAACATAAAATGAAACACAAAAAATTTAAAAATAAACATTAGAAGAAAAGTCAGTTTCTGAAGTCAGTGGCAAAATAAAAAAAAAGTAGTTAAAAAACTAAAAAACCCGATTGAAAAACTGAAAAGCAAACAACAAGCACATTTTAAATTAAACTTGGAAGCAGGCGGGGTCCATTCTAATTTCATTTCATCATTAATTAATAGTATTAATAGTTTTGTATGACTTTGTTGGCTTCTATTTTTATTGTTTCAGGAGTTAATGCACTATCACTTTCAGAATTAGACGTAAAACTAATTTTTTTTGTAAAATACAATAAAGTCCGTACCGATTACAAGACAGGAACAGGGAGGTAATTCGCGCGCTTTTTTTTTTAGTTACCGCGCCACCTCGCACCCTGCACCCAACACTTACAGCCAGAAATCTAAACAATTTGCGTTCGATGTCAATGAACGATTCATGTTCCAAATTTAAATCTCATTATTGCCCGCTAAAAAGTCTTGAAGAGAAAAGAGCTAGTTTGCTCCCGGTTAAAGAGAAACAAAACGACACTTTTCAAATAGAAGGGATGAAAAATATAATTCTAGTTAGTCCGTCTGTTAGATACTTAATCGAAAAATATTGTATACGTATTTTTTTTTATCAAATAAATTAAAATTGACAAAGATAAAACACGTCAAAGATTTGAGAGGGGGCTTGTGACGTCACTCGCCGGTAAAAATGACATACTAATGTCTTACAATAATTATGAGGTCACACGTGTTTTCAAAGCACTACAGTACATCGTGAGGAAACCGGCATGTCCTAGAATTAAAAAAACAATCACTTGTGACATCTATGAATCCGCACTGGGCTCACGCGGTAGATTTTAGCCCATTTCCTTTCAAAAGAGAGGAGGCCTGTGTCTCAGCAGTGGGAAAATTAATAGGCTGATGATGATGAATTAACTAGTTTATGCTAGATGACGTCATTTGTCGCTTCACACGATTTTATTTCTGTACTATCGATGCAATATGGTGATGGTACAAATAAACTTCAAATGAAAAACACTTTCGTTTACGTAAGTAAACAAATATCTGGCACTCCATATTTAACCAAACCAAAACCAAAAAACCAAACCTTATCTTCCAATAGCATATATTATATAATAGTCAAAAGAATCCTACATCGCGCAGGTAACATTTTCACTCGACTTAGCTGGGGCAAACGAAAAAGAGAAGAGGCCTCCCACCGCCCTTCTGCTGAGAAGAGGCCTCCCACCACCACCACCCTTCTGCAGAGAAGAGACCTTCCACAGCCCTTCTGCGGAGAAGAGGCCTCCCACCACCCTTCTGCATAGAAGAGGCCTCCCATCGCCCTTCTGCAGAGAAGAGAACACCCACTGCTCTTCTGCGGAGAAGAGGCCTCCCACCGCCACCGCCTCAGGTAACTACTCTGAACTATTTCAGATTAAAACCCATTTTTTTTATAAAGGGTGTTAAAGTACCCTTAACGCAAACGAAGGGTACTTGTTTTCCCCACCACTGCGAACATTTTTTTGTTCTAGACAATACCAGGGAACCGCCTAGTTACGGAGATATTGGGGGTCAAAGTTCCAAATTTTTCACAGCTGTTTTTGTAAATACTAGTTTTTCAGGTTACAACTTTACTTAAATTACCTTCATAACCTGTTTACTATACAAAGCATTCATTAGCACTATGTTTTAAGAGTGCTACATTGAGTTTAACCGTAAAATATGATTTTTGACCCCAAAAAAAAGTCGTTTCCCAGAAAACATTTTTGCGTAGGGGTACTTAGTTTGATGTACAGAATGCTTGGTTTACGTTTGTGTGAAGGGTTAATTTACACCCTGTATAAGAATATGTGAACAATAAATTAAGTAACGCCTTTCTAGCTGGCTTAACCTAGGTGTAACCGCAATTAGTAACATACGTACAGGGTGCAACGGTCTCGTTGGCGACCTCTAGACCACCTTCAAATATTATATGGTTTTAATTAATGAAGATACGACTGAACAAACAGGAAAAAAATATATAAGTAACCTTTATTCGTTTAATAACTAACTTCAATAGTACCGAAGGTTCCAGTAGCAACACTTGTGTTTGTTACTTAGAAGTGTATTTACATCGAATTATCAATAAATAGTTTAAAAGTGTCCAAACTGGATCGAGAGGCAGAGGAAAACCAAGGCAACGATGGATGTGTGAGGAATAATATAAAAGAAAAAGGAAATAATAAAGTATTTCGCCGACCCCAAATAACATTGGGCAAGGACAAGGTGTTTAAACTAAATCATGAACTGACTTATCATATTACCAGAACTCGACTCTGTTGCAACGAACTAAGGACCCACTCCTGCTTGGTACGGCCTACCTATCGGCTCCAAAACTATCACATCTTTTGAACAGGAAACAATCACACATAATTCAGAAAATTTCATCGAAATCGGTTGGGAATTTTCGAAGATTACCGTGTACAAACGAACTTACTAACACGTGATTTTTAAACAAGAAGTATAGTAAAGCAAGTATTCACCATGTCTGACAAGGACAGCGATAGTAAATATTATCATAATTTGATGTTTTTAGAACTTTATATTGAATTAATTTTATTGAAAATAGTGTTGGTGTTATCTTCAGCAACTATGATATACGGAGTAACATCATGGTGTTTGTTTAAGAAATTTCGTAATTATAAAAACTTTACGCTTCTGAACGCAATTTTTACGAACATTCTAAACAATGCAGTTACAGTGATCATTTACGAAGTATATTACAAACCGACTCTTCGTAGTCCACATATTTCATTAATTTTTTTAGAAATTTTCTTAAGATCTGTCTACATCCACTGGTTGTTGGTTTTGTGCCATATGTTCTACATGGATATTGTAAAAGTTTTCAATGGGCATATCCGCAAGAAGTATCTAAAAGCTTGCCTGTTTGCTTGGGGAGTAGCTTTAATTACAACCGTAATATCTTGGTTTTTACTTTTTATTTGTATTAGGGCAAATATCAAGATGACTGAAGATGAGAGGTTTTTAATGGACCGTTTTCTCAACAAGGGAAGTCATATTTTACCGTTGATAGTCAATACTTGTTTTTACATAATAATTGTATGTTCACTTTGTCGCAGTTTCAACACGAGCGCAGACAGAGACACCTGTCGTCGCATTTATATAGCCACTTTGATATTTATATTGAGTGACATCAGTATGCTATCGATTATATTAATAGATATGGATTCCTTTTATGGCTTAACATCTGTTATAATACAACTATCTTTTAGACATCTAAATATACTAGTAATCGATTCTTTTCTAGTTGTTGTTAAAAGTAATCGAGAAATATGGTATGAATTTTGTGTAAATAAGTTTAAAAAAAGTGCATTATCGATTGGTCACAGAGACAATAATATGCAGGAAAGAACCTATAGTGATCTAGCTGATTGCAACCGGGTTCCTATGCTTGAATAATTTAATAAAAATATAAAGTCATCACGCCGATTCAGGCCTATTATCCACGAAGGATTAGCAAAAGTGTATTCATATAAATCAACCAAATCTTTGTACTCTCCTCTCGCATATTAACATAATGTATGTTGTATGTTTTATGATCACTATCATCAGGTTCACTGCAGGGACTCAGGCCTCCTCTCTAGGAGAGGGATGGGTGTTTTGTTATAATCCACCACGCGGGCCCAGTGCGGGTTGGTGGAAGGGAATTAATAAAATGATTATTATATTATTGTTTTTCCTGTAGTTTAAATAGTAAAATACACATGAACGCCTGTTAGCCCCGAAGAGTTACTAGAAGTGTATTCATGTATACAATTAGTACAGTTACTACTTTGAGATAAGGCCTATTTCGTGACCTCCGGAGATTACAAACGCGATATCACGTTACGTTTGCTATTTATAGTTAGTTTTTTAGTGTTTTTTTTTAGTTTTACCACAATTTGTTTTTGATAGCATTATAATTGAATGAAGAAAAAAAGAACCGATTCCTAAAAGAACTTTTTAACAAAAAATAAAACCAACTTCAACAAAAAACACAAAAATTTTAGAAAAATCTTTTTCTGAAGTCGGTGACTTTTGTTTGTTTGATTTAAGTTGATTTTTCACTTTTTTGTATTTAATTTTTTGTAAAAGTCGGATTAATTTTTTGTTAAAAAAATATTATTTTTCACTTTATACTGGTTCACATGTGCTTACCCCTTCACAGCGTACCGGCCATATGGTATGAGGTGTAAACAATAAACAGACATGAGATTTCAGCAATCCCAGTCCATTTGCTATCATTTATTGAGCAGTTTCGTTGCCTACCTCCGAAGTTCTTCATCAGATCTTCACAAACAACTCGCATCACTTCAAGTGTGCCTATAAAAAAAATTCTCAAGGATACTATCATCAGATCCTGACTTGATGATCATGGGACCACTTGGGGAGTATACCCTTTCAAATAAGGCAAACGGTCCAGCCATCTTCGAGTAAACGGGAAACATACATAATTAAAATTTAAACAACTTAAAACGAATTAAGTTACTTTATTTTCGGAAGTCGCGACTTTGTTTGTATCATTGATTAAGTATTTTGCCACCGACTTCCGAAAGTAAAGTTGTTTAAGACTTTTTTTGTGTTTTTTTGGATGTCAGAATTTTTTGCAAATATGTTTAAAAGTCGCGGGTTTGAAACTACGCGCCATCAATTCATTTTGTTTTTTTTTTCCTATTTTGTTATTTCTTTTGTAGAATATTCGCTCGGTATGTATAAAAAGTTTTTGAGAGTAGATTAAAATAAAAATACTTACTAACATTTTTTTTATTGCTATTTTTTCGTATGAATGAACTAATTTGACATTTTCATTTTATTTAAAATAAATACCTACTACAAAATTGTACACTGCAGAATTTTAATTTTACAAAATGTTGTCCAACAGCGCCCTCTGACGCGCAATCAAAGTTTTCTCTCCCGTTTGCAAGCACAGTTTCTACCTGTTTTTTTTTATATTTCTATGGTTTCTACCCTTCGTATAACATGCCCTACGATTTAGGGCTCAAGTGGAATAAAGTCAGGATACAGACGATCACCTGGAAACAGGTTCCCACCTAGAAGTCGATGGTAAATTATCATGGTTTACTCTTGACCGGTTTTGAACCGAATTGAACTTGTCGTTGTGTCTGTTTTGTATTATAGATTGACAAATCACATGTCAAGTCACGTTTTATAAAACATTTTTTGGTTGCGAAATAAGTGTCTCAGAGCATTTAAAAAAAAAAATACGTTGCCCCACACTAGGAATTTCTCCTATATCGTGGGTGCGTTCACAAACATTTAAACTCACATACACAAATACCTAGACCCGAAACAACTATCTGTTAAGGCCATAGTACGTTTGGAAGTTCAAAGCGTGCGAAACAAGTTTAATTTTTTTTTTTTTTGTTTATTTACCAAGTATTCTTTTTTTTGTGTTATTGTTATACATCTATTTCACATATATAAGATCCTACTCATACACATACATATTTATTAACACAAAAGGACGAAATTGTTTTACGATCGTTACATCACCATCTCAGGGCCAAACTAACTACGCACTGGCTGCTCGGCAGTTTGCTGAACTGGTCCTACTTGGCGCAGCCGTCGTGAGACCCACACATGTTTTTGTTCACTTTTTTTTCTATTGTTTGATGTGTGCACTTGTGGCATGTGCTAAATATATTATTTTTATTCTTTCTTTATACAAATAATTGTTCCGAGCGGGGATCGAACAGCAGTCCATTGCTGATACCTGGGAACCCCCTAGTTACGGAGATATTGGGGGTCAAAGTTCCAAATTTTGCACAGCTGTTTTTGTAAATACTAGTTTTTCAGGTCAAAACTTTACTTAAATTACCTCCATGACCCGTACCTATACTATTCAAAGCATCCACTAGCACAATGTTTTAAGAGTGCTACATTGAGTTTGACCGTAAAATGTGATTTTTGACCCCAAAAAAAAAATCGTCTCCCAGCGAAAATGTTGCATAGGGGTACTTAGTTTGATGTACAGAATGCTTGGTTGACGTATGTGTGAAGGGTTAATTTACACCCTGTATTACATGAGACGTAAACATAACATAAGGCATTATTGACGCCTGTCGGGGCTGCGGGTAGTCCTCTGGTTATCGCGGCCTCGACATAGAGGGCGAAGAAGGAACATGGGTGGATTTTAGTCAGTAGAAGTCTGACACTCCCTTTCGCTCTGCCCAAGAGCGGGAGGGGTTATTCGATGACTTTACACCCACCAAAAAAAAAAAAAAAAACATTATTGACGAAATGTAGGTGTACTGTTAGATACACGTTTGCCCAACCTTTCGGGAATCACATGCGTGATTTTACGTTATGTTTTTTTAGCAAAACATGAGAGAAAGGCGAAATTAGGGGATCGGACAAAAAAAACTAATAAGTCCGTCAGATAGATTTCCAAAAAATATTGGAGACGTATTTTTTCTTTTTTCACATAAACAAAAAATGAAGTCAATACAGCCTAGTGCTTCGAAAACGTCATAAGATAGTACATTTTTTTCCTTCAAATGACGTCACAACCACATCTTATCTTCGTCAATTTTGATTAATTTGATAAAACAAAAAACACGTATCCAATATTTTTCGATAATCTAACTGACGGACTAATTAGAATCATTGTTTTTTTGGCTCAGTACGATCCCCTATTGTAATAAATAATTGAGGAACAAAAGGGGGTCGAATCTGAAGTAGTCCAGACTAGTTCCTCGAGGTGAAGTACGAGAACCACTTCTTTGAAGAAGGGAATCGGATGTGGGGACCGCAGCAGACGAACGAATATGTCACGTCTGTGGATTTGAGTATTTACTTCACAAGGAAGTACATCGACAGGCCCAATTTAGACCAGCTTGGCGGAAACTGGTTTACCTCGAGAACTTTGGACCCCGACAAGTGTGCGGAGCGTTTGTCCTTTATGCTAAGTCGCGCGAAAATGTTGCTTGCGCGATGTAGGATTATTTTGTGTTGTTATCTGTATTGGAACGTTTGTGTTTGTAATTCTTTTTGGCCTGCTAAATATTCTTTTTTGCTGCTAATAAGATATTATAAAGTGTTACAAACCTTGAAGGTAGAAGTAACTATTTTTAAATAAAAAACTGTAAATACACATACTTAATTATTATTGTTTTTAACTAGAATTCCAGATAATAAACCTTATTTCACTTACCTTTATAATCTAAGTGGTATACTTATTATGTAATTTATGTTTTACAAAAATACAAAAAGAAATGTCTCATGCTGGGATCGATCCTGCCTGCGTCTCTTAGCGTTGCGTGACAATCTTCATACCCAACTTGCTTGACGACAGATCAAACTGCGTGGATCTTTTGGTAGGGGGCGCTGTTGGTAACGTATTTGTTAATTTCATTTGTAGGTAAACAAAGGGATTTAGGACTAAGAGTTGCATTGTATAATTACAAATTTACTACTACGACGTGTTTCAAATATTTATATTATGAACTTTTATTAATTGATTTATCTATTAAATAAGTGTTTTAAAAAAGAGAAATCAAGATTCCAAAAAAAGGGATGGGTTTTAGTTAATAATAGTCTGCCACATGCTTCTCCTCCACCCAGAGCGGGCAGACTCATTAATTGATGATTTCCCATACTGAAAGCAAAGGTAACGGCCTCCAAGCAAGCAACCCTTGCCTACGTATAGGTAGGTACAGTCGTGAACTACATCATTATTATAACAAGGTGACTTTTGTCAAACAAAACCCTTAATGCTAGCTCTTCACCTGGCATATATTCGCGTTATTGATCTAAACAAAATGTATTCTACGCCTATCGCGATAAAGTTCACTATGTTCTAATGATACACGCTCAATATTTGCCCAGATCTGAAGAGTATGGTGCCACTATGTTGTTTCAACTGAATATTTACACACCATTATCCACATACTATGTCACCTCTTCAATCATGGTCACATAACAAAACCTGCCTTGTTGGTCCTGGGGTCGATTAGAGAAAAAAAAAATAAAAAAAAAACCGGGTTACACTCCGGGAGTGCATTTTTAAATACTTTGGAATGGTTAGATTAGGTTATTTAGGCGAGTTGAACATTTTTTACCCATCCCAAAAAATTGCATTATCGCCGCTAAAGAAGTTTTCAATTGAAACAATACATGATTTTAGTGATATTTGGGTTGTAGCACATGCTAGGAAAATTCACTCAATTTTCAAAAACAATAAATGCCATTGCCATTACCCTGATGAAAAACCTAATAACACTTTGCCTGTTTGGCGTGTTTATCGAACCCAAGTCCTGACGCTCAGCAGTAGCGCATGCTTGACTAACGAGTTCAAAGGAACTTTTAAAAATATGTCCACTAGACCCATACCCCATAGTGTATTATCATAGTTTATTAAGAATGGTTCATAAAGCTTTTTAGTATAGTTATTTTCAGAACTCTATTATCTTTACTTTTTGGTCAAACACGAATAAAAAACATAGTACCATGTCAACATAACCTCATATTTATGCTTTTGACGAAAGCGACATCTCTCTTTGGAGCCTAGAACTAAAACGAACAAACACTTACGGTAATTTACGCTAGATGGCACTATGAGTAGATTCAGTTGTGATTTTGAAATTGATTAAAGTGCTTTTCAATATTATAATTATGTTGGTCCTCTTTACTACTCGCACGCCTTACGAACACGATAACTGTACATAAAACAATGGCTTATTAATTGTGTCTATAAGGCGCTCAATCAGTTAAACATGAATGCCTATTTCATACACTTAACACCAGAAGCTGTGTAAACATAAAAGGCATCATTTTAACATTTAGTCTGGATTTGGATTTCCCTTTGATGGCAATAGGCTAGCCCCCTATTGCATGGGATCTAAACATAAGTGGCGAAATTTGAGTGTTTAATCCCTTTGGGGATTACAGGCGTGATGTTATGTTATATTTAATAACTACATCCATCACGCGTCTATCCATAGAATATATTAAGTGTGTAGGTATTTCAGTGGTAAAGTTCAGAGTGTAAAATAGGTATACACAGAGCAGCGGTGGCCCAGTGCTGGCGGCCCAGACTTACAAACAGTAGGTCGTGGGTTCGAACTCAGGCAGGCACATTACTTTGTGTAATTTATTTCACCACCGCTGCTCTCAAAACGGTGAAGGAAAACATCGTGAGGAAACCGGCATGCCTTAGAACCAAAAAATTCGAAGACATGTGACATCTACCAATCCGCACTGGGCCCGCGTGGTAGATTATAGCCCATTCCCTTTCAAAGAGAGGAGGCCTGTGTCCCAGCAGTGGGAACATTAACAGGCTGTAGATGATGATGACAAACAGAATATACTTGTCGAAATGTGGGTGAACTATCAGGCACACCTAACCCTCGCAGGATTACAAGCGTTATGTTATGTACATCCATAACTATTTTCCCACATCGCGGTTAACAGAAAAGTGCCCGAAAGGTTGGCAGCATTGCCAAGTTGGATGGCAATACTGTTTCTTTGGGCAAAAAGGGCCAGTGCCTGGTCATGTACAGTTTAAATGACCAAACGTTTGACTTTTACCTGAAAGACCATTCTTTTACAATTTTGATTCTTGTAGTTACATATTAAAATGTCTATTTATATTTTGCAAAGAAGTGTTAATAGTAAGGTTTTAGTCGATTAACAAAAGGTATTTACTAGGCAGATGTGAGTGGCAACGCCGGGAGGGGACGCCCTAGAAAGACATACACTGATCTTATTGGTGCCGTTCTTCAGAAAGGACAGGTGCGTAGTACTCGTAACCGGCGTGCGTGTATGACCAGATGTAGGAATGTGGACGAGGCAAAAGTAGTATGTTAGGATCGTAGCAGGCCCCACCTGCTACGATCCTAACATACTACTTTTTCTGTGGTTTCTGCCTACCTCTTATAGGAAAAGGGAGTGAGTTTATGTACGTATGTTTGTTAGACAAAACTGTTGCCACTGTGGGAATATCCTGGATGAGGCTCGATGTGGCTGGCAGAAGAGTTTGGACCTTGGCAAAAGTAAAGAGACGCTAAGCTATAGCCAGTACCTAGTCAGTGAAGTTGGGCTGTGAATGATGATGATGATGATGAAAGAATATATGTCTAAAGATAAGGTTCATATAATCATCACGTGTTTTTTTAACGCAATCTTCAATTCGAACTTCTATACGAACTGTGTTGTATGTGTAGTTAGTACATACGTGTCAGTTTTTGTGTGTATTTTATCGATTATGTTGGAAACATCAAATCGAGTTCGAAAATCTGGATTAATTTTCAACGTGTTTCAGAGCTTTAGACACTTCAGTGCGAACACGAAGCACTGTAGCCCGGATTATTTTATAAATTGCAGTGTAAATCTGGCTCAACTAGTATTTCACTTTGAAAATTACTGGAATTTTTAATAGGTCCCAATCCGGATGAGTTTTCAGTTAATGGATGATTTGTTTCATTGTGCATTTTGGTTCTGGATTTGTGTTAAAAAAAATAATAGATGGATTTGAAAAAAAGCTACTAATATAACAAAGATGAAAAGTTTATTTATTTCTTTGTCTTGATGAGCTCATTGTGTCAATTCTTCAAATCGGACTATTCGGTATATTTTTAGGCTCTTTATATACCTACACACATTTTGATGTTAATTTACCGTATACCTATGACACTTAATATGTGAAATAAGGGCAATAGAATGCTGATGACGTAGACGAGAAGTTGTGTAGAGTATTGTTTAGCGCGAAGGAATGAGTAGGTTCATAAGTCAGTCAGGACGTATAGTAGCAGTATGGAAGAAAAAAATGTACGCGTCTGCTATAATTGCATTGAGATAAGGCAGAAGAACGATGATTGTAACGAAACTACGTTTAACATAAAATGACTTACCGTTAAAAAAAGGAAACAGTGTAGGTAAGTAAATCGTTTTGTCAACAAGACTGATCTCGAAAGCTGTTACGACAAACAAATAAAACCTATTACCTATTTCGTTAACACTACGCCATTTTGTTTAATAGCTTTTCCTGATACTGCCGACAGGTGGCGTGTTATGTCATGTCTGGCAGGTGGAGCTTTTTTGACGTTGAAACTACGCAATACGTTGCACAGGGCAATATCTATTCAGGCTCGTTTTAAATCTGTCTGTGTACCTACTTCTAATTGGTCCGTTGTCCGTTTGTTCAACGTCATAGACAGGCATTTTGCGAAGGACATGAAACTTTAATGGACTGGTTTCTGTAACGAATATTATCGATTCGGCGAAATTAAACTCGAGTTTAGTGTATTACCTACTTGCTTAATTGTAATTTGTATTCGTTTTGTAGCTCTGGTTATTAATATTATTTTTGGGTTGTTTTAGTTTCAACGCATACTAAGCTCGCTTCGCTTGCTCCTGCACTATAGATCGGTTGAATAGCTTTTCATATATGACATCTCAAACGCGGGACATTTTATTACATCCCATACTCAAAAGCCAGCTTTAGAAACTGGTATCATAGCACAACATCACGCCAGTAATCCCCGAAGGGTTAGTCAGAGGTGTATTTATTAATAAATCCACATTTCGCCAGTCATGTTAAAGCCCCATCCAAAAGGGGGCAAGCCTATTGCCATCAACCAGCCATTCATCCAGACTCCGTGGCTGCTACTAAGAAACTGATATAATAGATTAAAGACCAAAATCAAGTCGTAAAGTCGTTCGAATGAGAGATCACGGGAGTCACGTACGCAATCATACTGATTGATGCGCCTCGCTGCGATTATGTCGGGAATGCCTTGTGATCTGTGTGTCCTTGCTCAGGTGCCTATGTTGGAGGGAGTCTGAGGATATATGTCGAGGATTTTGTGGAGAAAACATGGTTTGAGGTTGCATGGATTATGTAGTGTCTATTTTATTGTCGTTCAGGTCCATATGGTCGCAATTGGACAGGGTATACAGGACAGCCCTCTGTAGACTGATTGAGTGAATTCTGTATATCATACTAAGATGACCGGTGCAAGAAATTATTTCAGGAACATTATCAGAATCCAATTAAAATTATTATTATTCATTTTTTTTAGCCAGTCTTACCAAATGGTATCGTATTGCCCAGTTTTAACTGGGTTGTGGAGGGCAGATAGGCAGTCGCTCCATATAAAATACTGGTATCCGGCTGCATCCGGTTAGACTGGAAGCCGACCCCAACATAGTTGGGAAAAGGCTAGGCAGATGATGATGGATGATCTTATTTTATTAATTTTTAATTTTAATTTTTAGTCGTTAACTATTTTTTTATTATCACTGCTTATTTTATTCTTACTGTTGTTATGCGTTATATTGTTTTTTTTTTCTCTTTTGTGTCTCCTTGTTTCTGCGACAAATAAATATTTTTTCTTTCTTTTATTTGTTTTATTTCTTCATACACAATAAATCTATATTGTTGCCGTATTAGTTACGTAAATGAAGAGCTGCGTACAGATAATAATGTTTTACATTAAAATAAAGGAATAATGACAAAAAGAAAACGATAAAATATTTACACCAGATGATTTTAGATGATGATGTTTTTGTAACTACTAGTTTTTCAGGTTATAATTTACTTAAATTACCTCCATGACTAGTTTATTATTTATAGGATCCACTAGCACAGTGTTTAAAGAGTGTGAATTTCAGTTTTATCGTAAAATGTGATTTATGACCCCAAAAAAAGTCGTTTCCCAAAAAAATTTTTGCGTAGGGGCACTTAGTTTGATGTACAGTGTAGTACTTAGTGTGATGGGTTGATTTACACCCTGTATACTCTGTAATAATAAATGTGCAACTCTCAAAAAGGTATACCTACAACTACATATGAAAAATACCAATTTAAACCGTATGGGGACTTCAACTTCAGTGGTAATGAGAATATTAACGTGCTGTCCAAAGCACAGTTCGATTTTAATGAACCCAGCATGTAAAATAAAGCCGTCAATACTGACCTGTTATGTATTCCCGCAAATAATACCATCCTTTATATAAACACTTCTTTGTTCTGTCACAAATTGAAACCAGAATGAATTTAAAGTATGGTATGGTGTTTGTCATAGGTTTTCATGTGTAGGTACAGTAAGTAGTATATTAGGTATATGCATAACATAACATGTTATTTTAAGTTAACTGACCTATAGATAAATACCTTAGATACTAACATACAAAATTATATAATACAGATTGTGCTAATAAGTAGAACTTTAAAGCTACATTAGTATCACTTCACTTGTGCACTAAGGCCTCGTTTACGGAGACGCAGGGCGTCGCGCGGCTCGTGCAGAAAGCTCGACGCGTGCTTTTTTATTCATTTACCGAGAGGTACCCACCGCAACAAACGGTGCATTTTAAAGTAACGAGAGAAAAATCGCTTCTCGTCAAATCGTTGTTTGAAATCTTTAACATTTTCATACATCGCCATGTGCTTGAATTAAAAACGCACGACGCCCCGCGTCTCCGTAAATGAGGCCTCCGTCACTGTGCGTTTATGTGGTACTAACCCGCGTAAGTTACGAAATACCACCCCCAGCGGCCAAAAGTCCTCTTCCAAGGTGAGATAAAAATGAGCAACTTTCGCCCAGTTAGAAGCAATTTTCGCCCACTGTATTGATATCATTTTGAAAGAGAGAAGAGACGTAACAAAACTAAGATTTTGGTACCCACATTATCATAAAGCAGGTCATATCTCAAAGTTGCATACATTACTTTCCGAGAAATTTGCGTTTGAACTTTATCAAATGCCATATCATCATCATCCAGCCTATTAATGTTCCCACTGCTGGGACACACACCTCTCAAAGAAAGAACGCCTGTGCCAAGTGTGTAGGTACATAATTGTTCTTGAGTGTGTGTGTGTGTGTGTTGTACAGAGCTCTCATTTGTATCCGTACAGATCAATACTACGCCCACAGTTATTTTCACTACAATTATTATGAATATTATACCCACGTTTTCAATAAAGTTTTAATTTACATTTCCGTGAAACCCTCATTGTGTGTTTACTCGAAAATGTATCGTCATTATTTTCTAAAAGGCTTTACTGGCCTCATTCCAGTTGGAATTATCATGCATTCAACGTTTATGTATTTCACGTTACGTAATTGAAAATAGTCCCTTTCAAACTTTCAACATGGTCCACCTACGCATCCGATTCATCTTCTATTACAGTTTCCTGCATTCAATTTACAAGCATATCACTGAACGATAAAGTATATTCTGCTTCGTTTAGAAATTAATGGCGTATACCTACGTGGACATTTTGTAATGAAATTCTTTAAGTTCATTTTACGGTGTTTGTGACTATATTAAATTCTGCGAAGAGAAAAAACATTCAGCGGAATTAACTGCAAATAACTCGTATGTACATACTTGTCGCTTTAAAAGAACTCAAAGGAAATACGGGAGGAAGTTTTTTTCTTTGCAATTTAATTAACCTTCTACGTTTTTTATTCCTGTCCGGTCTTAACCGTTTGCAAGATAAAAGGGAAGCTTTGTTTGTTAGGAAGCAAAAAGCTTCTCTATCCATATAAGACTACCTTTGTACTGCAGAGCTTATTAGGTAACATAAAGAACAGGACTACTAAACCACTTTCTTTTATTTAGAACTAGCTGATGCCCGCTGCTTCGCCCACGTGGATGTTGGTTAATTATAATTGCTAAAACCTCCCTTGAGAACCATTCTATCTATTGGTGAAAACAGCACGAAAATTGGTACAGAGAGATTTTTGAGTTTAGCGGCGGAGGACTTTGTGTATATAATAATTATGTAGTCATACATAACATCACGCCTGTTATCCTCGATGGGTTTGGCACCTGGTGAAATATGGGTGTGCTATTTAAATTAGGTACACCCATAATTTTCACCAGTTATTCTAAAGTTTAATACAACTAGGCGTGAATTCACACACATGTCTTCGATTGTTTGTTTTTAAGCCATGCCGGTTACCACACGATGATTTCCTTCACCGTTTTGAGAGCAGCGGTGATGAAATAAATTTCACAAAGTAATGTGCCCCACGACCTACTGTTCGTAAGTCGGGGCCGCCACCACTGGGCCACCGATGCTCTCAATTAATTTTAATTTATTAAGAAACTAGAATAATTTTACTGTTGAATCAAAAGTGCATTAGTATTTCCCGTTAAAAACATTGCTTCGGATTTCAGATCTTACATGTTGGTCACGTATTCACGAGAACCTCTCGTCCCAGCCACCGCGGGAGACGCTTCGGGCGTCGGGCCCAAGTGATGGCTTTCGGCCCCCGTAGACACGGGCCTGTGGACGGTCAGTAATGGGCTAACGCCGTCTTATGACGACGACAGGCCGTGTCGACGTCGCGACGGCGCGTTCGTGTTCCACGTGCACCTGAAGAAGATGTCATCAACATTGCAGGGGCCCAAGGGCCGAAAACAGCCGGGACTGTGGAATGTTCGAAAGAGATACCGCGGCCTCAGACACAAAGGGCTAAGAAGGAAAATGGATGGTTTTTTAGTCAGTAGCAATCTGCTAATCTCTGCCACTCCGCAAGAGTTATTAAGAGTCATTTTATGATTTCCCACCATCCAAAAAAAAAAATAGCTTCTGCCCGCGGTTTACCCGCGTGAAAATGACGATTTTCCATACAAACTTTTTCACCCCTGTTTGACATGTGCGTTGGTACACAAGCGGCTCGCCTGTTGTGAAGCAATAACGCTTCCTAGGGCCCACTCTCGCTTACCTGGTAGAAAACAATTCACTTGAACTTTGAATAGATCCATATTATAATCATCAGGGATCAGAGAAACTGTCAGTGAATTCCACAGACTGGCGGTTCGCAATATAAAATTAAATGTTGAAACATTGTTTCGGGTTTGTGGAACTCCAACCATATAACGGTGACCCTTCGACGTATTTCTGCTCGTCCGATGATAGAATAGACAGGGGATGGGGTATTGGATTATGTAATTCCAAAGCGCACTCTCCGTGACGTAACCTATAAAAAACCGGTAGGCTGGCAAAGTGGCGGTATCTGTCAAAGGCTGCACTATGACCAGACCGCAAGTTTACACAAACGATGTAAACTTTTCCATTTATTTTATTTTCGTAGCCGTTCGAATCACTCGTACACTGATCGGCGTAGCTGCTACGCTGTGTAGCACACTACGTCATCAGATACGAAAATTCGTAGCGGTATGTGTGGAAAAGTTTTTTTTATCTGCCTAAATAAAAAAAACCTCCCCCATAGCCTTCCACTCTTCTCTCTGTGTTGTTTTTTCCGTCCAAAATAAAAGTTATTTTAATATAATAATATAATTTGTGTATGATCTGTTTTGAACGTAATTATGTTAATTAATTAGAAAGATTACCAATAGAAGATCTCTTGAAGCAGTAATCAAAAGTGATTTATTTGTAATCAACCAATAACAGGTTACGAAAATATTTTTTAAGAATTTTGAATATTTTTGAAGTACCTTTAGCTCTTCTACTTTAATGTTATTTCCTGTTTATTACGTTTGTTACGTTCATGCCCATTACTATTAATACTTAAATTATAAGTAAATACGGACATCAGTTGCCAATGTCTGTAAATAAATTAAAAAGTCAAGTTGCAAGAGAACGACAAAAAGGATTTGTACGTCATAAAATAACACACAGTTTTGAAGAGGCGTTTCCAACATACACGACTGGACAGTATCTATTGCAGGGTAACAGGATAAGTATCAGTATTCAGTAAGAAAAATTTCGAGTTCACGTATATGTCCAAGATCTCTTTTTTTTAGGGGTAGGGAAATCATCAAATATCCCCTCCCGCTCGTGGGCAGAGCAAAAGGGAGTGTCAGATTTCTATTGACCAAAACCACCCATGTTCCTTCTTAGCTCTTTAGCCGCGGTATGTCTTAGAACAACCCGCAGCCATTGACACTCACTCTAGAGCAGGGGTCACCGATCCGGATCCGGAACGCCGACCTATTTTGTGCGCACCTTGTAAATAGTAACTTGTATTACTGAGTACCTATGTAAGTTATAAAATGTATCCCGCGCTTTGTCTCTGTTGCCGCCAATTTGACAACAAACAAATAGTTCAAGGCAAAATATGACATTTATTTATTGATTTAAACTTCATGCACAAACGTGGTACATAGGCGAACTGAATGCCACAAGGCATTCTCTACCAGTCAACCTTGGTCAAATAGGACAGCATTGTGGTACAGTACAAAAATAAATAAATTAGGAAAATACTATTTTGTAAACATTAACACATTATCACATTGCTATTTAAAAATGCTTGTTACTTCTGTAAAATTCAATTGCTCATTTAATAAACTTAAGAATATATGGGGTTTATATTTTTTATAATATATGGGGGTATAGCCCACCCCTCTCCTAGAGCGGAGGCCTGAGTTCCTGCAGTGGGAACATTATAGGCTGATGATGATGATGATGATAGAACTTTCACATAACTGGTGAAATGTGCGTGTACTATTTGATAAACGTCTGGCTAACCTTTCGCGGATTTCAGGTGTGATGTTATGTGTATGTCTGTACTCTTCACTTTAATTTTGTCCTGTTATCGTACGCCCATGTGCTTACACGTCAATAACACAAATTGCATACCATAAAGGGTGTAAAAGTACCCTTAACGCATAATTTTTTTGGTTCTAGACCATACCTGGCAACCCCCTAGTTACGGAGATATTGGGGGTCAAAGTTCCAAATTTTGCTCAGCTGTTTTTGTAAATAGGTACTTGTTTTTCAGGTTATAACTCTACTTAAATTACCTCCATGACCTGTTTTCTATTCAAAGCATCCATAAGTACAATGTTTTAAGAGTGCTACATTGAGTTTTACCGCAAAACGTGATAATTGTTCCAAAAAAAAAAGTCCCAGCGTGTTTTTTTAATGTACAGAATGCTTGGTTGACGTATGTGTGAAGGGTTAATTTACACCTTGTATAAAGTTACACGTGCACATACTTATAGGTAGAATAGAAAAAGAAGTCAATGATACTTTTTTCGATTTAAATTGGAGATTATGAAGGTCAAATCAAAATCTTCCCGTCAGGGCTGTGGGTGTTGTAAGAGATACCGCGGCCTCGACATAAAGATCTAAGAAGGAACACGGGTGGTGTTTAGTCAGTAGAAGTCTGAAACTCCCCCATTCCCTTTCGCTCTGCCCAATAACGGGATGGAGGTTATTTGATGACCTCCCACCCCAAAAAAAAAAAAACAATATCTTGGGTATAGTGTTACTTATTTTTAGGTGGAGAAAGCTTGGTTGACGGTTTCTTGATCAGTCTGTGAAGACCTAGTATTTATTATTTTCAGCCTGTGTATCCACGCTGCAGGGTTAAGGCCTCCCTTTCAATTTAGCCACCCGACTGAGTTAATTATACTCGTACCAGGTGCGTATCACTCCTTAGACTGAGGTTCCTTTGGACGTTAGCAATGACTTTGCCTAATCAAAGCTTGGTGAGGTTTCGTGTAAGATAACATCCGCAATACTCGTAGTTGTTACATTTCACGAACGTCTCAGCCAGTGCAATTTACACCTTATAACGATGCCTTAGGGATACATGCTCCTGTTCAAAGACGATACCTTTACGTGTATAACCTACCTATAAAGCAATTTCCGTTGGCCACGTGTAGGTCTGAAATGGGAGGTTGAACTTTAAAAGGTCAAAACTTGAGTACAAATTCTTGTTAAATTAAAATAATTTATTTCAATATTAACTAAAAATTGTTACGTAAACAGAAAGTTGAGAATACTCGTATACAATCCACTGATTAAAATTAAATAAAAAACCATCATCGTTCAGCAGGGCGCATGCCCACACTACCCGTAAGTCATAGATTTTTTGTATAATATATTACCTAATTGAGTTGTAGAGGTCAGATAGGCAGTCGCTCCACGTAAATACTGCTCAACTGCATCCGGTTAGAATGGAACAACAGTAGGGACAACGCTAGGCATAATAGGGTATTTCACCAAAAAAAATTAATTAGGCCGTCAGATAGATATTCAAAAAATAATGGACACGTATTTTTTCTTTTTTCACTTAAACAAAAAATTATGACGATACAGTGCTACGAAAAGTCGCGTCAAGTCATGTGACGTCACAAGGTTAGTACTTTTTTACCCACAAAGTGACGTCAAAAGCCCCGACTCATGATCTTTGACACGTTTCGTTTTCGACAATTTTTATGAATTTGGGAAAACAAAAAAAACGTGTCTATTATTTCTTGAAAATCTAACAGACGTACTAATTAGATTTTTTTGGTGAAATACCCTATTATGATGATAATATAATCATAATAGGGTATTTCAGCGATGGGGATGGATGGGTTCTCAGCGATGTAGCTGAATGTAAACACTCTCTGAAATGGGCGCTGCCAGTGTTTTGAATTCCGCAAAAAAGCCGCGATATTAACCAAACCACCCAATATGGGATCGGACAAAAAAAAACTAATTAGTCCGTAGATATATTCAGTCCGTAGATATATTCAGTCCGTAGATATATTTCAGATAGATTTCCAAAAAATATTGGAGACTTATTGTTTCTTTTTTCACATAAACAAAAAATGAAGTCAATACAGTGCTTCGAAAACTCGTGAACTCTTCGAAAACGTCATATGATAGAACATTTTTTACCTACAATTGACGTCACAACCACATCTTATCTTCGTCAATTTTGATTAATTTGATAAAACAAAAAACACGTATTAGCATAAGCTCAATGTTCACGATTCTCATTAAACGGCCATCCTTTTAAAGAGCTCGTCATATTACCTTAACTGGAAATACTTATTAAAAGTTGTACGATCTTCCTAGAATCCACTTCTCATAGTTCAGAACTTCATACTTGCTAGGAAGTATGAAGTAAAGGAATTAGAAAGGTTTCGAAACTTTGCAGGGTTTACTGAGAGGATTTTCTTGATTGCATTCTAATGTAAGTTGTGTATGAGATTTTTTAGTTATGTCGGATTCGAATTGGTTAGTTTTGTTTGAAAGTATTCCGCCATTATTTAGTTTTTCATTAAAAAAATAATACCTAAAATAATAAGTAGTTTTTTTTATTTTATTTTTTTATTTTTAATAATAAGTAGTAATATAAACATAATATAACGGCCGAAGGATTAGGCAGAGGTCATAACTAACAGAACACTCACATTTTACCAGTTATGTTTCAGCCCCATGTACTCGTAATAGGGGAAAGCTATAACCAAAAAAGCAATAGTTAAATATATAAGTTTAACTTTAAAGTAGTATTGAAATATACGCTTTAGTCTGTTTTGTAACGTTTTTAGATAAATAACAGTGACGAAATTTTTTTTAAAGTTCGCAAAAAGTAAGATACAAATAAAACAAAAACAAAGTGTTTTCTTTGTGTTCTAAATACAACAAAACTCTTCTAATATCCACTGTGTTGTCAAAATAAAAACCCTTAAAACCATTTTCCGAGACTTCGCCAAGAATAAAATCGCTGACATTTTTGTGAAGTGAAAAATTCAATGCGAAATCCGAACTGTATGTCGACGACATCCTCATCGCATGACATACTGAAACCTGCAGGTCTGGCAAAAGAATTGGACGGCCATTTTCGAATGTGAGCGATAAAAGCAGTCCCTTTTATACGATTTCATCGATACACAACGGGATGAATGGCAGGAAGCGAGCAAATTGAGTTTGTTTGTGAATGTTTTACAAATAATGTTAGTTGTGTTTAAAGTACTATGTTGGAAAAGAAAAACGGCGGCGGTACATCCGGTTTCTAAATTTGTTTTTGAAGTTGAGAAACGCAAATGCAAACGCAAATGCAAACGGGACTTCTGAGCATGAGATCCTAGGTTCGATTCCTGGGTAGGGTAAAGTGCTATTGAATTTTTCCATCAGGAATTTCTATTACTATTCCGGGGAATAGGTAGTTCGACAAAAGGTAGATAATGCTCTTGCGCTTCACTTGGCTCGTCATGAATCGTCGTGGGCAGTACGGTGGCCGCAGATAATCTAAAAAAAGCTCTAAGTATACTTTTTTTGCATCTAATTATTTCCCTCAAGGGCGTGCTTAATAGCTGCGAAGTTATTACATTCGGGCACGAGTATAGTATAATGATTCACCTCGTTCACTGCCAGACACTTTGTGTGGTAAACATCCCCGCCACATTGTGTCTGACGGGGGTTACGTTAAATTTTAAGTAAAGTAAGGTCTCAGAATAAGTTTCAGTTTTTATAAAATCAGATAGGACAGGCGTTCATTCGATCTTGGTGCATAATTATAATCAAATACTTAAATAAGAAACGAATAAACAGCTTGAGATCGTCTGGTTTACAAAATAAGTCATTAAAAGAACATATTTATAAGTCTTAAAATTAAAACTCATGGCAAATAAAATTGAGCATTACCTAAGGGGACGACAACAAGAGCTAAACGCGAGTTTTACAATGCGTTAAAGTATATGATTCACTGCAGTAAACAACATAAAAAAATATATGATACTCTTCAGGATATACGCTAGCGACGTAGTGTGTTGAAAACATATTAATACAATTAATTTTACTGCATAGAAAAAAAAAGCGAAGATACCTCTAAAAATTTATTTTAACGAGTTAAAACCATACTTAAATACATTTGATCGTTCTGATTGTTTAGCAAATAATTCTACAAGCAACATACTAAGGTCGTGTTTTATTTTTTTAGTCCAATCAAGTTTTTTTTTATAAATCGCTTATTCTGTTTCCCGAACATAATTTTGTATGGTTAAAAAAGCAGTCCTGCTAAAGCTGGACAGTCCTTACCATCTGAAACGTATAGTTACTCTACAAAATTACGAGCTTGCATTGCGGGGATGCGTTTCACGGCCGCGGGGAGCGACGCAACGTCCACCCAGTCGCTCAAGATAGCTGGCATTTATTGTCGCCTTAACACTTTGATCATCAACAAAATGTTCAGTTACATACATAAACTCACGCTTTTTTTCCCATGGCAAGGCAAAAACCACAGAACGTCACCTGCTACGATCCTTACATACTCCTTTTGTCTCGACAACGTTAAAAAAATTGTCATACACGCAAGCCGGTTGCGAGTACAACGAACCTAACCTTTCTGAAAAAACATCACCAATAATAATGTTCTGTTATTGATCCCTATTTCCAAATACAGAGGTACACACAAGTGAAAGCCTACACGAGTTTATTTTGAGACAGCAATCCCTGTCAATTAGATTTTCACAACATTTATTGCTACTTTGATTTCACAACGCTCAGAAATGGTACAGAGGCCCTACCAAGAGTGATTTTCGAATTCAAAAAAGCTTAAAAAAATCTTTTTTTTCCAGAGAATAGTCTCATATTTCAAGATTATATTCAAATCTATAGATATTATTGATTTTGCTCGTTACAGACAATTTAGATAAACTATATATAACATTCAGTTCGTTACCTTGGTATACCTATATCTATGGTAAACACATACTGCATTTGTTAGTAACCATATTTCATTTACATTCAGCTCACTGCTGAGGCAAGAGGCAGGAAAGTGGGCAACGTGAGTTTGTAAACACTTTTTCCTCATACCAAGAGCTTCCAAAATTAGCGGCTTTTTTGCGGATTTCAAAACACTGGCAGCGCCCATTTCAGAGAGTGTTTACATTCAGCTACATCGCTGAGATATATTATATTTACATAATATGTAAAATAACACTCGATAACATCTCAGCGATGTAGCTGAATGTAAACACTCTCTGAAATGGGCGCTGCCAGTGTTTTGAATTCCGCAAAAAAGCCGCTAATTTTGGAAGCTCTTGGTATGAGGAAAAAGTGTTTACAAACTCACGTTGCCCACTTTCCTGCCTCTTGACTCAGCAGTGAGCTGAATGTAAATGAAATATGGTTACTAACAAATGCAGTATGTGTTTACCATAGATATAGGTATACCAAGGTAACGAACTGAATGTTATTAGTTTATCTAAATTGTCTGTAACGAGCAAAATCAATAATATCTATAGATTTGAATATAATCTTGAAATATGAGACTATTATATATCACTATGTTATAAATTATTCACTATGTTATAAATTATTGTTTACCCGGTGCCAGTGTTAGCCAATTAATTAGTAATATTAGATTGACTAAAATAAATCCCAATTCTACTGTTATTTTATTATATGGGAATAGTTTAAATGTATGGAAAAGGGACATCATTGAATGTGTCCATTTGATGTTACATCTCAACAAGACTATTAATTGTAAATTCATTTTCTGTGCCTTGCCTTATTCTCAATATTTGTCCGTTGAGCAAAATAAGTACATTTATGATTTAAACTTGTTAATTTATAATAGGACATGTCGTCACAGTGACGTTATTTTGTATTTTGACTGTAATCAATTTATATCTGATTACAGACTCACTGACTTCACAATGTTTTTACCACCTAGTTCTAAGCGACGTATTGCTAACCTTTTAGCATACAATATACACAGCGACACTGGTATGTGTTTACCAACGTTTTCTGTTAGTAGTGATACTAATACTGCTTTTGTTACTAACACTTATACAGATACTAACACTTTTATTGATACACCTTGTAATTTAAACTGTTAGGTGCGACAACAGGTAGGCCGCATATGTTGAATGTTGTTCATCAAAATATGCAGGGATTATCTGGCAAAGAATTAGAGTTAAGTTTGTTTATGGAGAATTATGATGTTCAGGTTTTATGTCTAACTGAACATTGGTTGAAGGAACATGAAGTAGTATTTATCAATGATGATTTCTATACCGTACAGAGTGCATTTGTGAGAAAATCTGCTATTCGCGGTGGATCTTTAATTCTTGTATCAAACAAATTAAAATGTAAACAACGTTTAGACTTAGTTAATTTGTCAATTGAGCGCACTATTGAGTTGTCTTGCGTTGAACTCGAGCGATACATAGTAATTTGTGTTTATAGACCCCCTTCTGGGGACTTTACTCATTTCGAATCAGTAATGGAGGATTCACTTAATAAGTTAAAATCAAGTAATAAATCTATAATTTTATGTGGAGATTTTAATGTTAATATTTTAGATGTTACTCCATTAAGTATCAGATTTCTCAATTTGTTTAGATCATTTAATTTAGTTAACCTGTTTTTTGAACCAACAAGGATCACGGCTTCTTCATCAACTTGCCTTGATAATATGTTTAGTGATTGTGTTGCCGAGGACAAATTAGTGTTAAGTGACTTATCATCTGACCACTGTGGCTTAATAGCTAGCTTCCCTATGTTATTAAAACAAAAGCCGCGCAAAATAGAATGCAGGCCTCATACAGCTAGTCGTTGCAATAAATTCAAAAATAATGTAGCACTTAAAGTAACGCCGTCAATAGTAGAGCACGAGACTCCTAATGAAATTTATAAAGCCCTTTTTGATGTTGTGCAAAATGAATACCAGTCTATTTTTAAGTCTAAAACGATTAACATTAAGGGACCTTCTGTGGGCTTCAACCAATGGGCTACACCAGGTATTTACAAAAGTCGAGCCCGATTGTACGAGTTGTATGGTCTTAAACAATACAGGTTTGATACAACTTTTCTAGAGTATGTTAAAAATTATTCCAAATTATTTAAAAAGATTTGTATTATTGCAAAATCAAAATTCTTAAGCGAGACTATTAAAAATTCTTATAATAAAGTTAAAGCCACTTGGAAAATCATTAACAATGAAACGGGTAAATCTGTTAAACAAGATAATCACCTCGAGATCATGGTGGGTAACAAATTAGTTAGTGAAGCAGCCGACGTAGCCGAGGCTTTTAATGAGTATTTTGCCAGCATACCTATAGCGACGACTCGTTCCCTGAGTTCGTCGCCGTCTAAAGCCGAAGATCTTTTGCATAGCAGCGTGTCTAAATGTGGTAAAGTATTTAGTTTCGAACATGTAACGCCTCGTGATGTAGTTAACGTTTTTAATTCACTTAAGTCTAAAAACACAGGTGATTACTGGGGCATTTCTATTAAACTTTTAAGTAACATAATCGACATTGTAGCCCCCTGTCTTGCCGTTACTTTCAATAAATGCGTCGATTTGGGGACTTTCCCTGACCTTATGAAGAGCAGTAAAGTCATCCCTCTATTTAAATCAGGCAGTAAAAACGATATCGGTAACTTTAGACCAATTTCTATTTTACCTGCTTTTAGCAAAATTTTTGAAAAATTAATTCTCAAACAGTTGTTATTACATTTTAATTTAAATAATCTCCTTCATAATGATCAATATGGCTTTACAAAGGGTCGTTCGACTACGGATGCAGGTGTTGCTTTGTTGAAGCACATATTTGACGCATGGGAGAACGCGCAAAATGCAATCGGTGTTTTCTGCGATCTCTCTAAAGCTTTTGATTGCGTACATCACGACACGCTTTTACGGAAACTGCGTTATTACGGTGTTCAAAATGAGGCTCTAAATGTGATAGATTCGTATTTGCAAAATAGATTCCAATGTGTAGACGTAAATGTCGCGAAATCTTCCGGGCTACCGGTTCGGCTAGGTGTACCTCAAGGTTCAATACTGGGTCCGTTTTTATTCTTGGTTTATATTAATGATCTACCATACTATTTAAAGGGTTTTTGTGACGTTGTACTATTTGCAGATGATACCTCTCTTATCTTTAAAGTAGATAGGAATAGACACGAATTTGACGACGTAAACAGCACGCTATCAATGGTCACGGATTGGTTCACAATAAACAACCTTGTTCTTAATGCCAAGAAAACTAAAATAGTTAAGTTCGCTTTACCCAATGTTAGAAATCTAGGTCCCAATATTATCCTCGCCAATCAGGAGCTGGAAACTGCCGACTCTGCTGTATTTCTGGGCATTACAGTAGATCCAAAATTACAATGGGGTTTACATATATCAAGCCTAGCGGGAAGGCTAAGTTCAGCCGCATACGCCGTCAGAAAAGTAAGACAATTCACTGACGTTGATACAGCACGGTTAGTCTACTTCAGTTATTTTCACAGCGTTATGTCATACGGTATTCTGCTGTGGGGCAAAGCTGCTGATATTCAAAATATATTTGTTCTGCAGAAGCGAGCGGTTCGTGCAATTTATCGACTGGGTGCCCGAGTTTCTCTTAGAGATTTTTTTAAGGAGATTGGTATCCTCACTGTTGCTTCTCAGTTCATCTTTGCCAACATTTTATATATTAAACAAAATATCCACCTGTACACTAAAAACAGTGATATTCACAACTTTAACACTAGAAATAAGCATAAACTACGCGCTCCTTTTCACCGGCTTCACAAAGTTCATAATTCATTCGTCGGGCTTGGTATAACATTTTATAACAAACTGCCATCTTCTTTTCTAGACTTGCCATTTAATGCGTTTAAAGCCAAAGTAAAATCTAATCTTTGTTTAAAAGCGTACTATTCCATTAACGACTACTTAAATGATAAGAACAGTTGGTCGCTGAGTTGAACACAAGACAATGTTTGTTATTTATTTATGTTCTTTCTCCAAGATTAGTTTACTGATATGTTATGTCTTTTTTTTATTATTATTATATACTTTTTTATACTTGCCTTACTATTGTATCGAGTCTGGTTCTTCTAACCAACCTAACAGACAGATGTGTGCTGGGGAGTTTGTTCCGCCACTTCTTCTTTCCAGCAAAAACACTAGGAAGTGTCGAAGGGGGGGCGTTTTGGGGGACTGTCTCTTGTAAATAAGTAAAGTAAAGTAAATTTTGACGTTCGAAAAGTGCTGATTATCAGCCTAGTTTGAATAAATGAGTTTTGATTTTGATTTTGATTTTATTCTCTGGAAAAAAAAGATTTTTTTAAGCTTTTTTGAATTCGTAAATCACTCTTGGTAGGGCCTCTGTACCATTTCTGAGCGTTGTGAAATCAAAGTAGCAATAAATGTTGTGAAAATCTAATTGACAGGGATTGCTGTCTCAAAATAAACTCGTGTAGGCTTTCACTTGTGTGTACCTCTGTATTTGGAAATAGGGATCAATAACAGAACATTATTATTGGTGATGTTTTTTCAGAAAGGTTAGGTTCGTTGTACTCGCAACCGGCTTGCGTGTATGACAATTTTTTTAACGTTGTCGAGACAAAAGGAGTATGTAAGGATCGTAGCAGGTGACGTTCTGTGGTTTTTGCCTTGCCATGGGAAAAAAAGCGTGAGTTTATGTATGTAACTGAACATTTTGTTGATGATCAAAGTGTTAAGGCGACAATAAATGTCAGCTACCTTGAGCGACTGGGTGGACGTTGCGTCGCTCCCCGCGGCCGTGAAACGCATCCCCGCAATGCAAGCTCGTAATTTCGTAGAGTAACTATACGTTTCAGATGGTAAGGACTGTCCAGCTTTAGCAGGACTGCTTTTTTAACCATACAAAATTATGTTCGGGAAACAGAATAAGCTATTTACAAAAAAAAACTTGATTGGACTAAAAAAATAAAACACGACCTTAGTATGTTGCTTGTAGAATCATTTGCTAAACAATCAGAACGATCAAATGTATTTAAGTATGGTTTTAACTCGTTAAAATAAATTTTTAGAGGCATCTTCGCTTTTTTTTTCTATGCAGTAAAATTTATTGTATTAATATGTTTTCAACACACTACGTCGCTAGCGTATATCCTGAAGAGTATCATATATTTTTTGATGTTGTTTACTGCAGTGAATCATATACTTTAACGCATTGTAAAACTCGCGTTTAGCTCTTGTTGTCCCCTTAGGTAATGGTCAATTTTATTTGCCATGAGTTTTAATTTTGAGACTAATTAATATGTTCTTTTAATGACTTATTTTGTAAACCAGACGATCTCAAGCTGTTTATTCGTTTCTTATTTAAGTATTTGATTATAATTATGCACCAAGATCGAATGAACGCCTGCCCTATCTGATTTTATAAAAACTGAAACTTATTCTGAGACCTTACTTTACTTAAAATTTAACGTAACCCCCGTCAGACACAATGTGGCGGGGATGTTTACCACACAAAGTGTCTGGCAGTGAACGAGGTGAATCATTATACTCGTGCCCGAATGTAATAACTTCGCAGCTATTAAGCACGCCCTTGAGGGAAATAATTAGATGCAAAAAAAGTATACTTAAAGCTTTTTTTAGATTATCTGCGGCCACCGTACTGCCCACGACGATTCATGACGAGCCAAGTGAAGCGCAAGAGCATTATCTACCTTTTGTCGAACTACCTATTCCCCGGAATAGTAATAGAAATTCCTGATGGAAAAATTCAATAGCACTTTACCCTACCCAGGAATCGGAACTAGGATCTCATGCTCAGAAGTCCCGTTTGCATTTGCGTTTGCATTTGCGTTTCTCAACTTCAAAAACAAAATTTAGAAACCGGATGTACCGCCGCCGTTTTTCTTTTCCAACATAGTACTTTAAACCCAACTAACATTATTTGTAAAACATTCACAAACAAACTCAATTTGCTCGCTTCCTGCCATTCATCCCGTTGTGTATCGATGAAATCGTATAAAAGGGACTGCTTTTATCGCTCACATTCGAAAATGGCCGTCCAATTCTTTTGTCAGACCTGCAGGTTTCATTATGTCATGCGATGAGGACGTCGTCGACATACAGTTCGGATTTCGCATTGAATTTTTCACTTCACAAAAATGTCAGCGATTTTATTCTTGGCGAAGTCTCGGAAAATGGTTTTAAGGGTTTTTATTTTGACAACACAGTGGATATTAGAAGAGTTTTGTTGTATTTAGAACACAAAGAAAACACTTTATTTTTGTTTTATTTGTATCTTACTTTTTGCGAACTTTAAAAAAAATTTCGTCACTGTTATTTATCTAAAAACGTTACAAAACAGACTAAAGCGTATATTTCAATACTACTTTAAAGTTAAACTTATATATTTAACTATTGCTTTTTTGGTTATAGCTTTCCACTATTACGAGTACATGGGGCTGAAACATAACTGGTAAAATGTGAGTGTTCTGTTAGGTATGACCTCTGCCTAATCCTTTGGCCGTTATATTATGTTTATATTACTACTTATTATTTAAAATAAAATAAAAATAAAAAAAAACTACTTATTATTTTAGGTATTATTTTTTTAATGAAAAACTAAATAATGGCGGAATACTTTCAAACAAAACTAACCAATTCGAATCCGACATAACTAAAAAATCTCATACACAACTTACATTAGAATGCAATCAAGAAAATCCTCTCAGTAAACCCTGCAAAGTTTCGAAACCTTACTAATACATCTCCTAGCAAGTATGAAGTCCTGAACTATGAGAAGTGGATTCTAGGAAGATCGTACAACTTTTAATAAGTATTTCCAGTTAAGGTAATATGACAAGCTCTTTAAAAGGATTGCCGTTTAATGAGAATCGTGAACATTGAGCTTATGCTTTGAAGGTACGAGTAGACTTCTTGGCTTCTTATGTTGGTAGTACTTTTAATAAGCTTTTTTTTTTTTTTTATTGTAGATAGGCTCGCGTTTGACCACTATCTCACCTGATGTTAAGTGACAATGTGGTCGAAGATGTAGCACGCTGACCTAGAAGTAACCTATTCACTCTTGACTTGAAGACCCCTAGGTTATACTTATCAGGAAATACAGACTCCGGCAGGGAATTCCACTCCTTACAGCTAAGGAGTGGAATTCCCTGCCGGAGTCTGTATTATATATATATACGCACAATGAAAGTGTTCCCAAAACGTTTAGTGCGAATGGGTGGGATGTCCACCATGAAACGATCGCGCATCGCCGTACGTCTTGTAGTCCGATGATGGAACGGGCTTGGAGGAATTAGATTGTGCAATTCCATCGCACACTCCCCGAAATGTAACCGATAGAAAACCGACAGACTGGCAACACGTCGGCGATGTTCAAGGCTCTGGAGCTTCGACTTGACGAGCGCATCGTTGCCGATAAGCCTTTTGGCCCGTTTCTCGATTGCCTCCAGAGCGTCAAGCTGGTATTTGGCAGATCCGTCCCAGAGATGAGAGCAGTACTCTATACACGATCGAACTTGCGCTTGATATAGGTTGAGCAGCTGTTCCGGTGTGAGGTACTGTCTCACCTTTGTTAGGATTCCCAGCTTCTTGGCAGCCAGTTGAGCCTTGGCCTCGATGTATGGACCAAAATTGAGGGTGGAGGTGAATGACACACCAAGAAGCTCAATTTGGCCGGTTATCGGCACGGTTACACCACGGAAAGATGGAGCCGGTTCGAATTGGCTCCTTTTAGCGGAAAAAAGCTTATGTTACACCTACTTCAATAGGGGATCGGACTGAGTCAAAAAACAATGATTCTAATTAGTCCGTCAGTTAGATTATCGAAAAATATTGAATACGTGTTTTTTGTTTTATCAAATTAATCAAAATTGACGAAGATAAGATGTGGTTGTGACGTCAATTGTAGGTAAAAAATGTACTATCATATGACGTTTTCGAAGAGTTCACGAGTTTTCGAAGCACTGTATTGACTTCATTTTTTGTTTATGTGAAAAAAGAAACAATACGTCTCCAATATTTTTTGGGAATCTATCTGACGGACTAATTAGTTTTTTTTTTGTCCGATCCCCTATTGGGTGGTTTGGTTAATATCAGAGTAAATTAAATTGATTAACCAAAGTTTACAGACATGAATAATATGTTAATTAATAAATAATGGGTGTAAAAGTACCCTAAATGAAGCCAAAAGGCACTTATTCTCCCTGTCGTCTTTGCTATCCATCTTTTTGTTCTGGACTATACCAGAAAACCTTCTAGATGCGGAGATTATGGTAGTTAAAGTTCCAACTTGTTTTTTAAATATATTCATTATATTATGTTATAACTTTACTCTAAATACCTCCACGACTCCTGTTCTATTTAATGCATCTACCAGCAAAATGTATTGAGTACGGTAGATTGAATCCTACCGAGAAACGTGATTTTTCTTTCCGTTCGTTCCCCAGGAATATTTTCCGCGTAGAGTTACTTAGTTTAATTTAAGTACACAATGGTTTGTTGGCGGGTTCGTGAAGGGTCTGTTTACACCTAGTAGATAAGGTGAGACAGGATGAAGTAGGATGAGGTTTGTGATAATGATGAGGGAGGAAAACTTTTTTTCATTACTCATACTCTGAAATTAGGTCTTATCGTGCATGCGGAGTGGGTTGAAAGTACTACTTTTCAGCCCTAGGGAGAATCACTTTCAACTGACAGTTGTCAAATGATTTAAAAAAAAAACTAGTTCTTTTTTCACTTTTTTTTTAACCATGTTCCAACTTTTTATACAGCCATTAAATTACAGCTCGATTTAAAATTAAAATAACATAAAGTTAACTTAAGAATATAATTATATTACGACATTAAAATAATTTAGTTTTAACTATTTCTCTTAAATAACATAGATTTCGGCAAAAGCACAGTGTTTACCTCTGGTAAATTATTTAGTCCATCGTGCACCGTCTCGGGGCTAAATAAGTAACTTTCGCCCCTTGGATAACAATGTACTAAGCTTATAATTTTGTGAGTGACTGTAAGAGTGGTAAATGTTGATGATGATGAAGAATAAAGAAAAGACGAATAGATTAATTGTGAGGAATGATGGGAAATAAAAAAGAGTTAATGATGAATGGATAAAGAAAACGTGTTGTAACAACTAAGTAAGAAAAGACATCAGAAGGAAGTGGTGATAAAATTCATAAAGAAAAGCTACCTGCGCCATTTTTTTTTTTTTATATTTTTTTTTTGTTATATGAAATGAAAGTGTAGTTTATTCGAGTCTCACTCATTTGATGCGATACAATTCGAAAGCGAAGAAGTCATTGGTTCACGGCACGGTTGGTGCAGCGGCTGAGCGATTGGACTGCTGCGCTGAGTGTCAGTGGTGCGGGTTCAATCCCCGCACGGAACAAATATTTGTATGGCCAGATAGTTGTTTTCGGTCTGGGTATTTGTGTTTGTGACATTAATGTTTGTGAACGCACCCACGATACAGGAGAAATTCCTAGTGTGGGGCAACGTTTACAAAAAAATCAATGATTTAACATCCCTTAACTTGAGCAGTATTTATTAATCAATAACTCTTAAAAATCGCAAACTCACCCTTCACCCCACCGCCTCGCTGTCGATCAAGATATCAAATGTTAGTGATACTCCGAGAAAAGCTATTTTCACTTTGACCTTTGACATAACTAAGTTGATTTCCTGCCAATCGATACAGAAATTTGTAGGTGTTTGTATAAATAACTCATATCTAAAAAGTGGAGACGAAAATACGAGAATAAATTAAAACACTGGCAATACTGGTTCAGAGGAATATGCTTAAATGTTAAAAAAAAAACATTATTGTGTGGAAACTTTTGCCCAGGCGTCCTACTATACGCCAGAAAAATACCTGAGTGATCAATGATCACTTGCAAGACCTTTAGTATTATGCCATTTACCGAAATAAGTTCTAAAACATCTCTCTCTCTCTATCATCTATTTCTCCTATTCAAATTCTAATTTGAAAATTCAAATTCAAACAAGAATTTAATTCAGACAAGTGTCCATAGTGTTAGTAACAACAAAATAACTTAATGACTAGGGTTAGTAAACTTAGTAATAAGGCAAAAGGAAAACATATGTAAAAATCAGATGGAATGGATCCTTACCCAATGACGCAGCAGAGGGGAGTCCTACCGATCTGAGAACACGCTCAGGAGACCATTGGTGGCGGTGCGTAGCCGACCGAACATGGAGGCGGTCCTTTTTCTGACGATCGCGTAAAAATCATCTGTGCGCGCCTCCGCAAACATAGTGGACGCAATACAACGCCACGACAGCCCCAACAGTATGCCACCATGGTCCATACGAGAAATTGATAAAGTGAGAGATGTTTTAGAACTTATTTCAGTAAATGCCATATTACTAAAGGTTAACTTTTATTCAGTAAAACCGTTTTAATCATCACACTAATATTAAAAAGCCGAAAGTTTGTGAGTGTGTGAGTGTGTATGTTTGTTACTTTTTCACGTAAAAACTTCTGAACGGATTTGGATAAAATTTGGTACACAGATAGTTTATAACCTGGATTAACACATAGGATAGTTTTTATCCCGATTTTATCTTCCCGTGGGATAATTTTCGAGTTGTAGCGGGTAAAGCCGCTGGCAACAGCTAGTAGAACATAATTAAAACATTTCAAACTAGGGTTTCAATCGATAACTGAAATAAGTTCAAAGGCTTCTAAGTTTGGAAGCCATAGTTTATTTAGCTAACGACGTTTATCAACACAGTAGGAGAAAATTTCGTGAATGCATATTGGTGTTCGTGACGGTACAACTCTGCCTAACCTCTAGGGGAAACCAGGCGTGATTTTATGTAGTTAAATTCATCGTCACCAACATCACATCCCTTTTTTTTTTTTTTTTTTGGTGGGTGTAAAATCATCGAATAACCGGGGTGGAGCTCTTGGGCAGAGCGAAAGGGAGTTAAATTAATAGTTAAATTCATCGTCACCAACATCACATCCCTCAGACCGCAGGTTAGGTGGACACCATAATATGGCTATCTGTTGACAGGACCATCCATATTGCTGTATCGATGTGTGATTCGTCATTTACCCATGTGATTCTGTAATAGTAATATTATGACATCCATTAGTTAGCCCGACATTCGGATGACGTTTCAAATAAGAACATTCAGGTTTACGAAGGAAGTGCAATTTAAAAAAAAATGAAACTGTGTCTGTACATTTCATTTTTTTTTTAAATGTGTCTGTTCATTTTCATATATTTTTTAATTGCACTTCCTTCGTAAACCTGAATGATCGGTGATTCTGTTAAAAAAGATAGATGAAAAATAATTGTATGTAGCGGAGATGAGAATGTTTAGATGAGTGTGTGGAGTGAACAAGAAAAGATAAATAAAAGGTATATTCGAGGAAGTTTGAAATTGTGGCGCTGGTTACAGAAAAAATTAAAGGAAACCGCAAAAAATAGTATGAACATGTAACGAGGAGGGATGAAAAATTTGTGACTAAAAAGTGATGGATATTTATATGTATATTTATACGTTGATGAATGGAAAGGGAGAGGAATTCCCAATGAAAAGATGAATAGATTTATGGAGTTATTTTAAACATTTTAATGTTATTTTGGAAATGTATTATTTTACGATTTTAATTGAGGTATCCATAGATATATACCTATCTATCTATCAAAATGTATTTCTAATCTAAATCGAAGGCATCAAACTATAGAGATCTCGTTAAAAGTTTTGCTAGGTTGGCAGTATGAACAAAGTTATTGATGTATTTCAGAAAACTCAATTACCGTGTTGAGAAACCTCGACAACAGTGTGTGTACAGTCACGAGCAATAATATGTATACTGTTGGCAAAGTGTGAACGCGTTTTTCATTTGAGATCTTATGACCAACTTTAAGTTCGTTACGCATCATGAAAATGAAATTGTTTCCTAACATTGCGAAGTGTATACAATATAGAGTAGTTAACAAAAAAAAATGAATTAAGTTGTCCGTTAAATAGATTTCCAAAAAATATTGGACACGATTTTTTTCTTTTTTCACGTAAACAAACAATGAAGACGATATAATGCTTTGAAAACTCATAGTCTAAGACTAAGTATGACATTTTTTTACCGGTGAGTGACGTCACACTCAAATCTTTGACTCGTTTTATCTTCGTCAATTTTTATTGATTTGATATAACAAAAAATATGTATCTAATATTGTTCGAAAATCTAAAAGACGATTAGAATCATATTTTTTTTTGGTCAGTAGTGTTGTGTGTTTTCAATGTTTTTTTAGTAGTTTGGTGTTGGTGCTGTTGACTGTATTTGATTGTGTGGCTGTACTAGCCTTTACCTTGTACCGTGTACATAGTAGGCTTGCTTCTAATAAATGGGACTTAAATAAAACTGCCATGAGTTATTATTCCCACCTTTTATGACGTTATCAATTATTTAGCCATCCCTGAACTAGTCGATCGAATTATATCCAAGCAAGGCTGCGATTCTATTACAGATCCTCGCAAGTTATCTGTAGATAACTAGGTACAAACCTTGCCTACCATTTTGACACTAATCGGATGATGCAACGGTTTAGCACTTATGTATTTCTACCTACCTATATAACGAGGTATATGTCTACGCCAACATGCTAAAGCTAGGAGTAAGCTGACCGTCTCAATCGGCTACTCCCTGACTAAGTGATCTGCGGCTTAACTAGCAGGCAGTCTGGTAGATATATAACGTTGTAGGTAAAACTATTGAGGGCAAAATTAACAAATATGTATTTAATAAAAAAAAACACAGACACATTCCTAACATATTCCCATTTCTACGTATAACTCTTTAAAGCCAGAATCTACGAAGACACACATGTTTTTGCAAACTATTCAACCTACTTCCGACAAGATCAGAGTGATTAGAGGCCGATAGAACCGAACCGGAACAGGTCGGATGATACTCGTATTTCCGATTCAAAAGTCGACTTATATCAACGTTACGATTACGCTGCGCGGTCCTACTAGGACCTTTTTTGCGGGGTGGGAGGGGTGTGGTAAATCGTCAAATAACCACTCCCGCTCTTGGGCAGAGCGAATGGGAGTGTCAGACTTCTACTCACTAAAAACCACCCATGTTCCTATCTTTCCTTTCCTTCCTTCTTAGCCCTTTATGTCAAGGCCGCGGTATCTCGTACAACATCCCGGTCCTACTAGGTAGGACTTCAGGTGCTGAATTTATAATTGGCATTAATATACTGTAATGGCATTTTGAAGTTCAAAAGCCCATCAGTCAAAAATGTTATGGCATAGTTATAGATAAAGCATAGTAGTCGTATAATTGTTTTATTTCTGTATGGTTTTTATTTTTAGTTTGTTATTTTCATGAATTGTACTGGGTTTCCTAATTTATGTTGTAGCTTTTTTGTAATTAAGTAGGTTCTTTTTTGTTGTTTTAGTTTCATGTACGTTACATATTTATTGGCGGAAACTTGTACATGGCCTTTTACTGTAAGTTTCCCGATTAGAATAAAATATAAAATAAATTGAAATTTTCGTGTAAACAAGATGTAAACGAATCCTAAACGAAGCCAATAACCAAGCATTCTATTTTCTCAATCTAAGTAACTCTACTCAAAAATGATTGCTGGGAAACGACTTTTGTTGTTTAGTGGAATTTCATAGTAAGTACTTACTTAGCAGCTACTGAAAAAAAAAACTATTTATTACATCATGCATTTATAGATTAAAAATACAGCAACAATAACGCTCAATCTATCATTCAAGATTATGTGCGCTATCGATTATCGTTAAGGCGTTCTATGGGGGAGGCCTTTGTCCAATAGTGACCGTCTTATCGCTGATGATGATGATGATGATCACAATAGGCTCGCCTCCTATTGGCCCTATCAGATAGATCTTAAATACTTATAACTGACGAAATATGGGTGTACTATTAAACCTGTAAAAGTAACGAGTAGGTACTATACAGTATGTTCGTTTAAACGATGGACATATTGAAACCCGCAATATGCTTACATGATCATCATCAACAGCCTATTAATGTTCCCACTGCAGGGACTCAGGCCTCCTCTCTTTGAGAGGGAATGTGCTATAATCTACCACGCGGGCCCAGTGCGGATTGGTAGATGTCACATGTCTTCGAATTTTGTATTTGTTAGTTCTAAGACATGCCGGTTTCCTCACGATGTTTTCTTTCCCCGTTTTGAGAGCAGCAGTGATGAAATAAATTACACAAAGTAATGTGCCTGCCTGGGTTCAATCCCGCGACCTACTGTTCGTAAGTCGAGGCCGCCAACACTGAGCCACCGCTGCTCACATGATACACATGAAACTAATAAAAATATTAACAACAAAAAACACTGATAAATAACAGACAAAACCATCCCAAACATTTCGGAAAAGTCTCGGCACCCTTGCGTTTATCACAAAAAATGTGTGCGGGTCAATGACTTTTAGGTATAATCCATTTGCCCTTCATATTTTAAAACTGGCGTAGGACAATGACGAAACAGAAACGTCTAATAAAGTGAGATCTGCAGGGCTCCGTCCATGGATTAACTGTCAAATTGGTTATGGTTTAGTACAAAATGGCATACAAAACCATTTGACAGTTAATTGATGGCCACTATATGATAGCCACTGTCATTTAAAAGAAACACAACAGCCCTGCTGGAGAGCGTGCGGGGGCCATGGGACAATTATGTCACAAATTAGGGTTATCGTTATTTTACATATTTGGGACGAGAATCGAATACTGAATACCCTCCACAATATGTCCCCCGTTTAACCAAACAGCCTGTATTAACGCTACGTTTTTGCCAGGCTCACAGAATCTACAGACTCCTCGGGGTCGGAATACCCTCTTAAATTATGTCAATTACGGAGCCCCGTGGTGTAGGAGTATCTTGATCAACCGCCCTCGTTGGAAATATCGTTAGTTACAAGCCTACGTTTTAAAGTGGCTTTCTACGTTAAATCGAATTAAGGGGCCTTGCGACGACGGTGAGTGATGGGCTAACTCGCCGTCCGTCCGTCTCACGACGAAAACAGGCCGTGTCGACGGCGCGTTCGTGTTCCACGCGCGCCTCAAAGAGATGTCAGCAACATGGGAGGGGCCCGAAAGGGCCGACGCCTGTCGGGGCCGCGGGTAGTCCTCTGGTTATCGCGGCCTCGACATAGAGGGCGAAGAAGGAACATGGGTGGTTTTTAGTCAGTAGAAGTCTGACACTCCCTTTCGCTCTGCCCAAGAGCGGGAGGGGTTATTCGATGATTTTACACCCACCAAAAAAAAAAAAAAAAAAAAAGGGGCCTTGCGACGGTGGTGGTATTTATTAATTTCAAAATCGTTTATATAGTGTTACTTGTTTGTTTGCTTACCTACCTATCTATATTTTTTGTATGCTGTTCCAGCCTGGTAATTGTGTACCGCACTCACAATCTCAATGCTTTTCAAATTTTGACAATTCAATATTCATCGCGTTTTTAAGGAGCCAGTGGCTGTTTTGGGGACTATCAATAAAGTATTCCACAAAAAAAAATTGTCCGTCAGATAGATTTCCAAAAAATAATGGACACGTATTTTCTCTTTTTCCACGTAAACAAAAGATGAAGACATTGCTTCGGAAAGTCGTGTCAAGTCGTGTGACGTCACAAGGTCACTTTTTTACCCACAAAGTGACGTCAAAAGCCCGCTCATGATCTTTGACACGTTTTATTTACGGCAAAATTTTATTAAACAAAAAACACGTAAGTATCCAATCTTTTTCGATAATCTAACAGACGGACTAATCTGATTTTTTTTGGTGATATTTCCTATTGTTAATAAGTAAAGTTAATGACATTCGAAAAGCGCTGATCATCAGCCTAATAAATTACTTTAGAGTTTGATTGATTTTGATTTTGACTTTATGCAGCTCATAAGCCTTTGACTTGGCCTCTCTCAGGCATGCGTGTTGGGATCACAATGTTTTCCTTCACAGGAGCAATTGATAATTGGCTATTTGACTACTTACAAATTCACGAAAATGTTATGTTATTTGAAAGAACTAACGAACTACTAAAGAACTAACAATAACGGAAGGGGGGAAAAAAGTAATAAAATCCGTCAAAAAATGGCTTAGTTTTAACTGATTGTAAATGACGTGCTAGACAAAGACAGCGCTACAGACATGTGACGTCATATTTCATCCCGCCATAGTTACGTAGTATGGCCGTTTCGCGTGACAAGGATAGGAAGTGCCCCCACCAAAAACTTATAAAGCATGTGGCAGCTCCATTTTTTTATCGATTTTTTTACTTGTTTCGCACATCGTGTTATTTCTGTAAGTTTTTTTTAATAAAATAGTGCGTGTGTGTGTTTTTTTTAAACACAACACACACATGAATCCGAAAACTCAGAGGTCTTTTGGGGGGGGGGGGGCATTGGGAAATTATCAAATATGCGGGATCCAGAAGCCGTTACGTGGGCCCCGACGCCCGGAGCGTCTCCCGCGGCGGCTGAGACGAGAGGTTCTCTCCCTCTCACGTTCCGCCACCTCCTTCGCTAGCATCACTGCTTCGCAGAAGGAGGCAAACTCAGAGGTCTTAGGTTCGAACTCGGTTTTCCCAAGTTCATACGACCTGATTATATTTAAGTCGAGAGTAAATAGATTTTTTGGTTTAGCCTCGTCTCTGGCCCTAGAGAAGATTGAGGTCAAGAGTAGACGCAATTCATATGTTTTTAGAAATTAACCTAATCAAAACTTAAAAAAAAAGTCAAAAGTAAGTTTTCTGATTGAAAATAATATGACGCAACTTAGGGTAAGACTTAAAACTACATGGTAAATAAATAAGGATTGTCTCCTCAGTCTGGTGGTCTCAAGTTCGCTTGCTGAGTGCGAGGTCTTAGGTTTGAAACCATAATTAGGCTGTATGGAGTTATTCCTTGGGCTTCCGGGGAGCAGCGGTGCCCCAGTGGGAGCAGCGGTGCCCCAGTGGGAGCAGCGGTGGCCCAGTGGTGGCGGTCCCGACTTACGAACAGAAGGTCGTAGTTTTGAAACCAGGCAGGCATATTACTTTGTGTAATTTATTGCATCACCGCAGCTCTCAAAACGGTAAAGGAAAACTTCGTGAGGTAACCGGCATGTCTTGGAACCAAAAAATTCAATGACATGTGACATCTACCAATCCGCACTGGGCCCGCGTGGTAGATTATAGCCCATTCCCTCTCAAAGAGAGGAGGCCTGTGTCCCAGCAGTGGGAACATTAATAGGCTGTTGATGATGATGATGAGTTATTCCTTTAGAAATTGCTTAGTATTGCAAACTGAAAGTAGGTCGATGTAAACGTACATGTTAATCATGGAAACCTTTATCAAGTGCTTTGTTCTCACTCGAAATATGGGTGTTCTGCCTAACCGTTCGCAGATTACAGGCGTGATGTTACGTTGTGTAATTCAGTTTCTTGTCATTCCTTCTAGAGCAACTTTACAATATTTCAATTTGACAGTATGTTCTACCAAAAAGCACCCCAAACAACACATAAAGGACGAAATATTCTCCACTCTAAAGTTTCAATAAAGACACTGCCAACTACCATTCCAAACTCGTCTCACAAATACTGAGCATAGTTTCGCAAGCGACACCGGCCCGAACAAGCAAGTGCACACGTCTGGCATCCACCCCAGTTTCCATTGTGTAACCTGCATCGCATCTTGCAACTTGCATGCACACTATGAGAACTCGCCTTTATTTTGAGACGATACAACCCGACTTCGAAGGGGATTATCGGAAATCTCATACATCACCACAAGGCGGCAGGTATGAAACTATGTACACTGTACACACTACATGGATAGCTGTAGATCTGTTAGTTGATACATACGACCGTCGACAGCTCGTTTCCCTGTAGTACATAAACCTGAGTATTGATTTTTACATTTTACATAGATGCCTATGTATTTACATTCGAGCATGAACTGTCCGTAAAACGATGAGCCTCGAAACTGTTTCATTTTTCAGCTCCGTAAATGGAACTGAAACAGTCACTGTCTATATTTCAGTTTTTGTTCCGATGAAATCTCCTATTACGGTTGTCGGGGCTTTAAGTCGAGAATGTTACCGGAATTTGCTTTATTAAAACTATCAATAACGCTCAATCTATCATTCAAGATTATGTGCGCTATCGATTATCGTTAAGGCGTTCTATGGGGGAGGCCTTTGTCCAATAGTGACCGTCTTATCGCTGATGATGATGATGATGATCACAATAGGCTCGCCTCCTATTGGCCCTATCAGATAGATCTTAAATACTTATAACTGACGAAATATGGGTGTACTATTAAACCTGTAAAAGTAACGAGTAGGTACTATACAGTATGTTCGTTTAAACGATGGACATATTGAAACCCGCAATATGCTTACATGATCATCATCAACAGCCTATTAATGTTCCCACTGCAGGGACTCAGGCCTCCTCTCTTTGAGAGGGAATGTGCTATAATCTACCACGCGGGCCCAGTGCGGATTGGTAGATGTCACATGTCTTCGAATTTTGTATTTGTTAGTTCTAAGACATGCCGGTTTCCTCACGATGTTTTCTTTCCCCGTTTTGAGAGCAGCAGTGATGAAATAAATTACACAAAGTAATGTGCCTGCCTGGGTTCAATCCCGCGACCTACTGTTCGTAAGTCGAGGCCGCCAACACTGAGCCACCGCTGCTCACATGATACACATGAAACTAATAAAAATATTAACAACAAAAAACACTGATAAATAACAGACAAAACCATCCCAAACATTTCGGAAAAGTCTCGGCACCCTTGCGTTTATCACAAAAAATGTGTGCGGGTCAATGACTTTTAGGTATAATCCATTTGCCCTTCATATTTTAAAACTGGCGTAGGACAATGACGAAACAGAAACGTCTAATAAAGTGAGATCTGCAGGGCTCCGTCCATGGATTAACTGTCAAATTGGTTATGGTTTAGTACAAAATGGCATACAAAACCATTTGACAGTTAATTGATGGCCACTATATGATAGCCACTGTCATTTAAAAGAAACACAACAGCCCTGCTGGAGAGCGTGCGGGGGCCATGGGACAATTATGTCACAAATTAGGGTTATCGTTATTTTACATATTTGGGACGAGAATCGAATACTGAATACCCTCCACAATATGTCCCCCGTTTAACCAAACAGCCTGTATTAACGCTACGTTTTTGCCAGGCTCACAGAATCTACAGACTCCTCGGGGTCGGAATACCCTCTTAAATTATGTCAATTACGGAGCCCCGTGGTGTAGGAGTATCTTGATCAACCGCCCTCGTTGGAAATATCGTTAGTTACAAGCCTACGTTTTAAAGTGGCTTTCTACGTTAAATCGAATTAAGGGGCCTTGCGACGACGGTGAGTGATGGGCTAACTCGCCGTCCGTCCGTCTCACGACGAAAACAGGCCGTGTCGACGGCGCGTTCGTGTTCCACGCGCGCCTCAAAGAGATGTCAGCAACATGGGAGGGGCCCGAAAGGGCCGACGCCTGTCGGGGCCGCGGGTAGTCCTCTGGTTATCGCGGCCTCGACATAGAGGGCGAAGAAGGAACATGGGTGGTTTTTAGTCAGTAGAAGTCTGACACTCCCTTTCGCTCTGCCCAAGAGCGGGAGGGGTTATTCGATGATTTTACACCCACCAAAAAAAAAAAAAAAAAAAAGGGGCCTTGCGACGGTGGTGGTATTTATTAATTTCAAAATCGTTTATATAGTGTTACTTGTTTGTTTGCTTACCTACCTATCTATATTTTTTGTATGCTGTTCCAGCCTGGTAATTGTGTACCGCACTCACAATCTCAATGCTTTTCAAATTTTGACAATTCAATATTCATCGCGTTTTTAAGGAGCCAGTGGCTGTTTTGGGGACTATCAATAAAGTATTCCACAAAAAAAAATTGTCCGTCAGATAGATTTCCAAAAAATAATGGACACGTATTTTCTCTTTTTCCACGTAAACAAAAGATGAAGACATTGCTTCGGAAAGTCGTGTCAAGTCGTGTGACGTCACAAGGTCACTTTTTTACCCACAAAGTGACGTCAAAAGCCCGCTCATGATCTTTGACACGTTTTATTTACGGCAAAATTTTATTAAACAAAAAACACGTAAGTATCCAATCTTTTTCGATAATCTAACAGACGGACTAATCTGATTTTTTTTGGTGATATTTCCTATTGTTAATAAGTAAAGTTAATGACATTCGAAAAGCGCTGATCATCAGCCTAATAAATTACTTTAGAGTTTGATTGATTTTGATTTTGACTTTATGCAGCTCATAAGCCTTTGACTTGGCCTCTCTCAGGCATGCGTGTTGGGATCACAATGTTTTCCTTCACAGGAGCAATTGATAATTGGCTATTTGACTACTTACAAATTCACGAAAATGTTATGTTATTTGAAAGAACTAACGAACTACTAAAGAACTAACAATAACGGAAGGGGGGAAAAAAGTAATAAAATCCGTCAAAAAATGGCTTAGTTTTAACTGATTGTAAATGACGTGCTAGACAAAGACAGCGCTACAGACATGTGACGTCATATTTCATCCCGCCATAGTTACGTAGTATGGCCGTTTCGCGTGACAAGGATAGGAAGTGCCCCCACCAAAAACTTATAAAGCATGTGGCAGCTCCATTTTTTTATCGATTTTTTTACTTGTTTCGCACATCGTGTTATTTCTGTAAGTTTTTTTTTAATAAAATAGTGCGTGTGTGTGTTTTTTTTAAACACAACACACACATGAATCCGAAAACTCAGAGGTCTTTTGGGGGGGGGGGGCATTGGGAAATTATCAAATATGCGGGATCCAGAAGCCGTTACGTGGGCCCCGACGCCCGGAGCGTCTCCCGCGGCGGCTGAGACGAGAGGTTCTCTCCCTCTCACGTTCCGCCACCTCCTTCGCTAGCATCACTGCTTCGCAGAAGGAGGCAAACTCAGAGGTCTTAGGTTCGAACTCGGTTTTCCCAAGTTCATACGACCTGATTATATTTAAGTCGAGAGTAAATAGATTTTTTGGTTTAGCCTCGTCTCTGGCCCTAGAGAAGATTGAGGTCAAGAGTAGACGCAATTCATATGTTTTTAGAAATTAACCTAATCAAAACTTAAAAAAAAAGTCAAAAGTAAGTTTTCTGATTGAAAATAATATGACGCAACTTAGGGTAAGACTTAAAACTACATGGTAAATAAATAAGGATTGTCTCCTCAGTCTGGTGGTCTCAAGTTCGCTTGCTGAGTGCGAGGTCTTAGGTTTGAAACCATAATTAGGCTGTATGGAGTTATTCCTTGGGCTTCCGGGGAGCAGCGGTGCCCCAGTGGGAGCAGCGGTGCCCCAGTGGGAGCAGCGGTGGCCCAGTGGTGGCGGTCCCGACTTACGAACAGAAGGTCGTAGTTTTGAAACCAGGCAGGCATATTACTTTGTGTAATTTATTGCATCACCGCAGCTCTCAAAACGGTAAAGGAAAACTTCGTGAGGTAACCGGCATGTCTTGGAACCAAAAAATTCAATGACATGTGACATCTACCAATCCGCACTGGGCCCGCGTGGTAGATTATAGCCCATTCCCTCTCAAAGAGAGGAGGCCTGTGTCCCAGCAGTGGGAACATTAATAGGCTGTTGATGATGATGATGAGTTATTCCTTTAGAAATTGCTTAGTATTGCAAACTGAAAGTAGGTCGATGTAAACGTACATGTTAATCATGGAAACCTTTATCAAGTGCTTTGTTCTCACTCGAAATATGGGTGTTCTGCCTAACCGTTCGCAGATTACAGGCGTGATGTTACGTTGTGTAATTCAGTTTCTTGTCATTCCTTCTAGAGCAACTTTACAATATTTCAATTTGACAGTATGTTCTACCAAAAAGCACCCCAAACAACACATAAAGGACGAAATATTCTCCACTCTAAAGTTTCAATAAAGACACTGCCAACTACCATTCCAAACTCGTCTCACAAATATTGAGCATAGTTTCGCAAGCGACACCGGCCCGAACAAGCAAGTGCACACGTCTGGCATCCACCCCAGTTTCCATTGTGTAACCTGCATCGCATCTTGCAACTTGCATGCACACTATGAGAACTCGCCTTTATTTTGAGACGATACAACCCGACTTCGAAGGGGATTATCGAAAATCTCATACATCACCACAAGGCGGCAGGTATGAAACTATGTACACTGTACACACTACATGGATAGCTGTAGATCTGTTAGTTGATACATACGACCGTCGACAGCTCGTTTCCCTGTAGTACATAAACCTGAGTATTGATTTTTACATTTTACATAGATGCCTATGTATTTACATTCGAGCATGAACTGTCCGTAAAACGATGAGCCTCGAAACTGTTTCATTTTTCAGCTCCGTAAATGGAACTGAAACAGTCACTGTCTATATTTCAGTTTTTGTTCCGATGAAATCTCCTATTACGGTTGTCGGGGCTTTAAGTCGAGAATGTTACCGGAATTTGCTTTATTAAAACTATCATTGTTCGTATGTTCACGTTTTATCCGGTCGTTCGCGATCTCTTTGTTGCAATCTCTTTGTTTACTTTACGAATCCTGTAACATATAGGTCATGTCACGTGTAGTTACTGTTCAGAAAGAAAGACGTGTGCCCGTCTATCCTATATCCTATCCAATTAGAGAGATATGGACTACTGGACATTGATTACGCGTTAGGCGTATCTATTGTTTTGTTTACATCCGAACCGATCTGTGGCGTTAATTACGCGACGTCGGCACCTTGAGACGAGGCATGTAGCTCCACCTGAGCGGCAGATGCGTCGCAGCTGCCGGCCGGGCTAGTCCTCTCGCCCCGCGCCCCCCCGCGGCACCCCGGCCCCCGACTCCCGCGGTGCGCGCAATCGCGGCTAACAGTTTTATTTCCCCGAATAAACTTTATCAAACAAAGCGAGCGTGCCCCGCGCGCCCTGCATCTGCTCGCCCAGCTGTTCCTGCTGCAGCTGACACTGCCGCCTCGCTCTAACGCACGCTCCGCCCCACCGGTAGACAAGGATAGCAAGCATCGCTGTAATCGTGAGCCCTTCAATTCCCAGTGCATAGCTCATTCGCATTTTGTGTTCCGTTGCCGTCGGGCAAACCGATAATGCTGAACAAACGTAAGCGTGAGGATACGTCCGCGGGCGATTCGGACGGTGACAACAGCGACCGGCGCGCTAAGAAGCCACGTGTTCCTAAGCGCTCGCAAAGTGAGCCGCTGAGGAATGATTCGGTGCCGGCGGAGAAACGCGAAGCGCTGAGGCGTTTGTTTGGGAGAATTCGCGCCGTCGACTTGGAGGAAAACCAGCCGCCAAACTTGGACGAGGAGCAGTTTGATGACTTTCTGACTGAGGAGGACGAGGCAGCTCTGGTGGAGGAAGTGCCGGCTGACATGGATCCGGAACAGCTTGGATTCTTGGTGTGCGCTCAAGAGACGCTGCGGTTCTTGAATGGGCTGGGAATCACGTACCAGAACCCGGTGTTCAACCATCTCCGTCTGCGCCTGCTGCAGGGGATCAGCGAGATCGGTGTTGCCTGAGTTTTGCTGGGCCCAGAGCCCACCCGCAACTAAAACTCTTCGTTTCGGACCACTTCGTTTCGGATCACTGTTCCTCGTGTGTTTCTTTAACCCTGTGACCCCCGTGACGTTTCTTATCCAGAGTTGTATCCTATTTCTTGTTCGGGAAATGGCAAAAGCCAAACAAAATAAAAACTCTAAACATATTGTGGCGTTTCAAAGCAACAGGTGTCCCGCTTGGGAATTCTAGTCACTATCTAGTCAAATTTTATGTTAAGAAAATTTTAATCTATGAATGTCTAACGATTGAATTAAATCGTCATATGCAAAATTGGTTTTTGATAATTTATCTCCTTTTTACATTCATTTCTGCTACAACGAGTACCGCTAACTTATAATAATTAAATAAGAATCAAGTTCATCAAGTTGACAACAAGGATGGGCTGATAAAAAGAAAACAAACAAAAGAGGCCGCAGTTAATAAAAAAAAACTTTTACATAACATTCCTTTGTTCTATTTTCCAAATGAGCGTGTTTTTCTTTTCTTTTTACGGTTTTACGGCATTCCTTTGTTTCAAACCTTTGCAAAGATAAAACTATCTGAGCTCGCTTTAGTTTCAGAAATTCACTTCACACACACTCGTAATACTCGAATAAAGCCAAGTATTCACTTAATGAATAGTTGCTTAGCAGCAGAATGAATCACACGAATGCTTCACATTTTATGAAATTCACCGCCGCCGTCGGTGAAACACGCTGTATTTAATTTTTCTTTGCTTCCAATTAAAACAGTTCTTTCAAAACAGAGAGGATATTTTTATAAAAATGTGAATAAAGAATTACTGAGATAGATGAAATAAATACTCAGTAAGATAAACATAACATAACATTTATTTAATGTCAGGCAAGTTTGGCCCTTATTCCTTATAGACTAACTGCGGTACTCGGAGATATATAATGATACCCTAAGCCGTCACTTAGTAAAGATTTAACATATAAAACCTTCAATAAAGTGTCAAAATCATTACAAAGTGATGGCTAAGTAATCAGTAAACGTCTATGAGTGCGGTAGTATAAACTTACACATAATAAGCAACACAATTTGTGTTGGTAAATAGAACCTTAAAATAGAACTATATCAGTAACATTTCAACACAATCACTCAACTTGACAAAACTTTCACAGTACAAAAAAAGCTTGTTGGTTAATCCTTTTACCCGTTTCGCGACAGAACAGACAGGGTTATTAATAACTAGGTCACCTCCTAACATAAGGGCTTAATAATTACAGCTTATAGAAATTCAAGGGTGCTCGGTAGCACCTGCATACCCCACAAACCATAGCCCTATAACAGTTGAATATATTTAAGTTCAATAAACTTTGAGAAACCTCGTTCAAAATTAATTTATAGATAAGAAGACTACAGAGAAGGTTGTGTAGGAGCTATGGTGTGATAGCAGGTTTAATGTGTAAGTATATATACGGATATCAACATTTCTGCAGCATTTTGTACGTCAAACTAAGTACCATTTGCTGAAAAAGAACTTATTTTTTTGGGTTCAAAAATCACCTTTTTGAGGTAAAACGCTACATTAATGTAGCACTCTTAAAACATTGTGCTAGTGGATGCTTTGAATAGTAAACGGGCAAGGAAGGTTAGTTCAGTAAAGTCATAACCTGAAAAAATAGTATTTACAAAAACAGCTGTGAAAATTATGGAACTTTGAACCCCAATATCTCTGTAACTGGGGGGTTCCCAGGTATGGTCTAGAACAAAAAAAATATCGCCGTGGTGGGGTGAACAAGTGCCCTTCGTTTGCGTTAAGAGTACATCCTGTATAGCGCAGACCTCTCCTAGAGAGGAGGCCTGAGTCGCTTTTTTTTTTTTTTTTTTGGTGGGTGTAAAATCATCGAATAACCCCTCCCGCTCTTGGGCAGAGCGAAAGGGAGTGTCAGACTTCTACTGACTAAAAACCACCCATGTTCCTTCTTCGCCCTCTATGTCGAGGCCGCGATAACCGGTGGACTACCCGCGGCCCTGGGCCTGAGTCCCTGCAGTGGGAACATTATAGGCTGATGATGATGATATACGGATAAGAAAGTATCAAGTAAAGTTTAAAGCTATTAAGATCTCACATTCTTTCGAAATACTGTTCCTTTATCGTGCGGTTAGTTCATAAATTATCATATACCGGCTTGGCTCATGCCACCAAGAAATAAATCTCAGGTTTGCTGATTTGGTCTGCGGGTCGTCGAAAGAGATACGGCAGCTTCGACACAAAGGGCTACGAAGGAACATGGGTGGTTTTTAGTCAAAAGTCTGACATTTACCGCTCTGCCCAGAGCAGAAGGACTAATTTGATGATTTTCGACCCAAAAAAAAATCGTGATTTTTTCCCGATGTTATCCTTCACCGAAGCAAGTGATAACTATACAATAAGTATATATGAATCCGAAAAATCAGAGGTGCGTGTCTTCTTGGGCTCGAACTTGAGACACATGTTTTGACAGTCCGCCAGTCACATTACTAAGCTGTCACTGTTTCATTTGTTTGTAATACTGTTATCTGCCCAGAATGGATGAAACCAGAATTAACATAGACACAGTGCTCACCTGTCACAATGTTGTCCTAGTAACTAAAAGATGGTAAGGAATGCTTTGTTGCATAAATACGTCATTTATATTATTTGTAGAAGTTTTAGTTGATGGGAATTACGAATAAACAATGTTTTTCAGACAAATCAGTGTGTGGGAAATCATCAAATAATTCCCGCTCTTGGGCAGCGGGAAAGGGAGTGTCAGACTTCTACTGACTAAAAACCACCCATGTTCCTTCTTAGCCCTTCATGTCGAGGCCGCGGTATCTCTTGCGAACAACCCGCAGCCCTGACGGATGTTAACCAATCTCAAGTTAGTATTTGTTGTTGCTGTGGTAATCTACTTATAATAAGTTACTAACAGACGTCACGCGGTTTCACCCGCGTAGTTCCCGAACAAACAAACAAACAAATCTTCCCTCTACACTAATACATATTATAAAAAAGGAAAGATTAGTTTGTTTGTTTGTAACGAATAGGCTCCGAAACTACTGGACCGATTTGAAAAATTATTTTACCGTTGGGAAGCTACACTATCCCTGGGTGATATAGGCTACTTTTTATCCCAGTATTCCCACGTGACGTCCGCTAGTCTATAATATTCGTGTAGATAGACTACCAATTGGAAGAGTTATTAAATAAGGTATTAAGTCCGAACTATGCTACTGTACCTCATCAGATTCTGTATAGCCTTTTGTCCAACTGTGTTGGGTTCGGCTCAGCTAAATACCAGTATTTTACATGATGCGACTGCCTATCTGACCTCCACAACCGAGTTAATACGGGGCACTACGATACCTTTTGGTAAGACTGGTTGTCAGACTCTAAGGTCACTGACTACCTGTAACGACTGCCAAGGATCTATGGACCAACAGCTTAACGTGCTTTCCGAGGCACTGAGGAAACTCGGTATGTTCCTAACGGATGGTGACCCATCCATAGACCAACCTAGGCAAGCGTAACTTAACCTAAAGATCGACCCAAACGGCAGTTATTATTAACCCACGTGCTCCTCCTATGCTAATCAAATTAATTCAAAAGTTAAGTAATAGTACTTCGAGCCGTTTAGAATTGAAACTCTGCGACCGTGAGCCTCGAGTGCTTGCAGTCTTTATAATGCGGCCGCCACACTATGCTCCTCGCGCTGCTCATCGCTATGCTCCTTGCGCTGCCGCTATGTTGCCCGCTCTGCCCAAACTGCTCTACTCGCGCAATTAATCGCGACGCTCCTACAAAAACAAAAACCGACAACATAGGGAGCGATGGGCAGGACGGTGAGCATGACGTGCGGTATGGCGAGTAAAGTGGCCACACTATGTCTCTGCGTCCTTTCCTCGCTACTTCCCATGCCACTCGTCGAGTGTGTGGCAGCCGCATAAGGAAATTTCTAAGCCTGCTTCCCATGGCGCGGCTGGATTTTACCTTTGCCGCCAGTCCCTTGGGCGCATTACCAGCTAAAAGGGTTCAAGAAGGAGTTTTTTTTATGCTTTTTTATTGTTTTGTGTCAGTTTACTTTATTTATCGATTTTCTGTTGTAATAATGTAGGTATATCATCATCTTCTTACCCTTATCAAATGTTATTTGAGGTTGGTGTAACACGTCGTTTTCTTCCATTCTGCCCTGTCAGTCGACACGCTGTCATTTATTTCTTTTTCCTTCATATCCTTCATTCAATTGTAATAATGTATATAATTATGGTTGGTTTATTAATATTTTTTTGTATTGACGGGAAAAACAACAGTCTGTAGTAATGTGCTAAGCATAAAAAAAAACATTTTGAGTAATTACGGCTTTCAAAAAGCGGGTGTCAACTGAGGAGTCTTTAAAAATAATTAATAATAGGCTTTATTCTATTAGAACTGACAGCAGGATTTACAAATAGATCTTATTTATTTATTTAAACTTTATGCACAATAGTGATACATAGGCGGACTTAATGCCGCTTGATCTTCTACTTCTTATTTATTTATTTTACTATTTATGTACATACAGTAAACAACACAGGACACTTCTTTTTTTTCTTACTTTCTGACCTTTTTCGGTTACGTAAGGCGGCCAATCTCAGCAGAGATTAGCCATCACTTCTTTTTTTTTCTTCCTTTCTGACCGTTTTCGGTCACGACGGCCAATATGAGCGGAGATTAGCCATCGGCGCGGGAGATATTATATTGCATAACTAAAGCACTCTCTGTTCCTTTTCAGTCTGCTAGGATGCAAATCCGACATGACCAGAGATAGATCAAGTGCAGGACCTTCCAAACTACGGGCTACTACTGAGTTTGTAATGCAAAACCTAATGTAACAAAGAAGATAAAAATAGTTTCCAGAACCCAAATCCACTAACATTTAAAGCACTAAAATCTACTTACATTCAAAGCAAATAATCCTCGACGCTTCAGCCTAATTTCGAACAATAGTTAGACCAAAAAACATACACGGGAGAGATAACTTAATCCAGGTATAATTCCTCGACCGGCCGTATTTTGAGCTTCAAATTAGACAGAGTATTGAGCTAGACAACATATGGAGCCGACTTAAATCTGTTGAATTGAAACACTCGAGGTTGGAAAGATTATGTTTGGGGATTGGTCTGTTATTTGTTTGGTTATGAGTTGAGTATGTTATGTAAGTTACTGTAAAATAAGCCTATTTGTTTTTAACCTCTGTTTTGTTCAAAATTCGTTTCAATCCTTCTTTTATACCATTTTTTTGCGGTGGTGGGAAATCATCTGATAACTCCTCCTGCTCTGGGCAGAGCGGTAGGGAGTGTCAGACTTTTACTGACTAAAAACCACCCATGTTCCTTCTTATTCCTTTGTGTCGAGGCCGCGGTATCTCTTTCGAACAACGCGCAGCCCCGATGTGTTATTTTATACCGTCTCTCTGGTACATTCACAATATTAATTTGGGCCTAGCTACAGTCTCGAGCACTAATATAAAGTTGGAAGATGATTGATCGAAAACACTAGGCCGTGTTGCAGGGTGGGCGTTTTTAGCATTGTAAAATTTTAAGTTCAAAAATTGCTGACGTTCAGTCTATTTGAATAACTGATTTTTGAAACGTACAATTTCCAATTTCTTATATATTTAAGTAGTAGAAAATTATTTGAGGATAACCGAGTGAGCCTTATTACACATTTCAAAATGATTTTCTCCTATAATTTTTGTAAAAAAACATAGCATTCTCGAACTCATACTATGTATGTATATGTATACGAAATACGTATTAGGTATTTTAAAGAAGAAATTATTGTTCCACGAGAACATCGGGTTTGAATTTTGCTGACTTACTTATTAGTGGTAGTGACTTTACATGCAAAGTTGAGTCCTTTCTTTCTTATCATCATTACAGTTATTGAAAATAAAACTTAAATAATACACTTGAAGATGCTACGGATATTTTACAAATTCAGAAAGTACCATTATATCGAGTAGTAAGTTCCTGGAAAATCCGATACGGCGAGCAAATCCTGGCTGGTTACCTAGCAACTAGAAGATTAAGAGCTCGGTATTACGAAGAGAACATCGATCTGTTTTTTAGTTATTTGAGTTGGAAGTCGGCTTTGACAAGACAGATTAGCGTAGCATTTTGAAGTACCTGTCGCATTTGTAATAGTATGCTTTGATCTCTTAAGAGTTAGCAGTATTTGCATCGTTGTTTGTTTTGTTGGTGCTAGGCATGAGGTTCCCCCTTCGGGGCTGCGGGATAAGAGATACCGTGGCCTCGACATAAAGGGCTAAGAAGGAACATGTGTGGTTCTTAGTCAGTAGAAGTCTGACACTCCCTTTCCCTGCCCAAGAGCCGAAGGGGTTATTCGATGATTTTCCACCCGCCAAAACAAGAAAAAAGGCTCAAAATAAAAGAAAAAAGGTTCTGCGTTCGATTCGCAGGTCGGTCAAAGTGTTATTGGGTTTTTCGTCAGGAATTGATTAGTAGCAGCCACGGAGTCTGGATTTGTGCTCGGTTGATGGCAATAGAAACACCTTCTATAACCTGGTACATAAGCATTATTGGCGATATGTGGGTGTAGAAATGAGTACGTTTGCCTAACCCTTCGAGGACTACAGGCGTGTTGCTGTGTTTTACAACATATAATGGGTGTAAAAGTACCCTTAACGCAAACGAAGGCCACTTGTTCTCCCCACCACTGAGATATTTTTTTTGTTCTAGACCATACCTGGGAACGGTTCCCTAGTTGCGGAGATATTGGGGGTCAAATATCCAAATTTTACACAGCTGTTTTTGTAAATACTAGTGTTTCAGGTTATAACTTTACTTAAATTACCTCTTTGACCCTTTTACTATTTAAATCATCCACTAGCACAATGTTTTAAGAGTGCTACATTGAGTTTTACCGTAAAATTAGATTTCTGACCCCAAAAAAAAAGTCGTTTCCCAGCAAACATTTTTGCGTAGGGGTACTTAGTTTGATGTACAGAATGCTTGGTTGACGTATGTGGGAAGGGTTAATTTTACACCTTTTTTTCTCATGTGCAACTTGAGATATGATCTACTTGATGCAAATATAAGTTTCGTTACGTAACATAAATATTTAATCAAAACGTTAGCCGAAAATTGACTCTAAACGTTGCTAAGTGTATACATATTGGCGCTGCTGACTGTACTATTGACATAATGTTAGTGTATATACCCTTTTGGATGAAAACCATTACTGGAAACATGGAAAGACCTATAAATATTGTTTTACATATAAATAAATAAATAAATAAATATCCTTGGACATTTCACACAACGCCATCTAGTCCCAAGCTAAGCAACCTAATGCTTGTGTTATGGTAACGAGATGGCTGATAAACTACTTATATACATTTTTTTTTGTAAATACATACATATTATAGATAGAAAAACACCAATAATAAAACACAATATACTTGTATCCGAAAGCATGACCTGAATTTTGCGACCGGCGGTTCTGCGTTGATTGATTAGGTACATCCCGTAATAAAATATAATATAATAATATGCTTCCTACTTACGTATGTTTAATTATATATTTTGGGTAAAAGATGTGACTGTACTCCAAAAAGAAATACTCGAATGCATTTAAGCCAACTGAAAAAACTAGGAAGTGTCGAAGGGGACTGTCTCTTGTAAATAAGTAAAGTAAAGTAAATTTTGACGTCCGAAAAGTGCTGATTTTCAGCCTAGTTTGAATAAATGAGTTTTGATTTTGATTCTGAAAGACAGCATAAAAATGGGAAACATAATATCTCTTGTCTCGTCTTGTTGTTTATAGTAAAGTCACTAAGTAGGTATTCACGCTGAAAAAATCAAACCCGATTTTGTCGTAAAGCAACAGTTCTACTCTAATTTAGGTATATTGCGTAATACCCACGTAAGTAGTTCGAATTGTATACCCGTACCAACATAACAAAACAATTAATACATTAAAAAAAAATCACTTTTAAAAGTTGCTGAGATGGCTAAAATACCATTTATAAATAAAACTGTACTATCTACTTCAAAAGGCATATTTAAAATTGCGCGTGTATACATATAAGTGTTCGCGACTGCATACTAAACACACTATCCAAAGAGACTGTAATCAATTCTTACTGTCGTTAAGAATGTCTAAATAAAAGTAGCTCTTCCGTCTACACGCTACTCATTACAGAATTTACAGACTGTTCCTGACCCCAGCTTTCTAATGAAGGCATTCTTTTCTAGGACTGCGCGGGCTCCATAATTAGAATTGTCGCGAATGTAAGCTACGTCACTGCTTCCAGTTTCCGGTACTAACACCTCTAATGCCCCTAGCACACGGCATATTTTAAACGAGCAGACGACGCGCAGATGAAACGCATATACGCGCTTCAAACGAAGTTTGAACGCAACCTTATAACCTAAGCACACGGGGTGATCGTGAAACGCGCGTCGTAGATAAGCGTTCCCAAGCCGCTTCAAACAAGTTTCGAACGCGTTTCAGTCACGCGTTTGTATCGTGTTTTACGCGCGTTTAACTCTATAAAAATGCCAAAATTAGCATCTACAGAAACGCGCGTCGTCGGCGCGTTTAAAATCCGTCGTGTGCTACGGACCCTGGAAAAACCAGTCTGTTGTCAACGTCTCATGGAAAATAAAATAACACAGAAAATAGAATTATCCATTTCCCACTTAAAAGATAAATAAAACCCAGTCTTGAAGGATAAACACGAAGGTCAGGTATCACTACCTACTTTTTACGTAGGAAGATGGCATGAAAATAAGGATGATTTTGGATTTACGATTTTATTTAGTTGGGAGTGAATTTACTGACTGCCTCGGTGGTTATTAGTGAGTGCAGTGGTGGCCCAGTGGTTGAGGCCGTGGTCGAACCCAAGCAGGCGCATTACTTTGTGTAATTTATTTTCATCATCACTGCTCTCAAAACGGTGAAGGAAAACATCGTGAGGAAACCGGAAAATATTAGAACCTAAAATTCGAAGATATGCGACATCCCACTCCTAGAGAGGAGGCCTGAGTCCCTACAATGGGAACATTATAGGCTGATGATGATGATATACGGATACGTCCACAGGTCTTGGGGTCGGTCTGGTAAGGGTTTTTAAGAAAGGAATTTCTCGGTTGTAGTCACGGAATCTTGATCTGTGATCTGTGAAAAGATCTAGAAATCACAGACGGGACCAATGGCTTAACACGCTTTCCGAAGCACCATGTAATTATTCTGCCTATGCAGAGTAGAATTCTAGAAACCATTCACAATAAGGATGTTTCCTGGCTAAAAAAAATATGATTCTGTTATAGTATCGAAAAATATTGGATACGTGTTTTTTTGTTTTATTTATTTATTTATTTTATTTATTTAACTATTTATGTACACACAGTAGACAACACAGGAAAATTATAAAATATAACATTAGAGTACAAAGGTGCTGCTTATTTCTCGAGAAATTTCTGCCAGCAGACCTGCAAAAGGAGAAATGAAAAAAGAAATGTAGACTATAGTGTGTGAGAAGCGGAAAAGAATTCAGTGATTATGTGTCGTAACCAACTTAACCTATATAACAATATATACACACGTTCACGTACACGTTTTATCAAATTAATAAAAAAAAAAATGAAAATAAAATGTGTCGAAGATCACAAGTGGAGGCTTGTGACGACACTTTCAGATAAAAAAGGTACCAAAACTTCGTTTTTTTGTTTACATGTAAAAGACAAAATCTAAGAGTTCAAGTTTTTTTTTGGAAATCTTTTTGACGGACTAGTTAGATGTTTTTGACAACTTTCCTATTATGTCTGTAGCCAGGAATAAGCGAAAAAGGCGTAAAAATCGCAAGTATGTCAGAATCCTTGGTAGTAACAAATAACAAAGCGGCATCACTGCCAACCGTAGGCAGCAGTTGTAGGGATTTTTCCGATACTTATCGGGCGCCTAACAACACGCCTACGTTTTATTCCTTTTGAAAGCAAGAAAACATCTCTAACACGAGTTTGATTAAGAGTGTGTTTTGTAAAGGTTTATTTTTGTAAGATTTAATGCCTTTTTTTGAAGGTGTTCAAATGACTCCTCCCGCACTGGGCAGAGCGGTAGGGAATGTCAGACTACTACTGACTGAAACCACTCATGCTTCTTCTTAGCCCTTTTTGTGTCGAGGCCAAGGTATGTTTTCGAATAAGCCGCCACCCCCGACGGGAAGATTAAATGCCTGAATTAGTTGTACTTTGTTAGAAGTTATCATAGTGCTAGTGCATCAGTCCCTAATAACATGTGGCTTATCTAAACATTTGCGGCGAAAGGTGGCTGAACTGTATAGGTTACATCCCTGCCTAACTCTTCAAAGGTTGCAGGAGTTAACTTTTGCAGCTCTTTCAACAAAGAAAGAGTTATTTTTAAATTCTAATTTTTGAATTTTTCATTTCAATCTTTTTGTTTTTACCTCCTTCGCCGCAGCAGATCTCAACGCCAATGTCTCAATGTATCTGTCCAGTGATAAACAACAAAGAACGGCTTTGCGTGACTTCGCCTCCCCAGTCTACTACATTTTTTGCATAAATAGGTACCTAGATATATATGATCCCGACCGATTTCGGCCACAGCGACTTGGACCTGCCTATTAAGAGCATCGCTGGTGTGCCCTCAGGTGACTGACATAGCCAATTTTTGCCGTGAAAGAGCGTCCGACATTCACTGCAAGTCAGCACCCCTCCGAAGTAAATGTATTGGATGGCCTCGGATGGTCAGGCCTTAAGCTCGTCTCGTTTAGCATCGAGCTCTTCTTAACGCCGCCTTTCAAACTCAAACACCTTAGTGCTCATGGTGTGCCTCCACAGTGACCGGTCCGCTGCCATTGCCTCCCATTGTGACGTGTCTAGGTCACATCGTTTCATGTGGCGCTTAAGCACATCTTTGTACCGAAGGAGTTGGCCGCCTTGTTTCCGCTTGCCATCCTGCAGTTCTGAGTAGAAGATGCGCTTCGCCACTTTGTCGCCAGTCATTCGGGAGACATGGCCAGCCTATCGCAACTGGCGCCGCACTATACACGGTGAGCTAATGTCGGCACATTTTCTCGCCGTAGTACTTCCGTGTTACGAACACGATCCGACCTAGATATTACTATTGATATTATTATTATTATTATTTAGACCTAGATTTTAGCTTGATGTATAAGTACGTCTTCTAATTCAATTCAATTTTACGTCGTCATCTCGTTGACCGGTAGCTAATAAGATTGAACAGTAGCTCAAAATCTATTTAAGTGGTTTTCCGGGACTTGACCATAATTTTCTCGTCATCACGGAATTTTCCGTACTTTCATACTGTTCGCGATGTTTCTTGTTGCCCTTTGAAATCTTTACTTCTAGTATTTATTTTGAAGCCTATTTTTTGAGTGACGAGGAATTAAATGATAGCGTGACGATTGACAGTGGCGAATGGAAGAAAATAATGTTGCGCCGACCCCAAAATGCAAGAAGGTGACTTGACCTACTTATATTTGTGAAAATTTGTAATTGGTCTTCTCCTACAAGTTGCTGTTTACTGATATTTACTGTATACATGAATGTATAGCCCTAAGTTTCCTTAAAATGAATGACAGCAGTCATTATTCTGCGTCGAAAGATGACTATCCTGTCAACAGGGTGTAAAGTTCCTCATCCCCCATAAAAAAGGGAGGATCCTCCGACCAGACTGTCCGACATTATGTAAGTCGGGATTTTCTATATATGATGATGTCGCGGAAAACTTTGATAGCGCGATGCAGGATTCGCCAATTAGTTCGCATGTGTTTCGATAGATGTCGCTGTCGCCACACTGTTTAAGTCCCGCGTAATAGGAGGATCAATTGGGCACAAATCAAGCCTCCACGGCTGCTACTGAGAAAGCCCTCATTCAAAAACACTAACACTACCCAACCTGAGATTCAAATCCGGCAGTCGACCAATAGATCAACGAAGCCGTCGAGGCAGCGAACAGACATTTTTCTCAGTTACTAAACCTTTCCTCCTATAAAAAAAAAAAACAATTTTACGTAACAAAGGAAACAACACAATATCGGTACACATTCTACCAATAGATAGTAATGGACGTGACAGGAACTCGCCCTTTCCCGAGAAAAACAAACCGGGAGTGAAATCGAAACGAACAGATTTCTGAGAATTAAAAAAGTAAATGGGTTACCGGCGGACTGTAATGGACAGTACATAAAGCTATTATTAATACTAAAAACGGGATGTTTACAATGTTTACTTTTTGTTCACTTATATAGAACACTATCTGATGCCTGCGGCTTCGCTCGCGTGGATGTTGGTCAAATTATATACTTAAACCATGGATGTTTTGGTGAAAACAGCATGAAAGTCAGTACGCAGTTTTTGAGTTTATCGCAAACAGACCCAAATATTTAACTGACAAATAGGGCGTATGATACGGACCTGGACAGGTCGACTAGAAAGTAGGAACGAATAGCTTAATTAGACTACGACATTCGCCGTTTGAACCCGTCTATCGCTCACAAAGGTTTTAATCTGTATGATTTTACTGGAAAAAAGGCTTGAATACTCAGCAGTGTTTAAAAAAAATTGGATGATACAGTTTTTTTAGAGACAGTAAAACATCAAATGACCCCTCTCACTCGGTGCGCAGTATCAGACTCTTACTGACTCACCTATGTTCCTCTTAATGCCATTGACATTTCAGGGTCGTGGTGACTTTTTCAAAAAAACTTCACAGATACGGTTTCAAATAAATAGTTACTAGATACCCTTACAGCAATCTCGTTATTCGACGGAACGTTGGTACATATTTTTGTAACAGAACCTATGATTCTATTCGAGAAACTTTGAATACCTAAAGCTCGTTAAACTGTTTTAACGAGCTTTAGGTATTCAAAGTTGCTCGAGCGGTATGCTCGAAGTTTCTTCGAATATTCAGGACAAAGATTCAGTATTCGGAAGGGTTCATCAAATGTCAGAAAAATATTGATTAAATAAAGGACTGCTAGCAGATAGCAGAGTTGATGATATTCTTGTAAAGCCTCGCAATCAGAGGATAAGACGATTTTTAATCAATGAGATAGCTAAGCCTTATGTCACAGATCACTGGTGACCACAGATGTTTAAAAAACTGCGTATAAACTCCATAACCTTCTTCAGCACCCAGTCTGACTCAGCCACCTCATAAGGTTTGTCGATCGTTCTGACTTCGAGCCTGTCCAATGCTGCGCTTCGAGTCTTTCTTCTCTTCTTGGGTCTTTTGACAGACATGTCTGTGCCAGCCCAGTCTTCAAGTTTATTGCACATGTAAATTTGTTCCGTTCAAAAAATAAAACGTTCTACTCTAATTGAAAGGGTAGTTATGCTAATTTGAAATTGTTTTCTTTCGTATATAGGTTCCTGGTGGGTCTCAGGGGATACAAAACTAAATAATCACATAGGTCCTACCAGTTATTAGGTCTTGGAACACACATCAGTATTCGGAGACCCACCGGTGGGTCTGGTTGGTGAAGTCCTTAAAGATAAAGTGACTTCGGCTTGCTATCTTTGCAATTAAACCCAGATTTTCATCGGATTTGTTTGTTTCTGGTATCATCATCTCTTCTGCCTAGCCTTTATCCTAACTATGTTGGAGACGATTTCGAGTCGAACCGGACGCAGCTCAATACCAGATGGGCAATCGCTCCATGTAAAAACATGGATCGATTGCCCATCTGACCTCCACAACCCAGTTAGTACTACTAATTGTCAGACTTTTGGGTCACTAAATGACATCCAGGACCAATGCCTTAACATACCTTCCGACACACGTAGATTACTCAATATGTAATAGGCGGTCACCCATCCTCGGACCAACCTAGGCAAGCGGAGATTAACCTGAAGATCGTCCCGAGTGCCTGTTATTACATAACTACGAGCTCCACCTATCTTTTTAGCAGTAAACAAGAATAAATATACAAACTGAATTTAGCAGAGTATTTAAATAGTCTGGTTTTTCCTCCGCTGCGGAAATACGGATGTCAATCTGCTTGCAACTTTTTACATTGTCGGTGCTCATCGCGAGATAAAATAGCATTGATATTTATTTACTGCGACCGGACGTCAAAATCAATACTGGCAGCAGTATCCAGTGTTCAGACCAGCAACAATTTAATCTCTGTTACATTATTGCACACTTTTGAACGTGAAAAAAAAACAAGTTACTATCTCTCTGTTTAAAATTGTTTAGGTACTACTGAAATCAATTTGAATAAAACTTAGTTCATTTGAGTATGGATGTGTGGTCGGATGATAGCAATAACCTAGCTTCAATCTGGATTGGAATTAAACGTAACTGGCGAAAAGTAAAGCATCTTAAATATTCAGAAAAAGAAAGGCTGGCTGGTAGGGCATGCTTTGTTACGAGGCGGAGTGATAAGTCTGGTAAAATGAAACAAGGAGACAACTTGATTTAAAAATTATGATTTATTTTTTAACGTAATTTCCATCTAACTCAATGCACTTCTTCTAGCGTTTCTCAAACTTTTTGATCCCTTCCGTAAAGTACGACTCAGGCAACCCTTCGAAATAGGCATTGGTTTCGACCATGATCTCCTCGTTGGAGCTAAACCTTTTTCCACCGAGCATTTTTTTTTATTCGGAAACAGAAAATAGTCGCAAGGGGCCAAATCTGGCGAATATGGTGGGTGAGATAGCAACTCATATCGCAACTCATGTAATTTGGCCATGGCAATCGCGCAGGTGTGCACGAGTGCTCGTCTTGGTGGAAGAGGATTTTCTCCATAGCCAAATGCGGTCGTTTTTCAGGTAAAATTTGGTTATATTGGCATAATATTCGCCATTGATCGTTTTACCCTTCTCTAGGTAGTCAATATGGATTACCCCACGTGCGTCCCTGAAAACTGTACCTAGCCATCACCTTATTGGCCGATAAAACTGATTTGGCCTTCTTCGGAGCTGGTTCGCTTCCAGCAATCCATTGTTTCGATTGTTCCTTGGTTTCTGGTGTATGGTGGTGAATCCACGTTTCGTCTACCGTTATATAATGACGCAAAAAATCAGGTTTATTCCGTTATAACAACGCCAAACCTGCCTTCTTATGTAATTGCAATTTTAAGTACATTATGTTCTAGAGAAGTTAATTAATGAAAACAAATTTTAATTACCCATTTCACTTACCTAGTAGATTATACACCATGACCTTTAACTGGGGCAATTGGAGGAAGTGGTTACTCGCATGCGTTTTTGATCAATTGTCAGTAAACGCGGCACCCATCGCGCGGATAGCTTTTTCATATCTAAATATTGGTGTGAGATATTGCGCACACGTTCGTCTAAAATGCCTACTATCTCGACTATCACTTTTACTCTTCGGTCGTTCAACACTATGTCATGGATTTTAGCGATCATCTCTGGAATGACCTCAACTGAACGTCCGTGGCGTTCAGCATCACTTGTGCTTGTACGACCACACAGAAAATCCGTAAACCATTTATGAATCATTTTAATCGAAGGAGCAGAGTCCCCATAATATTTATCAAGCCTTTGTTTCGTTTCCGTAATAGTTTATTTGTGCATAAAAAAATGTTTAATCAACATTTGAAATTCACTTTTCTCCAACTTGGCGAAAATGCGTTCAATTGTTTATATTTAATGGCTCTCAAAAAAAAACTAATCGGCGGTACTGGCTGAAAATTAAAATATAGTCCCTCAAAAGAGTTGGGAACAAGGAACAAGGTTACATGCAAATTGCGATCATTTTATTTCAAAATAGATTTTTAGCAGACTTATCACTCCGCCCTCGTATTAAGTTCGCTTATAATATTATAGACCACTAATATGCATTAATTTTAATTAAAAAATATCGGTGCATACTTTGTTTTTACCCGACTGCAGGGAAAGGGTTATTATCTGAGTACACCATAATTAAAGATTTTCCTCACATTATGTTGAAGCAACTAACTGCCACACTTAAAAATGTGTAGGTAATGGTTACTTATGCTTATCACTTAATAATTTTTTTTTAGATCAAATCTTTATTAAGTGACGGCTAAGTGTACCTAAGTACCGCATTAAATACTTCTACCAACATACGGTAAACTGAATCTTCCAACGACTTCACCAATTAAACTCATGTAAGTGATCAAAATATAGAAGCCTAAAATAAAAACAATAGAGTACTGACCCATATCCATCACAGCAATTTGTAACCAACACTTTAAAGCGAAGGGTACACAAACGGAAAACTCTCCCCAAACTAACGGAACAGAACACAGTCGAAATAAAGCTCAGTTACAAAAACAAAACTTCAGAAAGCAAACGAAAACATTCGACAGGCCTTTAAATTGATTTTGAACATAGCTGATCTGTGTACCAGTATTTAGTGTACCCTGAGCCGTTTTCCTAGAACTCCAGGGGGAATTTTCTAATAGCTGGCGGGAGGGCTAGTTGCCTAGCAACGAAAATTGAACTTCCTCGCGGAGGCCAATAGGGATAATTATATTTCTAGTTTTATATACCTAACAGGAGTGGAGGGTCTGTTCCAGACAATTAGTTCAACAGGGTTTGTAGTTCGGTATTCAGTTTATTGATAACAGAGGATTTCATATTGCTGGGATTGTAAATTTTGATTGGATTGGAGTTTTGCAGACATTCGATTTTTAGTCAAATGTTTTTATTACAATTTCACATGCATTGTTAACCAACTGAGCGTTTGTTTTTCTTACACCACCGCCATTATTTTTGATTAATTTCGTTGCGGGACCCAAGACAGTTCATCGATGAAGCTTGAAGCATTGCTGGCGGTGGATGACTCTGCTTGCAGGAATTACAGTGCTTTGGGAATAGGGTATTTCAGCAAAAAAAAATCTTATTAGTCCGTCTGTTAGAATCGAAAAATATTGGATTCGTGTGCATTGTTTTATCAAATTATTAAAAATTTACGAAAATATAACGTGTTAAAGATCATGAGTGGGGACTTTTGACGTCACTTTGTGGGTAAAAAGTACTAACCTTGTGACGTCACACGACTTGACGTGACTTTTCGAAGCACTGTATCGTCTTCTTCATTTGTTTAAGTAAAAAAGGAAAAAATACGTAGCCATTATTTTTTGAAAATCTATCTGACGGACTAGTTTGATTTTATTGGTAAAATACCCTATATTGTGGCGGACTTGTCCCAAAATAAAAAATGAACCTATTACTTAAAACGTATATATATTCTGAATGACAATGACATTAAATTGGCAATTATAATCATCCACTTTATATTATTTATTACACACATGATTATTAGATCTATTTGTGTTTACTTATATGAAATGGTGTTGTATAGCACCTTTTTATTTATTCATATTACTACGTAATAATATAATGTATGTAAATATAAAAATTGCAGTTATATAAAACTATGATAAGTAAATAAATGAGTAAACAATGGCTAACATTAACTTACTGACTAAGAGTATATTATAATAAACGACTAAGTATATAATTAAATTAATTCCATTGTATTTGGTGTCGTTACAGATCTTAGGATTGCACTAACTAATCTACATTAATTATGATTATAAATAGAAAATAAATATTCTTTATTTTATAAAATTGCAAGCGTTTTCAACAATATTTTTGCTGAAAATACTTTTAACCAGTTTATGATTTGCAATACTGACACCTTGAAATATTAGTTACAGTTTTATTTGCGAACAATGCCAGTGTATCTAGCTCCTCGCTAGATACACTGGCATTGTATCAGTGATAGCTATGATGGAAACATAAAAAATATATAACAACGCATCAAGCCTATATCAAAGCTATCAAACGGCGTGGTAGGAAACCCAATTCCGCTTGTATTGTATGTCAAAGTGTTTACTTGAGAAAAAATCATCATTTAAGATACGATTTTTTTCCGTTTAGCTTTGTTTTCTTTGACGGTTCTTACTTCGTTTAAATTCTTGTCTATAGCATAAAAATATTTAATTTAACGTAATTACGTAACTTAAACTCACGTAATTACTTTAACTTGACTGTAGGTACGGGTGTTGTTGGACTCGCGGGTCTTAGTGTAATAGGTAATTTTTAAACACCTGCAATCTAAACATATAAACTACTATTTGACTAATAAATAATACACATATCTTTCATCTATTCTGTAGCGTGTTTATATCGTATATCACAACCTCTATAAGCGTACTCTAGGAGCAGCCTATTAATTTCCTCTTCAGTCATAGACTCAGTCCAACCTTCTTTTTCCGCGAGTGCCTTTTGTAGTGCTTTGTGAAGCTCGTGGGCGGCCATCTTGGCAGGCTTAAGCAAGACTTGACCTTTACGTGCGATGCTGTCGGGGTCCGGAATCATTCTGAAATCAAAGGGAGGAGACATTTTAGTTTTTGTCAATACCTGAATTTGTATGGGTCGAGAACGTTCGAGAATAAATTGGGATAGTTTGTTAATAAAATGGATTAATGAGAAATGTGTCTGTGTGAGTTTCTTTGTGCGATAAAATCTGTAATGAGGAAATTCGCCAAAGAACCAGGGTCACCGACATAGCTTTTAGAATGGTTTTGGCCGTCTACGAAACCGTAGTTTCGTAACTGGTTTCGATGAAGGAATGATTTGTCCTTGTACGTAACTAGTTTCGATGGAGGATATATTTGTCTTTGTACGAAACCACGGTTATGTACAATGGTTACGTACAAAGAATTTACTGTTAAGGTTTCGATGAAGGAATGATTTGTCCTTGTACGTAACTGGTTTCCATGGAGGAATTATTTTGGGGATTGACCTTTAGAATATGCAAGTTGAAATAACAATGGGCAAGCCACATCGCTGAAAGAACTGACAACCGATGGGGAAGAAAGATTCTGGAGTGGCGACCACGAACCGGAAGATGCTGCGTTGGTAGGCCTCCCACCAGGTGGACCGACGACATCGTGATAGTCGCGGGTAATCGGTGGATGCAAGCAGCAGGTTGTTCGTTATGCCGTTCTATGGGGCAGGCCTTTGTCCAGCAGTGGACGTCTTATGGCTGATGATGATGATGATGATGATGAGGAACGTGGAAAATGTCGTGTTTTGAGTATGAGTGTGGAGAGGTATTAGAATGTTAGAAGGCCCAAGATAAGATGGATGAACTGTAAAGAATGATACTCGTATGTCAAGAAGAACATGCTGCGCCGACCTCAAATGTGAATAGAATAGAATAGAATAGAATAGAATAGAATAGAATAGAATAGAATAGAATAGAATAGAATAGAATAGAATAGAATAGAATAGAATAGAATATTTGTTTATTTGCTTAGAATGTAGGTATTTACAATAAGGTGGTTACATCAAATCAAAGAATCCTTGTACAATCTACCATTTTGGCATGCAAATATGTGTAAATGTGTTGTGTTAAAAGTAGGAAAATAATGATGATGAAATTGCCAAGTTTTAAATTTGATTCTACAGTTGTTGTTTGGTCTATTAAAATAGAATTATTCATTACAATAGCTTAATCCAAATCAGTTCATCAGTTAAGGAGGTATGGTGATACACACTTCAAACTTATAATACCCGTTTTATTTTGTTTGGGTTAAAAATAAAGAAAAGTGAAAAATGGATTACTTGTGTACACTGAAAAATCTTCTCATGAATGTATAAGGCATTTCACACACCAAAAATTCGATCAAACTGGTAGGACGGAAAACTTGCGACTGTGTGCCGACACCGGACGGTGGGTTTTGGCGGACATTTAATACGATGGCAGATACAGGTGTCCGGAGTTGCATACGTAACCTGTCCGTAAATAAGCTTTATAAAACTCAAGAAGCATCTCAAAGATTGAATGCCATAACTTAAACCTCTTTAGAACTTAATGTCACTTTATCGTGCAACACACTTTATTCCCTAAGTGCAGATGCATAGATACTACTTCACTTTACTACCCAGTGGATAGATAAGTTCTCGGTTGTGGTGCCTCTTAGTTTAATGCAATTACAGTAGATTCCACTGTGTAAAGTCTGTTCAAATACTTATTTCTAGTGGTTTTCACATAAAAAGACAGTTTCTTCAATATTAATTTGCACTAGCATTTTAACTAGCAACTTTATCTGCCTCGATTTTGTCCAAAGTTTTGGGTCGTCTCCATGTCTAACTGAATGCAGCTGAATATCAATCGGTACCTTGATGGATGAAGTGGGCAAGGAAGGCCAAAGAAAAGATGTATGGATTGTGTGAGGAATGCTAAGAAAGAGAAAGGAGTAAATGTCACCGTGACGTCTACAGGGAAGAATGGAAAAAGAGAACGCGTTGCGCATACCCCAAAGTTAATGGGATAAGGACATGAAAATGATGATGATCTTCTTGGAGTGACTGCCAATGTCATATCTTTGTAAAAATTGTAACCCAGTTAGTTCTGGGAAATATGATAATATGGGAAAGCAGTGGTGGCCCAGTAGTAGCGGCCCCGACTTACGAGCAGTGAGTCGTGGGTTCGAAGCGCCAGGCGCTTTACTTTGTGTAATTTATTTCATCACCACTGCTCTCAAAACGGTGAAGGAAACCAGCATGTCTTCCAAACAAAAAAAACCAAAAACTTCGAAGACATGTGACATCTACAAATCCGCACTGGGCCCGCATGGTAGATTATAGCCCATCCCTCTCCTAGAGAGGAGGTTATTTGCCCGGTTAAGCAGAAGCCAGTCTCATTGACTGAACTGCGAGATGCCATTACCAAACAGTGCCATTACCCTGCAGTGGGAATATTATAGGTTGATGATGATGAATATGATATCTCTTGGAGGCAGTTTGGAGGTTAAAAATCAGCTTTTTTTTTTGCGTGTTGGGAATTCATTAAATAACCCCTCCCGCTCTTGGGCATAGCGAAAGAGAATGTCAGACTTCTACTGACTAAAAATCACCTACGTTCCTTCTTAGCCCTTTGTTTGGGGGGGGGGGTCATCAAACAACCCCCCCCCCGCTCTTGCGCTCTTGGGCAGAGCGAAAGGGAGTGTCAGACTTCTACTGACTAAAACCACCCATGTTCCTTCTTAGCTCTTTATGTCAAAGCCGCGGTATCTCTTACAACAACCCGCAGCCGAGGTTAAATCAGCTTCGTGTCGCTATAAATAAAATTGGTTTTAGACTATCTAAGTTACGGATTTCTCGTATTTAACTGGATTACGTCATGTTTCTTATCTTCCTGTCAATTCGTTGACAGATAAGACCAAAATCATGATAATGTTAGCCATCGGAGAAAGTCTTAAAATCGAAGTTGTAAAGACTTTGCAGACTTGTTGACATGCTTGGAAACCTAATTGCGAACTCTGTATAGAAAGTACAGACTCTAGGTAAATAATTAAATCATCTAGGAAATACAACTACTGTGACAGAAAGTGGCTTTATAACCGACTTCAAAATAAGAGAAGATGCTCAATCCGGTTGTATTTATTTTTGTTTATGCTTTGTGAAAGAATGTTTATTGTTACTTGTGTTTTTTTGTGAAAGAATGCCCCTTTTACTTAAGCCTATAACCAATGGAGGGAGGGATACCTTTATCATCATCTACCTAGCTGTTTCCCTAAGTTGGGGACAGTTTACAGTCTGAATTTTACATGGACGAACTTCCTATCTGACCCCCACTGATGCTGACTGGTTGTCAAACTTTCAGGCTCTGATGTCTCGTACGGGACAAATGCGGTTACGGCTTCGGAGAGAACTCGGTATGTAAGACGGACGACACCCATCCATGGATTGACCTGTGTGGCTGTTAATATTTAGCCAAGAGCTCCAACATACTAAGAGCATCACCTTCATATTACAATGCCTACATACTTCCATCAACTTCTGTAACAGTAGTGATTAAATAAATGACAAAGGTTTTATGCATGATCAACAACAAAAACAGAGTTTCTCAAAAGAAGCTTATGAAATTTTATTAGAAGGACCGTTTTTACACTAATAATAATATAACATTATAAAGAGGAAAGGTTTGTTTGTAACGAATAGGCTCCGAAGCTACTGGACCGATTTGAAAAATTATTTAACCGTTGGGAAGCTATACTATCCCCGGGTGACATAGACTACTTTTTATCAATGTACTCCCTAGGGAACGGGAACTACGCGGGTGAAACTGCGTGACGTCCGCTAGTAACTTATATAGCAGCGTGCTGTTGTGATGATTTCTTAGTATCTTCTTTAAATCTCTAACTAGTCACATTTTTAGAGGTTAGAAGTTTCAAAAGTTTAGATCTGGCTGAAGTTTCGTTTAGCTTCATAAAAACTCGTGACCGTTATGATCTTGGACAGTGATAAAGTGTTTTTATTTGTATATTACGCATCCCACGCGAATGTTTTCGTAACTTTTTAGGTGCATCTTACGATTACTCCAACAAATCACCAATCTGATGGAATGCAAGATAATGGTAGTGACCAATTGACCATATTTTATACATTTCTTGTAATAGGAACGACGCACAGTTCCTAAAAATATTTACTCTCTGAAAATTTCAATTCATCAGACTTTACAGCCCAATACATTTTAAAGTGCAAATTAATTCGATTTGCTTTGCTTTTGCGATCGTGAAAAAGATAATTGAGTATTTCATCGAAACCTGCGCTCCATCAATTAACGAGAACAAAGAGCTTCATTTATAAACATGCAAAACCAGAAATATTTTGTTTAGGTACGTATTATTACACAGAAAAATTGCAATTCTATTAACTAAGTAATACCAGTTGTTTTCCGCTACGGTGCTTCGTTTGCATGTAAATAACTCCGTGGAAAATCTTCGTTCATTATCAACTCGCCGTACTAGAAAAGGGTCTTGATTATCCTCTTACAGTGACAGTGAAATAAGGTCCTGTGGGGTTCCTTGTACAAGCAGTTTTTATTTCGAGAATGTAACGAGAGACCGCAGAATTTCTATAAAATGCTGAAAAGTATACAGGATCGAAAAAGTAGATTTGGTCTACACCGTCAAAATGTATAGAACAACAGATTTTTTACAAAACTATCGATGTGTTCCTTCCACTCTGTTTATGAGGGTGATTGTGACTTTACAATAAAATTATGTCTTTATATAAAATACCGTGATTAAGTTGGTGCCACCATATTTTGTCAAGTTTCCGAATGTGTTTTCTTACAAAGATTTCCTATTTACACGTCATACAAGACGGAAACATCAGTTTAATAGAAAAACACGTCATCCATGTACCAGGCACACATAACAGTTTGTAGGTAACAGCCTGTCACTTGCAGTGACGGCGACATTTTCCTCCGCCCCACTCGCTATATGCGGTCGAGTTTGTCTCCCTATCCACGTACCGGTTACTTTGTTTGGAATCTTGCCACATGGAGAACGGTAAACTTAATAGCTGACTAGAACCGTAGGCACTGATTGCGGACGGGCTGCTGACAAAGACATACCTACAGGGTGTAAATTAACCTTTCACACAAACGTAAACCAAGCATTCTGTACATCAAACTAAGTACCCCTATGCAAAAAAAAAAACAGTTTTTACTGGGAAACGATTTTTTTTTGGGGTTTCAAAATCACATTTTACGGTAAAACTCAATGTGTGTGTTTGAGTGGATGCTTTGAATAGTAAACGGGTCATGGAGGTAATTTAAGTAAAGTTATAACCTGAAAAACTAGTATTTACAAAAACAGCTGTGCAAAATTTGGAACTTTGACCCCCAATATCTCCGTAACTAGGGGTTCCCAGGGATGGTCTAGAACAAAAAAATTACCTCAGTGGTAGGGAGAACAAGTGCCTTTCGTTTGCGGTACTTTTACACTCTTTATACTTCAGTAAATCAGTACCTTATTATCAGTCAGAGTCCGATCCGGATAGATTGTAGATCGGTCTTCCGCATTCTGACCTTAAAATATCGTTTTGAATGCACCGTAGGCGAATTTGTCATCATTTTCTGCATAGCCTTTTCCTGTCTATGTACGTTTGGGTCGGCTTTCAGTCTTACCAGATGCAACCTGATTACAGTAATAAAGAAGCGACTGCCTATCTGACCTCCGCACCCCAGTCCGTATTGGGTAGTGGGATAGGATGTAGTGGGATACCTTGGTTGTCAGATTTATGGCCCACAGATTTTCATATGACACTGATTTTACATGACAGTTAGGACCAACGGACCAATAACTCTCTTTTACAGTGGTTTTTAATCATCCAGACGCCCTTTGGTACGAATAGTTACAGCACTGATATCAAAAATTGTGCCTTACCTACATTACAAAAAATTGTTAACTGATTTTATATATCATAATAAGTCAGATTTAAATTACTTATTAGTCTTTTTAGGCTAGATTGTAATTAGTTATTAAAGACATCGTTCTTATAATTATAATAAAAAAAAACTGATTTTATGTTATGTACTTTTTTATTTTTACATTGTTTAAAATTCTATAATTTTTTATTATTGATTTGTGTCTGTAGTAAATCTAAATTGAACTTACACCTTACTATTGTATCAAGTCTGGTTCTTCTAACCAACATAACAGACAGAATGTGTTGCTGGTGAGTTTGTTCCGTCACTCTTCTTTCCAGCTAAAACACTAGGAAGTGCCGAAGGGTGGGCGTTTTGGGGGACTGTCTCTTGTAAATAAGTAGAGTAAAGTAAATTTTGACGTTCGAAAAGTGCTAATTATCAGCCTAATTTGAATAAATGACTTTTGATTTTGATTTTGATTTTGAACGGCTTAACGTACTTTCCGAAGCACAGAGGAAAATCGGGATGTAATGGGTTGTAACCCTTCCACAGACCAATCTAGACAAAGACAGCTTAACCTGAAGATTGATCCTAGCTGATGATTTATCTAGCCACAAACTCCTCCTGAGAACGGTAAACCTATATTTGTGTTTATTTTGAAAATCGTACGAACTAAGCTAAGCAGCTAAAAATATACAAAAGTAGATTTTAAGATCGTACTTTTTAATTAGTCATTTTTTTGTCTTAATTGCCAAGGCTTATCTTTGTTTTTCGAATTGTTCTTTTTCCTCCACATTGTTCTCACATAATTATTTATTTAATAAACAAGAATAATGTATGACCCGTACTTTTAGTACGTAACACGATTTAAAAGATTTGAATAGTTTTGTTGTATTATTTGTTAAAGGTCCTAGAATTAAAATTCTCTGTTTCATGATTGTGCTATTTATCCTAAACGCCTTGATCAATTTGATGTGCAACGTTTTACAGATTCGCATTCCACGTCTTGAATGGATAACTCAAATTTTGTCCAGCCAATGCGTACCTGGACACGTCTGACGTTTGCACATGCATTTTAGTTTACTTAGTTGTGAACTTGTGCAGGATGGGCAAGTGAGGTATGGCATATACTGTATTGGAGCTCCACACATGCATTCTATCTGAGATGGATGGACTCTCATTCAATTCATAGCATAGCTCATACATAATATCTACTTATGAAAAAGTATTTGTTTGTACTCCATACGAGTATACTATACTAATGTAAATTACATTTTTATTTATTGTATATTAGCCGCGCCATCGCAATTTTTGCGAACGAAGTCGCGGGTAAAGAGCCAGCTATTCATAAAAAAATCATAATATCTGAGAAACAAAGGGCTGCTAGACAACACCTTGTTGTGTACACTTACATCATGGGAACTACCATTTGCATATCAGAAATAAAGAAAAGGACGATCGATCCTGGGAATGTCTTGCTGTACTGTTAAGTAGACCCTATAATTTGCAATGCCGTGTCAATCATCGCGGGCAGACAGACTGTTCGTTCACAGTGGTTTTACAGGATAAATTAGCAATTATTAAATCGATTGCGACAGTAACTACTACTTTACCTTTATTACAACATTTTACAGTACTGGAATTGTTTCGTAGTTGACTTCCGACAAGTCACTTAGAGTTCTTTCTGCTAGCACGTTGGTACAAAGCTAGAAAGTGGAATTCTTTAACAGCTTCTGTAGTATTAAGCCTGCCTGGACGTAAATGTCCCACTAGTAATAAATAAATACTCGTGTCACAAATATACCGTGGTTATGTGCTCTGCATGAAACATCAGCGTGTTTCATCATCATCCGCGTTTTTAATGGCGGGGGGGGTGGCATATTATCAAATAACCCCTCCCGCTCTTTGGCAGAGCGAAAGGGAGTGTCAGACTTCTACTGACTAAAAACCACCCATGTTCCTTCTTGGCCCTGTATGTCGAGGCCACGGTATCTCTTGCGAAAAACGCACTGCCCCGACGAGAACCGCAGTCCCGACGGGATCATCATTTGCCTGCCTTTGTCTTATCTTATCTGCAGTGGCTATAATAGTGTTCATCATCGATGATCTGTCAAATTGGTTATGGTTTAGTACAAAATGGAACCATTTGACAGCTGCTCTACTTGATGGACACTAAAAACCACTGCCACTGACATTTAAAAGATACGGAATAGCCCTGCTGGAGTGACCGAAACACGCTTTTTCATTCATTCTACCCTGTCAATGTTTACGCCATCATTTTCATCTATTCTCTTCATATCATTCCTCACATAATCCATTTATCTTTTCTTTGGTCTTCCTCTCCCTCTCCATCCATCAACATGTTTTCATTCAACACTCTTTTAGTCACATGCGATTACAGGTGTAATCACCAATATCCATCAATTATCATTCGAGCATACTCTAATCTGTTTGAAGGAGAGAATAGATTGATACCCACTATCAATCGTCTCACAATGTCAATCATATTCGCAAACGCATCAGGGCATTAACGTGTCTAGATAAGAAATGTGTCTACTCTTGAGTTGGTGGAGATTACACGACGATTATACGACTTTATACCGCCAATATAGTAAAGCCGATATAGCAGTTGATAGCCTTGTGGTATGCCAGTCGGACTGCAAAGTCATATTCGCAAGTTCGAACCCAAGTCTTCTGATTTTTCGTTTATGTGCATATTGTATAATTGAGCAGTGGTGGGAGTGGTGGCGGCTTCGATTTACGAACAGTTGGTCGTGGGTCAGAACCCAGGCAGGCGCATTACTTTGTATAATTTATTTTATCACCACTGCTCTAAAAACGGTGAAGGAAAACATCGTGAGAAAATGTCTTAGAACCAAAAATTCGAAGATATGTTACATCTGCCAATCCGCACTGGGCCCGCGTGGTGAATTATAGCCCATCCCTCTTCTAGAGAGGAGGCCTGAGTCACTGTAGTGGGAATAATATAGGCTGATGATGATGATTGTATAATTGAACACTTTATTCGGTAAAGAAAAATATTGTGAGAAAACCAGCATGCCTGATGGATATGTCTGGACGGCATGTAAAGCCAAGTCAGCGTTCCGTGGGCGTTATAAAATTTTTGACATCAAGTTAGGCACTTAACCACACAATAAAGAAGTAAAGACAAAATCATTTGTAGAGTTTTGCCAGTCCTTAGAAGGTCGGTTGTCAGAAAGTCTGACAACTAGTCTTACACAGGAAATCGTATTACCCAATATTAACTGGATTGTGGAGGTCAGATAGGCAGTCGCTCAATATAAAATACTGGTATTCAGCTGAATCCGACCAGACTAGAAGCTGACCCAACATAGTTGGGAGATTAAGGCTAGGTAGATGATGATAGTCCGGACAAAGTCGCTTAAGTTGCGGCCAAACCCAGGTCAAAATACAGATGTCCGGACACCGAACTGTGACTGATACTAAAATAAAATAATATATATTATTATGTCAAGTCCACAGTCTGTCCGCAATCAGTCCGTAACGGTTTCACCAGAATTATTATACATCTGACAGCAACCCATCATTCACAAAGGTCTAGGCTAGTACAACATAACTTAAAGTACTGCCTGTATACGATAGTTGCCTGCAATATGTGCAAAATAGGAATCAATGATGATATAAACACACACACACTATACAGCATGGGAATTTACTCATCTCGCTTTCAAAATGCATCCCATAAACAGTATGATTCGTGGAATAAATACTGTCAACTGAGCTATGTAAACATGAGCGATCAAGTGTGTATTTACCCTTCCATCTCCGTACTTTTGCATCAAAAGATAATTTTTCGCTCATGACTGAACGCATACAGCCGGCAATGGAGGAATGTTCAAAATTCATATTTGTACTTTCGTAATAAACACTGCAGTTTTGAAATGGAACTATAAACGCTTTAACTCAAAGCAGAAATTCGCGAAACGATTAATTTCGAAATAAATGAGCACTGAAAATGGGATTTGACAGCGGTAATAAGCGTTCTAGTAATAACAGAAATTCCGATAATTTACAAAGGGAAAAGAAATCAAAACTAGTGCAGAAACAATGTTTTTTGTTGACGCGGTACAGTTCGGTTGAACAAGCTTGTAGGGAAACCTGTTAACAAAAACATATGTTACTGAATGACTCACTTGTCGAAACAGCTGGGGGTTCCGAAGAAAAAAAGCGCACCTTGCCACCGGGCGCCCCTCGACGATATCTTGCGCAAACCTTACGATTACACCTTTAAAATTACAAGAAAAAACACACACACCACACGGAGCTTTCAATCGCACCCGAACTGTCGACAAAATGCCGGGGAAAGACCGTCAGAGTCATTCAAGTCCACCTTTTTTTTTCGTAAACCCCGGGGGTACGTCGCCATTACAATATCAACCTTGCTCAATGATGGCAAGGATAGTTTTTGAACGGGTTGTTTTATTTAGGGGTGCATCTGGTTGCCGGCTGGCCCCATTTGTGTGATTTACCCCGGCATGTGGCGAGCCCGTCGGATCCGCTCTAAACGGGAATGAAGCGTACTCGAGCTTCAAAAATGAATGATATCGCAACGAATATCACAAAGAGATTGGGTTCTTTTTTGAGTTTATCTGGTTTTCCTGTTTCCATTGCAGATTTAATGTATTGGTTGCTTAATTAGAGGAAGAGCAGTGCATTTTCTATGCTCTTATGTTGTTCAATATTGTGTTTGCTTTTTTTTTAATTTGTATTAGCTAGTTTTTTTTAATAGCCGTTAATTTTTACTGGAACAAGTAACTAATTAATTGCCACATACAGTGTATTTGCTAACGCCCGGTTTCTGAAATGAAAATCAACACACAAAAGAGAATGAACAAAACATGTATGGGCCCTATCCGTTGAGTGGCCAAATATTGTGCTTGTTTTAGATGTGTAGTTTTCAATATACAGAATGTTTAGTGTGCCTAATAGAGATTGGCTGACTGGAGGGGTCACATAAACACTTCTCTTGCCCTGTAAATTTTTTTTCAAACTAGTTGACTGATGTTACTACTTCTGTATTTAAAAGTACTCTAATACAATACACATCTAAATAAAATGAAAATTCAGTGTACGCTATTTACTTTTTTTTAAATTGTGTTTAAAAGTAAAATTTGGGTCCTTTTTTTAAAAAAACAATAAAAAATCCTCAAGGCATGAGAAGTGTTTAGGGATCTGAAAGGATAGCATATTTGTTACAAGATGCACTAAACAGCCTGTGTATTATGCAGTGTCATTGAAAACGGCGCAGTGATGTGTTAGAGAAGTTTTTGATTAATTGTTATATTTTTATTATTTATTCATATTTTAAAACTACAACGCAGCCATGACGCCGACATAAAATAGTTTATACATAATAAAATTATAAGTAGGTATTTTAATATTAATTGCTTCCTTTGTTTTTCCTATTAATTTAAAATGTATTTATAATAGTAAGTATTATTAGTAGTTACTTAGTTAATGTTCCTTAGTTAACGTTTTTCATGGAGGTAATCACATCACACTAATATTATAAAGGCGAAAGTTTATGAGTGTGTATGTTTGTTACTCCTTCACGCAAAATCTAAAATTTGGTACACAGATAGTTTAGAACCTGGATTAACACACATAGGATAGTTTTTATCCAGTTTTTATCTTCCCGCGGGATAATTTTCTAATTGTAGCGGGCGAAGCTAGAAGTTACTATGTTTGACACAAATAAGTCATCGTAACAACAATCATCTTCTAACTTTTTCATCAGCCAATCGCGTGAATTGCACACAACGTGAGATCGTGACAGCAACGAGCGACATCAATATGTGTGGTGCTTTCCTCAAAAGACCATCTCAGACACTAATCTGCATAGTTTTCATGTAAGCATGATGTCTGGACCTTAAAAGAAACCTATTTTTTATCGGCGAATGGAAAATCGTCAAAAAACCCCCTCCCGCTCTTGGGCAGAGCGAAAGGAAGCCTAAAAACCACCCATGTTCCTTCTTAGCCCTACATGTGGACGCCGCGGTAACTTGTGAACAACCCGCAGCCCCGACGGGCACCTTCACTTTGAAGTAAGTTTTTAATTAATCGGGAGCACGTGGATCGTTTATGATCGGAGAGCATGAAGAGAGATTTGAGGGACCTCCTGAGTCGGAAAGGCAGCCATTTAAGCTGAGAATGGAAGGAAGAAATATGATCGTATTTACGAAGGCCAAAAACAAAACAATTACAATTATTGAGAAGTCGATCCAATTTATTTAGAAGTTCTTGGGATATATCAGAATAACAAACATCAGCATAGTCAATAATGCTGAGCTCACTTTGGTTCAGTCCCTTGTCTGAACCAAAGTGAGTTTCGTGCTAGATGAAAGAAAATGCTTGAATCAATAGAGACACCGCATTGAGAACGTGACTTTTTGACTTACCTAATTAAATATTCCTTAGTTTAATCAGTTTAGTAAGTTTACATGTTTTGATAGGCAACTGCGGAACCCAACTTTGTGCGTGGTCCGACATGCACTTAGCCGGTTGTTAAAGAAATAACATGAAAAATTATTTTTAGCAAAATCATCATCATCATCATCCTGCCTTATCTCATGTTATTTGGGGTCGGTGCAACACGTTTTTTTCTTCCATTCTGCCCTGTCAGTCGTCACGTTATCATTTATTCCTTTTTCCTTCATATCACTCCTCATACACTCCATCCATCTTTTGTATAAAATAAACATCATTTATCAATTCCATCACTTTTTCTTTGGCACATCCATTATTTTGTTCCGGAAAAGGGTGTACTTAAGTAAACTTACGTCGAAGTTGCTATTCTAAAAACCTACTCCTTTTTTAATAATACCACAGACGACGCCATCATTCCATAAACGAATACATTTAAAACAAACCGTCAAACAAGAACCCAATAAAAAGCGTTTAAAAATGGAACGCTTCAATAGTCACGAACGGCGGATAAAAATATCAACAAGGACACGTGGCTAGACCCCGCATGGAAGGATTTTGTCAACGTACAGTCCTTGCTGTTGTTTCACTCTAGAAATGCAAACCAAAAGCAACCTTACTGCATAGAGAACAGAGATCACACCTCTTCTTCTTGGTCATTGGAAGCAAGACAACACCACCCTTATAGTTAGGATAGTAAAGTTCATTGTGATTTGGAAAATGGTGCCAAGTTTAGCGTAGATCAAATGCGTATGGACTAGTCACGAAGGGTTTGCACAACAAGCCCATAGACCCGTGCTGACTATTGTTACAACCCCTATCTATTTAAAAAACGAGTTCGTATATTTTAGAGTATTGTTTAGAATAGGGTTAAATCCAGTATTCATTGTATGCAAAAATGCAGTAATTCATAGAAATTTATTTTAAATTAAAATCACTGGGGGGTTCTATGGCCCAGATGGCAAGCTCCAAAGTCATTTCTAATAATAGTAGTGACCCCATTGTCCACTGCTCTGCATAAGTTAATTAATTACAATGAAAAACTGGTTTAAATAAAACTTTTAATATTAAAAAAAACATAAATCAACACAAAACCTTTCATTCCATGTTAATTCAGTAAATCGCATCAAAAGCATCTCACTAGGCCGCAAATAAGAGCAGACCAATCAAACACCCTTGTTGTACTCTGATTTTGTTCAGTTCTATTTCTATGATTTCATTTTAGATAAGTAGTTTCCTAAAACTTCTGTAAGATTCACCTTCAATTTAACATTTGTGCCAACAATTCATGTCATGGTTTCGTTATAATTCTTACACAATGCCAATTTTATGAATTCATTTGCTTTTCCTAAATTGTCATTGAACCTTTTACGTAACCAACATTTATCCTTATTGCTTGCATGCATTTGCTGCCTTACGAAAGATCCCGGCAGACGCCCGTATTAGCATCAGACACCCGCATCGTTTCATACCAACTCCCCTTCAGTAAACCACTTTAATTACCTCACTTATATTGGATCCCTAGCTGTTTCCAGCGGGTTCGCCCGCTACAGCTCGAAAATTAAACCCAAGGAAAGATAAAATCGGTATAAAAACTATCCTATGTGGTAATCCAGGTTATAAACTATCTCTGTACCAAATATTCATGTCCGTTTAGTAGTTTTGCGTGAAAGAGTAACAAACATCCATCCATTCATACATAGGTACATACTTACAAACTTTCGCGTTTATAATATTAGTAGGAAGCTATTAAAAGTCGGTAGTTAGACGTTTTTGTTTGTTGGCTTGTCCTCGAACAAATAAAACGAAGAGATGCGATATCCCCTGGGTCCGCGTGGTGGATTACGGCCCACCTTTCTTAGTGGACTGAGGACGGTATATAATAGGCGGACTAATTAGCTATGATAAACCTTTGCTTTTTTTTTTGGTGGGTGGGAATCATCAAATGACTCCTCCCACTCTGGGTAGAGCGGACGTGAGAGTCAGACTTCTACTGACTAGAAACCACCCATTTTCTTCTTAGCCCTTTGTGTCGAGGCCGCGTTATCTCTATCGAACAACCCGCTGCACGGGAGCTATGATAAACCTTCAATGGGGAGCAAAATTTATTAGATTATTTTCATATATTTCTAGTGGATTTACGTCACTTACGTTCAAATTAGCATATTTGCAAGTGTCCAATTATTATTTACAATTCTGTCTCATCGCCTAATGGCCGTGGTAATGCTTAATTATATTTAATTTTATGTTTGAGATTTTAAATAACGTGTTCATCTTCATTCAACAATGCTATCAAGTCTATTGTATTCTTATTTCATCCTTGTTTGTTTTCGCCATTGAATTTCAATTTCAAACCAACAGCTCGACGTTATTTTGCAAGTTGTTGCATTGATATTAAACTATTGTATAAGGTATTGAAAACATTTAAGTTTTTTTTTAACCTTTGGGGTACAGTCTCAAAGCATATTTTATATATTGTTATTGCAATACACACGAAATATGAGGCCGATGTCTTTCGACATTACTTAGCACCTTATTTTTAAAGTCGCCATAGATTTGACTAATACAAGCTGAAACCGAAATCTAAAAACGTTACTTATCACTTACTTTCATAATAATAACAATTTATTTATTTGTCAAAAAACAATGTTCCATAATGCTTAGTAACAATTGAAAGCTTATAAACTATGTTAGTAGGCACAAACAACACAAAATCAACATTACAAAATTAAAATTTTTAGCTAATCGCAATAACGTCGAGTCACTGTAGCATAATAGGTCTGCCAAACTCATGGTGGAAGTTAGAGAACTTGTCTTATCTAACTGCCGCACTCAGAGATGTTTAATGATGACTTAAGCCATCACTTAGTAAAGATTTTGAAATTGTATTGAAGGTTTTGTACGTCAACACTTTACTTTAGTGTCAATGACTGCCGCACTCAGGGATGTTTAATAATTACTTAAGCCGTCACTTAGTAAAGGTTAGGTTTGTAAATTATTTACTAAGTCACGGCTTAAGTAATCATTAAACGTCAGCAGCGTAAGCCAGTATGAGTTAAGTAACGCCTCCCCAGCCTTTGTAAGTTTTAAAATTTTCTTTAGGGGATTCTATTAATAAATAATATTTCATAAGACATCCCAATGGATCTTGATGGCGTCGTTGGTTGCTATCATGAACCTAGATTCGATTCCCAAGTCGGAAAAATTATGAATGGTTGTTCCAGGTTGTTCCAAAATGAAGCCCGGTTGATGACAATAGGCTAGCTAATGTCGACGCCCGTCGGGGCTGCGGGATGTTGTAAGAGATACCGCGGTCTTGACATAAAGGGTGTAAAGGTACCCTTAACGCAAACGATAGGCACTTGTTCTCCCGACTACTGCGAACATTTTTTTGTTCTAGACCATACCTGGGAACGGAGATATTGGGGGTCAAAGTTCCAAATTTTTCAGTTGTTTTTGTAAATACTAGTTTTTCAGATTATAACTTTACTTAAATAACCTCCATGACCTGTTTACTATTCAAAGCATCCACTAGCACAATGTTTTAAGACTGCTACATTGAGCTTTACCGTAAAATGAGATTTTTGACCCCAAAAAAAAAAGAAAAAATGTTGCGTAGGGGTACTCAGTTTGATGTACAGAATGCTTTGTTGACGTATGTGTGAAGGGTTAATTTACACCCTGCATAGGGCTAAGAAGGAACATGGGTGGTTCTTAGTCAGTAGAAGTCTGAACCTCCCTTTCTCTCTGCCCAAGAGCGGGAGGGGTTATTCGATGATTTTCCACCAGCCAAAAAAAAACTAGCTATTGTCCCATTGCGCCCATTAAATACCTCCATGCATCGGAAAAAAACTGAAGAATTAGGTCCCAGCCACAGATATAATAGGTATATCTACGATCTGAGGTCACAGCTGGAACCAGCTGTAATTTTTAAACATGACATTCGTTGCAGGTAGACCAGAAAAATTAAATCTGACACCCAGTCTTACCAAGGTGGATTCGTATTATTCAGTACTAACTGGGTTCTGGAGGTCAGATTCAGTCGCTTCATGTAAAATACTGGTTACTTATGTTTACTTTTTGAATTTTTAACTTTTTTGTCAATTTGCTTTGTCTTGTGTGAAACCAATAAATACTTTTTCTTTTTTCCTTCTTTGGTATTCACCTGGATGACCTGGATTCGGTAAGATTCGAAGCCGACCCTTTCGTTAGTTTGAGAAAAAGGCTTGACAGATGATGTTGGACTATACAGAGGTCATTCTCCAAAAAATGATGATTAAAATATTCAAATGACCGACCGACGACCGACCGACCGACGTGATGATGTTTGTATGACCTACAGATAGTTGTTCCGGGTCTGGGTATTTGAGTATGTTTTTAAATGTTTGTGAACGTACCCACGATACAGGAGAAATTCCTAGTGTGGGGCAACGTTTTTAAAATAAATAAAATAAATAAATCACAAGGTTTAGTGAAGACAAAGGCAGTAGCTAATATGAAATGTTTAAGTTATAATTATCATTTTCCAAATAATTTTCTTTATTTAGAAGATGATAAGTTAATTATATTGATTTAAGTTAACAATGCAATCTGTTTAGTAACAGAACCTAATCTCAGTACAATTGAAAATGCTCTTAACACAGTAAACCAATAAAATATAACAAACTTATCACAAAACGTAATAAATATTTACAATAAAGATAATATAATGAAAATCACACAAAAATAAACCGTAAACCATTTACGAACGTTCTAAATTAGCTTAAACTCAAAACACAATAAAATAATTTCCTAAAATACATGAAGAAACAAACGTAATGAAGAAAAAATTCGTAATTTGCCATTTAGTGTTGTACGGCGTTAGAGTAAGGACGATATTGGCGTGAGCTGTTTCGATAAGGTGTGAACTTTAGTTGTGCGGTGTGCATGACAATCGTCGCACGTTGAGTGAGGCATACGTTTACAAACTGAGACAAAAGACAGTCGCGTACGCATGTACGACGAAGAATTCTCGTGACATAAGTTAAACGAGTAAAAACTGTGAAAAATCAATGGTGTAACATGCGAAGAGTTTCAAAGGAAGTTTCAAACGGAAGAAATAAAATAGTGCTCGAGTTTTGGTTAGCATAAATGTGAGATTTTTCTTTACTGTTATTATAGAAAAATGTCAACGTAGTCAGTATGATTTTCTGTGTCGTGTTCTAGTTTTTCCTTGTGTATGTTTTCATCGCTTTCCCCGTTTAAGTTAACACCCGTATGATATGATTGACTATCGGTATTATTATGACAATACCAGGAAGTCATTTACAAAATATTGTGTCAGTTTTCACCACTATTTACAGTGTTTCCATTGGATTTGCTCCTCCTGTCGTTTTCCGCTGAAAGTACGTTCGTAAATGTTCTTAATTGTTTTATTTATTTATAAAACAATTGAGAACATTTGTGTGTAATCTTTATAGCGTTATATTGAAGAAGTTAACTAGACACTATTGAGTACATCATCATATTCCTGCATGCATCATACTTTATCCCAATTTATTTGGGATCAGCTTCGTCTCCTCAATTACTTTACTCGTCATTATTATGTAGTAGGCACAAACTAACCTACATGTAAATAGCATTTGTATTTTACTAACTAATTTTATAAATGAGGAACTTTATGTTTATATTTGTTACACTTTCGCTCTAATACAGCCAAGCAGATTTGCATAAAATTGCACAGTGTATCTTACGCACAGGCTACAATTAAAAAAAATACAGATTTTGTGTAAAAATAGTATTTCAGTGAGTGTAGCCTGTGCAGAAGCTCAAAAATTAAAAAAAAAAGTACTTGGTTTTGCTATGGAAATGTAATGAGGAGGGAAAAAAGCAGGTGACTGAAAGAGTGATGTGCATGAATGTTGACGGATGGAGATAGAGATGAAGGCCAAACAAAAGATCTATGGATAGGGTAGTTAACAAAAAAAATCTAATTAGTCCGTCAGATAGATTTCCAAAACATATTGGACATGTTTTTTTTTTTTATTTTTTCACGTAAACAAACAATGAAGACGATACAGTGCTTTGAAAACTCGCGTGACTTCATTTTCTGAGACATTAGTATGACATTCTTTAGCGGTCAGTGATGTCACAACCCCCTACTCAAATCTATGACGCGTTTTATCTTCGTAATTTTTTATTGATTTGATAAAACAAAAAATACGTATAAAATATTTTTCGATAATCTAACAGACGGACTATTAGAATCATAATTTTTTTAAGTCAGTTAACATCCCTATTGTGTGAAGAATGACAGAACAGAAGGAGTAAATGATGCCGTGACGTCTGACAGTGTATGGAACAAGAAAACATGTTGAGCCGACCTAAATAGAATAGTGTATTTCACCAAAAAATCTAATTAATCCGTCAGATAGATTTTCAAAAAATAATGGACACGTATTTTTTCTTTTTTTACTTTTACAAAAGATGAAGACGATACAGTGCTCCGAAAAGTCACGTCAAGTCGTGTGACGTCACAAGGTTAGTACATTTTTACCCACAAAGTGTCGTCAAAAGCCTCCACTCATGATCTTTGACACGTTTTATTTTCGTCAATAATTATTAATTTGATAAAACAAAAAACACGTAAGTATCCAATATTTTTCGATAATCTAACAGACGGACTAATTCGATTTTTTTGGTGAAGTCCACTATTGGACAAGGACCAACCAGTACCAGTACGGAAGTTAGGTCGTTCACATTTAATATTTAATTTTGCAATCATTGTAGGTCAGGAAATAACACGGTATTTATTGGGCCACCGGCCGGTCAATACTACAGCAAAGATATCAAAACAATAATACACGCTGATAAGCCAGACAACGATACAATTTGTAATTTAATACCTACGAAACGTAAGATAGTACACACTAAAGCAGTTTTGCCTATAATAGATGGAATATAACAAAATTAGACAAATTCGTTTCAAACTTGAACCTAACATTGTGGGATACAGACGTGAGTTGCTGAACGAAAACATCGGACCCTCGTGGAGAAAGTGAGAGTAATAATGACTGACGTTGAAAATATATTAAAATTCGAGAGATTGAAGTAGAGCTTAATTTTGGCGTGTATTTTAAATCGGAAGTAACGACGCCATTTTGTTTTGATAATACAGTTTTATAAAATGTTCCATCACTCAGTGTCATTCAAAATATACAAATCCTTGTGCAATGGCACATGTGCGCGCCGTTATTGTTTCCATAGAGTGTAAGTCTGACTTATAACTATTCCATACACTATTGGTTCTCAACCTATGATCAAAAGAACTAAAAATAATATGCACAACAAAACGTTCAACATTTCAAACTTTTATTAAATCAAAAATCGTTTATCAAAATTATGGTGGTAATTAGCATTTTTATTTTTAGGGTTCCGTACTTCAAAAGGAAAAACGTAACCGTTATAGGATCACTCGTGTGTCTGTCTGCCTGTCTGTCCGACCCTGCTTCAAAACTACTGAGCCTGAGAACAGAAATTAGTTCATAACTTATAGATTACAGGAAAACCTTGAAGTCTGGTGCTAAAATAACATAAAAAATCTTTCAATATCTACTACAATGGTACGGAAACCTTTTTTTTTTGTGGGTTTGTAATCATCAAATAATCCCTCCCGCTCTTGGGCAGAGCGAAAGGGAGTGTCAGACTTCTACTGACTAAAAAACACCCATGTTCCTTCTTAGCCCTATATGTCAAGGCCGTGGTATCTCTTACAGCATCAAGCAGCCCAGACGGGGTCAGTCTAACACCTTTATACCAATTTATTTAGGATTTTGGGTTTTTCGATGATTTTCCACCAGCCAAAAAAAAATGGTGTTAGACAGATGATGCTGATTTGCTCTGGCCTCATGTATTTTATTAATTCTTCTTATTTTATTATTACCCTGCTTACAATAAAGCCTTTTTTTAATTGTTGATTCGAAAAAGGTTGAAAACCTTGTGTCTACACACATCCTAAGAAACGCAATAGCAATAATAATACGAGGTAGTACTGATTGAATTTCAAGTCACAGCTCGTAACAGTGCTATACTCAACTATGTCTTGAATAAAACTAGTTTACCGTACTGGGTCGCTTAGACAATAGCTAGTTACTACCGATTACGTAGTATAACACCACGACTGTTTACATTGCAGGAGTAGACAGAGATGTATACGCTAAGTATAAACCAGGGTTCAAAGTGGTCCGTCGGTGCTGCGGGATGTTGTAAGAGATACCGCGGCCTTGACATATAGGTCTAAGAAGGAACATGGGTGGTTTTTAGTCAGTAGAAGTCTGACACTCCCTTTCGCTCCGTCCAAGAGCGGGAGGGGTTATTTGATGATATCCCACCACCCATAAAAAAGGGTTCAAAGTGATAAATATCTTGATATTTATACCTTGTTAATATAAAATCTTAACTCGGTAATTAATCAACGCTATCTTGTTTAAGCAACAAATCAAACGTTAGTACATTCCTGTTTAGTTATATATGACAGCACAGGGACCAACGGCTTAACGTATGTCTCGAGGTTTGGAGGAAAGAAAGAAAAGTGTAAAGAAAGAAAATTGTGTTTATTTGGCAAAAATACCTTAAAAATTAACAGAACAAAAACAACTCAAATCAACTCTGTATGTAATGGATAGTCAACCATGGACCAACCTAGTCAAGTTTTGGTTAACCTTAAGATCAACCCGAGTGTCAGTTGTAATGTAACCACGATCTCCTACGATTTCTATAAATACCGCAGCATCCACCATTCCACACACATCATGAGAATTTTCCGTTGAATAAAACCTTTAACGCTGTCCGATGCAGTGATCGATCGAACACGTACCAGCTCACGCGTATACCAGTGCAGTGTGGCTAGCAGTCACGTTTACGACCCGTAATCGTATGCAGGGTGGAATTTTATTAAACAAATTGGAATTCATTGCATTTCAAGCAATTTATTAGTTAGTTTACCCTTTTTTTATTCAATCAAAATATGGTTTTCGTTTCATCTAATTTATTATGTTTGTTAGAGAGATTTGTATTCATTTTTCGTATTTTAGCCCGTTCGCTACCCCAATATGGCAAGCGAACTTTTTAAAAACTTTGAATGCATTTTTTGTTTCTGTTTAAATATAGAGGAATGTTTTGCTTGTTTTAGTGTACTTTCCCTCCAGGGTGAGGTTAAAGTCATCAAAATCCAGCCTGTATATGATGCAGTACTATAATGGATGTAAAGATACTTAACGATGCCGAAAGACACTGTTTTTCTCGTCATTACAATATTTTTTTGTACTGTATCATACCTTGGCGCCTACTGCTTGCGCAAATAATGAAGGTCAAAGTTCAACTACAAAGTTTTCTCACACCAAAAATTAAATTCGTTTCCCAGCATTTTATTATATTGTGTCACGAGCTACTTCGATGTTCCCCAGCAATTATTTTTGTATCATTTTAGTTGTATTTAGATCCGGTTATACTGGAAATCCTCCACAGTTTGGAAAAGGCAAGACTGATGATGATTTCGATGCATAGAATTTAGAGGACGGCTTTGCCCGTCGGGGCTGCGGGATGTTGTACGAGAAACCGCGGCCTTGACATATAGGGCTAAGAAGGAACATGGGTGGTTTTTAGTCAGTAGAAGTGTGACACTCCCTTTCGCTCTGCTCAAGAGCGAGAGGGGTTATTTGACGATTTCCCACCCCCCCCAAAAAAAAAAAAGGACGGCTTTAACATCCCGTATTTTTATGAATTTCTCAGAACAGTGACGGAGTCTGGGTTTCTGCCCAGTTGTTGGCCATAGGCTTGCCCCTTATAACATGGTACTTAAACATAACTAGCGAACTATGGTGTAGGTACTTTAAGACATGCCTGTGCCTAACCCTTTGAGGATTGCAAGCGTGGTGTTATACTATCCATGTTCTGAAAACCTACAAAGACTTATCGATATCACGCAGTTTTTCTCTCTTCCGATCCGTTTCCATTCCAACTACCGTTGTTAAAACATCTCCAGGGATTTCCATAAGTCCCCAGCTTTATTTATAAGCGATTTTCTAACTAGCGTAGCGACTGAAGGTCTGTATGTTGTGAATAGTTTAGCTTTATCCATTCTTGTCACACACATTCATCTCAATTTTGTCATCTCCGCTACTGACATACAATCTTTTCCATTGTTGTCCATTCAAAGTCTGATGGATTTGATGTATTGATGATGTATGATGTATAATGTAGCTGTATGTAGGTACCGGAGACGAGAATGTTGAGGTGAATGTGTGGTGTGACAAGAGTTGATAAAGTAAGGTGTATATTGTGTATATTAGAGGAAGTTTAAAACTTGCGCCTGGTACTGAAAAGTTAAAAGGGAAGACGGTCCTGGAATGGGCATGTGATAAGGAGGGATTAATCGCACGTGTGTGTGTAGAGGGAGAGGGAGACCAAAGAAATGTATATGAAAGAAAATGACGTCAATGATAGCGTGACGATTGACAGGAGAGTGTGGAAGAAAAAACATATGTTGCGCCGCTCCTAAATAATATAGGACAAGAGCAGATAGATTGCTAGCTCGCCGTCCGTCCGTCTTACGAGTATGACGACGACAGGCCGTGTCGACGGCGCGTTTGTGTTCCACGCGCGCCTCAAAGAGATGTCAGATGCCAACGCCCCGGGAGGCGCTCCGGGCGTCGGGGGTCCCGCGATGACCTCCGACCACCGTAGACGCGGGCCTGTGGACGGTGAGTGATGGGCTAACTCGCCGTCCGTCCGTCTTACGCCGAAAACAGGCCGTGTCGACGGCGCGTTCGTGTTCCACGCGCGCCTCAAAGAGATGTCAGCAACATGGGAGCAGCCCGAAAGGGCCGACGCCCGTCTGTGCCGCGGGTTGTCCATAGGTTATCGCGGCCTCGACATAGAGGGCGAAGAAGGAACATGGGTGGTTTTTAGTCAGTAGAAGTCTGACACTCCCTTTCGCTCTGCCCAAGAGCGGAAGGGGTTATTCGATGATTTTACACCCGCAAAAAAAAAGATGCCAACGCCCGTCGGAGCTGCGGGATGTTGTAAGAGATTCCACGGCCTCGACTTAAAGGGCTAAGAAAGAACATGGGTGGTTTTTAATCAGTAGAAGTCTGACATTCCTTTTCACTCTGCCCAAGAGCGGGAGGGGTTATTTGTAGAGATGAAACGGATATCCGGTAACTATCCGGTATCCGGCATATCCGGTCTTGTTTTCACTAACCGGCCGGATACCGGATAGTAAAATTTTAAAAAATCTCATTATTTTACACACGGCAAATCATACTCCAATAGGTTTTTTTTATAATCGCACATCAAAAATGTTTGTTTAATTAATTATTAGTTTAATACTCAAAATTAACAAGTGGCAAATTGTGGTGAATAAATACCAAATTTTAATTTATATTTCCGATCGAATTGGAATCGATTATTTCAAATCAAACTGATCGCGTCAAAGCAATTTAGGGCCGAATATCCGGCAGCCGGATATCCGGCACTCCGGCCTAGTAGCTGGCCGAATATCCGGTATCCGGTATCCGGCCAAACTACTATCCGTTTCATCTCTAGTTATTTGACGATTTTCCTCCCGCCAAAAAAAAAAAGTGCAGATAGATTATGATGAGTATTCATTACCTACCGCATATGGTTTGAGCTATCAATAATTAAGAGATAAGTTCGATTGCATATAGAAGCAATAATAAAATTACTGCATTGCACATTAAAAACGATAACAATGACAGTGGTTATCGCTTTTATTAGGTAATGCAATAGAGTTTTATATGCAGATTGATTTAGAAACTTTTCATTCACGGATTGCCTTTAATTGATTACTTTACAATAATATTATTCAATTCTTTGATGTACTTATACTTTACAGGTTCAAAACTCGTGATGATTTAAAATTGCTTTCATGAACATAACATAACATCACGCCTGTAATTCCCGAGGGGTCAGGCAGAGGTGTACCCAGTACACCCACATTTCGGCAGATGTTTAAGTCCCATGTATTATGCAAAATGCAGGCAATTTTCGTGTCTGCTACTGAGAAATTCTTCATTGGAAACTCAATAACACTTTGTCTGTCCTGAGAATCGAACACAGGTCCCCAAGCACAGCAGCCGCGCATGCGACCACTAAACTACCGAAGTAGCTTTGATAAAAGTATACATAATTAGTTTGGAATAAGGCTATGGTTCAACTGAGGCGCGGGCGGAGTGGAGCACAGCGGAGACGAGGTGTGCCAATTACGCCAATCACATGACTTGAAATCCATGATGTGTGTGATGTGGATTTCAAGCCATGTGATTGGTGAATCGCGGCACAGCTCGTCTCCGCTCTGCTCCGCTCCGCCTCAGTGGAACCGCAGCCTTCAGCTAGTTTATCATCGAAACTGAATAGATTCAGGCAAATAAGAGCACTCTAATAACAACTACAACTAAGCTGTGTGTACTCTCGTTGCCATGGCAACATCGCACTCTCTAAGGATAATCCCTTTTCCTTCCTTTCCTTGGATATTACGTCCAGGAGCTGTTGAGTGGAAACTCTTTGCTACCTAATTAAAAAGTCGTCCGTGACAAAAACTGTGAAAGACTCGGGCGTCGTAAAAGATATAAACATCAAATATTAATTAAGTGAATGGTCTGTGACGTGAGATTTTATTCAGGCACAAAGAACTTTGTGTTTCTGTAAAAAGAAGCATTCATTTCACGTTTATGAATATGAAAAATTCTTGCAATTACTTCCAATATGAGTTCAATTTGGGTGTAATTTCTGGAATTTTCATTCAAGCACTATTCTGTTGACTTGCATGAACTTTTCAGACGTACTATTTATTTATATACTTGCTGTCACTATCCATTTCACATAAATTTCTCTTGAAAATGAACCCCTTTTAAACCACCTGAAACTCGTGATACATAAATAAACACAACAATTTTATTCCAATTTCCAATAAACCGCTACATAATAAAATCACACACACACACACCCAGTACATATAAACTGTAATACATTATGTACAGTCGAACACAGATACGAGCTATGTCATCGTCAAAATCAATAACCACGGAGCTTCATTAAAATATCATTTTACCCAGCAAAATGAAACCGAATTAATTGATGCATTATTATTTTCAGGAGTGATCGCGACTGTACCAATGTGGTCCTACTCGAGTGTGGATATTCCCGGACCTCATGTCAGCAGGACTGAGAGAGTCAAGATCTACCTCTCAGAATGCATTGTGTGTTTCTGCATAGTGTTTTTTATTCTCTGTGTCGGATTACTGTTATACTTATTCTTCCATTTATATAGCACAGTGACGACTGCTGGAAAACTAGCCGGCACGCTCGCGGAAAGTTGAAGTTTTTACTCAGTATTATGATGAAGACTGAGAATCTAGTGTTTGTTAACAAGATTTATGTGATACTTAATTTAGTTTTTAAAGAAGATGAGACAGATTTTAATGTTGGAGGAAATGGACTGTTAGCTGGTACAGACTGTCATCACATCACGTCACCTGAAACTGTCAAACTTTCCCAATCAATGTTGAATCTAATGCTTTAGCGATACAGTTGAAATTCTATTTCAGTTGAAATTACAGATTGTCTATAACATAATATGGGGATAAACAAATATGGGAGGACAAAGTCGAGTTGATTGAAAGAAAATCATGGGATGGGTTTAACCGATAGCACCAAAAATGTGTAACAAGTTTTATAGTTTAGAAGTATCATATAGAATTCGAGCCACCAAAGTGTAATCGTTTTAATAAAAATATAAATTTAATGTTATAAATTAATTTAATAAGTATATGTTTTTTTTTAAACCAAGCAAAAAATCCAAGTGTGTGGCAATCCACACTTGGATTTTTTCCTGACTCGTTGGGTCCGTTCACAAACATTTAAACTCACATACACAAATACCCAGACCCGGAACAACTATCTGTAGGTCATACACGCAGCGCATCAGTCCATTGCCTAAGCCACTACGCCAACCGTGTCGTTATCTGTAAAAAAATCATGGATGCTATAATTTAAATCGATAGAACCTACAAAACATATGTAGCAAAACAGCGAAAACTAGAAAATAGGTCACAAAGCAGTAGCAACCTTCTTCAAGCCAAGTTTACGATGTTATCAAGTTAAGATGGCCGGTCTTTATCGCGCATCTTTGCATTGATGCCAGATTATCCGTGTTCTGAAGAAGCAAGTCTTGGCAGCGCTTGCTTCAGTAGTATTACTCTTTACACAATGGCCCATCTTAGACATGCCTTATCCATAGACTTGTTGGAGTAACACAAGGTCTGACTTTGCCCGATAGTACTACAATACAAGTCTTTCGTGTATTTTCAAAAATTAAGATTGTCGTGGTGGAAAGAACATGGACAACAAAATGGTTCATCATCATCATCATCATCAGCCTTTAATGTTCACACTGCAGGGACTCAGGTCTCCTCTCTAGGAGAGGGATGGGCTATTATCCACCACGCGGGCCCAGTGCGGTTTGGCAGATGTTAAATGTCCTCGATTTTTTTGGTTCTAAGATCGGTTTCTTCACGATGTTTTCCTTCACCGTTTTGAGAGCAGCGATGATGAAATAAATTACACAAAGTAATGCGCCTGCTGGGTTCGAGCGCACGACCTACTGTTCGTAAGTCGGGGCCGACACCACTGGGCCACCGCTGCTGCTGCTAAAACGGTTACTACGTAATAATGCAAAACATACCCTATCAAAAAATATGCAGCAATTCTTTTTGTTTTAAGTACCGACGAAAAATCCTGAATAATGTGGAATATGTGGTCACCGTTTCGCTACCGGATATGTTTATTCCTATACATATATTTTGTTATTCATGTGTTTTTTACAGTAATTATATTTCGTGAACCCTGTAAAATAACCTTTCAAAATGTGTGTTGTAAGTATAAGTGGTTCATATATAGTTTGGTTTATATGCTTTCTCGTTATAGACCTTGTTTTCAATTAGTGGTCCTAAAAATATTTAAATGGAAAAACTTCTTAAGTTTCGACCACTCAATCAAAGACTACATGAAAGTGCCTATAAAGGGTGTAAAAGTATCCTTAACGCAAACGAAGGGCACTTGTTCTTCCTACCACTGCGATATTTTTTTTGTTCTAGACCATACCTGGGAACCTCCTAGTTACGGAGATATTGGGGGTCAAAGTTCAATTTTTTTCACAGCTGTTTTTGTAAATACTAGTTTTGCAGGTTATGACTTTACTTAAATTAACTCCATGATCCGTTTCCCTATTCAAAGCATCTACTAGCACAATGTTTTAAGAGTGTTACGTTGAATTTTACCGTAAAATGTGTTTTTTACCCCAAAAAAAAAGTTGTTTTCCAGGAAAAATTTTAGCATAAGGGTACTTAGTTTGATGTACAGAATGCTTGGTTGACGGCTGTGTGATGGGTTAATAATTTACACCCTGTATAGCTAGTGCTTTCTCGTTATAGACCTTGTTGTTAGTTCGTGGTCCTAAACATATTTAGATGGATTACTTATTTAGTTTCAACTACTTAATCAAAGACTAGATGAAAGTGCCAATCATCGTCATCATCCTTCCTTATCCCATGTCATTTGGGGTCGGTGCAACACGTTTTTCTTTTCTATTCTGCCCTGTCAGTCGTCATTTATTCCTTTTTCCTTAATATCACTCCTCACACACTCCATCCATCTTTCCTTTGGTCTTCCTCTCCCTCTTCATCCATCCACAGTTCATTCTAGTTTTCACATAATTCACTGGAATTAGTGCCTACACAGCAATGATCCTCAATAGGATCCGTACAGTCACTAAACAGAGCCTTTTTTTTTTTTTGTCTGGTGGAAATTCATCGAATAACCCCTCCCGCTCTTGGGCAGAGCGAAAGGGAGTGTTAGACTTCTACTGACTAATAACCACCCATGTTCCTTCTTAGCCCTCTATGTCGCGGCGGCGATAACTAGTGTACAACCCGCGGCCCCACTAAACAGAGCCTTTTTTTTTTTTTGGTGGGTGTAAAATCATCGAATAACCCCTCCTGCTCTTGGGCAGAGCGAAAGGGAGTGTCAGACTTCTACTGACTAAAAACCACCCATGTTCCTTCTTCGCCCTCTATGTCGAGGCCGCGATAACCAGAGGACTACCCGCAGCCCCGACAGGACTAAACAGAGCCTCACCCCTAAATTAAACCCACTAAAGTTCAAAACCGCATATATTCAAATTAAAAACTATTGTCTACATGAGCTAAAACTGGCTAAATTACCAGCTACTAGCCTAGATTAATAGGATCCGTTTGTGGTACCGTGTGATAGGTTGACGGCATTGTGGTTGGATGCCAATGGGACCGCAGCAGAGTTTAAATGTCGCTTTGACCATTATTTTGTTGTACCACAATTATTATGTGGTCACTGTTTTCCGGATGAACTCGCGTTTGAAGAGGGTGTAGGTATGTTTTTTTGTGTTTTGATATTAAGACTTTACCCCTCGACAAAGTTCGTTGCTAATCTTATAAAGGCGAAAGTTTGTGAGTGTGTATGTTTGTAACTTCTTCATGCAAAAACTACTGAACGGATTTGGATAAAATTTGGTATACAGATAGTTTCTAACCTGTATTAACGTATAGGATAGTTTTTATTTCGATTTTATGTTCTTTTTGGGATAATTTTCGAGTTGTAGCGGGCGAAGCCGCTGGCAACAGCTAGTTAACAATAGTCGATGGATGGGTGACCAAAGGTACCCATAAACATAAGTTACGATGAGGTACCTCGACTTTTGGGCTGTTGTTAATTTATTATTTAGAACGTCGTAAGAAAATATGTAACCCCGATCCCAGATTGCATTGTTCTCGAATTAAGTAAATGTAGTATTTAATAATAATAATATAATAATATTCCACAACTATCACACAACGCCATCTTGTCCCAAGCTAAGCAGAGCTTGTGTTATGGGTACTAGACAACTGATAAACATACTTATATATTTCTAAATACATACATATTATAGATAAATTACACCTAGACACAGAACAAATGATCGTGCTCATCACACAAACATTTGTCCTGGGTGGGAATCGAACCCACGACCTCCGGCATAGCAGTTAGGGTTACTAACACATAAATAAATAGTTTAGTAAATAGAAGCTATTCGAAAGTAACTTTGGCTGTTATTATATACTTACGTTTGTAAAAACGTTCAATAAACAATTATTTTTTTGTTGTTTATCGCATTTTTATTTCATGTCAGCCCGGAAACATTTCGTAAGTAGGTAAGTAAATAAGGAAATCACAACAAAGTTGACACGCTTCTTAATTTCACAAACAACATCATATCATAACATCACGCTTGTAATCCCCGAAGGGTTAAATTTGGGACAAGCCAGCCACACTATTCCCAAACCACTGTAACTCCTGTAAGCCAGAATCAACAGTGGCGACCACAAGCAAAGCGCCGAGACAATGAAGCTCGACGAAGTGCCAGAGAAAAGAATAGCGGAGGAGTAAGAAAAATATAATTTCCACTTCCCTCCATATCAGCAGGAGACAGAATAGAACAAGGCCAATAGGCACACAAGGACGTTTACAACTGGGATAAGCCCAGTTGCCTAGCACCACAGATGTTACTGTCATTAATATTACTGGGTCCTACGACTACTAAACTTGATTCCAGTAATAGGTTAAGCAGAGGCACGTTTCGGCAGTCATGTTTTAGTACCAAATATAATATAATAGTTTGCGAAATTATTGCCATCAACCGGGTGCGAGAACTCCTGTGATATTCCTGATGAGGAATAACCCACCAACACTTTTCCCAACCCGTAATTCGAATCCCGGACCTTATGCTCAGCCGTCGCGTTTACGACCACTTGATCAATGAGATTTACGCTTAATTTTTACCCGACTGCGGCGAAGCCCAAAAGGAGGGTTATTACCCGACTGCGGCGAAGCCCAAAAGGAGAGGAAATTCTATTTTCATTCAATAATTTTATACTCAAATGTGCTAGTTTTTCGGTTTTCAGTTTTTTCAGTCGGGTTTTTTAATTACTTTTTTTATATTCAAATAAACCAATAATTATAAGAGTGAAGCGAATTTCACCAATGTCGCCTGTTCAAGAACTGTCAGTTAGAGCCTATATTCCACAAGACACTTGTCTCTCTCACAATAAGTTTAATTCATGAAATTCGATCAGCCGATTACATAACAGTTAAATTCATACAGATCTACAGTATAATCATTACAAAACAGTGTAAATACCATTTACAAACATAAAATATGATGTATTATTTACGTCAGCCATACATTCAAACGAGCGAATAAGCGTAAAATTATAACTTTATATTCAGCTCCCGACAGAATTCTAGTAAATTACCTAATTGCTTCGCTAACTTTGGTTCGTACTCGTACATCGAAAAAATACGAATTGTTTATCAGAATTACTAACTTGCACTCAAAATCGTTCAGGTAAAGGTTAGTACATGCTCGTATTTACAAATCACAAAGTTGTCATCCATTAACAAGTTGTACGAAATGCCCCGCTTGTCTTGAGGTCCCCATGGTTTGATTCCCTGATCAGGCATAGAGTGCTAGGTATTTGGTTTTTCTATTACAAAGTTCTCAATATGGTTGGTGTACCTGATCTCTCTCAATTCGTGTTGGATTGCCGTCCCATCCTAGGGAATCCTAGTGTGAGTTTCAGGAATCAATGCAACGAATTTTTGGAACAATAAATTATTATATTCTTATTCTTATCATCGGACTATGAGAGAAAAGGAACAGAGAGTGCACCTGTGCCTGTACACACACTGGTGTACTATAATTTCAGGTTTAATATTCTTCCCTGGCTGTACCTTCGTGTCAAGTATCATCTAGATGGCCATGTGGTTTAGAGTCACACACCCAAAGAAAAAACAAAACATTTTCGCAAGATGGTATGCGTGTCACATAAGAATAGGAATTTAAGGAATATCTTTTAGAGTGCTAACTGTATTTACTTTGCATGGGACGACCGTGGTTTCTTTACCTTCTACAGATAAATGTAACATCCATACATCCAAAAATATCTCAAACTGTTTATAATGAATCAATGGAAACAATACAAACTTCTTAAAACAGCAAGCTTGTCCAAAACGCGCGCGTTCCGTCGCCGCACGCCGATAAAACACAACCGTGAGGAATGCCTTTAAATTAAAGCCACTGCATGGACACTAGTTACTGCAATCATTTCTGTTTTCGTGACGGCAACTCAAGGTGACAATAATAATAACTCATGGCTCAAAATCGCTTGACTATTCTATCTACCTGCCGTTAACGCCTCTGTAGTTCTCAGATCTCAGGAGATGAGTTGCAAGATACTCAGAATGTAGCCAGTTTTGATAGACTACCGTCACGTGAAGTATTAAAGGGATGGTGTATTGCGAATTGTATTTCTGAGATGTCTATGTGCAAGTTTACGATGGACTCACAATTCTTGAACCGGCATCGGCACTATAACGAGCGGAAGATATCCTATTTATTACAGTCATTTGGGGGAAACATGGAGGTACTTGGAAAGTTTTCCGGGAGTTTTAAAAGTGGGCCATTCTATAGATTTTGATTGTGTCCTTTTCGAATTTCATCTTTGCCACCCCACATCTTTGCTGCTGCTCGCGCTGTCATCTTGGAAATATGGCGTACACCAGAAGTTTTCTGACGATATCATAGAGAACCTCCTCCTGTTTGGAAGTCGGATAAAAACGGCGCGCGCTGATGTAGGTACGGTCAGCAACAGAAAAGTAGCTTTACATTTCGGAGTTTTAATTATTTGATGTACAGGACTCCAGCTGTTATTTTTAAGGTTTCAGAAGGTATTTTTTGTAAATATGGCTCACTCTTCAATAGCTTGTTAGTAACGAGTAATAATTAAGAAGTTTTTACAAAAAAAACCTGCTTTGTTTAAGTAGTGTTAAGCTACTTCTGTTGCTGACCTTACTACCGAGTACCTTATAACTTAGATAATCAAGTAAGGTAGGTACAGTTTAAGTTAAGGCTAATCTAAATCTATTATTATTTTGATCACAAGTAAATAGTTTATGTAACGAAAAATACAGCGTGTTTCGTATGTCTTTTAATGGTTTTGTGTAAGGTCAGTGTTCAATACTAACGTCTCTTTATGCTCTGATTACGACCTTTGGTGATGCGACTAGCGTCCAGTGGCACGCGCGTGTGTGACTAGTTTCTTGAGCTGACCATAGACGATAGGTTTTGCACTTTTGCATGTTGCAGTCAAACGTGAATGTACGTCTGTAGGAGAAATCTATACAGTCATCCTGACCAGCAGGGCTATTGCGTATCTTTTAAATGACAGTGGTTATCATATAGTGTCCATATCAATTAACTGTCAAATGGTTAAATTTTGTACTAAACTATAACAAATTTGACAGTTAATTGATATGGACACTATGATAGCCACTGTCATTTAAAAGATACGCAATAGCCCTGTTGTACCAGCTCTTAGTTCTCAGTTATTTATTTTTTTAACATGTAATAAACCCACTAAAGTTGCCACATTTAAAACCTGCCATGCTACGGTTCGGTTCGGTTTTACGCGTGAGTACCATTTCGTCGCAAGCCAAGTCGTTGAAGTGACTTTTGTGTTCTTATTAACTACTCTTTCATTTTTTTCTGCGCCGCTGTCGCGAGACCCTTATCGCTGGAGCGCGTAAATTGTGGCCAAGCGTTCGAGGTAAACATTTTATAAAGGGTGTAGAAGTACCCTTAACGCAAACGAAGGGCACCTGTTCTCCCCACCACTGCGATCATTTTTTGGTTCTAGACCATACCTAACTTAACCCCCTAGTTTCGGAGATATTGGGGGTCAAAGTTACACATTTTGCACAGCTGTTTTTGTAAATACTAGTTTTTCAGGTTAAAACTTTACTTAAATTACCTCCATGACCCGTTTACTATTCAAAGCACTCACTAGCACAATGTTTTAATAGTGCTACATTGAGTTTTACCGTAAAATTTGATTTTTGACCCCATTAAAAATAGTCGTTTCCCAGCAAACATTTTGGCGTCCCCTACGTCCCCCTAAAAATGTTTGCTGGGAAACGACTTATTTGTATTTACAGAATGCTTGGTTGACGTATGTGTGAAGGGTTAATTTACACCCTGTGTCTAAGACATTCTGTTTTCATAAATCATGTCTTGACTTCTTATTCTTCTGCAATTATTTGGTAAAGGTTGACGTAATTTGTAAGGCATGTTTATAAATTAAACAAACCTACGTACAGAAATAGACGCACGTATACGTTTTTACTTAAAAAGTCATTTTTATCAATCCTACGAGTTCTATTCTGCATGACTTCATTATGAACTGCTGTAAGCGAAGCAAAAGACCCTTCATAATATTTAATTATGTCTTAAAAATAAAACAAACAAATCTCTTTGTCTTAATCATGTGTGACATATTTACTATACAAGGCCCATGTTTTGACACATAATTTTTCCTTTGTACATAAATTTTACCCACTTATCAACAAGGTGAGAGAAAATAGATAATATTAATATGGCAAAATTGTTTTTTTGTGGCGTAAATCACGCCACGTCTCGCTACCACGCCCGTAATCGCCAAGGGTGAGGCAGAGGTGTACCTAAAAGTGAAGCTTCATTAGAAAAGGTTAAATTAAGGTTCATTTTATAAGGGGCAAACCTGTTGCCATGAACCGGGCAAAAATTCAAACTCCGTGGCTGCTTCCGAGAAAATTCCTGAAGGAAAAACTAAAAACTTTGCCCGACCCAGGAATCGTACGGTCAGCATCAGAAGTAGATTAACACTACCCAAATTTGCAAAGCAGGTTTTTAATTAAAAACTTATTAGATACTAGCGGACATTACGCGGTTTCACCCGCGTAGTTCCCGTCCCGTGGGAATACAACTTATTTAACTTCCCAACGGTGAAAGAATTTTTCCAATCGGTCCAGTACTTTCGGAGCCTATTGGTTACAAACAAACAAATATTTCCTATTTAGAATTATAGTATAGATTACTCGTTACTAACAAGTTATTGAAGAGTAACTAATATTTTAAAGAATAAACTCCTGAAACATTAAAAATAATAGCTGGAGTCCTGACCATCAAATAATTAATTTCCGAAATGTTAAGCTATTCTGCTGCTGACCGTACCACTCAAATTATTATTTTACGAGTACTATTATATTGTTTTGCTTACTCTGTGACATACGTAAAATTGCAGCGTAGTCATTAAAACTGTCTGGTGATGAAATTGCATTCAAAGCATAATTTGCTTTGCAAGTATTCTATCGGTATGTCGAAAGACTGCAAAACATAAAATATTCTTAATTTATGTGTAAGGTTCACTTGTGTGTAAGTGTACAAACAAAAGGAAACAAGCTAGTATTTAAAAGAAAAAACAGAACAATATACGAGAATTCCAAGTATTTAAAACAGAAACAATAAATGCAATAGTTAAAACAGAAGGCAGTCGACTGTTTTTTTTTTTACAACTGCAACTCTTGAAAGCCAAAATCAACTGTGGTAACCACCAGAAAAGTCGCCGAGATAATGAAGCTCGAGAAAGTCACAGGAAAACTACTCGTATTTAACTGTCTTTGATCCTACAACTAAATTAATCAACAAAACGAAAGAATAGGAAAACCATAACATAGGTCATCATCATCATCATCAGCCTATAATGTTTCCACTGCAGGGACTCGGGCCTCCTCTCTAGGAGAGGGATGGACTGTAATCCACCACGCGGTTCTAGTGTGGGTTGATAGATTTCACATGTCATCGATTTTTTTGGTTTGAAGTCGTGCTGGTTTCCTCACGATGTATCCCTCCCTACACCTTTTTGAGAGCAGCGTTAAATTACGCAAAGTAATGCGCCTGGCTGGGTTCGATCGAACCCACGACAAACTGATCGTAAGTCGAGGCCGCCACCACTCCCGTCGGGGCTGCGGGATGTTGTAAGAGATACCACCGCCTCCACATAAAGGGCTTAGAAGGAACATGGGTGGTTTTTAGTCAGAAGAAGTCTGACACTCCCTACCACTCTGTCCAAAAGTGGAAGGGGTTATTTGATGATTTACCACACCCCAAAACAAAAGTAATCTCTGAATAATCGGATATCCAGTTTCAGCAATCATAACGCTAATAGTTTAATTCGCCAATCCACATTCACTAAAATGAAAGCAATACCGACACTTCGTTATTATGCAAAACCACACTTCTGTTATTCACAGATCTATTATCCCACATGAGCCACCATTTTCCGACTGACGTGAGCATCGATAACGCTTCAACGGTTTCAAAGTTACGTCAAAACAACACGTCAATTTCTGACTTCACATGAGACTTACTGGCGACTTTGCTGGGTAAAGCAGTAAACAACAAAAAAGTAATTTTATTAAGAGGTAAATTGTGTACCGTAATTAATTTTAATTGAACTTAATGTAATAATAATGAAATTCGTGTATCAAGATATTCGTTTTTGTAATAATAAGTCTGAAACTATACCTACAATACAGTCATGTTCGAGAAGAGAAGATAATTGAAAATCGATCACTGCTTATACACGTGTTCATTAACAGGGTCGTTAACTAAAAAATCTAATTAGTCCGTCAGATAGATTTCCAAAAAATATTGGACACGTATTTTTTCTTTTTTCAACAAACAATGAAGACGATACAGTGATTTGAAAACTCGTGCATGTGATGTCATTTTCTAAGACATTAATATGACATTCTTTAGCGGTCAGTGACGTCACAACCCCCCACTCAAATCTTTAACGCGTTTTATCTTCGTAATTTTTTATTGCTTTGAGAAAACAAATAAAAAAAATTGTTTAAAAACTAAAACCCGACTACGAATAAAAACGCAGACTAATAAAACCGCGGTCTTGAATGTAGAAAACAAAGTCTTGTAAGTAGATAATTTGATCATTATTATAGAGGACAGCCGTAGCTATATTTATTTTTAAATAATAATTTATGATCCGATTAAGAAAATACTTTTAATAATAAAAGCTACATGTTACCGTAGGATAATTACTATCGACCATAAGCCCACGAATAAAAGCTAGCGACCAATAAAAGTGCAACCCAGAAAATAAATTATTTCACAAACTTTACTGAGCTATACTTTTATCCAGAAGTTTCAGAAGTTACACAATCCAGTGGCTAGATTCCAAGTTCTCGATATGGCGACAACTCTATGCGGGACTTCGGTTGCTTCGGTATTATAGTATCTTAGATGGATCGAAAATCGAAGATGGTTGCGCAACACCGGAAATTGAATAAGATGTCCGTTCGGATCAGCAGGAACAGGAACCTATTACCTATTACCAAGGTCCGTATAGTAAATCCGGAGTTATTTACTATACGGACCTTGTAGAAACTAAAACATTTTTGTCATACCTATTATTGGAATCAAATATAACAACTCACAACTTAGGACCCAGTAATATTAATGACAACAATATCCGTGGTGCTAGGCAACTGGGCTTATCCCAGTTGTATACGTCCCTGTGTGCCTATTGGCCTTGTTCTTTACTGTCTCCTGCTGATATGGAGGGAAGTGGAAATTTCTGTTTCTCCTACTCCTCCGCTTTTCTTTTCTGACTAATTTCGTTGCGGGATCCAAGACAGTCAAATCATTTCTCTGGGACTTCGTCGAGCTTCATTGTCTCGGCGCTTTTCTTGTGGTCGCTACTGTTGATTCTGGCTTACAGAAGTTACAGTGGTTTGGGAATAGTGAGGCGGGCTTGTCCCACAAAAAAAAAACCTATTACCTAATAATAATGACATATCCACTTTGAACATTATTTTGCAAACACCATCTTTAACCCTCCAATTCTTGGAAATTGTGTTTTGTTGACATACTTACCTGTTTATTTTAATATTTGAGAAGAAGACGGATGTAAAATCGAACAAACCCATAGACAAACCGAAGAGTACAAAAATCTTTTCCACAAGGGGTCATAATCACTACCTACTATAAAAACCTACTGTTATGATATTATTATTATGATCGCTTTAATATTATACGATCTGATAACGTATCAGCGCAACCTTAATTTTAATAATTAAGCTTACAGTAATCTACACTAACTTAATCTATGATCCAAATCCGCATTAAAGGCAAGTTCAAATTATATGGCCGCTTAAACTATCAGGATTAAAACGAGCGACCACCGACGGAGCAGACAAAGCGATTGCTTATCTTAAAAATGCAGCCGAATACCTGGTCTGTATTTTTCATAATAGGCTGTAACTCCATGTAAATAACAGTTATTGAGGGGCATTAGTTTGCCGCGGGTTTTCGAAAGAGATACCGCGGCCTCGACTAGATTAAGTAGGAACATGGGTGGTTTTTAGTCAGTGGAAGTCTGACACTCCCTTTCGCTCTGCCCAAGAGCGGGAGGGGGCTATTTGATGATTCCCACCCACCAAAAAAAAAAAACCGGTCAAGTGCGAGTTGAACTAGCGTGAAGAGGGTTCCGTACGATGAATATAATATATCTACCATGTTTTTTTAAATCTGACCCAAATTTGTTTGTGGTAACTAAAAAAAGTATGTATGGTACCGGATTGTAGATGGAAATTGCTGAATATATTGTCTATTGTTGAATTTTGTCTTGTAGTATACTCTTGAATAGTACCCACTATTCAAGAGTATACTACAAGTATACTATAATTTACACTATATAAGGTATATATGTGCAAAATTTCAAGTCTCTAGGTCCAGCGGTTAGGGCTGTGCGTTCAGTCATATCAGTCATTGAGTCAGTCAGGACTTTGAATTTTATATATATAAATTCACCATGTAATTTTTAGAGCATGGACTTCTTATAGGTTTTCCTGTAATCTACAGGTATAGAACTATTTTCTGTATTTTTTTCAAAATTTTAGGCTCAGTAGTTTCGGAGATAAGGGGGAGGGAACGGTAAATTTTCGTCTATTTTCTTAAATAACTTTAAAACTATTTATTTTAAAATTATTAAAAAAATATATTTGAGACCCTCATAGTAAGCCCTTTCATTTGATGTGTCACATGGTACAGTTTGCAAAACTTTTTTTTTTAATTTTCTTATTTGCCCCGTAAAAGCGACCCCCATATTCAAAATTCATTTATTTACTTTAGCCGTACATGTTTGGGTCACAAAAATCCATATGTATACCAAATTCCAACTTAATCGGTCCATTAGATTCGGAGCAAATTGGCTGTGACAGACGGACAGACAGACAGACAGACACACGAGTGATCCTATAAGGGTTCCGTTTTTTCCTTTTGAAGTACGGAACCCTAAAAAGGCTAGGATGATGATGATAATGAACTAATTAGCGACTGACTGGATTAAGTACTACCTCGCAGGTATTGTGGTCACTAGCGAATTCCTGGTCGGCAAAATTATGGTGTTTTTTTAATCAGGTAATAGGGTAGTTAACAAAAAAACGAATTAGCCCGTATCATACATAGTAAAGCACTGTATCGTCTTCATTGTTTGTTTACGTGAAAAAAGAAAAAATACGTGTCCAATATTTTTTGGAAATGTATCTGCATTTCCCAAAAATATTGGACACGTATTTTTTTCTTTTTTCACGTAAACAAACAATGAAGACGATACAGTGCTTTAAAAACTCGTGTGACGTCATATTCTAAGACATTAGTATTGCATTTTTTACCGGTCAGTGACTTCCCAAACCTCAAATCTTTGACGCGTTTTATCTTCGTAAATTTGTATTGATTTGATAAAACAAAAAATACGTATCCAATATTTTTCGATAATCGAACAGACGAGCTAATTAGAATCACATTTTTTTAGTCAGTAAACATCCCCCTATTCTCAGTAACAGCTTGCAGTCAAGTAAGAAGGTAGAGTTTGATAATTTGAATGTAGGGGGTAAACTTCGGAATCCAAAACATCTTTCACTAACGGAAGCTCTAATATTCCCGAGTATCAGAATTTTCAGAATCAGATCCGTTGTTCCAAAGATTACTACATTTACCTTCTTATAATATAAGTATGGATAATAAAATACGTGTGTTTTACTACTCTAGTACTTAAACCTAATAATGATTGTCATCTTGATTTGCGGTTTGCGGTCTGCCAAGGCAATTAACATTCTATTACTGACATAATGAGTTATGTTGATGTAGGTAAATACATACTAATTTAAGGTATTATATAGCTAAATACATGTTATGATAGTTAATGGTAAGAGATGACAATAATAGGCTATTTGCAATGTCCTACCGTCGAGTAATATCTCTAAAGCATGCTGGTTTCCTCACGATGTTTTCCTTCACTGAAGCAAGTAATGATAAAATAAAAATAAATATAAAAAATCAGACATATTATAATATTTATATATTTAAATAAATATTATAATATGTTTATTTCTCACCACAAGCCAAAAAAAATACAAACAATATTTATACACAAGCAGTAGCCAACGATTTTTCGTTGTGGATCGCTGTACCTGTGATAGGTAGTAACATCTGTAATACAGGCCACCAGGTGTTAGTAAATTGTGCAAAATGCACATAATTAAATTCAAAAATTCATAGATTCTTGTTTTAGGTTCGAACACGAGACCTATGGCTTTTTAGGAAAATGATCCCACTCAGATGGGACCCGCGGAATGAATCTACCTATAGGAAATCGTCTAAAAAAGAACTAATTAGTCCGTCAGATAGATTTCCAAAAAATATTGAACACATACTTTTTCTTTTTTCACATGAACAAAAAATTAAGACGATACATTGCTTCAAAAACATGTCCTCGAAGTCCTCGAAAACGTCACATGTCAGTACATTTTGTACTACAAATGACGTCACAACCCTCCGCTCGTGATCTTTGACGCGTTTTATCTTCGTCAATTTTTATTAATGTGGAAAACAAAAAACACGTATCAAATATTTTTCGATAATCTAACAGACGGGCTAATTAGAATCATATTTTTTGATTCAGTCACATCCCCTATTGCATATTTATATTACTTTTCTTTATTCGATTGGACCCGGACTTAGAAGTCCAACGGTCACCACACTAGACTACCACTACTATAAACACAAATGACAATCAAGATATCAGACGAAAAGGGAGTGAAGCTGCCTAGGGTGAAATCATATTTTGGTATAAGACGGAAATAGCAAACACGGTTTAGAAGCCGACAGCCGTGAAATGAATCAGTGGAACTGACAGGTTGGGTTCGTAATTAAGGTTTTGTGGACACTGAAACTAGGAAGATACAATGTGGCACAGTGTAACAAATACTGGTTTCAGATGAAAGCAGAGTATGTGTTACTTTGCCGCAGTGATTTTTACAATGTAACAGATAAGCTACACTGTGGTGGCTTCAGTCATATTCTTAACAGGAACCTAAATTATTAGAGTTTAGTTCAATAAAATGGATGAAATAAATTAGCCAGCGTCACTTTTAGACACGAAAATTTATACGAAGAAACGAAAAAAAAAATGGGTTTCTTACTTAATATTTCGAGTACCTATCCATACTATAAGCAATCGTTAACTCGTAAATATTTGAACTAACTTGTTTACGAGAAAGGAGCACATGGAAGGAATTAGGGCTTTTAGGGCCCAGCAGAAGGACAGAAGACGCAAAAGAATACTGACATAAATGGGAACTAAAATAAAAAGATAATAATGTTCTAAATATAAATATTGTTTAATCGTTTACAATAATAAATAGGTATAGAACAGCGAGCGGTCAACGACACGGCCTAGAGGAAATGATAAGCTCTGGTACAGACACTGATTAATGACGCTGTGACGTGGCTACCAAGATTGTTGGTCTGTTTACGTACACACTGCTAAGTAAATAGTTAAGGAGACAAGGTAGGTACAATCTTTCTTTATTTTTTTTTAAAACGTGCCCCACACTAGCCCTTTTTTACGGTCCAAATTAGGCTTGAAAATCATGGGGAAACGCCTTTACCCAGCAGTGTGATGATGCAAGCCAACATTATCAGTATACAAACTAAGGAAAATTGGAAACTATAATATTGTCTCACTTACTTGTCCTGTATGTCTGCCACATCAGTTTTACTGTAGATCTATGCAAATTATGCAGCGTAGGAATGACGGGTTCACAGACATTGGGTGGCCATCTCTTGGCCGGTTCTTTAATGAACATGAGCCCACAAGTAGGACCTTACTAGATTTGCACTGTTACAGATCATGGAATATACTGGATGCGAGAAATGCAGAACAGGGGACCCTAAATGGCCGCTTCCATTGCTTTTAATACATCCTAGCTAAGGACCAGATTGAACCAGGGCCAGACGCGAGATGTCGCCTCCACCAACCGCCTCGACGAGTTTTCCATTATCCTATACAAATACTTGCTATGCATTTATTTTACATTGTTTTCTACACAAGTCATGGTAATCAATAACATGGAACTTAACACAACTAATGTCGAAATGTGCACTGTACACACTTACCTGCCCCTGAACGTGACTACCGTGCAAACAATGAACTGGTTTCGATTCAATTAGCAAAGATATCGCAGAACACAAACCCAAAAAAAAATTGGCACAAATTGATAATCTCCTCCATTTGGAAGGCGTTTAAAAAGTAACTACAGTATAAATGCACAATTAAAGACACAAAACCAGACAATCGATTCGTAACTGACCTCCAGTTTGTCCGTCACAAATCCTCTAACAAATGAGGACATACCAACGACTCCATTTAGGTATCGACACACCCGGCTAGTATCGGCGACGACATGCTATTTGTTGGTCAGGCGGTGGCCAACGATTCTGTCAGCGGCTGTCTCCGACCTCTGTCCGACGCTCGACAGCCTGCCAGCAAGCCGGGCGGGACATGTCGGAAATATCGCAGAACTTGCTTTGTAGAGACCTATTTTTTGAGGTTATATATTTTGGAGTAGGCCTTTTAATGTGTTAGCAATATCTGTAACGAAGAAGAAGGAGGAAGTGTTTGTTGCCTCAGTTGATATTTAAAAAAAATCATAAAGTCTCTTAGTCGCCAACATCATAAAGGGTTACGTAAAACCATTGCTTTACTTTTCTTGGCTAATATAGCCCAGGGTTGGCGGCCTGCACCTGCCTGCACAATAAGTCGTGTGTTCGAACTCAGGGAGGTGCATTACTTTGTGTAATTTATTTCATCAACTCTGGTCTCAAAACGGCAAAGGAAAACATCGTGAGGAAACGCCGCATATCTTCATCGAATCAAATTCGAAGACATGTGACATCTACCAACCCGCACTGTGCCCGCGTAGTTGATTATCGCTATCATAGAGAGGATTCCTTGGTTCATTGTTCTGGTGACAATCAATCAACACAACTCTTTGGCACTAAGTGTCAAAGAGTTTTAAATCGAAAACATAGAAATATTTGCTAAGACAGTAGTCTGCCTTATTAGTCGAGTGGTCGACTGCTGAACAAGTGGATCTGGTTGTATTTTCCGGGTCGGGTAAAGTGATAGTGAGATTTTCCATCTGGTTATTCAGTAGCAGCCACAGAGTCTAGTCACCCTCTATGACATGGATCTTTTTTTTTCAGGCCTGTGGAAAATCATCAAATGACCCCTCCCGCTCTTGTGAAAGGGAGCGTCAGACTTCTACTGACTAAAAACCACCCATAATCCTTTTTAGCCCTATATGTCGAGGCCGCGGTATCTTTTACAACATCCCGCAGCCCCGACGAGTGAAGGCCCTGGCGCGCGTGGAACACGAACGCGCCGAGACGAGAGGTTCTCTCCCTGTCACGTTCCGCCACCTCCTTCGCTAGCATCACTGCTTCGCAGAAGGAGGCGACGGTGTCCCATTCCATCTCGCCCTGGACCATGGCTTGCACAAGGGCCGGACGCGAGAGGTCGCCGCTGCCGATCGCCGCTACGAGAACACGACTTTTTAAAAGTATGGTCCCTGGTCTCCCTCCGCCTACTCGCTGCCTTCACAGTCACGTCTGATGAGCAGACGCGAACCAGAGAGCAGCAAGTATGGTTACTACCTCCGACAAGTACACCGCCCGAGAACCCGAACACTGTTCTCGTCTCTGGGTGGTGTGCCCTCGCGTAACCCTCTTTGTCTAGTCTCTCACACTTGGACCTTTCCGGCATGAGTATATCTACCGGCAGAGCTCCAAGGATCATTGAGACGCACAAGCCCCACCACGACGGCAACGTGGGGACACTCCGGTGGGAATGACATGTTTGTAATGACAAGTTTTAAAGATCTAAGCATACATAGGGACAGACAGCTAGAAGCGACTTGTTTTATATTATGTAGTGATCTACATTAGCGGCCTGTCCCGGCTTCGCACCGGAGGACATATTTTTTTTTTAGTCTAAACCATCCAAGGCGCCACCCAAACGCATACAAAAATAATCATTCAAATCAGTCCAGCCGTTTAGGAGGAGTTCAGTGACATACACTCGTACAATAGAATAATATAATAAAGACTAGCGGACCTGGCAGACGACGTCCTGCCCGGACAGCAGCGCCACCTACCGGGTCGTATCGTAAATCTAAACCATTCTCGAATCCACTTGAACACACAAGGGTGTAAATTAACCCTTCACACATCCGTGAACCAAGCGTTCTGTACGTCAAACTAAGTTATCCTACGCAAAAAAATTTGCTGGAGAACGACTTTTTTTTTTTGGGGTCAAAAATCATATTTTACGGTAAAACAATGTTGCACTCTTGAAACATTGTGCTGTATATTGTGGGTGCTTTGAATAGTAAAGGCGCCACAGAATTAATTTAAGTAAAGTAATAACCTGAAAAACTGGTATTTACATAAACTGTGAAATATTTGGAACTTTGACCCCCAATATCTCCGTAACTAGGTAGTTCCCTGGTACCTATGGCCTAGAGCAAAAAAATTATCGCAGTGGTGGGGAGAATAAGCGCTCTTCGTTTGCGTTAACAGTAAGGGTAAATAAGAAGATTTACAAAACATAGATATTAAAATATCACAGTACTAGCTGTTGCCAGCGGCTTCGCCCGCTAGCTACAACTCGAAAAATATCCCATGGGAAGATAAAATCGGGATAAACATATATAATAATAATAATAATAATAATATTCCACAACTATCACACAACGCCATCTAGTCCCAAGCTAAGCAGAGCTTGTGTTATGGGTACTAGACAACTGATAAACATACTTATATATTTCTAAATACATACATATTATAGATAAATTACACCCAGACACAGAACAAATGATCGTGCTCATCACACAAACATTTGTCCTGGGTGGGAATCGAACCCACGACCTCCGGCATAGCAGTTAGGGTCACTAACCACTAGACCAACAGGCCAATCCAAATAAAAATAAATAAATAAATAATAATAATAATAATAAATATATCCAGGTTATAAACTATCTGTATATCAAGTTTTATCCAAATCTTTTGTTTTTGTGTGAAATAGTAATAAACATTCATCCATCCATTCATGCATACATACCTACTTACGAACTTTCGCGTTTATATTATTAGTCGGATTCTCTTCAAAACAAGACACGGTAATACTCCGACAGTTGCAGTGAAAACGTTGAAGTACGAGCTAAGTACTGTAAGTTACACAAAGCAGTAACATCTACTTAGCTCCGTAGTTCGTGCAAGTTCTCTCGAACTTTCTCTTCGTTTTAATTATTTTCCTTTCTAAGAATATAACTAGAGATTTTCCTTATTATATTAAAATGTTTGACGAAGAAAGGTCAATAAAGAGATTTAAGTAGCTTCATGAAATAAGTGTAATTTTACTCAGTATTCAATATCAAAATATTTTTATTTCACATAGGCCTACATGGGCACTTATAAAACGTCGGTAAAAAGGGGCACGGTTCGGTACATTGGTCGATTCCTAAGGAGAAGAACCGGCAAGAAACTCCAAAGGTAACTCTTTTAGTATTTTAAAATCGTTTGGGTTAACAATAAGGTATAATACACACATGAAGACCATGCAGATTAATGTCTAAGATGGTCTTTTGAAGAAAGTACCACACAAATTTGAGTGGACCCGTTCAGTCAGTGCAAGCATTTGTCAGTTCATTCTTTCATGTTCATTCATGTCACAACATCACGCCTGTAATCCCTGAAGGCTTAGATAGACGTGTACCATGGGTGTACCTATTAGTACAACACATTTCGCCACATTTAAGTCTCATGTAATAGGGGCGAACCAATTGTCTGCAACCAGGCACAAATCCAGACTCTGGCTGCTCCTGAGAAATTCCTGATGAAAAACCCAATAACACTTTGCCGTACCAGGTAGACAAACCCAGGACCTCGTGCTCAGCAATCGTGCTTACGACTTCATAGTCGTAAGCTTTACCAATGGAGCAGTTTTACTAAGTCAAGTCAAATTAATTGCTAAGCAGTATTGATTAGCAGATAGGACACCAATTCCTAATGCCTTTATAGCTTCCTATCCGGAAAATTCAAAGGTGATTGGTGGATTTCTATTAAATTAATCTAACTTGTTGACGACACGGTTGGCGCAGTGGCTGAGCGATTGGACAGCTACGTTGCGTGTCGCGGGTTCGATCCCCGCATGGAACAAGGTTTGTATGGCCTAGAGATAGTTGTTTCGGGTCTGGGTGTCTATGCATGTGAGTTCAAATGTTAAAAAAAAAAACTTAGGTAAGTGGAGTTGCCAAATTATTTCTTAAGTCAAAAGTAAAATCTTTTTTTAAAAGGTTAGTACCTTTATTGAACGTTTTATTCACTTGACGTGACTTTGATGCAAATCAAAGTTGAGTGCAGAAATGTTGAAGAGGAAATCGGATAGAAAATATTCGATTTGAAAGCGACGATACCTCTCAACAAAGGAAAATGTCGTGAGGAAAGTTTTGAGTTGGAATGTGGGTAGGTATAAGAGTAGAGGATGACTAAAGAATTAATGGATGGACTGTTTAAAGGATAAAAATAGCAAGAAAGGAAAAGAATAAGAATTTACTGTTACAAACATTTTTTTCATCAACACCTTCAGCCTATAATGTTCTCACTGTAGGGACTCAGGCCTCCTCTCTAGAAGAGGGATGGGCTATACCTAATTACCACGCAGGCGTGGTTTTTTTTTTGTTCTAAGAAAAGCCAGGGGGCCAATTCTCGATTTTCGCCATTTATCTCGAGTTCGAGATCGTAAGTCTATCTCTTATGTCTATTAAAAACATCTCTATCTCTACCAAAAAATGTCGAATTAAGCAGAATTCCGTATTCTCAGCCAAAATAGAAATAAATGTCACGAAAATGTCGAGTCGAGTGATGATAATGTTACCATTATGAAGAATCGCACGTTCTATTTTAGGTAGCTATGAGTTAATGAATGATTTTGTTTTAAAACGCTGACTAAACCTAATTATTTAAGTATAAAACGAAACGTTTAGTGTGTTTCAAGATTTTCGTATGCTCTTCGTGAAATAAAGAAAACAAATTGACAGTTGACTGTCTGTCAGTGTCAGAATTTGCGCCTTTTTGCGGTTCCTTCAAAACTTTTGTTATGTTTACACGTACTGTGTTTACATCATTATTGGGTGCTGTTTTACATTTTAAAAGTTTTATTTTAACATGGAGGGGAAAAAATACCCCAGTTCACTACAAAAACATTTACTGATTCAACACGTTGAAGCAGACCCGGAATTGAGGGGAGGTAAATTCTCCTCCAGTTTTTCTAGAAAGGAAGCAGAGAGAAGATGGCAAGCCATCGCTCAACAATTGAATGCTGTGGCCGGAGCCAACAATCTTAGGATGGTTGGCGCAAAGTAAGTAGGTACAATGGTTACCGATGCACTTATCTACCTTTCTGTGACTCAACCGTTTTTATACTTTATCGTTCGTTGTTTTCATTACTTACAATCACCGCAGTGTTTTCCAATTCTCTACTTCTCAGTCATTTAGGTATTTATCTTTGTATATGATTTCATTCTCAAAGGATGTATGTTCGTACTAACATAATAATTTGGCCAGTTGCTCGCCACTTTCCAACAACTCCGAGATAAAAATGCTAATAAACTCGTCCATCTTTCAGTGGTTTCAAGTCCAATCGTGGGTACACAAATTACAGAGTCTGTTATTTGCGCGAAGGTCGTCGTTTCAAGAAAACACAATGCACAAATCAAAGAGAATAAATCGAATTTCCAGTAAGTATGAGATGCCAAGCCGTATTTTATTTAAAAATTAAAGAAAAGAAAACACAGTGTACAGAATTCACTCAGAAATGACGTATCTCTACAATCGACATGACATCTCTACTGCTCAGAAGCACTCGACATGAACTCTAACGTTAGCTTTCGACAAATGTCGAATTCGACATCCCCAGAATAGCAACTTTTAAAATTTGTCGAAAAAATTACGTCATTAGAAATTTTTGTCGAGTTCGACACCATCTCTAAAATCGAGAATTGGCCCCCTGTTCCTTCAGGATGTTTTCTTCTCGTCACCGTTTTTAATCTAACTTAACTACTAAATAATTGTAACAATTCTTATAACATGAGTCTTATAATAGGTCGGGAAACTTGGCTGCGCCTGTATCTTGGGGGCCAGAGTTGCGTTTACTTAAAATAAAAACGCTGGTGTCTGATGAGATGACAAGTATTAGAGATGTATGAAGTTGAAGACTTGCTGACTGAACCCAAATGAATGAACAAAAAATTGTCCGGTATTCACGAAAGAGACTCAAACATAAAGCCATCTGTGCAAACAATGACATATATATTTTCAAACCTGCCGCAAAATAGTTTGACTACAAACAAACAACGTCAAACAAGGTAACCAAGCTATTGTTTAAAATATCCAATAAACCTCAAGGTTTACCACATTCAGTCTGGAGGTCAAATAATAAAAAAGCAACGGTTTTCATCGAATCGCTCACTCAAACTCGTTCGTTCACGAATATTCCTACGAAATCCTAACGGCCAACGTTCGACGTAGTTCTAAAAGCCTGCAAACTCTAATATGGAAACTTTTCGACGATGTCAGTAACTGGGATAGCGGAGGCAGGAGCTAGTTATTTTAGCCAGTTCAGAACTTTACCTGGATGTCATCGTGTAGTGGAGGTAAACTGCCAGACTGTTATATGTATGTAGGTACCAGAGGCCCTAGCACGAGCGCGCAGTGACGACAAAACAGAAATACTTACGTCAATTTTAAAATTGAAAAAAAAGTTCGATTTTCACATGTGTCATCATTCTCTTATCCATATAACAATTCATTTGGAGTCGGGGCAGCATGTTTTCTTCTTCCATGCTTCTCTGTCTCTCGTCATCGCATGAGACACCTCCTTCTTCTTCTTTATGGGGTTTAGGTTTCCGCACTTAGTTCTTGAAGTGAACCATTGTGCGTGAGCCATGGTGACCGATTACAACAACCAACCCACCTCCCTCCAGAAGCAGATCAGACTTCCCGGTCTCCTCAGGGCATCCGCAAGATCTTGGTGTTAAAAGGGTCTCCTCATGAATCTTGGTAACGCCTGTGCACTCAAGGAGCACTCATGCGCGACCGTTTCGTCCGCCTCAATGCAAGCTCTGTACAGGGGACTGTCAGTGATACCTAGGGTAGAGACACCTCCTTTCTTACCATATCATTCTTAACACAGTCCATTCACCGTTCTTTGGTCTTCGACTACTCTTATCCACAACCTTCCACATTCTCATTGAAAACCTTTCTAACGACATTTTCTTCATTCCTCCGCATCACATGCCCATACTACAACAACCGGTTTCCACACCACTTTTCAGTCACTGGCGCCACTTTCAGACTTCCTCTTATGTACTCATGTCTTATTTTATCCTTTCGGATAACAGTAGCCATGTTACTTTGTTATCTTTTCACACCTATAAGCCACTGAACCGATCTACCTGAAATTATGCATAAACGTTGTCAGGTGTAGAGAAATAAATGGACATAGGATGACTTTTATCCAGAAAATAAGTGCTGTTCCCGAGGAAAACAACAATAGTTTTCTTAATATGATAATAGATGGCGCAACATGTCTATCGAAATGCGATTGAAAGAATAATAATTATATTGTTGTAGAATCTTAGTATTTTTATAATAATTTAGTCCTAGCAGATACTGATTGTGCTTCTTGCAAACAATTTAGCTTAAATGGTAAAGGCTAATTTGTATTTTAGATACGGTACCTATAATTGTTTACGTTACGTTACGTTTACACCGCGCGGTTGTGTTAGGACTTCAGGTAATATGGCAACTGTAATAGATGCGGTCCACGTGCAGCAACAAATTCAGTTGTATGTTTGTTTAGCTGTGACATTTGTTGCGAATGAAAGTTGTGCAGAGCTAAAAACTAGTTCCGAATGTACTGGCACTCCTAGTTGTGTTAGCAATAATTTTCCAGGCCAACCATCATATAAATTGTGCTATGCTGGTTGAGATCGATGGTTGGTTGACACATAGGGGTGTGTTTAAGAAAGGACGAGTACATGTTTTATAGGGTTGTCCATCAAGGGTTGTCGTGTTCATGCATGGAAAGAGGCCAGTTCCCGCTTCGTTGGAAGACGGGGAAGCTGGTCCTCATCCAGAAGCCGGGGCGCCCGGCGGACTCGCCGTCCGCATACCGGCCCATTGTGCTGCTCGACGAGGTGGGCAAGCTCTTTGAAAGAGTAATTGCAAACCGCCTCGCCGAGCACCTGGAGGGAATGGGTCGGATCTTGCGGAACACCAGTTTGGTTTCCGCAAGAGGCGCTCGACGGTGGACGCCATCATGCGCGTGAGAGCCCTCACGACGGGGGCTGCGGTCTCTCGGGGCGGTGTGGTCTTGGCGGTGTCTCTCGACATCGCCAACGCCTTTAACACTATGCCCTGGAGCTGCATTAGGGAGGCACTCCGGTATCACCGGGTGCCGACCTACCTTCGTCGTGTGGTCGGGGACTATTTGACAGACAGGGCTGTCATCTACCCTGGTTAGGACGGACAGTGGAACCGGCGAGAGATGTCGTGCGGTGTTCCACAGGGATCGGTTCTGGGGCCGCCCTTGTGGAACATCGGTTACGACTGGGTGCTGCGCGCCGACCTCCCTAGCGGCGTCAGCGTAGTCTGCTACGCGGACGATACGCTGGTGCTAGCTCAGGGTGGGTCGTACGAGGCGGCGGCCGACAATTTGACACGTGGGGTTGCGATAGTCGTAGAGAGGATCCGGCAGCTGGGTCTCGAGGTGGCGCTTCACAAGTCGGAGGCCATGGGCTTCCATGGACGTGAGAATGCGCTGCCGTCGGGATCCCAGTTAATGGTGGGAGGGGTTCCCATCGGCGTCGAGTGTACTTTGAAGTACCTAGGACTCGTCCTCGACAGCCGGTGGAACTTCGTGGAGCATTTCCGACGTTTGGCTCCCAGACTGGAGCGGGCCGGGGCTGCCTTTAGGTGGCTCTTGCCCAATCTGGGGGGGGCCAAACGCCTCCTGCCGGAGGCTCTACGCGGGGATCGTGCGGTCCATGGCCCTTTACGGGGCACCGGTGTGGGCGCCTGCTTTGAGGAAGCGGGCCGCCCACTACCTGAACGTGCCCCAAAAGGTCATGGCCGTAAGGATGGTACGGGGGTACCGCACGATCTCCCGCGAAGCGGCGAACCTCCTTGCCGGATTGCCGCCGTGGGATCTGGAGGCGATAGTCCTCGCGCGCCTGCATCAATGGCGCGCGGAGGCGCTGCGCCGGGGGGTCACTCCGCTGCCGCGGCAAATTGCTGCGCGGCGGACAGACCTCCGGTGCGATCTCATGGCGACATGGAGACAGCGACTGTCGCAACCCCGTGCAGGGCACGCCACGATAGTGGCGGTAAGTCCCCTCTTTGACGAGTGGCTTGAGAGGCGCCACGGCGCCCTCACCTTCCGTCTGACGCAGGTCCTCACCGGACACGGTTGTTTCGGGAGGTACCTGCACCGAATCAGGCGGGAGGAAACGCCCGGATGCCACCATTGTGAGGATCGGCCGGAGGACACGGTGGAGCACACAGTGGAGGTGTGCCCCGCTTGGGCGGAGCCCCGCCGTGTTCTCGTAGCGGCGATCGGCGGCGGCGACCTCTCGCGCCCGGCCCTGGTGCAAGCCATGGTCCGGGGCGAGGAGGAATGGGACGCCGTCGCCTCCTTCTGCGAAGCAGTGATGCTGGCGAAGGAGGTGGCGGAACGCGAGAGGGAGAGAACCTCTCGTCCCAGCCGCCGCAGGAGGCGCTCCGGGCGTCGGGGGTCCCGCGATGACCTCCGGCCACCGTAGACGCGGGCCTGTGGACGGTGAGTGATGGGCTAACTCGCCGTCCGTCCGTCTCACGACGAAAACAGGCCGTGTCGACGGCGCTTTCGTGTTCCACGCGCGCCTCAAAGAGATGTCAGCAACGTTACGACCAAAAAAAAAACAAAAAAAAAAAAAAAGCGTTGTCGTGTTTACCTATTAACTGGATTGTTTAAAATAATCACTTGCTTCTGTAAAGGAAAACATTGTGAAGAAATCAGCATGCCTAGGATATATTTCGTGACGGCATGGGCTTTACATGCCGTCACGAAATATCAGTCAGACGTCCATGGGCGACATAAAAACTGTGACACCAGGGCCTCTGATCTCATAATTGTTGATTTTGACAACACCAAACTTGTCAAAATCAACAATTATGAGATCAGTGATAGATCATTCTGATACTATTGAATAGCAGACTCGGGGCCCAGGTTAAGCAGACGATAAAGAAGAAGACTGAAAGCCGAAACCAAAATGTTTGAAAATATGCTATAGGCAGATGAACCCATGGGATGATGAGAAACCATTGTTTGCATTATTAGAGGCACATATTTTTATCATTCTGGATGTTTGTCAATGTATTTATATCCAACTACCTAATACCTGTTTTTTTTTGGGGGTTGATTCCTTCCTCCCCAACAGACAATGCGGCTTCATTTCATCGAACCTATTGAACCTGCTCAATAGCTTGGTGACGGAACTAACGGAGCTGAGATTTGAGTCTAAGCTTTGTTTTTTTTTTGTTTTTGAGGATGGGAAATCATCAAATAACCCCTCCCGCTCTTGAGCAGAGCCAAAAGGAGTGTCAGACTTCTACTGACTAAAAACCACACATGTTCCTTATTGGCCCTTTATGTCAAGGCCGCGGTATCTCTTGTGAACAACCCTTAGCTCCGGCGGGAATTACCTAGTACCTACGAGTCTTTGGTCAACCAGTCCTAGTCCTCTCTGGTCTGATAGTCTTTGGTCTACGTGACCAAAAACTCCTTTCTAATCATTAAAAGAAGAGTGCAAAAACTCTGTCAAACAAGTTTGCAGAAGAATACACCGACGAATCTCTGAATACAAAGTAATAATCCAAACGTCATCCTAGAAAGATCTTCCTGTCGGAAATGCAACGTATATTTAATCAAAAGAAAAGAGGAAGCAAGGAAATAAAGCCCCGGTCTTGCAACGTGAGGACAGCGAAACAAAAAGACAAAGATTGTTCGAAAGAAAAGCAAAGTCGGACGAAGTACTTGTAAACATGCCTTCGGAGTAAATTACAGGAATTTGTTATTTGTGATGTTCATTGTGCAGTCGTGAAGATACTGATTAAAAATGTTCTTTGGAATGTCTTTGAGACACAATGTGAATATAGTGTTTTGCTTTGAGTTTTAATTCCATCAAAGAAAACGTGTAACTTCAGAAGAAAAATCAGCTTCTGAAGTCGGTGGCAAAAAAAATGAAATCCAGCAAACAAAAGTCACCGACTTAAAAAATCGGTCTACAATATTGACGGAGATAATATCGGTGAACATAGGTACATGAAAAAAAAATACATACACATGAATAGAGAACTTCCTCCTTCTTGGAAGTCTGTTAATGAAGTTGAGCTAAACAGATTTTTCCGGCTGGCTGACTATTTTAAACTGTTACAGTTAGTAAGTTATCTACGCTCTTAGTTTATGGTAACATTAGGTAATAACACCTTATGGTATTCAGCTGCATTGCTGCCGGTTAGACTGCAAGCCAACCCCAGCATAGTTAATAAAAGGCATTTCAAAAGTAAACCATATTGTTTGATTTATCGTAAATTGTGCATGTTTAGGAATTCATTAGATAAAAAAGCTTACACCACTCCTTTTACAGGCCATCTTCCGTTCTTCCGGGGGCTCATATTAATCGATAATTACGAGAGATATCCCCTCAGTGACAGTATAAGTTTAGTTATAAATCGTGAAAGCATAAAGCAGTGTTCAACAAATAAATGTTGCACAAGACTTACTAAGTAACACATCAAGATCCTACTAATGAAAGATTTCTGAAAATTAAGTCCCTAAAAATCACTACTTGAATTATTAATACTTGATCATGATTTAGGTAATAAGATTTAAAAAATAAATTTAAACACAACAAATCACTTTTAATTAACAGTACTTACACCCTTCCGTATATTATTACAGCGGAATATTATTACTTACCAACAAACCAAAATCAACTGCTGTTAAACGCCTTATTAAATCTGCTTGAATATTTCAGACCGTCAATTTGCTATTAAATTATATCAGGCGCTCGAATCTCTGCGGTATCGCTCGGCAATGTTCATGGCGAATCTGCTTCGACAAACTGCGCTAATTAATGATATTTTGATTGGTTATTTATAGTTATATTTACTGTAGATCATGATTGAAGACATATATAATATATTGAATAAAGGCTTTCCGATTCAATAAGTCCATAAACTTATTCTGATATTTATATCTTGGTATGTAATATAAAATTATAGTCTGATTCTAGGTTTAAAAATAATTTATTTCAAACAAAGACACAAAGTCACTTATATGAGAACAGATGTCCTTAAGCTAACATTAATAGTAAAAAGTTCGTCACTGCATTACACATTATTCAGTAGTTCATTAGTTCTACAAAATAAATATGACCTAAGTTCCTAGAAACACTCAAAACGCAATACAAGTCCATCCATTAATCATTTATCGATCAGATAACATCCTTTCTCAATGTCATCACGTGATACCACGTTTGTGATGACGAGACGAGAATCAGTGACATTTTATGAACTACAGTGCACATCAACGGAATTCACTATTTGTTCTGCCAACCACGATTCATCAATAATCATCGAGGCATTTTAACGACACACTAAAAGCGCTGACTACAAAATAAAACTGTGCCAGAAAAAAATATAGAACGTCCACACGACAACCGAATATTCAAATTATTTTCCAATAAAATGTTTCTTTACAACCAAAAATAAACAAAAAAAAAGGGAATAAAAAATAAAAGTTTGTTAAACCCTGTTACGTAAAACGAAACGTCACGTGTCTCGTTAGTCTTTTTTGCGATCTGCCCGATCATTCACCCTGGCCAGTGTGCAGATTGACACGACAGAAATAGTTCTGCGTGCACAGTGGGACAAATTATTTGAACAATAAAGTAATCAGTAGACGACAGAAACATGGTTCCATTGTTATTAAGTTAGTGTTACTCTGTGAAGGCTCGGCCTCGACTAATCATTGTATTTATCGTAAATAAGGTTTCTCAGAATAATTAATATTAATAGTTACTCGTGATCTTGTAACAACGAAGACGACAACATGACAACTACATTCTCTAAATGAGTAAAGGTTAAATCGTCTTTTTTTTGTTTATTGGATTCCATTTCTAGGTCTTTAATTAATAAGTAGAGTAAATAAACTTGATGACTTGTGAGGTAGGTTTCTGTTTTTTAAAATGACTGTAACAGTGTGTACCTATTTGAATAATATAATATTTAAAAAAACATACATTATTAAACACAGCCTGAGCCACGTGAGTGTGTGAAAAAAAGACAGAAAAACGCGTGGCCAATTTCCGCATTCAGAGAGGCGAACTGAGTTCCAAAATCTGGAATAGTATAGGTTGCTTGTGCGTACGTTTAAAAACATGACACACCTAGGTCTGTTTACATCACTATCAAGCGATGTTCAGCTTGGCCGCGAGGGCAGGCTCCTTCTGTCCGATTCCAAGTACTAAAGCTGGACTCAATCCGCCATTAAAATATTAGTAAATCTTGCCACACGCAGAAAGGAATCCTTTTGTTTTTAAAAGGACAATGAATATAAATTGTCTGAAACTTAGATTTACGATGTTTGACACCACGTCGAAACCTATAAAATTGATTTATGATCGATCGTCACTGATAGATAATAACAACAATGTAATCTTATTCTATGTGTGGTATGATTTATAGCGCTTAGTGGACTAGACTACACTAGTGATAAAAATTGTATTCTAAAAATAAATGATAATGGAAAAGACCTTTCCTGGTAGATATAGGGAAGTTTCATCATCTTGCTCGGTGGGATTGACATGTATTTATTGGAAGCCCATCCCAACAAACTCAGAAAAAGTAAGGCCCTGAGTCCTGGGATCCGGTGAAGATTTCATAGAAGGATACTTCTACGAAACCACTGCAAAAAGGGAGAGGAAGTTGACGAGCTCCGATCTATCCCGCAATAGACGAACTGGCATCGGCAGAGGGTAGGAACGAGGCCCGCAGACGGCCCGCTGGTACGAGGCAGCGGATGTCGCATTAAGGCTGCCTGTCCACAGAAGCGGAGCGAGGCTGCGGAGCGGAGAAACGGTTAAATATTAACCAATAGGATTGCTTACTGGGACCGGAGTGAAGATTTTATGCAGTCTAATTGGTTAATTTTTCTCCGTTTCTCCGCTCCGCAGCCTCGCTCTGCTTCTGTGGACAGGCAGCCTTAATCTCGCTGCATCCGACACAGGTGTGGGAGGGACGACGGGCGCATTCGTGTTCCACGCGCGCCTCAAAGATATGTCAGCAACATTGCAGGGCAAAGCCCGACGCCTTTCGGGCTGCGGGTTGTTCAAAAAAGATGCCACAGCCCTGGACAGAAAGGGCTACGAAGCAACATGGGTGGTTTTTAGTCTGACACTCCCTTTTGCTCTGCCCAGAGCGGGAGGAGACATTAAGGTATGGTAGGGAGCACCAGTGTGGTTTTAGTCAGTAAGAGTCTGACGGACCCCTTCGCTATCCCTAGAAAAAAAATAATGATGATACACTGTGGCCGACAAAAGTAGGGTTGGGAACCTTTACTCAAGGTAGAACGCCGATCTTCGCTGGGTTCCTGGTGGCAGAAGCCTGAGTTTAAATGGAGGGCGATTATAGATTCCTTTGTCCTTTCGATTTGATATGATGATGACAAACCACAGTCACACAAATTTCTTAAGAAATAAGCAGTCAAAATTAAAATCAAAACTCATTTATTCAAACTAGGCTAATAATCAGCACTTTTCGAACGTCAAAATTTACTTTACTAATTTACAAGAGACAGTCCCCCAAAACGCCCCCCCTTTTAAAAAAAAAAGTACCCTTGTGCTCTTCTATTTTTTATGTATTTTCCTTTATATTATTTTGTGTGTACATAAATAAATAAATAAAGAAGTGTCTTTTAAAAGCTCTGTGTAATTTTATTTGCTCGATCATAATATAATAGTATTAACCTTGATAAAATAATGTATGAGATCATTATTTGGCCCACTTTCCCTAAAATATGAGAATATATTTTTAAACTATACCATTTTGGCATATTGACAATCTTATGAATTGACTAAGTACCTACGTACGGTCCCTTCCCAGATTACCTGAGCCCTCATATAAAGAAGAAGAGGGTAAGTAGTGTGAGAAGAGGGGTCAGGTAATACTGGCCACTGACTGTATGAACAATCTGTGCTTTTGCCAAAAGCAACAGACGATTAAAATAAAGCTTCGCTATTTTATTAAGCGTAGCTTTGTGGCTTAATAATAACAGCCACTCAGGTGCGCTTATCCAGGTTGGTCCGTGGATGGGTGACTACCAATAATATACCGAGTTTCCTCCGTGCCTCGGAAAGTACGTTAAGCCGCTGGTCCCGGTCGGTTATTTGAAAATCTTTGGCAGTCGTTACATCATCATCATCATCAGCCTATAATGTTCCCACTGCAGGGACTCAGGCCTCCCTTCTTCCCGGTTGGTAGATGTCACATGTCTTCGAATATTTTGGTTCTAAGACATGCCGGTTTCCTCACGATGTTTTCCTTCACCGTTTTGAGAGAAGTGGTGATGAAATAAATTACACAAAGTAATGCGCTTAACTGGGTTCGAACCTACGACTTAATGTTCGTAAGTCGGGGCCGCAACTACTGGGCCACCACTGCTCTTTCTGCAGTCGTTACAGGTAGTCAGAAAGTCTGACAACCAATTTCCCACCTCCACCCCCAAAAGAAATGTTAGGCACTAACCTACCGACCTACAGGTCTGCTGGAAGAAATTTCTTAAGAAATAAGCAGTCAAAATCAAAATCAAAACTCATTTATTCAAACTAGGCTGATAATCAGCACTTTTCGAACGTCAAAATTTACTTTACTTATTTACAAGAGACAGTCCCCCAAAACGCCCCCACTTAAAAAAAAGTAAAGGTAGGCAGAAAGTCTGACAACCAGTCTTACCAAGGGTCAGTCTTATCACAATATTTAATATTAATTGGCTTGTGGAGGTCAGATAGTTTTTTTTTTTTGTATTTAGCTGCATTCGGTTAAACTAGAAGCCGACCCACAAAGTTCGTAAAAAGTTAAGCAGATGATAATGTTTCTACAATGAATGAATCGTTCTTTTTCTATTTTTGAGCACAAAAACAAGGTAATAAGCAATAAGGATGTTTACTGACTTACAAATGTGATTCTATTTAGTCCATCTGTTAGATTATCAAAAAATATTGGATACGTATTTTTTGTTTCAAATCAATAAAACTTGGCAATTGGCATTGGGTTGTTGACGCCACTGACCGCTAAAAAATGTCATACTAATGTCTTAGAGTATGACGTCACACGAATTTTAAAAGCACTGTATCGTCTTCATTGTTTGTAGAAAAAATACGTGTGCAATATTTTTTGGTAATCTAATGATGGACTAATTTGTTTTTTTTTTGTTAACTACTTACTCTATTCGATTTTTTTTAGTATTCTCCATGAGCATGATCTTCAAATCAAATAAAATCAATCAAATCAAAATCATTTATTTCAAGTTGGCCAGTTACAGGCTCTTTTGAATAGTCGAACAAATACTAAATTTTAATAAGCTAATAAACTAAGCTACAGTCCCACTCACAAGGCATAATAACTGTCAGTGCACTGTAGTTGCCGATTCCAAAGCGTTGGTCTCATGAGAAGAATGGCAAGAAACTTCATGGATACTTCCTGCCTTTATCCCATTCTATTTGGGGTCGGCGCAACACGTTTTGTTTTTCCATTCTTCCCTGTAGACGTCAAGGTGACATTTACTCCTCATTTAGTATGCAGCATCAATTAGATATTATTATATCTCGGGTATTTCACCAAAACATTCTATCCGTCTGATAGATTTTCAAAAAAATGGACACGTAAGTATTTTATCTTTTTTCACTTAGACAAAAGATGAAGACTATACAGTACTTCGAAAAGCAGTCAATATTTTTCGAAAAGCTAACAGACGGACTAATTTGAGTTTTTTGGTGAAATACCCTATTATGATGTGTGCTAAAACTAAACCATAAATCGTGATGTTTTGAACACTAAACATTAACAATCTGTCAAGTAATTCGGCACAGTCAGTTCCAGACACTAAGCGAGTCTGAGTTAAAGATAGGGCGACCTTAACATTTTCCGTTCTAATTGCGGACTAAGAGCTGAAACCTAGGGCTGTCTAATACAACAAAATAAAATATCCTCGATCTATATTCGAAGTTTCCTTGTGTGATCGAATCAGAAATGGTCTTCATTTCTGATTCGTTCAAACAAGGAAACTTCGAACATCCGCAAGGAAACCAAGGTTTTCGACTTTGCCTAAAGAGCTGAATGCAGAACTGATTGCCGATGGGGCAGAAAAGTCCAAAAGTTTAAGTGGCCACCGTGAAAGACGTTTTTGGAAGGCGGGAGGTCTTCCAACGCAACGTCTTCCAGTTAGGTGGACCAATGACTTTGGGATCCGCTGGATGCGAGACGCACGAGACCAGTCAATGAGGCGATACTTGCAATTAGACGCAAACGGTCGTACGTATCTATGTCCCCCCCCCCCCCCGTGTTCAAGCCAGCCTGCGATACTGAGCCTTTGATTTTAAATTGCATTCATTTCACATTGTTAACCATTTCATGTCATGGCAATATGCTACTCCTCAATAAAATTTATATTATTAACAAACTACGGGAAACTACGGATTTTTAAACGGCAGATTAACAGACAACTTTGATGGAAGCCGACATCAATATTGACCAGCCCCGAACTATATTGGAGAGCCGTGTAAACTACGTCTGGGCATTTTACTGAGAGCTTTCGACGACTGCGCTTTTTCAACAAAATAAATAGGTACATAATACGTACCTACTCGATCTGGCTGTATGTTTGTTTGTTCCGGCAAATCTCCTTAACCACTAGGCTGATATGACGGGATTTTTACTGTCAGATAACTGGTAGAATATTAATAAGAAATAACTTAATCTACTTGAAACAAAACGGTTTAGGATTCTGTTAAAAAAAATTACAACCCTTGAAATTGTGAAAAAGAAAAGATATAATTGGTTATTCTTGAGCAATACTTTCAACTAGAATGAAGTAAGATTATAGTTGCTGGTAAAGCAGTTCGATCAACTCACTGAAATAAAAACTCATACACAAAGGTCGATGTTGGCAACCCTAACGTTACTTTAAATCTATGGCAGCCGTCGCGTCGTATGCGCGCGATTCCTTCCTCCTCAACAGACAATGCGGCTTCATTTCATCAAACTGATCGAACCTGCAGGGCTAACATGCGCATGTCGACATATCTCATAAACGAGATGACAAATTTTGTCGATCTCGATTCGTTTGTCACTTTTCCTAACATGCGCACCATGCTCGAGAAGATATCTCGTCGTGACTTCGCCTTCTCGACGCGAGATAATCGATGTTACCATTTCATGAAAACATACCATAGTCTAGTTAAGTAACGCTGGTTACATTCGGTCAATATTGGTGGAAATTGCGTGAACGCTGCCGTATTTGTGAACGCGACCTTAAAATTGTCTCTTTGACATTTTGTCAATCCAAAATTTGCTCTGATTGTGGTTCGTTACCTACATATTTTCAAAACAATTTGAAAAATTGTTGGATTAAAAAAGAAGATGGCTTTGGCTTCAAAGAGATTTTAAGTATTAGATCAAAATCCCGTCACAGCTGGCGGAGATGCTTAGGTATTGCTTATTAGTTTATTAGCAACTCTTTAATCAATGTTCTTTAATTACTTCCAAAACAAACCGTGTGAAGAATGCATTTTTCTACGAGTTTTAAGATATGTAATCATAATATTACGTTACATTATCTATCTCGATGAAATGTACTAACTGTAATGTACAAAATAAACACACTATGCCATACGTAAATCAATAACTATTGAATGTTCACTATTCAGCAAGTACCAACTGCCATTGCTGTGAAACATTCGTAATACCAACGAAAGTTTACTTGTCATGATTGTGTGTGTACTGTACAACCACAGTGACCTTCATAATTGAAAGAGAGATTGATAGTTACGAATTGAATTGTAATGTTTCAGAATACGTAGTACAAAAGGCCAAATTAAATATATGTACCCTGAGTCTCCTGCGTCAACAAAGGAAATATTTAGAACTCAGTAAAACAGTTTTTCTTTTTTTTTGCAGAAAGCGCAGCTGCAGACGCTAAAATAGGAAGATGCTGGGAAGAAAATTGATTCTATAATATTACCAATTATTATTGTTATGTTGATTTTTTAATGTTTAGTGTTCGGCAATAAACAATTTTGTTATTTATCTGTAAGTGTTGATTTAAAAGAACCATTTATTAGAGTCAATTATGTAACCAAACATAATTAAAAATACCAAATAAAAATGCATCGTCTCATTTATTATGATAAATTATTTAGTTTTACCTAGCTTACCAGATACTCCTTAGCTTCTTACTTACCCAAGAGATAATAGTTTCTAATCCCTGTATTGTACAGCCTCTTCATCTCCTGTTTCACAGCACAATGGCTCCAGATAAATGCATCATGAACCCTGCCAGGATACCTGGCATTCACACTAAGTATCCTGCATTCTGAATCTGCAATCTGCCTTCATAAGTATCAAAGTCGTGATAAGAGGTTCATACATAATGTAGACAAGTAGCTGACCTATACTGAACTAAGTTGCCTGTTTCTTATATAAACGGAGCCACAGAGTTACATTATTGACTGTACCACATAATTACATCTCATGTAAGGGTTTGAAACCTCTTGCCTAGCTTTAAGCTTGGTAAGTAATTTTGTAATATTCGTTTTTTACTATGAAATAATTTGTTAACTGCTTCAATTCGTGTAATATGTAGATACAAAATATGCAGTTTGGGTCTGACCAATAAATTTATTATGATTAATATAAATGTAAGTAAAATGAATAGGTTGATTGATGCTTAATTACCAGTTGGACATTTAGCTTATGAGCATCCTTCCTTCTATTTTTGTACTGGGATCCTTGTGGCCCAGAAGGAGGGAAAATTTTAACATGAGTGCAATCTATTAGGCCTAATATATCTGGCATGTTAAATTTTTCCTCAAAACCTAAGGCTACACTGCTTCGGGCAGGTTGTGAGGCAGGAAAGTGGACCCATTCAGCCAAGAGTCTGCAAATAATACACAGTAAGTAAACAATGTTGGTACCATACATTAAAGGACCACAATACTTAGGTACTTAATAGTACAAAATGTGTGTGACATACCAACCTCCTATAAATTGATTGCAGAAACTGGTCAAGATACTTGCTGACTGTAGTTTGTGCTTGGCATAATGTATGGTCCTGCCCAACCTGCCTTTGGTAACCTCCATTTGCTAAAAATTGAATGCAACACAGAATCTGGAATTAAACATGAAACAATCACACCTCTTTAGCAATACCTTTATTGGACTTTACTTTTGGTTAAAACATACATATAAGAATTTAAATCAATATTTTGGGAATTTCACATAGTAACAGAAGTTTAAGTGGGTAAATAGGTAGGTAGATACTTACTTTTAAAAAGGCAGGTAAACCACAGCTGTTTCGAGGCTCCAAATCTTCTTGGAGCTTATCTATAATATAAATAGCCATAGGCTTTGTAATTCGCCAGAGAGACTGGAACTCGTTATCCCTTAAGTCGAATGGGTTGCAGACGTCGCGAATCATCTTCCTCTGTATTTTTCTTGCTTCCCTTTCCTCATACACAGTTAATAGATAATTATAGTACGGCACCGCCATTATACTTAAATTGTTTCATAAATTTTACAGAACACTGTTACCCTTTTTTCAGTTTTTTCTCAGTTTTTCGCGGTTTCTCGTCTACGAAAACCATCGACGAGAAACTTGTCACAGGAAAACGTCAAAATTCGACTAAATATAGCGCGCATGTTCTAGCCTGACGACAAAAACAGGTTTGACAGAACGACATGAGTTCTTTAGCAGAACGACATGAGATTTAAGTGGCGCCATGTTAGCTCCCATCGACAAACAGACATATGTCGTCTCAGCACGAGATAATGCGTCGACAAAATCTTGTCGACTTGCGCATGTTAGCCCTGCTGGTCAATAGTTTGGTTACGGAACTAACGACAGAGCTGAGATTTGGGTCTAAGCTTCGCCTTATGCATTACTAGCTTGTGCCAGCGGCTTCGCCCGCTACAACTCGATAATTATCCCACGGGAAGATGAAATCGGGATAAATCCCATGTGTTAATCCAGGTTATAAACTATCTGTGTACCAAATTTTTTTCCTTATCCGGCCAGTAGTTTTTGCGTGAAATAGTAACATACATACACACTCACACACTCACAAATTTTCGCCTTTATAATATTAGTGTGATAGTAACAATAATTATTTTGATTTTTGCTTATAAATGCTAAAGTTTGTGAAGTTGGACGGATAGATAAATTTTAATGTGCATGCATTAAAATTTTAGGTTACGGTTAAATGAATGCTAGTTTAATTTTTTTTACACAGTTAGTTGATAGGTAATAGTTTTTATCCCGGTAAAACGATCCGGAGGAAAACAGAAAAAAAAATCAGTGAATTAACTCAACTATATAGAATGTACCTAACATAACAGTGCTTGGAAATGTCGCGTCAAGTCGTGTGACGTCAAAAGGTTTTTACCCACAAAGTGACGTCAAAAGCCCCCACTCATGATCTTTATCACGTTTTATTTTCGTCAATTTTGATTAATTTGATAAAAACAAAAAATACGTGTTGATTATTTTTTGAAAATCTAACAGACGGCCTAATTAGATTTTTTTGGTGAAATATCCTATTAGGTTATCGTACTTCGGAGTTCAGCAGACGTAGATATTCTCAATTCCCAGAAACAATAAGCAAAAACTTTTCGATTCAAGAAGTCCCGACTGTCAATATAACTAGTAACTACTTACCTACGACCTTTTAACTCAAAAGTCAGATAACTGTCTTGGCGTACCTACTATGGATGAAGGTTGTTTTCATTAGAATTATTGGACTAGGCACAATAAAAAACAAACAAATTGTCATATGCTTCAACGTTTCTTTGACTATTTTCCTCAATTACGTCTTTTAATTTAGATCAGGGTAATCCGAAGAAGAAGTTATTATTAAGACAATAAAACAGATTATGCATTTACTGGTATTGAATGTTTCTGTGGAGAATTTCTCGGTAGCAGCGTTACTTTTTGTTTTTACCCGACTGCGGCGAAGCCCAAAAGTTATGTGTTTGGCGTGTATTTATTTATGTATGTATGTCCGTTTCTTTGTTCCCTCATAACTCCTAAACGGATGAAGGGATTTGAATAAAATATACGTCGTTAGATTCGACTTGATGGCGCGAGTGTCACTGGCTACATTAAAATTAAAAAAAAAAAACAAATAAATTTGCTGATTTGGGGGGCCATAACGCGGATTACAAAAAACATTTTTTTTTCCTTTACCATCGAGTAGGGTATCAAAATGAAGAATTTTAAAAGGAGATTACAAATATACAACACTTATATGTTGAAAATAAATGCAAAGTCACAAATCCTATAAAACAAAAGTTAAATCATCTGCGAAGAATTTCGGCTTATTGGACGATTCGCACGAATTTAACTCGCACAAAACGTGCGAATCGACTCCTTTAAAACATATTATTTTTTCTGTAGTCGATTCGCACGAATTTCATTTATTGGCGTGCGAATCGACACCCTCACAAATATGTAGTAGGCTATTCGCACACATTTCATTTTAAGGTTTAAAAAAATTCAAGTACAGTCGTATTCAGCCATCACTGAAATAAAAATAAAAAATAATCGAAGTTTAAAAAGCAGATATTTACTTGAAAGTAAGAAAGATCTGTATGGAATAAGTGATAATAATAATTACTTAAAACGTGGCATATCTACATTTTTACTAATACAAAACAATATAAACATGACCGCAAAATTCGCCTATTACAGGAAAAATGAAAGAGAAAGCTATATATATGCTATCACGCTCACTCGGGTTGGTCATGGGTCTACATTTGGTTTACTTTTGTATTGTAACTGTAGAAAGTACACGTGCCGGACGGTAATTTAAGATAATTATTGTGATGTGACACAGTGTTGTGTGCTGGAAGGACATCAAAGTAATGTGCAGGCGTTAAGCATGTAAGTAATAGAATTATTAGTATTAACTGTGATAACATTATTAACCCCTTTATTCTGAGTGACTGAGAATTATGAGAAATCTTTCTTAATTTTTAATTTATTATTTATTGCCTATAAAAATATATTTTATAACGATCTACTATAGTTCAAATATTAATATAAAAAAGCTTTTTATACTCCGGTTTGTATTTAATACTACATATTAATAATAAATAATTATAAACTGTGGTCGTTGAAGAGCAAGTGACGCCACCTAGTGGAAGCGTCACCAAATCATCGATTACAAAAATGAGTCAACATAAGTTTGCTTTTAGTATTGCATAAATGATGATGGATACTATGCACAACTTTTATTTACTATCTGCTCAGCAAAGAAGTTAATTATATTAATAATGTTTAATGCGATAAAAGTAATTCTGGTAAAACCTCCTTGATTTAATTAGTATCTCATTGGATACTTATTTTAATTTTCAGACAAAATAGAAAGCTTCTTGAAAATACCTAAGTATGGCGGCAGAATCGACGAGTAGAGATGAAAGGGCTGACATTGGTTTTATAAAATCAGAAAGAGGTCAAGAACTTCTATTAAGGCATGGATATAGATATAATAAGCAGCGCAAGAACAAAAATGGTGTTACAGTCTGGAGGTGCGTCAATAGACAACGTTGTAAAGCACTCTTACATACAAATAATGATCTCCTGTTAACAAAAGAAGAACCTCATTCATGCCAACCAAGCGTCATAGAAAATGAAATGAAGTATCAGTTAGACAAATGCATTAAACGATCGGAGAAAGAGCTCACAACTATACCAAAAATTTATGGTGAAATGGTTTCGGACTTGCATAATGCTGGATATGATCTCATACAAAAAGTTCCTGATTTTAAAAATATTAAGAAAAGACTCTATCGACACAGAAACACATCACTACAGGTAAAAAAATTGAGATTCAAAAAAGTTACAGATCTTATTATTCCTCCATGCTACGAAGATTTGAAGTTTGCTGATTATGGATATAAGAAAACAAGAATTACACTTTTTGCAAACCAAAATGTTATAAAATATATTGAAACAGCAGAAAGCGTTTTCTGCGATGGGACGTTCAAAAGCTGCGTACCACCATTTTTGCAAGTATACACGTTACATATAGATTTGGGAAGTACCCATGAACATACAAATATTTTACCAGCCATATACGCTTTACTACCGGACAAACAAGAAAAAACATACGGAATTTTTTTTTACCTTATAAAAAGTCGAATTCCTCAATTTTCTCCACGTATATTCACCACAGATTTTGAAAAAAGTGCGATGGCTGCTATTGAAAAAATATTTCCTGACGCACGTATTCAAGGTTGTTTATTTCATTTCCAAAAGTCTTTATGGAGAAATGCAAAGAAGTTAGGTATGGATAAATCATTAATTGATAAAATGCATGTTAAACGTTGCATGGCTCTAGCATATGTACCTCGAGAATATAGATCAGATGGCTGGTTATATATTGAATCAGAAAATGAGCCTGAAAAGAAAATTACTCAATTTAATGATTATTTTGTTCGTACTTGGTTAGATGAAAATGCTTATTTCTCAAACACATGGTCATTTTTTGATGTGTGTCATAAAACAAATAATGCCATCGAATTATGGAACTCGCGTTTTAACAGATTGGTAAAACCTAAACCAAACATTGCAATGTTTTTGGATACTTTACGTAAAGATTCCAATTATTATTTAACTCTTTATAATAAAAATCAGTATATTTCAGTTAAAAGTCCTGAGAGAATAAAACTTCAAAAAAGAATCGAAGACATCGTAAGCCAATTGAATCGTGGCGAAATTAATATACAACTTTGTATTGAAAAATTACGAAATTAGTTGGCGGTAATATTGTATACATAATACATATATAACTGATGATTATTTTATTCCTAAAAGGTAACGACTGTGATTTTGATTGTGATTAAAGCCAAATATCTATTTTTATAATTCTCGTAAGTTTATTTTTTAACCTGTTATATATAAATTAGAAGTAAGCATTTTATTATTGTTGTGACTTGATTTATTATTGTTGATTTGTTAGTTGTATATAAAAGTTTAGTCACTTTTATACGTTATTTTAAAGAAAAATCTGTGATTCAAATTGTGATAGCCCTAGTTCTAGTTTTATGATTAAAAGTTTTATTGTTATAATGATGAGAACTGTGTATTTTAGGTACACTTCTAAAAAACATTAAGACATGTTTTTGTTGTACCAAATGTTCGTCAATAATAAATATAAGAAAAAGTTGTTAATTATATATATACCTACCTTATTAAAAAAGTAAATGTTTGGGTAAAGTAAAAAAAAAAAAGTAAATTTTTAGTACTTTTATTTTTTATTACGTGGTTAGTGGAGTAGTAGTTTGTTAGTGACATTTATTATTCTGTGATCGATATTTGCTCATTTTTAATCCTCAAACCACGAGCTTAGAAGATGTTTAGTACTTAGTTTTAATTTTAATACAGATATTGTTGATTATAGATTGTGTTTTTATTTTCTATCTATTACGAGTAAAACATATTTGACCTTACTACTTCTGTGCTCAAGTGTACTTTATCTTAACTGCATTTCATAAAAAACAATATGTGTGCGAATAGCCTACTACATATTTGTGGGGGTGTCGATTCGCACGCCAATAAATGAAATTCGTGCGAATCGACTACAGAAAAAATAATATGTTTTAAAGGAGTCGATTCGCACGTTTTGTGCGAGTTAAATTCGTGCGAATCGTCCAATAAGCCAGAATTTCACGCGACCAACGAAAGAACTAAAAAGTTGTAAATAAAAAAGTAGTATATCATCAAATGTCTCCTCCCGCTCAGGGCGGAGAAGTAGGGAGTGTCACACTTCGACTGACTAAAAACTCCCACGTTCCCTCTACTAACTCTAACTATCATCATCAACAGGAGCCTATAATAATAGGCTATATGTTGTCTGAACTTAAACACAACGTATGCTGTACTTGTGTTTTAAACTGTACGAGTAGTTTTAAGTTACTTTACTTTATTCGTGGTATGGGCATGAGATGCGGAATTCAAAACCTTCGTCACGATATTTTCTTCATTTTTGAAGAAAATATCGTGACGAAGGTTTTGAATATGAATGTGGATGGGTGTAAGAGTAGAGGAAGACCGAAGAAACGATGGGTGGACTGTGTTACGAATGATATGGCGAGAGATGGCAAGAAACTAGAGGTATGTGGAAGAGGAAGACATGCTCCGCCAACCCCAAATGAATTGGGATACGGGCAGGAGAATTTCACACAATTCTGTAATACGAAACAATATTCTTTGAGCCTAAGTTCAGTCAGAATAGTTCCTAATTCCTTGCTCCATTAGGACGCATTTAGATCAACTGACCATTTTAAACACGATTGACGTGACCGATCCAGTTATTTGCAAACTATGGAGACCTTGGCCTAAAAACAAAATGGCGGCACCCAATTGTTGTCACACATTTAACGCTAAGTATAATTATAGTGAAATGGTTGATAATGGACTGACTAGAACTCTTTATTTTCTTTATTTAATTTGTTTATTATCCTAAACCAATTTTATTGGGACCTCCCTTTCCGATTTCTCATTAAATGTTAACCGGTTTTTAACAGACTTCCAAAAAGGAGGAGGTTCTCTATTCGCATATAGGTATGTTTTTTTTTAAATTAGCTTCTGATGTCGGTGGTGGAAAAAAACGAAATGAAACAAACAAATGTCACCGACATCAGAAAAGGAGGAGGGTCTCTATTTGTATGTATTAAAAAAAATACATACGACACTTTGCGATAGAGACATTCTGCGAAAACGACATTATGAGAAAGACACATTTTGCTACTCCTAGATTAGTTATTATATGAGATTAAATAGTTTATTCGGGTACAAAAAGTGTAAAATGTATCTCTAAATCATAAGTTAACGATTTACGCTGACAACAGGTTAGGCACTAACCACTCGAAAAATAAGCATATTTTATTATCTGATATTTAATTAGAAATGCTTAATCCGTTACTTTACCACACAGGAGACCGCGACCCCGCGGTAGAGATATTTATTTTGATTACCGGACAAACCATTGGGGAATCCCTCACAGTTTAAAAACCTTTGATAACGATATTTTTTTCAATTATTTTGTATGGTATCAAAACTTCTCGATACTAAGTTAAATTTATATATTTTTTTTTTAACAAAAAAGGGTAACATATAAAACTTATTAATAAATAAATGAATAACCGAATACAAAAAAAAAATACAAAATGCGTTACTTATGGAAGTCAGTGGCAAAACCGTCAATGAAACCAACAAAATCGCCAACTTCAGATGATAAAAGTATTTTTACCACTTTGTGTTTTTTTTTTGTTTTGCAACAAAAGTTTTTTTTGTTATTTTAGTTCAGTTCTTCTAATTGTCTTTCATCCCACCGTTATGCTATTGTCTCTCAAGTCTTATGTTCATGAATGAGCAGGTAGAAGCTTATTTGTATTCCTTAAGGATACCGTCATCCGGATGACTCTTATGTTCATTACATGCAGGGGGTGGAACTTCTCATGAATTTGGACAACTTTCGCTGAGGTAAAGACTCCGAATTAGCGAAAAAAGGTTATTGATTTAATTAGTGAGTTTTTTTTGGATTTAGTGTGCATGAAAAAAGACGTGCTGTACCTACCCCAAATAAATAAAAATGGGAGAATAATGGCAGTGGACTTTGACTGGGACGAAATATGATATTAATGCTAAGTAATTTTGAACCAATAAGTATTTGTCATTGCACTTTACCTTCTTTAAATTTGTCATTTTGTATGCAGCTCATGAATCGGCAACATTTTTTTTTTCCTTCATTTATTATTGTAAACCTAATAGGTATACTGCAACGATCCTTTATGTAATAATCATATCAACTGTTATTTCACCTGTGATAAACAATAAATGTATTTGATGAGTAGCAGAAGTGCCAAAATCTATCGTCGTTTAGTTTTGGTAGCCACCTAATGTTGGTTAAATTAAACTATTTCAGACCAAAAGATACCACACATCCATTGATGTAAATGGGTGCTATTACCTCACTTTAACTTGGCTATAAATTAAACCAAGAGTTTACCTGTTTCATAAAATATTATCTCTCTACCAACTTTACTGAGACACATAACCACAGTTTCACATTCTGCAAACTTAAACAAAATCATAAACATTGCAAAACAGATAGCACTCGACGTACTCAATTAATTCTTTAGTGGTCTATAGTCGACAGTCAATCGACTAGCGACAATTATACGATCAGCGTTATCATTTCGTCATAATCATTATCAATGAATCTGCGCGGGCGCATATATTTTGTCCGTAGAATGCACGCCCTCGTCTTCTAGTTGTGCTCCAGGCGTCGCGAGAGCCGCACGTGTTTCGCGCGCTCCCGGTTCTACGAAAACGTGGTCCAAACGCGTGTTATAACCATGGTGAGTGTTCTCTTATAACATCGCGTGCCATTCCCATTATAACGGTCGTGATTTATCAATTTAACAACTGAAAAACCTTGAGACAAATAATTATTTTACTGCTGAAATTTACGGAGCACGTGTCGAATGGAAACATAGAAAATACTAATCAGGTTAATTTTTACGGCGACATTTTATGGAGCATTCTTTGAAAACAAATAGCTGAAAAATATATTATTGTTTTACATAAGTAGGTACCGGCTTTGAATTCTAACTGGAAATTAGAGCAAACAAATTCGAATGTTATAAATCTTATCAAAGGCGTGGTGGAATTGTATCGTTTTTTATATGGGTAAGCATAATATTATGCAATTTTTAGTAAACACACAAATACAACGTTGTGTACGTCATGTGCAAAAACACTGACTATCACGCAATTAGACTTGAGTACTTACGAACAGTATTATTTACTCGTAAAAAACTGGTATTACTGAAGATAAAAAGTGCGGAATCATACAACACGAGGTCAGGATTACTCATGTTCTTGTAAGTTTTAATTTTAATATGAAATATCCTTACCCACGTAAATACAATCAAGAACATAGCCAGAAAATTTCATAAAAATATTCGCCAAATAGTCTTGTGTTACGGAGAAAACTATAGAAAAGTGTGAACTGACTAAAACCTTCTCTACTCAAGTCAGTGACCGCAGATTTGGCATTTGCCCATATTTGTTTAGACTTACCAAGTAATTATTTTCTAGGTGGCTACTAGCCACGTTCATTATACATTATCATTCGAGAGTACAATTGAAAAGAAGGGAGACCATTAATATCCATTTAATTTCAATTCGGAAGTTGGTTTGTAGATCTTAAACAACTTATTGCATCGTCAATCAGCAACAAAAAATATTGGCCAACAACTCAATCGGGACAAATCGACATATTAATAAGTCCTTAATGTGCTATCTCTTAGAAATTTTAAATTCGTTTTTTCGTTTCGTTTTCTTTTGACTGATTTTTCTATACATACACACAAATAGAGAACCTCCTCATTTTCGGAAATCGGTTAAAAACTAGCAAACAACTCAATCAATCTATTAATTGAACAGCACCTTTACAAAACGTTATTTGCATGAAAAATTATAAACTCACACGTAGCGTTATTTTCTATTAAGTTTTGCAATGTTATCAATTCATTCGTTTACTTTTCAACCTAAACATAGTTTAATTATTTTTATGTTTAACTTGTTCACAGTCAGTTCGGTTTGTATAATATTATTGTGATGGCTAACTTAAACTGTGAACTACTTTTTAGGGTACACTATGTGGGACATCAAGCTGTACTTTTCCAGGATAACATAGCCTTGCTTTGTAAAGATTTTTCGTGCTATGAGAGATAAGCTGGTTTTGTATAGCTTGATTGGTCGCAATGCGTTTTTCAATTTTCTTGATATTCTCGAAATGATAAAATATCAGTTTTGAAGAAAACCACCTAGTCAATAGAAAATTCCTCTACCAGTTATAGAAAACTCCTCATTGGTTTAGTGGTCGTGTGACTGATTTTCCCGTGGTCCTGTTTTATTTATTTTATTAAGTACCTGGTTGTACAAAGTTTTATTGAGCTTTTCTTAAGAAATCTTATATCTCAATGGCAGCCACATAATCTGTGTGAGCGCAATACACACGCATCTATTTAAGTCACTACTTAATAGGCTTCGTTTAGGTTAGATCGTACGATCGTCGACTTTATCTCGGTCCTCAGGACAAGAGCAAGCTCGTATAATAAAAATAAAATAGGCTCGCCCTCATCTTTGCATGAGATGAAACTTCGTTGTCAAAGTAGTTAACAAAAAAAAATCTAATTAGTCCGTCAGATACTTAGATTTCCAAATTTTCTTTTTTTACGTAAACAAACAATGAAGACGATACAGTGCTTTGAAACGTGTGACGTCATAATCTAAGACATTAGTATGACATATTTTACCAGTCAGTGACGTCACAAACCCCCACTCAAATCTTTGACGCGTTTTACTTCGTCAATTTTATATTGATTTGATAAAACAAAAAATACGTATCCAATATTTTTCGATAATCTAACAGACGGACTAATTAGAATCATATTCTTTTTAAGTCAGTAAAGTAAAAAAATTACCATCCCTATTCTGTAAAGTATTTAACAACATATAAAACATGTACTTAGCCAACTGTTAACATTGAGATAACATTAGTTATCAGTTCATATCACAAACATCATAAATATATAATAAAGATTATGTTAATGTACATTAAAATATTGAAGCTGAATACGAAAAATATTATGTATTAATCAGTCGAGATCTAAAGTTCTAAGTTAAGTTTTATTCATTTATTCAGACACGTGCCAGTGGATTACCACTCGAGTTTATCTTTTACAATTACCTCAGAACTTGAGAAGGAGGAGCTTGTGCCTAAATAACAAGAGCCCCTCGGTTTAATCTTGCCTTGGTGTCTCCGTGGATGGGTGACCAGCGGAACACCCAATACATACTAATTTACCTCCGTGCCTCGGAAAGCTAGTTGAGCCCTTGCCGTTGGTCCGAGCTGTCTTTTTTTTTTGTATATCTTTAACAGTCGGTACAGGAAGTCGGTGGCATAAAAATCTGACATTCAGTCTTACAAAGGGTTTTCGTATTACTCAATTCTAACTGGGTAACTGGGTGGGAAGGTCAGATAGGTAGTCCCGTCATGTAAAATATTCTGCATCTGGTTAGACTGGAAAGTTTCCAGTTTGTCACCCATCCACGGACCCACCAAGGCAAGCACAGCTTAACCTAAAGATTGAACCGAGGGAGGCACAAACTAGGACCTTCTCAGGTAATTGTAAAAGATAAAAACGAGTGGTACGTGTCTGAATAAGTGAAAAAAAATTATCTTAGAACTTCAGATCTCGACTGATTAATACATGACATTGTTCGAATTTTCCACTGGAAACTGACTCCAACATAGATGGGAAAAGGCTAGGCTAGATGATCACATCAGAACTTATTTGTATTATTTAAAGTGGCAGTAATATTAGTTTTACTAAAGTCACCCTTCAGCTTTTGCAAATACTTGGGTCTACAATATACTCGTATAACTGTATTTCGCAGTTTATGAGAGATGATAATCTTTTTTTGATTAAAAATCATGCAAACAGCAATTAATTGAAAAAACTATTCGTCATGGTTAGTAAACAATTTCGTATATCTTCAGGTTATATTCGATAAATATATATTTATTATTTCTGTCAATAGCAAACTCTTCTAAGAAATAGAATTCGCAGTGATAATTATCATTGATTACATTGATTACTCAGTCTAAATAATTACGAACCTTGAAAATAAATCACAAGTAATAATCTAGACGACTTGGTAAAAAATAAGGTATCGTCACTGTTTCCTAATTTCTCTATTTTATTCTTTACTCTTTTCAGTTCTTTGATTGGGCATGTCAGTCAGAGCATACATACGTCACTATATAGCCGTTGATAATATTCTTGAGATAAAACTGAATACAATACAACAGTAGTTACAAAACTTTAAATTACTATACTAAAGAAAACTATAGCAGTGAACATCTGATCTTACCTACTTACATACTCATTACAAGAAAAGATTAATGATATCAATCGATATTGGACCTAATCACAACGGCAACGAAATCACTGTCACTACAGAGCCTACAGGAAAACCACCTTTATCTGAGGAAAATACACAACGTAAACTAAGATTTATTCTCCAAGCAATTTTATAGATTAGAGAAAAATTTAACTTTATAACTTTTTCCCGTTAAAGGTGGTGCAACTTTACATCTTTAGCCATTAGCTCGAATATCTTTGTAATGTGTTTTCCTGTGTCAAGTAAAAGGTATTTAGCAGTGTTTAACGTCTCTGAGTGCAACTCAAATAAACTGCTAACATGTAATATAATATTTTATGACTAAGAACATTCCAAATTTAGTTTCTGATATGTACTATAACCGGGCAAGAAACAGAGAAAAACCAAGTCGTAACTATCCATTAATATCCTCATTACCGAACACAATATCTCCGTACACCACGTAGTTTATTACCATCAATATATCAATATCAATTTATATAATATACATGATATATGCGAGTATTGTACGGCACAAACTGTCATCATCAGTCATCATATATATTGTCATATAATACGACGCTGCAACTGACCCCAGGTGACACCTGATCGAGCATCTCGGGACATTATTCGTTAATCGATTACGATATTGACCTTGGTTTGTTAATCCGATACTTGTACTAAATTGATCGGAAGTAATCGCCGTGAAGATTGCATCATTCAGAGACCGTATGTACCAGCTTAAAGGTTAGATCATACTGTTACGGATTGATTATAGACACGGCTCCGGAGTATGGATTTTCAGAGATAATGTAATAAAATCATCATCATCTTCTTCCTGCGCTAGTTCCATTCAACTTGAGGTCATAATCATAATGTACTGAAATAATGGTTCCAAAAAGATCCTTTCATCATCATTATCATCAGCTTAAATTGTTCCCACTGCAGGGACTCAGGCCTCCTCTCTAGGAGTGGGGCTAGTGTGGATTGGTAGATGTCACATATCTTCAAATTTTTGGTTCTAAGATATTATGCCGGTTTCCTCACGATGTTTTCCTTCACCATTTTGAGATCAGTGGTGATGAGATAAATTACACAAAGTAATGCGCCTGCTTGGGTTCGATCCCACGACCAACTGTTCGTAAGTCGGGCCTCAACCACTGGGCCACCACTGCTCTCCTTACGAAAAAAAAGATCCTTTACGAGGGCCAAAAGCGTATAAAAGCTAATTGTTAGATTAGTACCATTAAGCGGTCTTCTTATCATGTGGTTTAGGTTACCGCACTTTAATGATTACTTAGGCCATCACTCAGTAAAGGTTTTGACAGTTTTGTCATACAAAATTTTGTCAAATCTTTACTAAGTGACGGTAATCATTAAATATCTCTGTGTGCGGCAGTTAGTCCTTGAAGTGGACCACTGTGCGCGTTAGCGTAGTAGTTGATAGTAGTACTAAATATGTCCTAATTTTAAGTGTATCTAATTTTTAATGTTTTGTCAATTTGTTGTCTTGTATGAAACCAATAAATACTTTTTCTTTCTTTCTATCTATTCTCTCCGTCAATGCAATATTTTTTTGTGTTCTGTGTGGAGTTGGACCATACCCGGGAACCTTCTAGTTATGGAAATTTAATAGTTAATAGTTGTGGTTTTTTTATTACAAGTAACTTTTATTAAGTGCATGTTTTTAATGTTTACTTTTAATACCTTCATGACACCTTTTTTTTGGGGTGTGGGAAATCATCAAATAACCCCTCCCGCTCTTAGGCAGAGCGAAAGGGAATGACAGACTTCTACTAACTAAAAACCACCCTCTCTTACAACATCCCGCAGCCCCGACGGGCACCTTCAGTACTATTTAATGCGTTCAACTGTACAATATGTTGAGTGCGTTGCATCGAGACCTATTATAACCGTATTGCACCCAAAAAAGTGTTACCTATTCTTTGTAAGAATTAAAAAGTAGGCAGTAAATGTAGACTTACTTAGTTTGATGTACAGAATTCTTAGTTGATGGCTTCGTGAAGGGATCCTTACACCCTGTAAATCCGTCAGTGTCCGGCGTCCGTAGCTAGTCCGCAATTTTTTATTATTCGCCCTTTCGATCTCCATTAATTGGACACCCAATTAAAATAATAACGCTTTTTATGAGTTCTTTGTAATATTCTGATAATCGTTTGAATCGCAAACACATTGAAAAACACCCCTTGAAAGAAAAATAGGGGGAGATTTTGAGGCTAACACGTTCAAAATGCATGATAGGGTTGAAACGGTAATCGATTTACAAACGAAAAGCTATTCGCACCTATCGTAAGGGTTTTTAAAACTCCGTCGAGAACCCCATAAATAGTTTTTTTTTTTATTAGAACAAGGTTGCCTCTATAACCTTGCTAGAATCAACAGAGGCCAACCAGAAAAGCACCGAGACTATGAAGCTCGTTTAATTACCATATACGATTAACCAAATGGTCCCAGGCAAGTCAATCGTCAGATTTGACATTTTTTTGTATGACAAAACTGTCAAAACCTTTACTTAGTGATGCCCTAAGTAATCATTAAAGCTCTCTGTGTGCGGCAGTTTGACACTGACTGGCTCCCTTCCGCTCTGCCCAGAGGAGCAGTCATTTAATGATATTACCCACACGCCAAAAAAAAAGGTATGTGTTACATTCCATCTGTTTTATAAAGCGGTCACGTTCTCAATGTTGTCACTTTCACAGGTTTAAAGCCTCCGCAAGTGAGAACGAGGCACCCCGTCTTTTTTGTGGCGGTTTACGGGTAACGTGTCCAAAAGGCACGATTTTGCCACGTTCCTTTTTCCATTTTGTTACTTTTTTCCCACACCGTGATTTTTCCCGTTGCCGCAGCGTTATACTCATATTTTCCGTCACAGTGAACATTTAATTTTACTTTGTACCTGTTACTTACGTCAATTTTGTACTTATTTTTTTGTGTCGGTAGGTACAATTTTAATTAAAATGAAGATCTAATCACGATTTTAACTACATTTTAGAAGCAGGAATAGTTTATCATAGCTTTTAATAGTGTTCCAAGAAACCTTGAGATTGCTTAAGAATTTATAATTTATTAATGGTTCTGCAAAAAAAATCGAAGACACTAAAACATGTTCCAGAATCTTAGACAGCTATTTACATTTAATTATGATCATAAAAAGCATTAATTACGTACTGGAATAAGCAATAAAGAATAAAAACTGATCTTTATTGTTCATCGATCAACCGCCATCATTCTCGATGAGTAGATACAAATCACGAGTAATATTGATAAAAAAAACCGGCCAAGTGCGAGTCCTACTCGCACATGAAGGGTTCCGTACCATCGTAGTAGGGGAGTCGCTTTTTATTTTTTTTTTGTTATAGCAGCAACAGAGAGACACATTCAGTGAAAATTTCAACTTAAAAATATTTTTATTATATGATGTAAATAAAAATTTATGCTTTTCGCAATTTTTCCTTTATCTGTGTTATAAGACGTTGCTTCGTACCAAATTTCAAGATTCTGAGTTCACGGGAAGTACCCTGTAGGTTTTGATTCCCTTGCGAGTGTCGAAAATTTGCGGCATAAACGGGAGTATCTTTTGATCGCGTTGACTTAGAAGTTTGATTTTTTCACAGCTCCAAGAGACCATAGACTTGAGTATTTGATATGAATTTCAGCTTGATACCTCCACGCGTTCCTGAGAAAAAAGGTCTTGACAGACAGACAGACAGACAGACAGACGGACAACAAAGTGATCCTATAAGGGTTCCGTTTTTACCTTTTGAGGTACGGAACCCTAAAAATAACCTTAGCTTATCGTCAAGGAAACCATTTACATCGAACATTGAAATAAAGGCTAATGCACATGAAATTACTACAGCAATTTGCCCTACTCTTGGCTTAGAGATTCATCAAAAAACAAAAAAGACAAAAAATTTAATTATAAATTTAGCTCACGATATATCGAGGCTGTTGCAAGGTCGCGGGATGGCCTTTCAGAAATCCCAAAAGCGGCAGTATAAGTTTAGATAAAAACCGTGAAAGTTTCAAATAGTGTTTGAAATAACAATATAGGTACTCGTATTATACACCTAGACATGAAGGATAACTGATGTCATGATGTCTGACATATTATGAGAAGAAAACGTTTTGCACAGATCTCCTGTTTAGTGATAAAAAAGCAAGCAGGTGATGATTACGATTTATCACTTAAGACAATCAGCTTAGCCTTTTCCAGGATTTTCAACATAAGTAATATGGTTGATTGGGGAAATTTGACAGTTTCCAGTAGCTTATTGTGCTAAATATAAAAGGAATTAGAAAGAAGTACCGCAAGCGTGGCCGTTTGAAGGAGCCGACAATACATTATCTGCATCACTACATTAAAGCGTTGGTCTCTATTGAGAAGACACAAGTAGTGAGCATCAACTAGTGAACTCGTGTATATTAGCCTTTATTCTTCATACCACTTACATTAGTTTAGTTGCGCTTACCGCTCATTAAGTGTAACAAAATGGAATCCAAGAAAAATATATTAACAATTGATTTTCGAATAACTAATGACATCGGAAATGTAGTTCGTGCATGACTTGAACATTCTTGAGTGAACACCACGTATTTAGAAATAAAAGGTACAATGATCTCGGGTAAGGTGAAGAGTTGAGATTCACAGGGTGAATGGATGAATGTTGTCGAGAACCAAAATGAATGTCATGTGACTGATGATGATGATGTTGAACTTAATGGTGTAAAGAAACCTTTCATCACCTACTCATGAGCGTCTTTACAAGTGTTATTTGGGTTTTTTCATCATGAACTTCTCAGAATGTGTGCCCAGTTCACACACATACCTGGCGAAATGTAGTTGCAGTTGTTAGTTATAAACTAATCGACTGTATACGCAACACCAGCATACTGCGCACCAAAACACAAAACACTGACATTGCTCAAAAAGCCGATCAACTAAAATGGGATTGGGCTAGCCATGTCTGCCGTATACCCAACGAACTGTGGGCCAAAATAGCCACGTTGTGGAGCCCTGATACAGCCAGAAGGCGACTCTTTAGACCTCGTAGGAGATGGCGGGACGAGCTGGACAGAACCAACGGCTAGTCATGTGGTCCATATTGGCCCTGTATCGCAAAATTTGGAAGTCATGGAGGGAAGTCTTTGCCCAGCTGTGAAATGACATAGGCTTACAGTAACAGTTGTCATGTCACTGCCTTACCATTCGGTAAATACAAGACGTGATGTTATGTGATCGTAAGGATCACGTTCAAACAATTTCACAGACGATTAGCTCCAATCGTAGTCAGATAATTCTGGGCAGTGTTGTTAAAGACACATCTAAATAGATGCGGCAGACAGTATGGCTATATTTAAAACAATTGAATGCTAAGAAAAGGAATCTGTCTCGTCGCCTACTAACTGTCGGCTATCCCTATTTGTAACGCATTACTGTGTAGTTAGGAGCTCGTAGCCAGTCGGATAAATTTTCAGGTTAAACTGTGCTTGCTTAGGTTGGTCTGTGGATGGGTGACCACCCAGAACGTACCGAATTTCTTTCTTGCCTCGAAAAGCACGTCCAGGCTGCCATTTCTTTTTTGTACAAATGATATACCCGGGACTGTCGGGAGCAACGGCACAACGTGTTTTACAAGGCACAGAGATAACTCATAATAACCCATAAAAAAGACCCAAATCAAACTCGACTACTAGAGTACTACATGACTAGAATCTTGACCCCCGATCTTTCATTTAAACATTTATTCGGAGGCCTTTGTTCGGTAATAAACGTTTAAGAGCTTAATGATTTTGATGAGGTCTCTCATTCTCATCAATGCTATTGGTCAATTAATTGAATAGGTTCTCTGAAGACATTATCACAAAACATTGATCAACGCCGTATTGGACCTTCATCCTGATTGCGTAACTCGGTAACAGACAGGCCATGTGCCAACCAAAGCGATTGTCGCGCAAACATTCGATCGTCGCGTGCATTTTGCCGAACGCGTCTTTATAGACAGAGGGCGCCAATAACGCCGAAAATTTTCGAGACATTCGCATGACCGATTGCTTTGGTTATGACATGGATCATCATCATAATCGCTTTCAATTTGACAATACTCCAAAATCCATTGACAACATTCTGAATGACAGCTACATCAAAGCAATGTCTCAAAGCATTTATTTCAATTAAACCTTTATAGGCACTTTTGAATGTCAGAAGAAGTCTATTGATGGTCTAAAATGAAAGCTAATATTCTGCGTGTGACAGCGGGACTACTGCATTAGATGACTAAACTATTAGATGTTCCATCTGCACGCAGTGTTTCTCACTTTCGACACCGGAATGTGATTTGTTTGCCTCATATTGAGTTGATACGAGTATGCCGTGTATGTTTGAATTTCTATGACAGGATGAACGAAATATGTTTTTTTTCTTGCCTGGTTTTGTGGTTATTTTGGATTTTATAAAATTACTCCGAAACTTGGATTTAGTTTATAAAAAAATATTTTTGTAGGAGTTAATATGATATAGGGCGAAATCATCAAATAACCCCTCCCGCTCTTGGGCAGACCGAAAGGGAGTGTCAGACTTCTACTGACTAAAAACCACCCATGTTCCTTCTTAGCCCTTTATGTCAGGGCCGCGGTATCTCTTACAACAACCCGCACCCCGTCGATACCCTTTGGTAAGATTAATTGTCAGACTTTCAAGCCACTACCTGTAACAAGTGCCAAAGATCTGTGTATGGCAGCCGGGACCAACAGCTTAACGTGCTTTCTGACGTGAGGCACGAAGAAAACTCAATATGCAACCGCTGGTCACCCATCCACAGACCTAGGCAAGCGCGGCTTAACTTTCAACTCGAGTGGCAGTTATTATTAAGCCACGAGAGAGTGAGCGTTTTCTTACTCCTCCGCTATTCTTTTCTGATTAATTTCGTTGCAGGATCCAAGTCAGTTCAATCGTTTCTCTGGGAATTCGTCGGGCTTCATTGTCTCGGCGCTTTTCTTGTGGTCGCCACTGTTGATTCTGGCTTACAGGAGTTACAGTGGGTTGGAATAGTGTGGCGGGTTTGCCATAATATAAGCCACGAGCCGCATATACAATACGCACATGAAACCGAAAACCAGAGGCGTGTGACTTGGGTTCAAACTCAGGACCTTTGACTTGGCAGTCCAACGATCATTCTGCTATAATAAGCACTAATAATTCATTGTCATATTTCATCGAAGGGTGTTTTACACGCCGTCGGTGCTGCGGGTTGTTTGAAAGAGGTACTGCGGCCTCGGCACAAGGGCTAAAAAGGAACATAGGTGGTTTTTAGTCAGTAGAAGTCTGACACTCCCTACCACTCTGCCCAGAGTAGGAGGAGTCATTTGATGATTTCCCACCCGCAAAAAAGGGTGTTTTACACTAATAAAAGTGTGACTGTCAAATTATTTAGTAAATTTAAATAAAATAAGTATACAGGGTGTAAATGAACTCTTCATTCTGTACATCAAACTAAGTACCCCTACGCAAAAGTTTTTGCGGGGAAACGACATTTTTTTTTGGGGTCAAATATTTCATTTTACGGTAAAACTCAATGTAGCACTCCTAAAACATTGTGCTAGTGGATGCTTTAAATAGTAATAGGGTCATGGGGGTAATTTGACTAAAGTTTTGAATTGAAAAACTAGTATTTACAAAAACAGCTGTAAAAAATTTGGAACTTTGACCCCAATATGTCTGTAACGGTTCCCAGGTATGGTCTAGAACAAAAAAATAATCGCAGTGGTGGGAAGAACAAGTGCCTTTCGTTTGCGTTAACTTTTACACCCTCTATAATTGAAAGATAATTCATACGTAATTATGCCAGCTAATCCTTTGATATAATCTTAATCATAACCTATAGTTATGGAATATCAAATATACCAGGTGTATTACTTGGAATATTTGGGTACAAACTAGGATTGAACGAGTAATCCTTTAGATTTTAACCATAGCTCCTAGAATTTGCGATCCAATCTCATGCATCGTATTCCTTAGCTCGTCCATCGTTAAACCTGTCGATGCAATAATGCACATAAGGGAGGATGTAGGGGGAAGCCTACCCCTCCACCCCCCTCCCCCTTTCTTCATCTGACGTCATCTACCTACGTTGCCTGGCAACCGGATAGGATGTCAAAGCCATTCCTTTGACGGTGTACCTCTAAGCTGGAACGATGCATAAAGGGAGATTTTGTAATAAAATAGAAGCTTGGAAAATAATGTGATCACGTTGCGAAACTTGCGAAATCTATCGTTGGCCCTTTATTAAATTGCAAGACAACGTTAACTTTTCTGTGCACTTTGTCCTAGTATATACTTTGTATGTATATGATTATAAATCGTTTTACTTTAGAGTGTTCCAACTTTATTGTAGCTAGTTTATTTATGAGAAAACAGTTGTAAGATGCTAATGCATTAATTAATATGTAGACCTAACTGATTGGCCATACCCAGAAAGCAAAACACTGTGAGAGTGCAAAAGGAATACCGGGAGAGTTGGAAACAGGGCCAGCAGTGGGACAAAATAGGCTAATTTTAAATTATTATGAATGCTCTCTGAAGCTAGAAGCCAAAAAATCAGTCATTTTAAGCAGAGATAAAACCTGATCTCTGAAAATTTAGGCAGAGATATGCCTCAACAACATACCCAAACATACCTTCTCCAATTTTCTCACTAAAGATAACCACTTCTCAAGCATAGACGTAGCAATGCATGTCCATTAATGTCCATACAACATCTACAACAATATTCCATCCCCAAATATAGTCGACATAACCCGTAGATCAAATCCAAGATATTCCCCCTTCAATTCTCTTACACACAAACAAACAAGCAGTAGATATATATATCTCCTGTAGATACATATGTATCGTCCTCCAATTACACAGTTCACTTTGTAACGTCTTGTGAGATCATTACATACCTACGTACGTAGACATATATACACATAGACATCTGATGGTTATGTGTATTGGGTGCCTGAAGGCGTCTTATGCAGTGGATAGGTCTCTTTGTTCGAATCATGATCAGTAATGACCGCCATAACCCCAGAATTAGCAGTATTGTGTATAGAGGTGTTTAGCAATTTAGGTAGTAACTCAAGTATTTTCTTATACTATAATAAAATGGAAGATATAATAAATTTATTCTACTTTTTTTAATATAGTAACCTTTGTGGTAACTATATTTTAGAGCCGTTTGGGGTTGAAACTCTAGGGCCGGGGGGTACGAGTGCTCATATGAAGTCATTCTAATGAAATTTCTAAGCGCTTAGTTGACGCTTCTCGGGACCCAAGGGCTGGCTTTTATCTTGTTCAGAGGCTAAGCGTTGCCATACAACGTGGCAATGCCGCCAGTCTTCTGGGCACATTACCGGCTGACAGCTTTGAGGAGCAGTATTTCGATGCCCTTTTATAGTTTCTTGTTAGTTTATTTTATAGTTTTTAATTAATGTACATAGTTATTTTATCATTTGAATATTAAACTTTCTTCTACAAGTAGTATTACATAACAACACGCCTGTAAATCTCGAGAAGAAACAGGCAGAGACCTAGAGGGTATTAATTTCACCAAAAAATTCTAATACGTCCGTTTGTTAGATTATCGAAAAATATTGAATAAGTACGTGTTTTTTGTTTTATGAAATTAATATAAATTGACAAAAATGAAACGTGTCTAAGATCATGAATGGGGGCTTTTGACGTCACTTTGTTGGTAAAATAGTACTAACCATGTGACGTCACACGACTTGACACGACTTTTCGAAGCACTGTATCGTCTTCATCCTTTGTTTAGGTACGTGAAAAAAGAAAAAATACGTGTCCATTATTTTTTGGAAATCTATCTGACGGACCAATTAGATTTTTTTTTATGAAATACCCTATTCGCCATGTTTAATTAAGTCCCATGTATTAAGGTGTAAGCCTTTTTATTGAATATTGCAAATCCAGATTCCTGTCCGACCCGATAATCAAACTCAGATCCTCATGCTCAGTAGTCACGATTTCGACCACTCGACAAACGAGGCAGTCTACAACGACTATCTAGTAGTCTTTAGTAGGGGTAAAGTCAGCAGCAACAATATGTAAACATGTATGTATGTATGTGTATAGTATTATTATTATTTTTATTTTTTTTGTACTCTACCACAGTACTGTCCTTTTTAACCCAAAGGTTGACTGGTTGAGAATGCCTTGTGGCATTAAGTCCGCCCATGTGCCACTCTTGTACATGAAGTTTAAATAAATAAACACTTAGCAACGTGTAGAAGCAACTAACTGTCGCTTACTGTTTTGATTTCATTTTATGTTACGTAACGAAACTAATATTTTGGAATCCATACTATCATTTATAGGTCATATCTATAAGTTGCCATCGTTATTTCACGAGAAATTCGCGTTTGAAGTTTGCAGAGTGTATACATATTTTTGCTCTTGACTGTACTACTGCAGAACAATTCTCACTATCCTTACTAATATTATAAATAAAAAGTAACTCGGTCTGTCTGTCTATCGCGCTTTCACGCCAAAACTCCTGAACCAATTACATGAAATTTGGTATACAGATAGTCTAGAACATGAGAAAGGACATAGGCTACTTTTTGATGCGAAAAAGAAGTTTTAAGTGGTTGAAAGGGGGGGGATGAAAATATTACTTTTGGTTGCGATAACCGACATCCACGCGGACGAAGTCGCGGACATCAGCTAGTAAGTTTAGATTTAAAACACTTTAACGAATTAGAAACTTTCTAAAGCAATCAAATCCTTTCCATACCAGTAACAGATCAGCTAAGTACTAACACAATATTTTATTGGTCATCCTACTACATGGAAGTGCAAACCCAATCAGATTAAGTGATGAGAGAGAAAAATACAGAGGTGTTTTTTTTTAAATCATTTAAAAAAGAAAAGAAAGATAAGAAGAAAGAAAAGAAAGAAAGAAGAAAGATTAGGAGGGGTGGGGGGGAGTTGGGGGGGTGGGTTAGAATGAAGAAAGATTTTTTCATTATTTATGTTATTACAACAGGAAATCAAAACGTAAAAGTTCAAATGTATTTTTGCATAAATTGGCGACAAGCTGCACTGATTGAGAATAGTTTTAGTTCCTTAGATGATTAGAAAGTGTCTCAAAAATCACTACAAAAGATACAGTCGGTTGTTGGTGTTGTTTTTCCCCTAAGCCCACAAATCAGAATGATAATATGCGAGAAGGAACTTCCAAAATTCTTTCAAAATCACCATATTGGTGAATGATTTTTGAGTATTAATAATACTTTTTAGTTACACTGGTATTAAACGATAACAGTTTATAACTCCATCTCATTTCATTACATAGTCTTAAGAGTCCCCTTACAAAATGCAAGATCGATGCATCTTACCCAGCTCGACTGACCCAGTTACTACACTAGCTTACTTACTATACTTGCCACTCGACTTCCAACCGGTCGTTAATGCTTCTTCTTGTGGAAATCTGATTTAAATTGGAATCGACCAAGATGACGTTCAATAATGTTGACACATTTTCGATTTTGTAGCGAAAATGTTGAATAATTTTCGTATTTTGTATTTTTGCTTTTGGGTTAAGAGCATGAGGGTCTATTATAAAAACAATCTAGTCTTATTGTTTTAATTGGCAACATTACCAATGTTAATCGAAAAAAAAAAGAAAATTTAATATGTTTGATAAAAAAATGTATTATTTTCTATCGGTTTTTTTTGCCTAATTATGCATTTGTCGTTTTATTATAATAATTTCGCGAGCGATGGTCACGTGCCACAATACTTACTTATCATTCATGATGTTATCTTCTAAGCCCATTAAAGAGTCTATCGACATATTTGACACAAATACAGATCGTGTGAACTGTTCATCAATTCAATTTCTTTGAACTGCAATCACTCGGCATTCATAAAGACTCTCTTAACTGTACTCTTTAGAAACGACAATGAACCGGGGTGATAACTTCCGGATAGATCCCGGAAGTATTGCAAACGGCTACTGTCTTGTTTTAAATAGATACAACTCGTTATATTGTCTTTGTCCGAGACATTCTTAACTTTGACTACGAGAGTTTAAGGTGCGTTTATTGATTTGAATCTGAAGAGTTCAAACAGCAACATATCAAAATATGCATAATTATCCAGTATAACCTGACCTTGCTTTGTATGAGTTGCATTTGTATGTTTGTATTATTTGTATAAGAGATCAGCTTAATTTGGTTTCGCTTAATTGTACTGTACTGTAGTTTTACTCGGTTTTAAGTTCCAGGTTTCCTCCATACAGGGTGTTTCATTTACACGAAGCCGTCAACCAATCATTCTGTATATCAAACTAAGTAAGCTTCAATATCTCCGTAACTAAAAAGATTCCTAGTTATGGTCCAAAACAAATACCTTTCGGCGTCGTTAAGGGTATTTTTTTTTTCAACTTTTATATTCTACTCTTAAATATATACTATTAATGTTAGTATCTACAGGGGCGTGCGCCCTATATAGGCTCTTAGGCTTAGCCTACCTTACCAACTGAGCATTTCTTATAACTAATTAACGATGCAATAAAATAACACTATGAACAAATTAAACATAAAAAAAGTTCAAACTCCTGTTAAAATACTTATAGCAATTTTTCGCGTCCCACTAAAACTCATTGATTAGTACTACGATTAGTACGAATCTTATAGACAAACATTCGACTTGTCTAAAACCCATTCATAATTGTATGCACACAGCGTCACATCGGTGCGTATGGCCGTGTCTATGAACCGCACACATACATAGATTTTCGCAATTTTAACGCAGCAGCTCCTGCGACTGTAGCTGAGTGGGCTGTGATTGGCTGCAACAACACAACCAATCTATAACCCGCGAAGTTCAAAACTTGCATTTTTTTGCAATTTGTAGGCCAGTGCTAGGTTGTATGTTGAATAAAATATGCCTACATACGTCTTAAAACCGGGAATCATATTTTAATGAACATACAACTTAGCACTGGCCTGTAAATTGCAAAAACGTAAGGAAATTTTAATTTCGCGCTTCGCGAACTTCGGGCTTCCGTGCATAGAGCGCAGCACCTGTTTAGTTCGATGTTCGCAATGTTGTCAACTTGTCACCTCATTCATTGGATTTCGTATAATCCTGCAAAAAATGTTGACCGCTGTTGTGAACAAACTCGATATGAAAATGATGCAATTTTATTTGCTAGTATTTTTCTATCGACAATAATAACCTAGAAATTTATTACTATTTTTTATGTAAGAGGAAGACATTACTGTTTCATTGTAATGACAAGCAATATATAGCGCGATTTTGTTTTGAAACCGAAAACGTACAGTTTACATTAAACAGTAGTGTAAATATTAATTTTGTTGTGTATTACTTGTTTATTCACGTAACAAATAACAATGGTATTTACTTGTGAAGTTTGTGCTGATAATGTGTGTTTATTACATGTTAAAGGTAATAAGTGTTCTCAATTATCGGTCAGTGGGTCGTCTTAGGGGCGGATCGTATAATGATAAGATTCAAGTTGTATCTAAAGGTAGACATGTACCCGAATCACGAAAATTTATCCAAAATCTTGCAAGTTACGTGTTCTGTAACTATTACCCACTCACTTGGATGAGATATTTGAGGTGGCCGAATCTTTCTTCTGTTTGCATCGTCATTAGGAAATCGTGAGTTAAACCTTGAATAATGTGGTGATTTTTTAAATTGTATTTAAAAGTTTTGTTTTTACAGGCTTACTTTTTTTTTTTTTTTGCTGTCATTTATTCGTAGCCTACCCATCGTGCGGGACCACTGCACGCCACTGAGTATCTATACATAGATCTGCAATATAGTAATATATATTAAATCCAAATATCTTTACCAACGATTCAGCATTATAACAACACGGAAATCAATATCCAATTAGACCTAATAAACAATAATTGCAAAGGAAAATCGAGTGGCCAGCATTAAAAATTTTGTTGCATAATAAAATGGCTGCCCACGGGTACCACATGTACAGTCAGCTCCAAAAGTAGCTTAACATTTCGGAATTTTAATTATGTTATACTACGTAACGTATGTGTACTTCAGCTATTATTTTTAAAGTTTCAGAAGATCATCCTTTGAAATACTTCCTGCTCTTCAATAACTTGTTAGTAATCGAACAGAATGTGAGTGTGGTGCCAACACAGAATATGGCACACCTCCTCTCGTGCCCGTCGTGCACAACTAACTGCACGCTCAAAGACTTGTATGAAGCAAATGATAGAGTCGTCCAGGTTGCCACATACTGGTCGGACAGAATTCACTCAAAAAGAAGAAGAAGAACGAGTAATATCTAATTATCTATCAAGTTTTTAATAAAAAAAAGAATGCTTTGAAGCTTTTAGTAGTGTTCATCCACTTTTGTTGCTGCCTGTACACCACGTGAACCTACAAACTACAACGCAATGGCTTTAATAATGAACTTAATTACGGATAATTGAACCAGACTTTAATTATAAAAACGTCGGACCAACGTAGTTCTGCGAGTTTATTCCAATATTTCCAATATGTACTCGAAAGCCTTCAGGGAAAATGAATTTTAAAAAATAACCTGATATTACCTGCGTCCCGTAAATTGAAAGGTTTTAATGAACAAAGCATGTTGCTGCCATCGACAGTTTTTGGCGAATGATTACGCTTCCCGCTGACCTCGTTTAAACAAAATATTGGAAAATCAGTAGCAGGCTTAAGCTGGGTTTTGTGTTACAAATGGAAAATGAAATATGTTTTAATTATGTACTCGGCAACCGCCACGCCCCGCGACTACGTGTGTACAGTTTTCCATTACCAGGGATTTAAAAGAGTACCTAAGTTACTACTTAATGCTCATTTATTTTTGTTAATGTGTTTTTTTATATATACAGAGTGTAAATTAACCCATCACACATACGTCAACCAAGCATTCTGTACATCAAACCAAGTATCCCACCGCGAACATTTTTGCTAGGAAATGACTTTTTTTGGGGTAAAAAATCTCATTTTACCGTAAAACTCAATGTAGCACTCATAAAACATTGTGCTTGTGGATGCTTTGAATAGTAAACGGGTCATGGAGGTTATTTAAGTAAAGTTATAACCTGAAAAACTAGTATTTACAAAACAGCTGTGCATAATTTGGAATTTTGACCCCCAATATCTCCGTAACTAGGGGGTTCCCAGGTATGGTCTAGAACCAAAAAATGATCGCAGTGGTGAGGAGAACAAGTGCCTTTCGTTTGCGTTAAGGGTACTTTTACACCCTTTATACTTAATTCTTGCTCTAACAGTGCGGCAGTTGAAAAGATATATTGAAGTTCATTTAGTAAAGAAATTACTAAGTCAAATATTTTTAATAAGGTGTAGAGCTAGTGAAGTTACAGCTTACAGTTAGGGCGTGTAGAGTTAAAAGCTTGGTTCTACGTGAGATCTGATAACTTTTTGACTGTAGAAGCCGCATGATCTCGTCTTGGCAACATTTTACGTGAAAATGTTTTTGGTGGGATACGGTTTTCCACCAGGTATTCAAAATAACGCCTACCTACTTACCTACTACTTACTGTTAATGAACTTTCTTTCTTTTACATTAAGGAAAATGCATCAGAAAAAAATACTAAAAGTTTGGAATAGAAAAATGCAAAATAGGAACCATTATTGAATAGGGTATTTCACCATAAAAACCTAATTAGTCCGTCTGTTAGATTATCGAAAAATATTGGATACGTGTTTTTTGTTTTATCAAATTAACAAATATTTACGAAAATAAAACGTGTCAAAGATCATGATTGGGGGTTTTTGACGTCACTTTGTGGGTAAAAACGTACTAACCTTGTGACGTCACACGACTTTTCGAAGCACTGTATCGTCTTCATCTTTAATTTACGTGAAAAAAGAAAAAAATATGTGTCCATTATTTTTTGAAAATCTATCTGAAGGACTAATTAATTTTTTTTGTTTTTTTTTTCAGTCGAGATATATTTGTTGAAGAGGAGCTTGTGTCAAAATAATTACAGTCGGTTCTCTCATCTCATCTTCAAGTTAAACCTAGGTTGGTCTGTGGACGGGTGACCACCCGTTACATACAAAGTTTCCTCCGTCCGGCTGTAGCCCGAAAGTCTGCCCACTAGTGTTACCAATTGGAGTTCAGACAGGCAGTCGTTATGTGTAAAATACTGGTATCCGGCTGCTGCTAGACTGAAAATCAACCTCAACATAGTTGGTACCCGTAATAGTCTTGACAGATGATAAAAGAGATATTTGTTAAACAATTTGTCCAGTTGTATACGTCCCTGTGTGCCTAAAAGCCTTGTTCTGTTCTGTCTCCTGCTTATAAAGGGTGTAAAAGTACCCTTAACGCAAACGAAGGGCACTTGTTGTCCCCACCACTGCGATCATTTTTTGGTTCTAGACCATACCTGGGAACCCCCTAGTTACGGAGATATTGGTGGTCAAAGTTCCAAATTTTGCTCAGCTGTTTTTGTAAATACTAGTTTTTCAGGTTATAACTTAACTTAAATTACCTTCATGGCCCGTTTACTATTCAAAGCATCCACTAGCACAATGTTTTAATAGTGCTACATTGAGTTTTATCGTAAAATGTGATTTTTGACCCCAAAAAGAAAAGTCGTTGACCAGCAAAAATTTTTGCGTAGGGTTCCTTAGTTTGATGTACAGAATGCTTGGTTGACATATGTGAGAAGGGTTAATTTACACCCTGTATGGAGGGAAGTGGAAATTATGTTTTTCCTACTCCTCCGCTATTCTTTTTTGATTAATTTCGTTGCGGAATCCAAGACAGTTAAATCGTATCTCTGGAACTTCGTCGAGCATCATTGTCTCGGCGCTTTGCTTGTGGTCGCCACTGTTGATTCTGGCTTACAGGAGTTACATAGGTTTGGGAATAGTGTGGCGGGCTTGTCCCAATTAAAAAAACAATTTATTCAATACTTGGCGTGATTTTGATACTATTGTGGCTCTAGTTCAGTGGAGCGTATGCCTTTTGTTTCAGGTTCGATAGGGCACAGTGATGACTAATGTTTGATTATTGTTATGGACGAGTACAAAATATGTCTATAAAATTGCGTGTATAATAGGTAAATATAAACTCAATTACGTTACATTTCTTTTGTTAAAACTACTTGTTTCATAATGCGGTACTAACGATTGATTAATGTTTAAATTATTAATTAGTATAAAAATAAATCCATCCATTCGGTTTTAATCGGAAAATGCACTTTCGTACATTATTTGTTTTGTCGTTTACAGCAGAAATATGCGCTAGACTCGAGAGACGGTAATAACTTGCGTCATTTAAAATTCTTACTTACCTATAAGCCGTAAAACGTAATGCAAACGAAACTAATATTGGCATAAGTAAGACAAAGTCACTTGGCTTGGATGGTCAGAAGGTTAATCAGGATTTGATTATTGATTTCTTTATTATAGGTGACAACGAACAAATTTTATATTTGTTTAAAAAAATGTTTAGTCAGATGGTAGACCAAGATGGTCACAGAGTCTGGGTTTGGGCCTGGTTGATAGCAATAGGGTCGCCCCTATTACATGGGACATAGCCGGCGAAATGTGGGAGAACTATTAGATACACCCCTTTTTTTTTGGCGGATGGAAAATCATCAAATAACTCCTCCCGCTCTTGGGCAGAGCGAAAGGGAGTGTCAGACTTCTATTGACTAAAAACCACCCTGTTCCTTCTTAGCCCTGTATGTCAAGGCCGCGGTATCTCTTACAACATCCCGCAGCCATTAGGTACACCCCTGCCCGAAACTTCGAGGATTACAGGCGATGTTATATTAGGTTAAAGACGTGGAATATTAAAAAAATACAATATTTTCCAAAGAACAGTTTAAGTTTATTGTCAAAGTTGTCTTTGACTCTATAAATAAATAAATTTGTTTTCTTTCTTTCTTTCTTTCTATAAAAACAGCATGCAATTTATTTTTCAATAATCTTATGCGAGTATGTAACGTCTTTAAATTTGTTGATATTTTTTATAAATATAATATACTAGCGGACGTCACGCGGTTTCACCCTCGTTGTTCCCGTTCCCGTGGGAATACAGGGATAAAGAGAAGCTTATGTCACCCGGGGATAGTATAGCTTCCCAACGGTGAAAGAATTTTTTGAATCGGTCCAGTAGTTTCGGAGCCTATTCGTTACAAACATAACAAATAAACAAATGTTTCCACTTTATAATATTGGTTATATGTGTAATATTCGTAGATACGAGCACACTTATAGATATAACACTTCTCCGTCCAGTAAAAACCTGGAGGGTTCTCATCAGTTTCTAGGATATAACTCATCTGCATTACTAACTACGATATTAAAAAGAAATTGCCGTAAAATCTTATTAACTCTGTTATCTTAACCTCTAATGCTCGTATTATTATGTACTTAATTTATAATTTTACCGCTCATTACATTATACTACTTATTACAGAACCTACCGCGACCGCGACATAACTTCGTAGAGATAAGATTACTTTTTACCCGACTACGGCGAAGCCAAAAGGAAAGATTTTGGCAGTCTATGTATGTATTTGTTTAAGTTTTCATAATATGCAACTGTTTGCTGTCCCTTTGATAGAATCGATAGCAAGCTGTTGGTCCCGGCTGTCAAGAGTAAGGAAGGTATTAAAATTATTGTGTTGGCTAAATATTTTCGAAGTAACGTTACATAGAATAAACAAACGTTAATGAAACAAAAGTCGGTGTAAGGTTTTCGATGTAAACAAACATCGTACAAAAAAGGCGTAGACCAAACATAACGTCGCAGTATAAAAGCTTCGAAGTATAGTTTTCGGTGAAACAATTTTCGCAGAATAGTGTTTCGGGGACCCATAAAATTCTAGTAATCAGCTGCATCCGGTTAGACTGAGAGTTGTCCCAACTTAGTTGGGATAAAGCTAGGCAGATGATGTCGCCACGTATACGAGTATTAGGTATCTATGCTTTTATCACACTAATATTATAAAGGCGAAATTTTGTGAGTGTATATGTTTGTTACTTCTTCACGTCTAAACGGCTGGAGCGATTTCAATAAAATTTGGTATGGAGTTAGATGACAACCTGCATTAACACATAGGATAGTTTTTTTCCGGTTTTATCTTCCCGTGGGATAATCTTCGTGTTGTAGCGGGTGAAACCGCTGGCAACAGCTTGTAATATTATGAAAAGAAAAGATGTGTATTTTTTTATGTAGCGAACAAACTTAAAAACTACAGGACCGATTTGAAAAATTCTTTCACCGTTGGGAAGCTACACTATCCCCGGGTAACATAGGAAGTACTTACTATTTTTTATCCGACGACGCGGATGAAACCGCTTGACGTCCGCTAGTTCTGAATGATAGTCCTCCTGACCGTTTTTCGGTCACGGCGCGGCGGCCAATCTTAGTGGATTAGCCATCGGCGCGGGAGATATTATAGTGCACAAGTGTGTGCGCAGGCACAAGTGCACTCTCTGTTCCTTTTTCTCTCATATTTCGATGGGACGGCAATCCGACACGACCGGAGAGAAATCAGGCGCAGGACCAACGGCTTAACGTGCTTTCCGAGGCACGGGGGTATAATACCGCCAACTTCCAAACTCCGGGCTACTACTGGGAAATTTCTAATGAAAATCCCAATAGCACTTTTTTTCCGACCTGGGAATCGAACCCAGGACCTCATGCACAGCAGTCGCGCTTGCGACCACTAGACCAACGAGGCAGTTCTGAATAACGACGTAGTGCGAATTCTGCCCTTACCTCCGTAGTGCAATATTGCAGTGTCTTTGACTTGTATCAGGTAGATATATAGCTACGTGTACTTACTGCCTAGACGACTGAACTACCCAGTACCGGGTGTCGCAGATGAAATTACGCTCAATCGATTTTCTGTGCTTTTGGTTGCTGCTGCTCCCGTAGGAAAAAAGAGCACATTGCTGTCGGTGCTTGTTAAAGCTGGACCCGAAGTTTATTATAAGTATTTTATCTTGTTTTAAATGTGACATTATGGTCGTTTTTCTGAATGGGGTTAACAAAGAATAATCCAGCCTGCAGTACCTATACTTCTTATGAAAGCTACGTATTTTTTCTATGGTTCAACAAATTCCGTATTTTATTTTATTTTTAATGTATGATAGGTTTTACTAGGTAACATTCTGATTTGCCTAATGTACTTAAATGGATTAAAACATAGAAATAAGGGAACAGTCGTTTTAACAAATAAAAAAAAACAAATATCGTATATTAAATCATCATTTGTCAAGTTTTGATCCAGCAAAGTTTAGGTTATCTTCAAGTCTAACCAGATGCGGCTTATTACTGGTATTACAATAAATCATAACTTCCATTCATAGATACCCTAAACGTACTAATCTAATCATTTCAAATACATATCAATAATGAGGTTCTGCATTAATATCGATAATATTTCTCAAGACGGGCACACCCCTAGCCGAAAGCTCCGAAGCATCGTAACAACGACATGGCTGTATCGATTACTCACACAACTGAGTACATACATAAGGAAGCTCATATGTCATCGAAATTGTATTGGAACTGTTCTTAATGGCCTGTGATATGTATTTGTGTACACAATAGTTTAACACCCGATATAGCAACCACTTATCCTATAGCTGTCCACGAATGGACCATGGTTTCGACAAAGCTGCGCTGCAACGCCCTGCCTAACTATAGCTGGGTCAGTTTCCAGCCTCGGACTGCTTTTTATTAACATCGCCGTCGTTGATCCATATACACGGGGGGTCATAAGTTTTTTTAAAGTAATTCGTACTTAATGACAATTAAGTAAGTTTTACTGTCACAGACATTATAATTTTTCTACTAACTTGGTCACCAATGTCCTTTTCTCATTCAGAGATAGTTTCTACAACTCTCAGTCATACCTAAACATATCAAGAAACAGTTTGAAAATTACGGCACGATATACTTTCATAGATACGTATTTTCAATCTAAGATAATAATATAATATTATAAAATGATAGAAAAGACCCCCCCCCCCTTCCCCCCCCCTTTTTAACTCTCATAGTAATAACACACAATGGTTTCATTACCATATATAATTATGTTTTCATGCTATGATAACTAGAGTACCAATGATTTAAATCATTAGACAAGTCCTCATTGCACTAGAGCCTCGTAAAAAGGGTTCACACTGAGAATAGTCACCCTACAAAGGGTGTAAAAGTAACCCCCTAGTTACGGAGATATTGGGGTTTAAAGTTCCAAAATTAACACAGCTGTTTTTTTTAATACTAGTTCTTCAGGTGAAAACGCTACTTAAATTACCTCCATGACCCGTTTACTATTCAAAGCATTCACTAGCACAATATGTTTAGAGTGCATTGAGTTTTAACGTAAAATGTGATTTTTCATCCCAAAAAAAAAAACTCGTTTCCCAGCAATAATTTTTGCGCCAATCTTGCATTCTGTACATCAAACGGCGGTTGACGGCTTCGTAAAGGGTCCGTTTACACCCTGTATGTTATAATCAATTTGAATGTACTTATACCACATGAAACGATAAATGCGATTTACAGCATAATAAGTGACACAATACTTTGGTGTTCAAATGTAATTACCTACCAAGCAGAAACGCAATCTTTTTGTCGTGGAAGAGTGAATCTAACGACCTAATTCGGTGTGAAATAGTAACACATTTAAATAACAATGAAGTCAATGTCACTTTGCCGATGAATGATTTTGACGTCACAGCACGACCATTGTCGGGTAAAGACCGTGAAATTGCACCTGCACTTATTTGTGTGCTATTATTTGGGGTCCTAATTATGAATATTATAAATGCGAAACAAAATTTGTTTGTCACCATTTCACGCCTAAACCACTGAACCGATAATTCTGAAATTTTGAAGTATATTGTTAGGTGTACACAGACGGATATAGGATAACTTTCATCCCAAAAAACTAGTGTTCCGCGGGAAACAGCACTAACGATTTTATCAAAATTAATGGCGCCACGTATGTTTCAAGTTTTGCTTGAATCGTATTACTTATTATATAAACTTTAGTAGTATTTACACAATAATTTAACGTGGATAAAGGTCACAAACGATGAATTTAGTACATTTTATGGTATTATGTTATTTGTGTACCTATGTGAGTTTAAATGTTTGTGAACGTACCCACGTTACAGGAGAAATTCCTAGTGTGGGGCAACGTTTTTTAAAAATATAATAAATAAATAGTATGATAAGTAGGCGAACCGATACATGACGAATAATACGAGTACTTATAACTAGATAGAAGATAAGTATTCGGATACAGATCTACGAGTATTTTTGACGCAAAATAGTGATTGGCTCTGAATGCGCTAATCCTAAACTAAAATTATAACACGTAACATAACTGGGGACCTTTTATTTACGGAGATATTGGAGGGCTAAGTACCTATTCAGGGTGTAAACAAAGGCCCATTTACACCCTGAATAGTTACTTAGTTAACTGACTCGCCAGATTGCGAAACCCAATTTCGCAGTTGCTATGTAAGTACCTACTTCGGAAAATGATTTAAATTGGACTATTACACGCTGTGCCTAATTGGACAATCAGAGGGGGATACGTCATTGCTAATTTGTACATCGCAACATGTAGCAAATCGTGTTAAGTTTATAGGTGAATTCAGAAGGAAGGACAAAGTTTCACTGTTATGATTTTGATGGAGGTTTTTTTCAAGTAATATGTCTGAAAACGAGTTGGTTTGCATTTGGTTAGCTGTATTTGCAATTATGCGATTCAAAATTTAAATGTAATGTTTCTGTTGTTGTATGAACATTTTATTTTTTGACATTAGTAGTTGAATAGTTAATTAGTTAGTGTGTATGTAGGTGGCCTCCGATATTTTTTTTTTTTTTTTACTAACTTTATTTTTTTAATGTGTGCCTACTAACAAAATTAATTATGTATCTGTTATCTGAAAAAAATAAATTATTATTATTTGTTGGTACACTAGCTGTTACCTGTTACAAAAAGAAACTCATTGAATCGGGTTTTGTTGCCGATTTCATTTCTTTTAATTTCTTCACACGAAACCCTAATCAAATCTCAGCTACATTCCAGTAAAAGTCCCAGAACATGGTCAGAGGGGTTTGGAAGACGAACGAACGAACCTTTCGTGGGACCAGATGTAGAATAGCAAAATAAAGAAACCATACCCAAAAACCAAAAACTTTCCTCAGCCATACATCGGTTAGTTTTCTGCAGACTACAACATTTTTCAAACATTTTTCTAACCATCTGAGCCTAGTGCAGTCTCCATCACAGCTGTCAAGCTGTCTTCCCTATCACTAAGTCCTATACTGTCGGATATAGGGATCTACCGCTACCTAGAAAGGGTATCGGAATGTCTGTATCATTGCACAGCCGTCGGAAAGGATCGGGTTTGCGTATTTGGTCCTGTGCTACGAGATTAGTATTGATGTCACGTATTCTATAGATACCTTTTGTAGGCTGGGGTTGTATGATATACTAGTATAAAGTTTTGTTAATTTGTGTTTAGTATTTCTTTACTCATGAGGTATTTATCAGTTGCAATCATCCGATTGAAGGAAAACATCGTGAGGGAATGTCTAATGCGGCCGCCACACTATGTTCCTCGCGCTGCTTGTCGTTATGCTCCTCGTGCTACCGCTATTTGCCGCGATGTTGCCCGCTCTGCCCACACTGATCTACTCGCGCAATTAATCGCGACGCTCCTACAAAAACAAAAACCGACAACATAGGGAGCGATGGGCAGGACGAGGAGCATGACGTGCGCCTTGACGAGCAAAGTGGTCACACTATGTCTCTGCCTCCTTTTCTCGCTACTTCCCATGCCACTCGTCGAGTGTGTGGCGGCCGCATTAGAACCAAAAAAATCGAAGACATGGGACATCTACCAACCCGCACTGAGCCCTCGTGGTCAATTATAGCCCAGCCTTCTCCTAGAGAGGCCTGAGTCCCTGCAGTGGGAACATTATAGGCTGATGATGAAAGGCAATCGACTCGCCCCCTGTTACATAAAACTTAAGCATACCTGGCACTATGTGGATCTACTAATTGGTAACCTCTACGTAACTCATCAAGAATTACAGGCATATTGTTATGATATACAAAAAAAATAATACAAAATCACACAAATATATTACTTAGCTGCGTATAACATTGTTATAATAACGAGATTAGGGCCTATAATGGCCACATGACGATTAAGTTGCGGTTAACTCAAGTAGCAGATAATTTCATGCAATTTCGGATCCTTTTTTTGTTTGTCTGCAACTTTGAAAAAGTATTCATATGGCGTAAGGTTGTGACTACTAATCTAATTATTTCCCTACCAACTATTAGTCTAATCAAATTAGACCAAGAAATATGAGTGAGGATACATTAATTCCCACCCACCTGAAAATTGCTAGAATTGTTTAAAACACCATTATAAATGAAATGTGATAAGTCCTCATCGATTCGACACCTGGAAATAAAATATTCGGGGTCAAGGGTCACAAAAATCGTTTTTATTTTCTCGCTATTTGTTTGTATTATCAATATTGTAGAGAAAAAAATCCCTACAACTTTTGTTTAACCGTATAATTTCATTTAAAATGGTGTTATGAACAATACTTCCAATTTTCAGCTAGGTGGAATTTAATGTAACCTCAGATGTCTAAATTGACCGGAATATATACTTTATGGTACGCAAAAAAGAGAATTAAGAATTGAACAGAAAAAAACACACTGAAATGAAAAGGAACACGACTAAACCTGCTTATCTTGCAGCGCGGCAGACGAAGGAAATGACATCCACCAGTGTTCGTAAATAGGAAATGGGCTGCAGACACAGTTTCACAAATTGCATGTTGTTTGTATCACGTGGTTTAAAGTGAAAGAAAGGATATGTAGTCAGAATGGTACAGGAAATCAAAAACTGTGTCAGTGGACTACAATTTTGTTAGTCAAAGTTGTTAATTCATTCTTTCATTTAACCAATGTGAGTAACCAAAGAATCAAAGCTGGACATGCTATTATTAAATATCAATTATACGTAAATTAAATTTAATTAAAGTAGAAGTAGGTATTGAGGGCAGTAGTGGAGTCGTGGGTTCGAACCCAGGCAGGCGTTTACTTTGTGTAATTTATTTCATCACCACTGCTCTTAAAACGGTAAAGGAAAACATAGTCAGGAACCCGAAGGTACCAAAAAAATCGAAGACATGGGACATCTGCCAACCCGCACTGGGCACGCGTGGTGGATTATAGTCCATCCCTCTCCTAGAGAGGAGGCCTGAGCCCCTGCAGTGGGAACATTATAGGCTGATGATGATGGTCTATTGGTTGCAAGCGCAACTGCTGCAGAAATTTCTTAATAAAAGCCTTTGCTTTATTTGTATATGTGAGTTTAAATGTTTGTGAACGCACCCACGATACAGGAGAAATTCCTAGTGTGGAGCAAAGTTTCAAAAAACAAAATAAAAAGATTTTTTTTGGGCTCGGTCCCTATAACATGGGATTAACATTACTGGCGAAATGTTTGTGTAGTATTAAGTATACCCCTGCTTAACCTTTCGGGGATACAGACGTGATTTTATGTAGGTTAAAGAAAATACGAATACAATTACTTACTATTTAAATGTTGGTTAGTCAACCTATCCCACAGCTGCGCCAAGTTTACCCCCATTCTGGCCCATAAAGTAAGATAGCTAAGACATGATAAAACAAAAACATATTTGAACAGACCGGAAATATCTGAAAACGTAAAAAATACTTGCTGTTGCTAACTTGTGTACAATTGGCAACAAAAATCGTTTAGCTCGTCCGTTACATGTTTCTGATGAACAAACTTTTCGATCAAATATCGATCTAGCGCAATTTTTTAGGAAGTTAGAAAAATAAAGCTTTTTTGAAAAGTTATTCACAAACATCTGTTTAGCCTTGACTTTTGTATAAGGAGTTCCTGTATCATAATTTTTAGCGCGAGTACCAGTAGCAGTTTAATTGTAAAATGAGTTAGCCATTTTGTATATATTTCTGTGTACAACACTTGTGTGGTCGACTACACATTCTCTCATTGAAATAATTTAGTAAATATACAAATTACGTAATCTGTTATCTGCTGATAACATCGCTCTTATCATCGCAAAAGCAAAGTGACAAGTGTCTTAATTATGAAATTATCATACCGACGCATTTAACTGTCGGAAACATGCGATTTACAGAACAAACAACAATTAAGTACATAGTATTTACACACAACTAATTAACACAGTTCTTACGCAGAAAACTCAATGCTAAACTGTTCTAACTTCCACCAATAACTAAGATAAAGATTTTCAAGAAATGTATAGAGTGTCTGTTTCAACCTCCAAACGTAATTTAAGAACTCTGATAAGGTTTCATAAGACATCCGTATTCGGTACCTTCTTATCCCTAATTATCTTGTATTTATTCTCCGTTCCTATTTTCACATGCGTTTTTAAAATGATTATACAAAAACTTTTAAAAGCAAAAAACCCAAAACTCATACGAATACTAAAAGAATTTTGAAAATTGGTTCATTAATAACGGAGATCTCCGATAACAAACATACAAAAAAAAAAGAAGAACCAAACTAACGAGTTGAGAACCTCCTCCTTTTTTAAAGTCGGTTGATAAATAGCGTTCAATCTTTTTTTAATGCAAGATTACGTGCGCTCTACTACCTTATTCGCATAAAAAAATAACACACACGTATTTTTGTCTTGATTTTCTAGTCTGTGTCTAGTTCCTGTGGGTTTTTTACTATTTGTATTTATGATCAAAATTGTAGAGAATTGAATTGCCTACCAAGTTTTGTTTCAAAAATGTTTTTAACGTCTAAAAAGAAAAAGGACAATAATTTAAAAGTAATAAATATTAGGAACGAGCCTATTATCCATCGATTCATGTTTAATTGGTTTATTAGTAGAAGTCATATATATGATTCATAAGAAAGATGACAAAAATGTTGCCATTGAAGTTTGATTGGATAGGCCTTTTGTGTGAGATGCAACTTGCTTCGACACCCTTGTGCCATCCTATCTTCCTACAGGTTGACCTTAAATGATGCTCTACACACGACCAACGGCTTAACGTGGTTTCTGAGACACAGAGGAAATGGATGTAATGGGTGTTCACCCATCCACAGACTAACTTAGACAAGCGCAGCTTAAGCTAGAGTAAGAAAAAAATAGAGACTGTAATTAGTTACCCACGAGCTCTTCTCTAAACAAACGGCCCAAGCCACATTTATTGGTTGAACTATTTAGTCTACGAACCAACCATAGCTCACATTTCTCAAGTAGGGAAAGAATTTAATTAATAGACAACCACTAGAGCATAGAGCTTACATAGACAAACTAGACGCGAGACCACGACCACAGAGTCTCGCAAACACTCCTCTTACTATAACACTTAAAAAGATTATGAACTCTCTCTTAATAGGACTAAAGTATAAATTACAAGGAGTGTGGATAAATCAGTGCATTTAATATGTACGGAAGAACATTCCGCATTTTCACAGAGAAAACAATTTTTCAGCTTTGAAGCGGTAACTCGCGATACCCAAGAGATTCTTCCAGCTTGATTGCACTTAGTATACATTGCTTCGGTTTATTGCGACTGTAATGGAATGCTTATGTAGACCCAGCGAGAGCTATTTTAGAAATGTCCAGTTTCTGCAAAAAGTAAACACACTAATAGAAATTGTAAAAACTGTATCTATTCAGTGCATTTGATTCATGTTTATAGAAGATAACATTGGGTTGTGAAGGTCAGATAGGCAGTGGCTCCATCTAAAATACTGGTATTTACCTGCATCTGGTTGGACCGGGAGCCGACCCCAACTATGTAGTTGAGAATAGGATGATGGTAGAAGACAGGTAAGACCGTCTGTTTATGCATAACTTTCTATGCACAATGGTTCTATGTAAAAATAAAGGCATGGCTAATCCATTGCCATTATTATTTAATGGACTACAATATAAATATTTTTTGTATGTTGGGCAAACTCTTTTTTTAATCAAGTTAATAGTTCTGGGTTGTCAATTCTACAAACGACCACAAGTAACAATAGATGAGAGTCGTTGATTTTATTTATCAGCATGATAAATAATCGATACCAACTGTTACGCAATAATTATACTACCCACATAGCGTTGCCTCCTTAGTAAAATACGTTTACTGTTTGTTAATTACAAGGAAAATCCAGTACTACCAAATACAGTAAAGTTCTGTACCTATTTTAAACGTATACAAGCTGTCGTTCAGTAAGTCGTTTTGCATCATCGTCAAATTCAAGAAGGTAAACTTTGCTAATGATTCCATTGAATGATCGATTGAAGACGTTGCGTTGGAAGGCCTCCCACTAGGTAGACCGATGACCTGGTGAAGGTTGCGGGGACCCGCTGGATGCGAGACGCACGGGACCGGTCAATGTGGCGACACTTAGGGGAGGCCTATGTCCAGCAGTGGACGTCTTTCGGCTGAAATGATGATGATGATGATGAAGGCTCGCTTTATAATAACACCTGTACGGGCAGATCTTTAAAGTAAAGCAACGCTTACCGAAACTGTCCATATACGAGTAACTGAAATGGCTCTCTGAAAACATAATTTTCTAGCCATTTTCCCGAACATGTTGGGATCGGCAACTGAACTGAATAATATTTTCGAGATGACCAAACTACAAAATGTAACAACTACATCAAAATTCGGGACGCGCCCAAGTGGCTACTACTGGCACTTCGCCAGATCATTAGCGACATATTTACAAATATTATGGAGTAGTAATTACCCTGTGCTAATATTATGTGTTACAGTGTGTTTGTTTGTGGGAGGTAAACTCTAAAACTACTGAACCGAATTTAGAATTTAATTAATTCTACAATAACAGCCGCACGAAGTCTTTCGCACACGATTTTTTATGGCTATATTGTGGTGCGTTTCGTTAATGCAAGGCAGCTGTTTATGTATTTATTGCGAAATGAGAGTGCTCTTGACCTCGATCACGCCTGACGGAAAGCGATGTAAGAGGTCCATGATAGGGCACGCCACGATAGTGGCGGTAAGTCCCCTCTGAGGAGTGGCTTGAGAGGCGCCACGGCGCCCTCACCTTCCGTCTGACGCAGGTCCTCACCGGACACGGTTGTTTCGGGAGGTACCTGCACCGAATCAGGCGGGAGGAAACGCCCGGATGCCACCATTGTGAGGATCGGCCGGAGGACACGGTGGAGCACACAGTGGAGGTGTGCCCCGCTTGGGCGGAGCCCCGCCGTGTTCTCCTAGCGGCGATCGGCGGCGGCGACCTCTCGCACCCGGCCCTGGTGCAAGCCATGGTCCGGGGCGAGGAGGAATGGGACGCCGTCGCCTCCTTCTGCGAAGCAGTGATGCTGGCGAAGGAGGTGGAGAGGGAGAGAACCTCTCGTCCCAGCCGCCGCGGGAGGCGCTCCGTGCGTCGAGGGTCTCGCGATGACCTCCGGCCACCGTAGACGCGGGCCTGTGGACGGTGAGTAATGGGCTAACTCGCCGTCCGTCCGTCTCACGACGAAAACAGGCCGTGTCGACGGCGCGTTCGTGTTCCGCGCGCGCCTCAATGAGATGTCAGCAACATGGGAGGGGCTCGAAAGGGCCGACGCCTGTCGGGGCCGCGGGTAGTCCACCGGTTATCGCGGCCTCGACATAGAGGGCGAAGAAGGAACATGGGTGGTTTTTAGTCAGTAGAAGTCTGACACTCCCTTTCGCTCTGCCCAAGAGCGGGAGGGGTTATTCGATGATATTACACCCACCAAAAAAAAAAAAAGAGGTCTATGATGGAACGCGCGTGCCCAGAAAATGCTTGTTTACTCTTGGTATCACAAGTTTGTCGCATTTGCAACAAGTCTCAGTCAAGGGATACAAACAAGACAAATAGAAAATAAACTAGCCAATTCGAAAATTATCCCTCGGTAAGATAAACTCGGGCTAAAAACTATCCGTGTACCAAATTTTATCCAAATCCATTCAGTAGTGTTGGCATGAAAGAGAAACAAACATCCATTCATTCAAACATACTTACTCGCGTTTACAATATTAGTAGGATATATATTTAATTGAATAAATTTGATTTAATTTATCAGCCAATGTCTGAAATTTTTAGCTAACAACGTTCTATTATACAAATGTTTTTTATTATTTCAAACGATATCTTTCAATGCGACAATATGTTTTAGTAAATATTTTCACAACAAAACAACACAATCGACAATACTTTTATCTTCCGAAATCACAGCCGGTTAATTATCGCTAATACAGCGAAAACAAAAAATTAAAATGATTTTCCTTTAAAAATAAATCACGAAATTGCATTCTTATCAAAAGTAAAATCATATCAAAACGATTACTTCGTTTTTAATTAATTACTTGGACTACTGTGTTTATACATACAACAACCAAATTAAACTGATGTCTCATTTTACGGAAAGCTAATACAAAGCGAAGTCAGCTTATACTGGCTATGTATGACTAGATGTATTGTGTTCACTGAGGGCCGACCACTTTTCAACCTTTTTAACTAGTGCATAAGGGTGAAAAATGCGAGTGCGTCTGTGAACTTGGTAGCACATAACTGCATGGTAATTAATATCAGCGTAATAATTTCGGGGATTTTAATATGATAGACTAACCTAATTCGTAGCTTGCACACCACACCTCCTAAAATTATAATAAAATATATACAAGTATCAAAAAGAGTAGAATTACAGGGCGTCAAAAATTTCGTCCACATTGCAGTCAACAGGAAAAGCCCAGAAGGCTGGCAGCATTCCCACGTTGGATGGCAATGCTGATTCTTTGGCCAAAGAATAGGCCAGCCCTCTGGTCACGTGTAGAGTCGGCCTACCGCTTGGCAATTTCCTTTATTACTTTTCTCATATTTGTGCTGAGTGGCCCAGAGGATAAGGCCTTGTCAAAATCAAATCTGGGTGTAAGCAAGATCTAAGCAGCTATGGTAACATTATCTTCCTGTCTTTGTCCGTTGTATTAAGGGTCATAACACGCTTTCTTCTTCCCCTGTCACTCTGTCAGACTTCACTGCATCTCCTGCTTTCTCTTTCATAATACTTAAGTTATTAATGGTAACAAAATTATATTTTTCTCAATATTACTCTTATCATCTTGCTATCATAATGCTGTTGACCCAAATGTTGACTGGTACAGAATGCCTTATGGCATCAAGTTCATAATATAATAAACATCATGTACAAATCTTGTGCTTACAGTCACCTGCAAAAATGCATAGGCAATTCAGAACTAAAATCGTGTGAAGCAAGAAATGACGCCACCTAACGTAAACTAGTTTTCGACTATTTACACTCACAGGAAAATACACATTACGGTATCCATGCAATTTGGCAGGTGACTGTACATGACTTTAAATTATTTTCATTTCCGGATCACACGTAGATCATGCCTCCAAATAATGTGATTAGTTTATAATAACACGGATAACATATTATATCAAATATTTATCAATTACCTACTGTTTAAGATATTGAAATCTATCAATACCTGACGTAGATACTTTTTACAACATATCGCACCCATATACGGGCTAAACGACAATAGACCGACCGAGATCGACCCGAGCGGCTGTAAGCCAGACTTCCTTAGGTTGGTTCGTGTTTGGGTGGTTTTTGCGCCGTGTTACGGAAAGCATGTTAAGTCGTTAGTCAGGTAGTCGAAAGTGGCCCGAAAATCGACCAACAAATCTTAGGTAGTAACCAGTCTTCATCATCATCATCATCATCATCATCATCATCATCATCATCATCATCATCATCAGCCTATATAATATTGTTCCCACTGCAGGGACTCATGCCTCCTCTCTAGGAGAGGGGTGGGCTATAATCCACCACGCGGGCCCAGTGCGGGTTGGTAGATGTCACATGACTTATGTAACCAGCCTTACTTAAAACTAACTGGGTTGTGGAGGTCAGACAGGCAGTTGGTTGCTATAAAATACTAGGATTCAGCTATATCTTGTTAGACTGGAAGTTAACCCCAACGTGAGCTTCGTTGGTGTTCAGTTCCAGTCTAGGTGGTGGTGGTAGGTGGAAAAAGACTAGCCAGATGACTTGTGTGTTCCGTACTAACAAATGCGCGATTTATGCCGTTCCATTATCGATGTGTGTGTCTGAAATGGCTCTCTGAAAGCATTACTTAAGTAACGAAAACGTTAAATAAAAACTAATGCACCATTCAAGCGGCAAGAACCATATTGGGAGGTTACTATGTCGTTTTAATGTCACTCCAGTGTGAGAATTATTCCGAAGCTATGAAGCTTTTTCTCACTCTGGAATAATGATTTAAAATATACATAATACTGCATTTCATAGTAGGTCACCTGCACTGTACATCTCCGTTGTGCTGCCCCAAAAGTAATAGGGTATTTCACGAAAAAAATCTAATTAGTCCGTCTGTTAGATTATCAAAAAATATTGGATACGTGTTTTTTGTTTTTTCAACATAATAAAAATTGACGAAAATAAAACGTGTCAAAGATTATGAGTTACTTTGTGGGTAAAAACGTACTAACCTTGTGACTTCACACGACTTGACATGACTTTTCGAAGCACTGTATCGTCTTAATTTTATATTTACGAGAAAAAAGAAAAAATATGTGCTACTTTTGGAAATCTATCTGACGGGCTAATTAGATTTTTTTGGTGAAATACCCTATTCCAACTTCGCAATCAGCTTTTGCAATACTGCAAAGATAATAATCAACAAACAAACTAATTTCAATTAGGTATTTACTTTATTATGACGATACGTACCTCAATACTAAAGAACAAGATTTTCGATATCTTTAGTAAATGCCCAATCTACGATTCTTATCGTACACGACGTATGATTACTGCTGCCGAATTATAAAGTATTTAAGCTGATATAATACAATTTATTGTTCTACTTATCTTGGAAGGTTAATTAAGAAATTAAAGCGCCAATAAATAACGATATGAGTTATAATGACGGTCGTGCGATCAGATGACTGTTATATTTAAAATTCTTAGGGGGATTAGAAATCAGCATCACTGTGAGGTTTTAGTCAGTAAAAGTCTTACACTTCCTTCTGCTCCACGGAGAGCTATAGAAGTAATTTGATCACTCCTCATCCTCAAATAAAAGAGGGTGTATATCTATGCACAATGAAATCTGAAATCTTTTTGTCCCAGACAATTCCTGTCGTGGGAGAAAACACCGCTTACTGGCTATTCCAATTTACCGTACTGTTGCACACTCCAAGTCGCATACTCCTCGGAAATTAGCCCGTTAACCACCTATAGACACAGATCTTGATAAGTTTGCGAATGAATTGAAGATACTGTTCCGACTCGCAAAATCCGTTACAACTTTTTGAATCGAAATTCTCGCTGCAGTAAGATAAAAGTTTGAAATTAGAAATTCAAGGGTCACCTTATCAGTACAAATTAATTAATACGATACTACATATGTAATTAATTTAGATACTAACAAACATAATAAATTAGATAACAAAACTACACAGCTCAACATCATTATTTCATCGTTTGTTACTCATTCCCGATTCTCACAAAATAATCTACACTTGGCCGCGAGACGAGACATTGCACAAAAAAGCCAACCGGCGTCCATTGACCTCCCGAATAATGTACCTTGAGTTAATTGTGAAGAATTCCTTCACGTAATCTACCTGAGTTTCTCGGAAACTTATTAAGTCCAGACACTCCACGCGGGATAAAAAGTTGAACCACAGTGTAGCAGAAGGATCGTTAAAAGCAGCCGAGTGCCGCGTCGCGTCGCGTCGTGTGAAACCAAAAAAAACATATAGTACAGTCACGAGCAGTACACGTATCTACTTTTAAAGATGGTTTTCTTCTAATTTTTTAATTGGGTATTTCCCTACATTTAACAGTAGGGAAATACCCGAAAAACAGAAATAACACGATGTGTAAAAAAAGTAATAAATCGATAGTTTTGGAGTAGTGGGCAGAACTTTTAAGCGTGTAACACGTGCCCATGCAGATATCCGTATCATCGTGTTTTCTCCGAATCAAGTCTTGTCTCCGTCTAATAAATGTTTTTAAGAGGAGGAAGTCCACTCATAATGAACTCTATTTCCGTCAATAGTAAGTAGACGTCGCTGATCTATTTTTGTTGCGCCTTCGAAGATTTTAAATATCGTCACTAAAGTCAAGGTTCTTGGACGTTATTCGAATATTTTTTATTGAGTAAAAAAGCACTGTAAAGTAGTTATTTAGTTATTTTAATATATACGTAACCATGTATTTTTTGCGGATAGTTTGTGGCTTAGCGTTTACGACTAAGAGGCAAGGAGTAGTAAAACATATTATATACCGAAAATACATTTATGCAGTTCAAAATTATAACATTTGCGTATAATAAAACAACCACGTGGATAAGTATCACATGGAGTTACAAAATCGATGAAATATTATTGCAAATTCCTACGTATCGAACTAGATATGTAAGAGTTTTTGCATGTAAAAATCATGCGTGGTCACACATTCAAAAAACTATACGCATCGAATTGAGGACCTCCTCATCAACATCATGACCAGCCTACAATGTTCCCACTGCAGGGACTCAGTTCTCCTTTCTGGGAGAGGGATGTGATGATTCACCGCTCGGGCCCAGTGCGGGTTGGTAGATGTCACATGTCTTCGAATTTTTTGTTTCGATGACATACCTATTTTCCGGTTTTTTCACGATGTTTTCCTCCATCATTTTGAGAGCAGTGGTGATGAAATACTCATACAAAGTAATGTGCCTGCCTGGGTTCGATCCCATGAATCACCTCTTCATATTATTATTGTATGAAAAATATAGCTGGACTTTCGCACAATGTATGAGATATATATTTTATATTTTATTTGAGCTTTTCACATCTTCATTTCAATGTTTGCAAACATGTAGAAAACTGGATTAGTACATACTTAGGATACGCGTATACTCCGGTAGGTCCTGTGGCTGTCCCATGGGACCATTTCCAGTCTCGCAGTGGAAACCGCGGGTCAGAGCTAGCTTACAAAAGACCGTTAGATATATACTGACGTTGGTGTGAATAATAGAACAAAGCACAATGTGGAACAATTTCCTTTGACTAGCTCTTAAAATAACAGAGGGTCGAATGTGGGCCGATACAAATGTGAGACAATTGCTTCAATTGCATAACAACAGGGCATGTAATCTATATACTATTGTTTTTTTTTTTATTTACAACAGAGTTTTTTGTCGAAACTAAATTAATTATAATACATTCCTAATTCCCATAAAAACACGTTACAGAAAAGTGTGTGATCATGAGATTTGAGGAGGTATTCCCATCTGAGCAACCTAAATTTGAGCTAGGTTAAAGTATTTCAGGAGTCAGTGATCTTATACATTTAGGTTACAATTGGGCAACTTTTATGCAGCAAAAGGATCCTCTATATTGAAGGATACTATTTTATGGATATAAAGAATGGCGAGTAAATTAGTACCTACCATAGAAAAGGAAGGATCCTCCGACAAGACTGGTATTCTATATTGTGTAACAAACAAAACTTCTATTGCCATGTCATGTATTGTATCGATTGGTCTCATAATGTGAAAGGTATTTAAATAGTATTAAATACAACTACCAATTTTATATTAAAGTTCAAAACTTAAACGTACTATAGTTAATAAAATCATGTTAGACAATGGGACTGTAGACACAAGTGTCCTGGAAACTTTATAAAATCTGTTTAAAACAAAAGACTGTCTCCAACATTAATTGAATTGTCTTTATGTTAAAATAGTTAATAAAAGTGTTCGTTTATTTAGCTATTGGAAGTTAAAATCATAGAAATTCATACAAGTTAAATAATTGAGTTGTAAAAGAGTGAGCTTTGATTATGGTTTGTTCATGTAGAGAATGAGTGAAACGCGACTAACAAAAGGTACCGGGTTATAAGGCAAATGTGAGTTGCAACATCGAACTTCCTAGAAAGACATTCACTGAACTTATTGGTAAGGTTCTTCAGAAAGGTCAGGGGAATATTACTCGCAACCGCGCGTCGGTGTTTGACCAGATGTAGGAAAGTGGAAGTGGACGAGACAAAAGGAGTATTAGAGAATCGTAGCAAGTGGGGTTTTGTAGTTTCTGCCTATCCCCATAGGCATTTAGGTTTATGTATGTATGTGTTTTGAGGGTGTGAAGTAGAGGTGTAACCCCAGTAGACATCCTATGAAGTTACTGACATATACGAAGACAAACAATAATTCATTGCACAACGAAAGATACTTTTTGATGTATTTTTTTGCGCAGTTCTCATATTTTTCATTTGTAAATTGCCAATCTGGGCGTATCGCTAGTAATTTAAATGATAGCTTTTGTTAAGTGCGCTATCGATGTGCATCTGATTGAACAAATAAACACATGATCCCAACACAAGGCCGCTTGACAACTGAAACGTTCATCGCGACGCGAATTCATAAATGGAATATTTTCTAACTAACAATTCTGTTTTTTTTTTATTGTCTTTTTTAATGGCATTGGCGTTCACGTCATTCGTTCTATTATGTATGGCGTCAAATAAGTTGTTAATCAGCAGTGTAGCTTAACTTAGTAGTGTGGCTGTCGGACTGCCACGAGTTTGAACACAAGACACGTACCTTTGAATTTTTGGGATCAAACTTGTAAAACCAACCTCAGAGATATTTCATGACAAGCCAAGTCAAGATGAAAAACTCTAACGGCCTTATTACAAAAGTGGTTTATCTCACATGCCGTCACTTTCTTTTGAATATTATCGAAGTGAGACTAAGCACTTATCACACGATAATCATCATCTGCCTAGCCTTTTCCCAACTATGTTGGGGTCGGCTTCCAGTCTAACCGGATGCAGCTGTATACCAGTATTTTACACGGAGCGACTGCCTATCTGACCTCCACAACCCAGTTAATACTAGGTAATACGATACCCTTTGGTAAGACTGAACTGAAACTGTGTCAACACAAAACTTTGATTTTTATGGTCTACATTTATCATATTAACTCCAACAAAAGTTATTTTTATAAACTAAATCCGAGTTTCGGAGTCATTTTATAAAATCGAAAAATAGCCTCAAAACCAGGCAAGTAGGTAGTAGGTATTGTAGGGAAACCTCTACGATGCGAAGTCAGTCGAACTATCAAAATCAACTGACAGATCTAACAGAACGACTTTTGAACTGGTTGTGTGAACATGATTGCAAATGTCGTAAAAAATTATGAAAATATTTACTATAACATTTTGATCTAGAAACTCGAGAATTCTTAGTACGAGTTTCTTTATGCAGATGTGTAGCTATAGTATGCATATACATCAAGCTACCCGACCAATATTGAACCTAACTTTTAAAATTAAACAGATTGTTAGTAGCCTGATGTGATGGCGTAGACCTAGACTCACATTTTCACCATCAAAGTTAAAAACCTGTACAAGGCAGCAAATCTAATGCCATCAACCGTTTACAAAACTAAAATCGGGACCTAGATTTAGACGAAGCGGACCTTGTTACTCTTTATACGTACTATGAAACGGATCTCTTTGTACAATTGGAGAGCATCGAGTTAAACTGACCAATTACTCGATAAAGATCATCAACTTTGTTGTTTACAGTCAGGACAACTTGCTCTTTTACTAAAATGTTGGGAATGCCAACCAATGATTAAGTGATACAGCTGGTTGTTATCTCGGCGGCTCTTTAAAATCATATTTAGATCAAAAGTACATGGTTCATACTGCCATAAATGACGTTTGGGCGCAATCATTTGCTACATAAAAATGTTCAGGCGCTAGGCATGCCTAGAATTACATCTGCAATTTTATCGAAAATAATTTGCAAATTTTCATTTAACATAATTATAACGAGGGGTAAAACATAAAATTTGTAATTGTATCATTATACAAGTTTGGCAAATAATTCACTTAGTTAAATATTTACTCCTTAAACTTTTATTCAAGGTGTATTATTATTAGCAAGCGAAGCGAGTGGACTAATCCTATTAATAATCCTCCAATCCTAAAAGTATCTAAACTACCCAAAAAAATGCTACTACTAAAACAAACTGCAAGCCGTCACAAAATGTAGTGCTTTTCCGTCATGTAATCAACCGGCAGCACCACAGAACAGATAAAAGAGGTACCTAAAGGTAAAGGTAACCGCTTCTAACTGTTCTGTGGGCAGCACATTCTTTTAATTATTTATAACTATTGATATTTTGAACCATTACGCAATTCTGCCGCTGAGTATACTATGCTATTAGTTTAAGATGACCCTAAGATCACTTTGTGACACTGGTTTCGAAAATATTTGTGTGACTGTCTGTTCCAGTGCTGGCTAATCTCCAAAACGCCTGGATCGATTTTGACGCTTAGATCAACAGTAAGTACAGACTGTACATTCTGTAGTAAGTCACGTCTCGGCGCAATAGATTGCTACATAAAACCTTTCAGGCGCTTGTCCATTCCCAAACCAGCATAAAACGTTCCCACTGCTGATGTATAATACAAACAAACATCTGTGCCCCTAATACAGTTACTGTGTCTCAAAACTGAAAAAACAGCGTACAAAATAATGAAATCATTCAGTCCACCATTCACTCGTTCATTCCGTTCAGTCCGTGCGGGCTAATGCGGAGACTAACTAGCGAGTATAACCGTATATAGGTACAATCACGGCCATAATCCCTGAAGGGCTCAATTTCAATTAGAGCGGAACCACGCTATCCACTTTTCGCGTCAACATGGCGGCGTAAAAGTAAAAATAATTGCACTATTCGGATGTGTCTGTATCCACCTATTAAAAATGCATGTATTTGGTTTTTTTTTAATAATTATGAGATTCTGTGGTTGATTCCCGGGTAGGTTGAAGTGGTCTTGGATTTATTCAGTTGAATTTTTTTAGTAGCAGTCTCTGATTCTCGATTTGTGCTCGGTTGTAATGTACTCGCCTACATTACATGGAGCGTAAGCATGACCGGCGCAATGTGGGTCTAGCTGCTATTCTTAATAGCCCGATTTACGAGAGCGATTTTTTTTTTATATAGCTAAAAAACATCACAATATTTATTTCACATATTTATTAAGAAAAAAACCGGTAACGATTTTGATACTTCAGGCATTAAGGCCATAAAAAAACTAATAGTAAAGTGAACATTCGGTTCAAAAGATTGGTATAAAAATTGAAACTCTAGGTTATTAAGGGTTAAGTATACCTTTGCCTTACTCTTTGGGGATGGACAGGGGTGATGGGGGTTAGATATGTGTCGATCTTCAAGTTTCCAGCAGACGAATGAGTATCCATTACATACCGATTTTCCGCCGTGCTTCGGAAAGCACGATAAGCCGTTTTGGTCTCGACTGTCAATTTCGACAATTGACAGTGCTTGTCGATCTCTGACAGTCGCTACATGTACGTGTGGTCCGGGAATCTGACATCCAGTTTTAACATGATGTGTCATATTACCCAGTACTAAATAGGTTGTGGAAGTCGGATAGCAGTCGTTGGTATTCAACTGCATTCTATCAGACAGACTGAAAGTCGATCGCAACGCAGTTGTTAAAAGGTTGGCAGATGAAGACCTACATGTAATAGGTTCACGTGATGCCTATAATGAATCAAGAATCTATACAGAGTGTAAATTAACCCTTCACACATACGTCAACCAAGGATTCTGTACATCAAACTAAGAACCCCTACCCAATTTTTTTTGCTGGGAAATAACTTTTTTTTTGGGGTCAAAAATTTTACGGTAAACCTCAACTCTTAAAACATTGTGCTAGTGAATGCATTGAATAGTAAAAGGGTCGTGGAGGTAATTTTAGTAAAGTTATAACCTGAAAAACTAGTATTTACAAAAACAGCTGTGCAAAATTGGAACTTTGACCCCCAATATCTCCGTAACTAGGGGGTTCCAAGGTATATTCTAGAACAAAAAAAAAATCGCAGTGTTGGGGAAAACAAGTGCCCTTCGTTTGCGTTAAGGGTACTCTTACACCCTTTATGTAACAATCCATCTGAGTTATAAAACATAAAAGTATTGTAGGTGTACTATTAGGTACACTTCTGCCTGACCATTCAAGGATTACAGGCGTGATGCTATGTTATTTTTCGAAAAAAAAACTTTACGTTTATTTACTATCTAGCACCCAATTTGCAACGCAGCAAAAAGTAATTAGTTTACCGAATCGGCCTCGGGTATCAATCAGGCTGCGCGTAGTTTTAGCAAAAAAGGGGATTTTCGCGGGATTACCACTGGCTGACCGGGCGACGGTAATTGCGTGCGTGCAATTTCCGTTTCATAAATGTTACTGAATTCCTACATATGCATATTGTAGTGGTATGCAATGACTGTTGTTAATTATGAGACTATGAGAGACCTATTTGTATCTCAAACGGGTTGGTGCTATTTAAAAAACGTCATATAATGCTGATTACAGTGTGTTCAAAATACTTATGGGTGGACTCTAGGATGGGTAGAAATCTCCCTTGATAACCTTTGGAAACATAACAATAAATGAATACTATTAGACACTGTCAGAGTCAGAATAAGCACAATCAAGTGCATAAGGAACCGTGGAATAATGGGGGATCAGACAAAAAAAAAGTAGTCTGTCAGATGGATTTCCAAAAAATATTGGTCACGTATTTTTTCTATTTCACATAAACAAAAAATGAAGACAATACAGTGCTTCGAAAACTCGTGAACTCCTCGAAAACGTCACATGTTAGTACATTTTTTACCTACAGATGACGTCACACCCCCCTCCCCCCAACTCATGATATTTGACGCGTCTTATCTACGTCATTTTTCATTAATTTGATAAAACAAAAAACACGTATCCAATATTTTTCGATAATCTAACTGACGGACTCAGTAAAATCATATTTTTGTTGACTCAGTCCGATTCCCTATTGTTGAACTTTATGACCCATTTACTACCCAAAGTATCAGCACAATGTTTTGAGTGTTCTACACTAACTTTTACCGAAACACGTAATTATTCACCCCAAAATAAACAGTTGTTTCCCAGCAATTTCCCTTTTTTTAAAAAAAAAAAAACTTTGCCCCACACGCGGATTTTCTTCTGTATCGTGGATGCGTTCACAAACATTTGAACTCACATACACAAACACACCCAGACCCGGAACAATTATCTGTAGGTCTTACAAATATTTGTTTCGTGCAGGGATGGAACCCGCGACACGCAGCGCAGCAGTTTAATCGCTCAGCCACGGCGCCAACCATGCCGTCAAAGCACAGTTCTTGCGTAGGTCAAAGACAAAGTCATTTATTCGCACGCAAAGATTATATTTGGTATGTAGTTTGTTCACATAGGTTTCTGAATTTGTGTTACGAGTACTTCACTACATATTATAAAACAAAGTCGCTTTCTCTGTCCCTATTTCTTTAAAACTGCGCAAAGGATTTTGATGCGGTTTTTTTTTAATAGATAGAGTGATTCAAAAAGAAGGTTTTAGTATCTTTTTTGCACCCGTGCGAAGCCGGGGCGGATCACTAGTTCGTAATAAAAAGATTATTCTGTTTTACTAATCTCACAATATTAGGGGTTATTTTTGAAAAAAAAGGACACGTAAGTTTTCATTTATTTTATTAGGATTCCGGCCGGCGAAAACAGAACCCTTATAAATGATCATTTTCTTTTCCGCTGGTCTGTCTGTCCGTATGTCAGTCTGTCTGTCTTCCGTAAAATGATCTGAATTAATGAATTGCGTTATGGATACCTACAAGCAATTTGCATTTCATTTACATATTTGTAGTATACATGCACTATTATACAGCTATGAATTATTAGTTAACATTCTAAGAAATTCTATATAGTGCCAAATAGTTTCAAGTACAGGACCGAAAAACTTGTACGGAACACTCGGTGCGCGGATTAAACTCGCACTTGGCGGCTTTTTTACCCGACTGCGGCGAAGCCCAAAAGAAGGGTTATTAATTCAATTGTTTTATTACACACGTAATGTTTCATTCATTTGTGTTAATAACGAGTTTCAAGTTGATTCGATCTCGCAGTAAGAATTTTTCATACAAACTTAAACCCTGAACTTCACATTTCACCCTTTCAAGGGGCTTTTGAAAAACCTATATTATTATCTCCTTAATTAAGTGTTCTTTCCAAGTTTAAGGAAATCGATTCACGTATAGAGGAAAGTCACCAAATATGAAATAGTATCTTAATATGGAATACCTTCATTTCTCTAAGACTATAAGTATGAAACGCAACACTCGACCATCTTCTGTTCCATTCGGTCTACTAACACGTACGTGGTGCAATAGACCGAATGGAACAGAAGATGGTCGAGTGTTGCGTTTCATACTTATAGTCTTAGAGAAATGAAGGTATTCCATATTAAGATACTATTTCATATTTGGTGACTTTCCTCTATTGTTTTTTCATATTATAATAAACTTTAAAACCATTTAGCTGCCGTCATGCATGGATTTGGGAGTTGTAAACTAACCAGTTTTATTCTTTTCATTACAAGGAATCTATTGATATGATGTAGCTTGTTCCTAACGATAACAGGGTTCAAAATGTCACCATATCATTTGTTTAGTAGTATTACTAATAAATAATATACAAGATAATTTTTTAGTCACCGTCCAAATTCTGATATAATCTTTATTAAACTTTGGCGAAAATCATTGAATACCTACGTGTTTCTTTTTTTAGTTTCACTCAATACAAAAATATTGAGATATCACATCACAAAGTTTTAACTTTTCATGGATACAACAGATAAGTAATTCTTTCGAGAAAATGATTTACTTAATATAAAATTTTACGTACCTATCAATTTTTTTCAAAAATGGTGTTAGTAAATGATACAGACCTACTTAATGCCTAGAAAAAATTTGGACGGTCACTAAAAAATCATCTTGTATATTGAATACTACTGTGATAATATATTATTGTAATCTACTTAACAAGTTCTAGACGATGATTTTAGTCTTCATTGAAATTTTTATATGAAAAAAACTAAGTTGTTTTTATTCCTAAACCATGGCCACCCTTTTATAAATATGATTGATGTTTTAACTATGTCACCGGGGATAACGCAAAGAATTTAATGATACTACTTACATACATCAAAAAGTTATGGTGGAAAAAAACTCACAATCATACATACTTACATACATATAATACATACATACATGAACCCTAAAAACAAAACACTCTCTTTTTGGGCAGTCGTGTGAAAACTACTTACTATAATTATCTTGGTCGAACCAATTAAGTTGAAAGTTTTCATTGCGATCTACAGCATATCATCTCATCTCATCATCTGAGTACCGCAGTGATTGCGGCAGTTAGTAAAGATTTGACATACTTTTTATGACAAAACTGTCAAAACCTTTACTAAGTGATGGCCTAAGTAATCATTAAATATCTCTGAGTACCTCAGTAATTGACGGCTCAAGTAATCATTGAATATCTCAGAGTGCCGCAGTTAGAGGTGGGGCACTAATTTTACCAGTTTGGAACTGTCTTCTATCGAACTATTAAACGATTGAACTGATAGACTTCTTATAGGTTTTCCTGGAATTTATAAGTGTTAAACTAATTTCTGTATTTTTTTTCAGTATTTTAGGCTCAGTAGTTTCGGAGATAAGGGGGAGGAATGGTTAATTTTCATCAGTAAATCGGTACAGTTTGTAAAACTTGAAAGAAAAACTGTTATGCTCCCCAAAAGTGACCCCCATATTCAAAATTCCTTTATTTACGTTATACGTCCGTTTTTGGGTCATAGAAATACATAATATGTTAGTATACTTACCAAATTTCAACTCAACCGGTCCATTAGATTTGAAACAAATTGGCTGTGACAGACGGACAGACAGACACACGAGTGATCATTTAAGGGTCCGCTTTTCCTTTTGAGGTACGGAACCCTAAAAATGACGTTAGAAACAAGGATAGCAAGGTGTTACAAACTACCAGAAAGCCAGAATGGTGAATAAATACTACGTGTTATTAGAAATGCATATAGATTTGATTCTGAGATTCCTATTTCCAATAATACAATACCTCCTAAATTTGTGAAACTTTACTATATAGCAGGTTTAAAAATCAAGACTTACTTCCGAAACTGTTTGTACAATATCACAAAAGAAATCATAGATAGATCCAAATTCAATAGCCTTCCACTCTGCAGGTAACAGGTAGGTGTTCGGCACTAATTATAAATTATTTTTTAGAGTTACCTGTTTTTTAGTGTAATCTTATTAAGTAGGTTTTTTTTAAAAAAAAAAACGTTGCCCCACTCTAGGAATTTCTCCTGTATCGTGGGTGCGTTCACAAACATTTAAACTCACATACACAAATACCCAGACCCGAAACAACTATCTGTAGGTCATACAAATATTTGTTCCGTGCGGGGATCGAACCCGCGACACGCAGCGCAGCAGTCCATTGCTTGAGCCACTGCACCAACCGTGCAGTCAAAATTGTCGTCGTTTCTAATGTAGTTATATCAAAATAACGATATATGATTATATAACGATATTGCTATATGATTTTGAATAAGGAAACAAATGAGGACATTGAAGCTCTTTTATTATCAGTTTTAATACACCAAACACATAAAATAAAAAGATGGTAATTGTATTTTTTCTACAATAACTCTAGGTATTTCTATTCTATTAAACACGACTTGACAAGTCGTGATCTTCAGGCTTCACATCTCTCGCTGACAAAGTTCTTTGACTTTGTCTATTTACATAAAATTCGTACCATATTTCTCGATTGCTCCTTGCAGTGACTATATAAACGTCCAACACTAATACATGAAAGTGAAAGTACAACAATTTGAGCAGTTCCAGTCTTAGGCTAAAGAAATGTTCAATCACCATGAAGATACAACACAACATTAAAGCTTCGCTAAATATGAATATCAACGTGGAAACAAACAAGCGACGCCTTTTGTCAAAAGCTGTTTGTGCACACGTATTACTACGGCAAACTGAATATAAAACTATAATGTAAAATAAACAAATTGCGAGCATAGGCAAAATTGCAATAAAAATCATTAAGCCCATCACCTTATAATTTACTTTTGTATTATCAAAAAATTGATTTACCCAAAGGAGCAACAATAACAACAACATCATGATTAAAGACATACCCCAACCAAATAAGCCACTTTTTAAGAATTTCCGTTTTATGTCGCCGTTAAAAACTTTTATAAATTCTACGTAAAACATATAAACCATAACTAACAACCAGTATTGTTTTACAAATGCAAAGTATTTATTTAGAAATATTCCTATATTAATCAATACACTGATTTCGATTTCGATGTGTCCGATAACTTCCAACGAATAATGTAAAAAGATCACCAAAATTAAGTTGAGAAACACATAGTTTTTGAAATTGCGAAATTTTGTCATGATGATCCATGAAGTCACTCCGTAGATCAACGTAGCCAGTGTCAGCACAAGCATGACAACTCGTATGATTGTTGTCGATTCAAAGAATAATTTCCAATCCATGGTATCTTCAGACATGATGGTAGACGTCACTTTTTTGATTGATTAACTTTTATTGGCGAACAAGTTTTTGTAAAACTTGCGTTACTTGCGTTACTTGCGGTACTGCTACGCCTCAAACGTCTTGCTTTTGGAACTGTCGATGGAGAACTAGTTTATTAGTAACCAAGGAATAAAACCACAAAACGAATATTATCTATGCCTTCTCGTTTTCAATTAAATATTGTTTTCCTGTTTGCCTTATCTTATTAAGTTATTTTTAGACATCCGGTTACTGCTATAACATCACTGGCCAACACTGAATTATGGTTGAAATTCTTGAAGTTTTACATATTTTTGCTGCTTGTGGTGGCTTTTATTTTCAAAAACTGATTTTATTTTTTTCATCTGATTGAGGAACTGCAAGCTTACAATATGGCTTCAAAGTTCGGTCAATATAGACATCCGAGGTTACATTAATTCCCACCCAGCTAAAAATTAGTAGGACTGTTCAAAACACCATTATAAATGATATGTTAAAAGTCGCCATCGATCCGATACCTGGAAAAAAAGTTACTCGGGGTCAAAGGTCACAAAAAAGGGGTTTTCGCGATTTTCAGCAAAACTGTTTTTATCATAAAATGAGCAGAGACAAAATTGTAGATCAGTTGTCAATAAAAGATGAGATGATTATCTGATCTACAATTTTCTCTTGGTAAATTTTATGACAAAACTTACCGTTTTGCTGAAAATCGTGAGAAACCCGTTTTTGTGACCTTTGACCCCGAGTAACTTTTTGCCAGGTTTCGGATCGATGGGGACTTTTTACATATTATTTGTAGTGGTGTTTTGAACAATCCTAAAAATTTTTGCTGTGTGGGAATTAATGTAACCTTACCTCTATTTTTTGGTCTAATTTGACCGGATTATTCAAGTCAAAGAGGAAAATATACAAGACCGTGACCTGTCGTACGGCATAGATCCATATGCTAGGCCGTGAAGATGGATATACGATTCCATGTAGCTAAAATAAGAATGGTAAGACGTGTGGAGTGACAATAATGGACAAAGTGAGGAATGAGTTTGTAAGAGGGAGTTTAAAAGTGTCCAGTTTTTGAGGAAGTGTATTAAAAATATACACATCACTCAATAATCATTACCATAGATCTGTTAATTTGTTCGCGGCCAATAAAACTAACAAAAAACTAACTAGCAACTGAAAATATCATAAAATTAAAGGTAAATAAAGCATGCGGACGAATGTATTATGTAGGGAGCATTCACTGCGGGTCAGCTAGTAGTTTTATTGCGTACGTGACCACGCAACCGGCAATATGTGTCGCATAACAATAACATACCACACTTTTCACTATTAAAGGGGTTTATATTTAGATTAATTAACCATGGCTGCATTTTCTGAATGGTAAACTAATTGGATTGTTGATCTAAAAAGATAAGTATCTGTTTATTGTTACACCAGCGGACGTCACGCTCGTTCACCTGCGTAGTTCCTGTTCCCGTGGGAATACAGGGATAAAAAGTAGCCTAAGTCACCCGGGGATAGTGTAACTTCCCAAGAGTGAAGAATTTTTCAAATCGGTCCAGTAGTTTCGGAGCCTATTCGTTACAAACAAACAAATCTTTCCTCTTTATAATGTTACTAGCGGACGTCACGCGGTTTCACCCGCGTAGTTCCCGTTCCCAAAGGGAATACAGAGATAAAAAGTGCCCATGTGACCCGGGAATAGTGTAGCATGTAATATTACAGTGAAAGAATTTTTTAAGGTGGAAGCTCACATCTGGCCCGCGAAATTCTAATTTTCTTACGTTTTTGGCAATTTGCAGGCCAGTGCTTGGTTGTATGTTTATGAAAATTTGATTTGCGACTGTAAGACGTATGAAGTTACCGAATTATATCCATCAAAATTATCAATACAACCCTCCAAGTTCATTTTCATGTCAAGATTGATTTTTGCATGTAAAAGTCATTCTTTAGTAATTTAGTCGTCGTTCTTTAGTAGTTAGTAATTTTGATGGATATAATTCGGTAACTTCATACGTCTTGCAGTCGCAAATCAAATTTTCATAAACATACAACCAAGCACTGGCCTGCAAATTGCCAAAAACGTAAGAAAATTAGAATTTCACGGGCCAGATGTGAGCTTCCACCTTAAATCGGTCCAGTAGTTTCGGAGCCTATTCGTTACAAACAAACAAACAAATCTTTCCTCTTTATAATATTAGTGTAGATATATATTGTTACATACATACCAAGCCCTTTTTTGTGAATGGGAAATCATCAAATGAACTTCCCGCTCTTTGCGCAGCGGAGGGGAGTGTCAGACTTGTACTTACTAAAATCTTCTTAGCCCTTCGTGTTTCGGGGCCGCGGCATCTCTTTCGAATAGTCCCACAACCACGTAGTCGAATACCGAGCCAGGAGTAAAGGTTTTTAATGGACGATAACTTAAGTACTTACTTAATTAATCAAGAAACACTGGCACACTGCACAATACGGGGATCGGACAAAAATATAATAATTAATCCGTCAGATAGATTTTCAAAAAATATTGGTTAAATATATATTAAGTATTTTTTCTTTTTTCACATAAACAAAAAATGAAGACGATAAAATGCTTCGAAAACTCGTGAATTCCTCGAAAACGTCACATGGAAGTACATTTTTCACCAACAAATGACGTCACAACCCCCCACTCATGATCTTTGACGCGTCTTATCTTCGTCAATTTTTATTAATTTGATAAAACAAAAAACACGTATCTAATATTTTTCTATAATCTAACTGACGGACTAATTAGCATCATATTTTTTTGACCCAGTCCTATCCCCTATTGATTAGTAACTCGGCGTAATTTCTCAAAGTATCAGCAATTTCTTTGCGACTTCGTGGTCCCCTGTGTAAAAGTTATTCATTATGTTAAAAAGATTTCAATTATTTGGCGAAATGTGGTGTGGGTGACTGGGTACTATAAGGTACACCTGCCTGGCCTTTCATATATTACAAGAGTGATGTTCTGTTATGATTTCAATAAATTATTTCAACGAGAGCATTTGATGAGAGCATTGCATGAGAAGCTTTTGCAAAGAGGCCTTTGTCCCAGCAGTCCACGTTTAAAATAGATTATGCAATCGCACGTCCTTTTATGTAGATATCCATGTTTTTTTTGTACGCACGTTTTAACAAAATGTCGGTAGCAGCAACGCCCTACAAATCAGAACCACGCGCGCGTCAATAAAATGTGCACACAAAAATGGATATCTACAGTAAAACACACACAGTCGCGGCTCAAACTTGTATTCATTTACGCTACTATTACATAGTTAGGCCTCACCGTTAATTAGTCAATGGTCTATGATGTACTTACACATACCTAATTATAATCCATACTAATATTATAGAGAGCAGTGGTGGTAGAGAGCAGTCTGTGGTGGTCCAGTGGTTGCGGCCCCGACTTACGAACAGTTGGCCGTGGGTTTGATCGAACCCAGGCAGGCGCTTACTTTGTGTAATTTATTACATCACCACTGCTCTCAAAACGGTGAAGGAAAACATCGTGAGGGAACTATATTTAGAACTAAAAATTCGAAAATATAGGTATGTCATTTACCAATCCGCACTGGGCCCGCAGGGTGGCCATCCCTCTCCTAGAGACGAGGCCTGAGTCCCTGCAGTGGGAACAATATAAGGCTGATCATGATGATGGTGACTAATATAATAATAATAATAATAAGTAGAGGGGTAACTGAACTTCCCGCTCTTTGCGCAGCGGAGGGGAGTGTAGTGAGTGTTCAAGTACTGCGAGTACTTGCACAGGCACAATCAAGTAGCCAGGATTATTCACCAGCAACTTGCCTTGAAATATAAACTTGTGGAATCGGAAGTACCGTACTACAAGTATGTGCCCGACCCAGTTCTCGAAAAAGACCATGTAACGTTGTACTGGGATCAGTCTATCATCACTGACAGGACTATTATTGCCAATAAGCCTGATATAGTGGTGATAGACCGATCAGCGCGCCGCGCAATGATAATCGATGTTACCATTCCGCATGACGAGAACCTCGTGAAAGCTGAAAAAGATAAACAAATAAAATATCTGGATTTAGCACACGAGGTTGTCGATATGTGGCATGTGAACTCGGCTATCATTGTGCCGATAGTCGTAACTGCCAATGGCCTTATAGCCAAGAGTCTGGACGACCACCTGTCCAAACTCTCGCTTGGCGGTTGGATCAAGAACCTGATTCAGAAGGCAGTACTCCTCGATACGGCTCGCATTGTGAGGAGGTTCCTGTCTCTGGGGCCCTAACCACCGGTAGCTTGGACCCTGCTCCCGTCACCGGTGGACGACTATTTTTTATATTTTTAAATGTTTTTTATAAGTTTTGTATGAAATATTTAAAAATGTAAATTATATGGATGAAAGTGAATAAAGGAGATAATAATAATAATAATATTCCACAACTATCACACAACGCCATCTAGTCCCAAGCTAAGCAGAGCTTGTGTTATGGGTACTAGACAACTGATAAACGTACTTATATATTTCTAAATACATACATATTATAGATAAATTAAACCCAGACACAGAACAAATGATCGTGCTCATCACACAAACATTTGTCCTGGGTGGGAATCGAACCCACGACCTCCGGCATAGCAGTTAGGGTCACTAACCACTAGACCAACAGGCCAGTCAATGATATCATAAATGTTAAGGTGAATCTGCCTCTCTGTATGTTATCTTTTCACGCCTTGACAGTTGAAAGATCTCCACGACGAGTTCCCACCATTACCCTATTACCGCCGACTAATAGACGTACTGCGGTGTATCAACCATAGTGGTTAATATCCCGACAAATCGTCCTCAGCACTTCTCCTCCACGTTTATTATGCGCACAACCAAAGTGTGGAAGTCTCTGCCCGCATCTGTGTTCCCCCAACCACATTGAACCCGTCTGCCTTTAAGCAAGAGATAACAGGCATTTTCTGGACCTGCTCGTTCCATTCGAGACCTCATTCATCGCTTTTCGTCAGGCGTGATAAAGGTCAAACAAAATCATTACCCTGCCTTTTGGCTTCGCCGTAGTCGGGTAAAAAAATGAAATTTAGCAAACTAAGTCCTGGGTACCTCTCATATTGACCATGTCCTGGGTAGAACATTCGTTCGATACGTTTAATCCCAGTAGTCAGTTCCCGTGAGCTGTATTGTAATTATCGGCTCAAGATAAACGCTGAATAAGCTAATAAGAGTATAAAATTTGTTTTTAAATGAATAAATGGAATAATAAAATAAAATTGTAAAACAATAATATATATATATAAAAACATCTTTGGGATCGACTGTCTATCTGGCCTCCACAACCCAGTTAATACTAATACGATCATAGGACAATACTTACACACTAGTGTGAAATAAACATCGACCAATTTAAACAAACGCAAAAACCACACCGAACGAATTTTAATGTAAATTGGCACACAGATAGTTTGTAACCTGGACTAACACATAGGATTGTTTCAATCCCGGAAGTACAATCCTTTGGGACCAAACTCCACGCGAACGAAGCTAGTGAATTAGAAATAGGTTTTATTTTTTGCTTTGTTTGTATACGGTAATCGCTGTAAGTACTGATTCGATTTCACTGACATAAAACTACAACTTTTGCCGCTGGCTTTCAAAGTTATTGTATAGGTATAGGTAGGGTATAGGTTGTCAACGGACCCCTCACTAAGCCGTCAACAAAGCATTCTGTGCTATGAATCTATAAGCAAAAATTATTTATGGGTAACGACTTTTCTATTGGAGTATAAAGTCACGCTTTCCAGTAGGGCTCAGTGTTGCGCAATTTAAAAATTGTGCTGATGGATACATTGCACAGTACGGGGGTAGTGGAGGTATTTAAGTAATAAAATAAAAAGTATTAAAAAAACTTTGAAACAGTTAAAAATCCACCTTTGACTCCTAATGTCGAAATCACGGGAAGAACAAGTGCCTTTCGGCTTTCCATTTATGAGAACAAAGTCGTTGGCAGAAGCAATATGAATTTTAAAAAAAAATATCCAACCCTTTCAGTATGGACTCTGGGCATCAGAAAAAAAAGCCAAAGACGCAATTAAAAAACCAGATGAAGTCCGCAAAGCGCCTTCAGGCCGAGAAAGACAAAAACATGAGTTTGTTTTTGTTGTTGGCTAATGATTACGGCCTTTTGTCCTTTGTCCAGCTTACTTGCTCACATGAAGAGTACTTGTTTGAAAAAGGACTACGAACAAGTTTCATTTAAAGGAAAAAGGCTAGAGGAACGATAGATTTCTTTTTAATTTGTTTAATGGGGCTGGCTGGAGGTAGCTTTGGAAAAAAGAGCAATGAGACGATCTTTGCTCATTTTCAACCGGCATATTGATTTAAATTCAGAACAGTGTAAGAAAACATCATCGTAGGGTGATTTCCTTAGTCACTATCTCGCCCCGAGTCCTCGTGGTAGATTGCGATTCATCCCTTTTACAGAAATTAATATTACGTTTAATCTATCTGATTTCAAAGGAAATGCATTTAAGGACGTCGTTCAAGACTAATCTAAGTCCATGCAGAAGAAATAAACGAACAGTATAGACTTCCATATCAAGGACGTGTCTTAATATTGCCATTTTTCGCTTTCCAGAAAGTCCTACTAACAGCAGTGTTGACGGTCGCAGCGTTTTCTGCGGGCAGCGTGGTGAAGGCTCCAGGAGAAACCTTCGAACTCCTCATCTTGCACAACAATGACATGCACGCGAGATTCGAACAGACATCTCAGCTGAGTGGAACCTGCACAACAGCTGACCGGGAGGCTGGCAAGTGCTACGGTGGCTTCCCTAGAGTTGCTCATGTGTAAGTATAAATGTTATAAAAACTAGATGGGTATCGACGGCCTCTTCACCAACACCTTACTCCTCCGCTATAATTTTCTGATTTATTTCGTTGCGGGATCCAAAACAGTTAAATTGTTTCTCTAGGACTTCATCCAGCTTTATGAAGCCGCCACTGATGATTCTAGCTTTCAGGAGTTGTAGTGGTTCGGGAATAGTGTGATGGGCTCTGTTTTTTTTTCATTCTCTTCAGCTAACGTTCTTTCAACAATGACAATCTAAGACTCTACTCTACATGGTCCTCATATAACCTGACCAAGATTTCAGTCTGTATGTCTTGAAAAGAGGCTGCGATCTCTGAATTTGTTTTGATATTTCTTCACAGAGTTTCCTATGGGTAAGGAAACAATAGTCTTATCTAGTTTTAAAACACAATCTATTGTGACTTATAAAAGTGTACCAAGTTACAGTAATAAACACCATTTTCAAATATAATTTTTGTCCAAAGCCTATCAAATCTTGGTTTGACTTGTAACTCTCTCAATTTCAGTGTAAAGGAAGCTCGCAAAGCCGCCCACTCTGGTCAAGGCCCACCGGTCTTGTACCTCAACGCTGGAGACACATACACCGGCACAGCATGGTTCACCATTTACAAATGGAAGATCGCTGCAGAGTTCGTCAACGCCCTGCAACCAGATGCTGTTGTGAGTAACCAAAAAACAGAACAAAAAAAAAAGAATTTTGTACCCACCGGTTTTTCAGTCCGTCAATGTCATCATCGCGATTTTTCGTCCGTCAATTATTCGTGCTGTGAGCGTCCCAACGGCTTTATGTAAAACGATGTTATTCATCAAAGTTTTGATGTGCATTTTGTTTGATATTGCTTCTGTTTTGTTTTACGTGAAAATCAGAGGTGTATTCAATTTGTGGTGCGGCTATCAAATTACTTTAATTAAGAAGATTACAGTCTTGCTGTCGTTCCGAGGTACTAAACTTATCAGCAGATACAAGATACACTACACAGAGGCACATCATCACATGACTGCGGTAATATTCATAACCCAGTCGCCAGATGATAGTCGGCTGTCGAATCAGCATCGGTAATAGCAATACCGAATTAGAATACAGTTTTAAGAAAACTTTAATATTAATTAATTTAATGTTAAAGCAACAATTATTACTTTAACGTCAACCATCATCGTCATTTGGCGCTTCAATGATGCTATCAGGAGGGCGCTATATTTGTAAACATTTGTAAAGTTGTGTATGGATAATGAAAAACCAAAATGGCGGTGTAAGTTTCGTTTAAAATGGCCACACGCCTAAGAATCATGTTGCACTAAGCATTCAGTGGCACTATGAATTTTCATATATTATAGTTACTAATAGAGGCCTTTTATAAGGCTGGTCGGAAAATAATAAATCAAAATAAATAATTACATATGAATATTTATGCAGTCAGTAAAATAAACTACATAAAATATAGTTTTAGTAAAATTATAGCTTAATTACTTACTTCCAGACGGGTCATTTTTATTTATATTATAGTTCTCAAAATATATTGAGAACTATAACGAACATGTTTGGTAACAACACAAATACATGGAATTTGTTTAAAATGAAATAAAATGGTGAAGGAAAACATCGTGATGAAACCGGAAATTTAGAAACAAAAAATTCGAAGACATGTGAAATCTACCAATCCGCACTTGGCCCGCGTGGTAGGTTATAGCCCATTCCTTCTCAAAAAGAGAGACCTGTATCCCAGCAGTGGGATCATTAACCGGCTGTTGATGATGATGAAATAAAATGGTAAGCCCGCAAAAAGAAAAAGAACTACAAACTATTTGTATTGTCAACAGTAATTGTGGTCTGCATTTTATTACAATTCCATAGCATCATTCGTGTTCCTTCTCAAGCCAATACATTTTAAATTATCGATAGGTTTTGTGTAGGAATTTAGGACAACAAAATGATACAATAGTCGAATTTAAAAAAAATCTTGTGACATCAAAATATAAAAGCTTTGTATTTTGATCTCAAGTAAATAATGTCGTGTGAACGTAATAACTTATCACTGTAACTTGATAAGTAATAAGTTATTTGTTTTGAAGTACTTAAGAATTGGACCACACAATAACTCACTGCAATGAAAATACTTGTAAGATTTCATGCATTCGAGTCCATTACATGTCAAATTGAATTAATAGAATTTTAAGATTTTTCTGAATTCGAAAATGATATAGGTTTACTGTTAGGTGATTCCACTAAAATCAATGAAAAGGAAAAAGGAAGAAAGATGATATCTTTATGATTGGTAACAGACAAAAACAAAATGACGTCATGAAAAAATATTGTAAGTATTTTCTTAATACAGATACAGCCTAAAATATACATACATACCTTACATACTTACTAAAATGTAACAGGAATTATGGAACCGAAATATTAATTAACCAAAATAATAATTTTAGATATAGATGTCTATTTGTATATCTGCTATTCATAACACTGCTTTGGTGATGGTAATTTGGTGTTGGAATTTTTAAATTATACACAACGTCCTTTTTCTGAAACTTTCTCCAATATGGTATAACTAACCTAACTTAACTAACAAGGCTAATATGAAATAATGACCTAACTACTGAAAACAAACTGCTTATACTAATTTCAACATGTATTTTAACCTTTCAGTCACTTGGAAACAACGAAGTCGACAGAGAAACTTTGGAGATATCACCTTTCCTGGAAAACATAGAAACCAATATTCTAGCCAGTAACGTGGTTATAAAATCAGCTGAAGGAAAAGTCAAAATACAAAAATCTATCGTATTTGATATAGAAGGCGTTAAAGTTGGTGTTGTGGGCTACTTAACACCCGAAAATAGTATATTAGATAGCTACGGTCAAGTTGAATATATCGATGAAGTTTTAGCCGTTACAGAAGAAGTAGAAAAACTGCAAGCTTTAAACGTCAACATAATACTCGCTTTAGGTCATTCAACTCTTAGTAAAGAACAGGAAATAGCTAAAGAAGTCGCTGGTATCGATATGGTTATTGCCGGTAATAGAAATACATTTAACTGGAATGACGACACTGCTTCAGATGTACATCAACCCATAGTTGTGACTCAGCCATCAGGAAAACAAGTACCAATAATTCCATCAACGGCCTATAACAAATACCTTGGTAGTGTTAAAGCCAAATTTGATAAAAACGGAGACATTTTGGAGTACAACGTGGATCCTGTTCTACTTGATTCGACAGTCCCTCAAGACTTGACATCACTGGCGGTAGTTAAATCTTATATCCCAGATGCAATTGCAAGAAACGCTGAAGTCATTGGAAATACCTCAGTTGTGTTGGATGGCGAATCTTGCAATCTAGAAGAATGCAATTTGGGAAATTTAGTCGCTGACGCAGTTATGTATTGTTATGCCACAAGGTATGAGGGTCAACAATGGACAGATGCCTCAATAGCTATCATCAATGCCGGTAGTGTCATAAGACCACAATCATTTGCACCATCCAATCGACCTGCGGACGTAACTAGAGGGGACTTACTTTCTGTGTTATATCTTGAATCTGATTTAGTGGCTGTGACTATGAATGGATTAATACTCAAAAGGATTCTAGAAACCTCCGTCAGGGCCTACGAGGTTGAAGGATTCCTACAGTATTCTGGTATACGTGTAGTATATGACTTGACACGAGAACCTGGATCCAGGGTAGTGAGTGCCGTTGCTCGTTGTTGGAACTGCTATGTCCCCGGATTTTATGAAATCAACGACGAGGGAAACTACAGAGTATTGATGCCTGCAGCATTGCCTCAGGGACGTTTCGGATACTCTTTCTTGTCTAATCTCGCAAGAGTTGAGCTTGAATATGATGCGGTGACGTGCACAGAGGAATTCATCAAACTAAGAAGTCCATTATACCCAGAAGTGGCTGGACGTATAGTTATTCGTAGCGACGCCAGTTCGGCCGTACTAAGTTCCTCTCTACTCTTTGTAGCTCTCCTATCCTTTGCTTTGACATAACTAATTCATTTAAAATGAATCGTTGCATGTACATAAATGGATATTGTCAGATATTCATGTTTATTTTTTAATAAATACATACTAAAACTTGTTTATATTTATTTCACCTATAGAAAAAGTAAAGTACTTACTTTACGTTGATAATAAAGTGTGAAATTCAATAGAAGAACGGCCTTTTTACAAGGATAGGATATCCAAATTTTAAGTTGTAAGTATTTTGAAAAAGCATGACTTTTATCTGGTTGATACAACAATTGGCAGATTTTAAACTGGGAGGTACCTCATGCACCATGCCACGTTAACAATATTGATTCAGAAATGCACGCTGTGATAATAAATTAGCTATCATTTTATGTGGTTTAGCTTTACCTGCAACTAAGCAAAGCCTATCGCATGTACCTGATTCATTAAAATTATTAGAATGAAAACATAAGTGTAGTCGAAATGCATTTTAATACTAAATTGTGAATAGCATTGTTACTAATGTGTCATTCGATATTTACGCGAACCGTGATAGCTGATTAGAAAAACAATAGAATATATAACATAATTTAAGACCTACTATATTCTGGTACAGTCAAGTGCAGATCTGTGGCAACCTAGTACCGCAGAAATCATACACATCAAACAAAACAAGCTACTTTACAGTTTGGCAAAAGTAACATCTTTTGTAATGCTTAGGATGTCACCACGGATAAACGCTTTTTTTGTAGACGAGATAAATGCGCTGTCAATGGCTAATTGTATCCAGTTCTCAGCGCAATGTAAATTGATTCACTCAAAATTTGGCGATGATTTTGGCACTGTCAGTATAAGCGTCCATCAGTTACTTATAATTGTACTAGAACCAATTTTAATTTATTGATTACATCGTGAACAAGATTAATTTCGTAATGTTAACAATCAGAGTTTTAATTTGAATACCGTAATTTAATGTCTATGTAAGTACAAACATGCACTGTTCTTGTGGCCAGTGTTAAATGTTTCATGTTGCAATAATCTCAAACAAATATTAAGAACATTGTTTGCAACTAGTTAGAATATGTAGAATCCATTTCTATCCTTTCTTCCTAGGGTCTAAAATATTGTATGACTAAAAATGGTTGAACCTGCATACGTGTGTTGTGTAATTGTGTTGTCTGTATGTTTGCATGATTGTTATCCGTCAATTATGTACTGCATTTAATCATTCTTTGTTTCAGTCCCTGGGAAATCATGAATTCGATGAGGGCGTCTCAGGACTCACACCATTTATTAGAAACCTTACATGCCCCGTTCTGGCCGCCAATCTTATTCTTACAAAAGAACCAGATTTGCTAGCTGTATCTAATTTACTAAAGTCGGTTGTCTTTGACATCAATGACATACAAGTTGGTGTCATAGGATACCTCACACCTGACACAAAATTTATAGCTACAGGAAACAATGTCGAATATATAGATGAGGTCACAGCTGTACGACAAGAAGCAGCTATTCTAAAAAGTAAAGGAGTGCAAATACTTATTGCTCTGGGCCACTCAGGTTTTCAAAAGGATTTAGAAATTGCCAAAGAAGTAGAAGACATCGATCTAGTAATAGGAGCACATACGAACACATTTTTGTGGAACGGAAACAAACCCGATGCGGAAGATCCCGAAGGACCTTATCCAACTATAGTTGAACAAGAATCTGGCAGATTGGTTCCTGTAGTGCAAGCCTACGCATACACAAAATATCTTGGGAAATTACACATTACGTTCAATACTGACGGTGAAATTATCAACTCTAATGGTACTCCCATACTTTTAGATATAACGATACCACAGGACATTAAAGTTTTAAAACTTGTGAACTACTATCATAAGAAGGTCCTTGAAATTACTGACGAGGTTATAGGCAATACTTCGGTGTTTGTAGATGGTCATAGTTGTCGAGTAAGGGAATGTAATATGGGAAATTTTATAACAGATGCGATGATATACAAGTATACTTCTACTTATAGAGGTCTTGGTTGGACGGACGCTCCTATTGCTATTATTCACAGTGGTGGGATCAGATCTTCATTTACACAACAAGACCTACCGAGCAATATCACAAAAGGAGATCTTGTACGAGTAATCCCGTTTGATGGTGATATAGTTAAAGTAGCAATAAATGGGCATGCTATATTGAAAATGTTGGAATATTCCGTTGAAACATATAACCCATTATACCCTACAAGTCAATTCTTACAAATATCGGGAATGAAAGTAAAATACGACATTAGTCAACCTCCTAAAGAAAGGGTCATGAATGTATTCCTGCGATGTGGAAGATGCTTGTATCCCGAATATTTTGCTCTAAATAAGACTAAAGAATACAATATATTGATGCCTGCATTTTTGGCGAATGGAGGTGACGGTTTCTTCATGATGGATGATTTACAAATAACTTACATAAATATAGATGAAATTCAAAGCACAGAGGCTTATATAAAAAGTCACAGTCCTTTATATCCTGGCGTGGAAGGACGTATCATATTCCATAACATGTAAATGGTTAAAACTTAATTTTTGTGAAATGTTCTATGAGTTTTAATATTTACAAAAACGTTATTTGAAAATTGACTTGTTAAAACTTTTCTGCGCTGGTTTTGGTGTGTAAAATGATAATGAGAGAAAATATAACTGGCTTTTGTAATACATCAAACAAATCAGTCGGTATGGCCAACATTGATTTTGTATATCACAAGATGTACCTACATCATATTAGTACAAGTCCTGTGAGTCTCACATCCGCAGCTTGCCAGGATAATTCAGAAACTGTTTCAGCCTAGAAATGGGCAGAAGAAATTACAAGAACTGTTCATGTTTATGATAAACAACTTAGGATACCTCGGAAGATACGTATATCTATGAAATTAAGTGATAATATATAATTTTGTAATAATCAAATTTCTATTCTGCATGGGAACTTATTACCTTCTACTTCTTATGTATTTAATTTTACCTCTACAGAACCTCTTCCTACGCAAAATAAATATGATAGTAAGACCTTTTCTTGTTCATTTATTTATTATTTTATACTGACAGCACAATATACCTAACATTCTGATTGAAATTATGTTTCATTTATGACTTGCAAACATTATGTCTGTTCCTACACTAAGTCGAATACTCTTCAATTACAGACATAATGTATTGTAGTTACACCTAATTATCAATTTGCTCAACCAATTTCTTCTTTTATTAATAGTTTAGTTACTAACTTAAACGATTCGGAGAATAATTTAAATTTCTAGAAATTACTGACGAGGTAAACAATTTAAATGGACATATTTTGTGAGTACCTACCTATCTATAATTTAGTAGGCATGATAGATTAAGTAATAACTTGAAATAAAACTGCTATCATAATATTCTGCTCGTAATACCAATATCCATAAACTTAATTAAACTATTGTTCTTTAAATATTTTAATCAATAATGTTATGAATAGGTGTAATCTTTGTTGCGTATCATAATTTTACTAACAAACAATAATTGTAATTTGTCGCACTAATCTTTTAACTTTCATTGTTGCCTGTATTTTCATTATTATTTTAAAGTATGCATGAATGAAAACTTTTTGCATGAATCTTGTAATATATTTTTAGCATGCTACATTATTTTGTTCATTGTTTCAGTCCCTGGGAAACCATGAATTTGATAACGGAATATCTGGCCTTACACCCTTCATTGAAAACCTTACGTGTCCAATTCTTGCCGCCAATCTTATCCTCAATAAGGAACCAGAGTTACAAGCCGAAAAGAACTTGATGGACTCTGTTGTATTCGATATAAACGGTACTAAGATTGGTGTAATTGGGTACTTAACTCCCGACACTAAAATCTTAGCTATAAGGAATGACGTAGAATACATTGAAGAAGTGATAGCAATACAAAAGGAAGCTACCAGACTTAAGAGTCTTGGAGTGAATATTCTTATTGCTCTTGGACATTCTGGCTTTACCAAAGATTTAGAAATAGCCGAAAAAGTAGAAGATATCGATCTAGTCATAGGTGGACATACAAATACATTTTTATGGAACGGTACCAGTCCTGACGTTGAGAAACCAGAAGGCCCATATCCAACTTTAGTAAAACAAAAATCAGGCCGATTGGTGCCCGCGGTACAAGCCTACGCATATACTAAATATTTAGGTAAATTACACATCGTATTTGACTCGGATGGGGAAATCATCAGTTCTGATGGAAATCCTGTACTGTTGGATTACTCGATACCACAAGAGCCTGCAGTATTAGCAATTGTCAATCGTTATCGTGAAAGCATGCTGCAAATAACTGAGCAGGTCGTTGGTACTACTTCAGTGATATTGGACGGGCACACATGTCGCTTGAGAGAATGTAATATGGGGAACCTCATAACTGATGCGATGGTACACAAATACTTTTTGGGATACACAGGAATTGGTTGGAGTGATGCTCCTGCTGCAATAATACAAGGTGGTGGTATAAGAGCTTCCATTGCTCATATAAATTCACCTGCAAACATAACAAAAGGGGATATGTTGCGTGTGATGCCTTTTGATGGCAACATAGTAAAAGTAACAATAAATGGTAGTGGTGTGTGGAAGATGCTGGAACACTCTGTATTGAAATACAACCCGACACGTGCTCCTGGACAGTTCCTACAAATGTCCGGAATACAGGTTCAATATGATTTTCGTCAGCCATCAGGAAAGAGGGTCACAAAAGTTTACATGCGATGCGGAGAATGCATGAAACCTGAATATTCCGTTCTAAACAAGACAGGAACATACAATATATTGATGCCAGCATTTTTGTCGATGGGAGGAGATGGCTTCTCAGTTTTCGATGATCTGCCTTCAGTTTCTTTAAGTTACGATGAGCTAAATTCTACACTTAAATATATTGAGAATTACAGCCCCGTGTATCCCGCTGTTGAAGGACGAATCGTCATTAATAACCTTGAGAAATTGCGTAACTCTGCAGTATATTTGAAATTATCCATATTAGCAGTGTTTATTTTCGTATGTTCTTTGGTACTGTAACATATTCTTTAATCATTTGTAGCGCGAACAAAATGTACCATATACGTTTTGAAATTAAGATTTTAGTTAGTAGATAGTAAACTGTTCAATGAGCTAAAAATGTACGCATAAACTGTGGGTAAGTATTATCGTAGGTATTACATGTATTACATACTTTAGATTCTACAATTTCGAACAATGGGTACTGTAAGTAATAGGGTAGTTGACAAAAAAAATAATTAGTTCGTCACATAGATTTTAAAAAAAAATTGGACACGTATATTTTCTTTTTTCAGCTTTACAAGAAATGTAGACGATACAGCGCTTTGAAAAGGGACACGACGTCACAGTTTGGTACATTTTTAACCAGAAAGTGACGTCACCAGCCCCCACCCCACGATCTTTGACTAGTTTTATTTCGGTATTTTTTTTATTAATTTGATAAAACAAAAGACACGTAGGTATCCAATATTTTTCGATAATCTAACAGATGGACTAAACAGAATGATTTGTTTTTAGTTACCTAGTCAAGTACCTACCCTATTGTACCTACAGATAATGTTACACACTAAAAGCCTATTTCAATAACGCTTATTTAGATGCATTTTCCATATCAGTATTATTACTATAATGTTACTTAAGAGATGTTAGTTGCATTTTCTAGATCAGTATTAATCTTATTTTTTTTTTATTTTTAGTAACTTAACTTTAGAATCATTCTCAAATAGAAGTACAATACTACCTATTATATATAGTAATTACCTTCCTAATATACAGGGTGTAAACGGACCTTTCACAAAACTGTCAACGAAGCATTCTATACAACAAACCAAGTAAGCCTACGCTATAATTATTGCTGGGAAACAATTTTTTCGTTTTCGTGTGAAAAATCACATTTTACGGTAAAACTCAATGCTACGCACTCAAAAATTGTGCTGATGGATGCATTGAATAGTACCTACAGAAGTTATGGAGGCCGATCTTGTGTTTTAAAAAACTTATGAAAAAGACTTTGACCTTTAATATCTCCGTAACTAGACGGTTCCCAGATAAGGTCTAGCTAGAATATAAAAAAATACCGTAATGACGGGGAGGATATAAGTGTATTTCGGTTTCGTTAAGGGTACTGTTGCACCCATTTATGTTTATGATTGTGTTTTAATAGTTTGTTATGCTTTTATTTCCAATATACACACAAAATTTTCAATGATGTATTTGTACTTATTCATTTTCGCTCGACGCGGGACCCCAATATTCTAAGGAAAGTAAGTAATACCCTAACTAAACAATTATAAGTAATTGCTAAAGACACATGACATAGGTACTAGTCATTATTGAGCTAGTTAGGTAGCAAAAACAAAATGAAATTTATCACAAAACATCCATACGTTGAAAACTACACAGCTTCCAACGAGCTATTTATAAATTCGCCCATCGGCGGACGCGTAACAAAAATCGTTAACAGACAGTACATAGACCGTATATAACGTTCTATGTACTACCTACAGTAATACACCGCACTGACCAATCAATAAAACTGCAATTGAGCTCCGACACAAAATATGTCCGAACAAAGTAATCACGATGATTGAATGATGTTGCACCGCATACATACCCGCTCGTGTATGGAACAGGCTAACTACCACGTGTTTCAAACTTTCAATGGATTCACAAGCGGTGAATTTTCCCTTTGAACCTCTAATTTTGAAGCACCTACCTATGTTATACCTATTGAATTCTGACGTTGGCGTATTCAAACAAAGAGTGACCGGAAAAACAGACACGAGTTTATTACGCAGGCGTAAACCGACCCCAATAACTAGCGAACTATTTATTCAGGATTATTTGGGATTGAATTTTACATTTTAAACATCATAAAAGTAATGCGTAGGACATTACTTTTATGATGTTTAAATGTAAAATTGAATTGTTAACGTAAGTTGAATTCTTACTACATGACGCGTTTTTGTTTCAGTCTCTCGGAAATCACGAGTTCGACCAAGGAGTCAGCGGGCTCACACCGTTCATAGAAAATCTGACATGTCCAGTATTGGCTGCCAATCTCGTTCTTAATCAAGTGCCAGAACTTGCCAAGGAACCTAACCTCAAAAAGTCTGTAGTGCTTGATGTTGACGGTCATAAAGTAGGCATAGTTGGTTACTTAACTCCCGAAACCAAAATATTAGCTGTTCCAAATGATGTCGAGTATTCTGATGAAATCGTTGCTCTCAACGAGGAAGTGAAAGTTCTGCAATCCCAAGGAATTAACATTATTATCGCTCTCGGACATTCTGGTTTTCATAGAGACCTAAAGATAGCAAAGGGAGTAGAAGGTCTTGATTTAGTTATTGGTGGACACTCAAATACTTTCCTCTGGAATGGCACAAGCCCAGATTCAGAACAACCAAAAGGAGCCTATCCTACTTACGTGAAGCAAGCTTCTGGAAGAAGCGTTCCTGTTGTTCAAGCCTATGCTTATACAAAATACCTAGGAAAACTTCATTTAGTATTCGATTCTGCTGGTGAACAAATCAGTGCAGACGGGGTTCCTATTCTTTTAGACCAAAAGGTACCGCAAGACCCAGAAGTCCTTCAAATCTTAGACAGATTCAGAGATAAAGTCCTTAATATTACAGAGGAAGTGATTGGAACCACGGCTATAGCGTTAAATGTCAAGACATGCGAAGCCGAAGAGTGCAACATAGGTAACTTGATCACCGATGCGATGGTATACAAGTACGCGTCGGAATACACCGGCGAGCATTGGACAGATGCCCCGATTGCCATTATCCAAGCAGGCGGTATAAGGTCATCCATAGTGCGTGCAATGCCAACAAATATTACTAAAGGTGATTTACTTGAAGTATTGCCTTTTGATGGTATCATGGTAGCAGTAACTGTCAACGGCAGCGTCCTTTTGCGAACGATTGAAAAAGCAGTCTATTATTGGAAACATTTCGAGGCACGCGGAGAGTTCCTTCAGTATTCTGGTATTAAAGTCGTATACGACGTTAATAGACCACCTGGAAATAGAATTGTCAGTGCCGAAGCCAGATGTTGGGCGTGTGACGTCCCCAAGTATTCAAAAATATTAGATAAAGATATTTACAAAGTGTTGATGCCTCGTTTCGTAGCTACGGGTGGGGACGGATTCAATATGTTTATCGGTTTACCTACACAGCACTTAAATTACAATGAGTTAATTTCTACTCAATATTACATATCCCATCATAGTCCAATTTACCCTCAAATCGAAGGACGGATTACTTTTGTCACTCAGAATGCAAGTTATAGTTCGTCGTCAATTGTTAAAATTTCAGTTGTTTCCATTTTGATAGGTTTTTTTACTATATTTGTAGCTTAAGCTTTATTTTGTAGAACAAATTGAGTAGTGGTAATGAATTAATTAAATTCGTATTAATAACGACTGAAATGTTTTAAATGTTGTGTTCTGATCAAATGCAGAACTGCCGCATTCAGAAAGCTTTAATGATTACTAAGGCCATCACTTAGTAAAGGTTTTGACATTATTTGTATGACAAAACTGTCAAAACCTTTACTAAGTGATAGCCTAAGTAATCATTAAAGCTCTCGGAGTGCGGCAGTAAGTATTATTTATCTACTAAATGACTGACTATGTTGTGTCCTAAACTTGTTTTTGTGAAATAAATACTATCCTAAGTACCTACTCTGTTAAATTTTATTTTTCCCCGCTTGCGTATAAACTATCCTCCTAGGCCTACTATAAATAGTTGCATTCAATTCTGAATTAAAAATTACTAAATTATCTCGATAAGTATTAATTATATTACATTCAAATTAAATTATTTTATATAAAAAAAATATTTTACTTACGAATACAACAAAATCATCGTCCTTTTGCGCGTGACTGTACCTACTCCAATGAAGTCTTTATCATACAAAGAGAACAGCTTATAACACCCAGTTCAATCTAAGCCCAGCATCTACCTTTTCATTTTAAATAAGTACCTAGGTACATTCTTTGAAACTATCCACCACACCATACGTAAATGTGTTTATTAATGTACATACTAACAGAACGCCTAACACAAGACAATAGTAGGTACGCCGGCAGAACAATCAAAAGGATTTATCCTAGTGTTTATGCAATCTTGGCTCATTTCGATACTCTTATGTAATGTAAGCATAAACTCTCACCCTTTTCACATGGTAGTAGGCAGAAACCACAGGTTGTCTTCTGCTGGTCATACACGCACGGCGGTTACGAGTACTACGCACGCAACTGTCCTTTCTGAAGAAGCTCACCAATAAGGTCAGTGAAGGTAAGGATGTATTTCTAGGGCGCCCCTGCCGGCCATACGATGTAAGTAGGTATACATAGTTAAAATTCGAATCTAATTATTTAAACGATTTATGTTTAGAATTTCAAGGGTGATACCCCAAAATAGATATTACATGATAGTTCAGTCGTGTGCGTTTCGACCGCGCGGCCACGACGTTTTTTTTAAAAAACTGTACCAAGTTTATGTAAAAGTTTGTAAAAGTTGATTCCCAAAACCATAAATTTGTCAAAGTTATGGTTACAAAGTTATAAGGGTTTGAACGTGGCCGCGCCATCGAAACGCGGAGAACCGCGCGGCCACGGAGATCTTTAAAACTAAGCGTTGCAGAGACCTGCAATTTAGGTAAATAACAGATTCCAGATGTAAAAAATTTGTAAAAATATAGAAAAAAATCCTAGGTTTATATTTTAGGAGCTGTAACACTAAAACCCCATGGCCGCGCCATTGAAACGGTGAAAACCACGTTATCGCCGATATCTCGCTGAAAAAGCATCGTAGTGGTCTGGAGTTTCTTGTGATTCATAGATTTGAATTTGTCAAATCATGTAAAAATACAAAAAAAAACCTTAGGTTTATATTTTAGGTGCTATAAGACTAAAACGCCATGGCCGCGCCATTGAAACGGTGAAAAATACGTTATCGCCGATATCTCGCTGAAAAAGCGTCGTAGAGGTCTGAATTTTCTTGTAAAACATAGATTTGAATTTGTCAAATCATTTAAAAATACAAAAAAAAACCATAGGTTAATATTTTAGGTGCTATAAGACTAAAACGCCATGGCCGCGCCAATGAAACGGTGAAAAATACGTTATCGCCGATATCTCGCTGAAAAAGCATCGTAGAGGTCTGAAGTTTCTTGTAAAACCTAGATTTAAATATGTCAAAACTTTTGGAAATACCCAAAAAGGACCTAGGTTTATATTTTAGGAGCTGTAAGACTAAAACCCCATGGCCGCGCCATTGAAACGGTAAAAAACCACGTTATCGCCGATATCTCGCTGAAAAAGCATCGCAGAGGGCTGAAGTTGTTTGTAAAACAATGATTAGAATTTATCAAAAATTGGAAAAATACACAATAAATTTCTAGGTTTATATTTTAGGAGCAGTAAGGCTAAAACCCCATGGCCGAAACGGTGAAAATCACGTTATCGCCGATATCTCGCTGAAAAAGCATCGTAGAGGTCTGAAGTTTCGTAAAACCAAGATTTGAGTTTAGCAATTTTTTTTAAAATACACAAAATAATTCTAGGTTTATGTATCAGCAGCTGTAGTATGATATCGTTTAGAACCTTTGTTGTTTCGATAGGGTGACCATGACTTTGTGTTTACAGAAAACTTTCCACCTATTGCATTTCCCTAGAAATTCCAAAACTAGGTTTACTAAAAAATGAAAAAGTATTACGACAGTAACTAGTATGTATTACTTACCTTGGTTATGAAGCATTAATTTGAAATCCAATCGTAAGGCGTAACAAAGTCCAAATTGTAAGAGCAGAACTTAGTTTTTCAAAGATAAAAAAAAATGTCCGAAACAGTGCTCAAACCAAAGTCCGTAGGAATGCCAAAATATAAAAACACCAAACAAACACCAACGAGTAGTCCCTACGAATTAACTGAAAGTAAAACGACGACTGCAACAAAAGGCTTTTGGCGGAGACTGCGCGACTACAGGATATCTCTTTTAGAGTGCACTTTGTTACGCCTTACGATTGGATTTCAAATTAATGCTTCATAACCAAGGTAAGTAATTCAATTCAATTCAATTCAATTCATTTATTTCAGGTTCATAACCCATATTTGAAACATATTATATCATACACAAAATAAATACAACATCAACACACATACAAATAAGCTATACAATAATCATTCAAATTCATTCATCAATTATACAGTAATAAAATTTAAAATTCATTCATTATTTTTTACAGTAGTCTCTTACGTGCGACACTATATGTTATTTGTCTGTCACAACAGTGTCGCACATAAGGGCAGTCCAACCTATTTCCTATCATAGTCAGAACGGTATTGGAGCTGGCCCGCACTCTGCGTACAAGAGACGCGCAGCGCCTGCGCATGGTCGCATGGAAGCAGTCTGTGCGCGCCCATGCGAACATACCCGAAGCGCTGCAATAGCGAGGCAGACCCAAAACCGCTCTGAAAGCGTTATTAAACTGAACGCGGAGAGCGTTATAACTTTTTTGCGTGTAAGTAGCCCACAGGCTGCAGGTGTACAAGGACGTGCAATATGCTCGGAAAAGAGTTATTTTCACGCCATCCGAGCAACGCGCGAACCTGCGGGCCAGCATATTCGCTCTTTTGGATAACGCCCTCCGCTCCCGTTCCAAGTCAGCATGATCCCTGAGGTCAGCCGTGACTATATGCCCTAGGTATTTAAACTGATTGACCCTGTCTAAGGGTACACTATTTATACTAATAGGTGGTACATAGTCTGGGCATTTAGCACCACCGGCCTCAAAGACCATGTACTGACTTTTCTTAATATTATATATAAGTCCATGTTTAACAGCGTAATCCTCACATGTCGCTATCAACCTCCTCAGGCCACAGATCGACGCGCTCAGCAGAACCATGTCATCCGCATAGCTTAAGTTATTAACACACACGTCGTCTACATGACAGCCGACGTGCTGGCTGCTCAGCGCGACGATCAGCGCGTCCATATAAAGGTTGAATAACGTGGGTGAGGTCAGTCCGCCCTGTCTTACGCCGCACTGTAACTGGTATGGCTCCGACATTGCCCCCGACCACCTGACGCTGTTGACTTGGTGCGTATACCAATACTTGAGGATGGTAACAAGTTCTGGTGGAAGGCTGATACTTTCAAGTTTTTCCCACAAGAGATCATACGCCACCAAATCAAAGGCCCTGGATAAGTCGAGAAAACACGCATATACCGGGGTCTTACGGTCGTTATAATATCTGACGGTATGCTTAAGACACAGTATGGCACTTTCCGTTGATAATTGGGGCCTAAATCCAAACTGATTATCATGCAGAGATATATAATTATTTAACTGTGTATTAAGCAAACCGTCAAACAACTTCGCTGTAACCGTAGCTAGAGATATGGGCCTGTAATTACCTTTATCTGCTAAGTCACCTGTTTTATCTTTAACTATAGGCACAACCACAGTTTTCATAAGATCCGGCGGAAGATAAGAGTGGCTCGCGCATAGCGAGTAGAACATTGCTAATACTCTGTTTATATGTGGGCCAGCGTGAACTAGGTGTTCAATGGATAGGGAATCATGACCTGGGCTCTTGCCTTTAGTCATGTTCTTAAGGGTTACAGCCACATCTCTGGCACTAAACCTCACCCCTACTATCCCTTCAGGTAACTCACCATTATGAACCTCACACGCCGGACCCAACGGTGACTGTACAGAAAATTGATTCTTAAAGATATCAGCAATGCCTTTACAATCACTCACCCCATCGACACTCACCGGAAGTCCCGGTTTGGCGTTAACTTTGTTGGTGCTTTTCCAAAAGCCTCGAAAATCACCTTTGGTGTGCTTTTCCGCAAGACTGTCCATTTTAATCTGGGTTTGATTATCTTGACACCATTTTAACTGTGATTTAAAAAGTTTCCTGCTGGCACACATTTCATCGAACATGGGGCCAGTGTTAGGTTTACCACACGACACCCATTCCGTAAACTTCATTCTAGCCTTCCGGTGAGCCTCGCTGACGTGCTTATTCCAACCCACTACGAGCGGCCCACTCCCAGTTCTCACAACGTCCTCCCGACCTGCCAAGGACGCAGCACGAAGGGCGGACACAATGTCAGAGTACATCACATCAAGAATACGGTGGTGATCGGGGTCATTACAGTAAAAATCAGCACAATTAATACACTCGGTAGGAAAGTTAACCAACCTTAAACGTTTATGACACTCTGAGGTATATTTCGCGATCTGTTTCTTATTTCTAGTGCCCCATGATACAGAGTAAGTACATAATACATACTAGTTACTGTCGTAATACTTTTTCATTTTTTAGTAAACCTAGTTTTGGAATTTTTAGGGAAATGCAATAGGTGGAAAGTTTTCTGTAAACACAAAGTCATGGTCACCCTATCGAAACAACAAAGGTTCTAAACGATATCATACTACAGCTGCTGATACATAAACCTAGGATTATTTTGTGTATTTTAAAAAAAAATGCTAAACTCAAATCTTGGTTTTACAAGAAAATTCAGACCTCTACGACGCTTTTTCAGCGAGATATCGGCGATAACGTATTTTTCACCGTTTCAATGGCGCGGCCATGGCGTTTTAGTCTTATAGCACCTAAAATATAAACCTAAGGTTTTTTTTTGTATTTTTACATGATTTGACAAATTCAAATCTATGAATCACAAGAAACTCCAGACCACTACGATGCTTTTTCAGCGAGATATCGGCGATAACGTGGTTTTCACCGTTTCAATGGCGCGGCCATGGGGTTTTAGTGTTACAGCTCCTAAAATATAAACCTAGGATTTTTTTCTATATTTTTACAATTTTTTTACATCTGGAATCTGTTATTTTACCTAAATTGCAGGTCTCTGCAACGCTTAGTTTTAAAGATCTCCGTGGCCGCGCGGTTCTCCGCGTTTCGATGGCGCGGCCACGTTCAAACCCTTATAACTTTGTAACCATAACTTTGACAAATTTATGGTTTTGGGAATCAACTTTTACAAACTTTTACATAAACTTGGTACAGTTTCTTTTAAAAAAAAACGTCGTGGCCGCGCGGTCGAAACGCACACGTTCAGTCGACTACCGCTGAATATCCGTGCGTAGCAAAGGTTTGTAATTAACGATTCGTAATTGCATGCCATGATGCGACATGAACGCGTCATATTGCGGATACCGTACTAATTCAAGATATCGGTAAGTATCACGTGTGTGATACTTACCGACATCTTTTTTCTCCTTACACACGACTACACTACAGATACTTTAATCTTGTTAAAATATACAACTGTTTTTATTTTTACATTATTTGATGCTGTTTTCGCAAAGAAAAACATACATTTCAAATGAGCCCATGAGGTGGGCTCCCAGCACTGAAGGTGTTAATAGTGTTAAACACAGCCTTAAATTAATTGCGCCAAAGTCGATGCAAGAAGGTTCAAGCTTAATTTTATTAAATTTGGGCCATGTTACTCTTTGCCTACATAATGTTTTATTTGATTGGTAATAAATTGGTCTTCAGTTGGCTGTGCATTGAAAGAGTTTTCAATGCACAGTTCAAAAGTATTGAAATTAAACAACTTTCGCTGAAGATTAGATTGAAGTGAAGGATGCAGTTGGTTAAATCGCCAGTTTCTGTATATTTAAAACTTGATACACATACATTTATTTCTGTTAATATAAGATATCATACGTACCTACTATGTAGCTTTAGGTACACCTTTTAGAATTTATAATTTCATCATCAACACCATCCACAGCCAGACATGACCCACTGATGAGTGGGATAGCCTCTCTTTACTTGTGTCAAGCTCCACGCTCTTGTGACAGCCTCATCCAGGATATTACGCATGGCAACAATCACGTCTGCCCTTCTCGCCGCCGGACGACCAACCCTTCTCTTTACATTCCTTGGCCGCCACTGAGCTTACACTCGTTACAAATAATTATTATTTTATTCAGTTTTGTTGTTTCATAATTTTACCTAACAGCTTGTTTTGTCTACTTAACCCGTTTTTAGGGTTCCGTACTCAACATGGAACTCTTATAGTTTCGCCATGTCCGTCTGTCTGACTGTCTGTCCGTCCGTCCGCCCGCATTATCTCTCTCTTTTAGTACTAGAAAGCTGTAATTTGGCATGAATACAGGGTGTAAATGAACCCTTCACGCAAACGTCAACCAAGTATTCTGTACATCAAACTAAGTACCCCTACACAAATTTTTGCTGGGAAACGACTTTTTTTTGGGGTCAAAAAATCACATTTTACGGTAAAACTTAATGTAACACTCTGAAAACATTGTGCTAGTGGATGCTTTGAATATAAAACGGGTCATGGAGGTAATTTAAGTAAAGTTATAACCTGACAAACTAGTATTTACAAAAACAGCTGTAAAGAATTTGGAACTTTGACCCCCAATATATCCGTAACTAGGGGGTTCCCAGGTATGGTCTAGAACAAAAAAAATATCGCAAAACTATCACAGATAAGTAGGCTTTACAAGTTTACGAGTAATAGTCGACATACTAATAAATTTTGCTAAATAAATAAATAGGTAAACTTATAAAATGTAGTTGTATGAAATATTTTCCTGTAGGTACATGGGAGCGCAGGTCTCAAAACTGAAAATATAAGTTTGTTTTATTTTTACAATCAGAATCATCGTTCGGAGGCAGGTAGGCAGGGTGGTTAATCAGTTTAGTAAGTTTACATATTTTGATGGGCAACTGCGGAACCCTACATTGTGCGTGGTCCGACATGCACATGGTCGGTTTTTCTATAATATCAAAGGTTACATTTTGTTTAAATTCCGATTTTATTAATTTTTAGAATGCTCTACTAAAAACTATCAAACTTTGAATATAGAGAGAAGAGACTCGGACGCAAGAAGTTGATTATGACTAAGAAAAACAAATGAAAATATTCCAAGATGTACCTAGTACCTACCTACCTACTATAGAATACCACTACATACAAACATAAATACGTGAAACATAGGTCAACCTAGCTGCTTAATAAATATTTTTATACATTCAGTGGTCATTTTTTCTCTCCCTGGTTAACGCTTGCTTGTAGTTAGTACCTAAGCCTAAGCAGCAAATGCAACTTAATTTTATTTTATTTTATGTCTTACCACTTTCCACCCCACCGGGATATTCTTATTAGATCAGCACACGATGCCAAGGTAAAGTCACTCGCAAAAAGATGAGAACCTTGAAAATTAGGCCTTTTCAAATCCATAACCTTCCATGATAATAGAAGGAGTGGAAGTACAGTACAGTACGGAAAAACCTTATGGTAGAGACCACTACTGTACCGTTTGTACTGAAAATATAAAACAACACTAACTTTTCCTTTCAGTCTCTTGGCAACCACGAGTTCGACGAAGATGTGGATGGACTAGTACCATTTATCAGAAACTTGAGTGCGCCGGTCGTAGCAACTAACCTCATCTTAGATAAAGTTCCTGAACTACAAAACGAAAAGAACTTATATAAATCAATTATTATAGTCAAAGACCATGTCAAAATCGGTATTATAGGATATCTTACACCTAGCACAAAAGATCTCGCCCCCCGAAACGATGTTCAATACGAAGACGAAATCCCAGCCATAAGTAGAGAAGTAAAAAAACTAAAAGAACAAAATGTTAACATTTTGATAGCTTTAGGACATTCCGGATTTATGACAGACTTAGAGATTGCGAGACAAGTCGAAGATATTGACTTGGTAATCGGAGGCCATTCCAATACATTCCTCTGGAATACTGATAGTACTTCAGAGAAACCTGAAGTCCCCGAGGGACCATATCCGACAGAAGTGGAACAAGCAGACGGTAGAATAGTAAGAGTCGTACAAGCTTATGCTTACACTAAATATATAGGAAAATTACATTTGGTCTTTGACTCGGCAGGTGAAATTACAAAATGCGAAGGCACTCCCTTATTGTTAAACCAGGAAATACCAAGAGATCCAGAACTTTTAGAAACAGTCAATAAATATCGTAAAGAGATGGATCGTATCAACAACGAAGCTATTGGAGCTTCACTAGTTTATCTGAACGAAACTGGTTGTCGACTAAGAGAATGTAACTTAGGTGACTTGATTGCTGATGCTATGCTAAATTATACAAGGGAGGAATATCACGCACAATATCCCGATGTGAATATAGCAATAGTACAAGGAGGGCGGATTCGTACATCAATTTACCATGATGGAACACCCTTCACTTTAACTAGAGGCGACTGGATCAGTGTGTTACCATTTTCGGACTCCCTAGCAGTAGTAACAATGAACGGAGCAGTACTGAAGCAGAGTCTAGAACATTCCGTGTCCACATGGCGCACTGTAGATAGTACGGGCCAATTCCAACAGTTCTCCGGAATGGAAGTCACCTACGACTTAGCGAAGCCAGTAGGTTCTCGAGTTGTTGAAGCTAAAGCGGTGTGCTCAAACTGTGGATTTTACAAATTGCAGAACATACAAGATGCTTATGAATACAAGATGATGATGCCAACTTTCCTAGCTGACGGTGGAGATGGGTATGACATGTTTATAGATCTTCCCAGGGTAACACTTTCATACAATGAATTAGACAGTATGTTACACTATTTGAAGAAGTACAGCCCTGTGGATAAGCAAGTGGACGGTCGAATTAGGCTGCTCAATGAAGACAAAGTTCCAGAGTATACTTCAACCATTAAAAGTGAAGGCCGGAGGAAACAATCAAATGCAGCGGCAACTAAGTATACTCTAAACTGGCATTACGTATACGTACTTACTATCTTATTTTTATGCAAATACTCATTTGGATGGATGTAAGCGCATGTAGTTGAAATATTATTCATATAAGTATGTATTATAATAAAAGACATTAGTGTAGAATTTAAAGGGTGATAAACCAAGTAGTCATAATTTATTATTCCAGTGTTAATAGTGTAGAGAAAAATAGACATCTTCAAATGGGAGTCGTGAAAAGTAAAAATTGTCAGCATAATTGTTATTGTGGAATTTGACCTACATACATACGTACGAAATCTACTTGTCAAGTGGCTTATAAACCCGTCACATGAACATGGGTGGTTTTTTTAGTCAGTAGAAGTCTGACACTCCCTTCCGCTCTGCCCAGAGCGGGAGAAGTCATTGAATGATTTCGGACCCCTAAAAAAAATAAAGTGGCATATAAAAGTATCTACCAATGGAATAAGAAGATACCTACAAGTATCTTCATAGATATCTACTTCCTCACCTTCGTATTTAGTTGTAGAAAACGTTTTTTTAGAAATAGTTAGGTATTATTGAATACAAATAGTATGTGATATAACCTTTTCATATTGGTTTATTAGAAAATTACAATACCATGTTGTTGATTAAGAGTTGAACCCTATCAGTAGTACGGATAGGTACCTAGCTATACAGTATCGACAGTACGGAATCGCACTCTCTTTCATGGTCCTATCCTTTGCCCAACCTTCGGATTTAAGTTCCACATGTTTATAATGAGGAAAATATCGTGAGAAAGCTTTTGTATATGAATGTGGATGAGTGTAAGAGTAAAGGAAGACCAAAGAAACGATGGACGGACTGTATTTAGAATGATATGGCAAAAAAGGAGGTGTCTCATGAGATGACGAGAAACAGTGAAGTATGAAAGAAGACATGGGCTAACCCCAAATGGATTGGACAAGAGAATGGTGATGCTTCCACTGTAAGAGTTACCAGAAACCCCAGATATACGGCAGGGTATGAGTGTACAGCGCATGAACCACTCTGAGCACTAACATGCGGTTTTGCTTGCATAACGAGCATGAATGTATAGATAAACTATACCTTCATGATTACGAGGCCATGGTAAACGAGTGAATGGATTAACTTCTGAGCCACTCTTCGAATTTAGGTTCTGCAGGCTTCCCCAGTAAAAGTTACCAGATAATCTAGACGAGGCAGAGTATAATGTGGACCACCTGAACTAAATGCCGTTTTATGCAAACCTGGCAGTGCGCGGCAGAGTCATCGACGCGATCGGCAGCAGTTTCTCTAAATTACGGTTCTGAGCGACATAAAAAGATAGGAGCATGTAAATTGCGATTACGAGCTGGCAGATGACGTTCAACCCTAAGGTATAATACAGCATGTGACCACAACCACTAACCGCAGCGACAAAGACGCACAAACGCAATGGCAACCCTAAACAACACGATTAGTTACGTGAAAGTCTATGAAAACGGTAACAGGCAATGTCTGGCTCGTTAGTCTAGCTAGTGGCCCCAAGCGGTTATGCTCAGCATAAGATTCTGGAATACCCGGTATGGGCCGGCAGTGTTATTAGGTTCCATCAGGAAATTGATTTTTGTAAACAGCAGCTACGGATTCTAGATTTAGTTAGGGGGTAGGCTCGTCCTCTATATTGCATGAAACTTAAACACAACTTGCGAATTTTGGGTGTACCTACTTGTTTAGTGCATCTCAGACTAACCCGTCGTGGATTCAAAAACAGACATTCTATCAACAAACACGAATTTACCTTACTGGATTATGAGATGGTACCTAACTGATTTACAATTCTGTTGTAAAACTGCTGGTCCTTGCATTCTGACGGTGTAGGAATAGGGTAGTTAACAAAAAAAATCTAATCAGTCCGTCAGATAGAGTTCCAAAAAATATTGGACACGTATTTTTTCTTTTTTCTCGTAAACAAACAATGAAGACGATACAGTGCTTTGAAAACTCGTGTGACGTGATTTTCTGAGACATTAGTGTGACATTCTTTAGCGGTCAGTGACGTCACAACCCCCCACTCCAATTTTCGACGCGGTTTATCTTCGTCAAATTTTATTGATTTGATAAAAACAAAAAATACGTATTCATTATTTTTCGATAATCTAACTGAAGGACTAATTAGAATCATATTTTTAAGTCAGTTAACATCCCTATTGGGAGGCTAAACCGCCGTTGTTTGTAGTGTTGTGGTCGCAATCGGAATTGTACTTTTTACTATCTAGTATTATTTTTAAACATGTAATTTTATTAGTTTATTTTTTATTTTTTTACAATTATTACGTATCTTAATTGCATGACAACTTACATCCATTTCAATTACTACCTCTTTTAAGTACAATACACGTACAACCGTAAAGGTTACATAAAGACATATTGTTCGGCTTATGTTTTAGTAAATAATTATTGAATATTGAGTATTTTAAGTTAATAACGATGTTGCTTGGTAAATAAATCGGATTTTAGTGAAAACATTTATTCAGTTTAAAACTGAACTTATTAGTTTAGTTTAGTTACCAGTGTCCACTTCACATTCACCGTCCGAACTTTTTAGATATTCTTTGGTTCGATTGTAAACACATTTTTTTTTTCACACATTTATTCGGAAAAATGTAGAATACAAAAAATTGTACATTCAGTAGGTAGGTACCTAAAGGCCGCACACACGTTACGAAAAATCGTTACGATTTGACGGTACAGTTCAAACTGCAACGATAAATCTACATGATTGTGTGTATGAGAAAAACAAACCGTACAGTTTGCCCGATTTTAGCACTACGAACTGTGCAGCTTCAACTGTACCGTCCGATCGTTATGATTTATCGTAACGTGTGTAGCAACCATTAGACAATACAAGATTCATAGATTACCTATTGTGATACAGAACGTCTACGGTATCCGCTGTTTTAGTAAAATATTACGAAGTTAGTTACACAATTATGTTATTATTCAGTTACAATTTAAAAGAAAAAACCTGGAAACACGAAGCCATTCAGACTTTAATTGGATTAACGTATAGGCAAAGGAGAAAGCTTATTCCAAAACTTCGCGCCCATCATAATTATGTCATAGTTGTATGCAAGCTCAGACCAAATAAAAAGTAAAGACGGAACTCTGCGAACAGCAAAGTGAGGCCGGTCAAACTACGCCTCGCATACACGTCTCAGACCAAATAAAAAGTTTAAGACCAAGGCGTAGTTTATGTTGTACGTGTGTGCGTGTATTGTGTATGTACACGGCGAGGCGTAGTTGGACCGGCCTCACTTTGCTGTTCGCAGAGTTCCGTCTATACTTTTTATTCGGTCTGAGTATGCAAGAGTAGACTTAGTTAAATACTGTTTATAGCAGTGCATTTATAATTAGAGATTTTCGTTTTTTCCCAACTGCGCCACAGAAAAGACGTTTTCGTCATAACTTTTGATTGATTTGTTCTTGAAAAAACTGACGGATACCCGAAGGCCGTCTGTATTAATTAAGCTGCTAATACTAACGCTCGCACTACTGAACACAAACGACGCAATACTCAGAGGAATATAATATACCGCCGTACTTATCGGAAACATAAATATACTTGAATAATCATGACATATAAATAAGTAGTAACAAATTAACTTGTTTGACTACTTCTTTATCCAGAGAATGTGTTTCAAAAAACAACAGGAAGCGATTAACAGGATTTTTTTATCGGGTTAACTATGACCGAGGATTATTAATCATAATTCACAAAATCATTATAATGTCTCGATTATGTTTAACCATGATAAATAACAAGCTTCTTTGAAGTAGTCAAATACAAAAGCGGGAAGTAATAAGAACATTCAATATTTGTATGGCTGTCCCATTCCAAATACTCTTAAAATCTAAGTACAATATCAAAAGTGTATCCTAAATAATATTTAGGTATATTATACCATCAAACATCCAGATCTAAAAATACATTGTTATATTGTAGACATCAATGATATACTGTGCTTAACTTTATGTATTAATATAATAGTACTGTATGTGTTATTTGAGATTATAAAAGATGCTTCTGTCTTTTTATTTGTGTTTCTTACCAAAATTCCTTTTAGAGTAAACAGAATAAAAGCCAGTCTTCTCACACTTCACTATACTCCTACTCTCTTCATTACATTTCCAGTCTTATCGTTCGTTCATACATTCTTCCTTGTCTTAACCTAACTGGAGGACCTACACAAACAGACATTCTATCAACAAAACCGAATTTTCCATATTGGATTATGAGATAAATGGTACCTAACTGATTTACAATTCTGTTGGAAAACTGCTGGTCCTTGCATTTTGACGGTGTAGGAATAGGATAGTTAACAAAAAAAAACTAATTAGTCCGTCAGGTAGATTTTCAAAAACTATTGGACACGTATTTTTTCTTTTTTCACGTAAACAAACAACGAAGACGATACAGTGCTTTGAAAACTCGTGTGACGTCATATTCTAATATATTAGTATGACATTTTTATCGGTGAGTGACGTCACAACCCCGCACTCAAATCTTTGACACATTTTATCTTCGTAAAATCTTATTGATTTGATAAAACAAAAAATACGTATCCAATTAGAATCGTCATTTTTTTTTGTCAATAAACATCCCTATAAATTGGGTACTTGACTATTTTTTTACTAGTGATCTGGAAACAGTAAATAAAATAATAGGCAAAAGTAAAAAAACTACTACTTATAATATCTTAAAAAATGGCTTAGTTTTAACCGATTTAAAATGACTTGCTAGACAAAGACAGCGCTATGGAGATGTGGCGTCATAACTCATACCGCCATAGTTACGTAGTACAAATGGCCGTTTCGCGCGACAAGGATAGAAAGTGCCCCCACCAAAAACTTCTAAAGCGTGTAGCTATTCCATTTTTTGATCATTTACTTTTTTTATACACCGTATTATTTCTGTTAGTTCATTGAAATAACATAACATTTTCGTAAATTTTTAACAGTGGTCAAGTATCCAATTGCATTTTTGTAGGAAACAGCAGATGTTTAACGAGTTTGTAAAACACAATATTCTATTGCTAAGTGTGGAGGTTTGTAAATGGCTTGTCACTATTACGTTTGTATTCACACGAATCGCTTTGAAAGCGATAGCCAGACAGATTCTCGAAGAATGAATGAGAACTCGTCATTACAGACTACAAACCAAAAACTTACTATAAATATTTGATAGATAATTGTCTAGGCCCTCAAGTCCCTTCTAGGGTACGCAAAAAGCACCGAAAACTTAACAATTACTATGTCAAAACCTTATAATTTAGGCACAATTTTGTAGTAGGCCCATATTTGTTCGGTCAGCAGGGCTATTGCGTATCTTTTAAATGACAGTGGCTATCATATTGTCTATGAATTAACTGTCAAATTGGTTATGGTTTAGTACAAAATGGAACCATTTGACAGTTATTGATAGGCACTATAGGTTAGCCACTGTCATTTAAAAGATACGCAATAGCCCTGCTGATCATATTTCAGGCCCAGGATATGGACCACAGATAGTGAAGACTCGATAGATGCATCAGACGCACATATGGTTTTCAGGAGACAACTGACATTTCTATGGTTGTCAGTGTCTTATAATGCAAAGTCGTACGAACACCCACACACAAGTCAAACTGGTGTATGATTCAATTTTAATCGGAAATTCTCTTTTGGTCTACGCTGACCGTTAGAACGCAAGATCTTACCAGGTTTAATTTTTCTTTAGAAAACCAACCACTTTTCTGAATATCAAGCTTAATACTGAATCTGACCCAAAAGGTCTTATAAAAAGACCTTAAACCAACACATTACTGTCTTATAAGAATATCAAAACATTTTCAGTATGTTATCTATCACACGAAATCTCTTTCAGAGACAACCTCCTCATTCCGAAATCATAACTTAAACCCGAAAGAAAGACAGAAAGAACACACACGTCCTCTTAAATACTAGATTAGAACTTACAAAAAAAAAAACCGGATAGTAGAAAATTTACCATTAATAATTATATGCTTTAATATCAGTATTGATACGCAAAACGGTATGACAAAGGTAATGTCAAATAGTTACAGAGCGATATGAAAAGTGACCAAGGAGCACGCTTTATTGACTTTACTCGGCATCGCTAGTGAGTTTTCGGACCTCTAGTGAGTTTCGGCCTCTAGTGAGTTTCGGTCTCTAGTGAGATTCACCCTCTAGTGAGTTTCGGCCTCTAGGAGAGTCCGCCAAACGTACGACTACACCATGATGTCGCCTGAGTGTAGGTGAAGCACCACAGCATAAGCTATTTTCACGATACTAAGTAACTCCTATGAAATAGAAGAAAAAGTAAGTACCATTCTATTATGCATAATGGCCAAACCTTTCCTGAGGCCGCATGGACAAAGGCTCACTAGACTCTCTAGCGGCCGATGGCAACTGGTGTAAAATATGCTGGGACTAGAACGATATGTCTGTAATTCTGTATGGCAGACGAGGCTGTAAGGTTAGGTTAAGAGGCAGGCCTTTGCAAAGCAGTGTGGTATAATGTTAGCAAAAAAAAATGTCTGTCTGTAGAACGAACAATGCTTTGAATTCGTATGAACGAAGGCGAAAGGCGGAAATCCAGAGATTATGGTGCATTTTGGGCAAGGCTAGCCGTAGACTGCAATATATTAAATTGATTGCGCATAGGTACTCCATCATCACTATTGACAACACAATGCAATGAACTTGCACAAGTATAAAAATGGTAAATTTCCGTTCTCCAGAATTCTATCAAATGCGGTGTTACAATAACTTAGTATCTAAACATAGAACGTTAACGTCGTAAGTTAGTAGCCTACTAACTAGCACTGTTCTACAAAACACACAATCGTGTTAATTATAATCAACATGGACTGTCTAAACGACACTTCTTCTAGTTGGCTCAAGTAGGTACGCACGATAGCATATCAAGGTTTACTGATCCAATATAAGCTGTCTTTCATTGTACCGAGTATAATTATGTAAAGGTACAACACGGGAGTGACCACACTTATCGACCTAGGATCGGCTAAAGCCAATCAGAAAGAGCTACAAGTCCACGCAATAAAGAAGAAGCGAGTGGACACCCCTTCGGACTACCCGCTATGAAGTCGGCTTATACTGGATTACTGGAAGCAGCTTGACATGTCTTCATGCTTACCTTAGATACATAACTAATACTTTAATTTGCAAACATCAATGGATATAATATACATATAGAAATACTGTATTTTTTTTAAATACGGCCATATAATTTTAGAGATCTGTTTATATTAAGTGATCAAATTGGCAATCAAATTTAATGATAATAAAAATAGCAAGAGCACTTTGAGATCGCAAATATAGACGAAAATAATGTATGTGGCAAATTATACTTAGTAAATAATGAATTTCCGCCCAGGGGGATTTTTTGATTATAGTTTCACTAATAATCAGTTTTCATACCCTCGAAGAGTAGGCAAAGCTCTGATATTATGATATTTTATCCCTGATATATCCAATAGTCTCATCAATTGCTTCTTTTAAAAAATAGGTACCAAAATCTTACAATGTTTAAACTTATCCTAACATTTTACTGCGGACTAGAATCGTTTAAACTAAGCCAAATAGTTAACTTAGTAAAATATTTATTAGTTTTAATTACTTTTTGGTATTGTATTTTGTGTTAATGAACTAAAATAACTAATATTTTTAAATTGTTTGTTTCAACACTTTTTTCTTCAGCCATAATGGCTATGCAACTAAATCCACAATTACACTACATCATAAAACTCTAAAGTTTTTGCAACTGTGGGCATAATATCAAACTTTTTGGCAGCAAACGGCCCAGCTGGCTTCATAGTAAGTACCAAATTAAATAACCAAACAAATAAACCTCTAAAATAATTAGAAAACACTCAAATCGCGTTGCTGAGCAAGTGAATCTTTAGAAATCAACAAAATCAGAAAAAAACGCAAAGCAAAACAATAAACATGCTCAAATACTAAACATGTTTAATTAAAACACATTACTCTTCATTCACCGTGTCAAACGGAGAATAACCAGAATAGAACCTGGCAGATTTGGGAGAACCTGGATTTCGTGGTGCAGGGATTGAAAAATCAACAAATTTGGTGTTACCATGAGGGAGGACATCTGAAAGTATGGCGAGACACTGCTTCAGAGCCTCCTGACATTCAGCCGCCTCTTTGCAAGGTATATAACGTTCTAGACTTTTGGCTAACTCACACAGGGGCTTGAACAGTTTCAGCGCTTTCTTCTTATCGGCTTTCTGAAGTGTTTCAATCGTCTCTCCATTCAAGAGCTCGTTCTTCTTAGCTATAGACGCCGGTAGATTTGGGATGGTGTTCAAGCCATGATATAGTGGCCAGTCATTAATGCAAGCTTCGCAGACACACATGAACTTGTACTGAGACTTCAGCATGGCTTGCCGATCCGCCCTGGTGTGTACCGCATGATGTGCTCTGAAAGAGAAACGGTAGACCGTATTAATAATTTTGAAAATTTTAATTAGTAAGCTCTACCTACTTTAATACAAATCTAGGTTTCTGAAGTGAGTTCAGACTAGCCCTACCCATAGTGAAATACTATCTTAACTAAATCACGACTACAATATCAACTCATAGTACTCAAACTCAAATGTTTATTTAAGATAATTAAATTAATCAAAAAATTCATTAATTTAATTTAATTTGTTTTAAGAGCCCATCTTTTAGTTTATTTGTTTTATTCCCTTTAGTTGTATTTTTTGCGCTGTGTTTGAATAGGGTACCTAGTTAACAAAAAAAATATTGGACACATATTTTTCTTTTTTCACGTAAACAAACAATGACGACACATACAGCGCTTTGAAAACTCGTGTGACGTCCTATTCTTAGACATTAGTATGTCATTTTTTAGCGGTCAGTGACGTCACAAGACCTCGCTCAAATATTTGACGCGTTTTATCTTCGTCAATTTTAATTGATTTGATAAACAAAAAATACGTATTCAATATTTTTCGATAATCTAACAGACGGACTAATTTGAATCATATTTTTTTAGTCAGGAAACATCTCTATTACAGTCGGTTCTTTCAACAACCACAGAATAAAAGATGGCATATACTAAAATCAGCAGGTTAAAATGCACAGCGCAACAAAATCGTTTTCCCGGCCAATCTGACGCTGAATCGACACATGATTAGTATACATCTACATGTCGGGCGTTGGCACAAGACAAAATCTTGTTGCGTGCACATGACAGTTAGGTGGCATGCATTAGTTAGATCAAGCGACAACTAGGCTCTGGACACCATTTATGTTTCCAAAAATATGTCTGAGTACTTTTTTGTGGGGTTCATCACCATCCTTCGGCTCAGTTCGGTTGGGACGATCTCGTAGATGCATTCGGCGTCCAACGCCTCATCGCGGGGTAACTCTGCGTACCTATTGTTAATTACAGAAGCATTCCAAGGTTAATAGGCATTGTCTTCATATATTGTAAGTTAGAAACATAGATTTCATATGAGACATGCAACTCATCATATTAGTACTTTGAAAACATGCACCTGGAATTGTCTCTGTTCAATCAAAAGTAGTAGTATCGTAGCATTTCAGTTATCAATAACAGTTACAGCTATCATACTAATAGGAAATCATGGACTCGCAAACCTAATTCTTGAGTCAAACAACATGTGAGTGCATCATGTGGCTTAGAAAAAGAGTATTTCACACAGGCAAACAACCCCCATCTGACTTACAATTTTTTTTTCTTATTCTTTTTTAAAAAACGTTGCCCCACACTAGGAATGTCTACTGTATCGTGGGTGCGTTCACAAACATTTAAACTCACATTCACAAATACCCAGACCCGAAACAACTATCCGCAGGCCATACAAATATATGTTCCGTGCGGGGATCGAACCCGCGGCACGCAGCGCAGCAGTTCAATTCCTCAGCCACTGCGCCAACCGTGCCGTCGATGGTCAACTGAGGGAGGTCAAGATCGAGACTTCAGATCCTTCACAATAATCTTTACTGCTAGGTAGCAGTAAAGATTATTGTGAAGGATCTGAAGTGGGAACAGCCGAAACCAATGATAAATTAAAAGTCATAGGTACAGTTTACTCTGACACCAGAAAGCAGGCATCCAATCCATAAAACTTTTGTAAGACCTATCTTAAAGTATGATTTTCACATCTTGAGTCTCTATTTTGCTTTAACTATTGAAGTCCCAGAGTTACAGCGCAGCTTCAGTACATAGCTACCACGATGTTTGAAACAACACCCATATGTGGAATGCTTAGAGATTTGAAAGCTCACAATATTGAAAGACCACAGGGACTGTAGACTTTTGGAGACCTACAAATGAACCCTACGACAATCAGGAAGTCAGTCAACTATTTAAACAGAACTTAACTTTCAGACAGAACATAATAATAACCCTCCCAACAACTTTCCTAGCAACCAGGCAGAGCGTGGCTCGGGTCAGCCCGTAGTGTAAAACAATTCAAAAATAGTCTTAAGACAAATATTTAAAGAACTGCCAAAAACCTAGTCGGGAACAACAAAACTCAGAGAGTCTTCTCAGCAGTCTGTCTGATAATAAATAACAATCGTTTTTGGACTTCGCACTCAGAGATGTTTAATGATTACTTAAGTCGTCACTTAGTAAAGATTAGACATTTATAAAAATGTAAAAAAATGAACTCACCCATAATTATCCAAGATTTCCATTCCTTTCTTTATAGGCCTTAAGGCAAATAAATACATATCAGTATGGCCCAGTCTGGTATACCGCACAACATTTGGTGCGCAGGAGTGATTGATCAAACTCAAGAAACCATATGCACCACTCCCTATATTATATTCATCTATATAATTTCCCTCCTCATCTTCAACATTAGTGGTGATGGAATGCATATTTGTTGGAGCAGTCATCATGTGTTTCAGCAGTGTTGATGCTGCAAATTTCTGGATACTTCTCTTTAAAACAACATTATCAGTCAAAAATAAGTTTTTCATACCCAAGTAGTGCATAAACACAGCAGCACTGACTGACTTCTGAAAAAGATCTGATACATCTCGATGTTCAACATTTGTAGCGAGAGCATGTATTGCATGGTAGCTTTTTGAATCATAAACCATGTCACCATCCTCATTGGGCTTACATCCTGAATTTTCAACATCACTGCAACCTTCCACTTCTGCTAAAGTAATAAATAGCTCTTCCCATGATTGATGGGCAGTCCTAGCTTTGACAGTGGTTCTAAAAGCAAGCAATTCCAATTTTGTAAAATCGTTTTTGATGAAACTTGCAATAAAAGGACACTCATAGAAATGGTACTCCTCCCATGCTTTTACGACACACTTCCTGCTACAGTACATGGTCATACAACAATACGGACAGGGATACAGATTAAATTTCCTTGAAAAACAGTAAGCACAAGTGGTGACTACTTGATTTGCTAAGAGCACACTCACATATGGAGAATCTTGGGCTATTAGTTCACCAACTTCAATGTCCTCGGCTGCAACTACGTGTCTACCCATTTCTGGAGTATACTTGACCATCAATTTGGAGCTTGCACTTTCATATTTCACATTATGACTCTTCAAACTATATATGCTTTCTATATAGGTATTATCATCCTGAAAACCTTCTTGCCTTAAAGCCTCTTCACACAATCTCTTTCTTTTAAGAAGTTTGTCCCTGATATTTTCTGGGTAAATTAAAGTGAATACCATTCTGATATCTTCTAAACAAGCCTTATATTCTTTTAAACTAGCAAATACTGCTGATCTGTTAGAGATAGCCAAACCATAGCATGCAGAATCTAAAGGTGAATACATTAGTGCCAAGTTATAATATTGCCATGCCTGATAATATTCAGCTTGTTGATAGAACTGGTTGCCAAGGTTACGATAGTGTTCAGACGAATATTCACATTTGTCTTCTTTTAAAATAAGTGGTATAATATTGTAGCTTTTTATGAGTCGATACACAAACAATACTTTTTCATCGGGCTCTGGTATGGCTAAAAACTGTCTAGTGATATCTTGTGCTCGTCCCTCGCTTGTGATTTTTGTTATAAGTTTTTGGTAAATGGAATCGATAGTCAAGTTGAGGTTATCTAATGGAAACATTATTGATTTTCAGTGTTGCTTATACTCTACTGAAAGCAGTGCTGTTAAAATGTCACACTTCGCGACGCCGTTTCTCGTAGTTAATTTGGGGTGTGAAATGGTCTTCGTAATAGATCAGAGGCTGAAATCTCAAAATATCCAACTGGACAAATCTGAAAAAGGTAAATTGAAGACGATTTAGTGTTCTGTGTTAACTACATTCAAAAATACTTGAGCACTGTTTTGTTAAATATTTTACTACAATTTAATTTAATTTAGAGATATTTGACTAGGTTCATTTGTTTAATTTCAGTACTCACCGATGTAGCGACTGTGTTACTTCACCCTAAACTACTTGATGAGTTATTTACGCCGCAGCCGGTGGCAGCTCACGCACTCATAAAACAATTACTACATGACATAACCACCTCTTCAATAATGAAACTAGACGATTATTCCATGAGCAAATTGTGGGATCTCATGACCATGATCTTCAAATGGCAATTATCTGTAACAACGAATCAAAATATTTTCGACATCACCCGCCGTCATCTGAGAAATGTTGCCATGCTAATGCCACAATTTTTCCCTAAACGTATTATTGAACAGTGTATGAGAAGATTCGAGAATTTATCTCATCAGTTCACTGATGATGATTATAAAGGTCTTAATAGTACCCTTATTATTTGGTTTTCTGAATATCATACAAAAATTTCTGTTCTTATGCGATTGGGACTACAAAGAAAAGATGGTACTTTTAATTTACCTTCTACAATCAGTACAAACTTTTTGCATAACCTTGGGGAAAATATTTATAAGTATGATAATCAGAAAAATCCTATTGAGGAATTTGAAAACCGATGTGCTGATACTAATGAAATAAAATGTCTTTTAGCTTCAATAGAAAAAGTTCATTCCACGAACAAAGTTGAGTTACAATTACCTATTGAATTTGGAGCAACAAGCTCGAGTAAAAAAACCCTAGAAATAGCTAGAGACATTCAATTTGAAACAATAGATACTAGTGTCAAAATAAGGAACACTGATCTTACTTTTATTCCAGATATTCCAAAATCACCACAAGAAGACTTATTAGAAATGTTAGGAGATCCAATGTAATTTAAAAATTATTTTCGTAGTGAAATCTTACAGCATTAGACACTTAGTTTCCCATTTGAATGGGTAATTTTAAAAGATTTAGCTAGCAACATTGATTTTATCGTATTAATTTTCATCTTGTTGCACATCCCTTCCCTTGGGCTAAGGGAAGGGATGTGCAACAATCGGACTAAGGGCCTTAGCCCCCGCCTCCCCCCCCGGGGTGATTCTCCGGCGCGTGGTCGATGATATGAGAAATTGTTGCCATCCATGGAAATCCAGGGGCCCGTCCCTGGCGACTATTCAATTAAATCCGTTCACGCTTGTATTATTAGGGTCCACATAACCGGGCCGCCTCTCGTCTTGTCTATTCAGCAAAACGAGAGACGGCCAGATGGCCAGGTGAGCTTTTCAGTTTACCTACTTGGATTTTATTCCACCCATTGAAAGAAACCAGTTTGTGGATTAGCTCTATAGGTAGTCGCGTTTTTATGGTTCCGTAATTGTTATGACTACTTATGACATAGGTACTTACAAGATACCAAAGATAGGTCTCGTTTTTTCCGGTCGAATCGAATCGAATCCTTAATATTTTAGACAGCATAGCGCGCAGGTGGTTTTTATATAGGGTATCTCGCAATTCCGCCTAGGAAACTGGCTTTTGCTCAACCGAACAAATCGCACAAATCCTGTGCAATAAGACCTCCAGCCAGAGGAAATATAACTTACGACAGCGTTGGTTGGGGTCTCCCCTAGTTTTATTATACTCTTTAGCCAACTAAAGAGTATAATAAAATGTTTTTATACATAACACTGTGACCAGCCGATAGCTTAATAGCTGATAAGGCTAACCTACGTTTTTCAAAGAAACATCCAACTTTATCTTGCAGTCCTACAATTTTATTCTTTAAATAAAGATAAAGTTCTCTCCCTTTGACAAGTTGGACTCACACTTGACCTATTTATTATCTAAAAATACCACAGCTGCCGTCTGTTACGGAGCTTGGAACATTTAGAGAACAAAGAGTCCCTATAATGCACGTCACTGTAATGCACATACCAGCAATGCGCGACACTGGATTGCACAACACGGGTGTGTACGCCCTTGTGAAAGGAACCATCACAATGTCTCCAAATACTCGGCTGTACCTTGCTTGTCCGACCCAAGAATGTACGGCACTTTAAATGGCGACATCGCGTGATTGGCCGATTGGTTGGCCAATCAGGTGACTCGGAATTTTGGGACTTTGATATGTTTTGAATTGCAATGACGTACATTCCAATGTCGCGCATTCTCGGCCTGGACCAAGATTGTCCGGCTTGTTAATGTACAGCATGACAAATGAAACCAAAACAAACATACTTAGAAGAATTTCGCGACCAATTTCGAGGTACCGCTCGCCGGCCGCTGCCGCGGCACCGCTCGCTTCGCTCGCTCGGCTCGCGCGTAGTTGGTCACAGTTCTAACCTAACCTAACCTATGGATCCCTTCGACATCGTTTTTACAATCGTCTTTCGGAACAGCACTACCTAGTATCCAAGTCCCAAAATTCCGAGTCACCTGATTGGCCAACCAATCGGCCAATCACGCGATGTCGCCATTTATCGTGCCGTACATTCTTGGATCGGGCAAGCAAGGTACAGCCGAGTATTTGGAGACATTGTGATGGTTCCTTTTCCAAGGGCGTACACACCCGTGTTGTGCAATCCAGTGTCGCGCATTGCTGGTATGTGCATTGTCGTGCTGTACAATATCAAGCCGGACAATCTTGGTTCAGGCCGAGAATGCGCGACATCGGAATGTACGTGTTTTGAATTCCAATGACGTACATTCCTATGTCGCGCATTCTCGTGCCGTGCATTGTTGATGTTGAGCATTGCTGGCTCCCGAATTCAAACACACATGCATGTACCTATCAAAAGAATCAAGATTGTAACCCTTACTAAATTCGTTGGGATTGAATGACCAGTTGACAGATATTTCAAGATAACGTATCCGTACGCAAAATAGGCGCTTTGGATGTGGATGCGGACACTAGCCCTTTGTACAATAATAGTACAAAGTACAGTAATAAGTATTTGGGCGTGCTTTGTAATAAACATATACTAGAAATTAGAAGAGTAAATTATGAAATTCTAAATGAATTGACATTTTGATCAATTAATACCTACTTACAGCATTGTCAGTATTAATGAATGTTAGTAGAATTAATTAACTTTTTATTAACCCTAAACTTGTATTCATATACACACACCATGACAATATGAAACATGTTAGCACAACTCCATCTACAAGCCTACATATTATAACAGCTTGCATAGTTTGCATGCATTTTCCACATGTTTGAGCAAATAAAATTATCTTTAGCTTCATATAAGTAAATAATATTGTTGGACTGTTTCTGGAAGGCTAATATTATAATTTACTTATAACCCCCTATTGTTTCTTTGCTGTTGGGTAAAAATAAAAATGTGATTGACTGCAATTAGACATGAAAGTAACCTTTCGGAAACCATGTTAGTTTACAGGCATCATTTGTTCTTTTAAAAATTATATATATTTATTTTATGAATTTGATGTGTCCCACTGCAGGGCAAAGGCCTCCTTCCCTCTTTCCATTCATCTCTGCCTATGGCTGTTTGCGCCCAATATTGTTTGTTTTAAAAGCAATAGGAATATACAATAAATAAATCTGTATTGAATAAAAGACTGACAAAGTTTACAAAAATACTTTATTTCACACATCACAAGTTCCGAAAGCCCATACCGAGTACGGGTTACAAACACATCTTTTTATATTCAAACAAGGATTGACTTCTCAAAAATGACTTAGACTTTATAAAAAAAACGTGTTTGTATTTACAATACGTCACAAAAGGTTAGTTGCATTGAAATGCGAATACAATCTTAAAAAAACAATTAATTCTAGTTCTTTGAGATCTTTTATACAAAAATTGTATTTACATTTCTTTAAGATACACTTATTTATTTAATCACTATCTAGAGTAAGCAGAAGAAAAATGCATTTTGTTAATAACTATTTAGACATCATGTCAAGATATTCTGTAGTAATTTAAATGTCATATTATTTCTAAAGTATTTATTTAATGAACACGTCACTGAGGTGTTTACAGATTTCATTCTGTTCTTCACGATCGCCACGTTTTCAGATGTAACAAACATAGAGTAAGCAAATCTGTGGGTAGGTCTGTAATAATAAGTTTAAATAAACTAATAACAAAAAATCCCTGGTTCTTAAAAAAGCGAAGCGAGGAAATCATAATACACCTACTATAACCAACCAATTATGTCTACAACAATTAAATAAACAAACATTATGATACTTTGGTATCTTTTTAAAAACCATTTTCATGAGTCACATAGAGTTCATTGAGTTTCATATTTTGATTTTGATGTAATTAGGTATTTTTAAGCACAGCTTTGCTGATAACACGACACCAATAAAGCAATTTAAATACGTATTTTAATAGTATTTTCATTTGATTCCCTAAAATTCCTGCTATTTTCCTAATGAAGACAAAGTAATACTTATTTCTGGAATTGGTTTGATAGCCTTACACTACACTACTTTAACAGCATTGAACAGTCCGAGCCCACCAAGGCACGTTTGATATTCCGTTTGACCTTCTGAACCATTTTTGTGGTTCTCTATTTAATTCATACTCGAGACAAAAAGGTCTAATAGGGTAGTTGACAAAAAAAAATAATTAGTCCGTCAGATAGATTTCCAAAAAATATTGGACATTTTTTTTTCTTTATTCACGTAAACAATAAATGAAGACGAAACAGTGCTTCGAAAAGTCGAGCGACGTTATAGTTTAGTACATTTTTATCAGAAATTGACGTCACCAGCCCCCACTTACGATCTTTGACACGTTTTATTTACGTCAATTTTTATTAATTTGATAAAACAAAAAACACGTATTCAATATTTTTCGATAATCTAACAGACGGACTAAATAGATCATATTTTGTTTTATCAGTCATTTTTTTCCTTCCAAAAAAAAAAGGTCTTATTTGGCTAATGCTACAGTAAATAGAGCATTGTGCTGAGTCGCATGCCCAGAATGAAGTTACGCAATTAATCAAAACTAGTAAAAAAGCGAGAAATTATGAAGGCTATGTAATTAATTAGTTTATACCAAATGGAGGCTTTTGCTTGAAATAAAGCAAATATTGTCAATACTTTAGACCGAAGAATTGCTGAGTTAAATTTTTAATATTATGTGGCATAAAATCAGGATCATTTTGTTTCTTCCTCATTACAAAAATATGAGTCCTAAACCTGCTTTAAGTTTGCTGATACACCATTTATATACTTTATTACGTGTAACGTAAATCCCATCTCATTTTGATGAGTAGTTACTACGATGAACACAACTATTATATTATTTAACATAAAAGACTGTACCCTCGAAACACGGTGGATCAAATGCGAACAGAAGGCTGGGGTCCCTTTGTGATTTGTGAATAGAGGCCGATGTTAATACATCAATAGAAACTATTATACATGGTACAGTGTCAGACCCTGCGAGCTGTTGGGAATCAAGTTTCGTTGATGTCAAAAGGAGCAGTTTATCCTGTTGGTACAGACCGGCTGTTTCATTTAAGTCAGTAAAAGTCGTTCTCAAAAATCTGAAAACCAGTATTACTAAGGCGTATCGTGAGACCGAGCTTCATAACATCACGCCTGTAGTCCCCGAAGAGTTAGGCAGAGGTGTTACCGTTAGTACAACCATTTACACCGTAAGGAATTAAGTTTTTAGTAACTCCATACATATATTTTTTGTGGGTATTTTACATTTTATATTTTTTGTTTTATCAATACTTGTTTTTATTAACTATATCACTAAATGCGATCGGAAACGTAGCTTCTCAGATGCACAAAAAGTAGTGCAGATCGGTAATAAAATGGCATCTAAAATCATGTCGTTCACTGATTTATAATATAAGTCTTACTTAATTGAACCTTAATTTACACCTATCATTGCTACCTAAACATTAGACAATATAGTCAAGATTTATTCTATGACTATGTCTAAGGAACTATACTCACCTAAGGTTGACTAAGGAACCTCGCACCTTTTGTCCTCGACCTGACCTAGGTCACAACTAGTCGTGGTCAAGGCCGCGAAGCACACAAGGTCCATAAAGGTACCCCAGGCAACACAGAGTGAATAGAGACGCAGGGGTAAATCGAGGCAAAGCTTTGAAAAGGATTTTAACGTTGAATTAATATGGCATGTTACCAATTTTTTTTTTGCTATCCTACTTTGTGTTCCACTGCTGAGCAAAGGCCTCCCATTTCTCCATTCAAACCTTTTTATCACGTGCAAACATAATCAGATAAATCCTATACAACATCTGTATTCATATATGTATTACTAAACTGTTATATATATAGACACGTCATGAACTAACATGGCGGCGCTTCAAAACGGCGAAAATATTAGATAACTACTTTTACGCGTCAAGACAGGGAAAGAAAATACGACACCGTACAGCGGGATGCCTGTTGATGCCTGTTTTCTTTCAGCCTTATTACAAAAGTGGTTAAACCTGGGTTTAACTTAGACTTGGTTTATCTCGCATGCCGTCACTTTCTTTTGAATATTATTGAAGTAAGACGGCATGCGAGATAAACCAAGTCTAAGTTAAACCTAGGTTTAACCACTTTTGTAATAATGCCGTTGATGTTTTGAGCAGGTTTACACACACGATTTAAATTAAAAACAAACGTAGCGTCGCGCGAGAGGTTGGTGCGTAACTAAGCGCGATGTGGCCAATTGGCTTAATTTTATGTTGTCATTTTTAAAGGCCGGACAACGTATCTGTAGTTTTAATATATCATTGGTTATTTAAGTGTACGTGAACATTAGGCATGTGCGCGTGGGCTGCGTCCCTACCCCGCCACCTCTCTAACCGACCAATAAAGCAGTGTGCTTACAGCCGTGAGTAGTTTCACTGCACCCCTACCTACCTACACAACATAAACACGTTCTAAAGATTTCGGGGTAAGTTGCAATATTGTGGTTTACGAAAATAGGCAATGTGTACAGACTCTCACAACCATTATTTCGTCTGAGGTCATCTTATTAACTATTTAACATTACAATACACCGATACGGCGAAACAATATCCTTGTAGGGTTGTCAGATCAAGAGAGTGACAAACTTGATATTTATGCTACGGTTTTAGTGGCGGTACTTTGATACAATTCATGATGTTACGGTTTCTGAACAGTCTGCTTGCCTTATGGGCTTGTTGGTCCCTAAGCGCGCCACTTTACGGTTTAGTACAGTTTAGTTATCAGGTAGCTATATTATGGAAGTTATAACTACTTGGAGAATTATCTCTTCTTTTCTTTTAAATCTATCCCTAAGGAATCTTTAAATACCGCTTTTAGCGATAAGACCAACGATTGTGTCACTATGCAATAATTTATACATTTTAATCTGTAATTTAAACGGAGTACATAACTAAAGAGTATTTTGTTCTATTCTTTTACACGAACCAGAACAATTGCCCTTATATATAATATATCGCCCTGCGGACACGCGGGCATCTGGCAGTAAAAACATGTAAACTTTTGTTGTACATAGCTACACAATCCAGTACAGACAAATTATATCCACATTCGTACACGGACAGATATCCGTAAAAATGTCCAGCAGCTCTGCAATTTATCTGCACTAGTAAGACTGACCTTTAAGGATTTACATGTTTAGATACCTCCTAAAAATCCGTAATCAAAAACCGCTTCACATAGTGGGCCAAATCCCTCCTTTCTCTGGCAACCATCTCCCGTTCATAGTGCTATAGGAACATGGAGTTCCTGGTGGTGTTGGGTGAGAAGCTCTGCTCAGGCAGCATGCTGGCGTCCCCGTAGACGGGCGCGGCGGGGCCGCTGGACGCGAACGGGCTGCGGGACCACGTGCGCGCGCGGGAGGGGGGGGACGCGGCCGGCAGTACGCTCTCGTTGGGGTCTACTGGCATCCGGATCTGGGCTTTGCGCTGCATTCGCTGTTGTACTGTTGGAGAAACTGTTTGTTAGTATTGTGTTAAGTTACAGATCTTGAGTAGGTTGGTTACGTAATTTGTGTAGAAATTGAAGAATTCATCAAGCGTCAATTATGTACGAAGAATATCCTAAAATCTTTATATAGCTCCATTTTAAAAGAACGTGTTATTAAAACCATGGAGAATGCATTTGTCTAGCATATAATGTTACTGGTTTGGTGTGATCGGGATCTAAATTGTTTACATATTTTCCCATGGGGGTAGGCAGAAACCATAGAACACCACCTGCTTCGATCCGTCAATACTCTTTTTGCCTCGTCCACATTCATACATCTGGTCATACACGCACGCCGGTTACGGGTACTACGCTTCTGTCCTGTCTGTAGACCCAATAAGGTCAGTGTATGTCTAACCTTAACATAATCATTCTCTGACCTTTATTTTAACAAATAATAAACAAATCAAATAACTTACTATACAAATACGCTACCGCAGCCGCAGCAACAGTAACGATAGTCGACAAATAAGGCTTGAGGAGTGAGAACAGAGCGCCCAACAGCGTTCCACACGCGACGTCGCATTCTCTCTGCACGTCCACGCGTAGTTCCTGCGCGGTCAGCTTGGAGTGCACGGTCACCCATCCGTGGCCGCAGGTTGACGCCTCGTTTGTTATTGTTACGAGGATTTCACCTGTGAATATAAAATGAAAACAAGTGGATTTATTAGTCCAGAACAAGGATATAGATTTTTGTCGTTTTTTTATGATTGAGGCTCCTAAAACAGTACTTACTATAAATCAATTCAAATAATCCCAATTTGCTAGAGAATGGATCCATTACTCCAAAAAATCATACAAGCAAAAATATAGCGCGTGTTGGGCAGAAATCTAACAAGGAGATTTCATCCAAGTCCGTTCAGCGGTTCTGGCGTAATTGAGTAAAAAACATACATCCATCATTAGGGTATTTCACCAAAAAAATCTTATTAGTCCGTCTGTTAGATTCTCGAAAAATATTGGATACGTATTTTTTGTTTTATGAAATTAATAAATATTGACGAAAATAAAACGCGTCAAAGAACATGAGTGACCCGCTTTTGACGTCGCTTTGTGGGTAAAAAAGTACTAACCTTGTGACGTCTTCATCTTTAGTTGAAGTGAAAAAATAATTCTATTATTTTTTGAAAATCTAGCTGACAGACTATTCAGATTTTATTGGTGAAATACCCTATTGTTATCGGTGGAGAACTTTGTTGTTTGTTGAAATCGCTCACCATTATCAACACTCGTATCCAGCTTCAGCCCAGGCGAAGGGGTCAGCCTGACTAGCTTCAAGGCCTGCGGGTGCCCCGACACAGTGAACGTGGTAGGGGGAGTCAGCAGGGACACCTTGGCAGTCGACACTCGCACCTGAGGCAGGAGCAACACCTTGGTACAGGCCCTGAAGGCCCCCCATTCAGCGCATAGTTCCACTTCTGAAGCCTCAATGATTGGCGTCGCTGGGATTATTTTGCACCCCATTTGTCCTGTAATTAAAATTAAGGAGTTTAGTTTGTGGCATGTGTATACATGCACAATAGTTGAGCCACCGTGTGTGATTAAATGAAGAAAATTAATTAAAAACTGTGTTAAGCATCAGTACAGGCTGACACTACAATGAGGAGAAGCACGGCTCAGTTGAATTCATCCAATGACCAACCAAACCAAGTCACATGATTGTTGGGATTTGTATATAAGGTTTGTTCTTTTATGTTGTTAAGAATACCAAACTGTCTTCATCATCTGCCTAGCCTTTTATGTTGTTAAGAATACCAAACTGTCTTCATCATCACGCTATGATTGCGAGCTAGCCTAGCTACGCTCTAGGCCTTTCAGCTTGGCCATCATTGCAGCCCTTGCTGTCCGCTGACCGCGCTGTGTCGGCCTGGAGCTGCGCTGTCGGCCATCAGCGCGACCAGCAAAGTAGTCATTATAGACCGCGGCAGTAATGTACTATTCTCGAATAACAAGTCACGTAAACGTCTGAAAGACGCATAAAAATGAATGGATAAATATTAACATGATATGACACGTGGCAAAAGGAGTATGTAATGATCGTCGTAGGTGGGGTTCTGTGGTTTCTGGCTACCCCCATGTGAAGACTCAGATTTTACGTTACCATTAATAATATGCAGCACGGGCACAGCAGTGTGCGGCGCTTTAGTCCTGCAGATGTAGGGCAACTCGATGGCGGCGCCCTCTAGCGCGTACCGTTGTTGCTCCGTGCATAGCAACGGGCCTGTTGTGAGGTCGGACGCCGTGAAGGACAGAGGGACTAACGCTGATGGCCATTCACCGGGCAGGAACTCCATCTGGGAGTTGAATGTTGAGTTATTACAAAATCTTTTAAAGAGGCAATACTAAATCAAATTACATTATAGTAGCGGTACTATTTACAAGCAAAAACCCGGGATTGTCGTATTAAGTCAAATTAGACCAAAAAGGTCACAAAAACGGGGTTTTCGCGATTTTTATCATAAAATTAGCCGGAAAATTTTATGATAAAACTTACCGTTTTGCTGAAAATTGCGAAAAACCCGTTTGTATGACCTTTGACCCCGACTAACTTTTTTCAAGGTGTCGGATTGATGGGGACTTTTTACATATCATTTATAATGGTGTTTTGAATAATTCTACCAATTTTCAGCTGGGTGGGAATTAACATAACCTCGGATGTCTAGATTGACCGGACCAGTAATCAATCTGAGATTTGAGACGTCCACGAAACTCCATCCATAGATTGTTTGAGCGACTTGGTTCGGAGTATATTTAAAGATCTCCAAGTCGGCACCACGATCGCAAATATATTATGTAAGCAACAGTATGAAAATATTGGCGGTTTTTCTGTTCGCATTTTAAGCGGAGTCATTATCCGGAGATATCCGTGCCGCGTGCGTTGACTGATGTGAATCAGTCATCTGTTTTCGCAGTTGGCACTATCGTTACTGAACACTGTACGTGACGTCATACATACCTTGTCTAACTGTAGCTGATGCAGCGTGAACATGTTGTGCGGCCGGTCTAGCCGCAGCACGTGCGTGCCGGGCGCGTCGTGCGTCACTACCGCCAGTGACACGTCACTTCCCGCGAACACTGACACTCCAGCGGGAGACCGCCAGCCCACGCCGTCTAGGCATACGCCCCAGCTGCCCGTCACTAAGAAAATAGAATAATCTTTAGTTCATCTGCCTAGCCTTTTCCCAACGACGACTTTAAGCCAATATCGACTTCACCGCACTTCTAGTGAAGGCGGCGACTGTCCGGTCACTTCTAGGATGGCAATGTCATAAACAAAAAAAGTACGATAGAACATACTAAACTCGAAAGTAGTGTTGGCACGTTTTAAGTTTCAAAAATCAAACCCATCTATGGTTTGATTTCATGGAAATGGTGAGAAGTTTAGCACAAAAATCAAACATTAAAAATTTATTATAATGTTAACTTTCATCAATATTTTGTGTACCGTAATTTATTTGGTATACTTTTAGGTCCCTTTTGAATCGCACAGTTTTTACCCGACCGCCGCGAAGCCCAAAAGGAGGGTTATGTGTTTAACATGTATGTATGTCTGTTTCTTTGTAACTCCTGAACGGATGAAGGGATTTAAATAAAATATACGTCGTTAGATTCGTCTTGATGGCGTGAGTGTCACTGGCTACATTAAAATAAAATAAAAACAATGAAAAATTGCGGATTTCGGGGGCCATACCGCGTAGTTCAAGAAAAAAAAATCCCAGTACCGTCGAGTAGGGTATCAAAATAAAGGGTTTTAAAAGGAGATTACAAAAATATGGAACACAAATGTTTAAAAGAAATTCAAAGTCACAAATCCTATAAACAAACACAAAAGTCAAATCATTTGCGAAGAATTTTACGCGACCAAGGAAAGAATAAACACAAAAGAACTGAAAATTGGAAATAAAAAAACAACAAGCACATTTTAAATTAAACAAAACTTGGAAGAAGGCGGGGTCCATTCTAATTTCATTTCGTCATTTAATATTCAAATGAACACTACCTGCTTCCAAGTTTTGTTTAATTTAAAATGTGCTTGTTGTTTGCTTTTCAGTTTTTCAGTCGGGTTTTTAGTTTTTTAACAACTTTTTTTATACATATTTTATAGCATAGAGACAGAAAAAATTTTCAAATGCAAATGGTTCAGTACTTACCAACAACCCTGTCAGCCCGCAGATCAGTGCCTGTGACCCAGACTTCGTCTTTCACAGTCACGCCACTAATAGACCCTTGGAAGGTCATGAATGTTCCCGTCGCATCCAGGTTGGGTATCAATAGATCGGTATCGAGGCCACTGGGGAAGAAAATAACCGTTTTAAAGTCACAGGTCGAAAGCAATATATTTATTGTTACATTCATACATTATTAGGTATACACAACTTAGTAGAGAATCAATACAATGTTACGTCGCGACTTGAGTCGCGGAGGATCGCTTCGTACGTCTGCTCCCGTTGGCGGTTGGGATACTCCACTACATCGCCCGCGCAACGTTCCCTGCGCTCTGCGGGGGGTGCGCGGGCGGCGAAGCAGGGGGCGCGCGCGGTATGGCACAGACTGCCTAACAACAACACGATACTTTCTATGACCATGCAAAAATCCGCGTTTCACCGTTTATTCTCGCTTTCTCGCAGCCATCATGCTCAGTGCACGAGAGCAGCGTGCGCCTGGTGTTGCGCAACTCTGTGAGAACGGATTGCCGATGTGGCCGAAAAGTTCTTGAGTGGCGACAGCGAACCTGAAGACGTTGCGTTGGAAGGCGAGAGGACTAGGTGAACCGATGATCTGGTGAAGGTTGCGGGGATCCGCTGGATGCGAGACGCACGGGAAAAAACTACCTAATATATTATAATAATAGGATAGTAAATAAAAAAAAATCTAATTAGTCCTACAGATAGATTTCCAAAAAATATTGGACACGTATTTTTTATTTTTTTACGTAAACAAACAATGGAGACGATTGACAGTGCTTTAAAAGCTCGTGTAACGTCATATTCTAAGACATTAGTATGGCATTTTTTAGTCAGTGACGTTTGTGACGTCACTGACTAAAAAATGCCGTGCCACCCCCACTAATCTTTGATGCGCTTTACCTTCGTCAATTTTTATTGATTTGATAAAATACGATGGCTGCAGTGCAGTATGTCATGTTTACCTGTCAGTAGAGCGCTTGTGTCGCTCGTGCGCGGCTAGCGGCGCCAGTGCGGACACGTTAGCGCGCGGCGCCAGCAGTGCGCGCCCCACAGAGTTGCGCATCACCAGGCGCACGCTGCTCTCGTGCACTGAGCCTGATGGTTCCGCAGTGCAGTATGTCATGTTTACCTGTCAGTAGAGCGCTTGTGTCGCTCGTGCGCGGCTAGCGGCGCCAGTGCGGACACGTTAGCGCGCGGCGCCAGCAGTGCGCGCCCCACAGAGTTGCGCATCACCAGGCGCACGCTGCTCTCGTGCACTGAGCCTGATGGTTCCGCAGTGCAGTAGGACGGTACGGCCACCTCCACGTGAATGGCCTAAGGAGACAAGCAATTTATGGCTTTAATAAATTGAATGAGACAGCTAGCGACAAACGAAATTGAATGTGTTTAGGTAGGGTTGGATATCGTATAATTCCTTAAAATTTCGAAGAGTAAAGAAGATAAGTACACCTTCATACAAGCGCAAAAGCCCGGCTTGCCCACGTCACAAGCATAAAATCACCTATAAACCCCCAAAATGTGTCCCCGATATGGGCTAAAGTGCTGCTTAATAACTACTAATTAATAATATTAATGAGATGGATCATGCTTTTAGAGTCTATTATCATTGATCACCCAAACAAAACATCAGCAATTTTTACTCGACTGCGGCGAAGCCCATAACGAGGATTGAATAAAATATACGTCGTTAGATTCGTCTTGATGGCGCGAGTGTCACTGGCTACATTAAAAATAAAAAACAGAGAAAAGTTTCGGATTTTGGGGGCCATATCTTGGATTTGAAAAAAGAATCCGTTACCGCTACAAGTAGGGTATCAAAATGAAGGGTTTTAAAAGGAGATTACAAATATATAAAACACTTATACGTTTAAAAGAAATTCAAAGTCACAAATTCTATGAACAAACACAAAAGTTAAATTATCTGCGAAGAATTTTACGCGACTAACGAAAGAACCAACACAAAAGAACTAAAAAATTGGAAATAAAAAAAAAGTCGTTATAAAACTAAAAAGCAAATAAAAAAGTAGTTAAAAAACTAACTAACTACTACTTCATCCGTTTAGGAGTTATGAGGGAACAAAGAAACGGACATACATACATTCATACATACATACACGCCTAACACATAACCCTCCTTTTAGGCTTCACCGCAGTCGGGTCCATTCTATTTTCATTTCATAAATCAATATTCCAATGAACCCCGCCTGCTTCCAAGTTTTGTTTAATTTAAAATGTTTTTTGCGTTTCAGTTTTTTCAGTCGGGTTTTTTAGTTTTTTAACTACTTTTTTTTTCTAAACGTAATCTTACATATTTTCGCTTCACACAGTTCATCAAAAGCTATCTCACATAACGAAAACAAATTAACTCACCGTCTCCCTATAAATATTATTCCTCTCATCCTTATGCTGTGCCACTATCACTCCGTACCCTGGCCTCACAGCCGTGACCTCACCACCGGCACTAATAGACAAGGCACCGTCACCATACGCCTTCCAACTGCCTCGAGGCAATGACTTCATCTTGATCACAGAGCTGACTGCTAAAGCAAGCCGGTCTCCTGCAGACAACTCCTTAGTTTGACCTTCGATTGATGTTCGGATGTCGGATAGACCTAGAATCTCGATTGTGCTGTCCCAAGAACGTGTTTCTACGGCCTGTGGGACAAAAACAGATTTACAAAAGGGTCATTTTAATATAAGTGGAGAAACTTTGCTATTGTATTTAAGGTGGAGATCACACCAGAGCCGCAGTAAGTGAGATTTTTATTGAGCCGAGAACTACAGTAACATAAATTTATTGTCATAGGAAATAGAAATTTAAGTGGCTATTTTATTTAAGGTTGATGCGACAAAAAACTTTCGAAAATTCGAATTTCGCGGGCTATCTTTTCGCATTCACCTTAATGTAACTTCTCAACCTCTGAGTTTTATGACTGCAACTGACTGATTGTAGAAACCTAAAATGCTCTGTTATTGAACGTTTGATCTTACCTGTCCCATGTTCCTCACTCTAACATCAATAGTAATGACTCCTGGCTTCAACGGTACTACTCGCACGGACAGACCCTCGGCTACGGACCTCTCGAGCATGTCTGTGAATAGTTACAAAATGGTAAACATGATACGATGCCGTTTGTAGTCGTAATGCCAAAATAATAGAGATAAGACATATTTGATTCAGTTTCGATTCGATTGTCTGTACTGATTAAAATTGTATGATTGTTACTGTATTAAAAGTCTTTCAGCTGAGTAATGATGATTTAAACCTGAAATTTGCCGTTCTCTTCTCACTTTCAGCCAATTTATTAAGCTACAGGGGACTTTTATAAGGCCCGCACTCGCATACCGGGCTGGGACAGGCTACTAGCAGGGTCTGCGTGTCACTTACCATCAGCATATGTAGTATAGAGGCGGGCGGCGGCGGGGTCCCGCAGCGCCCACGTGACGCGCGGCGGCGGCTGCAGCGCGGCCAGTGCGCCCGCACTCAGCCCTCCCGCCTCCACCCACACCGGGCTGGGGGAGCCTACCAGTAGCGTCTGCGTGTCACTTACCATCAGCATGTGTAGTATAGAGGCGGGCGGCGGCGGGGTCCCGCAGCGCCCACGTGACGCGCGGCGGCGGCTGCAGCGCGGCCAGTGCGCCCGCACTCAGCCCTCCCGCCTCCACCCACACCGGGCTGGGGGAGCCTACCAGTAGCGTCTGCGTGTCACTTACCATCAGCATGTGTAGTATAGAGGCGGGCGGCGGCGGGGTCCCGCAGCGCCCACGTGACGCGCGGCGGCGGCTGCAGCGCGGCCAGTGCGCCCGCACTCAGCCCTCCCGCCTCCACCCACACCGGGCTGGGGGAGCCTACCAGTAGCGTCTGCGTGTCACTTACCATCAGCATGTGTAGTATAGAGGCGGGCGGCGGCGGGGTCCCGCAGCGCCCACGTGACGCGCGGCGGCGGCTGCAGCGCGGCCAGTGCGCCCGCACTCAGCCCTCCCGCCTCCACCCACACCGGGCTGGGGGAGCCTACCAGTAGCGTCTGCGTGTCACTTACCATCAGCATGTGTAGTATAGAGGCGGGCGGCGGCGGGGTCCCGCAGCGCCCACGTGACGCGCGGCGGCGGCTGCAGCGCGGCCAGTGCGCCCGCACTCAGCCCTCCCGCCTCCACCCACACCGGGCTGGGGGAGCCTACCAGTAGCGTCTGCGTGTCACTTACCATCAGCATGTGTAGTATAGAGGCGGGCGGCGGCGGGGTCCCGCAGCGCCCACGTGACGCGCGGCGGCGGCTGCAGCGCGGCCAGTGCGCCCGCACTCAGCCCTCCCGCCTCCACCCACACCGGGCTGGGGGAGCCTACCAGTAGCGTCTGCGTGTCACTTACCATCAGCATGTGTAGTATAGAGGCGGGCGGCGGCGGGGTCCCGCAGCGCCCACGTGACGCGCGGCGGCGGCTGCAGCGCGGCCAGTGCGCCCGCACTCAGCCCTCCCGCCTCCACCCACACCGGGCTGGGGGAGCCTACCAGTAGCGTCTGCGTAGCTGCCTTTACGCGGACTCCTGATATCGGTATCACCTGTAAACAATAAATTTATAGGTAAACAAAAGCCACTTACATCACGTAACAGGGGCTTTTCGGAGTACAGTAGCGGAAACGGGGATTTGCAGCTCGCATGAGTTGCCTTTTATGCGGAATCTAGCGGTTTTCTGAGTGCAAACCTAAAGTTTCGTACTAACGGGCCACCGGTGGCTGTCGCACGCCACGTCCTTCGGTACGGCGCAAACGAAGTGGTCAGTGACTGTCACGAGTGGGTTGCAGTAGCGGCGTATGAGTGGCAAATGTCGGCGTTTTTCAGTAGCGAGTGGCCGCCACCGCGACTATAAAGGGTGTAAAAGTACCCTTAACGCAAACGAAAAGCACTTATTCTCCCCACCACTGCGATAATTTTTTTGTTCTAGACCATACCTGGGAACCCCCTAGTTACGGAGATATTGGGGGTCAAAGTTCCTGGAAGCCTAAAGCTTGGCTCGACCATAAAACATTCTACTCCAATCTCAACATCATTTTTAAAGTTTCGAAACTGTGCTTGCCTCGTGGTGGTTGATTCATAAGCATTCCTCTGCTTCCACGAGTTCTTGGAGATGATATTTTGGAAACGAAGAGAACCCTGTAAATAAACAGCAATTTAACAAAACGGTATAAATATTACCTCAACTTCAGATTCAGCGCTCGCCATCTCAACGTTAGCGATGTCGGTAGCGACGAGCTTGATACGGGAAGTGCCGATTGATAAGCCGTGTACTGTACCCGACGGAGTCACCTATGGAGGAAAAATAACTTGGATTAAATAACATAACATCAAGCCTGTAATAATGTTTAAAACCCACGTAATAGGAGGTCTAACAATTTGTTTTATAAACTAAGGGGTTATTTTATCAATTTCAGATATTCAGATATGTTTTATTCAAGGAAAGACATAGTGAAATTGGTTCTTGGAGCTTAGTGGCTTACGCACTCCGGTCAAATATTGTACGTAAATACCATGTAGAATGTAACGACATTTTTCATACATTACTGGACGTCCCAGAAAACATTGAAAATATTTCCGCCCATACCATCATTGATTGACGTCCTTTTTTCTGACATCGTTCGTCGTTTGATGTGTATAAAAAGACTTTGTACATATTTACTAACAAAAATGAACTTGTCAAAATCTGCAGTAAATTATTCCTGTTTTTTATTTATGAACAAATTTTGTAAATTTTTAAATATTTCAACATAAAACAATAAAAAAACATTTAAAAATTATTATTATGAAATTCATACCTCGACATGAGATAGTCCCGACGTAGCCTTGTATTGCAACGCGGCAAGATGGGGCGGAGGCCCGCCCTGGTGCCGCAGTTGTAGGCGCGCGCCTGGCGGGACGCGGGACCTGGCTGGTACCACCTCTAGTGGCGGGAACACTAGGACCTATAGAATAATGTTTATATTAAGTTAAGAAGATACATTCAAATAGATGAATGAATTAAATCGGGTAGTGTTAGGTCTAAATTCTAGACTGTGTACCGGAATAAAAGAGTGTCTTGTTTTCCATTGCAACCAACTGCAATGCAATGTTGTAATGTGTTGCAAAACTGTGCAGTACAGCAAGACAATTTTCATGGTTTTTATTATTGATTGTGCACATAACATAAAAAGATTTTGTTAAGTTGAATACGGCAAGGTATCCCGCGAAATTCGAATTTCCTTTCGTATTGTTACGAGCTGGGTATGGGATAAATAAAAGCACTACCAATTGAACACACGAAATAACTTTATTACTCGCAAAACACTTATACTCAATCGCAAAACACTAATGAACACTTTATCGCACTAGATATCTCTTCGAAGCTTTCGTTGTCTCGCTTGAATGTAGACTGTCCCGCTGCGTCATCTCTCGGTCCTTTTATACCACTAACAAACAAAAGATATTCGAGAAAATTCGCTACTATTCCATAAAGCATCCAGAAAAAAACATTAACAAAAAAATAAACTTAAAGATAAATTAACCAACAAAGAAGAAGTTACTTTACGCCGTAGGCATACGGTCGAAATTACAATGCAAGTACCGCTGACGCCGGGCGCAGTAGTTACCTACAGAATGGAATTAGGTATCTACTAGAATTCACTCGTACTTCTCAGTTATTAAGCGAGGTTTCTTGAAGATTCTAGATGCCCGGCGTAACACTGCCCCCTCCTTAGACATGCTCGTCCCGAGCATCATTAGTCCCGTGATATCGCGCCAATCGGTCTACATGCACAACTTTAGGCGCACCTCGCGCGCCCTTCTGTATTCGGTAGGTGACATCGTTGATCCTGGTCACAACTCGGTATGGTCCATCCCATTTTGCTTGCAATTTCGGGGACTTTCCCTTTCTCCGCACTGGGTTATGCAACCACACCAGCGAACTTTCGTCGAAACCACTACTGCTTGTTTTCCGGTCCCAGGGGGCTCCAACGTTGTACACTTTTAATGCACCTCTGCTTCGTGTGTGGGGTCCCTTCACAGCCGCACAGCTGGTACATTTGCGACACCAGTACTCCACATCATCTCGACAGTGGATCCAGTAAAAGCGCTCTCTGATCTTCAGTAGAGTCCTTTTTACCCCCAAATGCCCTCCTGAGCATCTATCATGGTACAGCCGTAAAACATCCGGTACCTTAGCTTTAGGAACAACCATTTGTAGATGACAGCTGTCCCCTCGAGCGTTTTCCCATTTACGGCACAAGACTCCATCCTGGATCTCCAAGCTGTTCCATTGTGCCCAATAACTCTTAGTGATGGAACTCATCGCAGCCACATCACTCCACTTGGGCTTCGGAGCACCAGCTTTGATCCACTCAAAGTTCGGTTTAATGTCCAAGTCATTTTGCTGAGCCTGCTGTATGGTTTCCTTCCATTCGTCGCTGAGATCTGTTATCAGCCTCCTCACAGACACAACTCTCTTAGTTTCTTGCCTGGAACTCTGCATACAGTCTTCACGCCAAGGTCTTGCCAGTACGTCTTCGTTATCGCGAGTTCTCCACTGGTGCTGGGCAGTCATTTCAGCCGCCTTTCCCTGCTGATGTTCATCTCTCGACGAGCGTCGCTTTTTACAGTTTGACCGCAGATGACCACTTTCTCCACAAGTGTAGCACTTCGGGCTGTACTTTTGCAGGCGGTCGCGTACAGGTGACGCGACAACCTCCCTGACGCGGTGCGTACGGTGGTCCTGTCTCACTGCCTCTACTTCTAGAGCATGTGCTAAGGCGTTCTTCAGCGTCTCATGATGTCCAAGTCTCACAGCGGCTCTCACTTCCAAGTCGCGTATTCCGTCGATGAACACCTGTACCAAATTTACGTCTATTAGTGCAGGAGCAGACCGGTATGCTTTCCGAACTATCTTTTCAACTTCCAGTGCCCACTATTGTAAGTTCTCGGCACTACGTTGAACGCAATCCCTTAACTTGGCACGAAAGACGTGCTCCAGGTGCGCGTCGCCGTATCTAGACTCTAACGCCTCCAGCAGCTGTTCGTAGGTCACATCCTTGCCAAGTGCCTCAAGAATGGTAAGGGCCTGGTCTCGGAGACCCAAGGTTAGCGCTGTCATGGCATGCGCTTTGGTCCACCCATTCGCCTTCATAAAGGCCTCAAATTGGATTTTATAGGCCGACCACGAAGATGTTCCGTCAAATGGCGGCACTTTAAACCCGCGCACCGAAGGTGCAGCAATCACTGAAGCCACAGTCCCGTCTCCAACCTTAATTTCACTCAAGGCCTTCTTCACATCGGCGATCTGAATTTCGGCCTTTGCGATACGGTTGTCGTGCTGCTGTACCTGCTCCTTCATCACGCTCAGCTCTTTGCCCACTGATGCGTGAAAATCCTTTATCAGGAGCATCTGTTCTTCTTGACGGCGAGCCTGCTCGTCCTTATCACGTTGCAGCTGTTCCTGTAACTGGCGAGCCTGCTCCTCTTGACGACGAGCCTGCTCCTCTTGACGACGAGCCTGCTCCTCTTGACGACGAGCCTGCTCCTCTTGACGACGAGCCTGCTCCTCTTGACGACGAGCCTGTTCCTCCTTGTCCCGTTGCATCTGTTCCTGCAACTGACGAGCCTGCTCCTCTTGACGACGAGCCTGCTCCTCTTGACGACGAGCCTGCTCCTCCTGACGGCGAGCCTGTTCCTCCTTGTCCCGTTGCATCTGTTCCTGCAACTGACGAGCCTGCTCCTCTTGACGGCGAGCCTGGTCTTGCAGCAGAGCCATTAAGGCAGACAAGTCAGGCGCCGCTAGTGTTGGAGTAGATCCAGATGGGCCAGCGACTGGCTCTGACGTAGGCTGGACACCGCCCGGTGTCTGTGTCGGGGAGTCTCCAAATCGCCTTTGGTCCATACCTTGTTGTCGCTGACTCCTCGTACGGATACTATCCGTGTCTTCCTTGGGTAGAATCGGCATTATTTATCCCTCACTTCTGACACCAAATTGTTACGAGCTGGGTATGGGATAAATAAAAGCACTACCAATTGAACACACGAAATAACTTTATTACTCGCAAAACACTTATACTCAATCGCAAAACACTAATGAACACTTTATCGCACTAGATATCTCTTCGAAGCTTTCGTTGTCTCGCTTGAATGTAGACTGTCCCGCTGCGTCATCTCTCGATCCTTTTATACCACTAACAAACAAAAGATATTCGAGAAAATTCGCTACTATTCCATAAAGCATCCAGAAAAAAACATTAACAAAAAAATAAACTTAAAGATAAATTAACCAACAAAGAAGAAGTTACTTTACGCCGTAGGCATACGGTCGAAATCACAATGCAAGTACCGCTGACGCCGGGCGCAGTAGTTACCTACAGAATGGAATTAGGTACCTACTAGAATTCACTCGTACTTCTCAGTTATTAAGCGAGGTTTCTTGAAGATTCTAGATGCCCGGCGTAACAGTATTTTGTAATATGCCAGTCGGTGTCAGGTTGTATGTTAAATAAAATAGGATTCTCGACCGTAAAAAATGTGACTTTACTGAGTAATAATGATTAAAATCACTAGTACAACCGTCTCAGTTCATATAAGTCTCTTGAGAGACTATTTTATGAAAAAGTCATTCAAGAGACTTATATGAACACACACATTTGTTACGGTAAACAGACAGCTTTTTTACTACCAAGTTCACCGATGGTCTGCCACTCTTCTCCCGTATGTACTAAGTAATAAGGTTGAAAAGTCGTCAACAGTCCATGAACTCTGTAGTAAATAAGCTGTTTGTTTACAAAGGTAGTACGATTTTACCCCAGTATCGGGTTTGCTAACAGAAAACCTGAGTGCAATCAACTATCAATCATTTTTTTAGGCAATGCTTAACAGTGATCGACCACAACCACCACTGAAAAACAACACTCACCTCAACTTCAGGGCTCCAAATCCCACCAAACAGCGCCCTAACCCGTCCCGTCCCCTCCTTGACCCCGCACAAGGCTCCGTCCCGCACACTGACATACCCGCCAGCCCGCCACTCAGGCGCGCGACCCACGGACAGGTAGCGATGCGACACGCCCTTCACTAGTGCAGAGATAGGCACACATGCGCCTACGCCGACCGCGCGGGATGTTGATACTTCCACGCTTAGAACTTCTTCGATGTGGACCTGGTGGGCGATAGATTTACTTAAATATGTATGCTTGTGTTACTCAAAAGGATATTCGTATAGGGTCTCGAATGACGAATGGATGATTTCTTAAATGTAAAAGTGGACATTTATTTATCAAAAGTAAAATTGTAAAAAAGAAAAAAGTTATTGAATTCTATTCTATTTTAAGTCAATAGTTTCCTTTAGTGATTTCTGTTAATCAAAATAATTTTACTACGTTACAGTCTAACGATAAAGGTGTTAGACTGATACACATAAAATCAAATCGGCCCACATTTCGCTTAAAAAAAGTTTTTTTAGAAAATATTGACAGAAAAATATTTCAACACATTTACAGTGTTGACATTGTTGCAGCGTACTGTTTACTGTTTTACTTGCCGGCAACTTGTTTTGCAATTTGTCTGCAGCGTTTTTATTATTAAACAAACACTTCAGCTTTAGAGCAAGCTTATAAAGTTGAATTTCCGACGTCACACAGTCACACGCTCTCTGATAACTCTCTAACTCACCTCAATCAGCTGTCTCTCTCCCAGCACACACATATCCGTGACCAGCAAGTCATAAGTCCCCGGTCCGGGCACAGTGGCCGTTAGCGCTCCGCCCTCTAGTTCTGCGGCGACGCCCTTGGGAGCCTCCACGGCGTAGCGCCCGCTGCCGCCTGTGACGGTCGCTATGTTGCTCACTGTTTCGCTTTCCCAGGCTATGTTGACCTGGAACAAAAGATTGAAATAGAGTGGGATTGCACGAATATGGGCGGCAATTCTTGTATTTTTAAGTTAATTCTTATTTCTATTTGAAACAAACAAATACATCTGGAATCAATGAAAACTTTTACTAGATTTTGGATATCGTTCACACATGTGCGAGGTGAAGGAGGGGACCGGGAGGGTTAGGGCGCTGTTTTAAGGGTTCGATTTCGAGATGAAATTGCGACTGAGATATTCACACTATGGCTTGCAGCCATGATCGTGAGATGCATATTGTATACACACACAGCAGTTTTAAGGTAGTGAAAAAAGTAATAATAATAATAATAATAATAATATTCCACAACTATCACACAACGCCATCTAGTCCCAAGCTAAGCAGAGCTTGTGTTTTGGGTACAAAACAAAAAAAAGTTTTTAAAATAATAAATTATAATTATTATTCCTTTTATACAGTATTATATGCAAATTAATGCCTATTTTTGTACTGAGTTACACTTAAATTAAAATGAAAAGGAAGACCAGTCAATTTATGCCGAAGTGGTGATACGCAATAAATATTTAGTTCAAACGTTATACCTTGATTGGATCGACTTTCAGGGGAGCGACAACCCTTGCTTGAATAGATGCAGTGGCATCAGGAATGCTCGCTTTCAACACACCAGTCCATCCGATAGCTAAATCTTCGGCTAATACTACCTGAAAACAAGCAAGTTGAATTAATATAATAAAGTAGCTGTTGCCAGCGGATTCGCCCGCTACAACTCGAAAATTATCCCACGGAAAGAAAAAAACGGGATAGAAACTACCCTATGTTTTAATTCAGGTTATAAACTATCTGTGGACCAAAATTTTATACAAATCCGTTCACTAGTTTTTGCGTGAAAGAGTAACAAACATCTATACTTACAAACTTTCGCGTTTATAATATTAGTAGGAAGATATCAAGAATTGCAGACTGAGCTTTGGAACGAGTTTGTTAAAGTATCCCTAACTGCCGTACTCAGAGATATTTAATGATTACTTAGGCCGTCCCTTAGTAAAGGTTTGACATATTTTTGTATGACAAAACTGTCAAAACCATTGCTAAGTGATGGCCTAAGTAATCATTAAAGCTCTTTGAGTGCGGCAGTAACACATTGAAAAGTCACATTTAGGTTGCATTTGATAGGTATCAAGCGGTTGCAACCCTTGTCCCACGGCCGCCATCTTGGAAAAAGGGGTGGTTCAAATGGTTTATAGACGAATTCAGAGAGAGTGAGAGTGTGTCGGTATCACAAAAAATAAGTAAACATTTTTTGACACATTCATGGAGAACTAGCGATCGTTGGCCAAACTTGGTGATGAGGCCCGCCGGGAATTGCGGGCTGATAGCAGTCGGGAGTGGGCTCGAATGTACTTATATCTCTCGAAGCCCCGACACACAAAGAACAGTGGGTTTCTAGTCGGTTAGTGTCCAACATTACCCTAACTTACACTATTGCTTGCCCCAGCCAGAAGGGTACCCGAAAGTATTTTTTGGTAAAGAAAGGGTAAATCTGTATTATTATACTTACTTGATAATATTTAAACGGTACAGGCACAGGCACGTACTCAGGGTGCGGTTCAACAAACAGCCTGTTAGTAGCCTTGTACTGTATGCCGGGGTGATGAGGTTCAATTTCCCATGACATCTTCGGACCATTCTCGTCAAGAAGCTCGCGACCAATCGCGTCTAGGAGAGTCACTTTCACTGATAACTCTTGACCAGGACGAAGCCAGATTCTGTAAGGAAACATGGGTATTACACTGTTGTTGTGAGAGCTAAAAAGGAAGCTAATTTCAAAAAATTGTGTAATCAATATAAAACAACTTGAAAAACACAAAAACGTGTCAAATAAGTCAGTCGTGACCCTTTCAGTGTCCTGAAACCCTGACAAATAATATTTCCAATCCTATAATTATAATCCAATCCAAACCTCAAGCGACGTAAATATGGTAACCTTTGCAACTCTAGGGCCGTGGGGTCCTAGTGCCCAGTCTTTTTAAGGATATTTCCAAACGCCTTGTTGACGCTTCCTCTGACTCAAGGGCTGGCTTTTTCTTTGGCCAGAGGCTAAGTGTTGCCATACAACGCGGCAACGCTGCCAGTCTCTTGGGCGACTTTACCTGCTGACAGCGTTGAGGAGGAGTTTTTCGATGCCCTTTTATAGTTAGTTTGTTTTTAGGTTAGTTTAGTTTATATATTTAGTATAGTCTTACTTATATCTCAACAAATACTAATTGAGTTGTGAAAATATGATAGAAATTCGCTCAATGTAAAATATTCGCTATTGTAAATTAGTATTTGTCTATATCCTGTTAGACTCGGAGCCAACTCCAACATAGTTGGCAAAAAGCTAGGCAAGGTCTTGGTGATGGTAGGGCACGCCACGATAGTGGTCCCCTCTTTGAGGAGTGGCTAGAGAGGCGCCACGGCGCACCTTCCGTCTGACGCAGGTCCTCACCGGACACGGTTGTTTCGGGAGGTACCTGCACCGAATCAGGCGGGAGGAAACGCCCGGATGCCACCATTGTGAGGATCGGCCGGAGGACACGGTGGAGCACACAGTGGAGGTGTGCCCCGCTTGGGCGGAGCCCCGCCGTGTTCTCGTAGCGGCGATCGGCGGCGGCGACCTCTCGCGCCCGGCCCTGGTGCAAGCCATGGTCCAGGGCGAGGAGGAATGGGACGCCGTCGCCTCCTTTTGCGAAGCAGTGATGCTAGCGAAGGAGGTGGCGGAACGCGAGAGGGAGAGAACCTCTCGTCCCAGCCGCCGCGGGAGGCGCTCCGGGCGTCGGGGGTCCCGCGATGACCTCCGGCCACCGTAGACGCGGGCCTGTGGACGGTGAGTGATGGGCTAACTCGCCGTCCGTCCGTCTCACGACGAAAACAGGCCGTGTCGACGGCGCGTTCGTGTTCCACGCGCGCCTCAAAGAGATGTCAGCAACATGGGAGCAGCCCGAAAGGGCCGACGCCCGTCGGGGCCGCGGGTTGTCCACAGGTTATCGCGGCCTCGACATAGAGGGCGAAGAAGGAACATGGGTGGTTTTTAGTCAGTAGAAGTCTGACACTCTCTTTCGCTCTGCCCAAGAGCGGAAGGGGTTATTCGATGATTTTACACCCGCCAAAAAAAAAAAAAAGGTCTTGGTGATGGTTTATACAGGGTGTAAATTAACCCTTCACACATACGTCAACCAAGCATTCTGTTCATCAAACTAAGTACCCCTACACAAAAATTTTCGTTGGGAAACTACTTTTTTTTTGAGTCAAAAATCTCATTTTACGGTAAAACTCAATATAGCACTCTTAAAACATTGTGCTAGTGGATGCTTTGAATAGTAAACGGGTCATGGAGGTAATTTAAGTAAAGTTATAACCTGAATAACTAGTATTTACAAAAACAGCTGTGCTAAATTTGGAACTTTGAACCCCAATATCTCCGAACTAGGGGGTTCTTAGGTATGGTCTAGAACCAAAAAATTATCGCAGTGGTGGGGAGAACAAGTGCCTTTCGTTTGCGTTAAGGGTACTTTTACACCCTTTATAGGCATTTTAGTTGTCCGAAATAAAATGATTTTATTTATTTATTACTTAACATAATCTTGTAATCCCCGAAGGGATAGCTAGATGTACAGTCAACAGCAGAAGTAGCTTAACATTTCATATTTTATATTATGGTATGTACAGAACTCCAGCTATATTTTTTAATTTTTCTGAAGATTATTTAATAAAATATTCCTAACTCGTCAATAACTTGTTAGTAACGTGTTATTTTTACATAGTTTTTTGTTAAAAACCTGCTTCTAAACTTTAAATAGTGTTCATCTACTTCTGCTGCTGACTGTACCATAGTACACCCGCATTTCGCCAGTTATGTTTAAGTCCTGTTTAGGGGGGTTTTTATTTATAACTTAAGATAAAGGGTACTTTTAACGTCACTGCGATTTTTTTTTGTTCTGGACCATACAGCGAGACTGCCTCGCGCTCCTCGCCCGATTGCGATGTTAGCTCTACACGGGACTCGCCTTTCTGTAGTAGCTAGATGTGATGATCTCAGTAAATAATACGTACTTGGGAGGTATGGAGCAGTTCCCGGGCGAGTCTGGCGGCTCCAGACGCACACGCGACACGTGGGGAGCGCAGCGAGCGTCCAGCGACACTGCCTCGCGCTCCTCGCCCGATTGCGATGTTAGCTCTACACGGGACTCGCCTTTCTGTAGTAGCTAGATGTGATGATCTCAGTATATAATACGTACTTGGGAGGTATGGAGCAGTTCCCGGGCGAGTCTGGCGGCTCCAGACGCACACGCGACACGTGGGGAGCGCAGCGAGCGTCCAGCGACACTGCCTCGCGCTCCTCGCCCGATTGCGATGTTAGCTCTACACGGGACTCGCCTTTCTGTAGTAGCTAGATGTGATGATCTCAGTATATAATACGTACTTGGGAGGTATGGAGCAGTTCCCGGGCGAGTCTGGCGGCTCCAGACGCACACGCGACACGTGGGGAGCGCAGCGAGCGTCCAGCGACACTGCCTCGCGCTCCTCGCCCGATTGCGATGTTAGCTCTACACGGGACTCGCCTTTCTGTAGTAGCTAGATGTGATGATCTCAGTATATAATACGTACTTGGGAGGTATGGAGCAGTTCCCGGGCGAGTCTGGCGGCTCCAGACGCACACGCGACACGTGGGGAGCGCAGCGAGCGTCCAGCGACACTACCTCGCGCTCCTCGCCCGATTGCGATGTTAGCTCTACACGGGACTCGCCTTTCTGTAGTAGCTAGATGTGATGATCTCAGTATATAATACGTACTTGGGAGGTATGGAGCAGTTCCCGGGCGAGTCTGGCGGCTCCAGACGCACACGCGACACGTGGGGAGCGCAGCGAGCGTCCAGCGACACTGCCTCGCGCTCCTCGCCCGATTGCGATGTTAGCTCTACACGGGACTCGCCTTTCTGTAGTAGCTAGATGTGATGATCTCAGTATATAATACGTACTTGGGAGGTATGGAGCAGTTCCCGGGCGAGTCTGGCGGCTCCAGACGCACACGCGACACGTGGGGAGCGCAGCGAGCGTCCAGCGACACTGCCTCGCGCTCCTCGCCCGATTGCGATGTTAGCTCTACACGGGACTCGCCTTTCTGTAAAGAATAAATAATAAGATAGTGAATAGCTTCAGAATTAATACAACTTCTCACGGAATAATCAATTCTGTCAGAAAACATTGGCCAAATCAGAAGTTACAGCAACTACTCTGTTTGATGGTTGCATGCATGTTTAGATCTCATAAAAATCAAGATTTTTGATGTATTGAAGTACAAAAACATTAGTAAATATAAAAATCATTACAGAAATGAAACACATACCCTACGACACTTCAAGGTGAACAGTTGAACATCAGGGTACTTATGCGGGGCCGGTCCATCTCGCTTGCTTATGTCAGCCACTCGCGCGTCGTGGGACACGGGCACTAGTGCTTCGCCCTCTGCTAGTACCTGTGAAATTGAACATTGATATTATACTGGTTTAAAGACTTCTGTTTCATGAATGAAGAGATGTAGCATTATACTGAAACAGATTTTTCTTTTTTGTCTTTGGTTAGTTTAATTATTCTTTTATTGTTTGTTTTTTTTTCTTTTATTGTTTGTATCTTTGCATGTCCAAATAAAATATGTTTCTTTATTTCTCTGTATCACCATAAATTATGTTATATCGTAATTATAGATTTGGAGCCATGCTACAGAATGATGTGACAACAGATGGCTTAGAGCTGCGCGTGAAGTCACTGATACGTCCGCGAGGAGTAGATACCATCACAAGACAGATTCAAGTTATTTATCTCGCGGGTTAATAGGCTTCTTTTGGGTTAGGTCGGTACATCGTCGGACAACATTGAGGTCAAGAGAAGGCTCATTTAAAAAGTGATACTTCCAAAAGATTTAGGCGTCTGCGAGACGTAATACGTCCGCAAAACTCACCGGGAGTGTAGCGCCAGGCAAGGCAGCGGCATTTTGTGGCCACAACAAAGTAGGGGCCGCGCGAATTGCCACGCGGGTAGTGTCGCCCAGACGTCCGCGTGACACACGCACTGTAGACACGCCGCGGGTACTCCATGCGCATTCTAGTACGCAGCAGGCACCATCTGGAATAACAAACGTGATAAGAATATTGAAGAGAAGAATCGTGAAGACTAATTCGGTAAGAATTAGGTCTTCACTATAGTAACTGCAAAAATGTTAAGGCTTTCTTGAATAATATAATATGTATATGTTGCCGTACGATCCCGATTTCAGGCCAAATTAGAACTCATCACAAAATAACGATATTTTGTTAGTAGTTTTAATTTGGCCGTTTAAATTTCACAGTTTAAATGGGTTAGGGTAGAAATGTGACCAGCCACGCGCGAGCCGAGCGAGCGCAGCGAGCGGTGCCGCGGCGGCGGCGGGCGAGAGCTACATCCAGGTTGAATGTCGAATTGATTTATTTGGGTTCGTGTATCCATGGCAAAACGGTTTGGCCTAGGACAAACTACTTTTGCCTAAAATCGGTAACATAGGTTTGGTCGGTAACATAATACGTCTGACAGACGTATTCAATTTACAAATGTTATACTAACCTATAGGTTGCATCCAGTTTGCTACAGTAACATTCTGTGGTTCTGGTCCCTCCAGTAACGTTACAGCGAACGCCCCACAGTTGCATCTGCAAAACCAAGTATTAAATTGTTATATCAGTCATTAAAAGTCAACGCGTCAAATTTTATTTCATTGTAATTTATTTAACCTTTACGTCAATGGTCATAAAATTGACACGAGCCACATAGCTAATTTTATTTACTTACGTATGAAAGTTGAACAGTTCACCAGTTTCAGGATTGGTTGCTGTCAGTGCTATGTGCAGGTGATGAGGTTTGCCGACGCGAGCGAAACCAGAACTTGATACTTGGAGCAGCTCGAATAGTGTTGTCAATACTCTGTAGAATATTTTAATAAATGTTAACATAAGAAGTAAAGAGAGAGGGTTGAGATCTGGATAAGCGTGTGATCTTCTTCTAACCTTGGGTACAGTTACAGTCCAGTGAAATGTTGAGATAGAGGCCTTTTAGCCTCATACGGGACTAACTTTAATGTATGTCTCATTTTTAAATGTTTCTCGTATGTTTACTTTATAAATGTGTTTTTTTTAAATCTTTTATTTTTATCAATTTGTTTTGATCTGCATGAGACCAATAAATATGAAACAGCCATGGATTTTGCTTATTTATAGTAAACAACATCAGGGCAGTTTCATTTTAATTACATTTGCGCTGTGGAAATGTCATTAGAGACAGAGCGTGCTATTTTTATTTTCAACTTTTGTCTTCCAGACGAACGTTTTTATCCGATTTTGAAAATTTAAGTCGATTTTGGTTGTCGATTAACCGCAAAACCACTTCGTCGTTTGATAAGCTCATAACTTAAAGCTCGTTTCACTTTTAAACCAGTCATAAATATTAAAATTAAATACTAATAGGTCCCTAAAAGTATGCAACATGGCCAACTTACTTTCCAATAGCTTTAACATGAGGGTAATTCTTCAACTGCACACGAACCCCGATTTCACCAGTCCCTCGGATCGTCACAAGTCCTTCTGTCGTTAGAGTGAGAGGTCCGGATGCTATCTCGGTCTCTATCGCCGACCATACGACGGGTTCGTTGCCTCCGCCGATGTGTTTGAGATTGATTTCCCTGGAAAAACCAAACATTATATTGTTTCAGTAAAAAGAGGTCTACTTCTGGCCTCCCCCAAGTGTCGCCACATTGACTGGTCCTGTGCGTCTCGCATCCAGCGGTTCCCCGCAAACTTCACCAGGTCATCGGTCCACCTAGTGGGAGGCCTTCCAACGCAACATCTTCCGGTATCATATTGTAGTGACATAAAAAAACTTTTATATTTAAAGGTCTGAACAGTCTAGTCTGCAGATTTTAGAACAATACTTTGATTTAAAAGTATGTTCAAGAATTTACTTGCCCATTCTTCTTCATAGAGATCTACGCTCTTGAATGGGCAACTACAGTATTTTCATCAGTTATTTATTATGCCTAGTGACTGTGACTGCAGCTCCGTTTTCTAAAATGGGACGAGATTGCACAGTAGAAAGCGAGGCTTTGGCCAAGAAGCGAGACACGCAAAAAAAATGGAAGAAATTAATAACTTACTGCACCGTGTCTGTCCATGCTACATATGTATGTGGTGGTACTACTTCTAAAGGATCCACTGCAACAGCTGTGACTTGTCCTTCCACCTACAAGGATAAATTAAATTATACAGTTATACTTGTACAGATTGCTTGGTTGCCGGCTTCGTAAAAGGGTCTTGTCCGTGTCTAACACTAACCAGACACCAAAAGCATGTAAATAATAATACAATATGTTGATCGTGAATTTTAAAGCAAAACATATAAACTTGTTAGTCATAGCTATCTATCGAATTTTGACGTGATAACGTCGTATAAATTGATGAACGCCGGCTGCACGCACGAAAAAGCACGACTCATGGTCACGATCCGCCTGAGCCGAGAGAGGCACGATCGGCCTAAGCGTTCAGCTTTTTGCAAAGACAGTAAAACAAGTTTTATCCTCATACCTTTTGCGAAATCGTCCTTCCAGCAATAGAATACAACCTCGCCGTAATAGTCAAAGAGCCAGCATTCTGTGCGACCGCATCAGTCAACGTTCCATTTTCCGTGGACCGCAACAAATCAACATTAGCATCTCCTTCCACTGCCAACCTTATCAGAATCTGATCACCAGCTGTCAACGCATGTCCTTTATCATCTAGCACAATACAATGTACCACAAAAGGTTCTCCTTTAATAAGTAAGCTTGAAGGGCGCAGTGTAACACGGATACTGTGTGCCTCTGCAACGGTTAAGGTTGCTGTAGCAACCTCGGTTGCTCCTGACATGAGCTGTACGTTTGTAGTGCCTTTGTCTGTGCCTCGGACTAGACTGCTTGTGTCTTCGAGCATGGCTATATTGTTGTCGGGCACTTTTAAGTAGTACATAGTGTCGGCGATGTCTTGGACGGTAAGGCGGCCTGCGCGTGCGCGTACGACTCTGGAAATATTTGTTTTATGTGATATTTTACTGAAAGATGATAGGATTAAGGAAGAATCCTCAATACCAATAACTCAATCACTAACTATTAATTGTTGCGAGACTCATGGGAGTTAAGTGAACTATGGTGTCGCTCGAGAAGAATTAAATATATTAAACTAGCGGACCTGGCAGAGATCGTCCTGCCCGGACAGCAGCGCCACCTACCGGGTCCAATTGCAAATAACAAAATCCCCACTAACAAAATGATCTGCCATTTATTGAATTCATTTGTTACAAAAAATGTGTTAAATGAAGAACCGCTCGACCAATTTTGTGCAAAATTCACATAAACCATCTACTAAATAGTCTGCACAAAGTCTAAACATTTGGTTTGGATAGGTGAGGAGCCCGTTCTTGAGTTATAAAATTACAACGAAAAGTTGCATTGATTTTCATATATATAATTATATTGATATTTTAAGCCTGAAAATCATTTTTCGACGGCATATAAAAATAAGTCAAAGAGAGGCCCATGACTGGCGCAAGAACTCAGACACCAAGGAAGGCACTAGCTACATGATAAAGATGAAAGTATCATACCTATATCTCAGCGTATCACCAGGCGCAATGCTTGCCGTAGCGGGCATCAGCACGACACTAGCTATGACTTGCAGGTTGAAATCCGTGCATATGACGTCATCAAGACATGCGGTGACCCGCGACTCCCCCATTGCCTGACCGTATAAGAGAACGGAGTGCGAGCGAAGACCTCGGGCTTCTAGTTCAGTGATTCCGCGGGGAGCTTCGTAGTCTGTGTCCCGCCATCTGACTAACCTGGGAATCAGGAAAAAACGTATATTTTTTACCTGAGATATTTTCCACAACATATTAAAAGTTATAGATCTAACAGTCTGTTATTCTAAGCTTTTAAAACAGAAAATTAGTTAATAAATGAACTCCAACATAGACAGGCATGCAAATAATATAAAGGGTGTAAAAGTACCCTTACACCCTTTATATTATTTGCATGCCTGTCTATATCTCGCATGCCGTCTCACTTCGATAATATTCAAAAGAAAGTGACGGCATGCGAGATAAACCGAATAATGACGTACGGTCATCATTCTTTTGTCCTAATCTCAATTCATTTAAGGTTGGGGCAGCATGTCTTCTTCTTCCATACCTCTGTTTCTCGTCATCTCATGAGACACCTCCTTCCTTACCATATTATTCTTAACACAGTCCATTCATAGTTTCTTTGGTCTTCTTCTACTCTTATATCCACATTCACATTCATATTCAAAACCTTCTGCACAACATTTTCCTCATTCTTCCGCATGACATGCCCATACCACAACAACCAATTTCCACAAATATCAAACTGTATGTAAGACTTCAATATCTTTGAGCAGAGACATAAAAGAAGTTGATATCTTCAAAAATCTTAACAAGAATTTTGTTTTGATGAGTGAACTAGGTTTGGTTTGTGCGCTTTGGTTTGTTTGTTTGGTTTTGTGGCTAGTTAGTCAGTTATTTTTTGTTATTATTGCAATAAACAGAAAGTCTATGACAATAAGTGTAAAGACCAACTAACATGAAAATAATAAATCATGGATATTTGTCAAAAAATATATTAATTTTTATAATACTTCTACTTACGTAACAAGTGGAACTTCTCCAGCATTGCTGCCAAGATTCTCTATGGTCCAAGAGAAGCTTATGCCTTCAAGAGTCGAAAATGTGTTGCCTAGAAAAATTAAAACATTTTAATAAATAAATTTGAAAAAAAATATAAATATTATTTTGTAGCTTTCTGCCAGTGAAAGAATTGTTAGAATTGGATCATTTGTTTTCGAGATTACCCCCTACATACAAACAAACAAACTTTTACCTTTTTATAATAGTTTATATATAATATAGCTACCTTGATCATCATAGGCAACAATGTCAAAGGCCTCTGGTGCTTCTTCCAGAAACAGGTTCCAAGTTGTGCTCATTACTTTTATAGACCTTATCTTGTCTATGTCTACATCTCCTCGGAGGACCTGGACAGATTTAAAAAATATATCATTACAAAACACCTTGATTGTAATAAAAATAAAAAATAATAAAAATAAAATTGTTTATTTGTCTCAAAGTTAAAATTAACACATGTGAATGAAACAGCCCCAGTAAGTAATAAAAAATACTTGTGTTGGGATCGTTTCGCTCCTTCCCTTATTACATTTAACAATATTGAGACTTAAAATTAAAATAACTACTCATTAAAACAAATCAATATAAAGAAGTAATAAAAACAAATTAAATCTAAAAACTAGTTAAATTAAACTAATTAAGTTAAACTAATTAAAACAAATCAAAATAAAGCAGCAATAAAACAACTTAAAAATTAAAACTAATAGGCTCAATAAATAAATTCGCGGCTGTGTAATAATAATTGTTAGCATGTGTGACTGTAGTGATAGATGAGTGTGAGTATGTGTGAATGTGTAAATATGTCTGTGTGTGAGTGCGTGTGACTGTGTTTGTGTGTGTTTATTAGAGTTTTTTTTTTTTTTTTTTTTTTTTTTTTTTCATGTAAGTCTGACTAGGATATCTTCTGTTTCTTCATATGTTAGAGTTTTTAACCACTCCGTTATTATTTTTTTGCATTGATACGAGACCTCGTGGTGGAACTTTAATTTTGCGTTAATTTTGTTGTATACGTAGGCTGATTGGCATACACATTGACGCCTTGCAAAAACTGTACGTACCCGTGGAGAGTAAGCCACAATATCTTTTCTTCTCCTAGCCTGGGTTTCTTGGTTAATTGGAATGTATTTGTGTAAATATAGAGTTATGTTTAAGAGGTATAGTTTTCTGACTGATAATAGGCCACTTATTCTATATAGATCGACTGTATGATATCTATATGGCTTGAAATACATAACCTTTAAAAGTGATCTTTGGGCTCTCTCTATCTCTAGAAATTTTGTTTTTGTGGCTCCTCCCCAAACTGGTAAGCAGTATGTGATTACCGACTGCGCGAGTGCAACATAAATGTTGTTTAGTATGCCTTGAGGCATCACATGTCGAAGATTTTTAAAGACCCAAATAAATTTTCTAACACGTGACATAATAACTTCGACATGCGAGTGCCATGCTAGGCGCTCGTCGACAATCACTCCTAAGTATCTTGTTGACGGTACTTGTTTGATGGGTTTACAGTCACAGTTTTGCTCCAATCTGCTTGTGCACGAATGAATACGCATATTGAATTCAGTACATGCTTTAGACCTTGCACTTGGCGAGAAACAAATGTAATTTGTCTTTGCAATATTAAGGGTCAACAGGTTTTCTTTGAGCCATCTATCAATAATAACTAGCCCCCGCTCGGCCTTATCATGTACCGCTTCCCATGTGTCGCCAATGTAGACTATGGCCGTATCGTCCGCATATGAGAAGATTTTCCCGCCACTGTTTTGTAGTTTGCAAAGCTCGTTAATATACACTAGAAAAAGCGGCGGGCCGAGCACGGAGCCCTGGGGAACACCGAAAACTACGCTTTCCTCATTGCTGTACGATTCACCTATTTTAACCTGTTGTCTCCTACCCCGAAGATAACTATCAAAAAGAGAAAGAGCCTTACCCCTAATCCCTATAGCCTCAAGTCTCCGCACAAGGATGGGAACAGACACGGTGTCAAATGCTTTTTTGAGGTCTAGAAACACCGTAACGCATTTAAACCCCTTATCTACTTTATCTGTAATTTCTGACGTTAAAGCTATAACCGCGTCCTGAGTTGACCGCCCCTGTCTAAAACCATATTGTGAGTCGGAAAGAATGTTATATTTATTTAAGTAATTTGTAAGCCTTTTATTTAATATTTTCTCTACAATTTTTGAAAGTGACGGTAAGACGGAAATCGGTCGGTAGTTATTGACATCGCTCTTATCCCCATCCTTGTGCACAGGCGTGATGATAGATCGTTTCAACGCATTACAGAATATACCCGTTTCGAAACACAGATTGGTTAATCTGCAAATGAGGGGAACTACAAAGTCGCGTGCCAACTTAAGGAAACTCACTGGTATACCATCCCACCCCGAAGCACTTGCTGAGTCAAGTGCCATGAGTGTACTATCCACTTCAGCCGGATCTGTATCCAGGAGCACAAATGAGTTGGCTTGAGCTGGTATATTTGGAGTGCCAACATCAGGATTATTTAGTTGTCCAGTTAGGGTCCTGATTTCTTCCGCCAATGTGCTACCAATAGTCACGAAAAAGTGATTTACTCAGTTTAGTGAGTCGAGTGGATGTGGTGTGATTTTAAGTAGCTGTATGCTAGATGTCCTGGGTTTCTTATAATGTGTTAAGTCGTTAATTTTAGTCCAGAGTAGCTTGGGATTTCTGGTAGAAGTTAAAATTTGGTTCTTATAATACTGTCTTTTTAGTTTCTTAATAAGATTTGAGCAAAATGTGCGATAACGCTTAAACGTTATGATTAAGACAAGGTTAAAAGGGTCTCTCCTCGACTGTAGTTGCATTTTATTTCTAAGCCTAATACATCTTAGGACCCCCGGGGATATCCAGGGCTTTAGAGTACGCTTAGAGCTAGAGATTGAGATAACCTTCGTGTTTTGGAGGAGAGATGACCTAATCATATTTATCAACGCATCTGCAAATATGTTTGGGTCTCTATATGCATTTAGAATAGATGTTTCTTTATTTATAAGGTGTTTGTAGGCATTCCCCAAGTTAGTCACGGTCTTAGATTTGACATAAGACTTGGTTTGGTACGTGTGGGATAAGCTTAGCAGTACCATTGCATGATCTGTGACAGATGTATTTAAAACTGCCACGAAAGCCGAGTTTTTAGATTTATCTAGCTTAAGAAGCATATGATCAAGGCAACTGTCATCCCTGGTAGGTAAAGAGTGTCCTGGGAGAAAACCATGAACGGCTGCCATATTTAGATAATTTAATCTGTTATTCCGTATTTGTGATGTTTCTGCTGGCTTCCCTATTAAGTTTATGTTTATATCACCTGTAATGACAGTGTTCCCATGTGAGTCTATAGATTGAAGGTATTGATCAAGCGATGCAATGAAGCTGTCCGCAGAAACGTTCGATGGAGACCGATAAATACCAATGATGGTGAAATTAGGGATAGTGATTTGCATAGCTGAGGCATGTTTCAAATCTATCTCTGTGGCCTGGGGTAAATGACAGTTTTTTACATAGGCGACCACCCCATCATTTTGATTTAAATGTCTAGATGTGTTGAACGTAGTGTAGTTATCTAATACAGGTATTCGTTTATTTGCATTCAATCTGCATTCTGTTAAAAGTAAGACATCTACTTCAACTCCAATTTGGGACAAAGTTATTTGAAGATCATCGATATTAGAGTATATACTTCTTATATTTTGAGTCAGGACGGTTAAGTTACTATTATTATGTTGTAGGTAAGTATTTAGGTTTGCAATATCAAGAGTAGCAGAATCAGCAATGTCAGCAGTATCCAATTCCTGTAAGCTAAGTAAGTTACTATCCATTATTGAATAAAGTAAACGATTGTTGTTTCTTATACTCTTGGAAAATTGCGCTATAGTCGTGTGATGTCTGTCTTCGCATAGTGCGAGTAAGACCTGTTACATTAGGCACTGAGTGGAGTGAGTGTATTGAGTGAGTTAGTTGTATATTTTGTGTGAAATGGATTGTGTGAAATGTAGCGTTTGAATGTGTACAAGCGAGCCGATCATGATTACAGTAAAAGGAATTTGAAAAACATCTATTTAGTTTAAATTTAGAGGAAAGATTGATTATGGTTATATAAACAAAGAATAACAGAGGTTTTCGTTTTAAAAATAACATGAAAATACAAATTAGTCATGCTTCTTGCATTAAATGGTGTACCTGTGCTTCACTTTTTATAACGATCGCACGAGCATGCTCATCCTTCTTGACCAGAATACGTCCAAAAGCAGTCCAGCAAATAAAATAATCCAAAAGTAATCCTCAAAAGGTTATACAGAGATGTAGCTATATTATTATCTAGTTAGTGAGGTGCTGTAGAAACAAGTAATGGGTGAGTCTATTGCCATTTTTTTTTTTTTTTTTTTTTTTTTTTTTATATATTTGTACATCTGCAATCAGCCCTTGAGCTTTAATCAGATTTGATGTTCCTTCTATTTGGCAGTTTAAGATTTTTCACATTCAGCAATGTGTCATCTCATTATATTGTGTGTGTGATGATCAAATTGATGCTAATCGCTTTCTTTTGAGTCTGTAGGTAGAGTCTGAGGACTCTAGAAGTGTCACAGCAAGCTCGTTTTTGTGCTGCTGAAGTCTTAGCTTATAGCTATTGTATGCCTTTTCTACAACCTCTTTTACAGTCGGGATTTGAAGGTATTCATGCACTTCAACGTTCCTTGTGAACCAAGGTGCACAACTCAAGGTTTTAAGAGTTTTACTTTGGAAGCGTTGTAGTATCTCAATGTTGGAATGGCTTGCCGATCCCCAAAGTTCTATGCCATATGTCCATACAGGCTTTAGTATGCATTTGTATACCAAAAGCTTATTTTCCAAGCTAAGTGTCGACTGTCTGCCAATTAACCAGTAAATGTCTCTAATTTTTCTGTTTGCTTGATCTCTTTTGGTCTTAATATGCTCACGCCAGGTAAGTCTTCTATCGATGTGCATACCTAGGTATTTGACTGTACTTTTCTGCGCCAGTACTTCTCCATTAAGTGTTACTGGAGGACATTCTCCTCTTCTTAGAGCAAAGGTAATGTGGACAGACTTAGAAGCACTAGCTTTGATTCTCCACTTTTTCAACCATGATCCAATCTTGTCCAGGTGGTCTTGTAGTTTTGTTGATGCTCTAATTTGGTTTTTATCACAAGATAGGATCGCAGTATCATCTGCATAGGTTGCAGTAACAGTCAGTTTTGAGGTGGGTAGGTCAGCAGTGTAGATCGTGTACAGAACAGGGCCAAGTACAGATCCTTGGGGCACTCCAGCTTCTATGGGATAGAATGAAGATAGGCAGTCTCCGGATTTGACCTGGAATATTCGGTCTTCCAAGTACGACTTGAGCAGCGTGTATGCATCGTGTGGTAAGCACATTTTTAATTTACACAGGAGGCCTTTGTGCCATACTCGGTCAAATGCCTGCTGTATGTCGAGAAAAGCAGCCGAGCAGAATTCTTTTCTTTCGAGGGATTGTCGGATTGTGTGGACTACTCTGTGTATCTGCTCGGTCGTTCCATGGTGTGCTCGGAAACCAAATTGGTGCTCGGGGATCGTCTTTTGTTTCTCAAGTATGGGTATCAAACGCTGCAGTAGTATTTTCTCGAACAGTTTATTTAGTTTAGTATTTTCTATTGCCATTAACTGACATTAAATCAATTATAAATCCATTCACCAGGAGATACTGAAAAATACTTGATAGACAAAACTGGCCAGCCTGCAAGCCTAGGATAATATTTTCCACTTGTGAAAACTACACCAAGATGAATGAAGAATATTTACTTCACTATTATATGTGTGCTGCTTGTTGCACAATGTTGGTTAATTATTTTATAAGTATTTAGTTATCTTATGGTTAATAACTTCAACAAGTGTAGAATAGTGTTCAAGTGAAAAATGGATACCTACTGTAAAGTTATAATTCCTAGTACTTCAAAATGCCAAACACAACATTGTACAACTTAAACAAGTTTAACTAGTTTTCAATGAATATATGATGCAGTTTCCCGCCATTTCGCGTGGGTATACTTTACCTCTCCTGTGTTGACTTCCTCGGCTAGAATGATGACCGAGCCAGGTGGTACACATGACTTGGAGACCGAGACGCGGGCCGCTCGGGAACAGTGGCCTATAGCATCGTCGTATAGCGGCTCCAAATCTATGATGTCATCGCGCGACAAACTCCTACAAAAATTATGCTTTATGTAATCTTTCTGGACGACAAACGGAAGACATGTAATTTTAATTAAGTTTTCTGCTTAGACTTACCATGTGTAACAACCTCCCTCAATAATTTCAAAGGTAAAGTTGATATACAAATCTTCAAACCAAGGCAACAACACCCTTGGCGTGTTTATTTTAGCTCCATCACATGTACACCCAAGTAAACACAATAGCGATAAGAAAACAGCATTCTTCCTAGTCTCCATGATATTATTTGAGTACATACATCAGCAAACAGTCAAATATTAACTCTATTTAATAGTCTAACCTATTCCTGGATCGGCAAATCGCGCATTTCATTCAAATGAAACTTTTGACAGTTGTCTTTTTTTAAATGACTTTTTGAACGATTTGACTTTTAGAGGAAAACCATTAATAATCAACTATTATACATAGACAATCAATCTATTTAAGTACAGTGTGCTCATGCTCATCATAGTTGGTTAAAAACCGTAAATAAACACTCGTTTTTTTTTTGGGTTGGGAAATCATCAATCAACTCCTCCCGCTCTGGGTAGAGTGGTAGTGAGTGTCAGACTTCTACTGACTAAAAACCATTAATGTCCCTTCTTAGGCCTTTGTGTCGAGGCCGCGGTATCTCTTTCAAACAACCCGCAGCCCCGACGGGTAAACAAGCCTGAAACTGCCAGTGGCCACATATAGTATTGAAAAAATACGCTGTTTGAGTTTGAGTCATCGTGGTGAGAGGATTAGTCAGCTAGACTCTGCGTTACCGAGTGCTAGATAATGAAAATGCGATGGAGCACAGTTACAGTTACAGATCCCAAACATTAAAATACACGTCGAGTCGTAACATAATCTCGCTTTGTACGTGCACAGCTTGATTGGTCGTCATAATATTAAAGATACACGATATTTGTCAATGTGTGCTCATTTGTTTCTTAATAATAGGGATGTTTTCTGACAAAAAAAAATGTGATGACCTGTCTTTCAGTTAGATTATCTAAAAATATTGGATTTTTTGTTTTAAAAAAATTATGAAAATTGACGAATTTAAAATGCGTCAAAGATGTCATTACGTGGCAAAAAATGTAATGCAGTGTGACGTCATACGAGTTTTTGAAGCACTCTAACGTCTTTAACTTTTGTTTACGTGAAAAAATCTGACGGACTAATTAGATTTTTATTACCAACTACCCTAATGTATGGTTGTTTTTGCTTCGTGTGCGTTTATAGCCAAAGGATATATTTCTCTGTATGTGATTGAATTGTCAAATACCTATGTGCTGTATGTGTTTACTTCGCATCCCGTAAAAACTGACAGAAACTTTTGCTTGGCGGTTCACCCATTGCTGTCTCCATAGCATATTCTTCTTCTAAAAGAGCTGGCAATTACAATCGACTAAAATTCCTTTTTTTACTCTGTGCCAAAATTGGTGCACCACTGCACCTAAAAAAAAAAACAAATAAATGTCAAAATGTTAAATATGGCTGCTGTGTATTCGTCATGTTTAGTGTCGTATTTTACATGAATTTTATAAAAAAAAGGCAAAATGAGTACGATTGGTAATTAAAGTGAGACAATATTAACGCTCCTAAGTAATAAAAAGCGATTGAAACAGCGCTCAAGTGTCAGAAATCAACATGTCTTCAGACAAGGCTACTGAAATAAAAGGCAACGGGATCGATAAAAGCAAACGTCGTCATAAAACTGACGACACTGTTATTGCGACAGCGGCAACAAACGGCTTTGAAGAAACAGTGCAATTCGCGAAGATGGAGTGCGCGGACGAAAGCACGGGCAAGCCCACAGAGTTATGTCTTCAAGGCAACACTCACTTGATTTCTAGTACAACGAGTAGTTTGGCCGATACGCCCGGTGATTCTGGTGTTTTGTGTTTAGATAGTGAGGCTTCGGAGGCCACGAGCCAAGCGCTTATGTCGCACAGTCTCATAGGGGCCGAGGAATTAGCGTGTGACAGTGTTTACGACGCACCGCCGTCATGCTCTCAGGACATGATCAAGAGTACCACCAGCAGCATCATGACACGCAGTGATATCGACAATCAGAATATTGGTGGACCTGATGACATGGTCCCAGAACTAATAGTTGAGTCACACAAAAAACCCTATGAAAACTTGCCAGATTTAGTATTGAAAGCTTTAGAAAGTGAGAAAGGTGCTGAAGAATCTCGAAAGCCTGCTTTGAGGAATGAACCAAAGAAGTCTCTCTCTGAGGATATTGTGTACAGACGGAGATGTCGAAAAAAGTCTCAAAGTGGACCTAGTTCTCAGAAGAAAAGAGTTTCATTCCATGAAGATATATTAAACAACACGAAAACTGATAACATTCACATTGAAAGAGGTTTTGTATCATATGGACCTGATAGTTCATACTGTGATAGGTTTAGGCAGAAGAATAACATTGTGACTGACAGGTTCTCATGGTGTGCCTCAGGGGACAGAACACCAAAGTATGCAGCTGATGTAGCTCAACAGACTATGTCAGATATCCTCACTTATGGTGACTCTAAAAGTGACCGGAGTGGTATCTTTGAGTACTGTCAGAACTATGGAAAAGAAAATCAGGACAATAATAATGATAAAGACAATAATAATGAACCCAGACCTAATGGGAAGCTCTATGGATGTGACTCAAACAGCTCTGATTCTAATTTCAGCTGTGACTCTGAGACATCATCCAGTGACTCATCCTCCTCCCATTCAAATAAAACAGAAACTTCAATGCTCCACAGAAAATGTGACAAAGCTCAGAAATCCTACTCCTGTGATGCGTTTGAAAACAATGGCCATGTTGCATTTATGAGGAAAACATATTTTTCTGAAGCTGATATTGACCAGTCCACTGATAGAATGAAAATGCCCCTTGAAGTTTCACACAGTCCAAACACAGTGAAATCTGTATTGAAGAAGAAACGTTACATTACTACTAGTATAGTTGAAGAGAGAAAGTCACATAATAAAGTATTAAATCTATTGGATGCAAACAATATCATAGACTCTTTGAAGAATTTTTACAAGAACTTCAACTTCAATTTTGCTCCAGAAAAAGGTTTGCCTGAAAACATTTTGGATTTGAACAATGTTGTTGAAGCTTTGCCTTGTGATGTGAATCATAATAAAAAGCTGTCCAAAAGCTTGGATTCTGGTTTCCAGGCCGAGGATGAAGATGACTTTGTAGAAATCAATCTGAATGGTCAGCCATTAGAAACTGCAAAACCTAAAGAAATCACAACACCATCAAAGACAGCAGTGGCAGGTGATAGAACTCCCAATGAAGGATCTCCAAGGCATAAACTTACACTGAACATGAAAGCTCAACTTGATAAGAAACCTAACAAAGCTGACTTTCCACCACTTAGCAAGTATGTTGTAAACTGTGAGAGTACTGTCTATGAACACAAAGGAGTCTCCTACAGCTATGTCCATGATACATTCCAAACTGCTTTTGATGCTCCCAAAGAGACATTTGTCCCTATTCCTGAGACAACTCCAGTGACTGAGCTAGTCACTAGCTCAAGTAAAGTCGACCTCAATAAATCTACCGATACTGACTCTTCAAGCAAGACTTCAACACCCAAGAGACAATTCAGCAAAAATATACAAGACGAGACTGAAGCTAAAAACGGCATTTCTAAGCATTTGTCTTCACCTAAGAAGCAGAATGTAAACAGGTACAGTCGTAAGTCGGCGTCGACAGTGCAGAAAGTGAACGACGAACCGCCGCCGCAGGTGAACAGCGACAACTGTTCAAACACCGACAACTCAACCTTGAAGGGGGCCGAAGACTTTAACGACGACTTTTTCGACAGTCCCGGGAACCAAAAGCTACAATCTAACAAGTCGGCGCTCTTGAACCGATATTTGAAGAATGTGTGTCAAAGGAAAGACCTTGAACTCAAAATCAAAAACAATAAGTTCTTTCAATTCAAGCTTCGAATGGAGAAACATTTTCCGAGCATAATACTTCCACTGAAAGAGGTGTCCGATACATTCCACGTGTCGGCTAGCAGAATGTCGAGGCTCATAGACAAAGAGGTGATAGAGAACAAAAGGCTTTCTGTGAGGCTGCTGACAGCGGACGAGCCGTCCTACTTTGATAGTTTCGAAGATAACGTAGCCATTGAGTGCAATGAAAAGCTCAGGCTACAAATATTCTCGTATCCAAATGAAACTTTGAATAGGGTAATTATGTTTGATTACTAAATCGCGCGGCAATTTCGTTCACCGTAATACGGCCTTGATTACGCTATGTTTTGTACAAAGTACTAATTTGGCGAGTAAGTTTTGAAAACCATTTTAATCATTGGTCGAAAGGTCAATTTAACGGTTGAAATGTATTCATGAGTTATATTTGGCCTTTTTCTTTTGACCTTCATTGAGTCTGATGTTCTTTCAGATGATGAAAGTGAAGTCACCTTACAGCATGGAGGATGGTTCTTGGACACCTTTGTTGGTTTTTATCACTGACTACGCGCTGTATGTCGCGAGCGTGAAGCCTGGGGGTACCGAGTACGAAATGCTGTGCCGACTACCTCATAACGAATTGGATGCTATTGTAGTAAGTACTTTACATAAACACATAAATACAAAAAAAAACATTTATTTCATTTCAAAACATCGTGTCACTACATAAACTGAGACTGGCCCAGTAAGTTACAAGTCTGAGCTGCCTCGCTCCGACACAAGTTCTATTGTACCTCCATTAGGTGGTATCTTAACAATGCATCCATATGATGAAGCTAGCTAAAGAACAGACTTATAGTACGAAAGAACAGAGTGGTCTTTCGGCGCTTCTTCCAAATATGTAGCTACTTTAAGGGATCTGAATACGTTTCGTAATTTACGGAAACAAGCCAGAATCAAAACCATCACTGCTCTATATGTAATTATGTATCTAAACCTTGAGAAAACGTACGGTAGTTGTTTATGCAATTACAGACGTAACTAAAGCTGGTTCAATAGTATCTTAACGATTTGAATGATTCATTAAAATAATGCCGCGCTAATATTCCAGACCTATTAGCTCATAGTGGATCATAATATTATCGACCTTATGATACGCAAAGCTGTTGTGTTTAATATTCAAATCAATGACCCTCATAAACAAGACAGACAACGCTGCATTTTAAACTAACGGGCGTAAAATCGCTTCTTGTAAAATCGTCGTTTGAAATCTATACCGTTTTCATACATCGCCATGTGCTTGAATTAAAAACGCACAACACGCCGCGCGACGCCCTGCGTATCCGTAAATGATGCCTAAGGATGGTTTTTAGCGAAAACTCCATGACTAGGAAAGTCTCGTTATGACATTGGTATATAAAGGCAAAAGTTTGTGAGTGTGTGAGTGTGTATGTTTGTTACTTCTTCACGCAAAAACTACTGAACGGATTTGGATAAAATTTGGTACGCAGGCAGTTTATAACCTGGATTAACACATAGGATAGTTTTTATCCCGGTTTTACCTTCTCGTGGGATAATTATCGAGTTGTAGCGGGTGAAGCCGCTGGCAACAGCTAGTTTGTACATATGTGACAGTAAGTAGTTATGGTAAGTCCGAAAGTTTGACAAGCAGTCTTAGCAAGTACAGTGATGATTACTCACTAGGCGGCTAGATAAAAACTGTCAGCATGCCATATAGTCCCCTGATATGTGTAGTCAAAAAGGTTATCGCTATGCTTGATCCAGCGAAATACGGACACGGGTGACATTTATCGAGGGACTTTGACCTTTACCCGACCTTTGACCGTGGAACTTGTCGAGCAAATACGAGAATAATTAAGTAATACAAAAGCTGCTCGAAACCACCTGCACGAGTTTGTACTAAATCAATCAACAAGTGACAATGCAGTTCGTGAAGAGCGGGCGTTTTAGAAAAAAATAAGTAATTTGGTCGTTCAAAAACTGTTGATTTTCAGTTTAATTGGTTTTTAATTTCGCTTTATAACCCGTTACGTTCTGGGACTTAGCTCGGAGCCTTTCGGAGCTTTCTTGCCTAGCATAATCATAAATCAGCCTATAATGTTCCCACTGCTAGGACAGAAGTCTCCTCTCTATGCGACCAAATATACAGGGCTGGCTGCAAGGAAGCTTTGGTAGATGACACATGACTTCGAATTTTTGGTTCTAGGAATTATCGGTTTCCCCACGATCTTTTCCTTCCTTTTTGAGAGCAGTGGTTATGAAATAAATGCATAGGCATAAGGCATAACACAAAGGTATTATGCCTGTCGGGTTAACCACGACCTACAGATATACCACTGCACTTTTTCCGATTGCTTACCATTTTATTTTCTAAACACCAACAGGTAGGCCCAGAAGCGCAGTACATTCAAATCTTAGACATCGCCGGTAACATAGCCTGCTCGATCATCACCGGGGAGGCTACACTCGGGGCTCGCTTCGCGTCTTCTCTAGAGTGGAGTGCAAGGACGTCGCCGCTGAGGATTCAACGGCCGCCGGCCATGATCCCTCTTGGATGCAGGGAGTTAGCTGCTGCGGTGGCAAGACAGAGGCACGAGAAGAGGGTATGTATCATTTGTATGCGTTGTCTTTTTGTGGGTCATTACCAGAAATTGGTGTAGTACGTTTTTGAGTTTACGTTCAGTAGTTATAGTTCAAGGGTGTCAGTAACGTCCCGTCGGGGCCGCGGGTTGTCCACAGGTTATCGCGACCTCGACATAGAGGGCGAAGAAGGAACATGGGTGATTTTTAGTCAGTAGAAGTCCCCTTCGAACTCCCTTTCGCTCTGCCGTCAGTAACGTGTATAATACCTCCCTCTAATGAATTAATAATAATGCGATTCATTATTATTATGTTAAAGCGGCCGTTTTGGGCCCCTTTAGTTCGTTTAAGTACATAGAGCTGTAATAATGTAAATATTGCTATTAAACACCTTTCGAACGTGTATTGTTTACACCTTAAAACAATGAGTAGTACCAAATTGTATGACTACAAACTATTGTTGATTCGTTTTGTTTTCATTTAGTCAAATCAATATTTAATAAATAGACTACGCGCCCAAGTTGATTGCTGCCGATCCAATCTGTCTAGATGGGTTATAAATTATAATCGATCTATCTCTGATAGAATGTGTGTGGAGCCCCAACAGAGGGTATGCCACACCTCCTCTCTTGCCTGTCGTGCCCAACTTGTTGCACGTTCAAGGATTTAAACGAAAGAGCTGTCCAGGTTGCTATGTGCTGGTCGGACAAAATTTAAGTTGTTGACTCGAAAAGAACAACATAAAGTTTTGAGGTGGACGAGGTGCTCAACCTGATAGTGATAATCACACTATCACACTAATATTATAAAGGCGAAAGTTTGTGAGTGTGTGAGTGTGTATGTTTGTTACTTCTTCACGCAAAAACTGCCGCACGGATTTGAATGAAATTTGGTACACAGATAGTTTATAACCTGGATTAACAAATAGGATAGATTTTATCCCGATTTTATCTTCCCGTGGGATAATTTTCGAGTTGTCCCACGTAGCGGGTGAAGCCGCTGGCAACAGCTAGTACTTAATTAAAATGAACTTCGTTTTATTTGACCTCGACCACAAAAACAATATTATGATAAAAAGCTGTTATCATCATACAAAGGTGTCCGAAAAACGTATTTTTATAAGTATTATCGGTTATTGACTGTATATTATTTCAGTTACTAGCCTATACAAAGATAAGGGATGCTAGTATTAAATACTTTTTGGTGAAAGATCTAATATAACGATGTAATAGTTTCAATACCTACGCGCTGTAAAGTTGGTATGTTAAATAGTATACAGAATGAGAGCGTAAAGTAATATGCACAAGTTGTGACCTTTCTCTTTCCATGCTTTCACATTGTGCCATGTTTCAACATTTTTGAACAGTGATTTGATTTTATAGTCATTCTTGTTTGTCGACTTTACCCTAACTGACCCCGTTTTACTATGGGCGTTTGCAAATCTACTTTATAATAATAGGGTAATCATTCCGACAAATGCGAAACGTCATCATGGTTATAAAAGCATGATGTGATTCTCAAAACTCGAGATGCCCACTGAAATTAGATGTTGCCATTACGTTAAGCAAGAAACATTCCTTCTTTCTTTTCAATAGGCTTTTTCTGGGTAAGGTCGTTCCATCGTCGACCTTATCTCTACCCTTTTGGGTTTCGGAAATCATCAAATCGCTCTTGGGCAGAGCGAAAGGGAGTGTCAGACTTCTACTGACTAAAAACTACCCATGTTCCTTCTTAGCCCTTTATGTCGAGGCCGCGGTATCTCTTACAACATCCCGCAGCCCCGACGGGACCGTATCTCTGCCCTTAGGACAAAATTGAGGTTACGAGTAGGCCCATTTCAGAAAAAAAAATACGCAAATTGGGGTGAATGTATCATAGCAAAGGCTAAACGTCTAGGTTTATCCCAACTTTATTAAGGTTAGCTATCAGTCAATTCCATGTAATATATTACCATTGTCCTGGCATTAATTCATTTTTGTTTTGGTCATTAACCTGGCCTCCCAACGGTAGAACTGAATAGAGCGAAAAACATTCAGATATTTTGTTGTTTTATTTTGGAGGGTGCGAAATCATCAAAAGACGTCACCCGCTCTGGGCGGAGCGGAGGGAGGTGACAGACTTCTGACTAGAAACCACCCATGTTGCTTCGGGGCCGTATCTCTTTTGAACAACCCGCAGGCTTGACTCGATATTTTGTACCCTATCGCAATGTTGCCTTATTTAACCCTAAGGTTGACTGGTAGATAATGCACCACTATAATTATTGTAAATGAAGTTTAAATAAATAGAAACCAAACTATATTTCAATAATCTTGTTTCAGGTACCGCAAATCCTATTCTACGGTCGCATATGTTCCGGCGACGCGGGCGACCGTCTCATCGAAGCGCCCGGCGCCTTTGCCCCGCCGCTAGAGGGGTACCTCATGTGCAGGACAGACAGAAGTCGGCGGTTCGAGCCTTGTTACTTCTTGCTCAGGTAAATAGCTTCTTTTTAGCTGCCATAATGGTAATCTTCTAAGAACTTTTAGGCCATCTCATCGAGTTATAAGAAAAATCGAAAACAAGTGTACATTAAGATCGGGTAGACGTTCCTATAAAGCTGTTTTTTTTTCTATAGCTGAATGAATAAACACGGTCGAATACTGACTGCACCGTATGTATACACTTGGTCACTTGGCAAAGGCCAAACCCGAATTTCTCGCGAAATAAAGATTGCAACTTCGAGATAATTATTATGACCTTATGAAAGCAATATAACGAGCGAAAATTGCTGCTAAAAGTGTAAACATATTGATACTGCTGACTGTACCATCATACATCAAAAACATTCTGAACATCGGCACCAATAAGATGATATTTTTTGTAGTCGAAACATCCGACCAAAAAATGTCTAACAGCTACTACAGAACATCCTTTTCACACACAACTTTTCTTCCACCAGGGCCGGCGTCCTCCACTGGGGCCCTCACTCCTCGGACGGTACCTCCCCCCTCCCACACAATATCGCCCTTCGCTCAGTCCTAGGAGTGAGGAGACACCTGGACACTTCGAGAAGGCCGCATTGCTTCGAGATCGCGTTAGCAGACAACAGTAGGCTGTTATTAGCAGCTCCTGATGATGCCACTGCGTCGTCGTGGCTGCAGAGCTTGTTGTTACATGCGGCGCAGGTTTGGCAGGCTTTTAAAATAATGATAAAAGTAGTTATCACGCGTGTATTTGACAGGTAGGCAGAAGTGCAAGGTCTTTTCTTTTTAGAGTGTCAATGACAATTCAAATTGAGTCAACCCAAAGGATCATGTTCATGAATATATGGAATCCCGTACCAAACTGCATCAACACCAAACTTTGTTTTTATTGTCTACATTTATCATATTAACTCCTACAGAAGTTCTTTTTGTAAACTAAATCTGAGTTCCAGAGTAATTTTATAAAATCAAAATAACCACAAAATCAGGCAAGCAGATATTGTAGGCAAAGCTCTACGATGTGAAATCAGCCGAACTGTCAAAATCAACTGACAGATCATGACGGCACGGTTGGCGCAGTTGCTCAAGCAATGGACTGCTGCGCTGCGTGTCGCGGGTTCGATTCCCGCACGGAACAAACATTTGTATGACCTACAGATAGTTGTTTCGGGTCTGGGTATTTGTGTATGTGAATTTAAATGTTTGTGAACGCACCCACGATACAGGAGAAATTCCTAGTGTGGGGCAACGTCTTTAAAAAAAAAAAAAGATCTAACAGATCGACTTTTGAACTGGTTGTGTGAACTAGCGATGGGTCGTTGAAGGTTTTTCCGTCAACGAAACGTTAACGTTGAATTGCGTTTGTCAACTAGTTGATCAACTAGTTAATTTCGTCAACGAGTTAACGTGTTACGAACGTCAACTTGCATGAACGATAAACGCCTCAACACTTTTATTAACGTATGCTGTTGTAATGTTAATTTACGAACAATTTGATGCAGTTTACCTAATGAAATTGGATAACATTTTATGATGACTTTACTTACTACCTACCTAGGGTTCTAGATGATCTTTCCTTCACACTTTTTTCAGGCTTAGGACTGACTGATTAATTTGCTATAAAACACTCAGGCGTATCTAACCTGTTTATCATGGCCAGGGCGCGCGAGTCGAACGAGGTGTCCACTGTCCGGCCAATCAGCCGCTTCAACCAGACACAGGCCCGCCGGCGCCGAAACCTTTCATTCCGCGCACGAATATACAATAATGTCATCGTTTACTTTCTTTAAAAAATATTGACATTTATCAAATGATTAAATTAATATAAAATCTTGTATTCGTTATTTAGAGTTCAAATTCTTGTCATGACTATCGCGTCGTAGCGGGAGTTTTATTCTTAAAGAAATACAATTTACGTACGTTGAAAGTAACAAAACCTTGACCGTGTACAAATCAACTCGTTAAATTCGTCAACCGATGAAACGAGTTGAATTCATAAACGGCGTTGTTTCGGAACTCGTTGACGAATTCAACGAGTTGATTTGTACACGGTCAACGTTAATTCCGTTGAAGAGACATCAACGTTGATTCAACTAGTTCGTTGATTCAACGCCCATCGCTAAAGCTGACGGGATGCTTCGGGGCTCGCTCCACTCCCGTCGCGGGTCGGCCCGGCATTGCAGTGCCGCCGGGATCGGCCCACACAATACTTAGAGAAACCACCTAGTCAATATCACAGTAGCGATGGGTCGTTGAAGGTTTTTCCGTCAACGAAACGTTAACGTTGAATTGCGTTTGTCAACTAGTTAATTTCGTTAACGTGTTACGAACGTCAATTTGCATGAACGATAAACGCCTCAACGCTTTTATTAACTTATGCTGTTGTAATGTTAATTTACGAACAATTTGAATTTTGATGCAGTTTACCTAATGAAATTGGATAACATTTTATGATGACTTTACCTACTACCTACCTAGGGTTCTAGATGATCTTTCCTTCACACTTTTTTCAGGCTTAGGACTGACTGATTAATTTGCTATAAAACACTCAGGCGTATCTAACCTGTTTATCACGGCCAGGGCGCGCGAGTCGAACGAGGTGTCCACTGTCCGGCCAATCAGCCGCTTCAACCAGACACAGGCCCGCCGCCCGGCGCCGAAACCTTTCATTCCGCGCACGAATATACAATAATGTCATCGTTTACTTTCTTTAAAAAATATTGACATTTATCAAATGATTAAATTAATATAAAATCTTGTATTCGTTATTTAGAGTTCAAATTCTTGTCATGACTATCGCGTCGTAGCGGGAGTTTTATTCTTAAAGAAATACAATTTACGTACGTTGAAAGTAACAAAACCTTGGCCGTGTACAAATCAACTCGATAAATTCGTCAACCGATGAAACGAGTTGAACTCATAAACGGCGTTGTTTCGTATCTCGTTGACGAATTCAACTAGTTGATTTGTACACGGTCAACGTTAATTCCGTTGAAGAGACATCAACGTTGATTCAACTAGTTCGTTGATTCAACGCCCATCGCTAGTGTGAACGCCAAGTATAGGGAGGGAGTAAAACAATATTCATTCTTTTATACTTTAAATTAAATTCCCCATTCAAAAATGAAATCCAAGTCGCATAATGTCGTAAAAAATTATGAAAATAATTACTATAACATTTTGATCTTGAAACATGAGAATTCTTGGTACGAGTTTTAGTCATTGTCTTTTGGCAACAACTTTACTTTTGGAAGCGTTTTAGCTCCTGCGATCTGCAAGCTACAGGACAGGAAGGATACGATAACAAGTGTCCCATCGTTTGTGGGGTAACACCTACACTTAAACCCACTTTTCTCCAGTAATGTTTATAGGAGCGAACCTATTGCTATTAACCGAACAGCAATCCAGACTCTACACTAAGACATTCTTATTGGGAGAAACCAAAATCGATTTGTCCGACTTCATTATCTCTCTCATTTACTCAGCACTTGCGGTAACTAGACCAACGACAACAGTATGACGTTTGCGTTGCCTATTTATAAGGCCAAAAATTTAACTTGATTTTATGATTTAAAGGTTTTTTGAGTCTATTTGCGCCATTATAAACCTCAATTACTTGCTGCAACGTTGATGTCTAGGCACTCTACTGATTCTGTCCTGTTAAAAAACAATAGGGTATCGGACTGAGTCAAAAAAATATGATTCTAATTAGTCCGTCAGTTAGATTATAGAAAAGTATTGGAAACATGTTTTTTGTTTTATCAAATTAATAAAAATTGACGAAGTTATGACGCGTCAAAGATCATGAGTGGGGGTTGTGACGTCATTTGTAGGTAAAAAATGACATGTGACGTTTTCGAGGAATTTTCGAAGCACTATATCGTCTTAATTTTTTGTTTATGTGAAAAAACAAATAATACGTGTCCAATATTTTTTTGGATTCTATCTGACGAACTAATTAGTGTATTCTATAACATAAAAATTTAACTTTCTACCTGAATTTGAAAGGTGGTGGAGGAAAGATTTGTTTGTTTGTAACGAATAGGCTCCGAAACTACTAGACCGATTTGAAAAATTCTTTCACCGTTGGGAAGCTACACTATCCCCGGGTGACATAGGCTACTTTTTATCCCTGTATTCCCACGGGCACGGGAACTACGCGATGAAACCGCGTGACGTCCGCTAGTCCTCAAGAAATAACTTATTTCCTATCCTTGTCTTCCAGGCTCTCGAAGAAAAAGACGGTGCTAAGAAGTCGTGCGAGCGGCCCGGGCCTCCGCCCGCCTGCACCGTACTGGTGACACCGACTGAGGTCATCAGTGTGCGGGATACACTCGACCTTGCCTTTGTGACGGGGGCTGCGGCCTATCTCAAATATAGGGGCTCTGAGGCGCTGCTTAAAGGTATTTAATATTGCATTTGAGCTCTCAAATATTGCATTGCAGAAAAGGCAGTCAATAACTAAGGATACCGGTTAATAGAGATATTATGTATGATACTTAGTTCGATTTCCTGCAGTTAATATGATTTAAAGAATAGATTTTTGTGATGTATTAAGCCTGTTGTGGAGTAGCGATACACATACATTTTGTAAAATCAGTACTGTATGGAAGTGCTGCGTGTTGTGTTAGTACAGTGCTGATTATAAAATAACTGTCGATCTGTTAGTACTTCACCAGATTAATACAGTAAGTTAGTGGGCAAAAGGTAAGGGCTGCGCTGACTCCTGATAATTTAGCGTAAACGGAAGATGTTGCTGATTTGCATTAATTTGAAATTAAATAGTAATTAAAAGAAAAAACAAAGCTTACTTTCGACGATTTCGATATCTTCTATGTAGTTGAAACAATAATGTTTTCATGCAATTCATTTGTTTCAGAATACATCGAAGAGATGCGGACAGACATCGAGATCTTAGCGTGCGGATCCATCAAGAACTTGACTGCTTTCAAAATACCGGATACTGATGAAAATTGGTGCTGTTTGGTAAGTCGTAATACAAAACTAACACCTAACATGGAAAAAAAAGTCGAAGTATAGTCTGACAACCGGGTATCGTATTACCCAGTTCTGGGTTGTGGAGGTCAGATAGGCAGTCGCTCCATGAAAAATACTGGTATTTAGCTGCCTCCGGTTAGACTGGAAGCCGACCCCAACATAGTTGGGAAAGGCTAGGCATATAATCGTGATCTCCGACCTCACAAAATCAATCAAAAACATTTATTTCAAGTAGGCCAGTTACAGGCTCTTTTGAATAGTTGAACAAATACTAAATTTTAATAAACTAAGCTACAGTCCCACTCACAAGGCATAATAACTGTCAGTGTACTGTAGTTGCCGATTCCAAAGCGTTGGTCTCATGAGAAGAATGGCAAGAAACTTCATGGACACTCTTTTAAATCATAATATTGTTACAAAATTTTGGTTACATCATTCATGTTGAGATGGTATATTATTATGTGAGAACGATGTAGCAAGATGTGCACGATAAGTGTCCGTAAAGCCAAAACGACGATTCAAAAATAAAATACACATGAACTAATCAGTCCTTTACAGCGCTAACCTTTTCTTTCGGAGGGTGGAAAATCAGCAAATAACTCCTCTCGCTCTGGCCAGAGCGGAATGGAGTGCCAGACTTCTTCTCTTCTACTCAAACTCAAAGCATTTATTTCAATTAAACCTTTGAATGTCAGAGGAACAATTCATAAAACAAAACTACGAGTGCAATACATCATTCCGAAAGCCACCACGCCGAACACTACTGACTAAAAACCACACATGCTCCTTCTTAGCCCTTTGTGTCGAGGCCGCGGTATCCCTTTTTAACAACCAGCCGCAGCCGCCCGTCCATAGCAGCACTGACCTCACAGTTACAGTAGATCAATATTCTAAAACTTCCATAACTTTTCAGGAGTGGAGCGTATGCGAGGCCCGCGAGCGTGGTGCGGGACTGGCGCTAGTGCTGGCCAGCAGTTCCGAACTTGAACGGTTCATAGCGGCCGTCGAACAAGCCTTCTGTGCGCTCACTGTAAGTTACCTTATTTTTTTTAACATCACGCCTGTTTGGTAAGTGGCCACACGAAGCATAATCAATTGGGCGTAGACAAACGCGATCTAATTTAGTCACGTCTTATAAAGCAAGCAAGCTGGAGTGGACTGTCTCTTTGTACAAGTGGTTGCAAGTACAACTGCTGAGCACGAAGTCTTAAGTTCGATTCCCGTGTCAGACAAAGAGTAATTGGAATTTTTCATAGAGAATTTATCTGTAGCAGCCACGGAATCTGCATGTGCCTGGTTCATGGTTATAGACTTGGCTCCTATTCCATGGGACTTAAAACAAGTCAGTGCCTTACATACCTGTAATAGGGGATACGACAAAAAAAAACGAATTAGTCCTTCAGATAGATTTCCAAAAAATATTGGACACGTACTTTTTCTTTTTTCACATAAACAAAAACAAATTAAGACGAAACAGTGCTTCGAAAACACGTGAACTCCTCGAAAACGTCACATGTTAGTACATATTTTACCGACAAATGACGTCGCAACCCCCCACTCATGATCTTTGACGCGTCTTATCTTCATAATTTTTTATTAATTTGATAACACAAAAAACACGTATCCAATATTTTTCGATAATCTTACTATCTGACTTATTAGAATTATATTTTTTTTACTCAGTCCGATCCCCTATTCTATATAAACATCTCATTTTATCTTCCAGTGCGAGCCATTCCCGCTATCCGTGGTCGAAGCCACGAAATCCGCGTGCAGTTCAGCGCACACAAAATACGAGGCCGCATGGTCGCATATGCTACCACAACAGTAATGCGACCATTCGTCGTGAAGCTACATCTCTAGTGGTAAGATTACATCACTAGGCATGAGCTAGGGATGTGTGAATGGTATCGATAAAATTGTACGCAATTTAAAAAAAAGTTTACACCTATTTTGACTGACTTCAAAACAGAAGGGGGATATGTGTGTGCGAGGAAGCATTATATTTGAATTAAATCCAGTGTGAAATCTTTAGGAACAAGTATTAAAATGAGGCTTATAAGTATAAAATTGAAGTATGGAGATGCAATGCAAATAACTCCTAGGATAGAATCTTACCACTAGTTTGTAGTCAGTTTTAGACTTAACAATAATAGGAAATGTGAATTTTTAGTTGTTAATTGTAAGCGCTTTTTTGCCTCGTTCTACTCAAGATAGAGGACTTAGTGAACTTATTATGAATGACATAATAAATAATATTATCTATCAGTTTTATCAACACCATAGAGTTGGTCCTAGCTTTTGAAACATACTCATCATCTGGTATGTAATGGGCGGTCACCCATCCTCAGACCAACCTAGGCAAGCGCGGCCTAACCTAAAGATTGACCTGAGTCGCAGTTAATTATTATTGAACCACGAGCTGACCCACTATATGGTGTTGTTAAAGTTACGAAAGAAAAATCTCAAATACTCAACCTAAGCTTAGTAACAACTTATCCTCTTTGAGACAAAAAGTGTCCTGCGAGCACAATTTAGTTAAATTGTAAAATATAAATACGCTTCCATGTTAAAATAGCTAATTTTGTTGATTTTTGAAGGAAACGACGATAGAATTTTATCCATAGAGACTTTCTAGTAGAAAAGTTATATTTTTCTTTTTTAAATTACATTCCATATTGCCTAGCTTCAATGGCTTACCAAAGACAATTGAAAAAGGTTGTACTGTCGTTGTTTGCTTCAAAAACAATTTAATAATAAGTATTATTTACAGTTATTGTTTATCAATGGTTCTTATTATTATGAATTATGATGAAATTACTATTAATTATTAATATATCGATTCCATTTTGTATACTGCTATTATGTAGTTACATGTTATCACGTTTAATAGTAATAATAGGTCACAATACTCCACTATGATATTAATTTTGTGTTTATATTAATGCTAGAATCGATAAAATGTCCTAAGACTCATACTACAAAGGTACTGTCAAGGTCAAAAGTGAGATAACGAAAGATACCTGCTATACAAATGACGTTGCTTACTCTTGCCTATATTTTATGTTGTTTTTCTGATAACGTTTTCACGCTTTTTCTCTTGATTGTACACGGTGTACACACGGCGGCTTGTCAAGCTATTGCATCTCCAGTATAAAATGGGTTCGCTTTGTATAGATTTCCCGTACAATGACAGATCCACTTATACTGATTTTGTATAGCTTGATTTGCATACTAACTCAGAAGACAATAATTTGTAGAATTGATATAAACACGAAAAATATAATTATATCAAATCGAATACTATCAAACATGTATCATAAATATTTAGCTCTAAATGAAAACAATAATAATCATTATATTTTATAAAATCAGCCAGAGTTAATCGTTGAAAGCGCTGATACTTTGAAAATTGTCTTGAAAAATAATCATAATTTTATTATTGTATTTATAATTTGTTCTGGTCACATTTCCCAAATCTATCATATTTTGTATATTATCTATTTGTATACTTGTTCAGATGAAGTACTAAAATTGGGTTTTAGTGCAGTCTCCAAACAAAGTGTGTTCTTATTAGTATTATAAAGGGAACAGTAGTGGGGAGGAAAGGCTTTGGCTAAGTGTACTGTGAACTCGCGCTATTCTGGAACTTGGTCTGCGAAACATATCCTTATCGATAATCGAATACTCGGTATTCGATAAAAATGGATATCGATAAACAAGTTTACAGAATAAGTATGCTTTGTGTGACGGCTAAGTAGATTTTGTATGGGGAAAAATTATAGTTTTTTTTACTACAAACCTTTTATAGCTTTATTTGTTTTAAAGCTAATTTTAACGGTTTTGTTTTAAAAAATATGTTTCGGTTTTTAAAAAAGGAACGTTCCCGGGTTTTGAGGAATGGTGTTATAAGCTTTATTATTTCGTTGAAAAAGGTCTCAAAAATGTTATATATGCTACTTATTAGAACCATTTTCTAACGGTTGTCCGCTGTTACCAAATATATCAATCGTATATATCATTTCGTATGTGTATTAGGCCGCTATAAGGCCGTGTGATATTAATGTATATTTAGGGTAGGTATTAGCGCATTGAGAACTAGGACGTCACGTATTTTAATCTGTATGACGTATTGAGAAGGTTCATTTTGTGGTGTAATCTTTTTTCTGGTAATTAATAAACAATAGCAACCGAAAAAAAGAAAGTACGTATACAGAATTAACTTAATGAGGAAACAATAAATAAAATTGTGGTTTTGTTACGTATCCAATTGTTTATGTTATAATTATATGTCATAGAGGTAAAATTACGTGGTGATGCATTATAAAACTTAATAATGTAATTGCAAATTTGAATCCCATAATAATATACTTTTACATAGTTATCCGAATACATGAATAATAAATATTATTATGAATTAACATTGTTATATTTGGCACTTTATTTTATTTTTAATGTATTTTTGTTCCAATTTATTTCTTGTATTGTCTTAAATTTATAATATTTCTCAATATGTAAACCATTTGTTGTGTATGTGATTGCGCTTATACTCAGGGCTATTTTTACGTCAAATTAGGACAATGGCAACTTTGATGCGCGCCGCCCGCCGGTTTGTAACCAAAGAGAATGTTTCTCTTAGCTATGGTGCTGGCACCACGGTTTAGCTTGAATTTCGAACTTACCATAAACTGTTAATATACAAGATGAAATTAATTTACTTGTGGAACCCATTTGGCATGTTTTGTATCTATTTCTATTATAAACATATTAAAACAGGTGGAGGGGACACTGACGCACAATGCTGATGTGCTAAGGTGTGTAACATAGGTGATAGGTGGTTTTTAGTCAGTAGAAGTCTGACACTCCCTTTCTCTCTGCGCAAAAGCGGGAGGGGTTATTTGATGATTGATGACTTCCTACCACCCCCAAAAAAAAGGTGAAGTAAAACACCAGAAACCAACATACAGCAAGGTTAGGCACTAACGGTAACACGACAGAAAATTGGTACATCATTCTAGAGCTCGTGCCCACTTTGTTTTAAATATATCTTTACGTACACTCGGTCGTCACTGAGCTAGTTTGATCTTGTATATTTTTGATAGACGATTTATTTTTTATTTTTACCGAACATTTTTTTTTCTTTTTGCTATTATTCTCGTTTCAATGTAAAAATAGCCTCCACTCTATTTGCTACGTAACTGTGATTTGTGTTGTTTACCATTAAGTTTGTTGTTTACGCATAATATTAGGTGTTTTTAGCTTTTAGTATTAGATCATTATTTGAATATTATTATTATACAAGGATTCATCAATAGAACTATTATAATAGAATAGATAAATAAATACACTTATTACGGTCATTGTGTGATAAACATAAATGCTCATTTTTGCTAAAAATAAGCGACTCTTATGTTAATGCCTAAAGTGTTTCACAGTTGGAATTTTAATTAACTCTTTCGAGCGTGTATTTAGGCATTCATAAAGATATCGCTTAGTCTTGGTGAAAACGGATATCTTTCTCTAAATGATTTTTTTACTAATTTACTGTTTCGCTGTTGGTAATACTGTAATAAGCATGGATATTGTACATTTTGTTTACTACGATTAAAATAAACTTAAACATCTTTAGAGTTGCATTACTAACTGTATTAAAAACAGACAGTAAAATACAATATTATTACACACCACAGAATAAAAAAAAAACACTTTCTATGTTTTTGTATGAATTGGCTATGAGTCTTATTATTGGTTACTTATTTATTTTGTTAAATTATTTTTACAAAACTCACGACGGTTTGTTTCCGTTGTAATATAATATTTAAACTAGATGATGAATAGTATTTGTGCTGGGAGTAAAGACATCTGGGGGTCTAAAATGGCCACTTTAGCAGATCATAATATGAATTGCGTTAAAAAGCGTATAATAGACCTAACATAATAGTAATGCGTCTGCACATTTAGGAAAATAGATCATAATAGGAAAATAATATGAATTCTGTTTAAATTCGTAAAATGTTCACAGACGCAGTTACTATGATAAAAAGTTCATTTTACGATTTTTAACGCAATTCATATTATGATCCGCTAAAGTGGCCATTTTAACCTAGTGGTTTAACCTGGTCTTTGTGATAGTTGGCAGTTAAGGTGAAGGCGACGAGATAACCCGCGAAATTCGTTTTTTTTTTTTACGTTTTTTTAATTTCCCGGTCAGTGTCAAGTCGTATGTTAAATAAAATGGGATTCGCGGCGGTAACAAGTGTCTATTTACTGAGTAATAATGATTAAAACCACCAAAACAACCGTCTTAGTTCATACAAGTGTCATGAGTTGTTATTTGATGATAAAAGGCATTCTTGACACGACCAAGGTAGCAGTAGAACTAGTGAGAATGATCCATATTCTCATAATTCGGTGAACGTGAAACTGCCGATATTATTTTTACCAACATGCAAGAACACAAAATGCGCACATACTTTCTGAATTTTGACAGTGATAATTTAAAAATTGGTACTTGGTAAATAAGAAGTTACATATAATTCATTTGGATCCTTGTTTAGCTCAAATGTTATTTGATTGATATACTTAATTTAAATAAAAAAATACGAACGAAACAGTTTGTAACTGGGTTTCTATACAGGAATAATGGCAAAAAAAGAGAATGCATCAATTTCCTTAAAAATGTAACACATAAGATAACAGCAAAATATACACTAGAATGCCACTCACAAAGTTCAGATACCCAGGACTAGCTGACCCCTCATTGTATGGTTTACACTGGACTGCAGCTTGACTTGTCTGTACAAACAGCAAAAATACTATATCTATACCCTCTCCCCTTCCGTTAGATACGCTAAGTATTATTAAGAACAATAATAAAGTTAATGCTGTATAATGTAGAAGCTATCTTACGATTGTAATGTAATTTGTATCATTACCAGCCTTTTCTTGTGATAGGCGAGTGTCTCTTCAAGGGAGTTCTTCGATTGCCGATCTTGCCAGGGTTGTGTAGGTATCTTTTATGGTCATTGAACCTTATTTTCATTTATAAATATGTATAATTAAATGTGGTTCGATTAGGATCATCATCTTCGCATATATGTCTGCTTATCGGATAAATTACCTAGCGGATAATATAAAATAATATTTTCCATTTCTTAATTTCTCCGGTAAATAGTGCAACGTTAAGCTCTCTTGTATTTGACATTACATTTCTTTCAGTCGAGTAAAATGTATTAGATTTATTTTCACGACCCATTTCAAATCATGCTATCGCTGGCGATACATGAAAAGGTATACTTTATTTACCAAATGATTTACCTACAGCAACATAATTCCCAAAGAAGTAAAAAAAACTCCATTTTGTAGATATTTCTAGAAATCATTGAAGAGACACGTCGCAAGATTACCATTGTAGAATATCAGCATTGTAATGTCCTAAACTCAGTTAAATAAAATAGGCAATTCGAATTTAATATCGCTTGACATTATTGTTCATATAAACAATATTATAATAAATATTTGCGGAAGTAAATTATGTTTTATTTTATTTTTATCACCTAACTAGACGTATAATATCAAATCAAAAGTGCACTAAAGTAATCATCATCATCATTTCAGCCGAAAGACGTCTTCTGCTAGACATAGGCCTCCCCCAAGTGTCGCCACACTGACCGGTCCCGTGGATCTCGCATTCAGCGTATCCCTGCAACCTTTACCAGGTCATCGGTCCACCTAGTAGAAGGCATTCTAACGCAATGACTTCCGGTTCTTCCGGCCTTGTTCACTTCCACTATAGTTTGGCAATTCTTCGGGCTACGTCGGTAACTCTTGCTTCATTTCTGATTCGACCATACAAGAAAACTCCTCGCATAGCACTCTTCATTGTCCTTTGGGCGACTTGAAACTTTCTGGTAAGGCACACCACTAAAAAAAGTCAAACTCTTCAAAGTTGCATAATATGTTTAAAGTATGTTACACCATATTAAGCAATATTCAATAAAGTAGATATAGGTAGGTAGTCGATGTTTTTCTTGCTCTATAAAACGGGATTTACAAGCAGCTCTAGAGAACGGAATGAAACCAGTTCCTATGTAATGTTCGATATACCGGTAAACACACCTCCGTGGACCGATATTATTGAAGCAATCACCAAGATTATTAATACTGTGACGCAGTGTTGAGAAACAGAAAAACATGTTTATTCCTATAATGCTAATATGCTGTTTACTCGATTAATGTCAATGGTTGTAAATGCTCTGCTTAAATATAATAAGAAAATAGGAACCATAGGTTTTTAATAAGTTTTTTTTTCTTTTAAATATTGTATTCTGTCCCACTGGCTTCCTTCAATCCTTTCCAACTCTCTCGGCGTTTTTCCTTCTTTGGCCAATCAGCCCAGAACATGTTTACACGAGTATAAATCGTCACGCCAGGGTTTCGTGAGCCTTAACCTATTTTTTATCCGACTGCGGCGAAGCCCAAAAGGAGGGTTATGCGTTTGGCATGTGTGTATGGATATCCGTTATTTTGTACAAATACAAAATTGGGATCGGCATTCAGTCTATCCGGATGCAGCTGAATACCAGTATTTTACCTACATGCATTAGCATTGCACAGCATGCATTACTTAGCATCCGGCTTTAGACTGGAACTTGACTGCCTCGTTGGTCGCAAACGCAACTAAGTACTGAGCATGAGGTCCTGGGTGCGTTCCCCGGGTCGTCCAGTTTTACTGGTTTTTTTTGTTGTTTACGGAGCCTAGATTTGTGCACGTTTGTTGGCAAATAGCCTTGCCCCCTATTTTAAAGGGTGTAAAAGTATCCTTAACGAAACCGAAAGGAACTAATTCTCCCCGTCACTGTGATCATTTTTTGGTCTAGACCAACTCTGGGAACCCCCTAGTTACGGAGATATTGGGGGTCAAAGTTACAAATTCACAGCTGTTTTTTTTTAAACTAGTTTTTCTGGTTATAACTTTACTTAAATTACCTCCATGACCCGTTTACTATTCAAAGCATCCACTAGCAGAATGTTTTAAGAGTGCTCCATTGAGTTTTACCCTAAAATGTGATTTTTCACCCCAAAAAAAACTCGTTTCCCAATATAATATACGCAATATTTTTTGCGTAGGGGTACTTAGTTACATGTACATAATGCTAGGTTGACGACTTCCTGAAGCGTTCGTTTACGGGTTTAATACACACAACACAACGAAATATTGGTCTCGTGTAAAATTGAATTTAAAATCTATTCAGAAAATATCAAAACACCTGCAAGGAGGAAGGTGCCCAACTGTCTACTTACTTCATAGTAAGTAATCTCTTGTTAAAATCAAACAAGCAAACAAAAAGTTTTCTCGCTGAGGACAGGATTCGAACCTGCGCGGGTATAACCCATTGGATTTCAAGTCCAACTCCTTAACCACTCGGACACCTCAGCTACGAAAATTAATTGTGAATTTATCAACTAATAGCGTAGAACAATGTGAAGTAATTTACAGAAACAGGTGTTTCAGTAATTATTGTTTACTTGGAAAGATTTTTACAATTATTGCCTCGCAGAGCGAGTGTTCGTAATGAGCATGAGGTCCTGGGTTCGATTCCCAGATCGGGGAGTGTTATTGAGGTTTTCCATCAGAAATTTCTGAGTATAAGCCACGTAATCTGGATGTGTGTCTGGGTGATGGTTATAGTCATCTGCCCCCTGATTGCATTGGACTTGACATAACTGGCGATATGTGATAAGTATTACTATTAGGTACAACTTTGCCTAACCCTTTAGAGATCACAGGCGTGATGTTATGTTATGCTTCACGAATATAGAACGTAGAACGTTACATAATTATGCAATAAGTAATATGATGGTGTTGCAGCATTTTGTTGAGTTATAGGCTCTAAGTTATCAAAAACCCAAACAATAAACCGGCCTCATAAACGTCATGCTATTGCTCACTGCGGTTACGAATAAAATCCCATAAATGGTAATATAGGAAGGGCTTTTACTCAGTTGACGCAAGTAATGCGTCGATATCGTAATAATAGTGTTCTATTGTAATAGGAAATACGGGCCTAATGTGACATTTAATGTCAAGACTTACGCATTATTGTTTAGGTACTGAATACCACTTTCATTTTCACTCTTCCTTCGCGAGAGCCACCTAAATGAATGACTAAATCAGGGATGGCGAACCAATGACACGCCTGCCAATGATGGCACGTTACACAATATCTTAGACACACCATCGAATTTTTAAACATAATTTCATCTATCTACCTACGAGTAATTATTTTCAGAGACGAAAAACATAAGATTTGATTAGAAACAATCTAAAAAGTAAACCTCTTAGAACCATAATACTATACACTATAAGTTATATTTTATCATCTTATCAGCAAAAACAGAAGTTGCACTAATGTTTCTTTAATTTGAATTATCGGCCAATAAAGACTAAGCAAAATTATTGTACCTACGACACGTGCAAGGTCTCAATAAACATTGCTTTAGAAAAAATGGCACGTTGATCCATAAGGTTCGCCATCCCTGGACTAAATAAACACAAACATAATTATAGAATAGATAATATAATATAATAATTTATTTACGTTCATAAAAAAAAAATTGCAGTACATAAGGAATTTACATTATGATAATAATCAAACATGTAACAACAGCTGGGTGAATCACTGCTCTCCTAGCTAGATTGCTGAGTAATCTGTATTTAGAAGAGACAGTTACGACTCCCTATTTGAGTATCACAATAATCATGTACTAAACTTTTAGCGCTTATAATAAAAAGCAAAACACAAAACCAAAAATCTAAATCTATAAAACTAAAATGATATAAAACAAATTAGAAAGAGTAGTGCTGGTGTGGTGAGTCGAGTGAGTGTGTATATGCTTGTGTATGGGAGTGTGTGTGTGTGTGTTAGTGAATGTGTGTGTACATTTGAATAAAAGGGGTGGAGAAGGTGGTAACCTACTCCAGGTTACATTCATGTAAGTGTCACTATAAAGTACTTCTCAGTCTCGTCGTAGGTTATATTCAGGAGGAATTCACGGAGGGCAACTTTGCATTTGCAGTATGGTAAATTATAGATGTATAAAGACGCGTTAATTTTATTGTACAAGCAAGGGCCAAGATAATAGAAAAATCTAGATAGGTACTTCATTGTCCTACGTTTCTGTTCTGTGGTTCTACGCCAAGATTGGAGCACCATTTATTTAAGTAAGTATATGAGAGGGTTGATCCTTATTCTTGACTCTATCGATTGATGCCATAAAGGAACAAAATTAAAGGGTTCTGTTCCGAAACATCTGAATTATCGAAAATCTTTGAATACAGGTTTATTTCTTTGAGTAAGATATCTTCTTGTTTTACAGAACTTTACCTCCAGTTGAGGTTGAAACAACCACCCTGTATATATTACCTACCTACTATGTGTTCTTATATACAGAGTGGAACGTACACCGACTTAGACGGCAGGGACTTCTGCGGACTAACTTTCGGGGCTCAAAATAATTCCTACCTTTAACATTGGTTTAAACAATGACAAAAATGCTCAAGCAAGATTACATAGTTACTATCACATAATAATATTATTCTACAAGTTATCTGTATCTATATATACATAAGTAAATGCCATTCTTTATCATAAACAAACCGGCTACATTTGCATAGCAGTCCGTACTGGGTAGGTAGTAAACATCAAGTTTCCGAGATACTAGCCTAGTCTGTACTCAGAGTTGAATCGGTAATCTCGTTGTCACTAAAATGGAGGAATTAAAGGTAAGAAATCAATATAGTTCTTATATAAAAGTGTTTTAGTGAATAGTTGGTAGATACAGAGAAATCTGCAAGAATGTATGAGTGGACCTTTCAATGACGTTGTTTGAAACCAGTTCGTAAGACTTGTCCAATCGGCTTTGAGTAAAAATAGATTACTTATTGGAAATAAGTAGATATTCTATTGACTAAGATAAATTAATGGTTTTGCGTATTAGGTATTATTAATTAAACAATGTTATATTATGCTAAACAGGCAAATGCAAGTGTCGGTGGCGATGTAAGTCCGTAAATCCGTAATCATTTATTTAGTTAGGTACTCGGAATTAAAATTCACAAGTTTTTTTAAATACTGGTTTTTAATGGTTCATAACTTTACCTCTATAGACCGTTTACTATTCAAAACACAATCAAAACAATGAGTTACTATCTAAATTTTTGACGTGATTTTTCACCCCAAAAAAAGCAAATTCCCGGTAAATATGTTGCAAAGGGTCTGTTTACACCCTGTATAAAGCACCTTCGTAACTTTAACGTGAGCTTGACCAGAGTCCTGCGTCTCCTTCCACAGTACGTCTCGGGCTTCGGCTCTGAGTTCACGTCGGAGGATCCGCGAAGGCCAGGCGCCCTCCCTGAAGGTCAAAACAGTCCTCAGCGTTGCCCCTACGGACTGTATGCTGAACAGCTGTCCGGAACTGCGTTCACTGCTCCCAGACATGAGAACAAACGGTCTTGGCTGTACAGGTAATTCATAAATTCTATAAATGATGTAATGTGTAATCCCGAAGGTTGATGCGGAGGTGCACCAAATAGTCCACCCCCGTTTTGCCACATCCTATCATAATCCATACTGACATAGCAATTAATTGCCAACAAGTTACAAATTCGGACTCAGATCAGATAATTGAACCCAGAATCTCGTGCTCAACAATTCTACACTCTATACAGAACCAACTGTATGATTGACGATAGCGCATTCTTAAAGGGTGTAAATGTAACCCTTAACGCAAACGAAGGGCAGTTGTTCTCTCCACCACTGCGATCATTTTTTGATTCTAGACCATACCTGGGAACCCCCTAGTTACGGAGATATTGGGGGTCAAAGTTCCAAATTTTGCACAGCTGTTTTTGTAAATACTAGTTTTCAGGTTATAACTTAACTTAAATTACCTCCATGACCCGTTTACTATTCAAAGCAACCATTAGCACAATGTTTTAATAGTGCTACATTGAGTTTTACCGTAAAATGTGATTTTTGACCCCAAAAAAAAAGTCGTTTTAAAGTTAAAAATGTTTGCTGGGACATTTTTACGTAGGGGTACTTAGTTTGATGTACAGAATGCTTGGTTGACGTATGTGTGAAGGGTTCGTTTACACCCTGTATTGTGACTTTACACAACCATATTAATATATTTTCATTGTATTTCAGAATTCGTCCTTCCGTGATTCACAAGCCTTTCCAGAAGTTAGATGTCGCCAAGCATCTTACTCACAAATGGGATGAACAGGAACCTGATCCAAACCAGGTATGCATTCCATCGGCATAGCTTGAATTAACACGCTATTATATGGCGCTCTCGCAGAATCAAAGTTAAAGTTTTGTAGAATAGCATGTTATTTTAATACACACTTTAGCCTTCCACCTGGGCATGCTTTGCTGTGGCCGACTTGGAAACCCTAAATAGACTCCGAACACAAGTCGGCCGAAAGACAATCTCTTTAGATGGAAGTTCGTGGACGGCTCAGACCTCAAGTGTGTATGCGGCGTGTCTCCACAGATATTGGTCTACCTTCCATCTTGAATTACCTGCCTTGACAGCTGCCTTTGCACACCGCTAGAAAATAATCTTAAAAACTTGTATTATTTCACAGTCCCGCTGGCTTCCCTTCGACATTCCACCTTCCAGTGAGCCCGTAGACTTCGTGGCTGGTCTCCATACCGTGTGCGGGGCAGGTGACCCTCGGTCTCGCAATGGACTAGCCATCCATGTCTACTTGTGCAACACGTCCATGGATAAAAGCGCTTTCTACAGCAGTGATGGGGATTTGCTAATTGGTATGTACAAATATACTTATTATCATTATATCAATACAGTCGTCTAAAATCTTGAATCCCATTGAATGCCTATTTCATGAAATAAAAATGGTATCGTATATTCAGTACCAGCTGGGTTGTGGGGGTCGAATAGGTAGTCCCTCCGTGTAAAATATTGGTATTCAGCTGTATCCAATTAAAGTAGAAGCCGACCGAAGCAGAATTAAAGAATGGAAACCTCCTCCTTTTTAGAAGTCGGTTAAAAATTGAAATAAACTAACGCGATTGATGTTCATACGTTGTTGCAGTAAGTTCTACTAGGATCTGATTTTTTAACTTTATCTGTAAAGATGACAAATCGCATGTGACTAAAAGCGGAATTAATATAAATGTTAATGGATGAAGAGGGAGAGGAAGACTAAATAAAAGATGGATGGATTATGTGAGGAATGTTACAAAGGAAAAAGGAGTAGGTAAACGATAGCGTGACGACTGACAGAGGAGAATGGAAGAATAGTACATTGTTATCCAAGGGGTGAAAGTTACTTATTTAGTCCCGAGACGGGGTTTGGCGCCCGTAACGTAGTGAGAGCGCTAATAGTTCGAGGGACTAAATAAGTAATTTACCCGAGGTAAACACTGTGCTTTTCATTACGAATGCGAGGAAAGTGAAAATAAGAACATTATTATCTAAGTAAAGAAACAATGAGTGTTGATCGGATTGGCGCTTTCCAGCTTATTTTGTTTTTTTTCGTTCAACTATCATAACATCATTAAAAAAATGCCAAAGAATTTGCCGGAATCTGTGTTATTTTAGGGAAATAGTATATTAAAGTCAATATGGTTTAATTATATTCTTATGTTAACATTATGTTATTTTAATTTTAAATTGCGCTGTAATTTAGTGGTTGTATAAAAAGTTGGAACATGGTTCAATAAAAATGTGGAAATAGACCTAGTTTTTTTAATAATTTGACAGCTGTCAGTTGAAAGCGATTCTCCCTAGGGTTGAAAAGTAGTAGGTACTTTCAACCCGCTCTGCAGGCATGTTATGACCTACTTGGGTATGAGTAATGAAAAAAAAACATATTGTGCCGACCCTAAGTAACATGGAACAAGGGCAGGAAGATGATGAGTCTATATGGATAACAACGATCTTCATTGTTTCAGTTCCACAGCAAGGTACGCTGAAGATCACGACGGAGTTCGGCATCATGACGGTAGCTCCCAACGAGATAGCGGTCGTCCAGCTCGGCATGAGGTTCGCAGTGGCTGTCGATGGACCTACAAGGTAAACGAAGCTTTTTAATGTAATGCAGAATGGTTTTTGTAGCTCCAGTTCTTCCCATAGTAGGGGACTGGCTTTCGTAATTTTATCGTTGACAATATGTTGGATGTTCTTTCCATTTTGTTGATCATCATTAGTACTGGCTGTTTTTTATTAAGTCATGTAATAAACCAGTATGTGTTAGAACAGTACGAGTTTTATACCGAAGGATAAACCAAGTCAGGGGCCCAAAAGGGGCAGAGCAACTCTGGCACCAGGTTAATCACACGAATAAGAAGAGGACAGAAGGATTGGTAGAATTGATTTTAGAAAGAAGTTTTATCAAGTCAAACTAATGCTGGAAATATAAAAAATAACAAATTTTATTACAGAGGATATATTCTCGAAGTGTTCGACGGACACTTCAAGCTACCAGACCTCGGACCTATCGGAGCGAACGGACTCGCCAACCCAAGAGATTTCCTTACACCAGTTGCACGATACTTCGACGAAGAAGTACCTGGTAAGTTTAATTATTTAATTCTATTCTCGTTCCTTACTTTTTCATTTTAAAATATTCGTTTATAATTCAGTATAAAAAAATCACTTAAAATATTTAAAAAACCTGTTAAGTCTGTAAGTTTGTATCTTTTCTCTTATCAATTTATTTATTTTTCTTTTGTAACTATGTACATTAATTAAAAACTATAAAATAAATTAACAAGAAACTATAAAAGGGCATCGAAAAACTGCTCCTCAACGCTGTCAGCCGGCTATGTGCCCAAAAGACTGGCGGCATTGCCACGTTGTATGGCAACGTGGCAATGCAATGTAATGCAACTTATCAATTAGTTACATTTTAAATCAAATTATTTTTTTTTAACAAAAGTGATACGTTAGTAAAATTACGACAGTAGATTTCTGGAATCATAAAATTGACTACTAGAATATATCTGTTTGTCTATTATGATGTGGTTAGCAAGAGACCATTAAAGCTTAGAACCCGTTACCCATTTCAAATCATTCCCCAGGCTTCAAAATAGTGAGCAAGTACCAAGGGTCCCTGTTCGTGGCGGAGCAGAACCACTCGCCGTTCGATGTGGTGGCGTGGCATGGCAACTATGTACCCTACAAGTATGACCTCAGCAAGTTCATGGTGATCAACGCCGTGCTATACGATCATTGTGTAAGTTCTTTAACCATTTAAATAACCATTAGAACTCTCTTGTCCCCACGGGGCACGATTACAGGCGATTGATGTTCCTTTATGTTGTCCATTGTGGCCTTATTCCACTGAGTGTATCTAATCTGACTATAGGAGATAACTTCCGTCGCTGATGAGCGCTGTCAGAGAAGAGGCCTGTCGGCGAAGTGTCTTGTCGGCGAAAAGTCCCGTCGAAGTAAAGTCTTGTCGGTGTTCAGTGTGTCAGCGTAGTGTCTGTCGGCGTTTAGTCATAGAGATGAGGCCTAAGTCCCTGCAGTGGAAACATTATGCTGATGATGATGCTTCTCTTACCCTTATCCCAATTCATTTGGGGTCGGCGCAGCAGACATGCTTTAAGAAGACATTCTTCTTCCACACTTCTCGTCATCTCGTTATTGACTCAAATATCCTGTCATAACATAATTAATTTTCAAATTAAATGGATTATTATATGAATCGATAATAAATGAATAAGTAAATAATTATCAATGTAAACCTTGGCAGTCCGGGTGTCTAAGGTGAGCCAAAAACATAACCTCATCCTGTTTTAGAAGTCGGTTAAAAAGGAGTTAATGATAGGGTGAGGGTTGAAAGGGGAGAATGGAAAAAAAATGTGTCCGACCTCAACGACACGGGCCAAGGACATGAAGACGATGAATATAATAATATCTAACTCTAAACCCTAACGGGTTTATTTAATTCTCATTCATCATAAGTTTTTGGTTTTTATAAAATACAACATTTTAACGAAATGCTTGTAAATATAATAGGTATGTACCTTCTATTATATTCAGTAACTGAAATACAATTAACTGTTTAGTGTTCATTGTCTTAATGTAAAAGTGTAATGTCCGAGTGCCCACGAACTACTCCCTAGGTACTAATGTTCCAAAAATAAACTAAAAATGTTGACTTCAGTGCCATCTACGGGAAAATGGTCACGAGCAGACCATGTTCACCCTAAATGAGTAGGAATGCCGTCACTGATGTTACGTCGTCACCCCCTGGATATTTTTAGCTTTGCTAAACCAATAGATGGCGCTGTACAATGACGTCACGTTTCTGAATCGCGGTGTTAAGATTCTCCGCGACCGAATGACTACCCCGATTTTACTAAATTACGACATCGCTTCTCGGCCTTTTGGCTAAGATCAAAGTGTAGTATCTGTTCTTTTCAGCTTAATATCTGAAAGTTCCCTCACTGAGGGACCAGTATATTAATCTGATTTTTGGAAGCTGACGGGATGCTTCGGGGCTCGCTCCACTCCCGTCGCGGGTCGGCCCGGCATTGCAGTGTCGCCGGGATCGGCCCACATAATACTTAGAGAAACCACCTAGTCAATATCACAGAGTATTCTGGGACTTCCGAGTCGGAAGTCCCAGAAAACTCTGTGAACATGAAGCTCGACGAAGTCGGAAGTTCCGACTTCGTCGAGCTTCATGTCATGGCCATGTTATAGAATACTAGGTAATATTCGCATAGCATTTTATCTTCTCATCCTCAGCCTATAATGTTCCCACTGCAGGAGTGCAGGGACTCAGGCCTCCTCTCTAGGAGAGGGATGGGCTATAATCCACCACTCGGTGCGGATTGGTCGATGTCACATCTTGTATCTTCGAATTTTTGGTCCTAAGTTCTAAGATATGCCGGTTTCCTCACGATGTTTTCCATCACCGTTTTGAGAGCAGTGGTGATGAAATAAATTACACAAAGTGATGCGCCTGCCTGGGTTTCGAACCCACGACCCGATGTTCGTAAGTCGGGGCCGCCGCCTCTGGGCCACCACTGCCCTGGTGCCATTTCATCTAAGGAAATGATTAATTGCTGTTCTGCTTAATGTACCTGATGCCCTTTCACAGGACCCATCAATATTCACGGTACTGACGTGTCCTTCGGCAAAACCCGGCACCGCCATTGCAGACTTCGTGATCTTCCCGCCGAGGTGGTCCGTTCAGGAGCACACGTTCCGGCCACCATACTATCACAGTAAGTTATTATTGTAGGGTCTGCAAATAATTCTACTTCTTAGCGTGTCAATGAAAATGACCAGCAGCTCCTGTGATGTGCACGTAAATAATTAGAGGTGGTTAAAATGGTAAGGCAGACCCATACATATAATTTCTACGGGTAGACCAGAATAATAGGATGGTTGACAAAAAAATCTAATTAGTCCGTCAGATAGATTTCCAAAAAATATTGGACACATATTTTCCCCTTTTTTTACCATAAACAAAAAATTAAGACGATACAGTGCTTCGAAACCTCGTGACAACGCACTGCACTTTACCACTACTGCACGTACCACTTACGCGTACGTAGTGACGTCAAAAGCCCCCCCTCCTGATCTTTGACGCGTTCTATCTTATTATTTTTTTATTAATTTGATAAAACAAAAAACACGTATCCAATATTTTTCGATAATCTAACTGATGGACTAAACATAATCATATTTTGTTTAGTCAGGAAACATCCATACATTCAGATCGTTCGTCGAGAACGCTTTCTTACTACCATGTATAACCAATCTAATCAAACCTAAAAATCAAATCGCCTGCGGAGAAGGAACAACCGCAATTTCTAAGTAAAAAAAATCAATGGAAATAGTCAAATTCGAACTAATGTGTTATTTTGAAATAAAAGCTTAATATGTAAGTTACTTTACATTGTTATAGTTATCTAGACAGACTTATAAAAATATCGCTGAGGACAGGATTCGAACCTGCGCGGGTATAACCCATTGGATTTCAAGTCCAACTCCTTAACCACTCGGACACCTCAGCTACTGGCGGTAGTTATGAATTTAATGACTGTGTTTTGTAATTAAAAACTATTCTGCTATTGATCATTATGAATACATCAATATGGTAATACACCACCACTTAGATACCTCAGGGCCTGCAGTCTCTACAAAGATAGCGATCGCTTTACGACAAATTCGGTCGCAAAGCTATAACGATGCGGATTTAAGTTGGTAGCTAATACCGGCGGGTCGCGTCCGGCTCACGTCCACCTTAAATCCGCATCGTTATAGCTTTGCGACCGAATTTTGTCGTAAAGCGATCGCTATCTTTGTACAGACTGCAGGCCCAGGTACGATCGTTGGTCCCCAATTTGATAACGTTATCATAGTCTTGTATCTTAGACATAACTGGCTTTTGCTCGCGGCTTCACCACCGCGGATGTCGGTTAAACTACAAAATTGACAATATTCCATACAAATTTTCATACCCTATTTAACTCCTTTTTGGTTGAATTTCATTTTAGTCATTAGAAGTCTGACACTTCCTACCACTCTCCTCAGAGCAGAAGGCGTCCAAAAAGAAGGGTTTGGGCTAGGCGTTGATGAGTCAGTCAGTCAGGACTTTTCTTGTTATTTATACAGGGTGTTAGGTTAAACGAGGGACATATTATATTGAAGGAGAGTATTCAGTATTTGATTCTCGTTCCAAATATGTAAAAAAACTATAACCTTATTAATTTGTGACGTAATTGTCCCACGCTCTCTAGGGTGTCTAAAATGGCCGCTTTAGCAGAATCGTAATATGTATTAATCATGTTAAAAATTTAAAATTCTCAAAATGGTCTTTATACTTATAGTCATAAAGTCCATTTTAGAATTTGAAATTTTTAACGTGATTCATACTAAGATTCTGGGTGGATTCTGATAAAGCGGCCATTTTAGACCCGCAGATCTCACGTTAATAGACGTTTCTTTTTCATCTTTGTCCTTCGCCAGTTTAAAAATATGAAGGGAAAATGGATTAAACCTAAAACTTATTGACTCGCGCACATTTTCTGTGATAATTGCAAGAGTTGCGAGACTTTTTTGAATTATTTGATATGGTTCTGTGTATTATTTATCAGTGTTTTTTTTGTTTAAACTAACATACTGCATAGATTATTATAAGAAGTAGACACAATTTATAATAAATTAATAAAATTTATAAAAAATTAGCCCATCCCTCTCCTAGAGAGGAGGCCTGAGTCCCTGCAGTGGGAACGTTATAGGCTGATAATGATGAGACACAATATGCCGCACGGCAATAGGACACACAGGTGGTATATAAATCATACATGAGTAAATAGTGAATATAACTAGTATTAGTTGGCCTCTTGTCCTATTATTGAAAGTTCGTGCTATGCTGGACCAGATTAATGTTAAAGCGTTACACACATACAACCGACGCGACGTGTGGTCTACTTAATTGTTATTTAGTTATTTACACAACTGGTTATGCAAAAACATTTGAAACGCGTGTTGTTAACCTACCAATGAAAATACTAAGATAAAAAGGCTGACTCAATTTTTTATTAAACAAGCTTCTTCATCACAACTCTGTCTTTTTCTTTCACTTTTCCTGGTATTTTCTATAGTCAAGTTAATGTAATTACTTACGCAATATGCACCATAAAAGTATTTGAATTAAGTTCCTCTGCTGTAGATCTCCGTCAAAAAGCAAAACATAAAGGAATCTTACTTCTGACAGTTGTAACGTCAAGCAATGAATAAATTACAGAATGAAAATCATTTTGACTTTGACTTGATTATGATTACTTTGTTAATTAAATGACACAGATGTAAAACACAACAAAGGTTGCTTAAATAAACTCACGCAGATTGCACATCTGGCAGGACAGAACCTTTCTAATTGTCCTTTTATTTTCATAATACTTAATGTAAAAATGGTTTCAAGCTAGAACGATTCAAAATGTGAGTTTCTAAAAAAGGTTCATCTCGCTGAGGACAGGATTCGAACCTGCGCGGGCAGTGCCCATTGGATTTCGAATCCAACTCCTTAACCACTCGGACACCTCAGCTGCTTATGGTGATGGCTAAATAAGCTTATGCAAGCCTTATCTCCAAGCAATAACCCGGTAATGTGCCATTATGGGATTTATGATGTTATGTAAAATTCGACATCTATGGGCTAGAATACACATTGGCAATTTTGTTTCAAAGATATCATAACACAACCTTTTATTGATCTGTACGAAAAAGCATTTTTTTTATTTTGGAATTGCATATTGGCCCAGTTTTATTTAAAAAAAAATAGTTTTGATTTACACAATGACTTCGATATTCTCTCTCGTTGATAAGAATTGACACAATCAGTAAAGCCTTTTTCCTGTAAAATTTTGGCTTGGAAGCGTCGTCAATTTCCACAAACTAACGTCATCATTTGCGTACAGCCATGTTGGTGTCGGCTTTTTTATCTTACCGCAAGCAGCTTTTACGATAAGTAGGTATACTGGTTGTGACTTGTGAGACTTTCGGGCTTCTATAGTAAGAACTGTCACAACATCACGACTGTAATTCCAGAAGGGCTAGGCAGGAGGTGTACCTAATAGTGTACCCACATTTCGCCTGTCTTGTTTTAGGGGTTTTTTGTAATAGGGGCGAAATGTTTTTTTTGGCGGTTGGAAAATTATCAAAGAACCCCTTCCGCTCTTGGGCAGAGCGAAAGGGAGTGTCCGACTTCTACTGGCTAAAAACCACCCATGTTCCTTCTTAGCCCTTTATGTCGAGGCCGCGGTATCTCTTACAACATTCCGCAGCCCCGACGGGCAACACTTAATATCACTTTGCGTCGTGCTTACTCTAACTGCGAGGCAGTAATTCTAAAATGGTTTTAAGTAAACAATAATTACTGAAACACCTGTTTCTGTAAATTACTACACATCGTTCTACGCTATTAGTTAATGAATTCACTGTTTACGTTCGTAGCTGAGGTGTCCGAGTGGTTAAGGAGTTGGACTTGAAATCCAATGGGTTATACCCGCGCAGGTTCGAATCCTGTCCTCAGCGAGAGTACAACAAAACTTTTGATCATTCATTCGATACCTACACTTTTAGAGTCGTTGATGTTTTTGAGTATTGTAATACTTAAATTATATTGTAAAGTTACATATATTATGCTTATGTGTAGGATTAGGGGAAGCACCGTACGCGAAATTCATTTTTCTCTAGTTTATTTGCAGATCAGTTCCAGACTGTATGTAAACAAAATATGATTTGCGATCGTAACACGTTAAGTAGTTAAAATCCGAATACCGAATCCTTAAAATCATAAACAAAACTCTCATAAGTTCATATAATCCCATGTATAAATGATGTTGTAGATTTTAATGATTAGAACCAGTTTTTCCTAGGTTTTACTATCGGACCGAAACATAATTCATGATTGTAGCAAATAATAAAGCTTTACAGAATCCGAAAACGGCTTTCGCATGCTAATTAGGTGGCGCCATGCGAAGCAGGGGTGGGTAAAACTAGCCAATGTCAAAGTAACATAATGTAACATGACGACACGGTTGGCGCAGTGGCTCAAGCAATGGACTGCTGCGCTGCGTGTCGCGGGTTCGATTCCCGCACGGTACAAATATTTGTATGACCTACAGATAGTTGTTCCGTTTCTGGGTATTTGTGTATGTGAGTTTAAATGTTTGTGAACGCACCCACGATACAGGAGAAATTCCAAGTGTGGGGCAACGTTTTAAAAAAAAAAAAAAACATTCATTGAAACCAACATTTTCTTGGTAATTTACAGGAAACTGCATGAGTGAGTTTATGGGTCTAATTCTGGGTGCTTACGAGGCGAAGGAAGGAGGTTTCCTGCCCGGAGGCGCATCCCTACACTCCATGATGACTCCCCATGGGCCTGATGACAAGTGCTTCAATGCTGCTTCTAATGGAGAGCTGGTTCCACAGAAAATTGCTGTGAATACTCAGGTAAGTGTCCCAGAGGTACTTTTATTATATTTCGAGCATTAATTACGCATAATGTCGATGATTTTATTTTAATATAATCTGATCTCTAGTACAGACGAGGCAGATCAAGTTATATATTACCAGTATAACCTGACCTGACTTTGTATGAGTTTCTTGTACGATGAGAAAACAGCTTAATTTGGTCCTGCATAGCTTGATTGGTCGTACAACAACAATTAAGTATCGATGAAAAACTATTTGATTCTCTTGCGGGTTATTCTGTTTTAGCCCTTCAGTCTTTCCTGGTAAAGTCAATGACTAAAATTTTTTATAATAAATCAATCTATGTAAGTATGTAGATATCGTTTTATGTATCTAGGTATAGATACTTTTTTTGCAAATAGGTAGGTACTTAGAAAAAAAACAAAATATTCTCAAAAACAGGTAAATAAGAATTAAATGTAAATCCTCATACAAAAAGTGGCAACACTAACCTCTTCCATCTGCGACACTGGTCCAATACAGACGTACATTTTATTATTTGCTTTGTTTTATTGAATCTTCCCCGGCACCAACGTATTGTACCAGAGCGCCTCATCAGCTAACCAACACCTAATACAAGCTACACATTGAGAGACGTTTAATGATTACTTCAGCCATTACTTAGTAAAGAATTTGACAGTATATTGAAGGTTTTGTATGTCAAACCTTTACTAGGTGACGGCTTAACTAATCTTTAAATATCTCTGAGTACGGCAGTAAGATAGAGATTATTAATTTGTAAGAACATTATTAATTTATCTTGTGTTTTTTCAGTCATTTATGTTCGAGTCTTCGCTAAGTTTAGCTATAACAAAGTGGGGCGCAGAAACTTGTCACAAACTGGACGCGAAATACTACGAGTGCTGGCAAAACTTACCGAAGCTTTTCTCAGAAAATATTAACGTTTAATTTTTTTAATTTAGTCACTATGTTCTGTAAAAACGAAAACTTGATTATACTAATTGCTAGTACACGCTATCTATAGGTTATGTAAAGATCTTCCAGAAAAATTATGCGCTTCCACAATCGCCCTTATCTTCGAAAACACGAAAGCTCGATGATGACCTGTTTCAACTATTGAGGCACTTCACTGTTTAGGGTACCGTACCTAAACGGGACCCACTGTCCGTCTGTCTAGTCCGTCACCAGGCTGTACCCGCTGAGCCGCGATAGCTAGACACTTGAAAATACAACAAAGCAAAGCAGTACTCAGAACATTTCTTCTCTGTGAGGGGTTATCTACTGGTATACGTACAACAGTCGTACTAATTCGGAAACAATTACAGAAGCGCATAACTTTTCTGGTTTTCCTGCATCTGCTCGCGAATTTTGTTACAGTTTTTCTTTACTATTTTTATATTAAAACAAACTAAGACATTTTGAGTACATATGACTTTTATTTTCACAAATACACAGGTATACTTACGTAAGATACCATACATTTGATACGTTTCATCTCAGCGTTACTCTATCTTAAATGAATTAACACATAACAACTGTAACATTTTGCCATCATTATTAGCACGAAACACAATACTGCGCTCCACAAAAATAGCTGATGTGGTTTAAAAAGCTGCCCAACTCAAATGGGACTAGGCAGGAAATTTCTGCCACAAACACAAACTGTGCCAAATAACATACTGCGAGGCGGAGTCGCGGCAGGCCACAAAAGAGATGGCGCATGGCGGGACAAAGTAGACAGGTTCAGACAGAGCTGGAAGGAGGACCCGCGGTTTTGCGAGAAATGGAAAGAGTGGAGGGAAGGCTTTAGTTCAGGATTGGAAAAGAGCAGGCGAGGGCAAAAACAACATTAAATGGTATCAGTTCAGGCCTGATGACCTGTTATGGGCCTAGGTACTTAACACACGCTCATGCTTCACCACAGTTCCGCTTGCGCAAGCTTCTCGCACGAAAAACCTGAACACGGACGGCGCTACCACACGCTCAGTGAGGCGCCACTGCGCCAGAACTCATTCTTGTCGAAATCGTCCACGTGTAAACAATGTTTCCCAGTGAAGAAGTATTTCTTCAATCCTTCAATTTGATTTTCCAAATTGCATGCAGAGATTTATATAGACTTAAAAATTCAATCAAGAAGTCGCGATAATACATACGTAAGCCTGTCATTTTTGAATGACGGACTACCACGTACGACAAAACGTACCCCACCGACCGACGACTAGCCTCGATTGCGGTGTGAACACTGAACGCCCAACCACACGAAGGCCGGGCACAAGTAAGCGCCGGCTGGGCTTGCGCAGGCAAAATTTCTAGCAAGTCGAATAATGCGCAGGCCGCGTCGTGGGGTTTGCACGTGATACAGTTTTACCTTTCCGCACGCAAAATACGCGCATTGGGCGTGGAGTTGCGGACACCAGCCCGTTATACTTATACTTAAATACAGTTTTACCAACCACCCGTCCGGTGTTCCGTGTACAAACCAGTTTGCGCATGCTAGACTGTGGTGAAGCATCAGCGTGTGGTAGGCGCATTATGGGTCTTGAATGCGCGATTACTCGGTTGGAAAATCTGTATTACTATTCCCAACCCAGACACGCGTTGTACTGTGTGCACTATTACCTACCGATTTAGAGTTCACATTAATTTTAGGGATTACTACCTAGTTACAAGACAAAATATGGTGATCATCATCATTATGATGATAGTGCGAACTGCGATGTCAGTGACGATGCCAATGCGCTACATCCGGGTTGGGTGCATTTCAACCCTATTAATTTTGGATTTGGTTTTTTGTTTACCAGGGACTAAAAAAAGGGTCGTAGCGTGATGTTATATACACACATCAAAAGTGTCTAGGGATCAAGCATTTTTATGCGGATTTCTTGAGATTGAGATGTGGCTTTGTAATAAATTTATGATTTTATAAATTTATATGGATCCTTTTTGGTGCATTTCATAATTTGAATCAGGAACTGTGAATCAAATTCGAGTAAAAGATGAAAATCAGCTGTCAATATTTTCCCTATAAAAACATACAACGCATTGAAGACATTATTAGTGCTACTGTTTCCCTACTACTGATTAAAACCAACGTTATTATGGAGCGGCGACGTCATTTAAGCAGGGAAGAAATGCTCAGAGCCGTGGGAATGATAGAAGCTGGTTCCCGGCAACGTACTGTGGCTTTAGCTCTGAATACAAGTCAGAGTGTTATCAGTCGACTTTGGACACGTTACCGAAGCACTGGTACCGTGGCTGAGCGCCATGGAGGACGGTATCGCTGCACCACACGGAGACAAGACCGATACATTCAAATCTTAACTCGAAGAGCTCCAACAATAACCGCCATGATGTTAGCCGTGAGGCTTCATCACTCTTCAGGGAACTTAATAAGCGACCAAACAGTCAGAAACCGCTTGCATGAAGTGAACCTTCATTCCCGAAGACCGCTACGGGTACCACCTATAGCAATGCACAATCGTAGGATTCGATATCAATGGGCTTTTGAACACAGAAATTGGGCAGAAGAACAATGGTGTTTCGTGTGCTTTTCTGATGAGTCTCGTTTTGGTATGAGACCGGATACAAGACGTATACGACACTGGAGAACCCCTGGACGCCAACAGCGATTAAAATCCTGCCAGGAAGTCCATCCTTATAGTGGTGGAACCATCATGGTATGGGCGGGTATTTGGATCGGCGGAAGAACTGAGTTGATTTGGATCAGAGGCAACCTCAACGCTCAAATTTATGCTGAGACGATTGTATCAGACGTCATCGTTCCTCTACAAGTGCAAATCGGTCCCTTATTTCAGTTAATGCATGATAATGCACGACCGCACACCGCAAGAGTTGTAAGACAGACTCTCGCCGCAGCTAACATCAATGTCCTGCCCTGGCCTGCTCAGTCGCCAGACTTGAACCCGATTGAGCATGCATGGGATATGCTACAGAGAAGAGCTCTGCCGAATACGGAGGGTATCCAGTCGCAAGAAGACCTTTTTTTGTTGTTGCAACGAACATGGGCGGCCATTCCACAGCGTGATTTGGATGAACTCATTTTGAGTATGCCAAACCGATGTTCTTGTGTTGTTAGTGTTCGCGGTAGAAACACGGATTATTAATTGTTTAAGTTACCCAATAAAATTTTAAAGAAAACTGTTATTTCAGTCTTTTTTTCGAACTTTAATGTTAGTGGTTCAAATGTCAAAAATCCCTTTATTAGGAAAATGGCAAATTTCTTTATTAATGCAAAGGTGACTTGGTTTATCGTTACTGTGACAAACGAAAACACTTTATTTGATGAATCCTTAAAGAAAATTTTAATTAATATCAATAAGGAGAAAAGTTATTGCAAAAATATATGTTGATCCCTAGACACTTTTGATGTGTGTACTATCTAACACACAAATAATTTTTCAATTCCAAGCTGTAGTCAATAACTTTTTAGAATGTTTTTTTGTTTTTGTTTTGTTTTTTTTTAATAAACGTTGCCCCACACTTTCTAATTTCTTTTAATCTTCTTTTTTAACAAAAAATAAAACCAAAATCGACAAAAAATAAAACACAAAAAAGTGAAATAAACTTTAGAACGTAAAGTACTAGTTGGGTACTCACCGGTTCTTAAGTTGGCACTCAACGTCAAGTAAGTTGTGCATGTTGTGCTTACCTGTAAGAGGTTGATACACATGTCTGTGACTCTTAGGTATGTATCTCTTTTCCCTGTGTAGTGTACTCAATTGTTGGTGAACCAAATAAATAAAATAAATAAATAAAAATAAAAGAACAAAAAATTGTTACTGAAGGCGGTGGCAAAAAAATGAATCAAACAAATAAAAGTCACCAACTTCAGAAACGAATTTTGGTTCCAAAGTTTATTTTTCACTTTTTTGTGTTTTATTTTTTGTCGAAATCAGTTTTATTTTTTGATAAATAGTTTTTATTTTTCACTTTTTAGCGATTCACATGTGCTAACCCCTTCACAACGTACTCGGCGTGATGTGTTATGAACTGGTGTAAACAATAGACAGACCCATGTCTGTCTATTGTTTACACCAGTTTTCTAAATTCCAATCCATTTGCTATCATTTAGACATGAATACGACCTCGCAAAGTTTTGTATTTATTTGTAGAATAACAAAACATCACGCCTGTAATCCAAGTAGTTTGCGAGGTCGTATTGATGTCGGTTACATAAGAACCATTCTACTATCAGATCAGCTTGTTACAGAGAAAATACCAAAATCGCTGTAATTTTTTCTGACTTCTCCCGATTTCGCCAAGATTCCATCATCTGATCCCGACCTGGTGACTATGAGACCAATTTTTCAAATCGGTTAGCAAGCGACGGAGTTATGCCCGAACAATTATAAAAAAAAATATATATATAAACATCCAAATTGAGAACCTCCTTCTTTTTTTAGAAGTCGGTTAAAATCGTTTCAGCCCGGAACCAAATACATGAATAGATAGCTCTAGTTGCGTAGTAAATGTGTGTAAATAGCAAAATTTGTGTGTGCTATGGTTCTGAAGTTATTCAAGATTTTGCTGCGGTAACGTTTCGTGATTTCCCAGATTCGAAAACAGCTCAATGTAGAAGTTTGAAAAAACTTCTGAATTTGTTTTAATTTGTTTAATCGTTAGTTTTTGAGTTGGTTGACGTAAACCAAAGGAATGAAATGGTTTAAAAAGTAAAAATCTAAACGAATTTGCAAGCAAACCATTACACTTATAACCAAACAAACAACTTTAAAATATGCCTGTGGTAGACGCTTATTATAACGGAATTTTAGATTGTGTAACTTTACACGATATGGAGATAACAACAAATTTGTTCAACTTTAGGTTAGTCGTACTTGAGCGACCGAATACGCAGTTCCCATAACAATCAGAAACATGCTTTACAAAAATTTTAACAATTCATGAACTTGCGTTCCTGTAAATTTCATAATTCAATTACGGCTACAACGAAAGTTCTATCGAAAACAATAATATATCAGCAATTCTCTAAAACCCGACCAAATTGAAATACCCATCATTACGCACCAGGAAAAAAACAGTATCCAAGCTATACGGCCGAATACTAAAACGCCACTCAACTATAAGCAACCCTCAAATCTAGTGCTGTCTCGGTCGCTCTATGCTGAAGTAACAGAGACAAACCGAGATTTAAGGGCAACTTAAAATTGAGTAGCGTTTCAGTATTCGGCCGTTAGTATCATAGATTATTGCGGAAAACCGTAAGCGACTCGTAGTGTTAGTTGAGTTTATTTAGTGACGGTTATTGGTCGTTGCCACGTGATAAATACCGTCAAAATTATAATCCTTTACACTCCTGCGCCGGCAATATGAGGTTTAGTCTTATAGTACTATACCTCTTGCCTCTTGCAGGATATAGTTCGGGCGCCTCACACCCAGACTCTCCCTCGAGTGGGATGCCTGGTTACACAAATTTGTCGACAAACCATCAACAACCCAACGTAGTCCTGAGAACTGAAGTCAGTCACCACTACCGCTACAATCCACCGCAGCAGATAAGCTTCGGGTCTACCTTCCACCCTGTGTATCAAGGGGATCCGCCTGTCTACGTGTACGAGTATCGAGATTCCGACAGCAGTTTCGGTATCTTGCTGACTGGACTAGCGCTGTACAATTTGGGTCGCAACAGTCACAATCATCATTACAGTTCTTATAAAAAATACAGTAGCCCCCCGGGAGAGATATGTAGGTACACTGCATATAAGCCGAGGACCTGGTAATTTCCTGGAGATACGCATCGACTGCGATCTGATGTCGAGTTTTATTTGGGATGACACGCCGAGCACAACACTCAAGGAGCAACCGACGAGTAACACTGTGGACGATCCTCTAAACGTGAAAGGCCTTTCTATAAAAGTGATCCCGAGCATGACTTGTTCCATGATCAGAATCTCTAGAGATCTCATTATTATGCGAAAATCTGTGGATTGTGAACTTTTAGAAGAGTACGCGCGAAGCTCATTACAGCGAAGTGATGCAATGTTTGACGCCCTTTAACACGATATTTTTTAATTTTCTGATAGTATATTTCGTAAGATAGTATGGGCAAATCAATTACAGTCAGTAATACATGTATGTGTGTCCGGGTCTCATACGATTATACATTTTGTATTTTTTTTTTAAATCATAAATTTCACATTTTTTTGTTTTATTACTAGCAAGAGGAGCGATTCCAGCCATTTGGGAAGTTGTGTTACATGTTGTTCTTCCGATTTCAGATAAATTAAATACCTACTATAACAGGTCGAATTGAAGGCCGACCAATTTTAATCGTATAAAAACAAAAATAATCAGTGTTCACTCTCAGCGCGTATTTTCACAAATATTTTACGATTGTTGTCGAAATGCTGTTCCCGATAAACTATAACTAAACATTATCCTGCAATATAAAAAACTAAAAATCACACAAAATGAGACGGTTTTTTTATCGAATTCACACAAAAAATGTGACTTTGTACATCTCGGAAAATTACGAATTGTTTAGGTTAGGTTAGGTCATGTTAGGTTTTTCTTTACCCTGAGAACCTAAATTTCCGCAGACATGCGAGTCCATATTTCTTGGCTCGTGGCTTAATAAGAACTGCCACTCGGGGTCGATCTTTAGGTTAAGCTGCGCTTGCCTAGGTCGATCTGTGGATGGGTGACCGCCCATTACATACCGAGTTTCCTCCGTGCCTCGGAAAGCACGTTAAGCTGTTGGTCCCGGGTTATAGATCTTTGGCAGTCGTTACGGGTAGGTAGTCAGTGACCTGAAAGTCTGACATCCAGTCTTACCAAAGGGTATCGTATTACCTAGTATTAACTGGGTTGTGGAGGTCAGATAGGCAGTCGCTCCATGTAAAATACTGGTATTCAGCTGCATCCGGTTAGACTGGAAGCCGACCCCAACATAGTTGGGGAAAGGCTAGGCAGATGATGATGAGTACTGCAAATACCATTAAAGCAGTACATTTAATTTCTTTAGTGTGCAAGTGTAATTTTTGGTTTAACATTGAAATATTTTGTTCGAAAATAGGGAATATACAGATATCGATTAAAATACATGGTAATTTAAAGAGTTTTCATGGGATTTGACTTGACCCCCTCACCATCTCTCTTATCTAACGTGACATTAACAAAAAAGGCGTAGTTAAGTGTAGGTAAACACAATAATCCGGCCTTGATTGCGTTGAATATATTCAGAAAACATAATTTAACGCAATTGTTTTCATTAAATATTTATTATTAAACTAGCTTTTCCCCGTGGCTTCGCCCGCCTGGATGTCGGAAAATATCCCACGGGAACGTACTACCGTGATTAAAAGTACCCAATTTGTTAATATAGGTAAACAATGAGAAAATCCTCTATATTCTCTATCCTGTGAGAATTAGAAAAAAATTGTTACCTAAATGATCCCCATTAACTCTCCCCCCCTAAACCCCTTAATGACAAATACCGTGATTAAAAGTACCCAATTTGTTAATATAGGTAAACAATGAGAAAATCCTCTATATTCTCTATCCTGTGAGAATTAGAAAAAAATTGTTACCTAAATGATCTCCATTAACTCTCCCCCCCTAAACCCCTTAATGACAAGCTTTATGACATAAGCAAGTATTTGTGTCAAGTTTCAAAAAGTATTTTCATATAAACTGTATTGCCTGTTTTCAGCCCCACAGGGGTGTTAAAAAATCATTTGTGATGCTTCCATAACTTGACTCATACACAAATTTTCGAGTTAGTCGAGCCCCGCGATAAAATCCTCCTCTCTAAAAATGACTATCCCTTTTTAACCCGATATGGTTCGATTTTCGAAAAACCCTGATACAGGTTATATTTTTGTTCTCAAGCATAAATACTGAGTTTCGAGTTAATCGCACCGCACGTTAAAATTCTTCCATACAAACTTTGACACCCCCCAAATTCCCCCTTAGGAGGTAGTTTAGAAAAAAATAGGACAAACTTTATAATTTATTTGTGCCAAGTTTCAAGTATATTAACTCAAGAAATAAGATGTTTCAAACAAACTTTAATCCCCTATTTAACTCCCTTAGGGGTTGAATTTCGAAAAATCCTTTCGACCTTATTCCTTGTCTACATTATAAAGGGAACCTCTGTAGCTTTCTCGGTCCAAGGGTTTGGACTGGGCGTTAATGAATCAGTCAGTCAGTCAGGACTTCTCTTTTTATAGCCACATTTTAGTGGACAAGCGTAATTATTTACTTTAAGCCTAATTTTCACGTAATTTTTTTAACTTGCAATGCTGCTCATTGCACGAAAAAAAATTACGCCCCCCCCCCCTCTTTAATGATCGCCCTCTATGCCCGATGAGATGCATAACAACTGTTTTAATACTAAATGTACAAAGTACGTACTCCTAGTATGTGTAGTAAGCTTCTATTTGTGGTACAAGGCCATGCGACGCGGCGGCGGCGCTCAATCGGCCGCGACCGCGAGCCTATCCACATTGCAAAGGACTTGTTGTTAAAAACACCTTCAGCAACTGAAGATTGAGACAATGACAAGACATTTGACACTTGACACCTGGACGGCACGGTTGGTGCAGTGGCTGAGCGGTTGGATTGCTGCGCTGTGTGTCGCGGGTTCGATCCCCGTACGGAACAAATATTTGTATGGCCTACAGATAGTTGTTTCGGGTCTGGGTATTTGTGTATGTGAGTGAACACACCGCGATACAGGAGGAATTCCTAGTGTGGGATAAAGTGTTCTTAAAAAAAAAATGGTGTAGCTGCCACACGATTTCAATTGGTTGACCTGCAACTCGACCTACTTTGATTTTTATCTGACGTCAGAAGAAAAATATTAACTTCTGATTCAACGTTGCAGCGACTTCCAAACGAACGGAGTCGACCCTTTCTTAGGGTTATGTAGCTGAATGGCAAAAATGGAACCCTTGTGGATTCGTCATGTATGTCCATGTAATTCTAAGACTACACAGTTGAAACTTGGTAGATGTATTCTGTGAACCGCATTACGATGTTTATACAAAAATTAAATGAAAAATTAAGGGGGGTCTCCTCATACATCGAAAACTGAAACTTTAAAAAAATCTTAATTTCAATCGGTTGAAAGACGGACTTTTCCAACGTCGATAAATGTGTGTCCTCCCACTCTAACTTTTAAACCGAGAGAGTGAAAAATCTAAAAACAATATAATGTGCTGAAACTAAAAAAAAACATTTTTACAATCATATTATAAAGGATAGACACTTCCAAAGTCGTAAAAATGTGTGTCCCCTCTAACTTTTATGAGAGTGAAAAATCTAAAACAGTATAGGTAATTATGCTGTAGATTGCAATAAAAACTTTCAACCAAAATTGGCCAAATTGGCAAACTTATCACAAAATATATATTTTTCTATTATCGCTCTAACAAGAAATAATACAAAATAAAGGGGGCTTCGATCCCTACTACGATGGTTCGGAACGAAACTATTCATGTGCAAGTCCAGCTTGCACTTGAGTCAGTTATTTTTTTAGCTAGTAATAAAAGTAACACTAGTAATGTAGTGGTAATGTTTCTGTTTTATGGTTGGTTGTAGACAGTCGACACTATGATAATAATTGTCCAATATTACAATTTTATTGTAAAAATAAATGCATACGTTACAAAAGTTTGCATTTACAAGGCAGAAAAATGTGAGTTAGACTGTCATTAAATAATTATATTATCAGTCCTATGGTGCATCAATCTTTATGCGTGACATTTACCAAACCGCACTGGGCACGCGTTGTAAATTATATCATCATCATAATCAGCCTACTAACAATAACATTTCACTGAATGAGCTTCGCGCATAGGGGAGCCGGGGGGAATGAGAGTCAGTGGGCAATGAGGGTCAATTCAAAAAGAAATGAACCTAAAGCATTACAGAATACGGCTATGTCGCACGGGGTTTAGCTCGGCACCCCTCCCGCACTCCCCAATACGCCGACCCGCTAGTCAAGCTCGCGTCACCGGGAGCGACACACGTGTCACAGGGGAGGGGCCGTTGTAAAATTTCCGAAATTTCGATCGAAAACGTGAGTATCTATATTTGTTAATTTTACGAATAGAATAATCTTAAAATGTAGTACTAGAACTAAACTTATGTTTATTAATGCAAGATATTAGATTTTGTGATGTTTTTTGAGTAATTATTCAAATCTAGCAAACAAACCGTCATTGGGGTAATAAGAGTCAATTGACCCCCATTCCCCGCATCGTTTTTTATTATGATAAAACTTTTTTGTTAATTTCAGATGCCAAGGAACTGGACAAGGAAGACGTCTAAAGCGAGCTGGACTGCAGGTGAAGGTAAAGGTAAAGGCAAAGGAAAAAGATCACAACGATCAGAAATTTTAAATGCCACACCTCTGAAAACTGTTTTTGAAGAAAAAGCTAAGAATCGAAAGGAAAAAGAAAAGCATACAAGAGGCAAAGGTATTAAGAAAATAAAAGAAGTAAAAAAGAACTTATTTAAGTCAAGTTCATCTGAAGAATCGGCTGATGAACAGGTTCCTTATGTTGAGAGTGGAGATAGTGACTTAGAAAATAGTGAAATCCCACTAAATATCCAGCAAAACTCCCAGAACGAGCGTGAACATTCTGTGTGCGCAATATGCCTTGAAGAGGGAAAACCGAGAGAAATCTGGTACCGTTGCCGTCTCTGTGCTGGGTGGGCCCATGAGGCATGTACAGGATGTGATGATCCAAGTCGCTATCGCTGTGATTTTTGCATTTAACTCGATTTATAATATTATTTGTTATGATTCCATTGGGTAATCATTTCTAATGTTTAATTTTGTTGATTTCTAATTGTTTGTAAAAACAGATAATAACTTTGTTGCTTTTATTTGTTTTATAATTTTGACTCTTATTCCCCCATGAGCTGACTTTCATTTCCCTTACATGTGGGTAATTGGAGTCAAAACTACTTTTTTGATTCTTAATTATAATTATGTTTATGTTAATGATAGTCAAAAAAGACTTATTTATCTTGATACCTGATTAGTTTTTAAAGATTAGTAAATATTAAAAAAATATAAGACTGATCATTTGTGATTACAATAATGACTTTTCCTTAAGTGACTCCCAATTCCCCCATCTCCCCTACTCTTGCAAAAGTTCACAATATTCTGGTTTCCGAACGACATCTCTTTAACTTTTGATCAAGTAACAAGTCATGTCCGGTGTTGATGTGTATCTCCTCGTAATCACCTCATCCATTATTTGTTTTAATTTTTCAACAGCTGACAGTCAGACAGTGACTGTTGCAACCCAAGTTGTAGATTTTTAACAGATTTAAGTAAGTTATCAAAACTGCTGAGTCTCGTTACTCTTTCTAATGTGAATGAAGGAAGTAACTAAACTAGACCTCTTTATACTTAGGTACCTTTTTGATGGCAAGCACCAAAGTTTGGTTCCCGTTTCGAGAATTTCAAGGCTTTCAACGTTTCAAGTTGTTTAAACAGTTCTAGTAAGACACATGTGACATTACACTACCTATAAAAGCATTGTTCGAAGACTGAGACAAGATTAAGACCGAATACACTCAATGTTAAAAGCATCAAAATCATTTTGACATATTTTACAGCTTTGCTGCCTCGTTCAAATTGATTGAGCATCTCAACCTATTTTGGCTTTAAAATGACGACAGAGGAAAACATGTGCTATTTTGTGACTGAACGTGCGTCGCAACGACTGTTAATCGTTCCTTATTTTTAAAGCTAAAAATAAAACTATATTGTCATATTTTTGTATAATGTAATGTCCTAGACAATAACACTATATATCCAATGGAACGATTCATTGCAAAAATTACAAACTTAAGAGGAGGCTCCCTAAATTGTATGTTAATTTGCATTAATATTCTGAAACAGTCGTACATACAATCAAAATGGAACTGTAGTAAATGATTTATTGGATCTTTTTCTTTCCATGTACAAGACAGTTACGTAATTGTAGCATATTCTCTCGATTCATTTTTTATTCGAAAATCATGTCTTTTTTAACGATTATTACATTTTTCCTCAAGATTGCTCCGCCTTTATGTCTAAAATAAATGTTCACTGTAAGAAAATAATTATAGTTTACTATCCAGCCACAAAATATTTTTTCTCCAGATCAATTACTACTTTAGTTATAAACGAAATAAGAATTGAGACTTACGACATTTAGTTTCGTGCTCGAACGCGATCAAAGAGCGCACGCGGTATTCGACTTTATTACTGATGTGCTAGCGTCTAGCACATCGCGCGGTGTGGCGGGGTGCATGGGGCGGAGCTTGCGTGGAAATTATTTTAGAGTGCCTGGTCTTAAGTATTATCACACACAATGTGTTATGATAACTATTTTTAAATTGTCCTTATTATCTTACTAGGTAAATATATTAACAGGAAATTAAGTACTATCGTCTTAAAAGGCGACAAACATTGTGCAACACTTCGGTGTAAAGAGCTTCGCGCGTACTCTTGTAAAAGCCCACAAGCCACAGATCTTCGCATAGTAATGGTGTCTCTTAAAGTTCTGATCATGGAACAAGTCATACTCGGCGTCACTTGTATAGAGGGGCCCTTCACGTTCAGAGCATAGTCAGCTGTGGTATTTGTCGTCGTCACTGTTGATACTGAATAGTTGCCAGTTCCGTTCAAAGCCTGCGTCACTGTCACCTGCGTTGTATTCTTCACAACATGTTGCTCGTTTCGTGTTGTGCTCGGCGTGTCATCCCAAATAAAACTTGACATCAGGTTGCAGTCGATGCGTGTCTCCTCGTAATCGACGGGTCCTATGCTTATGCGCAGCTTGCATACCTCACCTGGGAAGCTACTGTACCGTCTATCGGGGCCGTAATTATGAAAGTTACTATTACGACCCAAGTTGTACAGCGCTAGTCCAGTCAGTAAGTTATCGAATCGGCTACCAGAGTTTCGGTACTCGTACACATAGACGGGCGGACGTCCTTGAAACACAGGGTGGTAGGTAAATTCGTATTTTAGTCGCTGCGGCGGATTGTAGATGTAGTTGTAATAGTGATGGACTTTTGTTGTCGGGTTGTACTTGTTCTGATGGATCACGAGTTGTTGAATCAGAGCAGGCTTGGCAGTCGAAGTAGGGTATGAATGTGTACCAGCTGATCCATTCTTCGGAGTATTATAGTCTGGATAATGACGCACTTTGCTACTGTTTGAGTGATGAGGTTTGGCAGTCGAAGTAGGGTATGAATGTGTACCAACTGATCCATTCTTCGGAGTATGATGGTCTGGATAATGATGCACTTTGCTACTGTTTGAGTGATGAGGTTTGGTAGTCGAAGTAGGGTATGAATGTGTACCAGCTGATCCATTCTTCGGAGTATTATAGTCTGGATAATGATGCACTTTGCTACTGTTTGAGTGATGAGGTTTGGCAGTCGAAGTAGGGTATGAATGTGTACCAGCTGATCCATTCTTCGGAGTATTATGGTCTGGATAATAATGCACTTTGCTACTGTTTGAGTGATGAGGTTTGGCAGTCGAAGTAGGGTATGTATGTGTACCAGCTGATCCATTCTTCGGAGTATTATGGTCTGGATAATGATGCACTTTGCTACTGTTTGAGTGATGAGGTTTGGCAGTCGAAGTAGGGTATGGATGTGTACCAGCTGATCCATTCTTCGGAGTATGATGGTCTGGATAATGATGCACTTTTTTTCTGTTTGAGTGACCAGGCTTGGCAGTCGAAGTAGGGTATGAATGTGTACCAGCTAGTCCATTCTTCAGAGTGTGATGGTCTGGATAATGATGCACTTTGCCACTGTTTAAATTGCCAGACTTTCCAGATGAGGGAGGGTATGAATGGACAGTATGGCCACCGGTTGAACGAATAATCGATTTATTTTTGTACTCTTTCAGATGCGGCCTCGTGCGGGCATGGTTATGGGAATTTGAGCTGTGATAAGAACGCGCGACACGAATCCCCGGATCTGCGATGGCGATAGTCAACGGTAAAATAAATAATACTTTCAAACTAAACCTCATATTGCCAGCGCGAAAGTGTTTAACATTGAAATTTCGACAGAAATTTTCTCAGACAACGACCAATTTCCGTCACGAAATAACCGAAACTAACACGAGTGCTGGCTGATACGAATAATAAAAATGTCTGTTTATCTGCTATTTCGGGTAGCAAGGTCACGAGCCAAGGAATGCGGTTTGAACTAAAGCTAGATCGTAATCGAAACAGAATTATCAATATTAGCAAAGAAGTAGGAAACGCCGTGCTTGTCTACAATAAACAAATTCAAATTTAAAAATTTCAGCATGATATGAATGAAAAGAAAGAAACAAAATTGGTTTATCTGGTCGTAGAATGGCTAAAATCCACACTCCTGGTTCTATAAGCTGCATGAAGGCGAGATGACAAACATCATCTTGAATGCAAAGTCAACCCTGACCAACACAACAACTAATTAAACACCAATTCAGTTTACCTAACATTAACAGACAACAAAATAAATAGTGAGCGTCAAGATGGCGGGACCGACCCCTGAATCTATTTTTTTTTACACTAAAGTGATTGTGCTACATAATAATATTATTATTAAATAAAGATATTGTATTATGCACAGGTAGTACTAGTAGAGATGTTTCCTGAATAAATGTTTCCAATATTTTTTGGATATCTATTTTACGGACTAATAAATTTTGTCAATTCCCCCATTGTAAGTGCCAAATTAAAGTCTCTGCCATGAACCCACATGAAAATCGTTAGAGATCGTGAAAATCAAATGTGGAAACTTAGTACGTCCTAAGTACCTACGATCATCATCATCATCATCATTTCCGCCGAAAGACATCCACTGCTGGACATAGGCCTCCCTAAGTGTCGCCGCCACATTGACCGGTCCCGTGGGTCTCGCATCCAGCGGATCCCCGCAACCTTCACCAAGTCATCGGTCCACCTAGTGGGAGGCCTTCCAACGCAACGTCTTCCGGTTCGCGATCGCCACTCCAGAACTTTCCGGATCCATCGGCCATCCATTCTGCGAGCAATGGGACCTGCAACTGCCACTTATGTTTGGTTCTTCGGGCTATGTAACGTCGAAATCCGAAGACATACAAAAGTTTTCGATATTGGGAATCGCGTTATGGAACTAAAATGGAGTTGGGCTTGACACCTAGAAAGGCGCAGTGATGACAGGTGGCCTAAGGCTGTCACCGAATGGCGTCCAAGAACTGGCAAAAGAAGGAATTATTCCGAACCTGACCCGAAATCCTAACCGGGTTGCGGGTTAGGTTAGGAATTTACAACATAAAAAATAATAATTCCGAACGTAACCTATTCCTAACCTGACCCGATGTATCTTTCCTATCCTTACCCGAATTGCGATATGGTAGGTTTCCCGCTCCTCTTTCTAAGAATAAAAGGAACCTGTGTCAAGTACGACATCGTTAAAAAAAAGTGTTTATCGTCGCAATAAGATGGGCAGAACGAAGTACCCATCGGGGGCAAAACCTGGATGAGGCTTGCACAGGAGCGTGGAGATTTGCACAAGAAAAGAGAGGCCTATACCCAGCAGTGGGTGAGTTCGGGCTGTGGATGATGATGATGTATATGATCCTTGGTTCTTATGCGGATGTTTTCATTTCTGACTCAATCACGCAAGGAAACTCCGATAGCTCTCTCCATTTCTCTTTGGGTGGCTTAGAGCTTTCTGATGACGCCCATTGTGAGGGCTGCGGGATGTTGTAAGAGATACCGCGGCCTCGACATAAAAGGCTAAGAAGGAACATGGGTGGTTTTTAGTCAGTAGAAGTCTGACACTCCCTTTCGCTCTGCCCAAGAGCGGGAGGGGTAATTCGATGATTTTCCACCGCCAAAAAATTTCGTAATGAAAACTCTCGATTGTGGTAGGTAATAGGGTTAGCAGGGATGAAATATATTGATTTGATGATTCTCAAAAATGTATTACTAGCAGGGTTTTTTTTGTTAAATCTGCTAATATAAAAACCCTGCAATATCGTATATATTGTATCGATAACGAGGTCATCAAAAATGATTACTAACCAGCTGTTTTATTTTGTTTTTACTTCGTTAATATTTACATAATGTAACAGTCATATTGTCCTACAAATTTTTTATGTGGTACGTTATCCCGGTCTTACGATAACGGGGTCATCAAAAATGATTCAATAATAAAAAAATAAAAAAATTATGAATGATTGATTAATGATTTAATTTTTGATGTCCTCGTTATCGATACATGTTGTAAGGAGAGGACTCTTTGATCAAACCATACATTGTGTAGGACAAATACTTTTTCAAATAATTTAGGTTCAGCACATTTAACAAAAAAAATCTTGTTAGTAATAATTTTTTGAGAATCATCAAATTAACATATTTCATCCCTGCTACCCCTATTACATACCACAACCGAGAGTTTTCATCAGGAAATTGTTCAAATATATCAAAATGAAGCTACTCACGAAAAACTAGCTTGATAACTTAATCAAGTGCAAAAGTAAACCGTGCGTGGACCCCGGACTATACGTAACTGGACCGTTTTTCCCAGGTACTACTTCGAAGTTGTAGACGATTATGTCTATAATCGTCTACAACTTCGAATGTAGAATCTTCGATCTTGATAGGAGTGATGGGTGATACATTCAACATGACCTTGGTTTTGTCCATGTTCATTTTAAGACCCACTCCTCTCTTAACCACTCTCAAAATAGGTGTCGCAGCTATGTACCTTCGCGATATCAACACTGCACACCAGCCAGTCATCAAAGCAGGTCTTCTTTTTGGTTTTCCACAGGGCAGTACTCTTGGTCCGACGCTGTTTGGACTACTTAATACATCATTAGGTTGAAGCGTCATGTATAGCTACAGCGCTAGTTCAATCAGCAAGTTATGAAAAAAACGGGCGGAGACAAACGGGCGGGTGCAGGATGTCCTTGATATCTACAAAGGGTGGGAGGTAGACCCATAAATAGGTCATCTGGTGTGGCGGCTTGTAGTCGTAGTTGTGATGAGCTTCTGTCCCAGGAAACTCGTCCCTTATTAGCTACAGACCTGGGACTCCCAGGTCTGTAGCTAATAAGGGACGAGTTTTTTTGTTGATGGTATGTCTGCTGCGCATTACTGCTGTTTGTGTTACCAGAGTTTCCAGTCGATACAGGGTTAGAATGTATGGTCGAACAAGGTACCTATTAAGTTTTCAGCCAGCTAACTTGCTTTTGCTTTTACGATGACATATCAGTCTCATAGGGTGACAAATCAACATCGAGCTATGCTGCGCTGTACTGCGCTGTGCTATGTTTGGTCAACTCGCTCGTCTAATATTTTAATGAGGATACAAACAAACCATGCTGTACTGCGCTGTGTGAGGATACGCTCTGTTTAAAAACGCAGCATTGTACGATTCATAATTGGTTAAAACATTGTTATTAAGTTCATTAATAATGTTAAGAACCCTAACTTATATAATAAATAACTATTATAACTCTGTCTGTCTGCTGGTTGTGTTTTCAAGCCTAAAGTGCTGAACTGATTTTGTTGAAATTTGCTATAGATATAGATGAGACCTTGGAGAAAGCATAGGATAGTTTTTTGCACTGGGAATTCTACGTACTGTATGTGTAATATTATACGTTTTCCTTTCAGATTCTCCTCTGCCTTTAGATGTAAATTTTACCCAAGAAGTCAGTCATTCTGCAAACAGTATCTTCCAAATCAATGTCATTTAGACCATAATTTGGAAAATACTGATATTTTATTACAAAATCAACCATCCAACTCTTCTATATTTCCTAAGTTTCACTAAGTCCTTCACTGAAAACCCTCATAATAAAGCTGGGACTTTGCTACAACACTTGATTGCTTTGAACTCTTTATCGCCATCAGTAATTGAAGATTCTCGACCAAGACACACCATATACTTTTTATGAAAACACACTACACTCTTAAAGAAAAGCCAAGCCAAAAAGAAAAGCCTAGTACCAGTAACTGTCCTGAAATAATACACGATGATACTCCAATGCCATCACCCTACATTGATATTTGTTCTTCACCCATTTGCGTTGACGCCCTTTCTTTTGATAGTCCTAATAACACGTCCCCGAAAGTTTATGAATACGAAACACTTACAACGAAGGCACGCTACCTCGAAAAACTGAACAACGAATGCACGCTATCTCGAAAAACTGAAGATTGAATGAGATCTCGAATAACTAAATCTCTGATTCACTTAAAGGTATTTAGATACCATGTGCCCAGATAATTAATTGATGTTTGGGGCCATGTGCCGCCATGAAAACTGATGCGCAGATAATGCTAGATATCATGAGACATGAAGAACATCCATGCGTTTCTTGCTACCAGAAAATGATGCATTTATTATACCGACCGTGGGTTTAGAGATAGCTTGGGTGCAATCAAAGCCTGCGGCTATGCATTCTATATACCTTTTTTTTTTAGGGTGGGATATCATCAAATGACTCTGGGTGGAGGGGAAAGGAGTCTCAGACTTCTATCGACTAAAAACCACCCATGTTCCTACTTAGCCCTTTGTGTCCGGAGCCGAGATATTATCTCTGTCGAGGCGCACATCTCTTAGAGGCGCGCGTGGAACGCGAACGTCGACACGGCCTGTCGTCGTCATAATACGGATGGACGGCGAGCAAGCCCATTACTCACCGTACACCGGCCCAGACGCCCGGAGCGTCTCTCGCGGCGGCTGAGACGAGAGGTTCTCTCCCTCTCACGTTCCGCGACCTCTTTTGCTAGCATTACTGTTTCTCAGAAGGAGGTGACAGCGTCCCATTCCCTCTCGACCCTGATCATGGCTTGAACCAGGGCCGCTCGCGAGAGGTTGCCGCCGCCAATCGCCGCTACGACTGCTGTATACCTCCAAGCAAAGATCCTTAACCACAAAGTTACAGCTTACTACTGAGCATTCAAATGAATCACGGGCTGATACAAAATGTAGATGGATTTATACAGATGATGATTAAATACATTAACAAGTAACGTCATTGATGTTATTTTCCCACACACACTAACATATTGCAAGTTTCGAATACGTGAATTAGAGATTTACTTATTGAAGATCGCATAACTACGGCGTTAAGTTTTTCGAGTTGACGTGCATTCGTTGATAAGTGTTTCGAATAGCTTAATTAGAGATTTAGTTATTCGAGATCACATGGCTACGGTATTAAGTTTTTTCGAGGTAGAGTGAGTTCGTTGTTCAGGTTTTCGAGATAGCGTGCATTCGTTGTTAAGTGTTTCGTATTCATAAACTTACGGGGACGTGTTAATAGGTGTTACACTTTTCTAGGTCACGTAACACACTCCTACCTAAGACTTTGTTATTGATGTCTAGCATTGTTACTTTTATGAGAATCCTTAAGTTGTGTTAATGTTACCAATTACATTTTTGAGATCTCTAAAATTAAAATTATAATTTTAATCAATTATAGGAGTTTTTTTTATTATTATACCTATTTTGTTACACACTTGACTCAATATAAGGATAGTTCACTTCTAGAATTAAGACCATGTATAGTGAGTCAACTGACTATACTTTTACAAAATATAAATTCAGAACAAAAATTATAATACATAAAAAATCAAGTACTTATTTAAAAATATGTTTGAGGAAAAATTATATACTTAGTAAGTGTGGTACACTTACTATATAATTTTTCCTCAAAACGTAGATTCAATAATACGACGTTTAAAAATATAAGTGGTAGTTGATCCATTTTTAACATACAAATAATCGATGTTTAAATGAATATAAATACTAGTGTACCTATTTATATTTGTGTATTAAGCTTGTTCGACTGACTGTACTAGCACAACAACACTAGGTAGGTATGTGTAGGTATCTCATATTATATGAGGGAAAAGTTTGGGTTAACTATTTTAGGATACCTACTGTAATATCCTATTATTTTCCTGTTGTTTGAACAAACAAAGGCCTACCTACTATAATTATAAAGATTGATACTTGTTTGCGTCAAACCTTTAGTAAGTACCTTAATTATTATTAATTATAATATTATAAAGAGGCAAGATTTGTTTGTTTGTTTGTAACGAATAGGCTCCGAAACTACTGGACCGATTTGAAATCTTTCACCATTCGGAAGCTACACTTTCGCCGCGTGACATAGGCTATACTTTTTATTCCTATATTCTTACGGAAACGGGAACTACGCGGGTGAAACCGCGTGACGTCCGCTAGTCAATAATATAATAATACCCAGTAGGTAACTGGGTTGTGGAGGTCAGAGAGACAGTCGCTTCATATAAAATACATGTAGGTATTCAACTGCATCTTGTTAGACTGGGAGCCGAGTATAGACTAGGTTATTTTGGGGATGTCCGACCTTATACGTTGTTTTTGCCTTTCCAGCATATAGGTACTTACTGCAAAATTTTGTGAAAAATCTATCACGCTATTTATGTTAAGCAGATACTTCTCTGATTCTGATAGGTGATGACATGAATAAATGAATCCTTCAAAAACCAATATATGAAAATAATGTGCTTTATGATCATGATAAAATACTTTTGAGGCTGCTTTTTTTTTGCCCTTGTTTTTGAGGCTGTTTTCTCTTAACAATACAGGGTAGTGTTGCCAGCAGCTTCACCCGCTCAACTCGCAAATTATCCCACAGGAAGATAAAATCGGGATAAAAACTATCCTATGTGTTAATCCAGGTTATAAACTGTACCAAATTTTATCCAAATCCGTTCCTCACAAGCTTTCGCATTCATATTATCATATTATCCTACTAAGAAATTTTCGTTATTTCATTTTAACATACTTAAATAAATTGTCGTCGTAACTCATCCCATTCATGGCAAATTACGGCTTTGTGTTTCTAATACTAACAGACAAGCGGACGGACATGGCGAAACTATAAGGGTTCCTAATTGTTGACTACGGAACCCTAAAAAAACAGCTGGTCCACACATTATGACCTAAGGTTATAGGTATGCAGTTTTGTATGACCCTGCACGTCGCTCTGTGATCCTATTTTTTTGGAGAGGGAAATTTTCAAATGACTCCCCTCTCTCTTCTTTTGGAGTGTCAGACTTCTACTGACTAAAACACGCACCCATGTGCCTTCTTAGCCCTTTGTGGCATGGGCCGCGGTATCTCTTTCGAGCAATCGTGACCGACGGCTGCCGCGCAGCCCCTGCAGCCGTGACCGACGGCTGCCGGGGCTGCGCGGCAGCCGTCGGTGGCGCTTCCACCCAGCATCAACTACCTACTTCAGAAAATATTGAAACGGCTTTCTTGTCTTTTTTAGGGTTCCGTACCTCAAAAGGTAAAAACGGAACCCTTATAGGATCACTTTGTTGTCCGTCTGTCTGTCTGTCTGTCTGTCTGTCTGTCTGTCTGTCAAGACCTTTTTTCTCAGTAACGCGTGGAGGTATCAAGCTGAAATTCATATCAAATACTCAAGTCTATGGTCTCTTGGAGCTGTGAAAAAATCAAACTTCTAAGTCAACGCGATCAAAAGATACTCCCGTTTATGCCGCAAATTTTCGACACTCGCAAGGGAATCAAAACCTACAGGGTACTTCCCGTGAACTCAGAATCTTGAAATTTGGTACGAAGCAACGTCTTATAACACAGATAAAGGAAAAATTGCGAAAAGCATAAATTTTTAGTTACATCATATAATAAAAATATTTTTAAGTTGAAATTTTCACTGAATGTGTCTCTCTGTTGCTGCTATAACAAAAAAAAAATAAAAAGCGACTCCCCTACTACGATGGTACGGAACCCTTCATGTGCGAGTAGGACTCGCACTTGGCCGGTTTTTTAATATAGGTACCAAATTATTTACCAATCGCCCTATAGCGAAGTATTGAGCAAAGACATGCATGCCCCAAATGAAATATTGCAAATTCTTGCATCGAGACAACTAGATGAAACGATCCCGCCTTTGGTCAGCGGTGGGATGATAGCAGGCTGTATCAGTAAAAGGCTGGAGTTTTTGTATACCTTATATTCTGTCGTATTACCTTTGTTTAAATACTTATAATGTGCCTACCTAATATTATGATAGGTAGATAACATAGATAAAGTAACAAATAGGTACATACATATATTAGCAAAATATAATACCGACATACTAAAATAACTTTTAAATTGTGCCATGAAAAAATATGTAAGTATTCTGTTATAACTTCCTTCTTTCTGACATTTGTAGGAGGAAAATGTTTGTTTTCTAACAAGGAAATATAGCTTCACAGCTGACAGTAGGGTCTTCAATTACTGTTTTGCCAAACATAGCATTTCGGAAGCCACTGTCTTTGTCTAAAACTACAAACCGTTATTTCACAGAAAATACCTTTTGTGCATGACGCGTCTGTGGATTTGACAAATGATGGGGAGTCTGTAACATTTGTTTTTTTTTTTTTTAATTAATAAACTTTTGTATTCAATAAATCATTATTTTATTTAAATAAACTTTACCGTTACTAGTATTTACTCAATTACATATGCTAAGTTTCATATGCAATAAACCAGAACAAAACCTAGCAAGTGCTCTTACTATGTTATGAAACCAATTTATAGATGAAAGAAACTATCTCGACTCAATTATCAAAATTAGTAAGGGGTATAAAATATGCAATATAAACACTTATATCAAAAAAATGCTAGTACTATGTGCTAGTATTTAGTATTTTTACAAGCAATAGTATTTTTTTTACTTAACATAAATACTTTTTAAAGGCTGACCGCTGATGCGCTCTCCTGTAAAATTTCGTTTTCAGTACTCTAGGTTTTGAAATGGGGCAGCCGAATTGCCGCACTCAGAGATGTTTAATTATTACTTAAGCCGTCAGGCGTCACTTAATAAAGGTTTGACATTCTTTTGTATGACAAAACTGTCAAAACCTTTACTAAGTGATGGACTAAGTAATCATTAAAGCTCTCTGAGTGCGGAAGTTAAGAGTATTATATATTAAAGAAACTATACCGGTCAGCTAACCGACGCCGACGGAATGCTACACCTGTTGTATCACTCTTCACATTGTCGTTCTGTAGCACGTTGCCGCCGTCGTTCTTCGAATCACTCTTGGTACGGCGGCGTTGGTTCAAGTTTTGAGGCAGTGTTAAGTTGCTCGAGTTCAGCCATCCAACTAAACGACGAAAAGCCTCATCTGCTGAAATACTCTTCGCATTTTCACTTTGAAGCTCGTTGTTTCTGTTCGAACCATTCTTCGCGTCATGATACTCAAGATTCAGTTGTGACCTGCTTGAGTTAAACAATCCCACTATGCGACTAAAATCACGTAATGTATCGTCTACTGAAAGATAACTCTTCGCATTTTCGTTCTGCACGTTGTCGGTGTTGACCCTGCTCTTCATAACACGGTGATGTTTGCTCACATCTTGATGTTTGGATCCACTCTTCGGGTTATGTTTGTCCTTAGTATGATGCTTTCTTACACTGATTGAATAACGAGGCCGTTCGGTTAAACGATGCAATGCGTCACCACTCGAAACATTGTTCATAACATGGTGATCTTGATCCATATCTTTGGAACCATTGTTAAGTAGATCATTCTTTTTATAACCATTATTCAGAATGATGTCTTCTAGACGCACATAATTATGCACTTTTAACCTTGACTTAAGAAATCTTCCTGCAAGATTCACTTCTGGATTGGAGGTTGATTGGGGCATTTGAAGCTTCTCCTCATTTTTATTAAAAGACCTTCGCGCGTGCTCTTGTAAAACTAAGTTAGTTAAGTTCACATACTGATGTATGGACGCGTTCTTCAAAACATGGTGATGTTGGTTTACATTATGATGAACTTTTTGTGGATGAATGTGAAAAAATGGATCAACTTCTGGTTCGGAGGTGGACTTCGTGATTGGAAGAACTTCGTCAGACATTGTGCGCGCGTACTTTTGTAAAAGTCCACAATCCACAGATCTTTGCACAGTGGTATCTCTAAAAGTTCTAATCATAGAACAAGTCATGCCCGGCGTCACTTGTATAGAGGGGCCTTTCATGTTTAGAGCGTCTTCCACAGTGTTACTCGTCTGTTGCTCGTTCCGTGTTGTGCTCGGCGTGTCATCCCGAATAAAACTCGACATCAGATCGCAATCTATGCGTGTCTCCTCGTAATCGTCGGGTCCTTTGCTTATGCCCAGCTTGCATATCTCTCCAGGGGAGCTACTATAGTGTGTATGGGCGGTGTAATGATGATATTGACTCCTGCGACCCAAGTTGTACAGTGCTAGTCCAGTCAGTAAGTTATCGAATCTGCTGCCAGAGTTCCGGTACTTGAGCACGTAGACGGGCGGGCGCCCATGATACACAGGGTGGAAGGTAGACCCGTAGCTTATCTGCTGCGGCGGATTGTAGTGGTAGTGATGATGGACTTCTGTTCTCGGGACCACATTGGGTTGTTGATGGTGTGTCAGCGAATTTTTGTAACCAGAAATCCCAGTCGAGGGAGGGAATGATGAATGCACGCTAAACAGGGGATAGCTAGTATGGACCACGTTCTGTTGTTGATGGTATCTCTGGAGCGCGTTGCCGCTGTTTGTGTTACCAGAATTTCCAGTCGACGCAGGGTGTAAATGGGGTTTTGCTGTGCTTGGATAACGTAGTAATGGCAAACGACCGAATGGATTAACTCTTGAGCTACTCTTAAAATTTAAGTTCTGCTGGCTTCCACTTGAATAGTTATCAGATAATTCAGACGAGGCAGGATGTGAATGCGTACCGCTTGAACTATATCCCGCAGTATGGGTAAACGGTTTACGTTGATGGGATGTTAGTGGCACATTTCTTGATCTTGAACCGAATTGATAACCACGGCCACGGTTACGCAACCTGATGCCTGATATGGCGGCGACGGTCAACGACAAGAGAAATAGTGCTATGAGACTAGACCTCATTTTGCCGCCACGTGAGTGTTACGGTTTATAATACGACGGAGTTTGTCACGAGATAAAGACCAATATCCGCCACTGAACAACCTCGACTAACACTACGAGTCTCTGTTACCTAAAAAGAAGGTTTTCCGCAATATAATTTAGGATACCTAAGTACCTACCTAGCTTTACATCCTGTTTTTTTTCCTGCTGCGTAAACAAGCAAAGAGTAAATGATGTGGCCATTGTTTCACATTTCCATAAAACTTATTTATAGTAAGATGTAATTTGGAAATTCTGTCCACGATATGTTAATTAGGTACCTAGGTACCTAAATGACATATGAAATTAAATAAAAAGACTTGAACTCTATTTTTTTCGGATGGGTAATTATTAAATGACCGAGGTGAGGGAGTGTCAGACATGTACTGACTAAAGCCCACCCATGATCCTTCTTAGCCGCAGCAGTAAAAGTCGGACACTCCCTAACGGGACCTCGGGTCATTTAATGATTATTTAGGCAGCGGAACTCAAGAAATGATAGTAAATGGACTAGGATTGCTGAAATCCTATATCTCTTTTGTTTACACCAGTTCATAACATAACATCACGCCGGCAGGCTGTGAAGGGGTAAGCACGTGTGAACCACTAAAAAGTGAAAAATCTGATTCCTTTTTTTAAAGATAAATTTTCCCTTTCTTGTGTTTCATTTATTGTTATACGTTTTTAAAAATAAACTTCAGAAGAAAAATCAGCTTCTGAAGCCGGTGGCAAAAAAAAAATGAAATTAAACAGACAAATGTCACCAACTACAGAAGCTGCTTTTTTCACCGTTTGAATTACAGGTAACAAATCTTCAATCTAAAAAGTAAATACCGCATGATGTTCATAATAGAGTACCTACCATTAATATTTGTATTACAGTAAAAGTTGAAAGTATCTACCTATTTATTGACGCACGTGATTATAGTAACTGAATTCATAATGAGTAAAAGTATCGGGCGCACCAATAAACAATTTAAAAAAAATTAATGCTACATCTGTCACTTCTTAGATCTCTGAATTTTACTTGTATTCGTAAGAAATTCGCCAGGTGGCGCAAGTACCTAGTAGTTTACGAAGTCTTGTAGAGGTGGGCTGCTGAAAGAGGGAAGAGTCAGAATCTCGGTACTCGTACACGTAGACAGGCGGATCCCCAAGGGTGGAAGGGTGGAAGGCAGACCCGTAGCTTAACTTATGCGGTGGTGATAGACTTTAGTTCTCGGGACCACGTTGGGTTGTTGCTGGTTTGTCGGCTTAATGTTACCAGGCCTCCCACTCGAGGGAGGGTCTGGGTGTGCGTCGCGGTCGCCTAAACTATATCCAGCAAACGAGACAAGAGATATATAGTGCTATAAGCCTAACCCTCATTTTGCCGTGTTGCTGATAAAACTTTAACGGAATTTATTACGAGGCAACGACCAATATCCGTAACTAAAAATAAATTCAACTAACACTACGAGTTGCTTACGGTTTTCCGCAATAATTTGGGATACTTAAGCTAACATCCTGTTTTATTCCTGGTACGTAAGCAGGCAGAGTAAATGTGGTTATTGATAACAACTGCGTCAAACTTATAGAAACTATTTTGGGAATTCCTATCACCAAAATGTAAATTAGGTACGGTATTCGGTCCCCGATGAAATTGAATAGGTAGGTACATTTCGCACCAAAAAGATTTCATGGCGGTCCGTTGCCAGCCAGATCCATAACGTATTAATTCTTTATGCATTATTTCGGTACTTCACGCAAGTGAAACGAGGTCACTAAGTGCAGTGTATCTGCCTCCGTGGTCGACTAGTTTAGGCATTTGCCTTGGGACCCGGTGGTCGTGGGTTCGATTCCCACGGGAAGCATACTTTGTAAAGTTGTTACCAGTTTAGTTAGGGCATTGCAGGCTTGAATCATCCGATTCTCAGATAAAAAGATGATTCCGTGCTTTGGAAGGTACTTAAAAGCCGGTGGTCCCGCCGGCCGCCAAATGGCGGTCGATAAACCATGTCAGAGGCCCTTGAGGCGGGGCCCGTCGGGGTCGCGGGTTGTTGTAAGAGATACCGCAGCCTCGACATAAAGGGCGGGGTGGCACCCATGTTCCTTCTGACACTCCATAACCCCTATTTAATGATCCCCCCCCCCCCCCCCCCAAAGCCTCTTGTGGCGGTTTAGACACTCTGACATTAGGGTGTGTGGTGGGGTCGTTAGACTTTACTGCTCACACGATAAGAAGGCCAAGTGCAGCCGTCCCTACAGCCGATGGGACAGAACTACAGTTTCGAGGAAGAGTTTCCCGGAGTACTGTCTCCGGTAGCCAGGTCGGAGCGTTGTGATACCAAAGCAGAGGACACAGCTCACCTGCAAAGGGTGTCAAAATACCCTTAACGCAAACGAAGGTCACTTGTTCTCCCCACCACTGCGATCATTTTGTTCTAAACCATACCTGGGAACCCCTTGGTTACAGACATATTGGGGATCAAAGTTTCAAATTTTTCACAGCTGTTTTTGTAAATACTAGTTTTTCAGGCTATAACGTTACTTAAATTACCTCCATGACCCGTTTATTATTCACAGCATCCACTAGCACAATGTTTTAAGTGTGCTACATTGAGTTTTACTGTAAAATGTGATTTTTGACCCCAAAAAAAAAAGTCATTTCCCTGAAAAAGAAATTGCGTAGGTGTACTTATTATAATGTACAGAATGCTTGGTTGACGGCTGTGTGATGGGTTGATTTACACTCTGTATAGGTACTTATACCTACTTGCTCTCGACGTTTTGACATGTCCCCAAATTATAGATGTGAATTATGTGCGGATACAACGCTAGTCTTACAATTAGGATGTCTTTGTGGGTTAGGCAAAGAACCATGCGAACCGAATGTTTTGACAGTTTAGCTTTTGTGGCAGAATATTTTTAGGCTAGCTGACCCCTTTGAGGTGTCTACGGACTGTACCTTACTTCACGTTACTGTATAACAAGTCATCAACATGGAAAAAGAACAACTGGCGATCGACGTCAAAACGGTACCAATGGCGATGACTTGATAAGGGCTATCGTTTTAGGGCTCATCAGATGGAGCCATTGACGAGTAAGGTCCTGTCAGTGCTTTATTTCGCACACAAAAGTGCCAGTATTTCAAACACGGTTTATTATAGGACCTACATATTAAAATTACGTTTAATAATATGAACTTCAGATAGATGGAGAGATTTACAACATTTTCCTTAAATTTATCAAGCATGTAGCAAATAAAATCTTTCTTCCTCCAAGTACAGTTCCTACTACTCGAATTCGACTATGTATTTTGTAATTTATTTAATATCAGATGAATAATAATTGTGACACAACAATGCAGTAATTTCCAAAACAGACTAGTAATAAAATTAAAAAATATTGTTTATATTTTATAATTAAAGTCAAACTTACCTTAGAAATCGGATTACATGATTCATTGAAAAAATTACAAACAATGTCTCTCGAACCCACAAAATGTATTAGGTACATTGTAAATAATTTGTTACTAAATGTATTATTAAGAAATTAAATACTATCGTGTTAAGGGGCGTCAAACATTGTGCAACACTTCGCTGTAATGAGCTTCGCGCGTACTCTTGTAAAAGTCCACAATCCACAGATTTCCGCATAGTAGTGCTATCTCTAGAAATTCTGATCATGGAACAAGTCATACCCGGCGTCACTTGTATAGAGGGGCCTTTCACTTTCAGAGCATCCTCTACAGTGCTAGTCGTTTTCGTCACCGTCGATACTGAAGAATTGCCAGATTCGTTCACAGTCTGCGTCACTGTCACCTGTGTTGTGTTCTTCACAACATGTTGCTCGTTCCGTGTTGTGCTCGGCGTGTCATCCCAAATAAAACTTGACATCAGGTTGCAGTCGATGCGTGTTTCTTCGTAATCGCCGGGCCTTTTGCTTATATGCAGCTTGCATACTTCACCCGGGGAGCTACTGTACTGTCTATCGGAGCTGTAGTGGTGAGAGTGACTGTTGCGACCCAAGTTGTACAAAGCAAGTCCGGTTAGCAACGTATCGAATCTGCTGCCAGAGTCTCGGTACTCGTACACGTAGACGGGAGGGTGTCCTTGATACACAGGGTGGTAGGTAGACCCGTAGCTTATCTGCTGCGGCGGGCTGTAGTGGTAGTGGTGATGGACTTCTGTTCTCGGGTTGTAGCTATTATGAACGACATTGGGTTGATGATGGTATGTCTGTCGCCCGTTGCTGCTGTATGTATTACCAGACATGCCAGTCGAGGCAGGGTATGAGTGTGCGCCGCCTGAACCATATCCTGAATGGCCGGTAGACGCGGGGTAGTGGTGCGAGCCTCCGTGCGTGGAAATGCCATGGCTGCGTCCTGAGACCGAAGACGTTGCGAGAAATAACACTATAAACACAAGTCTCATGTTTTCGTCGCGACTGACTGGATGGAACTAAATTAGTGTCAACTGTGGTCACTCCCCGCGTCCGTCACTAAACAATCACATTAAGCATGACGCAGTGGGTGCGGTGTGTACTACACAACACGCAGGGCTGGACGCGACCTACCCAGATATCCCGCCCTCGCGTATCGCTGAATGCTATCGGGACAAACGTGCGACTAGGGTAGTCTTATATAATAGCATAGGACTTTTAGGTAACTAATAAAAAAAACAAGAAATATATTACGATACTTTTAATCATAATAAGTAATTAGCAGAGCTTAAAATTATTCCATTACTGTATTAAAATTATAAAATACCGTCGGTCAGTCGCGTCACCAATGTAAGAGCATCTTTCACTTTGTGCTATTAAAGACATGATACACTAAACATAGAACATGCAGGTTACATCGTCGACTTCTACAATTCGATAGCTCAGCATATCACTACTATCAAAATGTTGAATTGTTTACGTATTGCGTATAAACTATAGCTTTTTTGGGGGTGGGAAATCCCTCTCGCTCTTGAACAGAGCGAAAGGGAGTGTCAGTTCTTCTACTGACTAAAAACCACCAATGTTACTTCTTAGCCCTTGTGCCGAGGCCGCGGTATATCTTGCGAACAACCCCGAGGAGAAACTATGATAGCTAAGCTATCAAACGCTACTTATTACGTGTTTTTAACCAGTTTTTTTTTCATTATATTAAGTCTAATTATACATTATATGCAAAAAGGAATACTTATTTGGCTGTGAAAGAGGCTCTTCATATCATAATAATGACAGTTACAACAGAAACACATCCTTGTGACTTATTGGATAAGAAACAATAAATTAACATGGAATTAACTTGTCACGGCTAGCGAGGTGTCTCTATAGTGGATAGTTTGTGTTACAGGATTCTGGCGTCGGCGTCGTAATGTCGCACCAGTACATTACACTTGAGTGGTCTGTACGCACATTTATTCTAGAAGAAAATAAATTAGAATATTTCACTTTAAAATTTATAAAAAATATTTTCCAAAATTCATTTATGCTGAAAGTGTTTGTGAGATTCTTGTGCATACAAACCACATATAATTGGACCCTTTCCGTTTGGACTAGTCCAAAGGCGGAAACTTTTTATAAAAACTAATTTACAGGTTACTTTATTTAAAAACTTGTTTTATTTTTGGCGACGAGGGCGATATAATTGGAGTTTTATTCAGATATTTTTCTTTAGTTGGTAACTCAATGTACTCGTCCATAGAATATTGAGCGTAACATAAATGATGCAAGAGATATTTTTAACATTTTAGATGAAACAAGATCAATTTTACATAAATAAACAGGTTGAGGGTCAAATAAACACAGAAATTAAATAATAATCACTTTTACAGTTCCCACCGATGGACTTAGTCAAAGCACATGAGCATCTGAACATAATAATATAATTTAAATTACAAAACATGTGTTCAAAACTAATTCTCAGATTATGCAAAAATATTCAATTTCTTACTTTATCAATAACAAAGTTACTGCAAAACAATGATTGCAGTAAATTTCTTTAATTCTAACTCCTAACATAGTACACTTTATGTACTTGTTGACTGTACCAATAATTTTTACATCTATTTTTACGACATAAGATCCAAATTACAATATATTCAGAGCTCTTTCATTTTATTTGTGTCATACAAACAACAGGTTTAACAACAAGCCAATTGAATTTTTATTCATATTTATTACTTATATTAGTTTATTTCTAAGTTCTGACTATGTTTTGCAGAATTTCGTCTGGATTAAATTCTGGGATTACTATCTTTGCCAAACTCCAATTAACAAAATATATTAGGAACACTACATCTCACCCAATTAGACCAAATGGATCGCTTAATAAAAAAGTCGTGTTAAATGATAAGTGCGTCTGGATCCTTGAAAGCTATTTTATGAATACGGCGACAAATTAATTGGACCGCATAACATTACGTTGATTAAATTGGCATTGGCATGGCGACTGCAAAAAAAAAAGGAAAAACGGTACGGTCAGCCGTGCGTCAGCAGTACCAATTTCAGGGTCAAGCACCCAGCATATGAGTCGAACAGTTATTCGTTTGTGTGCCGACAACCCGCCTCCGAGTCGTCGCTATACGTAGCTATATATAACTTTGCAATATCGGGCATGCAAAGAAAAAAATATTGAACTTGGCAGGGAAAGTGATACCTTGAATGCTGCTATGAAATAAACGGCTCGTCCAATGAACGTGCGATTGTATGTACAATGACTTATAGAAGAACGCACATGAAAGAGCTCATAACCGAAAACGTCCATAATGTAAATGTGTAACTTAGTGTTGGAGCCCGGTTACTAGTGACGTAGTAAGTGTATAGTCTGTGGCACAGTACGTACACTCAGCGGCACGGGGAGGGGCGGGGGGTGCGCTAGCCGTGGTTCACGTTGACGCCTGACTCCAGTTCCGACGCTGGCGTCTCTGGTTCCTCGTCGTTGTAGATGTTTTCAGCCATCTGCCATACCTGCGTACAAATAACAACTTTAGAGCTACTACATAACATCACATAGTAGACCATTTCTCTATGAGTTCTTTATAACAGGGTGCGATCCAATTGCCATGCAGCAAGCACAAATTCAGACTTCGTGACTATCACTACGGAATCGTTGATAGAAACTCCGGAAACCCGTTATAATACCGTTTTCGGCGTTAAAATATGGTTTGAACGGTTATTATGGATCATCATTTCATTAAAATTAAATGATTAAACAATAGAATTACAAACAGTTTAAAAACAATAAATTGAGCAATAGTAGAACAGATTAATAATATATGTAAATATTTCGTAATGTCAAAAGGATTAAGTAAAATTAACAGCCAAATACATTATGTCAAACAATTAGGTTGAACCGATTATACATATTTACATAAATCAAAATTCAGTAATGTCGAAAAAGATTAAATATGACTAACAAGCAAATACAAACAATTCAAATTAAATATAACTCTCCTAGCCTTTTATTCTTCAAACTGATGTATTAAATCATTTATAGCTGATGATAACTTTAGAACGCACGCTTTACGCGGGGAAAGAAGAAATTGCTTTTTTGTCTTTTGTAATTTCTGAACTAAGTAAAAATTGGAAAGTTTTTATTAATTTTTGCTTAGGCACGTCGGGGGCCCCCGTGACCCTGGGGCCCCGTATAATTATACGGCGGTAGCTACGCCCACGCCCCTGCATTTTAACTGTTGAACAATTTGGAAGCAAATTCGCACACAGATCATCTAAATCTAAATTAGCTTAAAATAAAGGTAGCTTTTATTCCCAGTAGTTAGTGGTTCTTGTGGAATAATTATACACTTTAGTATTTAAACGAGTGACTGTAAATTAAAATTTTAAGTGACAAAAAAAAATAATTTAGGTCATAGTTTTACCAAGTGTTTTTTTTTATTCGCTTGTTTTATTCCCCATCATAAACATCCACAGGAACGAGGTCACAGGTTAAAGATAGTCTTTTTTGGAAACAAATTGGCACACAGATGGACCATTGTCTAAATCAGCATAATTATAGGTTTTGTTCACAATATTTAGTCCAGGTGTCACAGGACGCCTGTCGGGGCTGCGGGTAGTCCTCTGGTTATCGCGGCCTCGACATAGAGGGCGAAGAAGGAACATGGGTGGTTTTTAGTCAGTAGAAGTCTGACACTCCCTTTCGCTCTGCCCAAGAGCGGGAGGGGTTATTCGATGATTTTACACCCACCAAAAAAAAAAAAAGGTTTCACAGGACAAAGATAGTTATTTTATAAACATAATCTAGATCCATCTACAAACCTGCATAATATTGTCTTCTGAGACCGAGCAGATGACCCACGGCTCGTTGGGGTTCCATGAGAAGTCGGATATCTTGGCGGTGTGACCTCCGTGGATGAACAGCAGTTCTGGAGGACCATCTTCGGCGTCTTCAGCCGTCTGCTCCTCGCCTATCTTCGACAGATCCCACACGTGAAGCCTGCAACAATATCCGTTACTTATCAAATTTCAGTTTGGTAGGTCCGTGTGGGGTGGTTGCAATTCAAAAAGTCAGTAAGTTGAAATTCATCACAGTGGGGTATTTGAGTCCCTGGTTGAAAGGTAATTGTTTCAAGTGATTTCAACTATTTTATCTTGTACTTTGTTTTGACCTGCAGCTTAGTATAGGAAGGTTAATGAGTTTAATGAATAAAATATCTGAAGTGGAAGTGGGTCTTGTCAACACTTTCGGCTTATCGCGGTTACTGTAAGACTCAATGTCTTACAGTAAACCGCGATAAGCCGATTCAAGCAACAATTGTTTGGCGGTGTTACTTATTCTGATGTACAGAATGTTAAGTTAATGGCTTTGTGAAAAGTGTTAGGGGGACCTTTCATAGCCTTCTCTCGCAAACAACTAAGATTGCAAGCTGCAAAGTTATCGCGTGAAGTTATGTGTTGAGTAATTGGTGTGTTGTATGATAGACCTGTCAAGTTGTTATGTGCATTACCTCCTGTCGGTGCCGCTGCTGGCGAGGATAGTCTCGTTGTGCGGCGACCACTGCACCTGGAAGATCTCGTCCTTGTGCGACTCGAAGGAGTGGAGTTTTAGCTTCAGGTTCCGGAGGTCCCATAGCGCCACCTAGAATGCAGATCAATATTAATGTTTGCACATATTTTTCCCTGGGTTGAAGAGTTGGTATTAGTAACTGTGTGCGTGTACTGGAGCCGGGGTCTTCTCGGAGGACCTCAACATCCACATAGCCGTACCTTTGGGGGCCCACAACACTGTCTTTCAGGCAGAATGCATGGGCATCTCCCTGGCGGCATCTGCCATCTTGGCTCGGGAGGTAAAGGATCACTCCATCCGCATACTCTCAGACAGCATGGCAGTGCTGCTGGCATTAAGGAGCCACACGGTGAATTCCGGGCTAATACACGAGTGCCACCAACGCCTGAACCAGGTTGGTAACCTCAATAATATAACCATTCAATGGATCAAAGGACATAGCGACTCCCGAGGCAACGATGCAGCGGACGAGCTCGCTCGAAGGGGCTCGAGCATGGCGGCGGTGGGCCCAGAACCGATCGTGCCGCTACCTTTCGGCTATCTTCGCACGCTGGTAAGGAAACGTACCAAAGAACTTCACGCCAAGCTGTGGCTAGACCACGGCGAGTGTAGGCAGGCCAAGAAGGCGCTTCCCGCCATCGACGCTCGCCTCACCAAACAAGCGCTCCGGCTAACTAAACTGCAGCTACGCACAGTGACGGCTGCCATCACTGGACACGGTACTTTTAACAAGCACCTCTTTGTTATAGGAGTCACAGATAGTCCTCTGTGTCGAGCCTGCATGGAGGAAGAAGAAACAGCAGCCCACGTGGTCCTGCACTGTCCGGGGGTTGCGCCATACAGGGCCAAATACTTCGGTGACCCAGGTACTCTCCGCGAGATTGCCAGTAACACCAAGGGGTTGCTGGCTTTTCTCGGGGAGCTGGGGTGGATCGAGTGATATTCCCACCCGCACGCAAAATACGCGCATTGAGCGTGGAGTTGCGGACACCAGCCCGTTATACTTATACTTATACTTATACTGTAGCGTGAATTTCCCCGAGTAAGATAATTTAAAGAGCAGATAATCAAATTTTCCAGTCCACGCCAGAACGCAAAGAATTATAAAAATCGTCCTACATCAACTACCTTACCATAACATTTAAAGTCAAACTTCTTGAACCTACATTCTGGCAACAAAATGGATTTGATTAGAATTGTTGTACCTACATTATGTAAGAATTAATTATTCTCACACTACAGGCGAGCGTCACCACGCTTTTGCGCTTTTTTTATGCGGTGAAGCTGTCACCACCTGCGTTTAGGTAAAAAGGTTGCCGCGGGAACTGAATGTGGGACAGAGAACAGCGTATTGTCCAGCAACTTACATAATTATGAAACTACTTTCTAAAGAACTATCGATTTGTCCGACATATTCACTAGCCTGGCAACGTCACTTCTTGTTAGTAGCCTTTCATTTCTACATGAACAATCCATCTAAGCAGTAGTAAGCATATAATAATTACCGTTTTATCAGCACTGCCTGTGGCTAGTATAAACTCGGAGTAGGGGTTGAAGCTGAGGCAGTTCACTTCAGCAGTGTGTGCATCCACTGTGTGTGATGGCTTTGATGTGTTGTTACATCTGGAATGAGATTGAGATTTATAGCATGTCATTGTATTGTGTTGAAAATGGTTGTTGACAAATCAGCAGAGGTCCATGTTCAAGGTGTGCCATAAGGATATGGAGTATTTTGGCTACTAAACTAACAAAGCTGGGTTACGAATACGACAATCGAAATAGGTTGGTAATCTCAACAACATAACCATCTGCATAAGGATGCAGCGAACGAACTCGCTACAAGGGAATCGAGTATGCTAGCAGTATGGCATTCGGGTACCTACGCACTCTGGTGAGAAAACGCAAGAGAGAAAAACACCACAAACTGTGGCTAGAACATGTTAAGTGCAGGCAGGCCAAGTATCTTTCGCTTGACTAAACAGACGCCCCGGCTGACCAAACAACAGCTGCACCAAGTTAAAGCCGCCATAACTGTTTCATAGGAGTCACAGGCAGACAGCCCACTATGATGAGCCTGCATCGAGGAATACAGGACAACAATCCATGTGCTCTTAACTGTCCTCACACAAGGCAAAATAATTAGGTAGCCCAGGTATTCTCCGCGAAATCGTCAGTAAAACCTTTCGAAGACTTGCAGAAACCAACCCATTTTACAATACAATACCAGAATGCAATGGGACATTACAGGTTTTTAAGTTGTATTTCTGGAGCCAAACGGTATTAATATTATTCACTTAGGCAGGTTTAGGAGGTTCTTATTATAAACCTAATAATGTTAGTATGCCAAAACTCCAGCACAACTGAGTCATTACATAAATACGATGGGATTGCCTGCAAACATGGAAAATAATAATAGTGCTGTGGTGGCTCAGTGACTTACGAAGAGTGAGTCTTGGGTTCGAACCCAGTCAGGCGCATTACTTTGTGTAATTTATTTCAACACCACTGCTTTCAAAACGGTGAAGGAAAACATCGTGAGGAAACCGAAATGTCTTAGAACCAAAAATTTCAAAGACATGTGACATCTACCAATCCGCACTGGGCCCGCGTGGTGGATCATAGCGAGCCCATCCCTCTCCTAGAGAGAAGGCCTGAGTCCCTGCAGTGGGAACATTATAGGCTGAAGATGAACAGTTTTCTAACCTGGTATCCCAAATCATGAGCTTCTGGTCATCAGCAACGGAGCCGAAGAGTGACTCGTGCAGCAAGTGCCAAGCGACGTCCTCCACGACGGCTGTGTGTCCCGTGAACACCGACTTGGCTTCGATGACGCGGCCCTCCTTTGGCGTCGCGTTTATGTCCCACAGGCAGATTGTGTGGTCATCACTGGTAAATAATTATTTATTTATTTAAAACATATGCAATAGTATAGTTAAAGTTATAATAGCTTACAAAAATTAGACGAACATACACATTACATTACACACATACATACTTAATTTACATTATTCTATCATCCTAGACTCTCCTAGAGTAGTTTTACAAAATACGACCCGTGTGAATATTTGAACATTCTCTTATAATAAGGGTTTGATTCTAAAGTTAAGTATAGTGCTATTGTTAGTAGTAGTCAGGATTAGATTTGTGTCCAGCTAATGGCATGGACTCTTACCCTACAACTAGTGAAATTGGAGTGCACAATCAGCAGCAACAATATGTACACACTTCGCAATGTTTATTATTTTCGCCTACTGTATTGATTTCATTTTTATGTAACGTAACTACTAAACTAATAATGACATACTTCAAAATTGCAATAGTTATTTCACGAAAAAATCGCGTTTCACACATGGCCAAGTGTTTACATATTATTGCTCGTCATTACAGTTCAAATGTGAATTTTTCGTGATAAAACAATTACAACTTTGAGATACGACCTTTTTATGACAATGTTAATATTAGTTTTGTTACGTGACATGAAAGTGAAAACAACACAGGAGGCAATTGGTCCTCTCACAGAGAATTGAGTCCCAGCAGTGGGAACTTGACAGGATGCTATGATGTGATAACCACCCTATAGGGATACATAGGCGTTACGGTATTTAGAAATTTGATTCTATCCTTAAAACTAAGAACCTAGAAAATGTATTCCAAGTCAAAGATAAGAAAACAATAATATTTTTATTATGAAACCATTACTATTCTTAATATTTCATGGAAATTCTGATTGCAAAGCTACATTAACATGTGTTACATGTTTCTCATAATCATTATTCTCCTGCCCTTATCTTTTTTCCTCTTCTTTACTTGAGGCTGGTGCAGCATGTCTTGTTTTCCATACATGTATTGCACGATTTTAGCAACCTATAGAATTGTATGTGTTGCATCACATTAGTGACAAAATCATACTTCTTTACAGATGGCACAGTGGTTGCGACCCCAACTTGTGACATTGCTGTGTGCATTACTTTGTGTAATTTATTTCATCACCACTGCTCTCAAAACGGTGAAATTCGAAGACATGTGACATCTACCAACCCGCACTAGGCACGCGTGATGTATATAGCCCATCCCTCTCCTAGAGAGGAGGCCTGAGTCCCTGCAGTGGGAACATTATAGGCTGATGATGATTACAGATAAGACTAGAAACCGGTCTGATTATCATGTATTATGTATTATGAAAACATACAAAAATGGCGAAATGTAGGGGTACTATTAAGTGTACCTCTGCCTAACACTCCATAGACAAAAGGCGTGAAATTATGTATGATGTTATGATATCAGAAAGAAGAGTAGCATCTTCATGATGATAGCAATATTAGTTTTTATGTGTAAAATACACAAACATCATATTTTTGTATTAAGTTCTCATAAAAAAATTGTGTCTATCTACATTTCTAATCCAATACCTATATATACCTGAAGGTCTGCTGAAAGAAATTTCTTATGGAATAAGCACTACGTTTGTACTCTTCTATCTTAATGTAATGTCCTGTGAGGTATTTTGTACATAAAGAAATGCCATACTTGAACAAATTGGATCTTCGAAAAATAATTGATCAAATTCCTCAAAGCACCTGGAGTTGAGACATCACTTAACACTTACCTTGCTGACAGAAGATAGCCATTGAGGTTAGGGTTCCAGGATAAACCATAGCCTTCTTTTTGGTGACCACGTAACCTGCGGGTAGAGAAGTAGACATTCAATGTTGATAAACAACAAATAGTAGATTTCACACTGATTAAATGCAAACAAAGCACCTTCATTGGTCACACTTTTGGGAAGGCAAAATAATTAGTTTATCAAGTCAAACTAATCTGCTATTTCTCATTTGGTAACTGCAGAATACATTAACTACATATTAATAGTCAGAAGACAGTTAATTCTCTTCAGAAAATGCAAGATTAATAATTATGGATTAGTATGCTTTGGACATTATAGTTTCTAATCGTTTCAACAGATCTTAACATACCTGAGGTCAGGATGGCATTCACCAGAAGGTTCAGGCTTTGATGGATGCTTAGTGTAGTCAAAGACCAGCACATCCGAGGAAGGAGTCTTAGTAGCGATTACGCAGGGGTTTTGTGGCATATAGCGCGCCCTGTTCACCTCACCTTCATGGTTGATCTTGATTTCAATGTCAATTTTACCTGACACTGAGCCAAAGCCACCGAATTCTGGAAGAAAACATTATGTCAGTTGACGCTTAGTCTTTGGGTAAGTGTGTGTTTGCTCTCTGAGTCTTAAATGAAGTTAAAGTGACTATAGTACACTGATCACCCTCTTTATGTGTATTTTGTAATAATATTTATTTAAGTAAAGCGGCAGGCCTTTGCCCAGCAGTGGGACAGTGTGGGCAACAAAAAGGGGATACTTCAACTTGTTTGGAAAAAAAAAATGCTTTAATACAAAACCTAAAACATATTTGCCAATTAGATGCCATTACTAATTTCAAAAATATAAGTCTTGTGCCCCTACAGCCTTGTTGATATGTTGGTTACAAGTGCGACTGCTGCGCATCAGGTCCTTTATTCAATTCCCAGGTCAGGCAGTGTTATTGAGTTTTTCCCTCAGGAATTTGTCAGTGGCAGCCATGGAGTCTGTATTTGTGCCTGGTTGATAGCAATAGGCTACCCCCCTATTACATGGGGCTTGAAATGTGGGTGTACTTATAGGTTGTGTAACCCTTCAGGAATTACAGGTGTCGCCTACCTATACAAATATCTACACTTACATTATAAGAGGAAAGATTTGTATTTTTGTGTTTGTTTGTAATGAAAAAACTCAAAAACTCCTGCACCAATTTCATTTCTTTCACCATTAGAAAGCTACATTCACCTTGAGTAACTGAGGCTACTTCTTATCCCTGTATTTCCACGGGAACAGGAACTACACAGGTGAAACCGCGTGACGTCTGCTAGTGTATAGTAAAGCTGAAGTGTTTGTTTTTTATTAGGACATGTTAATCTGAAGAACTACCAGTTGGATTGAATAAGTCCTTTCAGCATTTCATATCCTAATTCTTGAGGAAGGTTATAGGGTATTTAACATCACGCTGCAACCCTCCAAATATAAGCAAAAGGAGAAATGGCAGTAGAAACCACTGGGTAGCTATTGTTATAAAAGGTCAATGCTCTCAATACATACCTCCTTTATCATTGTCATAGTGGCTAGCATCAAACTGTGCATCTTCATTGGGCAGCTGAACACTGGCAATCAGCAGGTGGTTTTGTTCATCTGATGTGTGTGTGCCTAAGATCAACCTACGTAAGAACAAGTATCACAATGAGAAAATAAATACAGGACATCAAATATTTAGTCTACATCTCTGTTGTTACGAAAAGTGGCCAGGAACCTGTTAGCATTGCCACACTGAATGGCAATGGCTAAAGAAAGGCAGAGTTCTGGTCACATAGAGTTGAACCAACCGGTTAGTAACATCCCAAAACAGAACAATAGAATAGATTATTCTTTATAATGTACACCATCCAAGTAACGTTTACAAAAAAAGACATTTCACATAGGGTGATTTGATGGAGATTCTTATAGCTATAAAGCAATCATTTCAAGACCTGTCTATGACTACTCCAATAGGTACACAAAGCATTAATTTAACACAGTTAAATTATTAGGAGAGCCTTTGATAGACATCATAAGAAACTCATTTGCAACTCCTTTACTCAGATAGTATCTCATACTATTACAGGAGTAACTACCCATGATGCACCAAGGAAGTACAAACATAATTATTTACAATGAGAACAAAAGAAGTTGAAAGACATTTGTCATAGATGCTTCTTGATAGTTGCGAAAATGCAAATGGAAATTGTTAGATGTTGGCAATTTAAGATTACAAATGCAATATTGACATGACTTTCCTCAAGATGATGTGTCAAGGAACATCATCAAGAAGTATCGAGCAGAAACTAAGAATTCAAAATATGAATGATGTTACTGTACCTGTGAACTGAGTAGTCCTTTCCTTCAGGACGGGTCACGTCTGGAAGCCACTGAGCAGTAAGCGAGGGCCACTCCAGAGCGTGTGTCATCACTAAATCATACAAAAACGGAGTGTTCTTCTTCCATATTTTGTACTCCTCATTGATCACCCTCTCTTCAACCGCATCATCAAAGGTTTCTGCAAACGACAGACATTACAGATTCTCTACGAAGTCTTTTTTGATAACCAAAAAATCACTGGCTGTCAACTAGAAGCGTCAGCAAAGAACAGCACCACCATCGAGTGAAACATTGATTTTGAATACAATTACCTCCGTCACCTTTGTCGGCCATTATATTAAATAGAAACTTGTGTTTGTATGATGAAAATTTACGAATTAATCAGTAAAAAACCGACCGGCCCCGTAAAGGCGCCAAACAAAAGTCCTTGGCGTTACTGGTAACAGACAACACACAAACTTCCGGTTGCCAAGTAATGTGTTTTACTTACTTGTGAAATAGAGAAATAAAAATACGAGGCATGTTCAGTCTTCAAAATGATACAATTTATAATATACACAGCCTCCCAACTCTAACATTTATTTAAACTTTTTTGATTTTTTTTGAAATTTTAGTATTAATTTACTTTCAATAATTTAGTTTACTTTCAACCCGCATGTCGGTGACCAACTTCAACATTATCGGTTTTTATAGATTTTGCAAAAAAAATGGGTCGAATTTTGTTTCGCCCGACAAGCAAGAAAACAAAATATGTATTCATGAATAACTACAAAAATTCATTTTTTTTATCACAGGTTTTTAATGTTAGAGATTGTGGTGAACCTTTTTACAACATTATTTATTCTTCTATGATCATAGATCAGATATTTCTATTTTGTCATAATCAAACTGTCTTAAGAATGAATTTATTGTCAATTTTTAACAATACGTAACGTTTTGCAAATTAAAACCTAAAGTGTAGGTTTTGTCTGTTATTTCAGAGATATTATCACATTTTATGCTTCGAAATCCAAATTGAATAAATTTAACTACATGATGGCAATAATAAATGAAATGTCATTGCACTCTGTGTCATTTGATTAATGTCAACATGGCTGATGCTGCAGCAGCTCGTCGCGAAGCTCGCAGACGGAGAATATTAGAAAATTCTCACAATAGACTTCAACTTATATCCGGGAAATGTGGCGATGACGTTCCCAGAGGTATTACAAATAATTATTACTGCTGATATTTCACAGACTTCCGCAAGCTAGGCTTTGCTTCACACATTGTTTTTTTTTCCAGAATCTCCAGTCAGAAACATAATTCCTGATCAAATTCCGGAGATTTCGCTTTCTTCGGACAGTAGCAGTAGCAAGACTTCGCTTAACAATGGTGTTATCGTTCCTGAACCAGATTCTTTTGAGTTGTTATCATCACTCAATCATGACATCGCATCGGGCGATGGAGAGGTACCCACTGAATTGGCACCTTTCCTAACACCGGCAGCAGAACCAGCACCAGCACCGACATCATCCCCCTGGCAGAAACTCGCTAATAACAAATACGACGTAGTTTTGTTATCACTTCTATTTCAGTTACTCTACAGTTTGTCATTGGTAACATTTGATGGTACTTACTTTTTCTTACCAGTACTCATCTACGCTATAACGAAATTGACATGGTTTCCGTCACAAAATAGTAGTTCTAAACTTGCCAATGCATTGCAACTCTTGCATATAGTGTCATCTAATCGAGTGCAGAGAGTTATTTACTTGACACAATGTATGGGTGTAATTTCATGTGACATTTGTATATTTCTATTTACCACAATTTGCATACAATCACTACTGATCACCTTGAGGGATGGGTTAATTACATAGTAATGACTTCATTTGCACCTGTGCTGAGGGCATAAAATTGACTGAACAGTATCTAACAATAGCTGGCTAGAATAAATCGTAAGTAGTGTTCAAAATTCAACTCTGGTTTGGTAGAAATCTCAATGTGTTGTGTACTTGTCTGTTAACTCAAGATGTTGAATTTTGAAAGTGCTTGTCAATGTTCCGTAATAATTTGATAGCTTGTGCCTTTATTCATAAGTGAGAAGATGAGAAATGTGTGCGTTTTAGTCACATATTGCCATTTTTAGTTTTAAATTAGAATCAATTTTGTATATATAGCAACAGAAAAAAGTTTTACTTACATTCATGATTATATATTTTATTTTTGCTCAATGCATTCATTTTGTGAATAATATTTATATAATAAGATTACCCTCTTGCATTTAAATTGTATTTATTTCAGTAACACTTATGAAACAACAAAAATAATGTATCTGATTTGTATATTTATAATACTTGAGAACATCTAATAATGGTAAGAATGTTCAATAGTAGGCCAAATTAGTAAACTATTTTCATGCTTTATACTTGTAAGATATAGTATTTTGATAAAGGATCCTAGTCCTTTAAATTATGGCCTTTATAACCCATTTAAATGGCCTGGACTTGTATATTTTTTATTCTTGAACTTTAATACTATATCCAAATATAATAACCATTTGCATGTATGGCAGTCTGTGACTTGTACTTGACCCTTTTGTAGATATTTTTGTTTCTATTTCATTGGTTTTGTTAATACTTTTAACCTTTTCAATTCTAACACTGCCTTAATCTTTTTAGACCTATTAGTCAAATTATATCAATTTATTAAAATGTATAAAAAGTTAGGTTATTTATATCCCTACTTATCCAATCTAACTGACCCCAATGTGTACCTTATAAAAATCAATACTTATGTCCCAAAAATGTCACATTATTGTATTGTACTAACTTTTTAAATTTGTTTTTTGGTAATGGAACAGTTATTTTTTTACTACAATATTCGTAATTAAGCTGGTATGTAACACCAAAACCAAAGATTTAAATGGAACTTTTATTTGTACCTGCCAAACTTTTTCTTCTAGCTTATTTACAACAGGCTGTAAATATAAATATAATTATATACTAACAGTCTAGAGGCTTTGGACTAGCAAGTCTTTGAACAATGCTTCTGGCCAGTTGATACTTACCCACTTTAAATTATATACCAACAGTCTAGAGGCTTTGGACTAGCAAGTCTTTGAACAATGCTTCTGGCCAATTGATACCCACTTTAAATATACTTACATAATAATATAAATTGTTACAAATGTATGTGTCTTCCTCCTATTGGTACTTCTTTGTTGTCCTATGTACCTATAGCACTTATTTTTTTTTGTTCTATATAAAATACGGCATTCACACGCATATGAAACATGCATGCCTAGACAAATTTATTAATAGTTAATTCTTCTTGTTAAAATCTGTACCTCAAACTAGAATCTTAACTGTTTTAAAATAAATAAGAATAATTTCGTGTATCAGCTTAATTCATATTGTAAATAAAGGTCAAACAACTATAAATAAAAAAAGTTTATTTGAGTTATATTTTGTAACATATTTGAATTAAAAAATGGTTTGAATGGGATTTAGTGTTTCTTTCACTGCTTACTCTTGCTCCATAGGCGTCGAAAATAGGCTGAAATAAAGTTATTTTTTTTGTCACTAATATATTATTAATTTTATGAAATGTGATGTAACTTATAATTTTGAGTTTTATAAATAGTTGGAATGTTCAGGAAAACTCAAAAAATACTTTAATAATGTGTAAAGTAAGTTCACAATTTACAATCTTCAATTACCTTTTTAAATTCATTTACCGTAAATCTAATTTCAAAAAGAACAGCAAGTGGGGATGAAAACAAATAAAAAAAACAATTATGAAGTCATAAACTATAATTCTATGAAACAAATACAACTGAAAAACAAAAACATTACAACAAAATGCATGATGTGAAGTCAAGATCTACAAGACTAACTTAACGATTAAAAAAGTTTTTAATACTACTGAAGATATTCTTACTGTGATTTGGTTGATCACTTGGTACCGACGCTTGAGCCGGAGTGGCTACATCACCCGTGCTCCGACGATCTGACTCTGAAGAAAAAACACTTTGAGGAACTATGCTTTCTTTATTCGACATGGCTGGACTAGTGGCAGTATGCTTATCAATACTTTGTACAATTATATCCTTATCGCTAGTTTGAGGGGAAGAGTCAGCTGGTTCGTCGGAGCACCCGAGTTCCTATTGTTTCTTTGCGACTATTTTTGGCTTCTTCTCTCGTAAGGGTTTGCTGCGGACAAGGTCTGTGCGGCCTATCGAAATCATTTTAAGTTCCCATGCTTCTAAGTCTTTCCTGAAAGCAAAATAAATACATTATAGCTGTGGCTTGCACTAACTGTATGTCCATGGGTCATTCATTAATGCAAGTTTATTTAATTACTAGGGTTGCAAAGTTTACTAGAGGGTCAGGTCATTTCTATGCGGGGATCGATTGAGAGGCACCACGGCGCCCTCACCTTCCGTCTGACGCAGGTCCACCCCGGACACGGTTTTTTCGGGAGGTACCTGCACCGAATCAAGCGGGAGGAAACGTCCGGATGTCACCATTGTGAGGGTCGGCCGGAGGACACGGTGGAGCACCCCGTGGAGGTGTGCCCCGCTTGGGCGGAGCCTCGCCGTGTCCTCGTAGCGGCGATCGGCGGCGGCTTGCGTCCGGCCCTGGTGCAAGCCATGGTCCGGGGCGAGGAGGAATGGGACGCCGTTGCCTCCTGCGAAGCAGTGATGCTAGCGAAGGAGGTGGCGGAACGTGAGAGGGAGAGAACCTCTCGTCCCAGCCGCCGCGGGAGACGCTCTAGACGTTGGGGGCCACGTGATGGCTTCCGGCCACCGTAGATGCGGGCCTGTGGACGGTGAGTGATGGGCTATGTCGCCGTTCGTGCGTCTTATGACGACGAAAGGCCGTGTCGATGGCGCGTTCGTGTTCCACGTTCGCCTCAAAATGATGTCAGCAACATGGTAGGTGCCCGCAAGCTGCGGGTTGTTCACAAGTTACCGCGGCCTCGACATAGAGGCCTAGAAAGGAACATGGGTGGTGGTCAGTAGAAGTCTGACACTCCCTCTCGCTTTGCCCAAGAGCGGGAGGGGTTATCTGATGATTTTCTACCCGCCAAAAAAAAAAAGAAGGGTCAGGTCATTTCAAAAACTTTTCATTGAATAGAACTTCTATTCTAAATAGTGTGACAGACCTCTGTGTATAGCAAGATGACACAGCAACTCATGGGATAGGTACCTCTCTGTGGAATAGCAGTGGTGCAAATTATTTTTTTTTTTCACCCTTAGGCATAACTGGACCCCGTCGGGGCTGCGAGTTGTTCGAAAGAGATACCGTGGCCTCGACACAAAGGGCTAAGAAGGAACATGGGTGGTTTTTAGTCAGTAGTAGTCTGGCACTCCGTTTCGCTCTGCCCAGAGCGGGAGGAGGCATTTGATGACTTCCCATGCCCACAAAAAAAATAAGTGGTAAAATAGACGTGAAGTTGCAGACAGCAGGCACCAGCTTGGTTTAAATCATATAATGTGCAAAAAAGTGTTCTCCTATAATTTACCTATATTTCACCATTAGGTCCGCAGCCTGTTTTTCAATCTTAGCTTTTTCATTATCAGTTAATTTCAGCCATTCTTTCTTCACCTGTTCTTGAAATTGTTTTAGGTCTTTGCCTTTGAACCCGTTCCCCTTTCTAGATTGCATGAAGATGAAATATGACGACATTGGCTTCTTCGGACGGCCAAGTTCTTTGTATTCCTGTAAAATATCAAACAAAAAATGCACTTAAGCCAAGTTTTTCCAACTATTTTGAGGTCAGTTTAGCCGGATGAAGTTGAATATCAAAAATTTACATGCAACTGACTTCCAAGAATGGGGAAAACAAGTGTGGGTTGTCTAGCTGTGAGATGGGCAGACAACACAGTTGCTTTTAGGGGAAAACCTGGATGTGGCAGGCACAGGAGTGTGGAGATAGACACAGAAAAAACGGCTTCCCATAATCCCATACCCAGGAGTGGGTAAATTTGAGCTGTGGATGTTGATGATGAAGTGATGTCCACAATGCAGTTACAGGGTAACATAATAGGGGATCGGACCAAAAAAAAAAACAATTAGTCCGTCAGATAGATTTCCAAAAAATATTGGACACGTATTTTTCTTTTTTCACATAAACAAAAAATGAAGACAATACAGTGCTTCGAAAACTCGTGAACTCCTCGAAAACGTCACATGTTAGTACATTTTTTTATCTTCGCCAATTTTGATTAATTTGATAAAACAAAAAACACGTATCCAATATTTTTCGATAATCTAACTGACGGACTAATTAGAATCATATTTTTTTGACTCAGTCCGAACCCCTATTCTTAGTAAGACTGGCTTTTTACACTAACATTTTTACACTTGGTGACACTTAGGTTTATACAGTGATGCACAAATGTTTACCACAGTTTTACTAGGTGTTCCGTTCAGTACATTTTGCGTGAAAGAGTAACAAACATCCATCTATCCATACATACTTACAAACTTTCGCGTTTATAATATTAGTAGGAAGTAGGATTCTGAACGCCACCACAGAGAAGAGTTTAATTAAAAAACTAGACAGAAAAAAGCAGGGCCCATGCTATTTTCATAATTTTATACTTAAAGTTTCGTTTAAATTAAAAATGTGCTTGTTTTTTGCTTTTCAGTTTTTTCTGTAGTTTTTTATTTTATTTCTACTATTCAAGGGATCAGCTGTTCTTTACTTTTGTAGGAAACTGCATTTTTTTCTGATCACATATCATGACACATACACCATTATTATTTCATACTCTTTGCATACTTACAGCCTTTAATTTTCTTTTTTCTTTAGCCTCGGTCAGTTCATGCTTCACCCTTTTGATGTCTTCCTTTTGTTCATCTGTGAGTGAAGATTCATACATTGCCTTGATTTTCTTATAGTCTTCTAAATCTTTTTCATATTCCTTTCCCATCTGAGTTTTGGTCTGCAAAAAATATTTTTATGTTTAATACTTTATTGCAAATAATTTGATTTGATTTAAGTTAGTGGCAGCTAGTGGCTGCAGATTAAACCAGATTTTTAGATTAAACAACTGAGAATTTCTAGCAGATTACTCCATTTTAGTTCCAAAGGGTAAACCAGAGTGTTATTGCCCATTGCCCACTGTAAATTTAAGAAAAACATTGTTTTGTGATAGCTTTGTGTCATTCTTGTTTAATCAGAATGCGCTATAAATGGTGCTGAGATTAATTCAGAGTAGGTATATTCACAACTCACAACAGCTGGCCAACACTTAAAATAACAGTAATGGTCGATTTTGTTATGACGGGTGAGTGCGCTATTAATAGTGCTGAGATTAATTCAGAGTAGGTATATTCAAAACTCACAACAGCTGGCCAACACTTAAAATAACAGTAATGGTCGATTTTGTTATGACGGGTGAGTGTGTTACATGAACAGGTTAACATTTTAGCAATTTTCAGGACTTACTTGGATAAAAGTTATTATTGGTAATTTTTTATTTGATATTCAGCTATTGTTGCAAATTTAGAAGTATTTTTATTTGTTTTCAATGAAAAACTGTGTAAAATTTTGAATCCTAACCGGTATTTAAGCTGTGGGCAATCACTAAACCCAAAATTAGAAAACATTAGATATTGCCCGAGCAATAAGTGGAAGAGGATTTAAAAATTATAGAAGAGAAATTGATTGAGAAAATAAAACAGCATCTAAACAATTTCTATTCACAGTTACATTGTAGTAAAACCATGTCCTCCAATGACATAAAAAAAATACGACTTGCAGTGCATGTTCACAAACCATTCTTATGTATTGCATTCCACAAAAACATAAGGAACATAATATATACCTGATAACTCTGATTTAAATTTATTTGTATGCTTTGCCATAACTGTTTTAAAGTGGGAAAGTCTGACTCTGGTGATTCCGAATGCCTCAGCATAAAAGTATTTGATGTAATTTCAATAGTGGGGGAGGCTGATTCTCGTGATCCTGAATCATCATCATGATTCATAAGTTATAGAATTGGTTATTATTATACTAACACTTAGCGTCTGGGCAAGTTAAAAGCCAACCCTTGGGTCACAAGAAGCGTCAACTAAGCATTTTAACATTTCCATGAACAGTCTATGTGCACTTGGACTCCACGGCCCCAGAGTAAAGTCAATTCACACCTGATTTATTGTTTTAAGGTACTGGGCAATAACTGTGCTGTGATGTTTAATAACTGTAAGCTGGGGGTAATAACTGTACCTTTAGATGATTTTAGTTTTACATTTTGTTTACATCTGACATTATGTTAGAAGTTTGACTAAAAACTGTTGATACTTTATAGAAGAGTTTATAAGGTAGTAAGAAAACGGTAATAAAGTGTTGGTAGCTAAATGATTGCTTATTTTTTTTATCCTTATGTCTATGAAATCCTTTATGGGGCAATAGCTATATTGTTTACCCTGTATGAGAATCGCTCAAGAATATACAGGGTGTAAATCAATTCACACATTGCACAATCCCTTCACACATACATCAACCAAGCATTCTGTACATCAAACTAAGTACCCCTACACAAAATTTTTTGCTGAGAAAACACTTTTTTTTGGAGTCTATAATCACATTACCTACTATGGTAAAACTCAATGTAGCACTCTTAAAACATTGTGCTAGTGTATGCATTGAATAGTAAAAGGGAGGAGGTAATTTGAGTAAAGTTACAACCTGAAAAACTAGTATTTACAGAAACAGCTGTGCAAAATTTGGAAGTTTGACCCCCAATATCTCCATAACTAGGGGGTTCCCAGGTATGGTCTAGAACAAAAAAATGATTGCAGTGGTGGGGAGAACAAGTGCCCTTCATTTGCGTTAAGGGTACTTTTACACCCTTTATATTTAACATCTCTGTTATGTATAGCCCTCTAGAAAATTCAAGTTTCTTTGGACAAATATTCTTTATGGTTGCTTAGTCAGCTATGATCCTACCTCTAAATCCAACTGCTGCCAGTGTTTGGAGGTCCAGGAAATGGCCTCTTTGGAAGATATGCCTGGGTTCTTAGCCAGGAGTGCTGGCCTCATTTGTGTCATGAACTTGAAGAATGGAGTCAGAGGCCGTTTTGGCTTGTCTATACCTAGTCTCTCCTCTGCAGATTTTTTCGTATAGCTGCATGCTTGAACAGGGGCCAGCCAGTTTGTTCTATAAGAAAAAGTGAAAGGTTGGCGTCAGGTTCAGTAACAATTGTTTAGTTTTCCAGTAATTTGATCATTTTAAATAAAACGCTATGGTTCGATTAAAACTGCAATACAAAAAGTGTACTACTTAGTATACTTTTACTCAGAAATCTCAATAGAAATAAAAAGAGAGATAGCAAATATAGCAATCCATTTTTCTAAAATAAACAATAACTCTAGCATCATAACCTCAATCTTACCTCCCATGTAGAACACTTTTATAACTCCCCACGAAGTAATTACTCAATCGACAAATCTGAGTAAAGGAGGACATTATAAAAATATTCGTTTAATAAATATATCATAGAAATATGAACGTAACACAAATTTTTTAAAAGTCAAGTCAGGATTTTAGAATTCATCAGCTTGGTTGCAAACACTCTCTCAAAAATATGCGTCGTGTTTATTTTTTGAACATGTCTGAGTGCGACAAGTATAGGAGATACTGGTAAGTGTAAAGCAACAAGAAGATAAAGCTAAGAATCCGTAGGACCAAATATTGGAACGCTTTTTTGACTTTTAAACCAGGGTTGCCATTAGAAGCAGTGCCAAAAATATAAACAAAGAAAAAAAACCGATATAGAATTTCGGTTTTTGACACTTCTCGACTTCGCCCGTTCGCCGATCTTTCATAATTGTTTAGGCCAGCACTGAGCACAAACGGAAAAGAGACTTGAGCGGCCTGCTGTGATCAGCGTGACGTGGTGAACGGTGTGTGGTGCTCGTGGTTCGTGTGCCGACAGCGGGTGAGGAATTATTAAAAAACCCCTCTGGGCAGAGCAAAAGGGAGTGTCAGACTTCTACTGACTAAAAACCACCTATGTTCCTTCTTAGCCCTTTATGTTAGGGAAGCGGTATCTCTTGCGAACAACCCACAGCTCCGACGGGTGTAGCCGGGTCTTAGGATATGACAGCTCTTCTAAAGAGTTATTCAAATGGTGAGATCATGCCCACAAGTATCAGAAAATATCTCATATATGTTCAACGATCCTTGATAATTTGAGAGTTTTAGAGTTTCTTAAAATTGTTTAAGGTAAAAGTTTTTTAGCATTACCTTCCAGCATCAAGAAGGTAGGTATCCACCTAACGAAAACGAATTAGATTTAAACAATCCAGCTTTACGACATGGTAACCCCACAAGTTGCGATTAGAAGGAAAGGTACCTGCAGGGCTATTGCGTATCTTTTAAACGACAGTGGCTAACATAAAGTGTCCATCAATTAACTGTCAAATGGTTCCATTTTGTACTAAACCATAACCAATTTGACAGTTATTCCATGGACAATATGATACCCACTGACATTACCTTTAACCTCACATCTGGCCCGCGAAATTCTAATTTTCTAACGTTTTTGGCAATTTGCAGGCCAGTGCTTGGTTGTATGTTTATGAAAATTTGATTTGCGACTGTAAGACGTATGAAGTTACCGAATTATAACCATCAAAATTATCAATACAACCCTCCAAGTTCATTTTCATGTCAAGATTGATTTTTGCATGTAAAAGTCATTCTTTAGTAATTTAGTCGTCGTTCTTTAGTAGTTAGTAATTTTGATGGTTATAATTCGGTAACTTCATACGTCTTACAGTCGCAAATCAAATTTTCATAAACATACAACCAAGCACTGGCCTGCAAATTGCCAAAAACGTAAGAAAATTAGAATTTCGCGGGCCAGATGTGAGCTTCCACCTTAACCAGCTTGTTTCCAGGCCATTCAATTTACGGCCTTAAACTGCCTTGTTCTTTTTCGTATTACGACGTACGTTACTCTGACTGGAATCATCCTGGATTTATTGTCTATGACTGGTTTGCACTGGTTTGAAGATGACGTTTGGAAATCGACTTTGAAGTTACCGGTAATTAGCGGTTACAAATTTATGTAAAAACATTATTTCACGGTCAAATATTGATTCTGCTGTTCAATTAAAATGAAACAAAAACATTTTAATAATATTTTATTTTAAACGTAGACACATTAGCCACTAAGTTCTAATACTTACAATACTTACTTACATAATAGAACTTATTTATTATTCACAATCAAATATTTTCAGTCATTATTTACATTATATACCTACTTATACAATATTTTGGCAATGAGGAGGTGGGTTCTCGCTGCTGATTTCTTGTTTATTTATTAGTGGTAGGTAGGTAGAAAACCAGATAAAACAACTGCCGAGAGGGGTACTCGTACCTAGGCCAAAGTAAGTAGGTAAGTACTTACCTACACCTTTGCCTATTCCGTCGGAAGAAACAGGCGTGAAGTTATTGTGATGGTATGGTAGAATCGAGAATATTAAATTAACATATAACATATACATATACCTACATTAACATAGTCGTCAGTTGCCGCTTCAAATTATAATACTAATAAATAAAGTTATTTCCTGAAGATGTCTTATTAAGTTACAGTACATTTGCACAAACATGAAATCCAGAAAGAAAGAAATGTAGAGGATTGTTTTAATTTTATATAAAACGTTAGAATATAATGAGGACGTATATTTATTAATACTTTATTCTTAAATATTTTCCATAAATATTTACAATTACGAGTGGATATTATTTATACCCACTCATTTAACTTATTTACAATTTTTTCAGGCATATAAATACTTTATATTTACAAAAAACTAGTTTTTTATTATTACTGTTATGTAGGCAATTTTTCTCGGACTGAGCCTAAAACTAACCTAATTGTATTTATTCGTATCATAAATTGATAGAAAACCAGTTGATTTTGTATAGGTAGCTAAAATGTAGCTATACTTTCACTATTCATTCTTATTTTCCACCATTTTAAATTCTTTCACAATAGTATAATTATTTACTTCATAACCATGTTGGTACAGTCGAACAAGCTATTTATAATATTGATTGCAGTTTTGTTTTTATAGTGTTTTCCATTAAGCTCTTAATGTATCTGTGTTATCTTATATGTAAAAAAACATTACCCTTTCCTTGCAGTCGGGTAAAAAGTAAGCGGGCTGTACACTAAATACCTAGTTCGACTGTACCTGTATATTTATAATAGTTATGTACAACAACCAAATGCGAGGTTTGACATTTTCGAGACAACAAACAACCAAACACTCATTCTTCAATAATTATGCATCAATCATAATAACACTATAAACATAGTAATTACAATTATAAACACTTAGCTATTATTAAAGGTCATATCACCATGACCTCAGGTTATACATAACTAATGGCACTTGAATATTAGTTAATTCATACACACATCTTACAAGTTTTAAATGCAGCAATGGAGGTTCCTTCTCTAAAAATTGTCTTCGAACCGTCTTCGAACGTTACTAGTTAAATTGCCAAAAATGACCATTATGCTTGTCAGAGAATGGTTTCACCGGCTGAGTAATGGTAGTGTCTAGGCTTTCTATACGACGAATGAGTCTGCGGAGGCCTGTACGTGGCATACTTGTGCGGATGTCTCGTCAGGGTATGAGGATGTGACGCGTAGCAGTGCAAGGTCAACGGAGTGGGAGGTGGACCCGGCGGACACTTCGCCATCGGCGGCTTCCTCGGCCCAGCGATCCTCCTCCACAGAGCCTTTAGATTTGGCGTCGCGATCCACACCGCTACCATAACACCGAGAATCTGTGTCGCAAATATTCGAAACAGAAACACCCAGAATGCAGGTTTTGGATGCGTTGAAGGTTCTAATGAAGGCACTGGAGCAGCGAGCCACTCGTCTCTCCACGCATACTCGTACACCCACGTTGCAAGTATGCACGCTGAGGGCACGGCGTACAGTGCCGCAAACGCTCCTAATCTTAGCACACTTTGATCCTGATGTGGTTGTGGCGGCGAGTTCAGTAGCACAGACGGGGCTGGCACGGGTGCTGGACGACGAAGGACAGCACGGAAGCCCGATGAGAGGAACACGGAGCCAAGCAGCAGACAGATGGCTTCGGGAATTATAACCAGCGCCAGTAAAGACTTACTGGATTGGTTACCCACAAAGCATGTCCCTGTAACAAACACAAAAAGAAAACCTTTAGTAAACGACATCAGTGGTGTAGAGGTTAGCGGATACCGAATTCTTTTTCTCGAGTGCGCTTTATAGCTAGATGTGAATAACATTCCAATTTCCACTAAAGCTGCTCTCAAAGCGAACACCTACACAAACATACGGCGAGAAAAAAGGCTTGCATTAATAAGGCGTTTAAAAGGGCCGATTTAAAATTGAAATACGAGCGTGCGAGGAGGAAAGGTGTCGTATTTAACGGCTCAAATAATGGTCGAGCATTTCTTTCGGCCGCCATAATGGAAGTGGAATGGAAATAATAAAAATAAAAGCACAATACTCGTGGCATGATTGAAACTGCAATATGCCTGAGAATCGGGCCGCGTGGCACTTCGCTCTCACTTCGCATAATGGCGATAAAAATAAATGTAAGAGGATTTTTAAAATATATCCACAGGCCGAGATAAACAGATAGCGGACAAACATAGGAAACCATACATCAGATAGACGCTTTTGCGGATAAGTAGTGAAAGACTAATAAATTGTTTTCGCAAATGAGAAACTTGTTGATGGTGAGCTTGCACGAAGCTTATTTGTACGCAGCTCATTCATTCTGGTTAGTTAAAGGAGCTGAAGTTAATATCCCAAAGCTGGTCAACGAAAACTTATTTAAATGAATATCCGACATGTTGGTTTAAAAGTGCGACCGTCATTATCATCATAATATAAACCTTCCATTTTTTACTGATCACAAATTTATTACAGCCGACATGTTGGACCGAGCCAAGTGATTTATGTCCAAAACTTTATTTATACAACCAGTAACATATTTTTAAGTATATGTCACCATAATTCAGCTTGATAAGTGATGATTGGCTCATTGTTCTTCTTCAATTGATAAACCAGTTCTTGGGAAAGAAGGAGAATGAAATTATAATGGGAATTCAGATATGGAAAGAGTTGATGTTTCCGACTAGTTTGGAAGAATGATCGAAGAGTCAACGAAAAATGATCGAAAGCCATTAAACATTACTTCAGGAAAATAAAGGGTACTTTTTGCTACTAAAACCTTCTCTTTGCTACTAAACTCTTCTATAATCAAGTCAAAGTGAAAAGTAGAATTTTTAGGTTTGCTTTCTTTGTCGGTTCTTGCTTCTTTTCAATTCTTGCCTATTGCATGAATATGTAAGCATAAGTACCTAATTACTTAAACTCAAGTTATCACTTAATCTTGACCACAGACATTGGTAGATTATTTGATATGATTGGCATTGAACTGTTTTCAGACCATGAGAAATTATTCAAGCATATTACATAATGTCAAGTCTTCTCTTGCGAACTCCCTGAGTCTCCCTGGACTATGTATAAAGCTTCAAAGGACTATAAGTAGTACCCTAGTAGATAGAGGTACCTACTTAGAAATATAATCTCGCCACGTTTAAAGAGGACAGCGGTCTTTGTCGGCATCGCATCTTTGTACCACGCAAAACCACAAACGCCGTCTGATCCAAGTATTACCGACCACCCGATTAGTTACGATAAAAAAAATCCTTATTTTCACTAAACCTTATCATTTTGCCGCGGGGTTTTTATATCGTTCGCTTGTCCGTTATAATTAATCGTCTCTAGCTTAAATGATAAGAGGATTTTTTGATAACTTATGTTTTCAACCGCTACAATGTTAACAGAATTTTATTATCTAAAGCTACTGTTCCTGTATCTGGTGTTTCAGACTTTTATGTTGCCGCTACGAATGTTGCTTTTATCTTTATTGTAAAGATGGTTCTAGTAAAGGAGCACGTGTACTTCGCTATGTAACTTAACAATTTGGATGTAATAACGCCGCTTGAACGCGGTCTGATTGTAGAACCCCAAACAACGGAAAGTACCTACGGTCCGACGACAACTCTCGGGATTTACTGATACTGAATATATACTGATACTGTGTATCTTGCCGAAAATCCCATCTCTATGTCAGATAGGGCATGCCGCGGTTTCTTTTAAAAGATTAAACACATATTTCCAAGAATTTATGAGATTGCTTCTTGCTTCCTGGCTAATCTAATCCAAAGTTGTTTCCTCGGTTGCTACAAACAGACATGCAGCAGTATGCTATAGCTCTGCCCCTAATGCAGTTAAATGAGAACCGGCAATACGTAGACAAGCCTTGCATTATTTATTGTCATACAGTAATCTGCACATATCCTCTAATGGCACAAACCGAGTCAGGATCTCGTTTGGCACACGAACAACATTACAATGAGCCGGTACTTCCATACAAACCACTCAATACCATTACAGCATGAATACGTGCTCCCGCGCACTCGTACCAGATTTAATCGCTTTGAAAAATGCCGCCGATCAAACAAGAAAGGACTATTAAAACAGGACCGTTTCTTGCATTTGTGTTGTTTCGCTACGGACGTGTATTAGGACTTATTGATTGATTCAGAAACAAACAATGGGGCTCTGAGATCATTATTCTCCAAGTTCCATGTTATGCGCGTTGTTCCTGCCTGGAAGTTGGCTTTGTATTTTTTAATTATGATAATATCTTTACCTTCTTTCCATGCTCGAGATTCAATTTAATTATTATGGTAGGACCTGTCAGAAATATCCTTTAAAAATGTGGCAACTAATTAATAGACTATCAAATAATAAAACAGAGTTGGCCGACCTTGGGCATTTAAAAATCAATACAGAGAATGGAGAAATATCAGATACTCAAGAAATTTGCGAATACTTTAACAGATTTTTTGCGACAATAGGTACTGAACTTGCAAATAAAATACCACAAAAATACCATAATAACTTAACTCAGACATTAACACATAATAAACCGAAAAATAACAATCATGAATTGTCAGAGTTAAAACCAACTTCTGCAGACGAAGTACTTAAAATAATAAAAAACTTAAATTCTAACACTAGCTCCGGTTTAGATGGCATTAGTACAAAATCCATAAAATGTGTTAAAGACACTATAGCGGAAAGCTTAGCAAACTGTATTAATAAATGCTTAAATGAAGGCCATTTCCCCAACCGCCTTAAAATTGCGAAGGTTAGCCCGATATTTAAGTCAGGCAACAAACTGGACCCCAGTAACTATCGACCTATATCGGTACTACCAGTGATGTCGAAAATTTTTGAAAAGATTCTTCATAAACAATTGTATGAATATTTAACTCATATTGATTACCTATATAATAAGCAATACGGCTTCCGCCCCAAATCGAACACTGTTTCCGCGACTGTTGACTTAGTAACCAATATTAGACAAAACATTGATCAGAAAAAAATTACATTAGGAGTTTTCATTGATTTAAAAAAGGCATTTGACACCGTAAGCCACAACATACTACTATCAAAACTTAAGGACATAGGTGTAACTGGTAAAGCATATGCGGTTTTTAAATCTTACCTTACAGACAGATCTCAAGTTGTCAAAATTAATAACTACCAAAGTGACCCTCAATTGATTACTTGTGGCATTCCTCAAGGCTCAATTTTGGGACCTTTGCTATTCCTCATTTATGTCAATAACATCTATGAGATTGGACTAAAGGGGGATATTACTTTATATGCCGACGATACTAGCCTGTTTTACTCTGGTCACTCATTAGAAACAGTAATGAACCAAGCTCAGCATGATCTAGATCTATTACACATCTGGTTGCAGTCAAATTTACTTACTATTAATGCATCGAAAACGAAATACGTTATTTTCTCTGCTAAAAACAAAAAAATTGGAAATCATAGTCCCCTTGAAACGGTGAAAAAATAACTAAAGTTAACAATGAAAAATATTTAGGCCTTATTCTTGACAGTCAGCTTACCTGGAAACCGCAAATTGAAAAAATCCGCAATAAAATTAATTCACTAACTGGCGCGCTAAAAGGTATAGTGAGATGTCTCCCGAGACAAGTTCGATACACGATATATAATTCCTTGGTCAAGTCTCGTATTGAGTATTATATATAGAGGTATGGGGTTCAGCAACTAAAACAAGCTTGCAAAAATTGCAAGTTGCACAGAATAGAGTTATTAAAACATTATTTCGATACAATTATCTGACACCAACAATCAGAATTTATAATGAAACAAAACTATTCAATCTGGCCCAAATATAAAAATAATACTTGCATTTTTATTAGAAAAATCCTAACTAAAGATATCCACTCACAAATTACATTCACAAAAAGGATAGATCACTATAAACGCATGACAAGACAGGCTAATAACCTGTGCTTAAGGAGCCATAGAACAAATTACGGAAAAAAGAGTATTCTATATGATGGGGCCCAACTCTATAACGAATTACCTAAAACTATAAAAGAAGCAAAATCTCTGTTTACTTTTAAAAAACTATTAAAAAGCCACATTTTAAAGGATTTTTTCATTAATAAAACCTAATATTAGTTTAAGTGGTACCGACTGCTAATTTACATTGTATTGTACACACAAAACAGAATATATACATACATACACTATATTTTAATCTAATAAATTTTACCCTACGTATTTGACATAACAACCATGTGCCTACTTTAAACGCGGCGAAAAAAATCACTGTGTCATGGGCTTTAATAAACATCTATTGTATTTTTATATGACTGTACTCCTCAGCTCATGCACACCTACCCGCATTAGCGCATAAGATGTCGTGCACTTAGTTCAATATTTTCCACAATTACCCTTGTAAGAATTTACTAAAACTGTTACGAAATTCTAATGTCATTCATGTTATTGACTTATTGTACCAACCCACTACGCAAATCGGCCTCATGTATTTTTATGTTATAATATTGTATTTTCTCTGTAAGTGATTGTAAATCTTTTGAGAAAATAAATGTCTAAAACCGTAAAACCTTAAAGATTCAACAGAAAACCGTGCTTAAATGGTTTCAAATCTAGTTCGATCAATCAATGCTAGAGGATATGGAGTTCAATAAATAACTATACCAATATGGTGAATCACCTATAATAGTGCATCCTCCTTTGGAAGCGTTGAACTTCTAACATGACCATTTAAAGATGTCTAAGGAACGAGAAAAACGACTTCTGATCGACTGCCCTTTCGATATGGTCAGGTAATACAGGATTTGGTGTAAGGTATTGGTCAGATCGATAAGCTAGACCATTGAAGTATGTCTCTATATTTTTCTAATGAAGAAGATTCCTTGCAATAGTTTTCGCATGCGTTATTACATTTGACAATAGTTTTTTTGACACATGCAGCATAATTATTCCGCCTTCTGCGACAAACCTGCTTCCTCTATGGTCAGTATATACTCGCTAACTATCGAACCGGTCTTTAACTACCATAGTTGGTGGACCCAGTTACTGAGAAACGAGGTGTTATAAAAACATATGATGGAGTCCAATGATGGTGTGTAAAAGTCGGCCGTATATCGGAATTGTAAATCGTAAATTAAAATTCTATAAGAAAACTTGATCATAATGAGGTGTCAAATGTTCCAAGTTACATTTAAAGAGATAAATGTCACGTTTTTTGAGAAGATGTCACGACTAATAAGTTCTAGTTGTCGCTAATTGATTTGATATTATCAAACAGAAGTTATGTCTCATTAATTAGTCTGCCAACTGTCAATTTTATTACAATCAACATTGTTCTATGGATGTCACTGAACAGGAATAGAAGTTGACATTACGACAAGTTAGTGACCTCTCCTTTGGAAATAATGAATTCGCTAAAATAGGGCTAAGGAAGAAATAAGCTTTAATGTTTTGAAAACTTACAAAGAAAACAAAATAATAAGCCTTACATTCTTAAAAAAAATACCAAAATCGGTCGGATGTACGCCCTACAAAGAAATGTCGTTGCAGGGACTAGGGACACGCCGTTTAGTCTAAATGCGTGTCTCTTTTTACGATTTAATAATTAATTTATTGAGTATCCTAGACATTTCTAATGCTCATATCATTAAGATCATCTTAATAACATTCAGAACATCATCTAACCAACATATCATCATCGTCTACCATTGTACCATTGCATAGTCGTAAATTAGAAACTGATTAAAAAAAGGTAGACACTTATTTGCGTCTTAAACAAACCTTTCTGCCAAATTACTCTAAAGAGCAGGTTCTTAGTTAACTTACCAGTAAGTTCATCAGCATCGACATCCCTGGTGACAAGCACAGCGGCTGCAAGTGCTGCTGGCACACCCCACGCTGCCAGCTGCAGGAGTGAGGAGTGGCGGTTATTGCGAGCACCTGCTGCTGGTGTGGGGGGACGCATCACGCTCGCCCGCCACGCTCCTGCTACCACCACCCACCTGGAATAAAGAGGAGGATGGGTTAAGATTTGCCAAGAGCGGTTGCATTTTTGAAGAGCGTGGAAATGTCGGATTTGGATTCTGTCATATACAATGGAGGAAGGTTTTTGTCAAGAGAGTTTACCATCGCAACTGTGAAACCTATGAAATAAACATCAAGGAATTTTACGATTTGACTCCTCTCACGACCACCTTAGCCACTGTATGATTCAGAAACCTAACTGTTATTTTGATGATGTGAAGTTCTTCAATTCAAAATCTATCTACGAGTGTAAGTTAAAATGCTCCTCTGCCGAAAAATGAAGACCGACTATAAACTAGTCTCTGTTCATAGAGTATTCTGCTCCAATCTTAAGAGTCTCAAAGGAAAATATTTCACATTTTCGATGACCATTTTAACCAGGACAAAACATTTCATATCCAGCTTGAAAATTGATGGTATAGTACTTGGCACCAGTTCTGCATACAGCCCTTGCATTCCAATTTTACATAGATTTTGTAGTGACCTTTATGCTCATCGAAATAAGGTTTATGTCAGAGATAGAGAGAGTAGTAATAGTCCGGCCGAGTAGTCGAGTGGCCCGCCATTACCGTTGATCTAGATCTTACGAGTACCTTTACGTGTGAATGCGCTACTGACGCGCAGGTTATAGAGTTCAAATGTCGTAATACTCGTAATGCACAATTGCAAAACATGCGTGATGTAAAACATGATGGGGTAAATACTGGTTGGACAGGTTTAATGTTTAGAAAATAAGAGAACGAAGGTTTACATTCTTTTCTTGTAACTGATGGATGAGTAAATATTTTGTGTCTATTTGTAGGTCTTATTTATTAGTTTAGAAACCTAAAAGAATATAATATGGCTCGAATTTCATTAGGTCATAAAATAAGCAGGTCTTTATTACAGAGCCACAAGCTTTCACTACGTAATTAAAACTTCCATTTATAAAACGTAAAAAACTTCTCGACCAACTAACCAAGATCATGATGGTTCGCAGTAATTAATATAAGTAGACAGTCAATGGGCAAGGTCTAATAAACAGCTGTAGTAGGTAAGCAGGTGTCTTACAAAGAACTACGGAGACCTATAACGATACCTTGCGGCAGAATTACTATCAAGATTATATTCAGTAGGTACCTACGATGACGAGTCTGCTTGTAAAATATAGATCGTGTTAGATTACCTTATCGATATTTCGTGATATCAAGTATCCTATTTTTTTTCATGTTAGTTTATTTTTACGATGTCAACAACTTTTAACATGCTTGGTCTAGACTGCGCGTCTACATGATTGTCATATTGTAGTGTCAAATGCTACTGGTGTTGTGTTGTTTTCATTTCGTGGATATGTTCATCCACAGCAAAAATACTTTAGGTGCAAGAATATTATTAGCTTTGTTAAGGCCCACAAACTTTAAAAAAGTTAGGCCTCGGATCGGAATGGCATTGAAGGATTTTCAAAAAGAGAATGTCGTATTTTAATAACAATAATTTTAATATCGTGGGGATTATGTGTAAAGGAATGGTTGAATAGTCATGCTATCAATAATAATTGCCGTTTAATTTTTCACATACCTACTTGACAGAGGTGCAATTAAGAAAATATTCGGAAAACAAGTTCTGTATGCTAAACAATACATAAACCTGTTGGCTAAAAGCGTGTCCAAATTGTAAATAACATAAATTCATCATTCACACAAAAAGGGCAATTAGAACCTGACACCAGTTTTGTGGTGTTACCATGCGCGCTTTTTTTGCGAAGAACTCTCGTTTTATATCATTTTTCTTTGATTTACTCTTGTTATTAAAAAAGTAATCGGATCTATTCTATATGCAGCAACAATGTAATTTTAATCCAGACTCGTTGGACTGCTGATGTAAACAAAAAAGTGGTTGTAATCAAGATGACAGTGTAATTCGATGCCGCTGAGAGCTTGAGACTCGTTATACTATCATAAAAACCTCTTTGTTTTCATCTTTTTCTACTTATAAATTTAAATTTTACGATCTCGGCCACTGATCGATAAATAGTTAACTTCCGAACCCTAATTGCAGAGTTGCTAGTTTTATTTTACACCCGTTCCATTGCGCTGGGTTCTTGTGCTCTCGGAACCTCGTAAACGCTCTTGTTGGACCTCGCTTCGAGTAAATTATAGACTTTGTCAACCCTTACTTAGCTCGTTAAAACATCTGACAGGTAAATCCTTTCCACTACGGCCGAGAAAGGTGTCGCCTTGTTTTGAACCGCCGCCACTGTAACAAGACCCACTCCGTCCCTCCCAGCACGTTGCCAGATAACTCACAAAAGAGGGACTTAAAGGGTTCTTAGGGGCTTTCTTAAGCTGGACGCTGATCTCCGCAGTGGCGTGTCACTGGCACTTGAACAAACAACGGTCCCTATTTGTACAGAACCGAAAGTGGCGATAGTCCAAACACCGGTGTTTGTTCGCTTGCTCGTATGTTTGATCCGGCCTCCGCCGCCAGCACATGTTGGCTAACATTTTACTAATGTTTGTACGATTTGCATTGTGATAATTAGGCTCATTTCTTTCAAGTACTTATCGAACACGCTAGGCACGGTTTTAGAAGTTTACGTTAAAGTTTAATTTAAAGATCATACGGCATACGTTGAAACTAAAGTTTACTACTTTTGAAGTAATCGAATTTGTAAATGTTATGACAGTCAATCAGTATCGCAATAAAACAAAAACCTTTTAGCATATTAGTACAAAGTACTTGGAGCGGGATTTATGACTCAATAAAGCATTGGGATCTATCGAGAGCTGGTCTCGGCGGCGGCGGCGGTGCGAGCGCGAGTCATTTGTCTGCAGCACAAGTGCAAGGAAATGCAAATGTTATTACATGGAGGCGCGAACGGACGGACGCTTTTAAAAACATTTTTTATTTCTTTTTGTGTTTATGTGGCGTCGTGTCGTGGCTCAAGTGGCCATTAAACGATAACGCTATCTCCACAACGATTGGTTTCACGCCGGTAAAGAAATATATTTATTTGACAAGCTAGAGATGCGACGCAATATTTATAGGGTTATGGTGCTCATGAATATGTATTGTGAGAAAGGTATGAGAAGCGCCATGTCCATATCTACATATAGTGGCCGTAAGTCAATATTATTAACACGTAACTGTATGTTTATTCGATAAATATTACCTATTACATTTTGTAAGTGGCACTTGATTTCTGTGAAACACGGAGATGCGTATAACCATTATCATCACATCGTATTCAATAGAACGCAGAGAATTTATATTATTTGGCTCAATATATTTTTCCTAGACACAAATAGTAGCCTACGAAAAAATACTCTTCAAAATTACCAGTTTTACACGTTAAACCTACATTGTAGCTGTGTTGAAAATGCAGTCAGTGCAACAGGGATACAAAGAGTACAAATGACCTCTGAAGAAAAACAACCGTTTCTTCATCAAATCATTAGTAATGGGATATTTGAGCTTTGGTTAATAACTTTCTGGGGTGTACACACGCTGGCTTGTTTACGAGGCCACACATGTGGTCATTACATTTGTATTCTTATTTCAAAATGTCGGGTAGTCGTAAATGTCAACATGACATATGTCAGTGGGCTTGCGCCGAGACACCTCGGTGCTCTCGCTGGTGCTACAAGTAGGTACACTACGTCAAATACATAGACATGATTGACGGAGAGAGACGGTTTAACTTATGCTACAAAAACTAAGACGGAGAGTCGGTTCGTGTTTACAAAATTAAATGTAAGTGGATATTTTCAGGTGGGTGAGACCGTTGCATCGGAGGCGCCGAGACTTGAGAATATCTCGGAAATACAAACAAGTAACAACAACCAAGTAGATTGGACACTTTTTTAAATAGGATGCTACATTTCAACTGGGGCAACGTGACTGTAAGGCTAGTTCATCATGTAATATTTCTATTGCTAATTGCTGGTAGACCAGCCTCCTCTCTGACAGAGGCCGTAATCTCCCTAGAATTCTCTACAGACTACTAACTAAAATTTCAAGAGATCGAAGTAAAAAGCTTTCGTGCAGAAAAAAAACCGGAATTATTGATCCTAAGGCACAAACTTTACGTTTCCAAGGATACTATTTACGATGATCCGGAACAGAATACCGAAAAACGAATTCTTATGGAATCGTTTACACGTTTCTGTTAGGGAAGACATTCTGACGAAGCTTTCGACGCAAGCGCATGGCAGTGCGCCGGCGCTCGTTAACCCGCTCGTAACAATAAAACAACACCCACACCACTATTTGGGTGAACGGACCCATTTATTACCTTACCCGGGACGCTATTCTGCTACAATACCGTTTTCTATCATTCGGGTAGTATTCAAATTGTGTGTCCCTATTTTGACTTTAAATTGCGTTCCGTAAATGGACACGTCCACGTAAGGTTCGTCTATTACTTGTTCCGTTGGTAGATCACTTGGTCATAAAAGGCGTACGAGGTCCGATATGCTGATCGAATTCTTGATTACAAGAACTGGTTGAATAGTGATGTCATAGAGCTAATGTAAGTTTATGATTAATAGTAGAAAATTCGAAACAAACTTCAAATTTAGAATCAGTGCGCTTGTTTCTTTTACAACATATGGACGTCTGCCGTCGAGTCATACGTTTCCCTTCAGTAAAAGAACAACACAAGCTGCAGAATGTGACCGTCGATGATGCATGTTGTGCCGAAGGGACTCGGTTTATTTCGGGAGCTCGTAAAATCGATTATCCGTACGATTCGAGCTCGGCTCGACACTCGGGCGCAGCGCTTCTCGACGCTCGCACACGAAACAGGATGCACTATTTCTGTTGCTCCTCTGACAGATATATTTGTATGATATTAACGAGATTCAAATGTATTATGAGTCTATTTATAAGGATAAATACGAGCTGCTGACGTAAACACTGTTATGTTCCTGAAGTTATGCAAGACACTGCTCTAAAATGGAAAGCTATTTCTAAAACCGACTGTTTTGCTGGAATACAATATTATCTTCCCAGTTCTGCTTAGTTTGAGAATGTGTATCGTTACATTACCCCATAAATGGAAGGTCTAACGTTAAATAAAGTACCTACTTGAGACCTGAAATTCAGACCAGGTTAATAGACCCTACATAAGGTTCCGCCAGTTTTAATTCCCAACATATGAGAAACCTTTGAACTCCATACTCAACTGCCTAAAATGGCAAACAAGTTCACAGCAGGTGGCTAAATATGGCCGCGAGAGTTGAACGCACCACCATAACCATCTGACAAGTTTACTTGGACCTTCCTTGAACGGATAACTGGGGATGCAAGTGAAGGAGATTAATGACCTCCCAGAGGTCTAATTGCACTGGTCGTGTCATGATGTGGAATGGATATTCGATCAAGTGTTGAGATCGCATATGATTGATGTTTTTCGAAAGGAAAATAAATGATGGAACACTTTATACGACGCGCTGGGAATTCAAATAAGGGAATATTGATGATACACAAGTTTAAACTTTATTTTTCAGAGTTACAAGCTTTATTTGCATATCTGCGTGTAAATTGGCATGTAGTTAGCCGTTGCCAAATGGAATTGAATATGAATTGATTCCCTTGTCAGTAAAAGGCAAGGGCGTAAAGCGTGTTATTAGTGATAATTAATGCGATTACTTAATTAGGTTTAATTTGTTTCCCGACTTTATACCTACATTAATTAGGTACCTAGCTAATTAAAAAAATAACGTATTTAGTGGAAAAGGTCACATTCGTTGGTATGAAAGCATAGATTAAAGACCTTTCTCCGATGATGGTAGATAAAACGACAAATAAATTCCCGCCAATATTTTTAGAACAAATTCTAACAACCACAACCATACAAGTCATTTCACAAATACACAAACTGTTACCTATTACTTATTACCAATTTCCTTCTGTACAATTCATGTGATCTTATAAATATTGATTGATTGCTCGCAATCCAAGATGGCGAATGTCTTGTTAGGCAACGACAACATGACAAGTCTTTTATGGCTGTGTCAGTTAATTAAGTTTGTTTTACGATGGCAAATTGCAAGCACGCCCTACAAAAGAACGGGGGCATAATATCTTGTTAGCATAATAAGTACTCTTGGTCTTGTTCTAGCAAGTCGAAATTGCCTTCTCGATGTAAGCGGATGTTGTTGGTGTCAATTATAATTTGTGTGGGATGGTGTGTCTGTACGGTGTATATTAACACACCCTGTGTTTCGAGGCAGGCGGTTAAATAGAGAACTGATTTGAAAATCGTTGTTTTAGCCCGTAAAACAAGGAAGACAACTTTTCAAAAAAGTTTAGCTCATTAACGAACCCTACAATTTAGGGTTTATTTATTAGCTAGCTGGCCCTCTACTCTAAAAACCTTAAACACAATTGGCGAAATGAGGCTACTACAGGCACCTTGAGGATAATAACTACGTGATGTTGCTTGAAAGAGCAGTTCATGCAGCGGCAGCATATATTGCAATTGAATTCACAGTGGAAAGGAACACGATGCCTTAAAGTTAAGCCTTCTTTTAAACTCCTTTATCAACCCTTTTTTTTTGTAGTGTAGGAAATCATCAAATGACTCCTACCGGAGTGCCAGACTTCTACTTACTAAAAACCACCCATTAGACCTTTGTGTCTGTGAATTCCTTATTAGCCCTTTGTGTCGAGGCCGCGGTATCTCTTTCAAACAGCTCGAACCACTTTATCAACCCTACCGCTCTATTTGCGTAGTCACAGAGGACCAAACAATTGAATACACACACAGCTTGTTACCCTACCAGTCAGCTACCTTTCTTATATCTATAAAATATGCTAAGAAAATTGCTGAAAGACCAACACAAAACTAAATTGCCATACTGCCATACCGGATTTGCATCAACGATGCACTTTACTTTTGCCGTCAAGATCCAATCTGTAGTAACAAAAGCTGTCCGTAACTCGTATGTTCCATGTCTTCTCGTGACAGCCTAATATTTACATAATGGGCTGCAGTTGGGCACTGAGCACGGGTAACGAAACCCAACGAAACCGGCTCTGTGCATACAAAACATGCGTATTTACATTTTCTTTCTTTTAAAACTCGCGGTGATTGGCGACCAGCCTCTATACTCTATGCACAGAATAGTAAGCAGCCAGTAAGCTCGTTATACCGCGATATATTTTGTTTTGAAGGAAACTATTTGATTTTCTTAACATTGTGGGTAAAAAGGCTGTATAGTTATTCCGAAGTAACGCAAGAAACGGTTCAAAAAAGCAATAGAAAAATCCACCTGATATGACAGGTAGCCTCAAAGGTTTAAAAGTTAATAATAGAAACTAAACACCGGTATACCATTTGGTATGAGTATGAGTATTCTACTCTTTGATCGACAACGATCTTTCCACTGGCGAAAGAGCTGTTTATTATCCTAAGAATCCAATCAGCTACTCCACTAAACAATTATTTTTTCAATCATGTTTTACAGCAAATAATTAAGGTTTGCAATCATCAAGTTATAGCGGTCGGTGCTGAACAATTTTCTTAACAAGCCTTCAGCTTATAATTACATTGGAGATTGATAGTCCTACCTGCAATGTTATGGACATGTGATCTCAGCTGTTCGCTCATAAAATATCTAATTTTCTAACATGATACATGGACTTGTCAAGAAAAACGTAATGAGGAGCAAGCTAGAAGGAAAACCAAGCAATTAGAGATTTTTTTAAAAGCCACAAATATCCATCAGGAATTTTCTTTACGGCCTATTTATTCGAAATAGCCCGTCGTAAAAACCACGCGTCACGATTTTTTTAAATGTCATTAGCCAACACAGCTTTCAAACACCAATTAATTTAAAATTCCAGATTATTTTAATTTGTCATTAATTATGGCTTACTTCAAACAGGTCGCCAAAATGTTGACAAATAAAGTCGTTGACAGCAGGATATCCGCTGTTAATCAGCTATCAAGGAAGCGAACATAATTACCGAATAACTAAATTAGAAAGAAACAACATGAGAGATGATTGATACGGCGAATAAATTATTTGTTTGTACGCAACCAGTCTTAGAAAACAATTTTAATGAATTAAATTATTCGTGGCCACAAAATGGAAGCTTTTATGAAAGAAAAACAATAATACTTTTATATTTCCACGCTTAATTCATTAGATTACCATTATTTACGGCACACAAAGCATTCAAATCAACTTCTCTAACAACAAAATTGCTTAATTCTTTAAATAGCGTTCGAAAAGCAATTTCAATTCCAATCAAAGGTTATTTAACGAGGGCGCTGTCAAGCACTTCAGGTGCTTTCGTAAATTCATCTATATTAACAAGAATACAAGATTTAAGCTTTTAACTTCCCGAATTGAATGACAGACCATTCCATGTGACGGTGGATGACTGGGCTGGTTTTATTGTGGCATGGACGGAGATTTTCAAAGAGCTTTTTAATGCCCTGCGCGTACACAAATCTCGTTGGAAACTATTACGGCACACTAAAGCCGATTACACGTGGGCCGTTAGGAGCCTGCGTATGCGCGTGCTGCTTTGAAATAGGTGTTCAAATAGAACTTATTTAACTTTAGTAACTCCTTCGGTTTGAGAACTTTCCAGAGAGTCCGAGCAAACGAGTATGGGAACACTTCTGTATATGCATCAGACTAGCTATTGCCCGCGACTTCAACTAAGTCTGAGATCTTCGTGTTTTTCAGGATGAAAAGTAGCAAATTCAAAATGCAACAATGGTTTTTTGTGTGACAGTATTTCGCGTCGTTGCTCTGTAATAGTACAGTCACTGACGTTCGATTTTTTTCTCACATGTTCAATTTATAATAAAGCTAATAAGTAAATGAAAGCAGTTGTGATTTGCCTTCAAAAATAATAACGATCGCTTCAGTGCTATAGAGTTATAGACATGTAAACGTAACAGACAAAGTTAATAGTTTCGCGTACATGTGTATGGATAAATAAATAAAGTTGCTCATACTGTTATGTAGGATAGAAATATGATCGTAGCATTCGCACAGTGGGCCTCATTTATCACTGTGTTCTAACATCATAAATTACACTGAAGTGACTTTACATCGCGAACTGTTTCGATAGACGCTCTTAACAGTCCATTTATTATCAGTTGAAATGTTTCTGATTCATCTATGACGACTGGAATCCAAGACTGGACTCACGTAATTAGTAATCTGGGAGTTGCAAAATAGGCCAGTCAATTACAGTTCAGAGGTACGGACGCGAGCACATCACGCTACTCAAAACTGTCAATTGTTCTCAATCAACCTATTGCTTTAGCAGTTGAAAATCGTCTGAAATGACTAGGTTTAGTTTAGTTTAGTTTAACTGGGCTTTTATCCGCACTTAGCCTCTTGATTGGGCCATTGTTCAAAGAAAACCTACTCCAATCAACATAGGTCGTCCCAGAATTGTAGCAGCCTTCCCAGACTCATGCAGGCTTCCGGGAAAGTTATTGGGGATCGTAGAGTTTGTGCCCGGTGATCTGCCACGCTCCTGCACTCTAGGATTACGTGCCTTACGTAATAACGAAATGACTGGGTATAACACAACGAGGATTAAAAAAAAAAAAAAAAAAAGTGTGTTAATTTGACGAACAATTAATTTCCATAGCTGTCTATCAAACGACTGCCTCTTTGGTCTAGCTAGTGGTTGCAAGTGCGACTGACTGCTGCTGAGGTCGTGGGCGTTCGATTTCCAGGTCAGGCAAAGTGTTATTGGGTTTTTCCATCAGGAATTTCCCAGCAGCAGCCACGTAGTCTGGATTTATACCCATTTGATGGCAATAGGATCGACCCCTAATACATGGGACTTACACTAGCGAAATGTATACTTACAGTGTACTATTGGGTAGGTACACCTCACCCTAACCTGATAAGGATTACAAGCGTGATGTTATGTATGTCGATACAAGCTGTAGCCAGCGCCTACGCAAGTTTCTAAACAATCTCCGCCGTGTGCGCACCGCTTAATTCCACCGAATAGTTTTTCGGCACGGTGATTAACTCTTTGACTGATCGGTCCGTCGACACGATGTAATTTACTAAATTGTTATAATGGCTGTTGTTCGTCTACTCATCGGGTCTTGTGGTTCGGCTATAACAAACATGTAAGTGTGGTACGGCGTGATTCTTTAGGCATTTGGCCTTAACCGTTAGTAACGCTGATATCTTGTTTCTTTAAAACAATTTCCATAGACGAAGCAGGAGAAGTTCTAGAGTGGCGACCGTGAACCGGATACGTTGCATTGGAAGGCTGATGGGCTGATGAAGGTTGCGGGGATCCTCTGGATGAGAGACGCACGGGACCGGTTAATGTGGTGACACTTGGGGGAGTCCTAAGTCCAGCAATATGTATATCCGGTAAAATAATCATGATGGTACGTTTTAGGAGTATCTGAGACAAACTTTACGGAATAGGTATTTGATACATATTTACCACATTTAGCATTTCGATTAGTTTGACGTATCAAGCTTATTTATTAAAAGATTGTGCTTTGACTCAATAAGGTAGATATATTACAAATTTTATTTTTTTTACCAACAGCGATTTTCTGTCAATGTAATTGAAGCGCTAAATTAAAAGTATTAAAGCACCCATGCAGCATTGTAAATCGAATTCAATTTGAAATATTTTCCCGTATGGTAGGTATGTAAAATCGTGTTGCTTTATGCAGGCGTTGGCTTAGCTGTTGAATATTAATTTCTTCGCAAGTAAATAGTCACATAGAAAAGCTTTGGTGCAGTAAAAGGTAAGCCGAATGTGAGCTTTGCGTAAAGGTGAGTGGCCTAATGTACAGACGGCGTCACATCGAGCTATATATTTCTAGTGTAACATGGCCGCGCTTTGTATAGATTTCCCGTACAATTAGAGATCCTTATAAAATGGTTTTGTATAGCTTGATTGGTCGTCGTGCATACATTATACATCTATCACATGCATATTCTGTGAAAGTATTATCATCGTATCCATGTTAATATAATGGGTGTTAAAAGACCCTTACTTAAACCGAAAGGCGCTGAAGATACACCCCTGCCTAACCCTCCGGAGATTACAGGCATGATGTTATGTTATGAATTATGATGTTACTTAGTCATAGAACAGAAACTAGAGTAGGACATAAGATATATTTTATCCTTCATGAATTCCAGTGGGATATTTTCCAATCAAAACGCAGGTGAAGCCGCAAGCATAAACTAGTAATTCATATTTATATACCTGTCACAACCACATACTGTGATAATATTCTCAAACCATGCACGTATAAAATAAAAAGCCATACAACGATCCATACAAAATATAACTCGATAATAAGCCGGCCCTCTACAAAAGTATTTTTATGTGTCAAGCGAATTTTCGAAATAAGTACGTGCGGCATAAAATCAGTTGATACGTTATAAGAATCGATACGAATACGAAGTTGGTCGAAGAAGGTATCGATTGAAGCTTCAACGAAGCAATCGGTCGAGTCGTTTTCTACAGAAATACCATTTTTTTTCTCTTATTTCTGAACGGGACGGCCCAGGAGCGTTGCCTTCACTATAATAAACAAGAACGTTACTGTAGCCATCACTTTTAAAGTGTTTTACAGGATATAACAATATTTTTTCAAGTGTAAAATTATCGAAACGGTGTAAATAAGTAACTTTAAACGTGCTGAATTGCTAATTGGCAAAATTAACAAATCTTATTTCATTTTTAAACGTACTTCTTTAGATACTTAATTTATTTTCCCGTTCTAAACTCTCATAGCTACCTACAATCCTTTTTGTGAAGCCACACGCTCAATAAATTATAATAATTATGCAAAAGCAATAAAAAAGTTATAACAAGACAGGCTACCAATTAAATCTTGTCAAACTAGTACAGGAAGCTCATTAAGAACCTTAACAAAAAAAAATATACATACGAGTATTAGTATGTAGGTAACTTTTTTATATCTCTATGTTTGGAGGTAGAGGGTAATCTCCGAAACTACTGATCAGAATGCAAAAACTTTTTTACTAATGGAAAGCCAAATTATCCCCGAGTGACATAGGCTATATTTAAAATATCCTGGCGAAAATTTCCTACCACATCACGAGTAAAACCGCGGGCAAAAGTGAGTCTTGTATAAAACAGCAAACAAAATCAGCTGATGTTCTCAAAAGCCTCAAAACAAAGTTAAAAGACATTAAAATGTATAAAGAATTTAAATTGATTGCAACTCGGAACTTACTCGAAGATAAACGTAAGGTGTTTTCTTCATGCGATTATCCTGAGTGGCGTGACGGGATGGTGTCAGTACATGAGCGAGATAGCGCCGCGTTAGAGCGGGACGGGTAGATGCGCGCGAGTGAGGTGTGAACGGGACACGCGCGGAACATGCCGAGCGAGCCTCCGACTGTGATCGTCAAAGTTCAGGGGTTCAATGCGGTTTTGGAATTTGTTGTTAAGTTTTCTATTGTTGTTTCAGTTAGTAATAGTTTCAGAATGTTAAAGAGAAAAAAATATTTCAGAATGACCAATTAGAAGAATCTGTGGTTCGGATCAAGCTACCCGAAACTGTCAAATCCCAATCAACTTTGAACCTAATGCTTTCGCGACAAAGTAAAAGAAAATTAAAATCTATTATAGAAATTAAACAGATTTAAAAAAAAAATACAAAATAAATTAAGAAATACGAAAGAACTTATCAAGTCGGGAACTGACATAATATTTCGTCAATTTGACGTGTAGCCATTTCAAGTACCTATAATAAAAAGTAACAATAATTTATTTGACTGATTTTAACTAGCTTGTCAAATATATGTATAATGTGTACCAAACAACAGAAGTAGGTTTACACAAATAACTAACAAAAAAAAAACCTAAAAACTTTGAGAACCACAGAGAGGCTCGTGCTTTTCCTTCGCTTCTCGTTAAGAGCTTTTAACGAGCCGACCTTGCCGTAACGATTAGAAAGAGAGAGCAGCACCCACCCGCACCCAAACACCCACGCCAGACAAGGACGGAAGTCACACCGGTAACAATAAGCTTACTAACAAGACGGACTCACTCACTGAAAAATGTCGTAACCACCATAATTACACATTGAATTATGCAACCTATTTTTGTTTGGTTAAGGTGTGATTTTAAATAAACAAACATCGCCACTTACGAGACAGGTACCGCGGCAACTCGTCTGACTAACGAGAATGACTCAGGCGCAGGTTTTTTGTCGTTTTTCCGATATAAACCTTTCAGTCAAACAGGAGGGTTTAAATTAGATTGGTGTGGAGGCTTGCTATGAGGTTTTCTTATAAAAGCCTTTTTGAAATTTATTTAAATTGGTTTTTCGTTGCGCAGAGCTAATCGTTACTATAAAGTATGTTACAAGCGCATTTTTATGAGATGCTATCGTTTCATAATTATTAGCTAGCCGTCTCCGTGGGACATGTTATTATAGGTATAACACTAATTATGTTTTTTAGTAGATTCTTATTAGATAAATACGACTTAGGCAGGCAACCTTATTAAATTTTGGTCGTTAGAATGTTAAATATGACGAGGACCGTGTTGTTTACTGTTAGAGTTGAAAATTAATTATTTTACTTAAGTTTGTCGTTTTTCCGGTTACGCGTGAGGTCCTTCCTTACAAAAGACATCAACGCGTTAAAGCTGTGAAAACTGCAAATTTTTACGACAATTACGATTGTTAGTAAATATGGACTATAAACATTTATTCTTACAGTTATTAACTGTGCTTGAAATCAATGTCATTAACATTTTTAAAATCTAAAAAGTTAAAACTAAAATAGTTTTTTTCAGTTCGAGTTGTTAACGTTAAAGTGCCATAAATAATCTGATATAATCTTAGTTTTAGATCTACTGTCAGTTAAAACAACTTTTAATCTAAAACTAAAATCCGCTTACTTTGTTTCAAAAAGCTGTTACCAAAACAAATCCTTTTATCAGTTTATTTATCAAAGTGATTAACTCTCGGCAGCCATTTTGAAAAAACTCAGGCTCACAACGAGCTGTCTGTCAAAATTTGAAAAGCGAACATTAAAGTTTAACAGCACTTGGAAGGGTAAAGGTCTTATAATTAACGAAAGGAATTTGAAATAAAGTGGTACATCACTGTTGCGAGATTTATTTTGAGATATAGTGATGTGACTGCTTAGATTAGACTGACAAGCTTTTTATCTTTTTCTTACAAGTAGGTCTTGAACATATCTAAGCTTTAACTATGACTTTGCTTGCCACGAAGTTTTCAATAAAATCGATTTTCAGGCATAAGTGAAATCTAATAAAAATTAAATGAAACAATGGACCAAGATAATAACTAAACTTGTTTATAAGCTTTGGGCTTCAGGTGACATCAATTTATCTAATCGCACCATATTTAATCTTCAAGCTGAGCTGTGCATAATTCAAAAGTTCAATACCCAGTGGTTTTTATCTCATCAATGGTTAGTAGTTCAAAAATATCAAGTATTTTTGAAGAACCTCAATTTCGCCCGCCAGAACCAAAACATTTCACCAATATTGTAAAATAACAATCTTCAAAACAAAAACGGAATCACGAACTTTTTCTCGATACAGGTTTTCCGAACACCTCATTACGATGTCCGTTTTCCAGCGACCAATTAGGCGATGGACAAAAAAACGTAGTCTATCGCTCGGTAAACATTGTTGGTGTTTGTGTCGGCGCTAACGCGGCGAGCCGTCGATCGTGTCCAAAGTTATTACGACACACCTCGTTGAGATACCACCGAACGTGTTACCGTAAAAAATGTACGGCCATATCGTTAAAATGGCGCTCGGTAATTTGATTGGACTTTTGAATTATATTTCGTAAGAATTTTTCGTGTTATATTCTTTTGTTATGTTTATTTTTACTAGTGGTTTTAAGTGGCTCTGTCTAGTTGTTCCAAATTAGAAAATTCGACAATTTGTCTATTTTCGTAGACTGTTCAATCACAAAGATAAGACATTGCGTAAATAGAATAAGTACCTTCTCCTCATCAGTAATTAATGTATGATCAAAAATATTAAATTTCAAAGGGCGGATGTGTGTGTGGTCTTCGGGCTGTTTGTATTTTTCCATCCACCAGTGTCAAAGCAACCTTTGAAGTTTGATGTGAAAATATCTCTATGGTTGATCAAATATTATATTTCTTATAGAAGAACGTGACATACTGATTTATTTTTGATCTTTTTAATTAATTGGGTACGTCATACTCCGGCCATAACCTCATTGGCTACAAAAATATTGCCACTGCGCAAAGTACTTACAACTAGTTCTGACAGCCTTTGATTCACAATAAATTCTTTGAAATTTTCGGCTTTATTTACATCCACTGACTGACTATCAAAGAAAACAACTAAATTACAAAAATATACTCAACAACAACATCAAAGGCCACTCAAACTATATCAGCATCCAAATCTTCCGATCAGAATTTCAAAATGACACCCACTTTAAAATCAACTAACTGATTGTACTACCAAATCAGTTGTGAGAGTCAACAAGCAACATTTTACCGCCCACAGCCTGCTTGGATGGGTCCCTCCTCAGTATCGGACGGAGCACGGAGGGCATGATTACTCCTTTGACGTGCCGCCACGGAGATGCAAAATAGAGTTGGGAACTTCAAAGTTGAAACTAGCCGCCTGCGATGATTGTTATCGTTGTTTATCACTTTCCAACTACAACGAACTATTATAATGATTATCGAGTCGTTTTTAGTAGGTGTGCTTTTTAATGGCAGCGTTAAGTATGTGTGGCAACTGTAGATGATATTTTAGGAGTGTACAAACTTATGTGGGAATGTTCGTAGGTATCTTGGGAAATGTTAGGTTTACTGCTAATATGTATTGAAATAGTTGAGTGTCTGTGAGATTTATGTCTAGTGCGCCCACGTTACGCGAGAAATGTAATCAGAAAAACAATGGTTCTTTATGAAAATTCATGAAAATTGGTAAGCAACATAAAATAACTTCCTTCTTCTAAGCGCGTCGAGGTATAAATAGCATTTAAATTTGTCATAGTATAGAAAATAAATGCAATTTTATTGTCGCTCCTTTGGACAAAGTTCACCCAGTTGCTTTTGAAACTTGAGCATTATGGACTAGGTAAACTTGCACTTAGTTTAGTAAAATCTTATTTGAGTGAAAGGCAACAACATGTTCAAATAAATGGTGTTAATTCACAGGGTTTAAAAGTAAAAATGGGGGTTCCGCAAGGCTCAATATTGGGCCCTTTTCTTTTTCTGTTATATATTAATGATCTACCCTATTTATTGAAAAACCAACCTCAGAATATGGTGTTATTTGCTGATGACACTTCCCTAATTTTTAAGATAATTAGACGGGCTCAAAAGCTAGATGACGTGAATAAAGCCCTACTTCAGATTCATAATTGGTTCACAGCAAACAATTTAGTATTAAATGAAAAAAAGACAAAATGCATAAGATTTGCTTTACCGAATGTTAAAAGTAGTGATTGTGATATTCTATTAAATAACGAGAAACTAGAATTCGTAGATGAAACGGTTTTCTTGGGGATTACGCTTGATTCACGGCTACAATGGGGTGCTCATTTAACATCTCTTGCAGGGCGGCTAAGTTCAGCAGCATATGCCATTAGAAAAATTCGTCAGTTTACTGATGTAGATACCGCTAGGCTGATCTATTTTAGTTACTTTCATAGCCTAATGTCTTATGGCATTTTGTTATGGGGACGAGCTGCAGACATTGAATCTATTTTTATTCTGCAAAAACGAGCCATCAGAGCAATATATGGTCTTCGTAGGCGCGATTCTCTGAGAGAACTATTTAAGAACATTAACATTATGACGGTACATTGTCAGTACATCTACGAAAACATAATGTATGTGAGAAAAAATCTGCATCTTTTTAGTAAAAGAGGTGACAGACACAATTATATTACTAGGAATAGGGACCAGTTAGTGCAGCCAGGCTTCAGACTCGCTAAGGTAGACTCATCTTTCATGGGGTACTGTTTGAGATGCTATAACAAAATTCCACAAAGCATTCTTGAATTGAATGAGACGAAATTTAAAACATGTATCAAACGCACACTATGCAAGCAAGCATATTACAAGTTAGACGATTATATCGCTGATAAAAATGCTTGGCTCAATGCCGGTCCTGCTCCACAAGGACAGGACGCTTAAATAATAATAATAATAATAATATTCCACAACTATCACACAACGCCATCTAGTCCCAAGCTAAGCAGAGCTTGTGTTATGGGTACTAGACAACTGATAAACATACTTATATATTTCTAAATACATACATATTATAGATAAATAAATAAATAAATAATAAATATATAAATAAATAAATAAATGAATAGCATTTAATAGGAAGAAGAAAGAAGAAGAAGAAGATTGTACAACTATCTTTGCAATGTATAAATTCAATCTCTTTAGTATTATATAGTCGCATAGCACATATTGTGTGAGTACTATGTAAAAAAGATGTATGTAGAAAGCTGTCATTCTCTGGAAACCTACATTTATTTTTCTATTTTTTATTTGACTTGGATATGCCCTGGCGATTGAGAGTGTGTCATGCTCACTTAAATGTCTCGCTGATGGTGGCGGGTGTGTCGGGTCATTTCGTTCCCTTTAAAATGGTTGAGTGGAATGGTGGCTGATCCATGCGTCATGCTCGTGAACGGGTGCTGTCAGTTGTGACTGGTCACCTCTTAGTTGCCACGGCTTGTTTGAATTATTATATTATTTTTAAATCGTCGTTTTGGCTTTACTTAGAGGAAAGTCACCAAATATGAAATAGTATCTTAATATGGAATACCTTCATTTCTCTAAGACTATAAGTATGAAACGCAACACTCGACCATCTTCTGTTCCATTCGGTCTATTGCACCACGTACGTGTTAGTAGACCGAATGGAACAGAAGATGGTCGAGTGTTGCGTTTCATACTTATAGTCTTAGAGAAATGAAGGTATTCCATATTTGGTGACTTTCCTCTACTGTCGACACTTATCGTGCACAACTTGCTACATCGTTCTCACATGATAATATACCAATCTCGATATGAATGATGTAACCAAAGTTTTGTAACAATATTATGATTGAAAAGAGTATCCATGAAGTTTCTTGCCATTCTTCTCATGAGACCAACGCTTTGGAATCGGCAACTACAGTACACTGACAGTTATTATGCCTTGTGAGTGGGACTGTAGCTTAGTTTATTAGCTTTTTAAAATTTAGTATTTGTTCGACTATTCAAAAGAGCCTGTAACTGGCCAACTTGAAATAAATGATTTTGATTTGATTTGATTGATTGACCCAAGAACTCTTCACTAGGAACCTCAAATTAAAATTTCCATGATTTAGTAACATCACCCAATCAACATCATTACATTTCAGCCGAAAGAACTGCTGGACATATAACTCTCCCAAGGTTCGACACATTGACGGGTTCCGTGCGTCTCGCATTCAGCAAATAACATCAAGAAAGCCCATAACACAAAAACACATTAGTACTAAAACACGGCAATAGCGAACGTAATTCCGTACAAACGGATACGATACGATCTGACTGGTCACAGTGCTCGCCAGTCAGGCATTACACACATGTCTAGGACTTACATGAGCCGTTATCGAGACTTGGCATGTACACACCCAGTGTATAGTACTTACGGGCTGCCATGCATCGGTGTAAAATAACAGTTTACACTAATGTAAAGAAGTAATGAGCGTAATGTAATGGAATAAAGATAAAGGATTTGTTTTAAATGTAAAGAAATAAAAAAAAGGAAGACATGTTTTCTATCTGTAAGCTTCTAGACCTTCCAGTTTCTGGGCTTCGAGTTTCGTTCGTTTTATGTTTATGCCTCTGGCAGTTATAGATTGGCTACTGGTTAGTTTACGAATGTCTCTGAACTCGGTTTAACTGAAAGAAGTGGCTGGTATGACCGTCGGATTGCCAAGTCAGAGGTAACAAGACCTGTCGGGGCTGCGGGTAGTCCAACGGTTATCGCGGCCTCGACATAGAGGGCGAAGAAGGAACATGGGTGGTTTTTAGTCAGTAGAAGTCTGACACTCCCTTTCGCTCTGCCCAAGAGCGGGAGGGGTTATTCGATGATTTTAACCCCCCAAAAAAAAAAAAAAAAGAGGTAACAAGACACGCACCTCTGGTTTTTTAAATCCAAAAATATGATTCTAATTAGTCCATCTGTTAGGTTATCGAAAAACATTGGATACGTATTTTTTGTTTTATCAAATCGATAAAAAATGACGGAGATAAAACGCGTCAAAGATTTGAGCGCGGGTTTGTGACGTCACTTATTGCTAAAAAATGACATACTAATATCTAAGAATATGACGTCACACGAGTTTTCAAAGCACTGTATCGTCTTCATTGTTTGTTTACGTGATTTTTTTTGGTTAAGTACCCTATTATCGCTTGCTTCATGAGGAAATAAGCATGCCTGAGAGATATTTATCTACGGCATGTCTAAGTCAGAAGCCAATGTGCGGTATAAAAACTGGAAGACCAGCTATTGCGTATCTTTTAAATGACAGTGGCTATCATATAGTGTACATCAAATAATGTCAAATGGTTCAATTTTGTACTAAACCATAACCTATTTGACAGTTAATCCATGGACAATATATAGCCACTGTCATTTAAAAGATACGCAATAGCCCTGCAGATTAGACACTAACCAGTGTAGAAGAAGACTGAAAGTAAACACCAACACAGTAAAGAAAAAGCTAGGCAGATGTTGATGATGGTATAGAACAAAATAAGCTCAATAGGGTATTTCAACAAAATAATCTAATTAATCCGTCAGATAGATGGATAATGGACATGTATTTTTTCTTTTTCACGTAACAAAATATGAAGACGATACAGTACTTCGAAAAGTCGTGTCAAGTCATGTGACGTCACAAGGTTAGTACTTTTTTTACCCACAAAGTGACGTCAAAAGCCCCCACTCATGATCTTTGACACGTTTTATTTTCGTCAAATTAACTTAATAAAACAAAAAACACGTACCTATTCAATATTTTTCGATAATCTAACAGGCGGACTAATTAGATATTTTTGGTAAAATACCCTATTGAACCTGACGAAATAAGTAGTAAGCGCTATGTCAAAGCACCTGCAGGTCCTGCACTAGCCTAAGGGATTTACTCAGCATTTCAGAGCCATCATTTAAACTGAGACAGTCGGCTGCGGATTATTTCAAGTCTAATAGCTAGTAAACCACAGGTGTCAGAATCAGTTGCCTAAAAGTCTGACAACCATTCATCCAAAGGGGTATCGTAGTACTTACAAGATGGTTGAAGTCAAATAGGCAGTCGCTCCATGTGAATACTGGTATTCGGCTGCAACAACGTTGATGACTTACTATAATAAGTAAACTAGTTTTGAGTCTGACTATTGCTATTATTCGAAGTTAGTTTTAAATAAAACTATAGAGAATCACTTATTTTAAGACGATTCTTATCTTATCTTATCTTTATGGGGTTCAGGTTTCCGCACTTAGTCCTTGAAGTGGACCATTGTGCGTGAGCCATGGTGGCCGATCACTCCAACCAGCCCACCTCCCTCCAGAAGCAGATCAGACTTCCCGGTCTCCTCAGGGCATCCGCAAGGGATCTTGGTGTTCCAAGGGTCTCCTCACGAATCTTGGTAACGCCTGTACACTCAAGGAGCACATGCGCCACCGTTTCCTCTGTCTCCATGCATGCTCTGCACAGGGGGCTGTCAGTGATACCTAGGTTGTGGAAGTGTTTATTTAGTGAACAGTGTCCAGTGATTGTCCAAGCCATCAGACGCAGGCTGTCTCTGTCCAGGCACAGAAGGCGCCTGGTCAGCTTTGTATTGCAGGGATGGCATAGCATCCTTGGATTGCCTACATCCTGGTGTCAAGGCCCACCGTTCCTCCGCTTGTATGCGAGTGTGGTCTTTTAACCAGCTTCTTAGTTGCTCGAAAGGGATCGGCACAATGGGTTCGGGTCCGTATGGTTTTAAGACGATTATTATGCAACAAGTGATTTATTCACATCTTCCGATAAAGATCGAATTTAAGAATTTGGATGCAGTATGGAAATCTTCACCTGCAGTGTTGCAATGCGATGTCCCGAAGAGATTAGATTGATTTCTAGATTATTATCATCTTGGTTATTTTCTTGTGTGGTCGTTAAACATTCATTAAAGATAATTTAAATATTCAGTATAATATTTATTACGATCGCAAAGATTTATTTCTTTAGTTCGTTATTGAGCTTCGTCTAATAAAGGAATACTGAATCTTGTTGGTGAGCAGAGATCCGGGAAGTAAATATTTGCATACTGCATAGCTATTAAAGTAATAGTTTTAAACAGAAAATACTAGATTTTCCACTGATTTTATTATCTAGTAACAAAAAGCTCGATATCTTATTCTAGGTTTTTTCGTGCTCAAAAGCCAACTAACTGCGAAATCAAGCACCTTCTAACTTTTAATCATACAGCTTGACGGAGGCACACCGAAGCGTTTAAAATTAATAAATCTGCCTCGTAAATTCCCAGCTCGTATCACCATTCGTCATGCCCATCGCCCTTTACGCTCGCTACATTATTTCAGCTTTACACTCCATTGTAATAGAACCTCACAGTAAGTGGATTACTCTATGGTCTGGGGGCATACCATCACTTCTTAAAGCAGTATTATTGTAGTCTTACTACAGTGTGGGAAAGAGATGGCAATATGCAGGACGTATAGTCGTCCATCTCTGTTCCGCATGATAATGGTGGTAGCCCCTTGCTCTCCGCTGGTGTGATGCAGCCTCAAGCTAATAATAATAACCGATAAGTCACGCTATTCCTACATATGGTATGGATAGGGAAAATTTGAACGTAGAACTGATTATGATAACGAAATACTGCATGGTTCTTCAGGACCTTGAATGAGATTGACAGGAGTGATTTCTTAGTAAACATTTGTAAAATTGTCTGTGGAAATTGCACTGAAAAAACAAGATGGCGGTAATACACGCTAAAAGTTCCATGCAGCAAAGTAATCTATGGCCCCGGCACAAAGGGTTAAGAAGAAACATGGCTGGTTTTTAGTCAGTAGAAGTCTGACACTCCCTACCGCTCTGCCCAGAGCGGTAGGAGTCATTTGATGACTTCCCACCCCCCAAAAAATAAAAATAAATAAAGTAGTCTATGGGATTTTCTCATGCAAGACTGTCTCGTGTGTGTGAATCATTGCGTAATAAATTAATACCAATCCGATTGATTAAACATGGTAGAATAACTAATTAGATTTTGCATGCAACATGCTACCTGTTTCGTGCGAATGCTTTTGTTCATCTACCAAAGCAGTGTTACCTACTGATGTCCAATACGCACGATTTTCAAATTAATCTTACGATTAAAAAAAAAACCAAAACGGTAAACCGATTTGTATTTAAAAATATAAAATGGCATATCCCAAAACGCTAATCTCCTCGTGTAAGTAAAACGTGTCGATATTTAAGTGTAAAATTAAGAAACGAGATAAAAATCATTCGATTTGGGCAACTGTATAAATTGGTGCGCGGGGTATTCGGTCGGGCTCGTTATAATAAAGTTTATGGCCCGTTTACATCGCATGTTTTACATACAATCGAGCCTTTTCTTACTGGCGATGTAAATAAACAGGTTATCTTGTCCTTTGTTAGAGATGCGTGATGCTGCGTCCATCGAGGATACGTGGATAACTACATACTTGTTAGATCATGAGATTTGAAATTTAAACTGTTACTAACCAACTAGGTAAGTTACTCTTGCAATAAATTGTATTCATTATTCTTCTACCCCAACCGCAAATAAATTGGGATAAGAATAGGCTCATCCCTTACTAAATCTACACTAATATTATAAAGAGGAAAGATTTGTATTTTTGTGTGTATGTTTGTAATGAATTAACTCGAAAACTACTGCGCCAATTTTAAAGATTCTTTGACCATTTAAAGCTACAGTCACCCTGAGTAACATAGGCTACTTTTTATCCCTGTTTTTTCACGGCAACGGAAATTACGCGGGTAAAACCGCGTGACATCCGCTAGTTTATTATACAGGGTGTTTGGAAGGGAGCTGTACATACGCCTAGGGTAGAAACTAGGGATAGTCTGCTACCTACCCCCGCCCATTATATTGACCTTGGCCTCAAGGTTTTTTTTTAATTTATTATTATTTTTTATTTGACTTTTTGACTAAAACTACCTGTAGCTCAAAATCTATCCATGGGACCGGTCGGCTAATGGTCTTGTTTTAATCGTTAGAGTCTTAGGGTCCTGCAAAAAATTATTTTACACCAGAAAATTGTGGAGAAGAAAAGTTATGGGGCCTGAAGTACCGTAGTAAGGTAAAGAAATAATTTTAAATTAAAAAAAAACCTTGAGGCCAAGGTCAATATAATGGGCGGGGGTAGGTAGCAGACTATCCCTAGTTTCTACCCTAGGCGTATGTACAGCTCCCTTCCAAACACCCTGTATATATGGCTCATCCCTATTTATATGCTGTGGGTGCAGATTGTCTTCTTCTTCCATACTTCTCTTTATTACTAAGGTTTATTTCTAGCCATATTATCTTTCACTCAGTTCATAGTAAAACAATTTTGCGGATACTTCCAAAAGCTTCTCTGAAATGTGCAGTTGTATAAACGCGCGAATCAAATAAAATAATTATTTGAATTAACAATTAAATGTTACTTCTTTAGGTCTTTGGCTTTATACGCATAACTGTAAAAGGAAAGGTGCGAACATGGAGAGTCTTTTAGATCATTCTATTTGCCAGTCATACAGTAACATGACTTTAATTAAGTACTACCTATTTTAATCACTAACACACCACACTTTATACAATACAAAACCTAGAAGCAAGTTAAATGTACGGCATTTAATTTGCTTATGTCAAAATAAAAAAAAAACTTTTTTTAAAGCTTTGACCCAAAAAAGCTCTCCTCAACAATCTAATACTTATTCAAAATTCTTGCAGTAATAACATGATTAGTAGAGCTTTTATTCTTATCTCTTTCCCGCATATTGGGCAGGTTTATTGTGTGAAAGGAACGGCAAAGACGGTAAAAGGATAGATAGCGGGTGTACGCAAGTATCGCTTTAGATGTGCATCTGCTTAGCGGGGCCACTTCGAGAACAGGGATGGGAAGGAGTAGCTTAGTACTGTATTATTTTAAACCTTTAAAACAGGTTTCAAGTGTTCTCGCAGTCTTTTTTACAGGTTTCAGAGGTGATGCTAATTTATGAATGTTTCTAATTCTTCTCAATAATACAACTCTGATACGTCGCTTTACTACTTGAGCTATTTCAATAGTACAAATCTCTTGCGCGTACAAATAAAATTCTAAAATATTTACTATATTTTAAGACCTAATAATAATCTTTGGTAAAAAGTATGCTGAATAAACAGATTCAACTAGAGCATTTGTAGAACGGGCGCCTGATTTCGATGATTGATTGATATATTTATACAAACTCCATTCCATACCCAAACAATACTCCGCTATACAAATATTTCACACCAGAAACTGATAGATCGAATCAAAATATAACACAAACATAGATATGGCACGCACGCACACGTAAATACAGCGGGTATTTTTATTTTACCATAAACATGTCCAAACATTGCCCTGTCCGAGTCCGAAACATGGCCGGCTTTTTGGATGCTCGTTTAAATTACGGCCGACGGGATTTCTCCTTACGATCAATAAATCAATAAATATATACGGCTAAGCCTGTCCGTCTGGCGGACATTAATGGAAATCTGTGTTTGTTTAGGACGCGATCCTCGGACGAAACGTTTGTTATTAAACGGAAGCTTCGTCGATCAACTTCCTGCAAGCTGCTTTGCTATTTTAGAAATTATGATTTAGGTGTAACGACAATTTGTTTAATGGCTTCCTAACTGTTGGGTGGGTTCAGAGAAACATTGCTTTGCAACGGCATTTTGACTTATTGCTCGTGGGCGGCGCGGAGAGCTTTTATAGCTCTGAATTGTATCATGGCATACGTTTAGGGAACGTTTTTCTTGATATTGAATTCTTGTGTGAGGTTGGCAATGGAGGTTTCCTACATCAAGAACTCGATACTCCAGGTGTTTCGAGCCAATTGTTTCAACTCAACGTTGCAAACCACCATCACCACCTAAACCTGTCTCATGAAGTTCGAAAAGAAAGGTTGTTTTCAGTCGACTTTTTACAATAACTGTCCCCGGCACACACAACTTCTGTTCAAAAACAGCCGGCTCCAATAAATTACGTGTTTTTTTCGCCGCCAGTTCGACCGTATGGCCGGCAAAAAAGTCTACCTGCTCCCCGAAACCCACACAATGGTTCCCCCGACCATTTATTTGGGCGAGCGTCGTAACATTTCACGTTTTCGTATTCGGAAAAAACGAACAAACTTGCACACAAAGAAATCTTTGCATTTTCGGGGAACGAAACCTAACCTTGTAAGTTAGAGCATAAATCAGTTAACGAGACATCGGAGACAGTAAAAATAAAAGGACAGGATACATTTAGTTTTATGATGGTTTTTGTCTAATCTCTGAGCTAATAGAAAACTAGAAGAAACGGAAACTGTGATGATTTCGAAACGTTCTGTGCCTAAGTAAAAGTACAACTAATTAACAGTGCAGTGTTAGGCGTCAGTTTTGGTAGTACTGTTGGTGTCAAAATGAACCGTGAAAGCTTTTAAGACAGCGTGTACAAGACAACGCGGGCGCAAGCTTGTTTAGAAGAGGAGGCGCTAAACGACGCACACGCATCCGCTAAGGTACCCACGAGTTTTGAAGCGGAAAAAGTCTGTAGGACCTGTGTTTTAGAGGACAACCATTTAAAAATAATTCATTTAGGTCAGGTAAATGTAGCAGAGAAAACAAAAACTGTAAGATAAGTAATTAACAAGATGATGTGTGATGAATTGATGATATGCATACAAACAAGTAAATAAGTATCTGCAACGAGTAGCCCGATAACATTGTTTCCAACGGTGGTCACATTACGCGGTCATCAGTTTCCGCTGACCGCATGAATGCAATATTCACGCCAAGAGCTGTGACTCAGCGACCACCGGGAAGCGTTCCCGAGAGAATACATTGATGACAACTGTACATGACATATCACAAGTTCACAACATTCACATTTAAACATCATCATCATCATCATCAGCCTATTATGTTCCCATTGCAGGCTCTCTAGGAGAGGGATGGGCTATAATCCACCACGCGGGCCCAGTTCGGGTTGGTAGATGTCTCATGTCTTCGAATTTCTTGATTCTAAGACATGCTAGTTTCCTCACGATGTTTTCCTTGACCGTTTTGAGAGCAGCGGTGATGAAATAAATTGCACAAAGTAATGCGCTTACCTAAATTCCAACCCACTGTTCGTAAGTCGGGGCCGACACCACCTAGGCCACCGCTGCTCTCAAGCACACACATCAAACACATCTCACATTTAAACACTTGTGCGAAATTTGGCTGCAAGACAAGATAGTATCAATTCAAAATAGGATCTTCCATAAAGGTGATAGCATGAACAGTGTAGAACCAGTATTTTTTTCTAGAAAAAGGCTGATGAACAATGAAATCGATTAAATCAAGAGAGAAGGAAAATTCTTGAGCCTGCTGCATGAGCAATCATAACTAGTGCGGTAAATTCAGCCGCTACTTACCTTTAAAATATTCAATAAAACTCCATAAACCAGTACGGTTACCAACAGAACAGCTATCGATAATAAGCTTATTACCATAACTGACTATACGCATTAACAACAATTTTTAAATTCCACCAGACTACCCACTACCCAGTTTCCTCGAGGCGGGGCGGGTAATTACAGCCGATTATCTAATCGGCTGTAATTACACGGCTATCCATCATCGAAAACCAACAAACGAGGTAAAAATGATCGGCCACCCACTGCACAACCTGACCTTTGACGAACAACCTTCTTACTGACAGGGGAACATAGGATGGGTCGAACTCCGAATAGACAGACTTTTAAAATAGGGTAGTTAACTAAAAAAATCTAATTAGTCAAATAGATTTCCAAAAAATATTGGACACGTATTTTTTCTTTTTTCACGTAAGCAAACAATGAAGACGATACAGTGCTTTGAAAACACGTGTGACGTCATATTGTTAGACATTAGTATGAATTTTTTTAGCGGTTAGTGACGTCACAAACCCCCGCTCAAATCTTTGACGCGTTTTAACTTCGTAAATTTTTATTGATTTGAAACAAAAAATACGTATCCATCTTTTTTCGATAATCTAACAGACGGACTAATTAGAATCATATTTTTTTTAAGTCATTAAACATCTCTATTTTCAGATGAAACGCTAGCAATCAAGAGTGAAAAGATAAATGCGTGACACACTTTCCAAACAATAATTCTACCTGTAAAATGTCTAAAACATCAAACATATCACTAAAAAGAACGCCACCGTTGAATGAATGGAACACTACTCTAAACTGTGCCAGATTGTCTACAAAAAACAACGTTTTAAAGCTTTCATGATACTCTGAAATAGATGCTGTGAAAATACTTGCAGACACCCACAAAATCTGAAGTAAAAATAGAAAGCGACAGTCATTCATGATCGTAACGTAGTGACGGCGAACAATGGGCGGCGATATGATCGTGGCAGGCAGGCGAGCCAGGGACCAGTTCTTGTATCTAAACCGTGGATCGCGGCTAACAAGCCCGCTTGGTGCACCAGCCGAGATAACACAATGTTTCTTGTAAAATAACTTTGCTTTAGGAAACGCAAGCAACATTTCTTGGAGATAAAATATTTCTACAATAATTGTCCTGATCTCGTCAGAGGCTATGAGATAGGAAGAAAATTATGAAGCTGGATTATCGCGCATATTTGTATACGGCTCTAAAGAATCTTATCTCATAAAAAAACTTGGCTTGGGAAGCAAGTATGCGAAGCTCTTCCGAGGAGGCGGCGTATCAACAATGTGATAATGTTCAACCGTCTAGTTTCTTAACGCTATCATCTCACTCATACAATAAACATGAGATTATCGATGCATGAGGCAATAAACTTGATAATTGGAGTAACAGACATTACGTTTCAAAAGAAATTGGACTCCACTACTAAAAGAAATTGGCCTACGCAACAAACTTTCTTGTTTCGTTTTTTACTACCTACATAGATCCTCTCACAATTCTGTGTAGGTATACTATTTGTACCCAACAAAGCGTGTTCCAATAATGAGGATCGCTTGATACGATCTCGGCTGCGCTGCGCCCGCGCCGATCAGAGAGGCAGATATGCAGAATCCTCGCTCCTCGGCTCCTTTGTAATCTGGCCAGGGTAAACACCGCTTTGAGGCTCCAACGACCAATCTCACAGAACGCACGTGTATTGTTTTTCTAGCACAAAATCAAATCACCAAAAAAATAGAATCATGACGAGTCCCTCCCCTACTACATATTAAACGATTTTGCATCGGAATGATCAAAGAGCCCATAATAGAATTTATAGCCGGCCTATAAAAAGACGAGTGACTTCTCAAAAATGGGTTTTTTACAACAGTGATTCTCGAAATTATTTTATTGGCTGCCAAAAGCGGCTCTTATTGGCTCGTTACAATATTGCATATTAATTTTTTAACTACATAATGAAAATTACAGCAAATTGTTACTTTAAAAACAAAAACAACTATCGGATCCATCTCGTCATTCCATAACGCGGTTCTGCCGGGTTGGTAGGTTGTTAAAAATGAAAATTATTCTGCCAGCGCAAACTACGGTGATTACATATCAGGCGGGCCGAAGCCCGAGGGAAGCGCGTCTCTCTCGCTTATTGCCAGATGATTGAAGACCCCGCCGCCTACGACGCACTCCTTTCTGGCACGAGAGCGAGACAGCAGCGCCTCCTGCCATGAGAGAGAAAAGGATGGCGACAGCTCAGCATCTGATTAGCATCCCAATTACGGTGCGGGCGCGCAGTGGGATCGAATCTTCCTTTATAGTGTTGCTCCGCATCATTTTCAGCAGGAGCTTTTATCGATATTTTGTATGTTAGTTTAGGTAATCATCTGGAAAGTCGTTATACGTTGATGTGAAGATGTATGATGGTATTGATGTTTCATTGCGGTATTGAACTCAAACGTTCTAGTGCAGCAACGACAACACAAAAATATGGCCTGTAATAATATTTACAATAGGTTGTAGCTTAGCCGCGCTGTCGGTTGTCAATGTTATCTCTAACAACAATCACAGCTGGGTTATTGATCGATAATAAAATGTAATAACGAGTGGCAGCCCTATTAACGAGAATGGCGGTCGACGCGCGAGGCGGGGCGCTCGTGTCGAGATTACATCGACGCAGCACGGAAATTTTAAATAAACAAGGAATTATGAACCGACCCCAGATTATACACCTTCGTATTGACCAGCATCGGGCGGTAACTAGAGGAAATTACCGCAACAATAATTATTTAAGTATAAGAACCTGCCTGAAGCGGGTTGTGAATTTTATGCTTTTACTCAATCGCGGAAACTCCGTTAATTATTGAAAACTATCGACCGCATGGTAAACTTAATAACATGTAAGTACCGTGACTTTCTATTGCGCACGACATTACCTATTATGGGATCGCAATACATAATTAGAGGTTGCAAATTACAACAACACAATGCTCTGAAAGTGTACTGCCGGAGAAAACCTAATATCAACGAATGTTATGAAACAACAACAGTTGGAATTCATATACTACGTTTATGCCATATCCGTGGTCTTTCGTGTAAATGAAAATTAAATTACTGTTATTTCAAGTTAGAAAACCTGCAGTTTGAATTCTTTACACAAAAGCATGAATGTTTAAAGGCATGTTCACAAAGCTAGCGCCTATATGATTATTTCTAAAGTTAATTTTGTTTAATGAGCATTTATTTAAGTTAGGTGCATAAAAGGATAGTTACAAAACACCTTTGGTAAATTCGAAAAAATCGGCAAATCCTTTTTAAGAGAATCTGTAGAACCCATACCTAGTCTTAGAAGAAATCGATTTGCAAGGCAAAACTTCAAAGACTATAAACTGGATAAAGACCTTGTTTTAAAACAATCTTATGAAATAATGTTCAAAGATAACAGTAATATTTTTTATTCTACAACTTGTTATCTGTAAGGACATGAAAAAAACTAATAAATCGTATAAAGCCAGGAACAGGTCACTTTGCGTGGACATTGCGTGGACAAAACAAATGCTAACGGATCGCGTCCATAGCGTAAGCTCACTGCGCAAGCGCATGAATACAAAACCAATTTGACGTTTCTCATTACACGGCGACCACAACATGCGCTGGAGTCGCTCGACTAACTAGTTCCGCGCTGAGCAATCTGTTATTATGTTAATAGGGCTAGTTTAGAGGTAGGAGTAGAGAGGCTTATGATATACCCAGCCAGCGTTGTTGGTAGATTGGGGACTTTTTCCCTATTTCTTGGTTAAATACTGGATAAACGTTGCTTGAAAAAATTGGGGGAATTTTCCCAAAGGATCTTCTTCTTAGCGTGTCGATGACAATATTTAACTTGAGTCAGCCCAAAATTTAGCGACAAGTTTGGCATTTTCAGTTCAGACTATTAGCTCCTGTGATGTGCAAGTAACGAGGCAGGCAGGACACGATAATATCAAGTGTGCCATCGTCTGTGGGGTAACATCACATTTACACTCCAGGGCAGAGTCAACTACCTATGAATCTCCAGAGAAATGTGGCATTATGCGCAGGCGCAAATGGTGAGTGTGTTGCACCGGGCGCGGGGCGGTGCGGGCGTGTGCACCGCGAATGTGCGCGTGACCCATCCATTTTGTCAATAAACATAGTTTCGTATCTCCATATTTAATTCCCTGTCAAAAAAAAATGAGGGACAAAGCTAAAGTGACACTTGAAAAATAATGTTAAAATAGATATGGGCGAAAATGTATGAAACTTCATCTAGCAACTCATACCAAGCACTGAACCTTCGCTTCACGTACACATCAAACAATTAAACCGGCCTCTTTGATGTGTCAATAAAACGCGCTACTACTTGTAATTGATGCTATAACGGCGACTGGTTACGCACATTGTTACTGGGGACCAGTCATCGACTCTGTCCGATAGTTATTGGCAGCCTAGGGCGCTTTGTGATACTAGGTCATTGAGACCATAGGGTCTTGACTCTTGAGCGTGGAACACATGGTGAGGAAAATGTTGAGTATGAATGTAGATGGCTATAAGGGTAGAGGACGACCAAAGAAACAATGGATGGACTGTTTAAAGGATAATATGGCTAAACAGGAGGTGATTGCTGAGATGACGAGTACAATCATCGGCACGATTCTTGAGCGCTGACCTTCACCTGCGCAAGATTGAGTTATTGGGTCCCTTTGGTGATATGAAGTGAAGCGCGGAGGCGGAGAAAGTGCAATGATTGGTGCGTAGCGCATCGCGTCATAGCCGTCACTCGGGATTTGTTCTTTACTCCTGCTGCACGTACCTCACAACGAATAAATAATAAATGGGTGTGCGTTTTATTTGTCAGAAGTGTACGATTCGCACAGCGATCCCCACTCTTCCGCCGAGCGCTCAAGAACCGTGCCGGTATCTATAACAGACAAGTATGGAAGAAGACGGACATGCTAAGCCAGCCCTCAAATAAATTGTGATAAAGGCAGGAGTATGATGATGGTGTTGTTTTCTTTTAAATATCTCAAAATTAGGGAAAGTATAACTGTGATCTAAAAGTTAAGAAAACGTCAATGATCTTTCTAGGATGCAATCAAAAGTAAAACAATACAAGACTAATCTTCGCTTAAAAATATTTCATATCTAGAAAAAGATGATCATGGATTCGAAGTGGTCCTGAAAATTATAAAAAAGCTTCAATTAATGAAGCAGCAATTAAAAGCAAAATAATAACACAAGAATCACTCTTATCCGAAGGTCCTGAAACAACAATCATCTAAGCAATCTATAAAAAAAAAGTAAACCAAAGATGCTGCGGATTTTCATGATTCTAAAAGTAATATTATGAATGTTCCATCTTTTTTTTATATTACATTAAATTAATCAATTGATGAAGCAAATAAATATTATTCAATTCTATTTTAATAACTAGCCGAAGATCAATATTCATGACTATAATAAAACTGATAACCAGCAACATAAGTGTGAATGGATCCGCGGATTATATTACCTACGCGATTGATTGATTACCCGATAATGAATGACGTTTATTTACAACATCCAGTATCTGCGGATCTTATCTGCGATATTATAATATACGCACTTAAACACTGAAATGGAAGCAGCTAAATTCTTATGACCTATACGTACGCCTTTAACCTCGGAGGGTTCGGCAGAAGTTACAGTACCTATACCAACATTTCGTCATGTTGTAGGAGATGGCGGATGAGACGACGAGTTATATGAAGATGTTTGGAAGAATAAGACATGCTGCGTCGACCCCAAATGAATCGGGATAAGGGCAAGAGAATGATGATGATGATGATATTTGATGGTGATATTTGAGATGATAATGTGCAATCACACCACTCTGCCCGCCGCAGAGCAGAACGGTTCTGGGTGCCAATTCTCCCTGTGCGAGGTTATGTCAGGTTGTAAGTAGCTGCAGTGATCAAATCGATTTGCACTTTAAAGGTTTGGGCAAATTGAAAGCCAATTTCTTTAGGCATCTTGAAAAATAGATTGGCTTTCCAACTTTTCATTGTCTCGCTTAGGAAAAAATATGTTCCTTATGATTTTTTGAGTAAGTTTATATTTAGACTCTTATGTAATTATGTGAAACTAGACTTAAAATTAGATTAATATTATATTGTACAACTTCTTTATGCACGCGGAGTTTACCTGTGTTTGTTGCATTGTTGCATTTACGTTTTTGCATGTTATATTTAGCATAAACCCTGTGTAAACAACTTGTTGGTGAACCAATAAAAATAAAATAAAATATAATAGAAGATGAGCTTATTACCGTAAACCCAACGTACCCCTAGTCTCCCGGCTGCTGGTAGCCTAGTACTACGTAATAGCTAATGGAAACGGGAATCGAACTGAAAACTTCATAGTCAGCAGTAGACCTAAAGTTATTTCTGTTCCGTTTATTTTATTATGTATCAATATTTTCTCACAAAAAATGTCCACAGGATTAACATTAACCACATTCAAAGAACGCCGCTGTCGTATAAATCACCGGGAAATTATCATAACGAGTCAGTTTTGTAACGAAAATTGTGGCTTTCTAAGAAATTAATAATGTCTGCTATAAACGGAGATTTACTACAGCTATGGGTGTGTGTCCTCCTTAAATACGAGTTACGTGTGTGGATGTAGCGGCGGCGGCGGCGTGACGAAATTTGAATCTATGAAACACTAATGTGCCTTTAGATTTGGCTAGGTGATGATTGGCACAGTGATAGTTTAATCGAAGAAATGGCGGTGCATTAGGTTGAGCTTTAGTGAAGGTGACGATTGGTAAATCTAGTTGAATGCAACTGATGGAGATGGATTTACGCATCTGCATCAACCAAAGTTCGTAATGAAGTTGTCTAGCTGAATACAACTGGACAGAAGTCACTGAGAATGTCATTAGTGAAGTATTAGGCTACCCGAAGACGAACTTCAACGGGATAAATAAACACAGCCTTATTTCACTGTGATTTTACTTAACTCTAAATTATTGGTGAAGTTGGAGAAAGACAAAGAGTTAGTGGAAATGATCCCGAGAGAAGGGAAGGCTTTGTAGTGGGGTCCACACATGCTAAAAGCGAACCTATTATTCTTTATCGATTCAGTAGGAAGTGTAAGAACAGGGGTCCTAAAATGGCCCCTTTAGCAGAACTTATAATAGGATAATAATATGAATTACGTTACAATTCGAAAAATGGCAACAATTGACTGCGTGTGTGACCATTTTAAACATTTTGACAAGGGGGTATGAGAAACTTTCAGAAAAGAGTAAATATTTAAGTGGAATGTTAAGATATTTTTAACTTAACAAGAGATCCGTCTTGACAAAATAACACGGCATCAACCTCGCCGGAACGCAAATGTTCGCAAGGTGAGTGATTATAAGTTTAATAACCTTAAACAAGACACGAATTTGCACATTAAAGAGATAAAGTTACTTTAAATTGGAGATTAATTGCAACTTCTCATTGTACTGATGAATAGACTAGTTCTTAATGTCGAGGCTTACAGGGGAGAATCATGTGTTTTAAAAACCATGCATCCTTTACACAGGATACAAGCATTTATCGTTAGCAATTGTTTAAATTCAATAGTTGTTCAACCAGTAATTAACTTAACTGCTAATAGCCGTTCAACGTAACATAGTCAAGTTTAACAAACATTTATATTATACCAAAGTACCCCACAGAAAATTCAATTACGTACTTAGAACCCTTGCCGGAATCAAAGTACGTATGGCCAATGGTACTTGAAAATTGAATGTCAACTCTTCAAAATGTCAGGCTCTCTTAATTAATACTAAAACCGTTGATGATGAAACATCTACAAAAATTCAAACACGTATGTATGTAGGTAATGTTGAACAATAAACATATCAAGCATGCAGTTCGATTAAAAGAGTATCCATTAATTTATTTAATTTCCCCATTTGTCTATAATGTCAGGTAAAATGATGTGGAGGTAGAGGCATTAAAAGTTATCAATAAGGTCTAAAGTAACTACAACTACAATCAATAAAGGTGACCTTTTAACGCTACAAATCATAGAATTAACATCAATTAATCACGAAAAGGATAAAACAGCTAGTGTTTACAACGCAATTAGTAAATTATCCAAAGAACCAGGTTTTACTTTCTTAAACGTGTTATGATTTCGAAAAATGTCTTCATTAGCGCATTGGTTTCGCAAGCAAGAACTAAATGCATTTCTGGAATGGCAGGAATATGTGCCTCGACTGGCATTTCTTTTATAATTGGTAAATCTGAGACAAAAGTAAACTTTTCGTTTACAAAGTTTATTGTTTGTTCGTTTTGCAATTTAAAGTACTGGCTAAGGTTCTATATTTTTTTACAGCAATTGATACAAATACCTCATGGTCTACGGATGATAGCTTTTACAAAAAACTAGCAGCACATAATGTTTAATGTTCGCCGCAAAAAGTCAATCGCCAATATTTCTCAGATACCAATCATTGGGTCGCAACTGCTGTATGGGTAGTTAAACCAATATTTATGTAGAAATGCAAGACGGCGAGTTTTTACTGCACCACGATGTCGCTTCAGATTTACAAGCTTTCCATTGCTGCCGTATTCAAGCTTACGGTTACAGAATAAGATTTATATTTGAAAATCAACAGAATGTTTGGTTTGCAGACTGAACTGGGCTAGTTTTTCTGTGTCCTCGTCAACTAAATGTATTTTGTTACAACCACGTGAAGTTTTACAGCTGCGTCTTATTATTTTTTGTGGAAGAACACCATAACTCATTTCCTATGCAGTAAAAATGTCACTTTATACGACAAAATGAATGGGGAAGATATTCTTAGAACTTAATTGTCTCATTATGGGACTGGACGTAAAAGTGTAACTTTTTCTCCGGTATCCTAATTTAAATTCCAGTTTAATTTCAGCTTACGCAATGTAGCACAGTGCTTCCAGGTTTGATGTCCATCCTTCTTTGAAACGTGTACAATATAAGTTAAACTTACGAAGTTAGGGCGCACGTACACGAGCCGTGTTTCGTCGCTGCATCCGACGCAGTCCTCCCCGTGATTTATTGGACCTCGTTTATTTTATTTCCCAATTCGTTTTAGTTTACAACCTCGATGTTCCTCTATCGTTCTCTAAGGAAATGGTCTGACAAAGAAATTTTGTGATTAAAATTTATCTTGTCTGTGTTATTTGAAATTGAAAAATAGAGTTTAGAAAGTTTCGGGGTTAAGAATGTTAAGATAGCATATGAATGAATAAGCCCATGTCCAGAAGTGGACTTGCTATTTAATATCTGAAGATGTTGTTGAGGAATGTTTGTTTAATTGAAGACAAGTAGGTAGGTACTTTAAACCTATCTAGGACATGGGTACCAGAATATGGGTAAATAATTACTGTTTATCCGTATTCGCCGAAGAATTTAGAAGCTGTCTACGTATAGATATTTACGAAAGTCCGGACATTACAGAAGCCACAGTTAACATTCCTATGAAATATTGCCGAGTATTTGTCTTGTTCAAGATTTTAAAGTGATTTCGTAACGGCAGCGTCTATAGCTTACGAACTAAACAAAGTGCTAGTTCCATTTGTCTCTAACCGTTTCAAAGCATGACTTATTACTAAGAAAACAATAAGTATTCCGTCTAGTAGAGGAGTTTGAACTCTCTTAACTCCATTCAAGTTTAAATAGCTTTGTGTAAGCTTCCCGGCTCCGACTACAAACAATGATAATAATTTCTGATTTTGTATTACAAAGCGAACTGTGAAAGAGTTTGAGGTCGTTGATTTCTGGTTTGACAAAAGAGGAAAGTCGATCTATGTACATTTTGTACCTGAAGAACCTTTGTAGTTTGTACCTCGGTGTTGTATTCACTATTGAGTTGTTTGTCAAAGCCCAGGCGACAGATTAGAGGACATTATAACACGACAAGTGACAAAACATAATTGATGGTCGACAGTTAGCGTTGGGGACGGAGCCAGACAATAAGGGCAGGTACCCAAATCGGAATACAAGAAATGCATTGTCCAGCCCGGTTTGAAGCGTCAATTGTTGCCAATTTGTTGCTTGTTTTGTTTGCTTTGCACAGGTACTAAAGTTTTTGCCAATTTTATATTTGGGTCCCAATTAGGGTCTGCCAATTTACTATATTGACGATGGCCGTTCCTTTATATTTAGCATGAGGGTATAAAACTGAATAGTCTAACGAAATGAGAAGGATCACCCGTTGGTACCGCTATAGGCAACTAAGAAATACGTAGGTATGTGAAGAGAAGGTGGATGCAGCAACGCTGGTCATAGTCATAGTTTTGCTGCTTTTAGCATATGTTCCTGAATTAGAGACCTTGTTTAGGTGGAAAAATAAAGGGACTTACCAAACTGATGCAGCCAGACCGAAGTAATACAACAGCAAGAAGACTACAGCACAATTAGGGTTCGCAAGTCCGTCATGTGCTAGTAGCATGCGAGTTGGTGAAGTGGAGTCCTTAGCGCAGCCAGCAGCGGCCCGGCCGGCGGCAGCGCGCACGCCCCAGCCCGCCGCGGCCGCGCACCGGCACAGCGCCACCAGCACCAGCGCCCGCTCCCCGGCCCCCCCGCGCTCCCCGCACGCCAGCTGAGCCCCCACAGCCGCCAACGTACACGCGAAACTCAACGCAGCCCACGTCGCTAACCACACCTCTGAAGCCTTCCGCTCTCCTCCATCCCACAGCACCTCCGCATCACAGTACTGCGCGCAGCGTGCCGACCCTCTCACCCATACCCAATTATTGGGCTTGATCAGTCTCCGGCATGCTCCTCTGCCACCTGCATTCCCCATATCCAGGGGAACTGTTCCTATTGGAGGTGCACGCTCTCCGGGCCCTTCCATGCACATATGTTCATGGTTGTTCTCCGCAGGGAATAATGAACAGTCCAACTCTGGAGGCCAGAGGAACCCGAAGCCGTGCAACACAGGGTAACACCTGGTGTAGACACTCTCGCACAGGCCTCTGCAGGGGCCGATGGGCAGCGCCACCTTGTCGGTGCACATGGGCACGTACACGGAGCACAGGAACAGGTGCAGCTGCGAGGAGCAGCCGTACTGCACGAGCGGGCTGAACGTCTGCAGCGTCACGTCGGCGTCCGCCTGCAGCGTATGCCGCGCCAAGTTCGGCATCCCCGTCTGATTGTATCCAATGTTCTTACACATCGCCACTTTAATAGGTTCACATGTCCGCACGGAGGCCTCGGCGGCGAGTCCGGTCACTAGGGTCACGGTAACAACAACGGCCACGAAGCACTTCATGTTCGGAGAGGATATATCCGGCGTTACATCAAAGATCTCATTGTAGTCGTGAATGTTTACGCGCTCGCGCCGCGGCCGCGACTACAGCGTGCGTGCGTCCCGGGTGGCGGCAACACGGCGAGTGAGGAGCGCTCGGCCGCTCGGGCGCCGCCGGTCGCGGGGGGAGCACCATCACAAAAAAAGGTCCGCAGGTATGCGCTACACTGTAGCGGCGGGAAAGGGAGAGAAATGGCCGAGGAGCCGTCGTGTGTCCGGAGTGTCCGGCCGGTGTCCGGTGTCCGGCCGCGCGCGTGCAACTGTCCACGCCGCGCTCGCTTATCACCGCCACACCTTATCACTAAGGGTAGATTCCGACTCGTGATGCGGTTTCATTTATCCGGTATCGATTTTTCGATAACTATGATATCGCGCGGTTGATATGAAAACTGATTAAATTAGATACTCAAATTGGATCTTCATTTGGTAACTTGTAATGAAATTGTTTATAACTGTTGTATGTTGAATGCGTCGATTAGTAGCCTTGCTTATATTGATTTATTTCGATAACGAGTTTTGGCTACCTCATAAATCAGCTGTACGCTTTTAACTTTGCAAAGACATTAATCTAGAATGTTTTGGTCTAAGCTTTAAATTAATTTTAGATAATTTACAAGCGCCTAACTATAATTCCTCGCCCCAAGTTCATCTCTCATCGTCTAAATACAAATACTAATACAATTTTGAAATAAATTTATTGTACATAATTTACTACATTTTATTTAAGCATTACTGTATAATTTTTTTATGAAACATAAATAGGTAAATAGGTATAATGGTGAACATTGTTAGTAGTACAAAAATTGGACCAAAATGTAGATCAGTGGGGTTATAAAGCGTTCGACAGACGTTTCTCTGAGAATCAAAATATTTACAGTGCGATGAGGCTGCGATCTAACTGAGGACCATATACTTATAGTTACGACTAAAATGAAAGATAAATACTTTTACAATAATCTTATTATAATACAAGTTTTATTTCAACACATATTTCAGTTGCTAATATTGTAATCTGATAGTTTATAACATCTGCAGCGGGCCGTTGGGGCCCCGTATGCTTCGATACCTACTTACAAATAACAATCTTATGTACTCTTCATACTTCACAAGTCTTCTGTCTTGTACATCGTCTTTCCATTTAGTTCTTACATCTTGACATTTTTTACATTCGCTAAGCTAATGTATAATACAACATTCACACAATTTAACAAATACACCCTCCGTCGATGGAATTTTACACTTAAAACGATGACAAAGCAAATTATAGTAAGGAATGCTAATCAAGCAAGTGGCGCCTCCCAGCGGAACATTTTGGAGTTACAACTAATTCCTAATATTGTACAAACGTATTCTACGAAATTATAAATGCCACGGTACGAAAACGATGAATTAGACAATTTGGAAAACTATGAATCTTATAGATTCTCAAGTATTTGGCCTCTAACAACGAACTATTTGTTTTATTATCTGTAGTTTTATAAATTACAAGAAAATATCGTCAACGGATACAAACATTATTATTAGGTAGTCTTATAGTATTAGCCTTTTGCCGATTTAGATTTTATAAAACTTTTTTTTATTTATTGAATATTTTTTTTGAATAAATAAAATCTCAAGTTATAAACGATCGGTTTCGATATTCTGTTTAATACGATTGGAAGTACTGATAAAATGAGTAAGCAAGCACAACCACTGAATAATACATTGCTCTATAATATACTTAAAAAACACTAGAATTCGCGACAACTCAATTATTATTCCAAATCAATTATTTTAATCATATTTTTGGTACTTACAATTGATTTGAACATTGATCAAGTTTGGATAGTAAATATAAAAACGACGTTCTTGTAAATTCCTTCGCTTTATCGAAGTCCTCTTCTTAGTGTTTGGCGTAAGACGTTTTCTAACATCCCTATCAACATCTTTTGAAATTTTGTTGTTATACCTGTAAGCCCACAAACGTCCTAACACTGCCAACTCTGCAAAAGTACCGGAGTGACGTCGTTATAATATATATTTAATTATATAAAATACAATACAATAAACTACATGTATACAAAATTATATAATGTTACCGAAACATATTAGATGCTACTGAGACTAAGGAAATTAGTGAAGACTTTAAATACTGTGGCTCTATTAAATAATATAGTTATTTTCAAAATAGCCTCTAGAAATAAAATGTGATAAAAATGGACCCCATATGCTCCAAAATGTAAAAAGGCACAAAAAATATACTGCGCAACGCTAATGCTAGCTAACGTCAAATATTTCACAAAACGTACAAGTTCATGCCTCAGAACATTACGCGCAAAAGAAAAGTAACCGTAAAGGCAGGACGAGGCCGAATTAGTGACACGGGGTAATCAGCGAGGGTCGAATAAAATACACTGGCATACAAATAATTAGTCTCACCGAATATACGATAACAATACTACATAATAAACGATTCACATTGCATGAGATTACATATTTGAAACAATAACATGGGCGTGGGTGCTCGGCGCGGGCTCGGCGTGACTAGAGGTTGGCGTGGTCGAGGCGCACGCGCAGCGCCTCGCGGTCGCGCGTCACGTCCGCCAGCTCGCTGCACAGCGCGCGGCACACGCGGTGCAGCACGGCGTTCTGCTCCGCCAGGGCGCGCGCGTCCGGCTCGGGCGAGCAGTCGCGCGGCTTGCGGTACACCTCGAACGCGCCGTGCATCTTGGGAGCGTCCTCGCGCGAGTACCCGAACCCCTCCGCGTCGTACTCGCGCGGCGCGAACGCGTCCGGCGGGAAGGCAGGCTCGCCCTCGCTGCGCTGGTTGATGAGCCGCCGAGGGGGCTCCGCTGTGGATGGAGAGGCTCGCGGCGGAGGCTGAGGGGGAGGTGCGGGCGCGCCTTTTAGCCGGTTGAGGTCGAGCGAGCTGGACCGCGCGTGGTTGCGCAGCGGGCGCGGCGGGGGCGGCGGCGGCGGCTCCTTCTTGGGCGCGTACGTGAGCGAGGCGGGCCCGTCGTCGTGCGGCGGGTCGCGGGCGGGCGGCGGCGGCAGCACTCCCGCCGGCTTGACGGGCTTGCGCGGCTGCGGGCGCTGGATGGACTTGATCTCTGCGCCGTTGGGCGGCGGCTCGGCCGGCGGCTGCGAGTGCAGGCGCTTGGGGCTGGCGAGCTCGAAGGCGTGCGCGAAGTCGTCGCGGCGCGGGGAGGCCGAGGCGCGCGTGTCGGGCTCGAGCGGCAGCGCGTTGTTGTCCGGAGTCACGCGCACGGCCACCGGGTGGAAGATCTTAGGATCGCGCTCTACGGCGGACTTGTGGAAGTCGAAATTGACCGGTTTAGGACCTGGACTGGACACGCTCGACGTGGGTGAGTCCACAAACTTGGTCCATTCTTTGTTGTTGACTTGGGCTTCTGTTTTGGGTGGGGAGAGTGAGGGTGGTCGTTCCTCTGGCTTCTTGGGTACTGCTGCCTTGGTGGCGTCGTAGGGGTCAATGATGGGTTCTGGTTTGGGAGCGAAGTTAAAGTCTGCGGAGGTGCCGGAGCTGAACATGTCAGCGCCGAGGTCGACGAGGTCGGTGGTGACTTGTCGCGCGGAGTAGCGCGAGTCCACGCGTGGGACGAGGGCTGCGGGCAGAGCGTCGGGTACGGGCACGTTGTTCCGCCGCAGCACGATGAGGTGCATGGCTATGCTGAACTCCTCCAGTGTTAGCATGCCGTCCTTGTTGATGTCTGAGAGCTGCCATATTTTCCGGAGGTCGGGTACGGGTAGGTGTGATTTTTCGAAAAATAACCTGAGAAGATAAACTTTTGACGTCAGCATTTTAGCATAATTATTCAAACTTTTATCCTAGAATATTGATAGTGACTGATATTATAGATATATTAAATTGCTCTGAAATTCTAATAAGATGAATTCAAACTAATTGTGTACTTATTGACCGCGAATTTGTAGCACACTCATCCTATCACAATTTTAGGGTCACCTTTTGGCCAGTAAGCGTTATAAGTATTGGAAAGAAGAACCGCAGAATTATGCCCGTGGGAAGAAATGCACGGTCCGAGCAGGGCACACAAGGCGAATGAGACAAAAAAAGCAAAACTGTTGATTTGTCTAAAAAAAACAAAATAAGACAGATGAAATTAGACCTGTATGAGGCCAAAACACCACAATCTTAAAATGGTGCTGTATATTTCAAAATAATAAATACAGGTTAGCAATATAATAAATTACCTAGCAGTCTGTCCGGATAGCATGCCTCTGTCAGGCCGCAGCGAGGCGAACTGACCCGCGTAGTGCCGCGCCTGCGCGTCGCTGATGGCCCAGATGTCGTCCACAGCATCGCCTTCCTCTTCTGAAGAGTGGCGATCTGAAGACTCTTCTTCTGTACCTGTAGACAACATTGTGAAGGGATTAGAGAGGATGATATGGTTAAAAAAACTTTTTAGCAAAAACAAATCGACTTCTAAAACGTGAAAAAAAAACAAAAACACAAAAAAGTTAATTTAAAAAAAAAATGTTAAAAATTAACTTCAGAAGAAAACATAGCTTCTGATGTCGGTGACATTAGTTTGTTTGATTTCGTTTTTTTTTGCCCTCGACTTTCTTTCAAACTGTTTTTAAGTTTATTTTTCACTTTATCGTGTTTTTGTTTTTTTAGAGAAGTATGGAAGAACAAGGAATGCCGCGTCGACCTGAAATTAATTGGGATACGGGCATAAGGATAATGTTGATGGTCTATGTTTGCCACGATGAACGATTTTATAGCTAAAGCTCAATGGCAAAATTAAAAAGTTAAGGCTGTGTTGCTGCACAGAGCAACTGTAGCTGCCGAGGTTTCGACTCATTGCGTGTTGACCGATTCAGTAGGGATATTGCGTATCTTATAAACGACAGTGGCTATCATATAGTGTCCATCAATTAACTGTCAAATGGTTCCATTTTGTATTAAACCATAACCAATTTGAAAGTTAATCCATGGACAATATGATAGCCACTGACATTTAAAAGATACGCAATGGCCCTGCTGGTTATAGCAGTATAATAAGCAGGTGAACAAAAACCTTATCGCGACATCCGCGGGTAAAGAAGTGGCCTTCTCATTGCTTTAATACATACAATGCCTCTATGGAATGGTGTATTCAATGAAAAACTGATCGCGGTCAATAAAACGTGAAATTTTCTCTAAATGGTTTTTAACAAAATATAAACGTCCGTTTTTACTCGTGCCAGGTTCTGAGTATACACAACATTTACTAAGCCTTAGCTCTGAGCAATTTAAGTTGAAAGTCTAATCAAATTCTTAGGTTGCCCTGACCAGTCTGCGTGAGAATTTCATGCGTGATATCAGGACATTTCAAAATTTTAAGTATGTCGATAGTATTTAATCAAGAATTACATACCTAGTGAAGGACGGATTCGTATGAAAAGAGTGAGTCATTGGGCGATTAAAAAATGGCCTAATTTAACTAGCGTCTAAATACGAAAATATAGCTAATTAAGACCAATTGTCGCTATATGCGTAGAAAGAAACTGGATGAATATTTACCTACATAATATCACACCTGTAATCCCCGCAAGGCTAGGCAGAGTTGTTCCTCTTAGTACATCCACATAATATCAGCAGTTGTGTAAGTAGGTACCATGTGCAAGGGGGCAAGCCTATTGCCATCATTCGGGCACAAATCCAGACTCCATGACTGCTACTGAGAATATCCTGATGAAACAACTAACATTGCCCAACCCGTGAATCGACCCTAGGATCTCATGCTTGGTAGTCGTACCCCTTCGACCTCTAGACCAACGAGACGAGGTTTACCTTCATAGAAAAACTTGAACTACATCTAACCTCAGTTTCATTTAGTTGTTGTGGATCGATTTCACTTTTATTTACAACTTGTTGATACACTCGAGTTGCGGTTAGAGATCCGATCGAATGTATTTTATTATAGGTGACGTAAAGGAAATACCCGCAAAGCCGCAATATATGGAAATTGATATTTTTATAAATATAGGATGTAAGGGACAGTCCTCCGTAATCGGACAGGGTGTATTCAACTCCTTGTTCTGAATTATATTCCACCGGAATTTTTCTCCGGAAATTTATAAAGCATCCGGCCGACCGTGCGAACCAGAGGTGTGTGAGAATCGCCTACAATACAGGTGCGCCATAACGTAATATTTTTATGAGTGGTCAGAAGCTCGAAAGTCTGACAATCAGTTTTACAAGGAATGTTTCGATTATTCGGTCAATACTAGTGTCCAGCTGCATTTGGTTACACTGGAAGGCGGAAGCTAAACCCATATAAATGGTTAAAGGTTAGACAGATGAACAAGGCTGGTGTTGTGAAAACCGGCTGGACAATACCGTTTGTAACCGGTTATATCGCACCAATTTGATTTGAAGACCCGCAGATATATTATAAAGCACCTCACGATCATATAAAAAGATTATAGGACAGGCTTCTTACCGAGTAATCTCGTGTGTTCCTCCCCAGTGTTGGCTGGCCACACCCCTCGGCCGGTAGCACTGTGTTCCCATACAGGGTGTACTCGCTCCGCCACGCTATTGGTCGGCGTCGGACTATCGCTAGCTGTACTCCACGGCGAGCCGGTCTTGGGTCCTCTCCTCTGTAAACAATTATTTATTGATAAGAAAAAGTGGTAGTGGTAGCTGTAGGGTCACAGCGGAAACCTCAAAGGATACAATAACTATCCTGCAATACATGACCAGTGAGACGGGTTAGTTAATGCAGGGAAGCTGTGTGATCCAAAGTTTCAGAAATACTCGAAGATGTGACATCTACACAATCACTAGGCCCACGTGGAGGTGCTTTGTGTTAATAGAGGCGGTGTTAGATGTATCATAGGTACACATATTATATAGGTTCATTTTGATACCATGCCTTATAATTTAGTGAGTCCTGTAGCGTTTGCTACCCTCCCCCAGCGATCGCACCCCTACAGGGTATCCTTCGCGTTGTTGCTGGCTGGAGGCCTTACACTCAAGGCCACCACGGCATAGTTCAGTTAAGCAGAAGTTAATTCAGTCTCAGGGGTTAATTTGCGAGATTTCATAACAAAAAAAAACATGTTTTATGTTCTCTGGGTACTGGGTAGTAAGACTCATTTTGGCCTGAAACTTCACTGGTACCTTAACTTATGAATGAGGAAGTAAAATTCATTATAGCAACTACGCATACGTACATATACAAATACGGAAAAACTACGTGATTTTCCTAAAAAGTTCGCAATACTCTCGTTAAATGGGTCAAATATTACCAATATTTATCATTTAAGTAACACGCCAGCACAACAAGCTACCCGACCCTGTCAAATTTTCCCAATCAACCTTGGGCCAAAGGCGATAAAGTTGAAAATCTATCAAAGAAATTCGATAGATTGTAGTAGCATAATTTGCTGGCATCTGTACATACACCGAACTTCCTCATAAGTAGTCGGTAAGCAAAAACTAGCATCGCAAACACATGGGCACATGTACTTAAGAATATGTATCAGTAAATTAACGGCACACACCTGCAAGGTCAAGAGCTCACTAAAACTGTAGCGGTGACAAGTATGGCGTATCGATACGCCATACTTATGACTAACAACCTTGTCGACTCACTAGCTCATAGAACACTATAAATATAGAGCAACAGTTTACTTTCCCGATTTCAGGTTTGGTGCCACCATAGACCAAGATTAACTATTAACAGGTTAGACTTATCTACAAGACGCATCACTGTTGATGAATTTTAGTAGCGTGTGCGCCTGCTTTCCTGCCTGTGCAGAAACCTAATTTGATATTCTTAGCTTTTGTCTACACTAATATTATAAAGAGGAAAGATTTGTTTGTAACGAATAGGCTCCGAAACTACTGGACCGATTTGAAAAATTCTTTCAACGTTGGGAACCACCGTTGGTGACATAGGCTACTTTTTATCCCTGTATTCCCATGGGAACGGGAACGTAACGTCCGCTAGTTATTTATAAGTATACTAAGTTTAGCTACTAAAATAAGCTTAGTTAATAGTTTAAATTGTGTTTTTTTATTTTTATGAGTGTATTAGGCTTATTCATTAGTTTATGCAACATTAGTTTACTGCCAACTGTGGATGCTTGTAAATGGTTTGTTGTTGAACAACTCACTATTAATTTTTGTATTGTTAGCTAAGCCACCTAAGGAAAATAAAATTAGTTGCAAGAGCTAGATACTTCTAAGTGCGATGTGGGTTGGGGATCATGGTATTGGGTATTTCATAACATAACAATATGCTTGTAATCCCAAAGGGCAGAGGAGTACCTAAAAGTCCACCCACATTTCCTATTAAATAGTTATGTTTTAGTCCCATAGTGGTCGGAACTGGCTATAGATTGGACGAGGATAATATGCATTTCTATTAGAAAAAATTGATAATGGCACAGCATACAGGGAAACTGTATTATATTTGTGGTTTTGGTACACCAGTGTTAGGGCTAAATTGGTAATTTGGAATGGTTATTATATATGTATAATTCATATGTAGGTACACAATAGAAAGTATTCAATTCTGTCACAGCTGCAACGTATAAACAACATGATATATCAATAGGTTCTACCTGAATACAGGGTGTCAATTAACCCTTCACACAGCCGCCAACCAAGCATTCTGTACATCAAACTACGCAAATATTTTTGCTGAGTAAACACTTTTTTTTGGAGTCTATAATCACATTACCTACTATGGTAAAACTCAATGTAGCACTCTTTTGTGCTAGTGGGTGCTTTGAATAGTAAACGGGTCATGGAGGTAATGTAAGTAAAGTTATAACCTGTAAAATTAGTGTTTACAAAAACAGCTGTGGAAAATTTGGATCTTTGACCCCCAATATCTCCGTAACTAGGAGGTTCCCAGGTATGGTCTAGAACAATAAAATAATCAAAGTGGTGGCGAGAACAAGTGCCCTTCATTTGCGTTAAGGGTACATTACCTGGGCCTCGGGCCTGAATACAGACAGACAAATCTGCCCAAGACAGTTAAATCGTTTCTCTGGGACTTCGTCGAGTTTCATTGTCTCGGCGCTTTTCTTGTGGTCGCTACTGTTGATTCTGGCTTACAGGAGTTACAGTTGTTTGGGAATAGTGTGGCGGGCTTTTCCCATTTTGTTTTTGTTTTTTTGTTGACCGCCTCAATGGTCGAGGTCGCGCCACCGCTAAGCGTGTGGTCCTGGGGTATTTCTCAATAGACTAGCTTGCCACCTATTACGTGGGATTTAAAAAATAACTGGCGAAATGTTGGTGTATTATTAGATACTGTTCGGGTCAATCACCGAACAAATGAACATGTCAGCGTAACCGCGACACCGCGCTATATGCATTGAATATTTTATGTTTTACCTAAGGAAAATAGTCAGTACGCTTTCGGATAGCATATCGGGCGCGCGGTCCTATTCACCTCATTAGTTCTATTAGTTTGATTAGTTATTACTGAAATATAACATCTTCTTAATCTTCATTCTTAGTTTATCTTAATCACCCCAACCCCAAACAGATACACCTCTGCCAAATCCTTCGGGAATTACTAGCGTGGTGTTATGTATGTCTGCTATGTTATTTTAGCATATTATTCTATTTATGTAAAATCAACAATATTTCTTTCAAAATTTTACATGCATATTCTAATGGATTGGGGGAGGAAAGTTGCTCGCGTCCGTAGGATTTACCATCTTTTCCTAGATCCACCCTACACGTCTCCCCTGGGTGGTGCAAAACGAGCAACAACGCCGAGTCTCGGGCGGCGGTAACTAGAAAATAACCCGACTCTGCAGGACTAACCATCCTGCTCAGTGGAGGTAGGAAATGACCCCCACAAGCTGTAACCCTGCAGTCATTTTAGTGGGAACGGTGGTCTTGGCTTAATCGCCCGGGCCAAGAGGAAGAACACCTCAATAAAAAAATACCCTTATCCTACGGTGGGAACGTGCCAAGAGGATACCAATCGGTGGCTAGTGGGAAACTAGTCTCTAGCGCCAACCTCGGTGTACCGGGCAATCATCGAGTGTATATAGCCTTCTCACAGGGATGGGCGTCACCCTGTGAGCGACCGTTTATCGACCCTACTCGTGGGAATCAAAATGGAAAAAAATTTAAACCAAAATAACCAAAACAAAAATCAAAACCCAACCCCAACTGAACAAAATCGGAAAATCTACCACCAACAAGTCTTCCACAAAAGCTTATTTGAAACCCGACCCAGATCAAACTCTTTTCACGGAACCGCAACAACAATAGCAATTCCAGTCATAGAAATAGGTGATGAAACGCATGCACCAACAATTAATAATAACCTGCCTTTGGAACTGCCAGAGAGTTCAGAACAAATACCACCGCCTTGGCAAAGAGTACCTGGCTCTAAAAAACGTAAAATATCAGACTCTCCTCCAAGCCCAACTACTGCTACAAGGAACAGTTTTAGTAACCTCCCCGTTGATGAACCAGAGCAAGCTATTCCAAAACCTCCAAATAAACCCCCACCCATAATGCTCTATGGAATAGATGATGTCCATGAGCTTTCGAAGTTAATTGAAACTGTCATCAACCCAACTTGCTTCAAATTTAAGATAATTAATAAGAATCTGCTTCGGGTTATGATAGACGTGACGGAAGACTACAAAAAAGTTATTGATCTAATAAGACAAAAGGGTCTGATTGGTCACACATTTACAAGGAAAGACACGAAAAGCTACCGAATCGTCATAAAAAATCTCCACCACACCACTCCGCATGATGCCATTGTTGAAGAAATTGAAAAAACAGGCAATAAAATAAGAGGTGAAATCATCAATTGCAGATATGGTCCTGACAAAAAACCCACATCAACATTTTTCATAAATCTAGAGCCTAGTATATGCAACAAATCAATCAAAGATATGCAGTACATCTATCACCAACGTGTTAAAGTCGAGGATCCACGTAAATCTAGATCAATAGTGCAATGCCAGAGATGTCAGCAATATGGTCATTCAAAAAATAATTGTATGCGGCCATTCCGTTGTGTCAAATGTGGCGAAGGCCACAAAACAGCAGAGTGTCCAAAAAAAGACCGCAACACCCCTGCTAAGTGTGCTTTGTGTTCATGCGATCATCCCGCAAACTACAAAGGGTGCCAGGTCTACAAAGAGATCTTGGCTAAAAAAACCACCCGACCAGGTCCCAGTCACACGGCAAACAGAGTGCACAAAAATACAATATCCCCTCTTGAATTTGAAATCAACAACAGACCAGAAAAACCCGTATCAACAAATATATGTGATAACAGATCATACTCTAATGTTACATCCAATCGTAAAACTAATGATCGAGCAGATGATCTGGATCCTCTACTTTCTCAACAATCTTCAATCGAGGCTATTTTAACAAAACAATCTGAGAAGATAGACTCACTCCTTCAACAAATAGGAACATTGATAAACCTATTGACAACCGTAATTTCAAAAATGAACTCAAAATGACATCCTTGCGTATTGCAACTTGGAACATAAACGGATTGTCACCCAACACTTTAGAACTTGAAGCAATCCTTTACAAAAATAAACTAGATATAATGCTTATATCAGAATCTCATGCAACAACAAGAAGTTCGTTTCGAATAAGGGGTTATAACATATATGCTACACCCCATCCCGATGGTGGCGCTCACGCAGGAACAGCACTAGTTATAAAATCTAACATAAAGCACTCCATATTGGAAGCACACTCAACGGCTTATCTACAAGCCACCACAATCAGGTTAGAGGATCGAGCTGGACCAATCATTGTGTCAGCAGTTTACTGTCCCCCAAAGCATAAAATAAGCGAAGAAATGTTCTCAAATTTTTTCCAAACTCTTGGACATCGGTTTATTGCTGGGGGAGATTGGAACGCCAAGCACACATTTTGGGGTTCGCGATGTACGGTAACCAGAGGCCGAGCACTGAAAAACTCAGTGGATAGAAACAATCTGAAATCCTGGTCAGATGGTAATCCCACCTACTGGCCTTCTGATCCAAAGAAAGTTCCTGATCTTTTGGACTTTTTTATTTCTAGTGGAATGAGTAATCAGTACTTGTTTGTTGAGTCGTGTCTGGACGGATCATCGGATCACACTCCCGTGGTACTTAACATTAGCAGCAACATTATCACCACAGAGAAACCTGAATCCTTGCATAACTTCAAAACAGACTGGGAAGGTTTTAGAGGTTACCTTGAAGACAACTCAAACCTAAAAATGGCACTTAAGTCACCAGAAGACATTGAGGAGGCATGCAAATATATCACCAATTTAATCCAAGTGGCCTGTTGGATCAATACACCTGAGCTAAAAATGTCCTGCAAACTTCCTTCACAACCTCTTGACATTAAACGTAAAATCGAAGAAAAACGTCACCTCAGAAGAGCTTGGCACCTTTCTCATCATCCGTCGGACAAAACTAAATTCAACCGTGCCACAAAAGAATTAAAAGTCATGCTAAAGGATACCGCAAATATTTTACTGCAAAAGCAAATTTCAATGTTGTCTGCTTCGGATCAAGGCGAACATTCCTTGTGGAAGGCCGTTAAAAATCTCGACATGTCACAAAGCCACAATCCGCCCATCAGGTCACGATCATCTTTGGCCAGAACAGACAAAGAAAAGGCTGAGACGTTTGGCTTACATTTGGCAAGCGTCTTCAAACCCAATGAGGGGCTAAATCAACAAGAAGTTGAAGATATACTGAAGCAGGACTTTCAAATGTGTTTGCCTATTAGACCAACATCACCCAAAGAAATTGCGATGGAAATCGGATTGTTGAATCCAAAGAAGGCCCCTGGGTTTGATTTAATCACGCCTAGAGTTCTTAAGGAGCTACCCAAAAAAGCAGTTATATTCCTGGCTAGTCTGTTTAATGGTATATTCAGAATGGGCTATGTTCCCAAACTATGGAAAATCTCCTTAATAATTATGCTCCATAAACCTGGCAAACCAGCACACGAAGTCACATCATATCGTCCTATAAGCCTCACACCGGTGTTGTCTAAACTCTGGGAAAGAATTTTCTTGTCCAGACTCAAAGTATTTATGGATGAGTGTGACCTTATCCCCGTACACCAGTTTGGATTTAGAAAGTCACATTCAACTACCGAACAGGTCCACCGAGTCTACCATGCAATACGTCAGGGTTTTGAGAAGATGGAATACACCTCTGCGGCATTTCTAGACGTACAACAGGCCTTTGATCGTGTCTGGCACAAGGGTTTACTGTGCAAAGTAAAGGAAAAGCTTCCCCACTCTGTGTTTCCCATCATAGCTTCGTATCTAGATGGCAGACAATTCCAAGTAAAACAAGGAGACGCAAGATCTAGTCTGTATAATATCGAAGCTGGAGTTCCTCAAGGATCGGTTCTGGGACCCGTTTTATATAATATTTTCACATCTGATCTTCCAACTGCAGAAGATGTAACGGTAGCGACATACGCAGATGACGTTGCTTACCTGGCGAGCGCTAAAGAACCGGATATCGCCAGTAGCAAATTACAAATAGTACTGGATAAAATGAATACTTGGTTGCAAAAGTGGCGTATCTGCGCCAGTGCTCAAAAATCAAGTCACATTACCTTCACCTTGAGAAGAGGCGACTGTCCCGCAGTGACATTGGGGGATACAACTCTACCACACACAGATTGTGTTAAGTATCTCGGATTTTACCTGGATAAAAGGCTCACTTGGAAGACGCATATAAAACAAAAAAGAGAACAACTAAATGCCAAATATAAAAACTTGTACTGGTTGATGGGTCGTAACTCAGTCCTATCTTTGGACAACAAACTCCTGCTGTACAATTCTCTACTAAAACCCATATGGTCCTACGGCATCCAACTATGGGCAGTGGCTAGCCATAGTAACATAATGTGTCTGCAAAGAGCTCAAAACGCCATCTTGAGGAATATTGTTAATGCACCATGGTTCACACGGAATGAAGAAATCCATGATTATCTCAACACTCCTACAATTTTTGAGGAAATTAAGAAACATAAAAAGCGTTATGCTGACCGTCTAGCCATCCACCCAAATCCCCTGGCTATTAAATTGCTGGACATCAGCGAATCTGTCAATCGACTTAAGAGAGGTCAAGTACTCTGAAGAGGTAGCAGGGGCAATGGCCCCTGTACCTGAAACGCCAACTGTCTCACGCAACCAAACTGATAATAGTCCAGAAAGGACTGATGGCAGTTAAGAAAGGAAAAAAAAAAAAAAAAAAAAATATTCTAATGGATTGGTGTGTGAAGTTTAATAGTTAGTTATTCTATGTTAAGAAACAATGCTCTGAGCACTGTTCTTATAATTATGATTTACATACCTACTCAGGAAGTACCCATAATGAACCGTGAGAAAAACATTTTCCGTTATAGTAAGTAGGTGAATATAACAATAATATTAAATGATTTTATATTCATCTAGCAGACCTGGCAGACGCCGTCCTGCCCGAACAGCAGAGCCATCTATCGGGTCCAATTTTAACTCTAAACCATTCTCGAAATAACTTGAAATTGGTGCAGCTGTTTGGGAGGAGTTCAGTGACAAACACACAAACAGAAGAAATATATGTATAAAGATAGACTAATACAACCGGATAAACAAATATTTGTTTAATATGTACATCGATGAGTTTATTCAAGGATCTGATCTGATAGTGAATCGATGTCAATCTGATAATGAATTTCTCAATCAGTAGGTACTCTATGTACGTTCTAATTAGAGTAAATACTATAAAGAAGTAATTCAATAAAATAAAGTTATGCAAGTGATTTATACTGATGTTCCATAATGATGCAATAAAAGCAAGTACATAACTATAAGCCTATTGGATGTAGGTATCTCATATCTTTGTATAAGGTTGGTGGGCCAGATAAATAAATAAAATAAAATAAGCTCATAGCCAAGGTTTGGGCCAACTTAATTTAAATTGCCATTTAAAAAGAAGAATCTTGATGGCATTAACATGAATTCAGACAAATTTTAAATGCAATGCGTTATTTAATTGAGCTTTTTGCTTGGTAGATGTTAGCCAAATCGAAACATCTGTGCATCATAATATAATAAGCATCGACTTGGACGACACGGTTGGCGCAGTGGCTCAGGCAATGGACTGCTGCGCTGCGTGTCGCGGGTTCGATCCCCGCACGGAACAAATATTTGTAAGGCCTACAGATAGTTGTTTCGGGTCTGGGTATTTGTGTATGTGAGTTTAAATGTTTGTGAACGCAACGAACCTAGTGTGGGGCAACGTTTTTATTAAAGAAAAACAAAAAAAAAATTGATAAAGAGTTTCTTTAAATACTTGACCTAAAGAGAGCCGAGTACAAGTGTAACATTGTATTGTTATCAACCTGCATTCTCTGCTATTAGCTGGTTATTAACCTGACTGATAACAATGTCATCAAAACAGAAAAAGTTTTTATCTTGTTGTTCAGTCTTAATATATATCACTCAGAATCTTTTTCGCTGTACGCATCGCGACACATCAAGCTGTATAATTCTACTATAGCATGGCTGGCCCCTTTTTGTATAGATTTCTCATACAATGAGGGATCTGCATTAACTAGTTTTGTATAGCTTGACTGGTTGTTGCATGTACTTAAAAATATTCTCGTTCATTCACACATTTTGTAGTTTACTTATTTGTCAAAAAGGAGTAAATGATAAATTGTTATCCGACAATGGAGAATGAAACAATTTGTTTAGTTGAACTCAAGCAACATGGGACGAGGCTAGGAACATTATGACGATTTGCCAAAATCTATTTACATAAACATTAAACTATATTTTCATTACAATACGTAGAAGGTGGTTCTATGCTTTGCTAAAACATGTTAAATAGTTATTTTTGTCAATATACCAGTTTAGTGTATAATGTAAGAAGTTGATTAAGGAAAAGGGGTTAATGGTAAGGGGGCAATGAATCAATAGTAGTACATTATAAGATATTTTTTTTATTTATTTTTAGCTTGGAGTATGTTTTGTTGCTATCAAAGAGAGCACTGTTCCACTTTTTTATATATGTCATACAAACTATATGTTTATATTTTTTGGCAGGATTTTTACTTTTATTTACTAAAGAATGAATTCTGAGAATATTTTGTAAAAAGTATGTTTTTGTGTTATTAAAACTTTTTGATAGGAATTACTACACATTAGTATTTTATATGACAGCATTATACAGTACTTTCTTTACAATAATAAATAAATAATAAGTACTTTGTGTATCACTTCAATAATGTAAGAAAGAAACTCACCCCACGGGATCCTGATCGCTGTGACAATGTTTCAGATTCAATTTCAGAGTCTGTACTTAATCCTTCAGTGGTATCGTGAGACAACACCTGTGGAACATCACTGTCCGACAGGTTGGATGACAGTCTTATAGGCTCATATGCACCAAGGGTTCCACCAAAATTCCTTTCCCTTTTACTCAAATGATGTTGGTGATCATGTGGTGAATTGGACAATTGTATCAAGTCAGCGTTTGCTTCAGAATTTAGGGCCCACGTAAACCTCGGAAGAGGCAAGTCAACAGGAGTAGACAAAAGCTCAGGCTTCACTGTCATGTTTGTCTGATGGGCTGCTATTAGTTTCAGTGCTGAATAAAATTGTTTTCTGTTCATGTGACTCAGTGACGCACAGCTATTAGGGGCAACGCTTATATCCATGATCTGTAACATATAATTAGTGCTCTAATCACTCATTCACAAAATGTGTTATCGTACGTCTAACCTATACCACTAATTACCTGTTTTAAGACATCGTTGTGTACATTTGATGATCGAAACAATTCTGTTGCTTTTAAAATCGGTATTTTCCCATTGGATTCCTCGTCACAGCATAAAAACAAATCACCGAAATATCTCATTTCGGTTTCTGTCAAATTGAGATCCTCCATTATAGTAATAAAATAACAATATTATGGACTTCTACACAGTGTCTTTAGTTTATTATTAAATAGGCAACATAAACAACCATTATCTATTAATGTACACCATATTCATTGATAAATAGACGGATTCGAAACTTGTACATCACAAAATTTACACGAAGCAAACCAAATGTCACTGACAGACAGCTGCCTGATGCGGCCATTAAAATTTTAGAGCTCACTTTTACGTTCAGAAACCGATAATAGAGTTGTCCCGCAAGGCCGCAATCGGTATTTATTATATTTCTCGACGGTCAACACCAAGTTGATTGGCATTTCACTAAGGATATATTTCAAAGCATGTTTTTTTATTAATATTTATAAGAAAAACACACAGACTACACCTCCTTCTTCTTTTCAGAGATCCGTAACCAAAGGGTAACCATCCAACGGTACCCGATTTAGATAGGTAAGGTGCATCAGGGTAAGTTCGGACAGTTTTTGGATGAGTTGGAAAGGGTTTAGTAAATATTTTTTTTTTTTAATTTTCTAAATATGACAAATATAAATAATGCTGCAAACATCGTTAATGAGTAAATTTACTATAACCTTTTTTCTTTTTTATACTTCTACCTTTAATGGTTCCCAAATTAAGACTTCGTAAAAATTCAACATTAATTTTAAAACAGGGAGATAAGATCGGACCTTGGAAGGGTAAGTTCGGACTACTTTATAATACCGGTTCTATAGCTGATATCATAAGGTTGACTTTATAAAAATATCCGTACTTACCCCTTAAAAGAACATAACTTTGAATGTTCTACTCATTTTTAAAAACTAGGTGGGAATTTTAAGTTTTTTTTTTTTTCATATTTTAATAGTCCGATCTTACCCTACATTAGCATAAGCAAAAAAAATGTGATTCTCAAACTTTTCATAATAGGTCTTTGATGTGAGGGGTCTTTGTAATTCCAGATCAAAATGTTTCTAGTGAATAAGTAAACTAGCTAAAGGATTTGATTCCAAGATTTGATTTAACCTACCTATCGAATTAAATTGTTGTTTGTTTAATGAAATTAATTAACGTGTTTACCTATTCACTAAAAGGATGCGGTAGATGAGAAAAATAAATTACTTATGAAGTAATAATAATAAAATATTGTTTATAAAATCAAATAAATTTAATGAAAATGTTACCAACATTCATAATCAATTTTAACAGTCTTACAAAACAAATCACATTTTTTAAAACGAAACAAGTGTATTAATTATTTTAAAATAATTATGGTAAGATTTTTCTCACATTGTTTTAAATGAAGTTTAAACATAATGTAAATATTATGTGTAGTACATTTTTGAAGTTGCGAGGTTAGTTAACTCATTTCTTTCTACTCTCTAGCAATTTTTAGATCTTTGCAGTACGAGGCACGTGATGTTTTATAAGATAAGGCATAATGAACTGAAACAAAAAAGATAAAAATAATTTCATGACCAGTGATCGCGTATAGGTATAATATTTTGCTGAATATATTAGTATGAACATTGCTTGGTTTAAACTAAAAAAACATATGTAGGTATCACTTGTTAGGTTGCCGATATTAATAAAACTGCAGCTATGTTACGTTTTGTATTGATTTTTTATCTAGCCGTATTGCATATCTCGACTGTATCTGTCATACCGAAGTTTCAAATTCTTTCTTTAAAAAAAAGAACGATAAAGATTACAGAAAAGAAATCAGAAATGCCGCCACTCTTAATTGTTTTATAAATTCGCCGAACGTAACTATTCTGGCATAATATTTATGGTTGTTTACCCCAACTTTATTAGATTTTCTTGGATTTAACAACTTTTAAATAAGAATACAGTTTTGGCGAGCTCATTTTTTAATGGGTAATATCGGCGTTTCAAACAGTTTCTTAACCTACCTAATTACTTACTTCTGAAGAAGGTTATCACATACAAATTCTTTCGTACTATTGAAATATGTAAGTAAACACACAAGATAAAAAAGTCATTTTTTTTTTGCACCTAACATAAACATTTAAATTAAAACTTATGCAAGAACCACGGACGGTTTGAGAACCACTGACGTATTTGTTTAAGGGAAAGACCAGATAATAAAAATCCGATGTTTGACCGTAACGGTAAAGACCGGATCTCAGCAAATAGTCGACTTTTAAAAACATTTGTAATAGCAAATTGTTAACAACTACACAAAAATCAACATAACACTCACACAGTAATAGAAAGAAACAATACTCACCAGAAAAGTTATAAAAAGCTTGCCGGGTTGAAGATCGGATCAGCCGAAAATCTGCCTATAAGTTATGATTTTATTTTTTTGCCTACCTAACACGACCAACGCATCGTAGTGGCTGGCGCGTACCGATGGGCGGGAAATAACAAGATGGCGTCTCGAGCTGTGTTACCAGTACTAAAAAATACGCACAGGTTTAGAAGTAATTCGAATTATCTGACCTTTCCCTGTATCCGAACTTACCCTGATGCACCTTACTAAACCTCTATGTCCGTCCGTCTGTCTGTCAACGGGCTACATCTCATGATCCGTAATAGTAACAGGCAGAGACAGTTGAAATTTTCACAGAATGTGTATTTTTTGTAACTGGTAAATAAACCAATAACAAAAATACATTAAAACGGGCTCCCATACGACGATGGTACGGAACCCTTCATGCACGAGTCTGGATCTTGGCCGGTTTTAAAAGCATTTTGTGGGCCTAATCAATACCTAGGTACTCCAAAGCTCACGAGACTTCTATAATTATGCGAAGCGATCACAAAAAATATCAACGAGCTTGTTTTTCGAATGGTTAATATAAATTCTCTTTTAGTTATTTTGACTTCCGTAAGTTTGGTATGTTGAGGTTCAGAGTTTGCTTTGCCACAGAATACAATAATGGTACTACGCTTTGCTTCGTTTCAGAAAAATCTATCATCCCAGAGAATCAGGCAGTAAGAATCGTTTTTCGGTTTTTTTTTTTCAAAACGACAGGGGGCACACATTTTTTATGTGGGGGCACATTTACAGCAGATAAGGCACCTACTATACGGTACGTTTCTACTCGTATATCTCTAGGAGATACTTTCTTGCTGGAGTAACGTACACAGGCATATTCAAGTTTTCTTCTTTTTTAAATTGCTACTAAGTAGGTAGGTATTACCGAATACGCAGCCAGTGCCTATGTTCAATGCAGGCAGTCAACATTTTACAAGTTGGCTGCATTGAGGGTACCTCTACCAGTCTTCCAGTCAAATACCTTGGAGCTCCATCCAAAATTACTAGTGACTATAGAGCTTATGTAGACAATGGTTGGATGATGAATAGGTAGGGAAAGAAAAAACAATTGGGAGTAATTTCGTAGTTTTTTATTGATTTCTGATTTAATTGCGATACTGCATTAAATACATAAATGTGATAATTTTATATGTGTAACATACCACTATCAAAGTGGTTGAATAATTTAGATTTGTCCGCTATACTTAAGCTTAAATTAAAAAAGTCGATCTGGTCGACGAAATCATATTCTTTAACATTCATAACAACATTTATCTCTACACAATCTAACATTTAATCCTTGGTCTGGATGTACTTGATGAGATCGATAACGCGGTTGGAGTATCCATACTCGTTGTCGTACCAGCTGATGAGCTTGACGAAGTTGTCGTTGAGAGAGATACCGGCAGCAGCATCGAAGATGGATGAGTGGTTGTCACCAATGAAGTCGGATGACACAACTTGCTCATCAGTGTAGTCCAAGATACCCTTCAGGGGTCCGTTGGCTGCCTCCTTAACCTTCTGCTTGATTGCTTCGTAGCTGGCGGGCTTGCCCAGGCGGACAGTGAGGTCGACAACAGACACGTTGGCTACGGGCACACGGAAAGCCATACCAGTGAGCTTTCCATTCAGAGCAGGAATGACTTTGCCAACAGCCTTGGCAGCGCCGGTGGAGGCGGGAATGATATTCTGCTGCGCACCACGTCCATCACGCCACAGCTTGCCAGAGGGTCCATCCACAGTCTTCTGGGTAGCGGTGGTAGCGTGTACAGTGGTCATCAAACCTTCAATGATCTCGAAGTTGTCGTGGATGACTTTAGCGAGAGGCGCGAGGCAGTTGGTTGTGCAGGAAGCGTTGGAGATGACCTTGTGTGATGGGTCATATGACTCAAGGTTGACACCGCAGACAAACATGGGAGCATCAGCGCTGGGGGCAGAGATAATGACCTTCTTGGCACCGCCCTCTAAATGAGCAGACGCCTTTTCAATGGTTGTAAACACGCCAGTGGATTCGACGACGTATTCAGCGCCAGCCTTGCCCCATGGGATAGCCTTGGGGTCCCTCTCGGAGAAGACGGAGATCTTGTTTCCGTTGACGACAAGGAAGCCATCGGCGATATCGACGGTGCCCTTGAAACGGCCGTGGGTAGAGTCGTACTTGAACAGGTAGACCATGTAGTCAAGGCCGATGAAGGGGTCGTTGATGGCAACGACCTGAGCGCCCTTCTCGACGGCAGCGCGGAGCACCAGACGCCCAATGCGGCCAAATCCGTTGATACCGATCTTCGACATGTCTGTAATAGAAACAAATGCAAAATATTAACTTCATGTAATACCAAAGTCACGCCCAGACGGAGGATCATCGTAATTGCATCGCTATACACCTATATTGATAAATGTGTGTAAGTACCTAGTTTGATTTTATCAAAGAGATAGCGCCAGGCATTCTATTAAATGATACTCATAAAAGGCTATAACTTTATTTTTATCCATAATGCGTGATTCGAGTTCTAATAACGATAATAATGTCATTAGAACATGTAGGTACCTACTATATTTTGCTTATCCTTTTTTTCGTATAATTCGAAAATAAAATAAAATTTGAAAACAAGTTGAGAGTATTTCTGGTTTTTTAGTTACAGAGGTGTGTCACTACTAGACAGAAGAACCAGTCCAATAAAATAAGCCAGTCATAGAAAATTTTTAAGAGATGACCTCTTGCAAGGTCATTTATAATGTCAGGAACAAGTCTTGGGACCATTGAATGGAGAAAATTATTTTTTAGGAGACAATCTTCATTACAAACAATGTTTTAAATAAAATACAGAGTTACCTAATGTTATGTTATTGATAACATGTAATAAATGTTAGGTACATTGTATTTTGGCAAAAATAATCTTGTTTGTATGCCAAAACGATATGTTACAGAGACATGAAATACCTATATAATTATTACCTACGTGTCTACCATCATCAGTGACAACTGCACCTTGATGAATCATAGATTATTTTTCCTCAAAGGAATAATGAGAATGGGAGCAAAGCTATGGAAATTCATGAATCCATGATGCAATTTCTCGTAAAAAAGAATGTAAAAATCATTTTGTTCCCCTTTATTTTCTGTCGGTAGAAAGGAGTTATCTTATGGAAAGTAACATTCAAAGGCTTTTTCGTTTGAATGCAGTGCATTTCAAGGTCATGGAAGACTAACTAATTAAACAGTTGATTTTAAAACGGCACCAGAAAGTTTAAGTAGAAGAACAAATACAGGTAGATATAGTACAATTGAAATAAATCTATTCAGTTACCCTACCGAAAAAAAAAAAATGGAAAACTCAATAATTTGTGCAACTTCGTCGGTCAGTGGGTCGTCTTAGGGGCGGATAATAAATAAATAATGGAATGGGAGGTGAGAAATGCAGTAAATCTTCATTTTCAAATCATTTTAATGGGTAGACGGATACATCCTCATTCCAATTAGTCTGTGAGTGACCGTGCTGTTTGCCAGCACGTAGGTCAGTTATGATCCAGAAATATAAATAGAAAATTCCGGAAGGCAATGATATAATCGTACCGGCTTTGATTCTGTTGCACACAGTTATTCAATGATTTTTTTGTTACAAACTAAGATCATTCCGTACCTAATTAGTGTACGGACGACCGAACACCGGCCGGTATGGAGGGCACGTAGAGGTCACCCATAAAAGCGGCATAAAATACCAATGAGAAACAAAACAAATACTACCTAAAGCTATGTAGGAAGACTAGTATTTTCGTCAAAAGAATCGACTTATAAAATACTTGATACAAAACAGATAAAACAAAATTATTCTTGAAGTCTGCAAAATCGCAACGCTACGTGGTGAAGAAATAAACGCAGTCAATTATGCAATACACTACCAATGAATAAAGTAAGCTCGAAAACAATGGAATTCGAAATGAATTAACGTGTAATTGTTTTTGAACACTTACCGGAATAAATTTATGTTGAAACAAGTAATTAAGAAACTCCACGTATGTTCTCCACGAGATGGAGTTTTAAAATGTCAGCTGAAGGACAAGGCAGGACGGGCGTTGTATAGACAACTTCCAGAAGATCAATGAAGCATAGAGCAGGCAAACATAATGTAGACAGGACAAAACTGTAAACAATTGTTTTTTGTGCATCGTCGTGGCCGTTTTTTTGTCACCGACGACTCGTCGGCGACGAGTGTGGCGTAAGTGCGTAACATAATAGTGGACAGGTAAGTTAGTTGAATTTGATAGTTCTAGCATTTTCAACTTCAAAAAAGAGGTTATCAATTTGTCGGATATCTTTTTTTTATGTAAGTCTATGATATTCCCTGATTACTCGAAGATGGCTGGACCGAATTGGATTTTTTATTTTTTTTATTGAAAGGGTTTATTTCCTAGGGGGTAATATGATCATCAAGTCAGGATCTGATGATGGGATCCTGGAGAAAAATAGATAACTCTTCCAACTTTATAGGCACTCTTGAAGTGTTTTTTTTTTAATTTTTGGAAGAGTACTTTTTCGGTCCCATTTCAATTTGTGTCAAGATCTGATGAAAAACTTCGAAGCTAGGCAATGGAACTCCTCAATAAATGATAGCAAATGGACTGGGTTTGCTGAAATCTCATGTCTGTCTATTGTTCACACCAGTTCATAACATTACATCACGCCGGTACTGTAAAGGGGTAAGCACATGTGAACCAAGAAGAAAAAATCAGCTTCTGAAGTCGGGGGCAAAAAAAAAACGAAATAAAACAAATGTCACAGACTTCAGAAGCAGATTTTTGGTTCTAAAGATTATTATTTATTTATTTATTTATTTATGTGCTCACAAAATACAAAAAAAGGAAAATATATAAAAAATAGAAGAGCACAAAGGTACTGCTTATTTTTTGCACAGCAGCAGCAGCGCAGCGCAGCTTTTTATTATTTTTCAGTTTTTGTGTTTTATTTTTTGTTAAAAAGTTTTGGAAATAAAAATGGCCAAAGGAAGCTTGTAATTAGCCAATATGTCTACTTATACATGATATTTGAAATTGTTATTAATCTGTAAGCTTATAAACTTAAATAAATAAAGGTACTGCTCACAAAAATTAGGAATAAATCTGCTCATATAAACGACATCTTGTAAACTGGTTTTGCGAAAAAACTATTAAAATAAGCGACTAGGGACGCCGACGGTAAGTTTTGTTCATCGTTTTTTTAATAAATGAATGGAACGGAAGAACACCTTACATTATTTATGTCCAGCAGACAGCCTAATCTATTATTGTTTGTATTGTTCGCCGATTATATAGCGTTTCCAAGAAACTTTTATGATTTCAGGGTTGTCTTGCGACTTTTCTCTTCAGTTTGATCGTCTGAATCACACCCTGAAATTATGGCTTTTTGATACACGCTGTACATGTATTCCATGAACAGCAGGGCTATTGCGTATATTTACATTTTTAAATGTTAGTGGCTATGACATTTAAAAAGATGACCAATAGATGACTATCATCATCATCGTGGTATGACATTTTAGCTGTAAAGAGTCTGTTTGAAACGAATGGATATAATTAAAAATATTATAAACAAAGATAGGCGCGAAAAACATTTCCTTGCAGTCGGGTAAAAATACATCAATATCAATTAAGATGGTATTCTACCTACTTACGGATCTATTATTACCTGATCTACCGTCTCACCTCTATCATCTCGCAAATAGTCTATGAACTCAGTGATTGCATTTTAATTTACCGGTAACTGAAATAAAATAACCGGTTTTCTAATTAATTTATGTTTATATGAGTGATATGCTTTGTAAAATTAACGTTGTTGTTTTAAAATAATAATGTTTGGAACTTTGATGTAGTTATCATAAAACACTCTGATTTTAATGTCGTTAAAATCGATAACATAAATGACATCTCTTTGAAGCGCGTAATTTAAAAAGTCAATCATATCGTCAAATAATAATTATTATTCACAATTGATTATTCAAAATCTAATAAATGGTTCTATCCAAGATCGTCAGGAATGGTTATAAAAGTAGGAATAAATGGTTTCGGCCGAATTGGCAGGGTGATTTTCAGAACGTGTCTTCAGCATCCTGGTATTGAGGTAAATGTCTCTGGCAGATTTTCAGTCTCATGATCCATTTAGTAGAAATTTTATTATGTATTTTAGTGTATTAATATAATTAATATATATTGTGAGTCCTGGTTTATATTTATGAGCCGTAAGCAGCCGCTCCTAGCTGACCTAGATTGTAATTAAAAGGCTGTTATGATACCGGATACCGCTCTCATTCGGACAATTACATCTTAGACGTAAATAAAAATAAGTAATAAATAAATTTGCGTAGGAATGAAATAAAAAAAATACAATGATTTACTTGGTAAGTAGGTATATTTTATTTTGGACTTTTTTTTTCACAATTTAGGTACCTTTATCAACAAAATCTATAACAGTAGCAGCATCTTCCATAATTAAGTTCCCACCACTTTATGAGTACGGACACGTACAATAACTCAGTATCCAAGTATTAAGTTTTGCACACTCGACCTCGACTAGTGACCCCCAAACGACATTACCAGTTACCTTTTCTAATATACTCTGCGTTGATTACCACAGCTAACTGCGATTAACGACCCTGCAATCAACATCGAGTACATATCCTACTTGATTAAGTTCGACTCCACACATGGAAAATTTAAAGGGAACATCACACATACAGAGGATGAAATAAAAATCGATGGTAAATTGTCTATCTTTTTTAATTTTCTGACCTCTTGCCCACGGCTTCCTCTGCGTACATAGTAGTTTGAAATTAATTACCAAATTTTGAATCGTGAAATGGTAATTTCCCATTTATAATAATAATAATAGTATGCATGCAATGCGGATGGCCGATGGGTCCGAAAAGCTCTGCAGTGGCGACCGCAGCCCGGAAGACGCGTTGTTAGCCCTCCCACTAGGTGGACTGGTGGACTAATGGTGATGGTTGAGGGGATCCGCTGGATGCGACACGCACTAGCGTGGTCAATGTGGCGACACTTGGGGGAGGCCAGTGTTTTGTCTACCAGTGGACGTCTTTCGGTTGAAATAATTACCTAGCGTGAATGGATCGAGGCTTCAGCCCATTCACGTGGAGCATCGATTTTGGAAGCGAATGTCTCCAGTCAGTGGTTCCTCGTGTAAAAAACTTCGGATCGAGGTGTCATCATGAGGAGCGGTCAGTCAGAATCAGATACTTGAAGAGTTTTCTAGAAATAGATTATTCGTGAGGAAACCAGGTTAGAAATTGGAGCTATCAACAGCAGGGTTGCTGTGTCATTAAATTATTCCTTTTATCTAGACATGATCTAATGCCCCCCAGACGTGGCGATAATAGCTTAGCCATTATTGAGTTAATCTGGTGATATTCACCTAATGACCCAGTGTCCCTTCAAAGTCAATTGATCTATATAAGCACACACACAAGCTGAACCCCGCGACTTTCACTATCGTGAAATAATTATAGATAATTATATTACTAAAGTTTCTATAATTCAATCATGATTCAAGACACGTGGCGCCATCTATTATTACCATTTATTAAAGAAAGTTGTTTTTGATCCCCTCGGGAACAGTAATTTTTTGGATCATTCCCACTGGTTCTTCTAACAGTCAGTCCTACGGTAAAACTAGTAGACTCTGAGGCGGGTCGTCGGCACACTAACGAATTATTGTTCGACGTACCTATACAGGGTGTAAATGAACCCTTCACGCAAACGTCAACCAAGTATTCTGTACATCAAACTAAGTACCCCTACGCAAAAATTTTTGCTGGGAAACGATTTTTTTGTTTTGGGGTCAAAAATCACAATTTACGGTAGGTACAACTCAATTTAGCACTCTTAAAACATTGTGCTAGTGGATGCTTTGAATAGTAAACGGGTCATGGAGGTAATTAAAGTAAAGTTATAACCTGAAAAACTATTATTTACAAAAACAGCTGTGCAAAATTTGGAACTTTGACCCCCAATACCTCCGTAACTAGGTTCTTAGGTATAGTCTAGAACCAAAAAATGTTCGCAATGGTGTTTTTTTTTGCTCTTGGGCAGAGCGAAAGGGAGTGTCAGACTTCTACTGACTAAAAACCACCCATGTTCCTTCTTCGCCCTCTGTGTCGAGGCCGCGATAACTAGTGTACTACCCGCGGCCCAGAACAAGTGCCCTTCGTTTGCGTTATGGGTACTTTTCACCCTATAAATGCTGTGGGTACTTGGCACAGAAAGTGTTAATCGCGTAGGACTAGCTAACTGTATTAACTAAGTCCATCCATAATATTTTTCGTTATTAATTTTGTTTTTAAATACTCTTATCACAATTATATTTTTGTTAACAAGAAAACGCCTACTTTTTAACCTATGAATGACTTGTCTGCTGTAACTAATAAGATAGGGGAAGATGACAGAGTTTAATTTGAGCATGGGCGTGGTGTTTTATCGCTACCTACGTGATGATACCGATGATTACAATGTGACCTTACGACTTCTTGCATCAAATATTTATTACCTACAGATACCACCAGTCGTGACCACAGTCAGAAAGCAGGTTTGTAATCCGTAATAGGTTTTACAGACAGGCTTATCAGTCAGGTACTCTTTTTACAAGCCAAGTTATATAACCCAATTTACGAAATCTGGCCATTTTTCTTTTCAAGCTATTACAGTCTATCAATTTTCTTTGATAGATTTTCAATTTATCGCTAAAGCATTGGGTTCAAGGTTCATTGTGAAAATTTGACAGTTTTGGGTAGCTTCATATGCTGTCCTCTGTACATTCAGACTAGATTTTACAGGCTCGTACAAGAGATGGCTAAAACTAATATTTTCATTTGCAATTCAGGTCGACTAATAAAAGTATTTCGCGAGAAGCTGCCTCACACGGTGCCGTGGCAGGTTGCAGGTGTGCAGTACGTTGTCGAAGCCTCTGGAATGTTCACGGGTCTGGAAAAGTCTTCGGTTGGTTGTGTGTACTTACTTCTTCAACCTTTAAATCTAAATTCGCATAGTTTATTAGAATGTTTTAATTCTCTTAGAAAAAATTGCTTTAGGATCAAAAGCAACATGAAGGGGCCTGCGGGTATTTGGCCACGCTTGGGAAAGCCTATGATGATGATGAACCGGAACCTATCCTGGATCCTGTGTACCAAAATCTTGCCTTCTGGCTTCTGAATTATACCTTCTGAAGTGCTTTTTGTTCGCCTACCTTTTTCCGAATAATCTCGAAACAAGACACGATGTTTATTTTACATTCATACGTCCTTTCCACCAGGGTCACCTGGCCAGTGACGGTGTTAAACGTGTGATAGTCACCGCACCAAGTGTGGACGTCCCTACGATCATTCTGGGCGTCAATGATAATCAGCTGAATGCAGGTAACTTATTATATTTGTCAACTCATTAGAGATGAGGGTAGTTTGTTAAATGCGTTTTCAATTTTGCATACAAATAGGTAAGCGTCCTTATTATACTGGAAGAAATTATATTAAATTATATTGATGAGTGTAGAGTGAAATTTAAGGCGGTTTGCACACGGAGCAACTTAAGTTGAGGCACCTATAAACATTATTTTAAAAGTTTCCTGTAAATAGTTGATTTATAGTTGCTATAACGTTTAAGGTAGCCACAATTTTATGGCAATCTACGCAGCGACTAGCGTTTTCCGTGTGACGATGGAAATTAAAAAAAAAAACAAACTAGCTACTTTAAAAACCGGTATAATATTTATCAATACCCAGTTTCGGCAATTCAGAACTAACGTAGTCATCGATTACAGCAACTGAAAACTTGACGATCACTGAAACTCGCAACTCGAGTTACTATGTGTGCGCAGTCCAATTAAAATACTTATGTAAACAGCTAGTTGCCAGTTGCTATAATAGTTGCTCCATGTTCAAAGCGCTTAAAGGCTTTTGAAGATATACCAGTAAAGATCGTTGGTCTAGTGATGAGCATGTTCATGGGTTCGATTCACGGCTCGGGCACTATTATTGGTTTTTTCCATCAGGATGTTATGAGCGCTGCGGGTTGTTCGCAACAGATACCGCAGCCTCGACATAAAGGGCTAAGAAGGAACATGGGTGGTTTTTAGTTAGTAGAAGTTTGACACACACGGTAGGGGTTCTTTGATGATTTACCACCCGCCAAAAAAAGGATGTTATGAGCAGATAGGTGACGTAGATATTCACCATACCTTTTATTGGACGCAAGTTTTTTTGTACTTCGGTTCAAAAGGTACGGCTTCACACCCACACTATCAACCTCATATTAAGGACGTTGATTTCATATTCCATTGTTCTCTGAGTGAGTTTATATAAATGCATTTTTTGTCATTAATGTACAAAACTTAATATTGGTATCTATTGTGCACATTATCGCAATAGGTAACTGTGTAATGATAGTCGTATGATGAAGAAAATAAAGCAATGTGTTTAAAAATGCTATCCAACTCCAGTTGGAAAATAGTAATGCAGATGTACAATGGCGGCGGTAAAATGTTGCTATCATGTGGGCAGAATTCTTTATCCTATAACCGTCCTGTTTTTTATCGTAAAAATAGCAATAATGATAATAATTATACTAGTTTTTAAACTGATATGGTCACTAACATTATCAAACACTGAAAACGGAATTAACGGTGTGAATGTGTGTGTGAAATTATTTGTTTTGAGTTCTCGATATTTCTGCGCTGTCACAAGCACTATAATAATAATTATTGGGAAATCGAAAAAAACATGGAAAATTTCCCGTTTTTAGTGTCAATGATAAACAATGGAAATATAATAAATAGTAACAAACACATAAAAACAGACAGCAGTACAAACATATCCAAATACAGCTCAGGGTCGTGGGTTCAATTACCGCATCAGGACAAATATTTTGACCTACAGATATGAGGCGGGCTATCGTTCGGCCTCAGTACGGGTGAACGTCGCGAGGTTACACAGATTGACCATTGACTTCGATATCACTTATGAAAGAAAATAAATAAGAAATTTTCATAATCACACTAATATGACAAAAGGCGAAAGTTTGTGAGGGTGTGAGTGTGTATATTTGTTACTTATTCACGTCTAAACGCCTGGAGCGATTTTAATAAAATTTGATACCTATGGAGTTAGCCTATGGAGGTACCTATGGAGTGACACCTTGACTTAACACATAGGATAGTTTTTATCCCGTTTTTGTTATCTTCCCATGGGATAATTTTCGAGTTGTAGCGGGCAAAACCGCTGGCAACAGCTAGTATAAAATGATAATGACCACCTCGTTGGTCTGTTGGTCGCAAGTGCGACTGCTGGCCACGAAGTCCAAGGTTCGTTTCCGGGACGGACAATGTGGTATCACGTTTTTCCATCAGGAATTTCTTAGTACACAACCACGGAGTCTGAATTCCTGGCCGTTTGATGACTATCGCTCCTTATTACATGATACTTAAATATAATATAACTAACAATAATAAAGCTTTTTAAATAAATAAATACGTGCTGTATATTATAGGTACACCTGCATAAACTCTTGGGGATTACAGGCGTGATATTATGTTATGTTTGTCGTAAATTTATACCTGTTAGGTACATCTCAGCCCCTCTAACTCTACTATTTCCACTTTTCATCTTAGCTCAGCCAGGTAAGATTTTAGTAACGCAGCGTCATTTTTAACGCTGTGTTGCTAAAATTCAACCAACTAAACTGTCCACATTTCAGAACACAAGGTCCTATCATGTGCATCAAGTACGCTGTATTGCCTCGCGCCCATCGTGAAGGTTCTAGAAGATAACTTCGGCGTGAGTGAGGGGTTCATCACGAGCATACACGCCATGACACCCTCGCTGAAGCCTCTGGATGGACTGTGCATGAGGGGAAAGGTAATAAAATTTAATTGTATGATATAATGTAATAATTTAATATAATAAAATGTGCGTCCCGTATCCAGGCGTTTCCCGCGACTTTAACTATATCGTCAACCCAACGAGCTTTAGGACGGCCCTGGTTGGACTGTGAGTAATGGGCTAGATCACCGTCCGTCCGTCCTATGACGATGACAGGCCGTGTCGACGGCGCGTTCGTATTCCACGTGCGCCTCATAGAGATGTCAGCAACATTGCAGGGCCAGGCCCGACGCTTGTCGGGGCTGTGGGTTGTTGGAAAGAGATACCGCGGCGTCGTACACAAAGGGCTAAGAAGGAACATGGGTGGTTTTTAGTCAGTAGAAGTCCCACTCTTCAAAAAAAGGACGGCCCTGGGTTCTATGGAAACTTTCCTTGCAATTAGTCTTTTTGAAGACTCATGAGTGTTCTCGATACAGAGTAAAATCTTTCCGCCTACCCTCGTTAGTCTAGAGGTAACGAATAGTCACAAAAACTTTACTCGAAATTTTGTTGGACTGCCTCGCTGGTCTAGCAGTTGCAAGCACGGCTGCTGAGTCTGAGGTTCTGGGTTAGATTTCCCGGGTCGGACAGAATGTTATTGGGATTTTCCATCAAGAATTTCTCAGTAGTAGGCTGGAGCAGTGCCGAGTTGATGGCAATATTAGATGAGACTTAAACATGACAGGCCAAATGTGGGTGTCTATTAGGTACACATCTGCCTATCCCTTAGGCGATTACAGGCGCGATATTATGTTACGTTTGTCGTCAATTACCTTGCTTCTGGAGCAGATGCTTATTAGAAAATATAACAAATGTAGTGTCTAAGATTATAATACTATTGCTAAGGACATGAAGACTAATCTATGTGGTCGAAATGTCGCGAAGGTCACGACATTTGAGTACTCCTGCAATTCAACTTTATAAATATGTCATAACAAACACATCATAGTCTCACTCAAATAAAAAAAATGTAAAACTGTTTTTTTAGCAGACGAAATTAACACAAAAAACCCTCAAACAAATATAAAGGAAATGTATGAAATCACTCCATATTATATTTTGGGACCATTTCTCTATTACGTACTCGTAGGATGTTGTTTCGTTCTACTTTGCTTCAGAATCATCTACAGGAGCACCCCAGGTAAGGTACTACGTGTTAAATAAATAGATTATGATAAAAGAAATATACGGTCGAAAATGGCCTGAACTGTTTCGAGAAAAGGATGGTACGGCCGTGCCGCTTTATTGGTCGACTTGGCTGGGGCACTGCCGTGCCCCCAGATAGAGACCCTATATGGCTAATTTTCATGTCTTTAGCTAGGACTTTTTTATTAGAAATATAGACTAGACTTTTGTCGAAAGGTATTGCATTTTACTTTCGACGAGTCAAGAATTTTTGTATTTCTACAAAATGAGACCTCTTCTAGATAGATAAGGTTCCATTGATCTTAGTTACTTCGCCTTAACATTCTCATTTCAGCCACATGCAAATACCTTTCATTCATCCTTTTTGTGGTGCGAAATTTTGATCCATACAAAGACAGCTGCAATACTTGCAGCTGTCTTTGTATGGATCAAAATTTAAACATTGTTTTATAAATCGTCCCAAAAGAAACAATCATAAATATGATCAAATTCAAATTAGTCAGAGTATTCCCGTTTTGTGTCTTTTGATTTTCTTTTGTTGTCCAGGCGTTAAGAATCTTAGGGATACCTACCCAAATTATAATGTCTGGTTACACGACCATTTTGACCATATAGGGACACAAACACTGTAGCATAATCCGCCTACACCATCTCCATTGCTGGGCCATACGCTTTGGAAGAAGGAAACTCATTTAGACCATGACGCCTATTCTCTCTTTACCAGCATTGGCGCGACCACAGGAGTATCCATCAGAATATAATCCCCGCGAGTACTGGATCGTGCAAAGCTTTGGCCAAGATTATTCCGCAAGTTAAAGATAAAATCGCTGGGCTCGCCTTCAGAGTTCCTATTGTTAATGTCTCGGTGCTCGATATGACTATCAGGTACGTTAGTGCATGTACTAGTATGTGCATAGTAATTTGAGTTTGTATAATCTATTTAAATTTGGTTTTAGAAGAGCCTTGTAGGTTTTAGTCTTGGGTTCTGTATTTGATGCGGATTCGGCTTGTGCTGGTCAGAGCTTCATGTAAAATTGTTCATGCTATCAGTGACCAGTCTGCGATTAGACGCGGCGCTGACTCGCGTCGTTGAAACTAATCGAACGTTTTTTTATAAGACTCACACAAAACAAAACAATGAAAAGGTCTTTCTGACTGATTTAAGCCGATTTCGCGTCGGTAAGTGTAGGCAATCCGTAATGATGCCAATTAGACTTCAAAACTAATAGACAAAACCCACAGAAAAATACGTTTTGAGCATTTAATCTTTTTCCACACAGACTGAATACCAACACAAATCTGCAAGAAATAATCAATTCTGTAGAAACAGCAGGCAGAACATATCTTCGAAATGTCATTAAAATATCAAACGAAGAAGCAGTATCCTCAGACTTTAACGGAGACAGCCACTCGTGCATCCTCGACGCCGACTCTAGCTTAGAACTAAAACCAAACTTTTACAAAATCATATGTTGGTACGAAAATGAATACTCATACGCTTGCAGAGTTATAGATTCCATATTTTTCTCTGAAAGGCAGTTTAATACCCCAGTCGGAATTCCGTGTAAGATGACATACGACCGCGAAAAGGTTATAAATAAGCAAGACGAGGTACAACAAACTGAGCGGAGCTCGAAAGAGACATCAGCGATAGAAAATAATACCTGCAAGGTCCCTAAGTGCACCACATCAGTTCACGACACTATGGTTATACGAAAACCCGTTCGTCCCGTGGTTTTAAGAAAACCGCTGTCTACGCATAGCTCTGGAACCCCCGTTACAGCACACGTGGTCCCCCGCGATAGTAACAACAGAAACGAGCTATTCAAAATATGGAATGACAATAATGATGCGCAGAAAAACGCTGTAAGGGAAAAGAGAAGTGCGTTCTTTAACAGTTGCATGGCATTTGGACCAAAACAAGCAGAACACACTGATAGTATGAAAGCCCAAGAACGTTTGGAGAATGTCAAGAAAGAATTCTCTAAAATGGTAAACATAACTGAAGATTTGCTCAAGAAGTCCAATGCTGACAAATTGCAACTTGGGAGTACGCAAAGAAGCTCTTTGGTAGGAGTTAAATGGAGCGGTAATGGAGGATCGCTGGACTACAGATATACCATAAAGGGAAATAACTCTCCAACAGATAATTCTACATTCGGAATTTGTACTGATAACAATAAAGCAAAACGTTGCTGTAGCTCTGGTGACCGAAACGAAAACAATTCAGAATATAAGATACCTAGTGCAGTGCAAAAAATTGTTATAAATAAACGATACTTAATACCTTCTCGTGAAAAAATTACATGTTTAGCTAAACAGAACTTTATTACGAATGTTGGTGTAAAGGCTACAGTTGACAATAAGTTGTCATCTAAGCCTCATGATTCGTTGAAAATAAATACTAAATATAATACGAACATAAATTTTAAAGCACACATGACTAAAAATGACAACAACTTTATGGATAATCTATCCAACAAATCACCAGTGCAATATGCTATGAAGGAGCAAAAAAGAAGTCCAAAAACTTCTGATACTGCCGTTAAGCAGTATATGGAAGAAAAGCAAATGGCAGAAGAGAAAGTAGAAGAAAAACAAATGGAAGTTATAATTACAGAAGGTCGCAGAGCAGTAAATGTAACTTCAGAACAAAAAGTAAGTGACAATCAAGAGCTCGACCCGCTCGAGAAAATACCCCAAAAAGAACTCGAACAATATTTACACAAAAAGGATTATAATTTGCGTATCATAGACGAAGCACTTCAAAAGCGAAATATTGTGTTAGTAAACAATGAGAAATCAGATAACTCCGAATTAAACTGCAAAACCAGTGATGTTAGCAGTGAACAAATGATTATGGAAACTGAAATACGTGGCGAAAAATTGAATAAAAAGATTCTAGAGACGTTGAATAGAAAAATTCCGGGGCCAGTGGTGGTAGTCCCGCTGGAAACCTCGAGATGTGTCAATGCTGACCGAACACCCACTACGAACGCCACAAGACCGAAACTTGACCTCTACGAAAAACTAGACAGTGCAAGCGCCACAGACTCAACTAATTCGTTCGAAATGAACGAGAGAAAATCTCAAGTACTTCAAATCTGTGATCTGTCAAACTCGATCGAGGATTTAACACGTCTGGACAAGATTTGCCGAATCATCGAGATCTCCGACGAACTATCAGATAAATTATTCTCACCTTTGGACCATCCAGGACTTACGGGGCTACAACAGAAAACATGGTCATTTAGAGATTTGTGCGAAAGGATACAGTTAGACGATTTTTGTAACAAAGTTTTTGGTAAATCTAGAAGTTAGTCCAAAATGTCCTTTGTGAAAATTAAAACAATGCACGTGTTATATGAAATACAACTACTTTTATTTCAGGCACTTGTACAGTAAGTTTTTTATTTCTAATGGCGTACAACTGATCATAATAAATTACTAATTATTATACATAAAATACCATACTATGAATTACTGAACGTATATAAAAAATATGATTTCATTATCACAGAAAAATATTGTATTTCGTAAACGCGTAAAAAAGCATCAGGTACATTCGTAAATAAAATGACACACGCCTCAATATGGGCTAAAATCGCTAAACCATAAAAATAACGAAGCTTAAATCGAAAATAAGAAGTGCGTTACCTTAGCCGTTGTTTGTTAATTCTGTATGCCTTAAAAGTTTCATGTTGAGATCTATGATGGTCCTCGGGAAGATGGCGTCATTCATGTCGACAAAGTCTGCGATGATGACGTTGACTGGTGAGCGAGACACGCCCTTGCGGTCACGTGACGTGGGGCCCGGGGAGAACTTGGTCAGTTCGGGTAACACGTCTCTTAACACTGGGACGGCACATTTTTCACGTAAACTTGAAATCCACCTGGAATGTTATAAAGTATGTTTTATTGTTGCAATACAGTCTTCGAGAGACCTACCTGGCGTTGTTGTTTTGGGTGTCGTCTCGTTAAAGGTGGATAAACAACCAAAACATTTTCGTATTTATCTATTTACTAGACTAAAGTGACTTTAGACACTTTAGCTAGACTAAAGTGACTTTAGACACTTTAGCTAGACTAAAGTGTCTAAAGTCACTTTAGTAGCAAAGTAGCAGACACTGAGTCTAGAATTGTGCCTGTTGATGGCAATGCACTCGCCACATATTACATGGGAATGGGACTTAAAAAAAACTGGCGTAATGTGGGTACATCTCTGCTTTACCCTTCAGGGGTTACAGGCGTGATGTTATATTATAACTAGATAGCGTTCGTGACTTCGCCTACATGCATATCGACAGTTATACCTTGTCTGCCAGTGTGCCAAATTTCATCGAAATGCGTTCAGTTGTTGAGGCGTAAAAGGGTAACAGATACAGGTACGAGTTATTTGAGCATTTTTTTTTTGCAGCTTATCTCACCGGATATCCCACCAGGTGAACCGATAGCCTGGTGAACATTGCGGGGATTCGCTATATGCGAGACGCATGGGACCGGTCAATAAGGTGACACCTGTGAGAGGTCTATGTCCAGCAGTGGACGTCTTTCGGCTGAAATGATGGTGATGATGGATATTTTGAGTAGGATTTCTCACCGGAGCACAATAAAGGTGGGTGTAGGCGTGAGCACCGCCTGATGCACGAACCCCGTGCTAGGGGGTCTCTCGACGTTGCGCAGATAGTTCAGGAGCCCCGAGATGCTGTCCTGCTGCGGCCAGGGCGACGGCATCATCTGCGGCGGCCAGAACTCGCCCGTCGAGCTCACCGTCTCGTTGCGGTATACTACTATTATCTGAAATGGTTTGAGTTTGCTCCATTGAAAACATGATTGTGTGATGTAGGAAATATGAAGGGTGTTAAAGTACCCTTAACGCAAAAAAGAGCACATATTTTCCCCACTACTGTGATCTTTTTTTGTTCTAGACCATACCTGGGAACCCCCTAGTTACGGAGATATTGGTGGTCAAAGTTCTAAATTTTTCACAGCTTTTTTTTGTAAATACCAGTTTTTCAGATTATAATTTACTTAAATTACTTCCACTTGCACAATGTTTCAAGAGAAAAGTGATTTTCGACCCAAAAAAAAAAAGTCGTTTCCCAGCAAAAAATGTTGTGTAGGGTTACTTAGTTTGATGTACAGAACGCTTGGTTCACCGATGTGTGAAGGGTTAATTTACACCTTGTATATACATAGTTAGGTACCTAACTCTGAGTTCACACAGGTGTCAGGTGTCTCTAAGTATGTCCTAATTTTAAGAGTTTTAAGCTTTTAATTTTTATTTTTTTGTTTGTCAATTTGTTCTGTCCTGTGTGAAACGAATAAATACTTTTTCTTTCTTTCTTTCATTAGAAGAGAGAGAGGAATAAATCAAGATTTAAACATGTTTGAGTAGGTATATGTGAATATTTCGGCAGTGCAAATGAACAGTTCTGAAAATCTGAATGATCACCATCACCTGCCTAGTCTTTTCCTCACTATGTCAGAGTCGGCTTTCAGTCATAACATAACGGATTCAGAACTGAAAACAGTATCGAATATCGATTGAAAAAATGTTTGGGGAATTAATCAGAAAAAAGGAGAAAAATAACACCGGTTTCTGAATCGAAAATTTTGTTACGTCAATGTAGTCCGCGAAGTAATGCTAACTAATAAGAGTTCTCTCAACTTTGCATTCTCCATTCAGAAACCAATGCCATTCAACTTAAAACTTTACCCTGCTTCATATGTATATAAGTCATAAACTTGGGTGCAAAGCCACCCCAAGGTTACATATGCTATGGCAGTTAAACTTTTATGGCTTTCAACATGTAATGTTTAGGTAGGTAGGTAACCCAAAACATTATAATTCACTACCTAATGGTTTGGTAGAAAACAAAGAGTTCATATTACGCGGTCAATTAGGCACTAAAAACATTAATTAACTAAGTATATTTAGTCCTAAGCATTATTTATTAGGCTTGGCAGCCATCACTTCATGCTGTGTACATTCCTTTGGTCTCATTAACTTACTTAATTATGCCGTCGTGCTATTTTGGCACTCCTATAGTATATTTTTTTGTTAATGGAAAGTTAAAATAAGCTTTAGCTTGTCCGGATATGACAAAGTGCTATTTTTTCCACCAAGAATTTCTCAATAGCAGTCCTAACTTACAAATAACTGGCGAAACGTCATGAGTTCACGTTTAGTTTCCAGCCTAGAGCTAGAGATTTCTGGTATTCCCTATAGTACATGTGGAAATAAGGTTTAAATGCTGATCTGCAGAGTAGGTCTTCTTCTTTATAACTTTCTTTTAGATCTCATCAGTGTACTTATGTCTTCAGCAGTGAGATTCTTCTAGCCTTTTTTTTTTGGGGGGGTTGGGAAATCATCAAATAACCCCCCTCCCGCTCTTGGGCAGAGCGAAAGGGAGTGTCAGACTGCTACTGACTAAAAACTACCCATGTTCCTTCTTAGCCCTATATGTCGAGGCCGCGGTGACTAGTGTACAACCCGCAGCCCCGACGGGCGTCGGCCCTTTCGGACCCCTCCCATGTTGCTGACATCTCTTTGAGGCGCGCGTGGAACACGAACGCGCCGTCGTCACGGCCTGTTGTCGTCGTAAGACGGACGGACGGCGAGCTAGCCCATCACTCACCGTCCACAGGCCCGCGTCTACGGTGGCCGGAAGCCGTCACGTGTCCCGCGACGCCCGGGATTCTTCTAGCCTTACGCCATCATCATCTGATTAGCCTTTTCTCAACAGTCTAACCAGATGCAGCTGAATACCAGTATTTTGCATGGAGCGATTGCATTACATAATATGTTAATTTTTACACAATCCATCTATGCAAGAAAAAGCCCCCTGAGACAAAATATACCTGCATGTTAAGTCTATTGAGCGAGTTGAGCGTGATGGCTTGCAGGTCTATCTGGCGCGGGACGAGTCTTGGCCCAAACAGTTCCAGCAGGTATCCTCTTAGCCTATGGTGGTCTTGACGGGTGAATTGGTAGAAATGCTGGCAGTCTAGGATGACCACCTGGAAAGTTCGTAAAAGTACTTTTTTATTTTGTCGGAGATGGAGGCTTGGCCACTGCAAGGCAGCGGTTTTTGGGATTCAGACAACCTCCAAAGTTTTTCAATGAGTGAAAGACCAGTAACTGCCCAAGCTAGATTGAATTTGGATATATGCTGTAATTAATGAAAATAATATTTGTTGTTTATATTATTGATAGTCATTTGTTTATAACCAGGAAGTTTAAAAATATATTAACTACAGACCTCTCCAGGATGTGTATCAACAAACTGCTTAACTTGAGCCAAAGCATTAGTTATTTCTTCACCATAAAGTCCATGAGTGAAATAAAAGCTATTTTCTTCATCAGCCTTAGTTGCCAGTCTTAGGTCAAAGTATCTAAAAATTTACAAAAAGTTTTGATTATATTGTTGAACCTCTAAACAATAAAGCTCAGCGAAATATTTACGTATTCAGTGAAAAGATTTCAAAATGTGCGATTTAAAAACAATTTAATGAAGCTATTATAGTGTTATAGTGAAAGATAAAATAATCAGTGCTAAATGTGCTAATTGTTACTTCAAAGATACCTAATGCCAATGAGAAGTTGGTGCCAAGTGTCACTGGCCTGCGTAATGGTCCATCGTAAAATCGTACCTCGGAATAATGGGTACAGTCGGTGGAGTATTGGCTCGGCGTCTGGTGCTACTGCACTAGACCTTGTTATGCCATATGTCATGGAGTCATGGCTTCCTGTAATATCATAGTATAGTAGAGTATAGAATAGCGGAGTGGTGTCCGCAACTCCAAGTCAAAAGTGTGTATTTTGCGTACGGATGGGAACATTATTTAATTCACCCCAGCTACATGAGAAAGGCCAGCAACCCCTTGGTGTTACTGGCAATCTCGTGGAGAAAAGTAATATCATTCAAAATGTATACGTCAGCTTTGCAGCAGAATACTACATCACATCACAAATTCATACTTTAATATCATGCTGAAAGATATTTGTTATTCTGCTGTTATCTTTCTATGGTTAAAGGCCCATGAAATGAGACTGGGTGGATTAACAATCATGTAAGGACTGTAATATTTAATGGAGGTATTCAATTTACTATTATAAAAATTGCACAATGTAGACACAATTAACAGTTAAAACTTACCACATAAGAATATAAGTTATTTTATTTTTTTGTTTATTTTATGTATCTTACACCTAAATTCAGGCATTCAGGCAAAAGCTTGAAGGATAATTTACCATGTAATGTTAATAGATGGAAATCATCTTCTCTAAGAAAACAACAATTCATGACCTTTGACCAGGCCTGTCCACTTTGAATTCATAGTTCAACAAATAGATATCTGGGTCAAGGTTTACTGTACAAGCAGATTAAATTTTAAAATATCTTGAATAAAAAAATAATTTACCTGGTATAGCAAGATAGATCAGAGGCATTTCTTTTAGTGGCGAAGGGAGGTCACTCATCCAGTGTTCTAAACGAACCTTCTGTGCTTTAGTATCTTCACCCATTATAGCAGCTGAAAAACACAAACAAAGAAAATTTTAATGATCAGTCAAACAAAAGTTAATAATATAAATTTGAACTACAAACTATTTAATTGATATACTGACCAGTAAACACAGTTTGCGAGGAACAAAAGAATGCCTACCTGCCTTGAACAAAATTTAGAACCACGATTGATTTTAATTACAAAGGAATCACGTCATCCTTACACTGTACTACTTATTTATGCTTGCGGTTAACGTAGGCCCTACGGAACAATTACTGTACTTCCAAATATTTGCATGATGTGAACATTTTCAGTCATGAATTTGTAAAATAAAATTAAGGCGCTATCCATGCATATTTTATGATAGTTATTAGACGTTGCAATTTTATTGATAATCAATAGAACGGGATAACTGGTGTCATCCCTCCAATTAAATTTAGTCGCCTAATACGTCAAACTCAAGTGACATTTGGCACAATGACACTGAGTAAATGACATTGACATTTGACCGACGTTTCGTTATTGCTAAAGTTTTATCAAGAGCTGAGCTTTGATTTTTTTAATAACAGGTTTCATGTCGTATTTCCGAATACATTTTATTTATAATATGACTAAATCAACTTGAACTAACATGTTTGCTACCGGTTTTACAAATTTTTTTTTTTTTAAAAACGTCGCCCCACACTAGTAATTTCTCCTGTATCGTGGGTGCGATCACAAACATTTAAACTCACATACACAAATACCCAGACCCGAAACAACTATCTGTAGGTCATACAAATATTTGTTCCATGCGGGGATCGAACCCGCGACACGTAGCGCAGCAGTCCATTGCTTGAGCCACTGCGCCAACCGAGCCGTCAAGAAAATAAATGAATGAATCAAAATAAACGTATAATGCAAATATTATTTCATCATATGTCTAGTCTCCAACTATAATATGTTATGGTTGACTTTCAGTCTAACCGGATGCATCTGAACACCAGTATCTTATCTCCACAATCACAATTCTTGATAACAACTGACTAAGAACTACGGGACCATCGCTTAACGTGCTCTCCGAGGCACGGAGGAAATTCGATATGAAATGAGTGGTCACCCCTCCACCGACTAACCCTGGCAAGCGCATTATTATGTAGTTTAAGTAGGTACTCGTATTAACTTGATATTTATTATTTTTGTTTATAATAATGTGGTCTGCAAAGTTTTAATGAAATATAAAAATCGGCCAAGTGCGAATCGGACTCGCACACAAAGGATTTCGTAAAACCTGGCAAGCATCATCATCTTCCTGTCTTCTTGTCCCATGCTATTTGGGGTCGATGCAACAAGGTTTTTCTTCTGTTCTCTCCTGTGTCCGTTATGTCCGTAAGACCTAACTTTTACTGTGAACCTGTGTCATCACACTGCTAGGCAAAAGCCCCCTATGACTTTTACATTTTTCGATTCAGGGCCAATGTGGATCACTGTTCGAAATTTCTGTCCAGTTCGTCGCGTCACCTCCTGAGAGATCTACCGCGTAGCCTTCTGGCTGTGTCAGGGCTCCACAACGCGCAGGGTTGGTGTTGCGCAAATGGTCGGTTAGTTTAATGCCTAGGATAGGATACTGCACAGCGCACTCCATTGCACGTTGGCAAACCTGGACTTCGAGTTTTTGAATGTTTGTCCAAGACCAAGTCTAATCCACAGGTCAAAGCGGGAAGAATGCACATATCCATGATTTATCGCTTGAGTGTCAAGCAAAATCTCCTTTCATAAGCGCTTTTATGGACCAGTAGCTTTTCCAGGCATTTTCAGTTCGTCTTATGAGTTATGATTTCCTTGTCTTGAAGTGGCCCAAGTAGATTCATAGACATATTGTAATTCTCCACCTTCGGATCTTTTATTTGCTGGTGTATGACATCATTTTAGGGCTAGGTAGGACCTATCAATATCGCTCGCGGCTTCGCCCGCGTGGATGTCGAAAAATATCCCAAAAAAAAATTGATCCCCTATTTAACTCTGATGAATTTCGAAAAATATTGTATAGGTACTAAAACCTTCCTCGAGACGAATTATCCATTGGTGAAATATGCATGATAATCGGTGCAGCACTTTTTGAGTTTATCGCTAACAGACTGACAGACGCGTCGGAGGACTTTCAGACCGACCGACATACCTACAGACCGAGCGACATACGGATTACGGACCGACCGAGTTCCGTTTTGCAACGGAACCGTAAAAAAGGTTATTTGTTTGGTTCCTACTTTCTCGTTGCTTAATCCTTTGAGTGCACATAGATAAGACGAACCTAAATATTTCTTCAAGTGTGGGTACTTAAGTCTGTTGTGAAAGATCCCGTATCCTAATCGGATGAGGGAAGGAGGATGAATTATTGAAAGTTTTAATAAGCTCTTGGACTCGGTTTTTTTTAACTTCCTACGGAGTAGATACATTTTTTGTTAGAAAACAGGATTCACGTAAATTTATAAACGTGTCACTAATTCGCTATGGCTAGCACAAACGATATGCTTCGTTAAGTAACAGTGAACAATTAAGAATAATACGGAACCTTCCCAATTAATATTCGTAACATAATTAACAACTGTTTACATACCTATTAGGAAGAGACTGAATCCCAACTTCATGTTAACAAATAAAATGTTTGTCGCACGTGTGGGTAGCAGGAAATTCGCCGGTGTTCTTCAAATAATAATAAAAAAAAACAAGCACTTCACCGAACAACCGTTATTAGTTCCACAAAGTTTTAGCACGTGTGTTGCTTCGCACATGTAAATGTACTCTGCCAAGATTTTAACTAAAATGAACTTATCATGCACTTCAATGATACAGCTCTGATGTTATTAAATGCGAAAAGTAGGGTTAGGTCAGGTTGTTATTAAACCGGTGCACAGATCACTTTGTGCCTCTAAGCCCGATGTCCACTACTTAGATTAGGTGAAAGGAGACGTTTTTTGTCTTTGGTGCTCCAATATTAGCCATGACCTTGATTGCTTTGGGTTCGCCGGTTCGCTTAATGGCCGTTGAAAGAAAACCCGGGAAATTATAGTGTAGATTTAATCATGTTTATAAATAATAATGGGACAAACGTGATTGCGAGAAAACGTTGTAGTTTTTCGTAAGTTACACCTAAGTAGTTCTAAAAGTTCAGGCTATTGGAAATAACCACGGAACCCTCACAACACGGAGCTCAGTTAAGACTTCGGAGGAAAAATTCCCTTTGAATGGAAAACTAGTTCAGTTACCTAAGCCAAGGCTGTTTAATATTATAACAAAACTTGTTTGTTTTATTTCGGATTGGAATGGCTAAGCTTCGCATAATATTATGTAAAAGACTTGTTTGTACCTATATCCACCAGCACTCGCACCGGCACACGTTCATTTACGGGACGTGTGGTGGAGTTTGGCCCACCCCCACTCGAGAGAAGGCCGAGGCGGGGGATAAATGGTATTAGTAGGTATGACTACAAGGACATTTGTATATCCTCATAGTCACACTGGTATGACATTGACAAACTAATAAGACAATGAGAAAACTGCGCCATTTTCCTAGCAGTCGGTCAGAATTCTTATTTTCGTACCTACGAGTATGTTGCACTGTGATCTATAGGATTCCTACGTATGTTTTGGTCATCTTAATCAAAAACTAATTCTCCTTTCAGTAAAACCCTACACGTTAAAGAAACGTCTCGGATAATATAATGCCCCTGATGTAAATTACACGCTGATAATAAATTACGATAAGTAGTTGTACCTACACATTAGACAAGGTAGAAATAGATGTTTAGGTACTGCAAATATTATTAAAAAAATCAAATTATTTATTAATATAATCAATATAATATGTTTGAAAGTTCAAAGGAACGGAGGAGATGCAAGGTTTTTACGACACCTTTAAAATCCCGCCTAAATCACTTGTTGCAATTTTAAGTAGGTACATTATAATCTAGTCTTCTAGAGAAGTAAATTAATTAAAACAAATTTTAAACACCCATTCACTTAGTAGATTATATGTATAGACCATGACCTTTAACAGGAGCTATTGGAGTTTTAGTTCTTGACACAGGAATATTAAGCTTATTTATATAATTTTAATATAAATTTATGAATTCTAGGATGTTTAATTGTAATTTAGCATTTTCCCAAAAATGGATAACTATTCCGCTGATCGTACTCATCCTAACGCCTCTCGCACGACCCCAGGTGATACGTGTTGCCTCAAGTGCGCCTCTCTCGTTACATGGTCGTGCGACAGCTAAGACAGTGTTATAATTACGCAGTGCCAGATAAGTCAGGCGGTCTCCTGCTCCCCACCGGGGTGTCCCCACGTTGCCGTCGTGGTGGGCCTTGTGTGTATTAATGATCCTTGGAGCTCTGCCGGTAGAAACACTCATGCCGGAAAGGTTGGACCTTTCCGGCATGAGTGTTTCTACCGGCGTTTGTGAGAGACCAGACAAAGAAGGACACGCGAGGGACGCACCGCACGGAGACGTGAACAGTGTTCGGGTTCTCGGGCGGTGTGCTTGTCGGAGGAAGAAACCCTACTTGCTGCACTCTGGTTCGCGTCTGCTCATCAGACGTGACTGTGAGGGCAGCGAGTAGGCGGAGGGAGAGACAGGGACTATACCCTTTAAAAGGAACGAGGAAACGCCCAGATGTCACCACTGTGAGGATCGGCCGAGGGACACGGTGGGGCACACCGTGGCGGTCTGCCTCGCTTGGGCCGGGCTCCGCCGTGTTCTTGTAGCGGCGATCGGCGGCGACGACCTCTTGCGTCCGGCCCTGATGCAAGCCATGGTCCTGGGCGAGATGGAATGGGACGCCCTCGCCTCCTTCTGCGAAGCAGTGATGCTAGCGAAGGAGGTGGCGTAAGGTGAGAGGGAGAGAAGCCGTCTTCCCAGCCGCCGCGGGAGACGCTCCTGGCATCGTGGGCCACGTGACGGCTTCCGCGGAAGCCGGCCCGCCTGTGGACGGTGAGTAATGGGCTAGCTCGCCGTCCGTCCGTCATATGACGACGACAGGCCGTGTCGACGGCGCGTTCGTGTTCCACGCGCGCCTCAAAGAGTTGTCAGCAACATGGAAGGGGCCCGCAAGGGCCGACACCCGCTGGGGCTGCGGGTTGTTCGCAAGAGAAACCGCGGCCTCGACATAAAGGGCGTAGAAGGAACATGTGTGGTTTTTAGTCAGTAGAAGTCTGACACTTCCTTTCGCTCTGCCCAAGAGCGGGGAGTTATTTTGGCGTGTGCAAAATCATCAAATAACCCCTATTTGATGATTTTGCACACGCCAAAAAAAAGGTGGTTTCCTGTTTTATGAGATGAAGACAACGCAAGAGTGAGCGATGCGACCTCGAAAATTTGGGCGCCGCAGACAGCAAGGCGGCTATGTTCTTTTTGCGCATTTATAAAGACAAAAGATTACACGCCAAACGTAGATTCATGCAGAATGTAAAGAAGTAAAGAAGTGAATTCAGAATGAAAAAGCTTGTTTAAAAGCGAGCGAAGCAAGCTCGAAAACATTTAGTAACGTATGTGATTTTTAAATTACTAAAATAAGTAAATTACTAACAGTCTTAAAAGAGCGAAATTTTAGTTTTATGCATCGGGTTTTCTTTTGAACACAAATACAGGTATGGACGCTACGGAGCGAGTATAGTGCTTGTATCATGTAAATTGACCATAGCCCTCTTGCCCTAAGCGTAAATATACGCCACTGCATTTACATAAATTACAATTCTATTACTTATTAATTATAATCTATCTGTTTTCTATCAGACAATGATGAATTTTTAAAACTGCTTGTGCTCGACCTGAAGAGAAGGCGGAGGGGTGTCATGTCATTCATGTCCCTCTCCCCCCTGGATCTGCCCTTGCCTTGCCAGGACTTGGCCAAACGGTATGTTAACAGTGAATGTTTCCACTTACCTCAGCAGAGATTTCCTTCGTCCACACTGAACAAAGAGTGACTTGGTAACACCTGTACACAACACTGTATCCTGCAGTACGGCATCGATCGCTTTCGTGTTAAGGTCATTTCAGTGCGAAATGCAATCGGCAAATGCGAGGACATAGCAATTACTTGCCTGATGTGTTGCATTATTTATGGGTTCGTGTAAACAAACACTGTAAATAAATTATCATGTTGTACTCGATCGATATTGCCGGTAGTTTTAAGTTCTTTGTCTGTTTTATGGTTTTCATTCGTATGCAACGCGTGGCATCCGGATCTGACAGAACTTCTTATCAGTAGCTTTTCAGAAGCCAGTTTTTTTACAGAGGTTTTAGTGAAAGTAAACCCTCCCACATTCTTCACTTCAAAATTGACGACGTTCCATACAAACTTTCATGCCAGGGGATGGCTGGACGAATTAAATATTCATTCCTTTGAGGTGTCAAAGCAGGCCAAGCAGCCAAGGGTTTGAATTTGTAAAACTTTTTAGCCTTTTTAACAAATATGAGGAATTCTTGTTAAATAATATAGTCAAGCTTTTAGGTCCAGCTCTGTTGGTTGGTATGTTGGTGTTTGCTTCCGTACTTTCATAATTGACAAGCCTAATTTTTTTAGTCTGTTTGCCATATGTGCTTTAGACATGCCACTGCTGAATGACTGCTGATTATAACATGGAGCGACTCCACAACCCAGGTATTACTGGGTAATACAATCATTTTTGTGAGATTGTAATCGTTTTAAAATATTATTATCAGGATGATCTGTGATGATGAAATTCTAGGTATTTACAATTCATGTTTGAAAACTTTTTGCCAATTAGATCAACCAATCTACAAAGCTGCTTTTTTTTTGTCTTCCTGCACAAGCCTTTGATCATGACATACCATGATGTATTGATATGTATCATCACGTTTTTTTTAAATAGTACACAAAACAGGCTGAAGAAATGAGAGTCATCGTTGTGGACTTGTGGCCCACCAAAAGTGGTAGGTATGTCCACAAGATGATTACGTTTGATTACTTATAACAACCAACAATCATTGTTTGGGACGAAAATAGTAGCATCCTCTTTGTTTTTTTGACCTGGCTTTAACAGTTTGTGAACTTATGTACAACACGTAGCTACCTATACAAAAATATGCATTTTTAGATATGGGCATAGTGTCCTCGCGGTGACTTATTTTTGCAGTAGGTACACTTAAGGCGGTTTTATTCAATTATAGTGCAAAGATAATATTAATAGGTCTTTACCTATGAAATTGCCGTTTTGTATGAAAAAATTTAAACGAATTTTTTTCATGTATTTTTTATTTGTATTAATCGAAGTAATCACCCATGCAATCAATGCATCTTTGCCAACGCAGTGGCAGTTTATTGATGCCCTTCTTAAAGAAATCAGCTGGTCGGGAGGCAACAAATTCTTCAAAGGCATTTTGTACTGCCTCTCGGGTATTGAATTTTTTTCCCGCCAAGAAGTTATCCAAATTCTGGAAAAAGTAGTAGTCTGTAGGCGCAAGGTCTGGTGAGTAGGGCGGATGACGGAGAGCTTCTAACCCCAGTTCTTGCAACTTGGAGACCGTCTGCTGTGCAGTATGAGGTCGCGCGTTGTCGTGCAGGAGCAGCGGAGACGAGCGATTGACCAATGCTGGTTGGAGATGTGCCAGCTTCTCCATCATTGTGTTCAGTTCTTCACAGTACACATCTGCAGTAATGCTCACCCCGTTTGGTAAGAAGCTGTGATGAATCACACCGGCGCTAGACCACCAAACAGTGACCATCACTTTTCTAGGGGTAAGTTTTCGTTTAGGGCATTGTTTAGGTGCTGAACCAGGATCCAACCAACTTGCTGAGCGCTTGCGGTTATCAAACAGAATCCATTTTTCATCGCAGGTAACAATGCGGTTCAAAATTCCTTCATTTGTTTGTCTGTTGAGCAGTGCAAGACTGCAAGGCACGTCTCGACGCGTACTTCGCGCTGGCGATCATTGAGTTCGTGGGGCACCCATTTGTCAAGCTTTTTTACCTTGCCAATTTGACGCAAATGGACCAATATTGTTTTGACGCTAACGTCGAAAGCTGCTGCTAATTCAGCCCTAGATTGTGTATCATCAGCTTCCACAATCGCCTTTAATTCGTAATTGTCGACCAAAGTCTTCGGACGACCGCGAGGTTCATTTTTCAGGTCGAAATTTCCAGAACGGAAGCGAGCAATACAATAACAGGTGGTGCGTTGTTTTGTAGAGTTAGCTCCGTAAACGTCGTTGATGTTGCGTGCCGCTTGTGCCGCGTTGCTGCCACGACGGTACTCATATTCCATAATTACTCGAATTTTTAACGTATCCATGATGACGAAAAAGATTGAAATGCGATGAAAATGTAACACTAATCAATAAACAAAAAAAAAACATGAAAAAAAAAACATGTTTTTAAAATAAAATTAATTTGAAATTAGAATTCTTAGCCAAACAAAAATTATTTTGATTTGAAATGGACAGTACTGCAGAACGACAATTTCATAGGTAAAGACTAATATTTGACCCTATAGCTACGTGGGAACTAATATCTATTTGAGTTACCATGCACAGAACACATACAAGGTGCAGTGATGGCTACGTAAAGCAAAGCGGTGTCTGAGTGGCGACTAAAAATGTACTCTGTGGTGGCGACCAAGGACTGGAAAAGGAGATGTTGGTCGTTAACATCGAGATAGGCAGACGACATTATTGCCATCGCGGGAATATCCTGGATAAGACTGGTATAAGAAAGTGAAGCTTCACACAATCAAAGAGAGGTAGGTATATGGTCAGAAGTGAGTGACGTCAAGCATGATGGATGATGATGATGATGGGGTACTTAGTAGACGACATGTATCATCATATAATGTTCCCACTGCAGGGACTCAGGCCTCCTCTCTAGAAGAGAGATGTGCTATAATACACCTTGCGGGCCCAGTGCGGATTGGTAGATGTCACATGTCTTAGAAATTTTTGGTTCTATAACATGCCGTTTCCTCACGAGGTTTTCTTTCACCATTTTGAGAGCAGGGGTGATGAAATAAATTACACAAAATAATGTGCCTGCTTGGGTTCGAACCCAAGACTTACTGCTCGTAAGTCGAGGCCGCCGCCGCGCCACCACTAGGCCGCCGCTGCTTGCTACGACATGGGAATAAGAAAATTAACCATTGAATAGCGTTTTGAATAAATAATGATGTCTTTAATAGTTATTTATGCGTCTTATTTATTCTTAAATGCAGGACGTCTCTGTTTGTGCGTTCATCAAGTGCTCTTTTCCCAAACATTTCCAAAATAATATTGATAAACCTGCGTGTTTTCGGTATCTGGCTAGGTTTTACCAAAATAAAGACAATAGATGTAAATACTGACATAACAAAAACACGTTCGCTGCAGCGGCTGTTTCTACTGTAATAATAATACTGTTATCACAAGTATTGATATCAGAAGCTATTTTCTCTCCATTATTTACTTTTCTTTGATTTATATTATGATAACGGGTGGTGAAGGCGATATCCTCTGATGCCATTCAAATAATTTCCATTTGATTTTTTATAAATACTTTAAAAATACCTACTTGTTACAGAAATGTTTTTGCCATTGTCTAATGAAGATGCGCCACCGCAAAGTAGCTGCGCCAGTAAGATGCGCAGCTCGAGCTATGCGCTGTATCGATAGTAGGGAAGCGGCGAGGGCAACCCATAACAAGCATCCATTGCACGCATCCATAGCACGCATCTATAGCACGCATCCTTCCATATAAAAAACATATCTTACTTCAATTCGTTTCCACTAGTGCTGCACCAATGAATATTATTGGTAGATATCAAGCGCATCCACAGCAACGTAGCATAGTAAATCTCTGGTAGAAAATTAGCCTTATTTAGATATTCTGAACCTCGATATTTAAGCCTGTCGATGTCACGACAGTAGTTTCCACATACTATTAGTGGCCTTTATTTACTTTACGATGATACATTATTTATTTTGACGATGAATTAATTGGGGATGAGTTACTTTACATTTTAAACATACTGAGTTAAAAAATTAAAAGCTATAAAATAAATTTTCTGATGCCAAATGTTAACATTTTAAAAGTTTAAGTACTGTTTTTAATGCATGTTACAAATTTAGATGCTAAAAATTAACCACCATGCTGAGTTTAAATATTTAGATTGGCTCAGATAGAAGATAACTAGTGGCTAAGATAGTATTATTTAGAGGCTCGTTAATTGTGGCTGAGTTAGTAATTTAGAAGGCAATGTAGATTTTTAGAGGCGAATAATGCTATCAAAAAGAAGCCGGTTTAATTAGCACCCGTTTTTAATAGGCTTTTCTCAGTAGTAGTCTGACTTGGCGTCGTGATACCAGTGTGCCTCGCAAAGCGTCTGATTTCTCTCCGGTCCAGTATGGTCGTTGCCATCCCGCCAGGCTATGAAAGAAAGAGCCGTGCACTTGTGAATGGACTTTAGCATATTCCCTAATTTCCCTGTGATGATGTCTACGTCTCCGGAACAAAAAAAACCCTAACGTTCTGAAGAGTCTGACCTCCACAACCCGGCTAGTATTGGGTAATACGATACCCTTTGGAGAAGCTGGTTGTCAGTATGTCAGACCACTGACTAGCTGTTACGACTGGCAAAGATCTACAACTGACAACGACAACCGCTTAACGTGCTTTCCAAGGCGCAGAGGAATCTCAGTGTCAGAGTCAAATGGGTGGTCACCCATCCACAGACCAACCTAGGCAAGCGCAGTTTAACCTGAAGATTAATTCTAGCGAGTGTTACTATCTAGCCACGAGTTCCTCAAGTAGGTAGACCTTATTGTTTTTGTAATACGTGCATGCTTAATAATTTTACAACAACCGTGGCTTAAGATATTCCAAGAGTAGAAGAGTGAGAACATGGATGCTACAGTGATGTGATCAGTATCAATTTATTATGACTGGCCTGTTGGTCTAGTGGTTAGTGACCCTAACTGCTATGCCGGAGGTCGTGGGTTCGATTCCCACCCAGGACAAATGTTTGTGTGATGAGCACGATCATTTGTTCTGTGTCTGGGTGTAATTTATCTATAATATGTATGTATTTAGAAATATATAAGTATGTTTATCAGTTGTCTAGTACCCATAACACAAGCTCTGCTTAGCTTGGGACTAGATGGCGTTGTGTGATAGTTGTGAAATATTATTATTATTATTATTATTATTATTATTATCTGCCTGCTTCTTGGGGTAGACATAAAGGGGAGTCTAAAAGTAGATAGTTGATTGATCGTCGCGGCGATATAAGTAGCTAGCCAGACAGACCCTCTGATGATGATGGACAATTGTGTGGCCATTGAGATCACAAATTGCTCAGATGGATATAATGTATGCTGTAATTATTATAGTTGACTCTTTGAACTTTGAATTGAAACACCTGAGTTCGGTTTCGATGGCGTGATGTAAACCAGTTTCTTATATGACTTGCTTGAAAATCAAGGAAATCATATTTGCGAGCCTGATCTTATTCCAAGCAACTCATATAGGTAAAGACGGCACATCAAGCTTTCGGAAACTGTCATCTCTATCAACTCTTTTTATTTTTTTCTGGAGTGGAAAATCATCAAATAACCCCTTGCGCTATTGGGCAGAGCGAAATTGAGTGTCAGACTTCTACTGACTATAAACCACCCATGTTCCTCCTAAGCCCTTTATGTCGTGGCCGCGGTATCTCTTTCGATCATCCCGCAGCCCCGACGGGCGTTAGCAGCTTTCATGTTGCTGTCATCTCTTTGAGGCGCGCGTGGAACACGAACACGCCTTCGTCACGGCCGGTCGTCATCGTCCACAGGCCCGCGTCTACGGTGGCCGGAAGCGGTCACCTGGCCCCCGTCGCCCGGAGCTTCTCCCGCGGCGGCTGGGACGAGAGGTTCTCTCCCTCTCACGTTCCGCCACCTCCGCTAGTGAACTAGCATCACTGCTTCGCAGAAGGAGGCGACGGCGTCCCATTCCATCTCGCCCCTGACCTTGGCTTGCTCTAGGGCCAGCCTTATGTTTTAAAGATGCAGTTGAAAATTTATTAAAGAAAGAAATATTGTAGATGCTTGATGTGCTTGCGTCTGTATCTACCCGATTAACAAGTTACGAAATAACATTGGTCTTAGGAGAGAACCCTGTGAAACGCCTGCCTAAATATTGGTGTAGGATCACTCGTTCGGTAATAGTTGAGACTTGTTTAATTAAATAACTTATTGATAAGGAATGTTCTGTTTTAACTTTTGCAACAAACTGACATTAACCTGAAACATTTAACAAGGAAAACTTAACCTAAATTATTTGTACATTGTTAAATACGTTTCCAAAAAAATCTAGTGATATGAATAAGTCAAACTTGCCCAAAGGTACTTAGAATTGAGTCCAGTAATTAACTTTTCTAGATAACTTTACTGTTAATGAAACGTGGCGTTAAGTAGTAGCGTGATGGATTAATAAAAGTCCAATGGCTTTAATGATAAAGTTATCATTTACTCCAAGTAACTTAATTTTATGCTAACATGAGCATTTTCAGTTTCTAGCAAGATTATCATGGCTAGTCTTATAGCACTCCGTGTGACCGGCTGTTTCCGTTGACCATAGATCTGCATGCCGAAGCTATGATTGAACTATGTGAATACTTTTATGACTGTACCTAGTTGGGTGCAAGTTTTGTGCTGTACTGTGACCATAACTATTTCATGTCAAGTCTTCCCTTTAGATTACACTAGTGTATGTCACAGTCTTATCAATGGTGTATACGGTATACACCAGTATACCCTGTACACCCAAGGCAACTATTTACCAATACAATGTGTTCTCTGTTCAGACAGAAAAGAACAGCACGCCAAAACACTCCCCCCCCCCACCCCCGCCGCGCGGCCGAACGTAACCGAACAAGAATCGATGTCACACGAAGCGAAGCCAGTCCGCTTGCAGTCCCGCTGACGGCTCCCTTCCATACATAATAATCTTGCCTCGCTTTCGCCACGCTGCGACCCGACGCCAGACAACACTCCACGTTATCACTGTGCGGCTACGTAAACACTTTTATTGTGCTTCAAATTGACAAAACCAACAGTATTTACCTGCTCAAAAACGGTTTAATTAAGCCAAGTTACAATGAGTAAATTAAGATCCGGAGTGAAATAGAGACGGGACGAGGCAACGCCATCGACGTTTTATTTTGGAACGTTGCTAAAGACTCGAAACTGTATAATTACTGTGTTACATTTCCTGTGCGATGTTGGGGGAGAGTTTTGGTTAAAAAGTTGACATTAGACGTTTACTGGGACTTATTGCGAATGTGTATTGAAACGTTCATCGCTATCCACGGGCGCACTGCTATGCGCCATGATTTGGTGCATTTTATAAGACACACATCCTCTGATCACTACTGCGAAGGAAGAATTTAGTCACCGAAGCAGGTAAGCAACATTTTGTTTTATGTAATATGCTAATTAATGAGCTGTGCTCTTTCTAGAACTTGTCGGTGTGCGAAATGATGTTGAATTACCATAACGCATAGGTGTACCGCGTGAATGTCAGCTGTAATTCTACAATCATCGAAGTTAGCGATAGCAATCACAAATGAAGAAACCCATTTGTGGAGTGCATGCCAATATGTAGTTCTAATAGAACCTGCGCGGTTCGGTTTGTAGAAAACTATTCTATTGAAGTGCAAAATTGAATTAATTAATTGAATTAATTCTCTTGAAGTGGAATCATAGATTACATTATAATTAAGGATAATGGGTGTTTAATGGCAGACCCATTCGGTGGAACAACGTTATCCACATATACTATTATACTGATATAAACAAACAAACAGGCTTTATAATGCGAGCCACAAACAAAGGAGTACCTACGTATTAATATTCTTAACTCGTCAACCTTGTAAGTTCATGCTCTGCTTCACCTCTGAAGAAACGGTAACGTATGCAGAAACATTAAATAAAGGACGACTACAAAATAAGTTCTAATATATAGAAGAGCCCAGTCCTGTAAGCGACCAGACGCCTGTTTTAACATTAAGGAGGATCCAATATCATATTGGAAACTGCCGGAGGCATGCAAAAACCATTATAAAGGTGAAGAATGCGTAAACATGGAATATAATGGTACATGGTATTTCTGTAAGAAAAATAATTCCATAACTATAATGATTTCAGTCGTAAAACACTAATCGAAAACAACCAAGAGAAATCTCTTCACACAATATTCCAATGGTAAACTTTTGAAACTTGTATTACTAAATGACCCTCCAAAACAGTACAGACCTATAGGTCTACCCTAGTAGGTACGAGGTCTTCAGTCACCATTCCTAGCTTCCGCCCCACAATTATTAGGTATTTACCAAATACAAAATTGTAAATGAATCAACCAGGTGGAGTTTCATTGATGACTCTGCCCTGGAGTCTAAATATGGCACTGTCCCACAAACGTGAACTCACTTCAGAAAATGAACTGTTGGACGCTACTGAGGGCGCCCAACTCAATTTTAGATTGCCACTGACACGCTAAGAAGAATACGAATGAATCAGTCTCGAGCTCCCAGCCCGGCAAGAGGGTAGTAGAGATCAGCTGCATAACTGACGTCATGTAAACATTCCAGAAAAAATCAGGTCAGCATGGGTCGGCTCGGCAATAAAGTTGAGCAACAGACAAAATTAGTTTAAAAGCTCCTGACATGTTTTACTATTGAGGTGTTTTCGAGTTCGCGTACGCACGATTTCCCCTACAGACGACCTAGGCCGTTAGAACGAGTATTAATAAAGAAACAAGACAGAATGGTTAAAATCCAACGTTTACGTGTCCACAGAAAATATTTGTGGCTATTTTGCTCAGAAACCTAGAAACTTTAATTGGTAAACATACTCCATATTTGAATGATTAATGAAAAACATGAATGATTGCGACTGGGTTGTTTGGAACAATGCGTGTTGAATCAGTTTACAAAAGGGAAAATTAATAGGTACTTGATGGGTACTTGTTTGGTCAATATTTACCTCTTTTATTGACGTGTTCCGTGTGAACGTGACATTTTCAAATAAAGTAAGTAAAAACTATTACATTTGTGACTACAATTTAACCGCAAAGACCACAAGAATGTAAAATCCAATTTTGCGTAAACTCACTCGATCGTATCCATTTCTAATGACGCAGAGTTTCAGTTGACGACTTGCCTGCTTCTATCGAAGCTAAATTACCATACGGCATGGTTGTTAATAACGAGCTCGGGTGACAGGATTGTATTTCATAGCAATTGTTACGCAAAATTATTTCCGATGTCTATTACGGACAAGAATGATCTACTTCCGAAAGGATCTCTAAATAGCGTTAATCATCCGAATATAGTTGCTCCAAAATTAATTATGACTTTTACAAACGTATACAAGATTTACTTACTAAGAAAACTGATTTTATGAATCTAGGCCGCTTTACCTTAACCTACTTAAATATTTAAAAAATAATTAGGAGAAACCCAGAGAGAGACAAACATTTAGACAGCACGAAACACGATTAAGCTTTTGCTGATAATGCCAGTTTTCTTTCTTTTAAAACGTCTGCTTATTATTGAAACATTCTTGTTTGGTTTGGTGGTAAAAAATTAAGATCCTTACGAAATGACGTAAGCAGTGACACGGGTTGCATCGTTTATGAGACATTCATAATGGATCAACTTTTGTGTCGGAATAAGCAACATGTGGATTCAACACGTTGAATAAGTATTTTGATGATATGAAAAACAATTGTCATTTGAAATCAAAATATTTGGCCAATCATCAATTTCCTGCCCTTAACCGAATTTATTTGGGATTGGCGCAGTATGTCTTCTTTTTCCATAATCTACATTATACACAACAACAATGGCTTTCAAACCCATGATGGCCAATCACTATCATCGGTTCATTAATGAACACAAGACACATGTATTATTGAAATCGGTATAATTAATCGTACGTTTACTTGAAAAATAATGTAAGTAATGAGGAGTGTGGAAGCTATTAAAAAGCGGATATATAGGAATGAAAAACATTGACAGAGCTGAGAGAAAGCACTGTATCAACCGTAAACAAATACATAACTTGATGATAACGATACTGTAAATGGCGGAAATTTTACTCAAGAGCAAAATGAAAAGGTATCTGTTATTTCATCATCATCATCACTCTCTTATCGGTCGCAACTGCCAAACGTTTTGTTGGTAAACCTGTTTGGTAATAAAGACCAAAAAAAAAAACTAACACAATCATAAAAATTCAACTTATTTTTGATAATGTAATAGACGTGAGGCATGAGGCTCTTTCTGATATGGTTTCCAAGATCAACTTTACAACAGTCTAGACAGCTTTTGAGATAATACCTATTAGAGAACCATAAAACACCGCCACTGAAGCTTAATACAGGAATGCACTTGGTAATTAAGACTATCTATTGAAGCAAGTTGTGAACTATCTTTAGGTGAATGAAAAGGTTCTTGTATCTTGCCTTGTATTTGTCGCTTTGCATTACTTTTCTGAAAATTCATATTGCAAACTTCCGAATAATTCGTCTTCCTGACTTCTTTCTCTTTTTGTTCCAGATCGCTATTGATGGCGTTACTCAGCATCCAGGGCGATTGGTACTTGTATTTTTGGTTAATATACTGCAAAATTTATTCAGCTATTATTTGGTTGTTCAGCAATCACTGCCGCGGAGCTGATAAGGTTCGCTCAGTGATAACGAGTGGAGTAAGCGGACAGTCGCCTGCAGGCCTTCATAGAGTTCGCACGCGTCGCCGAAGAGCGCCTCAGCAGCACCGCGTCAAACACATCGTTGCTTTAGCAAGGAGACCGTCTCTAAGAAGGATAGTGATGGCACCAGGAGCTAGCACCGCCCACACCATGATGGAGGACAAAGAGAAGATCCTTCACGGAGCTTTGGCTACCGGTGAGTTTTGCATTGTTTTTAACATTTTTGGATATGTGTACAACCGCTTTTGTAAAGAACTCTTTTGTTTTATGCTCACGACTTTTGGCGCCGTCATGTTACAACAAGGTGCTTGGTCAACCGAGTTATTGTTTAGTCACGATGTTGTTTACCCAATGTTTTCTAAACCCATGAACACGCCTCCGTCCGGCCAGTTTCAGAACTAGGTGCACTGTTATTGACATAATATGTGTTGTATTCTTGATTTTATCGTAAACATTTTTAGCAGTCGGTTGCAATTATTGAAAACTGCTAAATAGTAATATCCAATATCGTTTGCATTCCACTTTTAATTTTCCATGTCGCCAGTAATTAATGCAAGCAAGTATTGATTAATCGGAATAATGTGCAGAAATAAATTGATATGAATGTATAAAAATAGAAGTTTTATAAGTAGCTTTTATGCAGTGTGAATGATTTGATCATTATTGTCGACTTGTCGAGTAACCGTTCTGCAAGATTGCTTCCTGGACTACTTAGTTACTCCTTTCATCGTGGAGGCCAATAACAAGAAAAGACAGCAAAAAATCAATCACTGTCAAAGCTATAATATATAATAATAATACTCTGATACAACGAACAAAAAATTGGTAAATAAATTATCCATACATTTCCTTGAACGAGCCTCCAAGCGCATAAGCAACGTTCAAAATAACTAAAACAGGTTGTAGTTTTCCGCCAACTTTATTCAGTAGCCTCTAAATAGCAATGAATCCATAAAGTAAATTCTTAATTACCTCAAGCGTGAAATTAAAGTGGTCGTTTCGTTTTGGGTTGGTTTGCTTTTTTGTCGAAAGTCCGAAATTATTTTCAAATAGGACGTTCTATAGCCCGATGTTGGACTACTAGATTGAATCAAATTCCTAGCACAAAAGTCTTCATCAAGTGTAACAATAGGTACTGTGCATTCGCACCAATTATACGAATTTTCCGCATTTATCTTCTTACATTACATTAATTTAGAACTCTTTTATAACGAATTCCGAAAACAATCGCATTGTTTGACTTGTTACCTCATTCATTACCAGCCAGTACTGAATCTCATCCAAGCCATTGTTTGGATGAGATGCATCTTGGCATCAAGTATTAAGGCCTTCTTACTCATTTCTGAGAGTCCGTGACTTCATGGCAGTTGCCCGAAGAACTGCAGATCTTGATGGCAACGCGCCAGTAACATACGGTCTGATCTGACAAATTTTCAGAGAAACCATTGGACGGCTATATTTATCATTTCACGTTTAGTCTGCGTGATGACGCTAAGTTAGATATATATTAGATTTTTGCCATAAACACTATCTGATACGATGCAGTGGACATTAGCAATCGATAGTTTCATTACACCGCTCAGTGATGGCGGACTTTATCTGTGGGTACTCTCTCTTTATCTTTTTCATTATCTCGGAACATTATCCATTTGGCAATTATCAACTTTTCATTAAGTAACATCAGTCATTCGGCACATGTCATCTTTTGAAAGTTTTGTTTGATAAGTTTGATCGTGATTTGTTTCCTCATTAGGATGGAAGAGAAACTTACGATATTTAAGAACTATTGGTGTAAATTACTTGAATAAACGGAGACAAATTATTCATTCACGACTGCGATCATTGATGTTCCTATAGCCGACGGGCCATTAGGAAAGTTGAAGCTCACGATGATGAACAATGAGTTGATGATTCATAGCTTTTAGTGTGGTGAACTACTATTCTAGATATTGTTACAATGATGTCAGTTACAAGGCTGGATGACCCCGTTGGCGCAAACACAAATCCATCAGCCAAATGTCTAATGATGCCTGTTCAAAAACTGGATCACTCATCGACACCAGACATTTTTTTAGTTTAGGATTTTCGTTTTCTTTAGTTGACTTTCTGGGAACTGACTCAAATGTGTGTCGGTTATAAAAAGTCATTGAAATGTTTAATTCGTTGCGTGGTGCAGTAGACCGGTCAATTGCCTCCGGCCATCGCTTCGTTGCCAGAGCACATGCAAGAAAGAAACGCATTGAACTTTGCTCTTTACTAAGAATAACTTTTCGTACTTTACAGTACTAGATAATGCCATGCATTTTTAAAGTTTAGCATAGTGTCTATCTTTCGATAAGCGACAGCGATGTGTCCCTTTTTTGAAAAGTATGGTTTTTGGTGTTGTTTTTGGTCTTACTGCCGTACTCAGAGATATTTAATGATTACTTAAGCCGTCACTTAGTAAAGGTTTGACATAATATCTTTGTAGAGAAACCTGTCAAAACCATTACTAAGTGATGGCCTAAATAATCATTAAAGCTCTGTGAGTGCGGCAGTTAGTGTTGTTCTTTTCTTGATCTGTCTTTCAAGGCTGGCATTTGCCAGCAGAAATTCTATGTTGCTTTGAAAGCGTAGTTGAATAATTTTACTATATTACTTTAGCTATTACTTATAAAACTTATTTTCATCAAATGATCACATTTATTCTGCAAAGTCACGCCTGCATATTTTGTTTATTTGTTGAATGACTTGAGATAGAGGAATCACCTTTTATTAAATTTATAGTCATGACGAGTGACACTGTTATGATCGTATCGTGGTCGTGGCACGTGTAGGTAAAATGATGAATGTAATTAAAGACCAATATTTCATCCATTAAGATGATCATATCGACGGTAAATGACGAGAATTTCAAACAATGTTACGAATCGTGGGTCTCCGACCTTTTAAAGATGGCCGGTTAAACAAAGTTATCAAATTAAATATAGGAGATAACAAAAAACTGAAATAAAATACATTTTTAAACTGTATGTTTTATTTCTAAATCTATGTAGGCATCTCAATGCTATGGACAGGAACTTATTTTTAAAACATTTTTTTTTGTCCAATGACACTTGACATCGAAGTTAAAAACATCATTGCCACATTGACGTGTCATTTAAAAAAGTACAGTTTATCGCGCCATGTTGTGACGTCAAAGCCGCGCCTCCGATTAGGAACCGTTGCTTTAGAAACAAACATCAAATGGCAGTAGGTAATGGCAATAAAATATTATTATTCATAATAATAATATTTTTGTTACAATGACGTAAGAAATAATAATTTCCGCACAAGCAATTTTATCGATAAAGCTAGTTTGGCATGAAATTAGTTAGGTACCTATGTGTTGAAAAATTTCTTGATAAAAATGTGTAATAGGTCACGTAAAACAATGGATGAAAAACTAAAAATTTTTATTTCACTTACCTTGATGACATGATTTTACTAAAACGAAATAATAACAGTATTTTATTATTCTAAAGAGTGTCTCTATCAAACTCTATTACAAATTACATTTTGATAACATTTGTAATGTTAGATGTAAGAGATTGCGTGTGTTTTATCTGCCCCCTGCAAATTTATCAGTGGGGATGTTGCTACGTTCAATATCAAACTCCTCTACTATGTTTACGAACCTTAGCACAAAGACTTTTACGAAATCATTATGTATAAGTTTAACTTCAACAAGATAAAGTTGTTTTTCATTCAACACATTTTATCAGTACTTATGGCAACACAAGGTGCCGCATAAATTAAATTTGCTTTTTATTATGCACCCGGTATAAAATAAATACGGCTAATACACAAGTAATTTTTTATAAATATTGCAAACCTTTCTGACCATTTTTGCCTTTGTTTTAGCAAAATCGTTTTCGAGCAATTAAAACGTTAAGTACTAATTGAAATTGTAAAACATGGTAGGTACAATCGATTAATATTTTTTAATCTCATTATTGAACAATCGTTGCTCAACATTTTGCGATGTTCTGGGGGCACGTTGATTAACAAATTATACCTACTATACTACGTTATTTATGTGTTACGATTACGAAATGGACAAATCCATTGAATGGTGGGCGTTGGCCAGACATTTTAGGTAGCAACACTAGTTACTACACAGATACTACAGCGGTTGACGACATTTTATATAAATACTACATCGAAGGCTCGTACAGTTTATGTATGTAGGTAGGTATATCTATAATATTTTAAATTTTTGACAGTTGACCAGAGACAATGTTTACAATTTTATTTTCAAGATACAATACAATCTGTGGTTGTTTGAACCACATTATTTACTCCTGTCCCCTGTATGACCGTTCTTCCTTTTTCAGCGATCTATTATCTCTCCGTATTACTTTTCCTACTTCAGTTCTTTCTTTATTATGTACAAATAGTTTACCTGTGTATAAATGTATAGCTTCATTCATCTCCATCAATAATATTAAATTGTAATATATTTTTGAATCTCATCATACATTTTTAATATAGTTAGTAATATTACTGATCCTATATCCCAAATTCCGTTTTAAATAATAAATAATTTTAATAAATTCCAGTTTCCCTACTTTTGTCTCCTACAATAAATTAAATAACCTGACATTGGCTAAATGCACAAACCGTGCGAAGCCTGGAAAAAAAAATAAAAAAAACTGTGGTTGTTGATTTCAAGGAACAATCAAATGCTGAACTTGGTTTAAATAATACAGGTGTGTTCAAACAGAATTTATTTATATTGGAAAATCAATTGCCATATCAACAGCATGCCTAGCTATATTTTAATACCATTCGTACCGAAGGACCATTTTTAATTGAATGTCAGTTATTTTCCACTCTGATAATAAAGATGACAATTAAAATAAATAATTTGCACTTACACTTTGCTGTTATTTATTTGCAATAAGTCCTTAAACGTATACAAAAGGTATTCATTTTACCACATAAAAATCAATGTATAATTGATAGATAACAAGAGTTATTAGATTTATTTAATTTCAGAAAACCATAGATAATCACTATCATCATTAGACTTGTTTTGTTTAATTTAATGATGAATCCTAAGTACATCAAAGTTGTTATTTTCTATCTAATCTGTATTAATATGCAAGAGGGGTCAGTTCTATGCTACGACGTCACTTGTCTTGACCTGATGACTGCAAATCAATAGGAATTTAATAGCTTCACGCATAAAGTGCATGATACGCACGTCACCCATTCAAACGTGCTGCATTATTTATTACATTCACTTAAATGCGTACCATTTTTATGACTCCGCTATATAAGTACGGTCTTGAGAAAATATAAACAAAGATTATTAACTTAACATGACGCCTAGGTAATATACGAAGGGTTAGGCAGAGGTGTGCTTAATAGCACACCCACATTTCGCCAGTTATATTTACCTATAACCCATGTAATAGGGGGCGAGCCCTATTACCATAAGCCGGGCGCAAATCTAGACTCCGTGACTGCTATTGAGAAATTCCTTAATAACTTTTTACGTATAACTTATTCCTTATTCCTTATAACTTATTCCTTATAACTTATTCCTTATTCCTTATAACTTATTCCTTATTCCTTATAACTTATTCCTTATTCCTTATAACTTATTCCTTATAAATTATTCCTTATAATTTTCTTTATAACTTATAAATACTCAATAACAATGTGCCCAACCCGGGAATCGAACCCAGGACCCCATACTCAGCAGACGCGATTGCGCGCACTAGACCTCCGAGACAGTCAAGTCAGTCCTCTTTAACTCCTCGCGCTCCTTACGAACACTGCCTGTACATAAAACAAAGGCGCTCAAGTAGTTAAAACATTAGTGTAAATAACATTTTAAATATTCACGTTTTAAAAACACCGGTAACTGTTCGACATTGGAATTCAAAAGTTATTTTCTCATGGACATCGAATGATTTAACTATAGCGAAGTCTAACATTTGTTGGAAAGAAGCCATTAGTACGTTTTCCAATGACAATTATTTTCTGTCAGCCTCGTTTTTGTGTTGAAATACGAAACGCAAAAAACTTGGTCACTAACCGTAAATTGAGGCCTAATTTTGAGCTACATTTTGCCTAGAAAGATGTATTACTTAGATATAACTTACTTTTCAAGTTTTCAATCCGTCGTACGCAAATCTACATTGCCATGGTTACTGCCAACACCAACACAATGTAATAATTAAGCATTCCAGTAAATTAATGCGACAAGGTTCAATCGAACCGCTTTGTTGTTAATTAATTTTTCCTTCACTTTGCATGTTTCAATGAATCCAATTTTATTAAGTGCACTGTTTCCATTATCTACGACCACACTTAATTAGCAAATCCCAATGCCTAGCGGCCGTATACTGAAATACTACTCAATTTTAAGTTGCCCTTAAATCTCGTTCTGTCTCTGTTACTTCAGCATAGAGCGACCGAGACAGCACTAGATTTGAGCGTTATTTATATTTGAGTGGCGTTTCAAATTTGGCCGTAGGTTTCTCAAAAACCATTGTTCAATTCTGCACTGCAACGATAACATCGTGTCAGTCATCAAAACATTTTCAGCAGATGGTCACTTCTATCCATCTGTCTATCCATCCAGCTCTCATAAAATGAATGTAAACTTTCTGGAATTTTACCGTGTGATGTACGTAACAAATAGAGCTTTAATAAATATGTAGGTATATCACCTACTATCTGTTTGTCGTATGTTATTATCTTTGGAGTACCCATTCCCGTTTTATAACACGCATGCGACGTTCAACGTGACTTGTCGTAAGTACCTATATAGGAAAACTACGCTCAGTAAACGTGTTACCTTTGCTTGTTAATAACTTAAGAAGTTTTAATCAACATTGCGTTTTTTTTTAATCTACATTTCCAACAGCTGTAGCCAGGGTATGACTCAGTCTTTCTGTGTATGACTGGCTGTCTTTTTGTTTTAAAATGGCTCCGACTGTTTTTATTCATATGCCATTTCGTTATACCTAATAGCAAATTATTCTTTTTTAGCCTGTAAACCGTACATATTTCAAAGTGAACGTTCCGCACATTCCTTAAATTGTAATCTCATTTGACACCGCTGCACTTAACAAAACTGAATTGACTTTATACAACATCATCTTGGCAACTTGGAATCGTGGGAACATTTTAAACCGCTTGCTTGCGTTTAATTTATAATTGATTTGAGTCAACTAGGTTGATGAGGTCAAAACACGCTTTATTTAACTGGGACGGATCTCACGCTATGTTAAATCTACACAATATGTCACATTGTGAACTTCAATGATCATAAAAAAGAGTATGGAAACCACAATTGCAACTATTCATGGTCCATCATGACCATGTGACTTCAATTTCATACATGCAAGTTTATCCACCATAAAATTCCTAACATGAAGCTGTGTATCTCCTTCACACAATGCAGCAGATTGAAGCATGGTTAACAATAGGTGACAAAGATAAAGGCTTTAACAGCAATATATTTTCCATTCATTTGCAAATCTACTGCATGGAAATTTGAAATCTAGACACAGATTTATTTGCAAAGACTTCCAACAGATTAGCAGGAGACTGGTTTCTAGACAGACTCCGAACAAATAAAGTAAAGTTACATAATTTATTTGCTGTCTTTTAGAGCGCCAAACCAGTGCAAAGTAATTAACTAGTAAAACAAGAATCTTATGTAGTCATTCTTTTTTAGCTTAACAAACAACATTTAATTTAATCATCTTAAATTTAAGCCAAATTAAGCTCGCAAGGATCATCTGATCTTGAAGTCAAAGACCTCTTGGTATGCGGTTTGAGTAAAGGACCAGAAAAAAACGGCTTCTGTTCAAAATATTATGAAGGAACGTAAACAATGTAACGTCAATCCGAAGGCTGGTGAAAGCTGTATTTCCTGTTTCTTCAAAGTTGTCTTGACAAAATAGGAAAACGTCAAGCTTAACGGTGATTTTGAGCTCTCCTACGAAAATAAAATGTGAAAATATTAACTTAACCAACCCAAATCCAGTCAGTGTTTTTGAAAGGGTACATTGACTCCCCGATATTTAGCGAGTAGGAAACCCGGATGGGTATTTAAAAAGTAATAGATATGAGACACACCTCCATTGGCATCGTTAATCTAAATATATCGACGGTCCGCGCGTCGTCGGAGCTCGATCGTTTCCTTGGCGGTTCAAAGTCCGTACTCTCTGGCAGTTGCGCCTGCGCCGCTGAGTACCGCATGCCGCGCCTGCACATGGAGCCTTGATGGCAGTTGCGAAACGAAAGTTTCTGTTATGCCTGATACTATTTCAATCTTAAAATAACCTCGGGTAACAAAAGAAAGCAAAACAAAATTCGAATAAGAAATCCACGAGACCTGTTGATTAGTTGAACAAATAAAACACGTCTTCCTAGGGCCTGCATTAAAATTGTGGAACAAATAGGAAACATGATTTGAGTTGGTAATGCGTGGAAAATTGAATGCATATATCAATTATTCTTGTTCAAAAGCGATAAGACGGAGTAAAGAAATTAAAAACCAATGTTAGGCATAAATAACATAAAATAAGAAAACGAGCAATGTTTATTGTTCAACAAATTCAACATTTCAAAAGAAAAGGTGTCATTTGCATCTTTATAACCTTTAGAAGACTTAATAATAAGTAAGGACATTCATGTAACGAATTACAAAAAAAAATGGAATATTATAAAAACAACTCTAGTCTAAAATCGGTATGATGTCATTGTTTGTTAGAGACAAAGGCAAGGTTGAAGGCGTGTCCGTCGTGCCGCTATTTTATTGGTCGGATTCTGCCATATCAACAACCATAAATGCCACTTGTGCAAACCGCTCGGGTATGATGACGCGGCTATATTATGTACATTTAGCTCTTACAGACTGGATACTAAATTATCTTTATTATTTTATAGCGTCTCACAAATTGACAAGTCTCGAGTAGATATCGGTTTTTCTGCTCGTAATCTTGCTATATCTTTTCAGGAAGATTTGTCTGTATCTCTGCCGAGTTTGTTACTTGATCTATTCATCTACACCTATCTTCTGTTAGTTTATAAATAGGTGTCAACGATTAACGTTGAGACTGAAAAACTGTTCAAATATTTATCATTCGGTTATTGCAGCTAGAAAGGCGTTCTTGGCATAATTAATTTCTCAACGTTTATTTACTACTGATACGACTGCTCCAGTTTCAAATTATTTCTCTTGCGCTCTTTCTTTGATGAGATCATAATTTAATCATTTCCATTCTGAGAAAAGTTCAATTGATCGGTTAAAGAAAATGTTAATCCCCATAATATTATCATGAGTGTTGTTTACCAGTTTAACTATTGCATGAGTATCCCTTTATCTTGATTCTGACCCGGACTCGCCACTAAGGTTAATGTTATTGATTGTTATTTCGCTGACGAATGTCTGTCTGAGGCAATCTAATAAATATTCGAGACAAGTGTAACTTTAGCATCTATTATTATTATTAGAAATTGGAACGTATTGGGAATTTAATTGGACACGCCCACAGAATGCTGCTTGATAAGCGTTTATTGCTTCAATAATATTTGATTGTTCAATAAAGTCATTAAACGTGGCTTTTATGAGTGCAAGTACACGGTTTCTTTCTAAATTGGGCTTAATAAAACTATGTTACGACACATTTTCTTGTTCTTCTTAATTCATCATTTCGACGCTATCATTGAAAGGCAGCTATTGGGTAGTCCTGTTACTCCGCATTAACTTCAAGACCGATCCTAATGATATTATTTTGTACTAAAAGTATTTTCTCATTGTTTTAGCATCGATGCGCTCACGTCGCATCAGCCAGTTTGCGCCATTGCTGATCGCCCTGGTGGGTCTACCGGCGCGTGGCAAAAGTCAGCTCGCGCACAGACTCTCCAGGCATCTCAACTGGAACGGGGAGAGCACTAAAGGTATACCCTTATACAGTTGTACTATACATACAATACTACGTGCTGCTAAATATTGAAACCGCAAAATAAAAATTCTTAACACTCATCTCCTGTGGTGTTTATAAATTAGACCCTTTGCAATTGCAGTGTCTAACAACTGATAGATTCCATTAATTAACCTTAGCTGGAAGGCTTGGTCTTCCATTAAATTGCTTAGACTGTAATAATTATGATTTATAACCTCTGACCGTTTATGAATCATTAAGGACTTTGACGTCAGACCAATTGACTTCCTTTATTCTTTGTTGGAACTGAAGTTCATGAAACTAACAAAGCCTAAAGTTCCAAATTGCTTCATTGAGGCTGTCTAAAGGAATCCCGTTTTTGTCTCAAATGATGTCACATGATTGTGACATGATTGATGATATTGTAAATTTAATTATCCTTGCGGGGGTTAAAGTGATCTTATCTTAGCGTTCAACACACATTAAAGGTATGATATAGGTACAATTTGATTGATGCTAAAACTTTCGTCTTTGTCATTTTGGATTTTCCCGGTGATGAAACTTTTAAATGACTTACAATGAATGCATTATCGAACATTATTGATATTATGATAAGATAGTCTTCAAAACAAAAGTGTTTCCTAAATTAAATCCTTCCGAATATCATTTAGATTATGGAGTTTTATTTATGAATAGCGTTCTTAGTCATAACTGCAAAGCTTTCAAAGATTTACTTAATATTAAAATTTAGTAACAAAGCAAAAAACAAACTGATTGATAAATTCTTCAGAACAAGTAGTTTAGCCGCTACCTAGTAAAATTCCTGTCATAACGTACAATACTTATTCCCGTTCTCAGATCATATTACATTACACAATCGTGTTATTTACAAAGTTGTGTCTACAAAAGGTTGTTTATGTATCAGTTAAACGGGTATACAATAAATCACATAAGCGCAGACTGCTTGTAGGTACACAATCAACCCTGACCTAGATGGAAGCGTTGGTCTCGTCTATATATCTAACACAACACTCACGACTCAACACACGAGAATATCTTTATAACTGATTAGATATCGCGGGTTTCATCTTGATAAAAAGTGGCCTAATTGAAGAACATGATGTTTGCCAATCAAGGATTGATATACCGTTTGTTTGTGGTTTCCAGTTGCTCTAGATTTCAATAATAAATAAATAAAGGGGCATTGCATGATATGTTACATAAACAGAATAAACAGAAGAAACAAAGGACGAAGACAAAATAAACAAATTAACGACAAATTTGAAATGACTTTAGTACTATAAATGCACAAGACTAAACTACTAATGGTAGACTAGCAAAATGAGCCATTGATGGTAGATAAAATAAAAAGTAGATAAATCAAAATACACAACTTGTGGTAGATAAGCCAAATGCACCAAAGAGCATGTAATAAAATGCACTACCAGTGGTAGGCTAGCAAAATGCACAACTAGCGGTAGACTAGAATTTACAAATCTTGAAAAGTTAATTATTACTGCAACATTCGATTGACACAGCGGTGGTTTGTTTGAAAATAATACAACTCACTTCTAAATATAGGCAGCTAGCTACTTAGAAAATGTCTTATGCAAGCCTTTACATAATGCAAGCCATGTAGTTTCCTGGGTTGTATCAAACAACAGTGATTGTTTTATACATTAACGCCTAGCACAATGTAAATATGTAGGTAACTTAACACGTAATAATAACAAAAAGGTAATAGGAAGACTGGTGCGACACGTGGTTCTATTCACAAAGGACTTATTGTTGAAAATATTTTGATAACTATTAAGTAACGACTAATGTATCATTAACCCATATAATTGTTTTGTTTAACACAATCACATGTATCTGCTAAATTCTGTTTGACCATAGCCTACTTTTCCACTCTATTTTTGGTGCTTTTATATTGATTGCTGTAGATACTTTTCAATGAGTTCCTCTAAAATAAAGCATTTGTAATACTTTCGGTGCATATTTAAAACAATACCTCACACATCTGAAAATCCTGCATAGCAATAAAAACTTAATCACCCAATAGTGTTGGTCCTTCGAGCCGGATTCAACCTTTCTTTAGAAGAATCTTTTGTCAGTTTCTCAAAATGACTTTTTCTTCTAGTGTTCGACTGCAGCGAGTACCGTCGCCGCCACATGTTGTTGTATGGCAGCCATGATATTTTCCGCGCAGACAACGCCCAGGGCTCCGCGATCCGTCGCCAGAGCGCCCGCGAGGCTGTGCAAGATGCTGTACTATGGCTAAAGGACGGAAACAGTGTCGCTGTAAGTTTATTGCTTGTCTTTTTAAATGTATCATAGTAGTCCTGCAGTCATATATTCTTAAACCTTTTTGAACGTTTCAAATTATATCAGACACTCCCTCAAAATTCCTTCGCTTTCTACTAATTTGTGTAGGTAAAAGAACGTGCGGAACAAACTCTTAACAACAAAACACGTTAGGATATGTCCAAGCATACTCTGTAGTGCCTGTAATTCCTGCAGGTTTTAACTCGCGGTGAATGAAAATGTTTCGGAAATTGCTTCATTAACGGTCTTGTGAGTAATTACGTGGACCCGGACATTAGCTTACGTTAATCTAGTCTTAAACACGTAACCATTAAAGACCGTAAACAAGTGGTTAACTAATCCGCGATCGAACCCGGAACCCTGCTGACTGCTGCGAGGAGGCTGATGTCTCGGTAATCAAATGATTGGAATGATAAATTTACGAGGACCAACAAAAAGGAGTTTACGATGTAAGATAAGGATTGTATTGGATGGCCTACCATAACGTTAAAGTTAACGTTAAGTTGAAGTTAACTTTCTAGTATGTGAGTTTAAATGTTTGTAAACGCACCCACGATACAGGAGAAATTCGTAGTATGTGGAAAAGTTTTTTTTTTCTAATGATTATGGTTTTATTCCAATTTGGAAAAGAGATGGCGCTAAACAAACTATATAGCTCTGTCACTTTCCCGAAATGGAATTAGAATAAAATAATATGTGTGGCGTTCTCTAGTGTCTGCATGGGAATAGGCTTGAGTTTCTATTTAAAACGTGATGTCACTAGTTGGTTTATTACACTTGACTGTAACTTTTGAATTGATTGGTTGATTGATTTGTGTTCCAAGCGTACTTAATGACTAGGAAAGCAAGCACGTGCAACGTGCTTCTCTATCGGTACTTACGTAAATAATTTTGCTACGATTGAACGCAGAATAACTTTTGATTGGAGAATTAATCACTTGTTGAGAAAGGTATTTTGATTACTATTTTTGCTATTTTGCTATCGTTACTCTTACGGTTTCAGCAGCCTTAAATAAATGGTACAGCCTTGACGTTTAAGTGTTCTTATAAAAGGTTAGAATAGTGGAGTACTGTTTGTAGGGAGTGAATGAAAGAGAAATACGTGTTGTGCCGACCTCAGTACCATTACCATGGTAAATGGGTACGAAGGTGGAAAATGAATGGATGAGTGCTAATAGAGTGCTAATGAAATTAATGTTAGTAAGCTTAGGCTACTTACTAACTTGAAAACCTATTGTAATTTAGCGAGCAAAGACAATAGGCCCTACACGTGCTACGTTACATACTATGTAATACACGTAATCAGGTTTTTGTCACCGCCATAAAATACCTTTCTAAGTACAAAAAGTACGTAAGTTATAAATAATGAATGAACTCTTCAATCTTCATCTTATGGATTAAGGAAATGATTCAGTCTAGATTATACATATTTATTAGTCATTGTTATTTACAGGAAAAAGGATATTTTTATCGTTTTAGTTCAAAATAAACTGATTAGATATAAACACGGTGACTAAATTGTTAATCTTACGTAAAACACGTAATTTCAAGATCAAGAACATTTTTTGTTGATGTTTTCCTGTTCTTTGTAATATACTAATAGAATTTGAATTACTGACGCCTAATGAACTTATCATAAACCTTGAGTAGGATACTTATTCAAATAACACCTAAGTTGCCTTCTCATGCTACAATATTTTTCACCTGTGTCAATATTCAGAGTGAAAGAAGGGACATCGATCCTTATTACAAACAAATCAGCTGTTTTATACAAAAGTGCAATAACATTATGGGACAGCTGCTTATTAAATTATTTTACGCCGATTAGTCAAGAATCATTTTCTGAATTCATGGTAACAGTCCTTTTGATGCACCTCACACTTTGACATCCGCATTTTTCAAATTCGATTTTAAAAGGGGTTTGCTTTAAATATTGTACCTTCTGGTCTTAACCTTTACCCCTTTTTTCCAGATATTCGACGGCACAAACATAACGCGAGAGCAACGTCGCGAACTCAGCGAGTACTGTCTCTCCGATATGGGCTTCAGGATCCTCTTCATAGAGTGCGTCTGCGAGGACCAGGAACTGCTCGAGAGGAACATCATCGAGATCCTTCACTACTCCGCCGACTACAAGTCCATGAGTGAGGAGGATGCCGTCGATGACCTTCGGAAGAAGATGGAGCATTACATGAGGCAGTATGAGCCTATTGATGCAGAGCTGGAGACTGTCAGCTTTGTGCGGGTTGAGAATGGTGGGGAGACTGCGACAGCTCATCGCGTTGCTGGACAGAAGGAGTCAGGGATTCTGGGATATTTGTCCGGGATGAGGGGTCTTCCGCAGACCTTGTACTTCACTAGGGTGAGTGTCTTTTAATTAGCACTTTACCATTTTTGTGCAGTTTCATAGCCTACTACGAATACGACTATATCGGTGATAACGATGATGTGGATGTTACAAATGTATTGTTTTTACGAAACACTATTTGGAATTTTTTTTTTTTTTACCCCTCCCAAATTCCCTCTCAAAGAGAGGAGGCCTGTGTCCCAGCAGTGGGAACATTAATAGGCTGTTGATGATGATATGGAATCTTATGCAGTCAATCTTATCGAGAGATGAGATGCTTTGAAGGTGATTGCCACCTTCCTTGGGTGGTTTTTAGTCAGACACTCTTTTTATAATCCCCCCCCCCCCCCAAAAGGGTGTTTATTCCTGCACATACTTGCTAGCCATAATATTTGTTTACATTACTTAATCTGTCATTTGGCTCTCATGTCTCACATATATCATTATTGTTATCTCTGTGTCACCTAACATCCGCGTAAATATGTGCTTCATCATCTATTTAGGCTTCCGTTTTAGACAAACAAGTTTTCACGACTCCATGAGCGGCCATGCCGTGAAGTTACAATTTTCCCCACGTGTGTTTTTCAACCCCTAAACAACTTTCTGATTTGAACTTGAAACTTTGTTTGCAATAAGCACAGCGATGGCGGATGCCTTTGCTGTGTTAAATATCATATTGTTGCGTGTTTGGTATGGAAAGTAATAATTGACCTTTTTGTGACGCCTATATAACCCCCGAAAGGAATATGAATTTAAGCACCCATAGCCTCAAATCACAAAAAAAAATTGCTATCTCTCGCCCTTATCCCAATACATTTAAGGTCGGAGCAGCATGTCTGCTTCTTCTACTCGTCATCTCATCAGATACAAAAATCTATTTTAATCATTCAAATACAAATAATAATAATGTCAGCAGTTTTACCAATGAATAATAATTTACTGTCAGTCAATAGTTCTGCTTCATCTGCCTAATCATTATTCAACGAATGAAACCCATTTTAACTCATGCCGTAATGTCATATGTCTGGATAACATTCAAGGTATTATATTATTTTATTATATTTATTGCAACTGCCCGTCACAGGCCAGAAGTGCAACCATTTCCAATGTCGACACAAATCCCAAAAGAGTGCCAACTACGTCAGCTGGCCTACTAAATTAAAGCTAGTTGAAACGTATTTCCTGATATTACTCGTAATACCTTGATGATATTATAGGGTTGCATTTCTGTAAATAATCTATACAAATCTGAAATTCACTCACGGGAGTCCACCAATGCACAACTAAGGAAGGACTTTTTGAAAATTCATTTCCTTAACGGTTTAAAATATAGGATCACAAGTATGGAAATTCATTGTTTTTGCCAGGTGGGAAATACACATAAAGCCTCGGCTTGTATAATGTGTTATAATTTTGTAATCTGCCAAACACGACACACAATCAACATATTAATAAATTCTTAAAAGTCACACACATCTAATTTCCTGCCATATCTCCCAACAGCATGGTGAGAGCGAGTACAACGTTCTAGGCCGTATCGGCGGGGACGCTTCTCTATCGCCACGTGGTCTTCAATACGCCACCGCCCTGGCCGAACATATGAACGCTCTGGGCTGCCGGGACCACATGACCGTGTGGACCTCCGAGAGATGGCGCACAAAGCAGACTGCTTCTGATATCAGGGCTCCGAAGAGAGTCGTCAGGGCGCTGAATGAGTTGGATGCTGTAAGTACCTTATTTTTATAGATGGCGTGGTTGTGCATGGAAATAGCGGGCAATGCCCAGTCCCTAACATCTCTTCTCACGGACCAAAACAATGGCCAGTGTCTCGTTTTTCATTAGGAAAACATATTGTTGATCGCGATAGAGGTCGATCCAGGACGCTAACCTTTTAGTGCCCTGAATCGACATAATTACGTTTTACATCTACTTACAGTTTTTGAAATGAATCAGTACATCAATAATGTAGGTGGGTATTAACCTAATATCATTAGATAGCTATTGCTATGGTCTTCAAACCGAAGATTAAAAGTGCCATAATATTTTCACGTTTAAAGCATTTGGTCAAGTGACAAATAAGTGTAATTTATTTATCTACTATTACGGAAGAATCATAGAAGGTAACATAAAGCACTATAGTTTCTGCGCATCCTACAGAAAAAAGGCTTACCTCGTAATTACTGTGTTTGCGCTTTGTAAAATCAAAACAAAAACTGATGACGTATCACATTTAGAAGCACGTACACCACATTATATCTAAACGCGTAATATTAATCTGACCCCAAGCAAGCTATGCTGACACATCAGATAATAAGCGTAAAGTACCTTAGTAACCTGAGATATGACAGGTACATAAACGATTATTATTTACTCGTACTTAAAAGCTAAGTGTTTTTACGTTTATCACTCTTCACAATCGATAATTAGCTAAAAACATGATCGATACTCAATTAAAGATAATTAGGAAAAACAATAGCTATCAGCAGCAGAATTGATTAGTAGCTAGATTTGTTTTTCAAAAGCTTTCGAATACATCGACGTCACAAAGAAGGAAATGTGCAAACAAGAGCTGAAGAATAAACAAATAGTCTCTGGGAAACCCAATGATGTGATTTCAGGAATATTCCATGAAATATCGTATTCAAATGATTCACGAGAAATTGTTAAGGTTGAGGCATAATACAAGAATAGGATTGGTACCTCAGCTTCAAAACTATCACTGGGCATAGTATACTACCTTGTAGTATCCCATCCGATTAACCAAACGGTAAAATAAAACAGCAAGTCCGTGGACCAATATTCGCCCTACTATAGTAACTGCAGCAAGATCTTTTTGTCTATATCAACATCGTCGGCCGTTATAGATTAACTTTTGGTATGTTTAAATTTTCTCGCATCTTATATTTCGCTTCATCTAAGAGTACTTCCAGAGAAAAAGCTGGAAGGTTCGTTATTTCACTCTTTATTTTGTTTTTCGCGTTTAGCTTTGTACTGTTATCGTTCAGATTGGATCCTGACATCGCCAATCATTATGTTATCTTTTAGTACATCACGTAATGCGATGATATCGTAGCCGTTATTGATTGGGGTTCCGGAGTGTTGTGATCGTCGCCATCTTTGAGTAAATATATGAATGTTTATAGTAAAATCTGTTTACTGTCTAGTGTTTGTCGAGAACTTTCATGAAAAACTGTGATTAAAATAGAATAAATATCTACTTATTTTGCTAGTTCCGTTATCATGAAATAAGGTACTAGCAATTATTAGAGAGAGATTTCATCAGTAGGATATATTTGCAATTCAGTCTTATCAATTTCTCATTGACCATCATTATCGACAGAAAACTAATGATTTTATTAAAAGTGACTGTATCTGACAACGGAAAATATAGGAAAAACACAATAGGCATTCAAACACTTGTAACCTTCGGAACTTAGAATACCTATAGCACCAATTTAGATGCATATCGAATGGATTGAACGTTTCGATAAAAAAGTCTTGATAAAAACCTTTTTATGTTACCTAATGGTTACATCGAAATAGTTGACACAATCACGACCAATTACTGAATCCATAAAACAGATGATTGAACTTAGGGACTTGGCTACAGCTGTTGTCTTTAATTTACGACGTAAGTCCGCTCGACCTACATCAAAATGACGTCTTTAGATAGTCGTATAATGGTCGTATTAGTACTTCATTATTGTAGGAAAAGTACTATCGTTGTCTATCGAGATTCTGTAACCGCAAATTCTATTTATTGTCACTATTATGAGTCACAGAGAATAGAATTGCAACTTTGACATTGAACGGGTTATAAATAGATCAAATCGTACTCCGAATTCGTTTGTGAGATGTAATAGTTTAGAGAACTCTTTTCATTTTTATAGACGTCTCAGTTTGGAGTATCTTAAAATATCTAGTCATAGACATTCAACATAACATAGCCCACCTTTTTTTTGTTGCCCTAATTTTAAAAATGAATCCATAAAAATATAACTTTATAGGTATAGAGTGATTTATTCTAAAGAAAAATTCGCAAGTCCACATCTAGTGCCAAATAAAAGAAGCAATGATTAATTATAGTAGCATCTCACGTGTAACGCAACGGGGGTAATAAATTAAATTTTCTGAACCTAAACATTACGCATGACATTAGAAATGGATAACGTTTTGTTGGTGATAAATCTGATACTTAAGTCTAGTTTATAGTGTATTTAAACTAATTAAACGTAACAAAAAATATTAAAAGTTATTAAGACCAGCAAAATGGCTATTACATCTCTCAACTTCTTAGTTCTTGCTTACTGATATATATCAGTAAAGAACTTCATCCAGTAATATGAATCTTTTTTTGTTTCTATAATTAATAATATTTTCCATCCTCCTCTCCAGGGCATCTGCGAGGGTCTAACCTACGAAGAAATGCAAGAGCGTTTCCCCCAAGAGTTTGCATGGCGAGACCAGGACAAACTCCGCTACCGGTACCCTTGGGGCGAGTCCTACATCGACATCATGACTCGGCTGCGCCCAGCCCTGTCAGCCCTTGAGGATGAGCATAACGTTGTGGTCGTTGGCCATCAAGCAGTTCTCAGATGCATGCTTGGATACTTCTTGGATGCTAAGCTTGGTAAGAAAACCGTTTTGTAAATGCATCGAAGTCCATTGGCCCTTTTCTCTAATCACCTTTAGCAGAGCGTCTTTATTTAAATTAATGGGTGTAATTTATCTATAATATGTATGTATTTAGAAATATATAAGTATGTTTATCAGTTGTCTAGTACCCATAACACAAGCTCTGCTTAGCTTGGGACTAGATGGCGTTGTGTGATAGTTATGGAATATTATTATTATTATTATTTTGTTTTATTTTTCTGCGAAAATCAGACCACTTTTTATTGCTCTCTCTTATCCCCATATCTTTCTATTTTAAATTGATTACTAAAGTGAGATTAATAAGCTTATTGATAGTACAAGTCATCTGTAACATTATTTCATTGTTTCGTCAGTGCTAAAGAATCATTTTTGGTCTTTGCTCTTTAGACGTCACGTCACAATACGTGAGTGCCCCAAAGAATTCCATACACTTCCTCTGCTCATATGGGCTTATTATTTTTCATATGGACTATGAACATTAAGTACAATCGCAGTAGTCGTACCTCCCTTAACGATTTCTCTCCATCTACTTTTAACAGATTGTCTTATAGGGTTTTCAATTGTTAATGCCTATTAATAGTAATCACGTTTATTCTAACCATCGACCTGTCGCCTTCCAGATGAGCTGCCGTACATGAACGTTCCTCTGCACACGATAGTGAAGCTGACATCTTACGGCTACAAGTACAAGGTGGAGATGATCAAGTTGGGAGTCGAATGCGTTGACACACACCGCCAGCAACCCAAGGTAGGCACACGTAGTCTTCGTCAGTTAGTACATGGAGTTTTGATGGCAAAAAATGGGTGTATCAATTAGGCTGCGGGTTGATCGAAAGAGATACGGTAGCCTCGACACAACGGGCTAAGAAGGAACATGAGTGGTTTTTAGTCGGTAGAAGTCTGACACTCCCTACCGCTCTGCCCAGCGTGGAAGGAGTCATTCAAACCTCCAAAAAAAAAAGAGTACACCATTGACTAACGCTTCGGGCATAGCAATGCGTGATGTTATGTTATGATGACTTCTGAGTAATAATTATAATAATAGTGATAATTAATGCAAACGCCGCGAATCAAAGCTTTAGAATACACTAGTTAAACTAATTGGAGATATTCTAAATTCTTCAAAAAGTTTAGGTATTCGTAACTTTTGTTCGTGTAAGATAATAGATAGCATGTGGCGTCCTGTATTTTCTGTCTATCCTCATAAAAAAAGCCTGAGTTGATACTCAAACTGCATGGATGATGCCAACGGCTAGGAAATACCCGGAAACACACGTTTACTTAGAATGTTCACGTCATGTTAGTCCACAAGGAACATTATTCCGATGGATCGACAGACGTTTTAGTTGCATTGCCAAAAATTCTAACATGTGATTGACAAAGTATTTTTTTTGCCTATCTTGGTTGCAATTTCTACCTATTACATAACAACATTTCAACACGTTTCATATGGATTTTTTAGTACTCATTTATTTATGTTAGATAGCTGTGGAGAGCAAAGATTAATTATATTTAAAGACACGTAACAATTTGCAAATAGCAATGTTACTGAGTGGTTTCATTTGATAATGGGAAAGCTTTTATTGAATATGTTATTAAAGCATTTATCGAAAGCAAAAATAACACGGTTATCTAGTCAATGACAGTGGAATATTTGATTTGATTATGTTAGGTACATACTATTTTTATCGAAAGCCGTTGCGTAGCTTGATGGAATTTCCCATTCCAAAAATTACGCACTTCAAAAATATACTTTTATTGCTTATTAAAAACATGTGTCCATAGAATAAACTTTTGTTCAAAAAGCGACTGTTGTCAGTCAGATACAGAATAATTATTTCATGATCTAACCGATCTTGGATAATAATCACACTAATATTATAAAGGCGAAAGTTTGTGAGTGTGTGAGTGTGTATGTTTGTTACTTCTTCACGTAAAAACTACTGAACGGATTTGGATAAAATTTGGTATACAGATAGTTTATAACCTGGATTAAGACAAAGAAGAAGAAGTTTTTAGGCCGATTTTATTTTCCCGTGGGATATATTTCGGGTTTTAGCGGGTGAAGCCGCTGGCAACAGCTAGTTGACAATATTTGCGAAGTTAGAAGACTATTTTTTCGTGCCGAGTCGTCATGCATGCCAATTATCAACAGCCTGAAAATTTTTAACCGTTAAACTTCTTTGTCTCCATCTCGTTCGTTCCCATCACGTTTTAGATTGTATCGCACGATTTCGTAGTGGAAAAAAAGTCACGAAAATAGTTATTGGCAAGCTCTGAGAACACGTTTATGCAGTAATCGTGAGTGCGTGAATATAATTTAGGAATATTCCTTCACATATATATGTATAGATACATAGGTATAGATGTCAGTACCTACATCAAGCTACCTGTAACTGTAAAATTTTCCCAATCATCTTTGAACTTACTGCTGCGTCTGTATCTTTAAACAGTAGAGATGTGACTATACATAGCTGTAGGTACTACATCAGGTTGTTAGTGTGTACTTATGTCTGTCTCCATGGCAATTTTGTGATCTTGAACTTTGAAACAGTCAAAAAGTAATCTTGTTGTGATCTTTTTTAGATTCATTTTTAAAATCAGTTGTATTTTTTTTGTGTTGTTTAAAAGTCATTGAAGCCATAATCTGTCTAGACGATGAATATACTAGTTATTAAACAAGTTCATTATATTAATAAAATAAATGAGGTGTATCTTCAACTTCTTCTATCTAAAACGAATAAAGTCCGATTTAAAACTTGAATTGTATGCATGATTCGATCGGAAGATGTTTGATATCATTTTATCAGCACTTTTCTCAGAAAATTGTAATCAGTAATTTAATTACAAACGTGTTATCTAGTGTAACCAATATTTATTATGTCATAATAAATATGTCGCTTAAATAGCAATGACATAACATCACGCTTGTAACCCTAGAATGGTTAGATTGAGGTGTACCATTGTACAGTTACACCCATATTCCGCTAGAAATGTTTCGGGAGCCTTTCGCGACCAATCGGGCTCAAATCCTTATCCCAGGGTAATACTTAGAAACATCTGATGGAAAACCTTACACATCACTCGAACCTAGGCCCTTGTGTTCAGCATGAGCAGCTATCACCATCTTTGCTATAATTTCTTTCTTTCTTGTTTCAGAACTGCTCAATAACCAGAACGACGGACGATGCGTTGGTGACAGTTCCATCTCACTACGACACCCTTCCGTCTAACCTGTGGCAAAACCCCACGGAGGCGCAGCTGTAGGCGCGGGGCCGGGCCTTCGCCCCAGCCGCCCGCTGCCGGGCAACCCGACCCCTCGGACCCAAGCTCAAGGTCTACAGTCCAAGGACTTGAAAAACCATGGACTAGGAGCGCACGCCACGCCAAGATGCTTCGGGAGTCATCTAGCGATCTCTTTAAGAAAGACTGGTGTGTGGTGTGAGTGAATCTTCAAATGAATTTTGAATGTATGCACGCCGTACAATAGCCAATTTTACTTTAAGCTTAGCTTATCTTAAGTATCTCTTTATTTTAAGCCAGTGTTGCCCAACACGTTGTCGATCTGTTTTAAGCTCAATGGAATTCGTACAAAATATGTAAATTATATAAAATAAAGTGATGAAGCACGCTGTGTGAATATCTTCCAACAATTTTATAACAAGACTGAACGAGTGGAATTCTTCAAAATCAATTTCATCTTTAGGTACTTACATGATAATAATTTTGTGTTCTTTTTAGAAGTAGGTAAGAATAGCTCCCTATTATTTTTTAATGTTACTCTTTTATTCATAAGAACTTGACGTTTATAATGCTTGATACATATCTCTACCTCTCACTCATTTGCTGATAATCAGAATGAGAGCGCAATAGTTACTAAACGTCAAGTTACACTGTTTATGAATAAAGGGGCTAAAGCTTAAATAAGTAGAACGTAAAAGTATCCAAGTTTTTTTAGATTTTATTTAGTCGCATAGTTACATAATCACTACAGTACATTCAGTTTACTATATATTCCTTATTCTTACTCTAACTATGATTAAGAATTACTTTTAAATTAAATAACACATAGATAATTTAGTTCTTTACAGTAATTTTACTTATTGATGTTAATTTTCACTTTAGCTACTGGTAAGCCGGGATTTATTTCGCAATCTTACGTTTTATGGAGATGTTGTGCTATCTTGCTTACTTAGGTCCTACTTTGATTACATAGATTAGTACCTACTTTTAGTTTTTAATCTTTAGACTCGAAAGTACTTAGAGGGATAGATTTGCTGTAATTTACTTGTAATGTTAAGTAGGCCCCGCCGGGCGTAACATGTATTATGGTGTGTCAATTAGGATAGACTGACTCATTACGGATTGTAAGTAACAGTCTCGTGAAATTGTGACACGGGAAATGTAGGTATTTCAACTGTCTTTGCATGTATTTTTATAATAAAAATAAATATACTTAATGATAATTTATGAGATTGTTTTATTTACCAAGCCAAGGAGATTGTGAACTTTGGAAGAACACAAGTATAATTAATTCCTAACGCTACTATTGTTTGGTAGTGCGCAAATTTGGTTACCCTGGCTGCCATATGCCCAGGGAGCCCAGCCCACAAACCAAAATGATCCGTATATGGAGCCCTGCCACGTTTCCAGAAGACTTCGCTGAGCCATACAAAAAATCTGTGGTACAGGCAATTACTTTTACTTGGACTAACTTTTGAAAGTGATGATCTTCTCGTACTGAATTAATTAACGTTTTGCAATTTATCGAAAAGTCGTTATTTCACGAAAAAATCCATGCAATGTATCCTATGACCCAGTACAAATTGGGCTGTGGAGGTCAGATAGGGAATCACTCCATGTAAAGTAGGTACTGGTATTCACCTGCATCCGGTTAGACTAGAAGCGGGCCCCATATTTGGGAAAAGGCTAGGCAGATGAATGTAATGATGATTGTCTACAATAAAGACCTTAAGAATGGCAATCAATGAAATTGCGATTTTTTACATGTATATGGAGTCATAATGATGACGAGAGTTACAGAGATTTTGCGCTTGGAAGATTTGATTTCGCAAGTAAATGTTAATGTAATTTAGAAGATGAACTTATAGCAGTGTATTTTAAATAAGCATTACAAAAATGTACTCCAAGTTTGTCCGGTCAATGAAGCGAGCATTGACTGGGCCTGGATGAACAAATATACTAGAAGATAATGTTGACTTTTACTTCGCGGTTTGGTGATCTTCAATGTTGTTCTTGATGAGATTTTTTTAACCATTCGTATGTGTATTTTAGTCTCAACCTCATTTAACAAGATAAAATATTGTGTAACGACAAGGGCTCGGAGGAATGAAGAAAATGACGTGAGGAAAGTTTGAAGCATGAATATGGACGGTCAAAATCATAAATTCATAAGAGTAGAGGAAGACCAAAGAAACGATAGATGGACTGTGTAAAGGATGATATGGCAAGATGAGGTGTCTGATGAGATAACGAGTAATAGTGAAGTATGAAAGAAGAAGATGTTCTAAAATCAGACTTAGGGTCTATATTTTCTGATGATTTTTTCACAAAATTATCTTACCATATACTACCCACAAATGTACACTAACCAAGCTCATTCAAACGAATGGTGGATACAGAAACATAGATCTACAAGTTTCACCTTTAATTTGTCACATAAAAAAAACAATGGATAAGTATTTCATAATGGGGTTATCTAGCCCGCAATTTTGAAGAAACAGTTTTCTTTTTAAATGGCCAGGATATCAAAAAACGTCAACCTTGCTTGAAATGTTCTTGATAAAAAATCTAAAATCGCGAAAAAATATTATGAGACTTAGTAGTAAAAATAAAGATTAATGTAGTTCGGATTTGGTTTGAGAGTGAGTGTCATTTGATCTTAATTATCGCAGACAGAGGACGAATAGGTACGTTTTTGGATGTAAATCGCAACAAAATTAAATGAGTCACTTTAGATTTTGAGATTAAAATCGAGTACGGGATTCTGAACTTTTTAACCGAATAGAATGGGTTTCTATATTCGTGTGTATATATTTTTTTTAAGTAAGTATGTCCGCGCATTTAATCTCCGTCATTTGTAGACCGATTTTCAATTATATTTTTGTGTTTGAAAGGGTAAGTCCTTTGTCACCAAGTCGGGATCTGACGATGGGATCCCTGACAAATCGAAAAAAAATTAATAGGCACACATTACGTTTTCCATATATTTTCTAGAACTGTTTACGTATTTGCATCTGATATTTGTATTCTTAGGTGGCTGCACTGATGATGGAAGGTACAAATAATTTTTGATCTAAACGTAAACTATTAGACTGATTTCTATACTTAAACCCACTTTACCTCCACAGGCTAAGCAGCAATTGTATCGTTAGATTGCCCAATAGATACTGATCTACATACACGGCAGTAACCTTCACGCCGGCTGCAGTAATGACCCAGTCCAGACTGGTTCACATTTCAACACGGCACTTTCGAATGTAAGTTTTGCGAATTCAAAGTGATCGGGTTTAATGGAGCAATAATTCTCACGGAAAAAAAAACTTCAAAAACTCAAAAAAGTGAAAATAAGCAAAATCACAAAAAAGTGAAAAATAAACTTCAGAAGAAAAATCAGTTCATCAATCAAGCAAACAAAAATGTCTCCGACTTCAGAAGTTTCTATGTTTGTTACGTCATAACTCCATCATCTATGAACGGATTTCCAAAATGATTGGAATGATGGAATCTCACAAGAATCGAGGGCAACCCGCAAATTGTATGGGTACGTATTACGTGTTTTTTTTTTTAATAATTCCTGTGTTCGCCTCTGGTTGTCATCACCTCATGTTGAACGGTAGACGTTGAAGGATAATGCATAAAGGATCAATGGGTCGTATAAAAAAGGGGGAGGGGGGTATCAAATTGGTGTAGTGTTAGTGTCACGTGAATATCACGGGAGTTACACAAAAAAACTAAAATCAGCACTTTTAAAATTGTCATACGACGACACCGAAGCCTTGGTATAACATACAAACCCACACAAATTCACACACAAATTTAACATGCACAAGAATCCATACTTACACACACCATAAAACAAGCCAATACATGCAATTTGTTTTTTCATTTAATTTTTTTTTTTTTTTTACTTTTTGTTCAGAGCACATTACAGAAGCTCGCTTATGTTCTAATTTCTTACCCTGAAATTGTTATTATTACTTTTATGTCCTTAGATGATGTAACTATTTTAATCTTATGAAATTCGCACTCCCGAGTCACAAGATACAAGTTAAGCTTAGTTTGTGGCTCACCGATTTTGTATAAACTTATTATTACTATTACTTATTACTTATTATTTGCTACCTTAACGCAGCTGCTAGATTTTAGTTTTTATAACACCCTCATTTTTGAAGGTTATTTAATATAATAGCGCAAAAATATTTAAAACATATAGGCTTTTTATCCCTGTATTCCTACGGGAACGGTAACTACGCGGGTGAAACCGCGTGACGTCCGCTAGTTTAGAATAACTTCGGAAATTCCGAACTTACTCGTACTGCGCTTTTTGAGTGTTGCAAAGCCAACGAGTCTCCCTAGGGGGTTGATGTTTCTTCTTTAATGTTTCAGGGCCAAGTAGTATTTTGGAGACTGCGGCAATTCTTTATCTACATGGGGTAGAATTTACCCCATCACTGTCCCAAGCCCTACAAGGGGGTGGATAACAAATCTGAAAGAGTAAATCTATCTATTCTCCGATATAATGACACAATTCTAAAAAAATATTCATTGCCGGAAAGGTACAATATTCACGAGTTTTGTTCATTCCGCGAAAAACCAAAAAAAAAACTGATTCTTATAGTTTATGACCGTTTGCGATTGTTAGATGCGCGCGCTTAGAAAAACTGATTATTTTTTACCGCCAGTACGTAAACATTTTCACAACTCCTTTTACACTGTTGAAAATGGCCGTCCTCGGCTCTCATAAGAGCCTTGTTTTTTTTTTTTTTTTGGTGGGTGTAAATTCATCGAATAAGTCCCGCTCTTGGGCAGAGCGAAAGGCGAAAGGGAGTGTCAGACTTCTACTGACTAAAATCCACCCATGTTCCTTCTTCGCCCTCTATGTCGAGGCCGCGATAACCGGTGGACTACCCGCGGCCCTCTCATAAGACCCTCAACTGACGGCTCAGGTCTCAATGGCGCCTCAGCGGTAATCACCAACATTACACACTTGTACCATAGTGTAATATTATCATGCATAGTTATCACAATTTTTGCGAACGAAGTGCTAATAGAATATAAAAATATTAATGTCTTCTTCAACGACAACAGTCCGATATTTTCTCAAGGTCGATCTCTAAGGGGATTCCCAGAATTGTTGAAAATTAGAAGAATATTTAGCCAATTTTACAAAAACAACAAAAAAACGTACAGAACTACTAATGATTAATAAAAAGAAACACGAAACAATAATTTAAAAATGAACCTTTGAACTTCGGAAAATATAAATAACCAAATCATCAAAATTCGCTTAAAAGTTTTTTGTTGTGCAAAAAGTAGCAAAAACGCGTAATTTTCGCCAGATAATTATAATGATATCTAATTATATGGTATCACCGAGTTCAAAACCTCACGGTTATACTTTGGCAAGGCTTAAAGAAATAAGGTGCTGCATGTTACTACTCGTAGGTATATCGTCAATATCCCGGGCCACGGAAGGATGAGGGACGCACAGAACAGAGAAGAGTGGCAGAAAGAAGGGGATGCCTATAGATACCCTATAGTGGGTAATTCCGGAGTCTTCTTCTTCTTCTTTTCGTATCGATTCTACTTCCATTTTATATGGTTTCGGCCCAGCAGGTAGCCACGTTTATTGCAGCGGCAGAGGTGCTGTTCAGGTCGTCAAGAGTGCATGTGTAAGGACATCTGGGACACTCCAGCAGGTGGGGCATTGTTTAATCCAGAGCGCCGCACAAAATAATGACTGTCTTAAGTAACACGATGGTGTTACTAAAGACAGCAAACGACAGAAATACTGTGTAAATCTGAGAATGACCTAAAAGGGGTGGATACCTGAAACAACGTCTAATAAAGAACTCTGGAAGAGGAAGGCAAGAAGTAATGGTGCACCAACCCCAAATATATTGAAATAAGGGCAGGCATCAAACGAAAGTTTAAATGAATAGAGTAGGTAGGTACCTTTTTTTTGGTTGGTTTGGGAAATCGACAAATAACCCCTCCCGCTCTTCGGCAGAGCGAAAGGGAGTGTCAGACTTCTACTGACTAAAAACCACACATGTTCCTTCTTAGCCCTTTATGTCGAGGTCGCGGTATCGCTTACAACATTCCGCAGCCCCGACGGGATAGAGTGGGTACCTGAGGTACCTACTTCCAGAGATTTGAATTGGTCACGTGGAAAATAGACTGCAAGAATTCAAGTAAAACTGCACTACAACAATATGGCAAGAAATTAATATACACAAAGTGTAAAAAGATATCACGCAGAAATTGCAGAATCAGAATACATCAGTTGTTTATGACTAAGGCCCGGTATCCACCAAAGCGGAGACGAGCAGAGAGATGTGCCAAATTCGACCAATCGCAGGAAGGGCGAAAGACCAGATGTTTTGAAGTAATGTGATTGGTCGATTTCCGCACATCTCGTCTCGTCTCGTCTCCGCTCCTCTCCGCATTGGTGAAAACCGGGCCTAAAGCTAGTAGATTACTATAAAGATGTTCATGCACCTAGATCCTAATTATATCTACGCTTTGATTATGTGCTAAAGACATATAATAAGGCATCACATAAACAAAATGATTAAATAACATCAAAGAGGCAAGTCCAATGTAAAATAATGAAAGGTACTTAAATGAAAGACCCAAGTTTAGCCAGATATTACAATATCTTACGAACACCATCTGTAGGTACATAAAACAATGGCTTTTTAATTGTGTCTATAATAAGGCACTCAATCAGTTAATATTTTTAATTAGTACATTAACATCCACCACATCATTACCATTACCTGTAACAAAAATGATAAACGCAACCAGATTACCGGTATCAACGCATGATCGATAGTTTCCCTTCCATTCATCGAGACCGATAATGCATATCGTTCCCATTGATCGTTGCACTAGGAAACCAGAGTGAGAGGCTGTATACAATACGGCCGTGGCTTACTTCATTGACAGATGGTGTTCTCGGATCGCAGCCTACGACCGGCGTTGACGACCCCACGGCGAAAAATATACACCGCATTGTCATACAAATGTTTTAAACGCGCACACGCACGTGTATCGTGCCGTGTTTTATTTTATTTGATTTTCGTGTTCGAATTTTAAAAGAAATTAAGTGGCTAGTATGTGTGATTCAGTGATCTAAACGGAAAAATATTATGTAAGTAACAGTGTTTTGTTTACTAAGTTTTTTTTTAATATAAGGTAGATAGAAAATATATAGATTTCGTTTAGATAGTGACGAAAGGCTTGTGATAATAGACTGGCAATGGACTATTGAATAATGTGGTGATTTTTTATTGAGGTTTTGTCCTCTTTGAAGTGCTTAAATATTACGATAATGTAACACATTAAAATTAGCATAATTATATAGGATTGAATAGATAAAATATAATGCGTTATTATTTTATCCTGTAAGGAGTATTATAATTAGTTCTATTATCATTGAAATTTATATTATACTCGTAATTTTAAGGTCATTTGTCTAGACACTAAGTAGGTAACCTCATGAAAAAGGTGTGTTAGTCATGACACATTTCTGTTTTATTTACCTGAGTATCAATCGAATTTTAAACTGCGATCACAAACTGCAGAGTTTTTAACTAAGTACAGAATTATCTATTTCCATACATTATTGTTTTCGTGTAGGACTCCATCATCATCTGCGTAGCCTTTTCCCATCTGGGTAATGAGAGCGACTGCGTTAAGAATCCCTTGTTTGAAAATACGGAAAAAGTTTATTTATGTAGTAGTTCTGGATATTCTCTCCCGAGTTCTTCTCCGCAGAGAATATCCAGAACGCTATTTTAGTGTTGACAAGATAGTATTTAAGATGTAAATCTTTCAGTCAGTAAGTACGTACAGAGCCGTCGGGGCTGCCGGTTGTTTGTAAGAGATACCGCGGCCGCGACACAAAGAGCTAAAAAGGAACATGGGTGGTTTTTAGTCGGTAGAAGTCTGACACTAATTATCTCTCCGCCCAGAGCGGGAGAAGTCATTTGATGATTTACCACACTCCACAAAAAAAGGGTACCAAGCTAAAACTATCCATCTTTGTTAACAGATTTTCAACTTTATCATCGCCTAATCATTAGGTTCAAGGTTGATTGGGAAAAATGTACAGGTTCATAGTCCTGTACTTAGAAATTTAGAATACCAGTTTCTTTGATGTCATAACTTGTGATATTGTGTATGTAACATTGTACATAATTACTTAACATCGACATATTTGTCGTACATAAGTGTTGATTCATTAGCTATAGACCTATTTTCTTTGTTGCTTGATTCATAAGTAGCTACGTGATTCATCTAATAACTACGGTTTGATATATTACATTTTTTTTTTTTTTTAAAACGTTGCCCCACACTAGGAATTTCTCATGTATCGTGGGTGCGTTCACAAACATTTAAACTCACATACACAAATACCCAGACCCGAAACAACTATCTGTAGGTCATACAAATATTTGTTCCGTGCGGGAATCGAACCCGCGACACGCAGCGCAGCAGTCCATTGCTTGAGCCACTGCGCCAACCGTGCCGTCAAAACTTCTACTTACTCTTCTACTTACTTATATAAATGCATTAGGTACTCGTTTTTTGGGTAGCACCGCAATCAGTTACAAAAAGGCGTTTCTTTTCTTTACCAACTTCTAGATCTAGAATAACAAGTTCTTCAAAGTTTTTTTAAGTAATAATATTTATCGTTTGCACGAAGTGTGTATTGTTCTAAAGTATGTTTGGTATTTTGTAAAACTTTACACTTACGTCCTTGTCAATCAGGATGTTAACAAAGGTTCCAATATATTATTACACCTTTGAAATCTGGTTTTCCTCATGGATAAACTTTAGTGTGTGTCCGTATCGTCGCGTTTGTGCAGCACAGAAAGCGTAGCATTCTTGTCTGCGTGGTACTCGCGGAGCGTAGCGGGTGATCTACCGAGCGTAGCAGGCGCGTAGCCGTAGCGGCGTCTGAGTAGCGCCGTAGCGCGTAGCATACCCCGTAGGCATAAACTAAGGACCACCCGTACACAACACTCGTAGCATTTGATTAGGCCTACGCTGCGTAGCATCCGCGTAGCAGGTGCGGCTCCGTAAAAATGTAGTCAATTTCCATTTTATCCCTCGCCGTGGTCGGGCTCGGGGACCACATGAGGTTAAAAAATACTAAATACTAATCACATCACACTATAAAGGCGAAAGTTTGTGAGTGTGTGAGTGTGTATGTTTGTTACTTCTTCACGTCTAAACGGCTGAAGTGATTTTAATAAAATTTGGTATGGAGTTAGCTGACACCCTGGATTAACACATAGGATAGTTTTTATCCCGAATGTATCTTCCCGTGGGATAATTTTCGAGTTGTAGCGGGCTAAGCCGCTGGCAACAGCTAGTACAAAATCAATTTATTTCGGTATGGTACAGAATTAACAAGGAGCTTTCTAACAAAGGCGTCAACAACGCATTGCATACCGTCTAAAATCCATACTAATATATTAAAAGTGCGTGAACAACTTTGTTTGATTGTTACCTTTTTACGACTTTGAAATGGGTGATCGAATCGTTATGAAAATTTACAAGGAGATAGATCGCGTATGTCCTGCTCCGGGACATAATCATGTCCCGGAGCAGGACATACGCGATCTTATTTTTTTCACACATATCCAATTTTTCAGGCGAACGAAGTGTGCAACAGCTAGTTGGTAATAAAAACAAAAACCTTATAAGAAAGAACATAAGGACAATAATAATGACTTGTTCACAGACAAATGAATGGCAAACCAAATATATCGAATCCATTGTTGATCGATTGACAAGTCAATAACTGTGACCTGCGCAATCACTCAAAACCACGTAATATATGATGATTGTATGAGAGCAATGTAACTGGATTTATAATGTAGCTCAGACAACTTTTTGTATGAGATTAATATTAAATACGACTATTGTGGACACGTGCTCGCAATCATTAATTAAAAACCAATTAACCCAGTGGTCTGTGGTTTGTTTACCAAAAGATGTTTAAAACTAAGAATATCGATTAGTATAAAAGGCATAAAATCAGCGTTCATTACCTCGGGAGTTTCTCATCATTACAGACAAAATCACATCTAGAAATGTCTCGAATGTTGTCAAATTGGGTAGTTAACAAAGAAAATCTGATTAGTCCGTCAGATAGATTTCCAAAAAATATTGGACACGTATTTAGTATCTTTTTCACGTAAACAAACAATGAAGACGATACGTCATATTCTAAGACATTAGTAGGTATAACATTTTATACCGGTGAGTTACGTCACAAACCCCCACTCAAATCTTTGACGCGTTTTATCTTCGTCAACTTTGATAAAACAAAAAATATGTACCTATACAATATTTTTCGATAATCCAACAGGCGGAGTAATTAGAATCATATTTTTTTTTGTCGGTAAACATCCCTATTACTTATATGTACTAGTGATTAAAACGGTGAATTCAAAAACATGTGACATCTTCCGATTCGCACTGAGCCCGCGTGGTGGATTATAACCCATCCCTCTCCTAGAGAGGAGGCCTGAGTCCCTGCAGTGAGAACATTATAGGCTGATGATGATGATCATAGTGATGATGATGATGGTGATGATGACTAGTGATTAATTAGCCTCGGAAATCACGTTAAGCCGTTGGTCCCGGCTGTCATTTATAAATGTTTGACAGTCTTTACAGGTAGTCAGTGACCTGAAAGTCTAACAACCAGTCTTAGCGAGGGGGTATCGTTTACTCAGTACTAACTGGGTTGTGGAGGTCAGCAGGGCTATTGCGTATCTTTTAAATGACAGTACCTAACATATAGTGTCCATCAATTAACTGTCAAATAGTTCATCTTTTAAATGTCAGTGGCTATCACTATCCATGGATTAACTGTTAAATTGGTTATGGTTTAGTACAAAATGGAACCATTTGACAGTTAATATTGATGGACACGATATGATAGCCACTGTCATTTAAAAGATACGCAATAGCCCTGCTGGTCAGTCGCTCCATGTAAAATACTGGTAGTCAGCTGCAATAATGAGTAGTAACAATACAATACTTTGTATAAATATTTTCTTTTCTTTCATTTTAGAAGTGTTTATTGGTAATAATTCAACAAAACTAATCCTAATTCGTAAAAAAAATATTGCTTGCGTATATTTCGATCATCAATTAGAAAATCATTAATAATTACCTATTAACCCAAAATTAAATCATCGAACGATATTTTCGCAACACTGTCCATAGACACAACATCAAAACTAATAACACCTCTATTGCAAACACCTAATCGCTAACGACCAAAACGATTATCGATTACCGACACGTATTCGATAATTACAAGAACTATGATATGGCCAGCTCTGTCGGTTACAAGCTCGTAATTCGTAATTACAATGACACGAACGCGACAAGTTCGCCTTGGCCGAAGAACAGGATCCCAATATATTGCGTTTGCTAGATTTCGTTCGAGACTTTGTCGTGAGATCTGGCCGATAAGAGCTGTAGAAGGTTTGCACGTTCAAGGCAATGGAAGAAAACTCGAGCATCAAAGAATTGACATGAATCTACCAAGTGAGAAACTAGGATCTGGATAAGGCATCCAGATCCTAGTTTCTCACTAAGCTATTCAATTTCAGCACAACTTTATATTTGATGTTCGATATGATTTGATTTCTTAGTAACCAAGTGCACCCACCTAAGTCTGACTGCACTAGATTTGTGTTGCGCTTACACTAACGACTATTCGGCTTCCAGAAGAGATAAATGGATGAAGTCGTAACCCTTTGAGTTTTTACCTATAAAAGGTATTTACGGTGTTTGGGGTAAAGGTTAATCGTCGTCTTCGTCTGCAAAGCCCACAAATTTAATAAATTTCTATGATCTGAGCTGAGGCTAAGCCTTTTTCCATGGATTCAGCTACTAGTTACTTTTAGTCTTAGGCGTCGTCCTATTGCCATCGCTCGCGCGATGGTGCGTCCGATGTTCATGCGACCGTTCGTTCAAACATACTGATGTAGCTATTAATGTCCTATTGAAGGTCGTTCGCTCATACGATGCGACCAAATTGTTTAATTTTCGTCGGGCAATCACCGACGCATCGTATTGATCGGACGATCCAGCTGTACACACGTGGAAAGACGCTGGGTATCACGGTATGCGCTCGGTATTGCGATTTATACAATGCGCCGATAACCGGCGCATTGTAAATCGTTCGTTCGATTGCATGGATTCATAAGATGACATTTGAAGAAACCTTAATAGGTAAATGAAATGAGTACTCATCTCATTGTTTGGAATAATGGAGTCCTAAAGACTATAAAAAAGTCGGTTAAAAACAGGCTTTTCGAGAGTGATCGCATCGCCCGCCGTGTCCTCGTAGCGGCGACCTCTCGCGCCCGGCCCTGGTGCAAGCCATGGTCCGGGGCGAGGAGGAATGGGACGCCGTCGCCTCCTTCTGCGAAGCAGTGATGTTAGCGAAGGAGGTGGCGGAACGCGAGAGGGAGAGAACCTCTCGTCCCAGCCGCCGCGGGAGGCGCTCCGGGCGTCGGGGGTCACGCGATGACCTCCGGCCACCGTAGACGCGGGCCTGTGGATTGTGAGTGATGGGCTAACTCGCCGTCCTCGTCTTACGACGAAAACAGGCCGTGACGACGGCGCGTTCGTATTCCACGCGCGCCTCAAAGAGCCGTCGGGGCCGCGGGTTGTACTCTAGTTATCGCGGCCTCGACATAGAGGGCTAAGAAGGAACATGGGTGGTTTTTGGTCAGTAGAAGTCTGACACTCCCTTTCGCTCTGCCCAAGAGCAGGAAGGTGGAAAATCATCGAATAACCCCTCCCGGGTTACTCGATGATTTTCCAGCCGCCGAAAAAAAAAAAAGAAAAAAAAAAGCCTCTCTAGGAGAGAGATGGTCTATTATCCGCCACGCGGGCCCACATGTCTTCGATTTTTTTGGTTCTAACACATACCAGTTCACTCACGATGTTTTTCTTCATCGTTTTGAGAGCAGCGGTGATGAAATAAATTACACAATGCGCCTGTCGAAGAACCCAAGACTTACTGTTTGTAAGTCGGGGTCGCCACCACTGGGCCACCGCTGCTCTCCCACGGGGTCACCGCTACTCTCGACTAAGAAACGAATTCTATGCTTTAGGCTAAAGGTAGCTACTATCACAGAAATCACACACTTGCTTGATAAAAGACACTAGTGTTAAAACGACCACATCAATAAGGCTAACAAATATCCGTCCAGGATTATTCCCGTCATCCTTACTAGTTCAGTGAAAGACTATTGATTCTTATTATATTTTACGAGAATAGTATGAACTCACAACTCAATAGCTTTGTTCAAGAGAGTGACGTATCGCCAAACAAAGCTGATGTCATAGATAAGGCCGAGGAAATTAGTTCGTCTGCGTAGGTCAACGCAGACTGGTTCGAAACGGCGGGGTGGAAGTTCCAATACGTTTCACTTAATATGTGAAGTAATTGTCTCGTGTTCTCTTGTGTTCTCGGTATCGTTCAAAAAATGTTAGCTAACCCGTAGAAACTGTTGGTGAGGTGAACTGAGGTTTACTTATTTTGGTGTAGTCTGGATCTCTGCCATATCTATCATTAAGATTCTATAGCTTATGATGGTATGTATGGCAGCTCTGCAGCTTATAATACAGGATAATCTCGGAGGATATCCCGTAAGTGAAAGTGTACCTAGTTATAAACCATGGAAGTTGATAGTGTTGCCCGTGGTGTTGCTTGTCCAACTGTCGGCTGGTGGTATCAGACAAGTGCGAGGTTGGAAAGGCGGGAAATTGCATGCTAGGCCATATTAAGCACATTCGGTCATCTCATTAGTGGTCTTACAGAAAAGCACTAACGCAGAAGAAAAACAGGAATAGGAATACGGTACAGATGCTTTTCATGCCACTTGTTTAAGTATCTAAATTAGCAGTTAAATTAGCCAGTGTAAAATCATCGTATGACTATTATTTATTACGTATTTTTATAATTCGCAAAAAACCAATAAGATTTTTATGAGTTAATAAGTAAGTAGGTAGTTATTCACGATTCATTCAAATATAAACACGTGCGATATAATGTAACAATTTATCATACATATCACATGTATTTTACTTAAATTAACAAATAAATAGCTATACTAAACTAATGTGGTGGAATTATTTTCGTGTTTAAGCTAATGTTGTCACCCCTTGTATTGTTGATATTTGTATAAGCATAAATGGATAACGTTAGGTACGCCTTTTCCCACTGGGGTAGGCAACTGCCACAGAAGTAGAATTTGACTTATTTTACTTTTCAGTGACATTTCTATTGAAGCATATTTTTAAATTTTCAAAATCGACTTATGAATTTGTTTCTGAGACAGTTGCTTTGTAACAAAAAATACTATAAATCGTGTTATTTTCAGAATGAACGAGCAAGATCTGATGGTGGCTCGCGCTTTAGCGGCCGAGTCCAAGGAGAGTTCGCCGGGCGGGTCCCCTGGCCCTCTGCGGAAGACTGTACTCACCAACCTAGCTGATAAACTGAATACATTCAGGTACTTAAGAGCATTTCTATCAGTACCTTTTACTTTACTCAGTACTTTTTACCATAGAATATACATAACTATGAGTTGTTATGTGATTCTGTTATTCACTATCACAATGTTCTATTTGTACTTGTCTATACTTAGTAAAGTTTTTCGTTAGAATGTTTTGTATCCTCGTTAAGCTGTAGTGCTGCCGATTTAACCAAATGAGTATAGATTAGATTCAGATTAGAATGTGCCTTATAATAGCAACTTCGCCGTTGTAGTCATTTCGGCAGCACTGTATACTGGTTCACATTTGATTAAAATCCCGTGTCTAGTACTAACGTGCATCTCTAGATGGCGCTACAAGTATGAAACAAAATCAGAGCAATCCGTACTACTCTAATTTAAAGCACTGCATTATTTGAACTTATAATAAAACGTATTAAAAAATAGAATTATAGTTGAACACGAAGGACAAATTGCGAACCAAAAGCCTTGTTTCTGGGGCAGAGAATATTTTTTTACATTGACAGATGGATGGGGTGACCTGTCGAAACTGTGTCAAAACAAACGTCAACCCAAAATTTATTTTTACGGGCGTATTATAACCTCAAATTACGTTATAATTTAATACAAATACGTATTTCAACTGTTTGTTTTTATAAAGTCACGTTGTAAACATAATGGCAATATCACTATCGAAAGTGACTCGAAGAAATGAGTAATATTATGACACTTTTGTGGAAAATACTGCAAACAGTGTGTTTTGAAGATGGATAGCACTAAACTCTTAGGTAAACCCTCGAAGATTCGTCCAACTACGAGCTTCGCCGTAGAAGTAGCTGAAGACGATGACAGGTCTGTAAACTCGTACGTAAGATTCTTCTTTGTTACATGTATTTTTTATGTAGCAATGTAGTTGATAGATTTGGTAATCATGCCGGATAATGTTCCATTACCCTTCATCTTTATTTATAACTTTGTTGTAGGTTCCTATTTCCTAGATTAGGTACTTTTTTAACATACACTCAACACTGAGTTCAATATTTCACACACTTAATTTTATAGCATAAATCTACGGATTGTTTATTTCATTTAATTTTATCGTAATCGTAAATTGTTATTGTTTTGCTAATTGCAATTCATCGAAAGTTTTCGGTTTTTCTGACGTCTTTACTTAGGCTACGTTCAAATCTATAAATAGTATGAACAGCTGATCAAGCAGCCGAAAAACATTTCAGCTTGGAAATTCAACGATATCAACAAAAAAACACGACTTTAATTTTAAAATGATATGCATTCAGAAGTATTCTGTAGGTTTGGGTCCCAAGATACTTTTAATTTGTATGGTGTTCATAACAAACAGTTTCGTAATTCTCGACGCGCGGATAGCGTTGCTTCTGTAAAGATAAATAGGTATAATAAAAGATAAGATGTAATTAATTAATAATACGCAAAAATCAGCATACCTATTTCAATTTTGTTCTTCATTTCGCTATTTGCTTAGATTAGAACTTAGACCATTTAGGGCACACTGTGCCCCATAGCGCCATCTATCGCACACATCGCGGAATTTGAAACTTCTTACAAGTTACATAAGTTTCCTTTTAATATCTTGTACTTTTTGCTAGATCCACGTCCAACACATGAAAGTATTGGTTAACAGCGATTTTTTAATACCTGGATACTAAATAGGACACCCGATCATTGTCGACGCGATGTTCATTATGTTCGTGTATCACTTGATAGGTTGTATTCGCGTATCCCGCTGCCGTTGACGGAGTTTCGGATAGAAGATTCATATTATTAAAAAAAAAACGTTGGAAATTAATAAATAATTTAGGGCCCCTTCCATAAATAAAACATGACCGTCATTAATTCGGCAGCGAGATGGGTAGACGAAGACGACATTGTGGCCAATGCGGAAGTGTCCTGGATGAGGCTGGCACAAGATCTTGGTGCTTGGCACAATCAAACCTAGCAGTGGGTGAAGTGGAGCTGTGGATGATGATGATGATCATTAAGTCGTGTTCGGGTCAGCAAAGCTGGTCGACAAAGTAAACAAGTTTTCTCAATTCGGCGAGTGCCCAATGATACGGGCAATCAAGAAAACCGCTTGCACCGCGCCGAGAAGGGCAAGCGTTTCTGGCAGCGTGCAGCGGGGCGTAAGGCGTTACATGGGCAGTTCCCTTAAACTACCTGCTGCACGCTGCAAAAAACGCCTCTCTGAATTTGCGGCCTTGGGCCTCATTTATGGAGACGCGGGGCGTCCCGTTGTGCGTTTTTAATTCAAGCACATGCATGGCGATGTATGAAAACGTTAACGATTTCAAACAACGATTTTACTAGAAGTGATTTTGGCTCGTTAGTTTTAATAATATGCAGCGTTCGTTGCGGTGTTCCTCTCAGTAAATAAATAAATAACACGCGGCGAGCTTTCTGCACGCGCCGCGCTACGCCCCGCGCCTCCGTAAACGAGCCCTAAGAGTCCTAGTCAAGTAGTCACTACAATATTATTAATTTAAAGTTTAAAACATAACACACGACGTTAATTCATAATTCAGGCACGTGTCCTAAATTCCTTGCGTGCTTAGATTGCAGACTTTATGCCTTAAATAAAATAAAACCGAGATTCATATCATTGAAGTCCAATGTCCCCAGTAAAGCCCACGCGAGTCCTATGACACGGTTTCGGCAAACTAACCCACTTGCGGCTACCGGCTTCTAGTGTTACAAGTTTCGGAGCCTGACTCACTTACGGTTGACCTGACAGGAATGTACCACTTTTAGGACAATGACTCCTGACCCACGCTCGAATTGGATTCATACGGAGCACGGCAAGGCAGGAATATGTGGATATATAGTGTTACTACTCTAAATGAGCGGAATAATAGAGAAACTAAAAAGACAATGGATGGACGGTTTAAAGAGAAAAATGGCTGGTAAATGGCTGAATATTGAGATGACAAGCAATAGAGAAGCATGGAAGACGAAAACATGTTCCGCCAACCACAAATAAATTGGGATAAAGGCACAGAATGATAATAATGTTGATCCACTCCATGCCACGCCGACAATGTAGTGGGCATTGATATGGTTCAATTATGTTTGCGTGTAGCTTGTAATTTAAGCCAAACTTGCGCGCGCTATTGTTCTCATTCCGAGAAAGTGACTGTTTATGAGAAATTGGTTTTTTTTTTTATAAAAATGATGCAGTACACGTCACATTTAAAATATGAATACAAAAATTTCTTAACTCTTTCAAGACATAAAACGCTTCAAATATCATCCGTGATTATGGTCGATTGACATGCGATTTCAACAAGTTTGATTGTATTCACCACTTTTATTCAACAGGTTACCCTATTCTTTGCTGCTAAACCACACCCTGCGACTACTCCAGAATTATAATTCCACTTTTGCTCGCGATTTCGTCACGTTTAGCCTTGATATGCAAGCTGTTTTCGAACCGAAAGCTTATCGAAACGATCGATAATCGGAATGTATTCGTGTTTGTGCCCGAAATTTTTATCCACATCTGTTTTTATCGTAATTCTCTCACATTTGACTGTTTAATATGCAGCTTTTCGATGCATAATCATCCCATAGTTTTTAACAAGTTTTACCAATGGGTATCATAATTATTGTCCAGTACTAACTGGGTTGTGGAGGTCGCATAGGCAGTCGCCCAATGAAAATTACTGGTATTCAGCTGCATTCAGTTATACTGGAAGATGACCCCAACAGAGTTGGGAAAAGAATATCCAGATGATGAGTCATCCCATAGTTTACTTTGTTATGGTCACGTAAGTTAATCGTTATGATTATGTTTACATTGCTCAACAAAATATTATCTTACAAGATAACAGTAAATCAATTTACCTAATAATCCAATTACCAGAGATAAAGATTTATTTTCACTGTAGAATTTCCTAGTTTGACTTAAGATACGAGTAGTTATTCCGTTCCTGTCCTTTCAGGCGACTAGTTGAGTAAATAATGAATATGAACGAGGGAAAACACAGGTTCTTGGCTGTGAACCAATTCTATCTACCCTCATCATTTATACAATGTAGGAAAAGTATCTTGTTGTGTAACTGTTTTCCTTTCAACAAAGTGGTCCTATGAGCCGGTTTTATTGTCTCTACTCAAAGATCTGAGTCCACATCGCATTTATTCAGTGTCGAATCATTGATATTATCTTTTTTCCTATTATCCCACTGCTGGTCAATGGTTTGACTGACCTGCAATGAGCTGCCACTCTTGTCTCTTGGTGCTTTTATCTTCGGCCAGTCTCTCTGGACTCGACTGTATAATATTATACCACTTACCAGACTATTTTTATAAAGGCGAAAGTTTATGAGTGTGTGAGTGTGTATGTTTGTTAATTCGGCTGGAGTGATTTAAATAAAATTTGGTGTGGAGTTAGCTGATACCTTGGATTAACACATAGAATAGTTTTTATCCCGATTTTATCTTTCCGTGGGATAATTTTCGAGTTGCAGCGGGACCAGACTCCCCAAAAACAAGGCGTTCCGCAAATGCTTGGTTGTTTATTTTTATTGTTGAGTATAGATAGGTCGACATAAATTCAACATGAACATCTGCACGACACAAGTCTGGAACACGATCACAGTTTCTACGTCAGTTCACGTACTTACATAGCTAGTGTTATTGAGAAAAGATTACCATTACAAAAAATATTATGCACATACAAATACATAGTACATTACCATAATATATGAGGTTTTTTTTTAAAGCATGCTTCTTGATATACTAAACAAGCCTTGTGTAAATATCATACGATGACAAGTCTAACAAATTGCATCCTCGTTGTAAAAGTACATGATAATCTGTATAATATATCATTTCGGTCTACTGCGTGTCTACCAGCTGTTAATTAGCACTTTCATTATTTAACGGTTCACTAGAAACAGACCATCTTCTTTTACTATTGTGTATTCTGCAACAAAAATGAAGATTGTACACGAAGCGCTAATAAATGAATTCATAGCTGCAGACTTCACTCGGCATAATTAACCATATTTTGTAGATTCGACAGCATATTGCAAAAAAGATATGACTAAATTAAATAGGGTGGCGATCAGGTTATCGGGGGGCAATGAAAACATGTTTTCGATCGAATGCACCTCAAAGAGCTAACAGAAGACTTACTCAGAACGAGTTCCTAGGAAACACAAAACGACCTTACAGAAAAGAAAGAAGACCAATATAATCGTAAAATAAAACAGTGTCAAACCGTCACGCGGAACATGCGTGTGTGTACAACGGGTCGGGACGGGGTCAGACAGGAAGTCTATAAGAGCAACAAGGAAGAGTGTAGTAGATTTCAGACCCCAGCTGCGAAAATTCACCTACATAATCATGTTTGAGCAAAAAGAAGTAGTCCGAACCATTTCTTTGATTGCAATAGCCATGAATCTAGTATATGATAAAAATAATAGACCGTAGCCGCAGGGTGCAAGCTCTCACGTCATTTCTGTTCCATTTGACAAGATATCGCGCAGTGGTCCTTCTAAAACCACCCGTACTATGATCAAAAACATTCGGTGAACGCGCCATAGACCCGGCTACTGCGACGGACGAATGGGCGACATTTCCGCAATTTAAAGAGGACCTCCGTACATGTATAATTCAATCATTCATGAATCAGATGGGTCTAAAATTAGGTATTTGGTGAAAAGATGGGTGAACCGTTGGGATATTTGAGTACCGTTCTTTTTTTCAGCCGCCTCTTTTAGATACCGTAATTAAGGTCAAAGTGCGAAATTTATTCATTTTCCTAAGTTTTTTTTAAAATTTCCAGGTCAGTGTCAGACTTTTTTATGAAACAGTAATAATACTTAAATGGGTTATATTGATGATTTATTTATGTTAAAACTCTGTAAAGCCAAATTTTTACGGTCCCCAATCTTACTACAAACAACCTGACACTGACCTGATAATTGCAAATAACGTAAGAACATTTGATTTTCGTGAACTTCCCTGACCCTTCCTCCTTAAATTCTAACAGACACTGAAAACCGACTAGCCTATCGCTAAAGAAATATTGGTGACCTAATTCTGTTGCTTCCACCTCACTCGTCCTTATATTGGTACTTTGGCAGTGAGCTCTACTAATGTTTATCTACCAGAACTGACCTTAATTGATAATTTACCTTGCTCAACGTAGACATACTGCCTAGAAGTTCTAAGCCCCTAAATTTTGGCTCCTTTTGGCAACATGTTTACAACCTATTGGTCATATTGTGAATTGTGACCCATCTTCTATATAAGGCCATGGACTGTTTTGTTTCGGAATTTTCAGACATGCCTCATTTGCCGCAATAATAACAAGAGAGCGTGCTACAGGCAACCAGATTAACATAATATCTTTAAGTCATAACAGTAGTAACAGTAAATAAATAAATAAATAACAAACCCGGCGTGATCAAGCATGATGCCCTCCTTGTGGACACAAGCTCAGCGATAACGGCGGCGTCCAGGCATCTTTTGTTTGCAATTTTTGAGCATTCGGCGATATCGTGGTCGTGGCGGGAGGTTCGCCGCTCGCGACTCTCCGCCAGTCGGCCGCATCACGCCGCCACGGCTCCCGCGTTCTCACGCACTCGCTCGCTGCCCGCGGTCCTTCGACCCGCATCGCGCGATACTGACCGCAAACCATTTCCGTACCTACTACAATAATTCACGATTCGCGGATTGCCTCGCCATATTCAACCATCCAATTTAACAAGCCTCACGTGTACGAATTTTGCAACGCGATTTCGCGCGCCGATTCCTCAGAAGAAGGTTGCCGCACCAAAACATCGTCGATTGCAACATTGCACACAACTTTTTGGAAATAATCTAAAAATTGCAAGAATTGAAGAGGTCTCCTATTTAAAGACTCTACAGTAACTTGTCGAGTTGGTTGGATCCGTCATCATAAATTGCCGTTGCAACAGTGCAGACTCCAAGGTTACTCGTGAGAAAACTTTTGAACATTATTTGGTGTTTAATGATGTGTTAAAACTAGCGTGAAACAATGTTGTCGATGGATTCCTTGTGGTGTGGCTCGGAGAGTGAACTGTCGACGTTGAGATTGTGTAAAAGTTCGGCTGACAGGCCAGAGTACCGGCTGACGAGACGCAAGCCATCTAAGAGCCTGATCCCGCAAGCCCTGCTGCACGCCCCAGAGCCTCAGCCCAGGACCCACCGGCGACGAAGGTCTGGTACTTGGCCGTAAGTGTATCCCAAACACTGGCATACTCCACGTGCTATTCGTTATATGATTAGTTTTTCCGCTCTCCTACTATGCAATTTATCGCCGTTCTTGATATATGTACTATAAAGTCCCAGAATCAACGATGAAGACATAAACAATTAGCTTAATAGCATTTTTATCATTATTATGTCATTCTGGCCGAGAATTTCGACCGACTGCAGAAACATGCAGCGAGTAAATGACCTAATTAGCTCAGGTGTCGTGTCCGACGTATTAGACTGTGTGATTGAAACTGCAGTGCTACACAATTTGTATGCCTCAACTAAAATATGAAAACATTACAATAATCGTGTAAGCTATTATGCTTACTCGATTATTGTAATGTTTTCATACTGCATTGCCAATTAGTTGCATCATATGACCAAAATATATGGCACATAATATTGATAACTGACGATTTATTTCTGACTTGTCACAATTTGAGAAAAATATTCACTCGCTACGGTCATCCCTGTGAAGGTCTTCTGTTACCGATTCGAAACCCAAAAATTATCAATATTATAGTGTTTGTAGAATAAAATAGTATGTGAAAAACTCAAATACACGAACGTAAAACATGCCTCGACCTAAACATAGTTTTTGCGCCCTGTCGTTCTCATAGTTTCCAAGTAATTATGATAGTACATACAAAATACCGCTACATTCTAGACTCTGTGCCACGCGATTGGAGCAACGTTCCAGATATACCTGTTTAACATGTCTTTCAAATAGCATGTGCAAGTATATGTCACACAGACTAATATTACACTCATATTGACCAATATTTGCTTTGATTTACCGACCTTTCTCTTTTATAAAAATAGTATTAAGTCTATGCAAGTTTCCGTAAATCAGACGGGTCTGTAGGTAGTAGTTCTATGGTTTCACTCGGTACCTTATGTCTTTACATCCGTTCCGACCCAGATAGCAGTTGATGCGTTGCGGCTTCAACCTTCGGTAACTTGGTCAATATATTCCGAGTTGTGTTTTATAATTATTATTTGCAAATGTTATGGTAAATGCATTGCTGCAACAATTACAATTGTTGTGATGATTCGGTGCTTTGTGATTGCACTGCGTCCTAGTTTTTCTTCACACAAATATTAAGGTTAAAATTAAAACAGAACTTGATTATCGTTCAGCATTAAACGTAGTCAAATCCTTACCATCTCGCTCAGAAAACTAAACAGTTGGCCAAGTAGCTGGCGCTCGAACAGTAAAAGAGGAGGCTACAAACAATGGTCGTGAGTAACCGCAGCGCTAAAGAAAGGAGGCACACATACGTGATGATAATTTTCATTTTTTAGACGATGACCCACACTGCATTTGTAGCTTCTGACGTCATAATGCACCAAGAAGGATACAAATAGATGCTAATTTGTAGGCAGAACCATTCAGTTCACAGCGGTCGAGGTTATCGTTTGTAGAAAGTCGATCCTGTTTAAACAGGCTTTCCCACCCAGATATGCCCATGGAACTGTGGAAACACAACTTCATTAACAAGAATGTTAGCATTAGCGTTACCAATGCGTTTTCTATAATGTTTGAGACTGTTATGTCATTAACCAGTCAAGGAATGTTAATGATTTCGCAAATGAGCTCGGTGGTCTCTGGTTGTTGAATCAAGTGTTAATTTACATAATTAAGATACACTGCCCGCTCCATTGCTTTTGTGTTTTCTTTGAATCCAATTGATGTAGCACTTTCGCTGCATGTTTGAGAGAAAACTGGAAACTGATTAATTAAAACGTAAATATTAGTATTGACATCTATACAGTTTTTTGTTTGAATGGTCAGGCTTCTATTTCATTGTTATCTTCAAAGACGGTTCTACTATTTCTAAATACTCCTATACCCCAACTAATTATGCTGGCTGTATTGTAATATCATATCAAAAAGGGAAATCTTTCGGGTTCACATGTCAGTATGGCGTCCGTTACTTGAGCAATGTTTGCTTGTTTGCTTACCTGTAGTAAGCAAAGTTTCATATCCGTGGCTGTGCAACACTCGCGTAATCGCACTCAAACCACTCCGCTCTGGTATTGTTTCATTTTACGCTACTTTTGTTTGTGGAATTTATACAGAGTGTGTACCAGAAAGGTTTGGTCATATTTCAGAGGGTGATTCAGACTATCCAACTGAACAACTTTCTCCATGTAAATGCTCTATAATTGACAATTATTCGATTGCGTATTAATTAGGTCATGGAGTAAGAATGGGTCTAAAACCGTAATTTGGATAATTTTGAATAGATTAAAGTAACTGATAATGAAACCAAACTTAATGACGTCAAAGTAATCAACAAAACGGATACTACAACACAGTCTACTTTTAACCTTGTCAAGATAACACAAACTGTGAATGCCCATAAATTCCTTTTTATTAAGGAACAAAATTCGTAATATGCAAAATATTTTGCAGTATGACAACATTTGAAGAACTTCGTGCTAGCGACACGATGTAGAATAACATGGTCTCACAATTATTATCAATACCCCAATATATCCATAGCAAGTGCCTGCAACTAATCAAATACACTAACAGTTATATCAGGATGTTGCTTATCTTACTTCTCCGTCCGCGTCTTCAGTTATCTTACTTGCTCAGACTCAGATATCATTCAGAATTAAAATCAACGAAGCAAGAAACATAACATGTCAAGAATTCTCGACACTTCCTCATTAATATTCCCAAGGATTGTCGAATGAACATTTTGAATATGGCAAAATATAATGATGCTGTTTTAACATAATATCCATAATTAAAGTCACGCAGTCGTTGAATGCTAGAAACGGCAAACATGAAACTAGGTATCTCTTTTTCCTATGATCTTTGGTAAAATAAAACATCTCGTAATCAGTACGCGTGTGTTACTCCTGATTGTTTTAATATTATACAATGTAGAAGAGTTAAAAGGTACAACATCGTAGTTAATACAAATGAACCCAATAACTCTGTTAAATTACCTACTTACAAAATCGCTAACTACTTTAAAATAGCAGGTATACTTTTTGTTGTTAATTGGCATTTCGTTAGGCCTCGTTACATATTCACAAACAGTTAATGAAAGCAGTATCCACAAGATAAATGTTATCTTTGAAATTGTAGTACTTGACTTGACTGAAGTATAATTTATTCTATGTTAGTATAGCCGCAATTGCTTCCATAAGATATTAATGTATATTACATGAGACCGCTGCTTATATCTTTAGTACTTAATGCCTTGTATGCAGAGTATATAAGCATTTCGTAATGTACCCATTTGTTACGCAACCTGCTTAGGCACCACTAGGGTGTGTTGAATTACAAGCAGGCGAAACTTTATGTGCCTGGCTGTCGTTTAGAGACATAAGTACTACTGTAGGCATGCCTAATGATCTACGTACTGATAAGTTAAACTTGTTTGTTACAGTGGTAAGGGATACAGTTACCCCACACCCTTAGCGTTTTTCTTTCGTAATCAAGTTTTCCTGATAATCATCATCTGCCCAACCTGATCCATGTTACTTAGGGTGAGCGCCAAACGTCTTCTTCATTTCTCTCCTGGAAACTATCGTACTCCCTTTTTTGACATAGCCTGCGAAAATCAGTCTGGCAAAATAGTGGCCACCCCAGGCACCAGTATTTGATTTTGGTTAGATATCGTAGCGTTTTTATGTACTTTAATTACCTGATACCTGAAAATTGGCCGTCTAAGCAAACTAGCAGATAGGCATGCGTTATTAGTACATACCAACACTGCTCAATCATCCACATTTCCTTCGTCAGAAAATACGTGACGTCTGGTGGCCCTGGGATCTTTTACTATAACCCTATTGCACAGCCATGCATCGAGCAAGCATGCAACAAGCATGCAGCAGACATGGTTTCTGTCACGGCTCCGGCCCTGCGGGGCTCCGGCGCGCGGCGGTCCCATGCGAGCTTAACGCCGTAGATGGTTTTAACGCTTGGGCATTAAGCCACCTGCTCCTCAGCTCGCGGCCCGTTTTGCCCCTCCGCGCCTACGCGAGCTTAAATTACACTCTTGGGGTAGGCCAGACAAGAATACGTGGAGTCGGTTTTGCAGCGATTCGATTCTGTATTTCTTTACCATGTTGAATTTCCAAAATAAAAATACACAGTTAAGTTAAAATAACCCAAAGTTTCCGTTATTTATATTAATTGTATGCTTAAATACTATTATGCTAATAGTCATTATGCCTAGCAACATTATGCGTATTAAATGTATGCCCAAAGGAAATTAGCCATCAAGACAATTATGCCACAAAAACTAAAAAAAAAATATAGCAAAATAATTAATGCCAAAATCGTTATGCCAAAAAATATTAGGAAAAAGAAAATTATGCACAAAGAAGGGATACCGTTGGGCAAAGGGCAACCCCATTACCTCCACATCTTTCGATCCAGGGCTAATGTGGACGCCATCTTCAAATCATACAGTAGTAAATAATAACACTGGTGACTTTTACGAGAACATCATACAGGAGATGCAAATATTCTGTTGACGTACTTGAGTGGGTGATAAGGATCTGAATCAGTGTACCTTTGATTACACCTAGCACCAGTCGTTCTATAAATTGTGCAATTACTTAGATAATCTCCGGTCATGGAGCCAAGTACGTTATTTCAATTAATGTTTTCCGCGAAGAGATATTAGTTTCGTAATAAATATGCACTGCGTTGTCATATCCGCTGGGTGTTTTGTATGAAAAATCTGCACTGCGTATATGCTATATGGTTTTAAGCTTTGCATAGTTTCCCTCCTTTTAAAATAAGGCTAGGGCTAAGCAGGAACATGGGTGGTTTTTAGTCGGTAGAAGTCTGACACTACCTTTCGCTCTGCCCAAGAGCGGGAAGGGTTATTCGATGATTTTCCAACCGCCAAAAAAAAAAAGGGCAATTGTTCTCTACTGCGAACATTTTTTACCCGACTACGGCGAAGCCAAAAGGAAGGGTAATGATTTTGGCAGTCTATGTATGTATGTATGTATATTATGTATGTATGTTTGTATATGTTCCACCGTAGCGCCTAGACTACTGAACGTATTTTAATAAATGAGGTGTCAATATATTTGTAAGAATAGCCCGGGTGGCTATATAAATTTTAACAACTCTTTCCAGAACGGAATTTAAATGTCAAATTCTAAGCTCGAAAAAAATTAAATTGAGATAATCATAACATCATCATCATTTCAGCCGAAAGACGTCCACTGCTGGACATAGGCCTCCCCTAAGTGTCGCCACATTGACCGGTCCCGTGCGTCTCGCATCCAGCGGGTCCCCGCAACCTTCACCAGGTCATCGGTCCACCTAGTGGGAGGCCTTCCAACGCAACGTCTTCCGGTTCGCGGTCGCCACTCCAGAACTTTCCGGCCCCATCGGCCATCCGTTCTGCGAGCAAAGTGCAATATCATAACATGTTTGGTATCAAATGAGAGCTCTTGGCGGGCACATTACAAATATGTATATTATATTATAGTTTTAGTCAACATACACGTTTAGAATGCGGTCAAAAAGTTCTCGCGGTCTAGTCTGCTATTTACTCGTACTATTTAAATAGCATACCAACATTCAGTAGAATTTTACTTTATGAAAGTAATATATTATAACGGATTTATTAAATAACACTAAAATAAAATTCAAATAAAAATGTAAGTTTAAAAACTAAAACCCGACTACAAACCGCGGTCTTAAAAGTAGAAAACAAGAAAATAATTCTTGTCTGATATTCAAATATTGAATTTGTATATTTCTATTTAAATATAAGTAAAATTATTATATACGTCAGTCGTAGTCGCATGCCACCTTGCTAACGGCAACAGCAACTGACTTCTGTATCAATGAAAACGCCATGAAGGAGCATCAGATATCAGTGGCATGCGACTACGGCGGTCCTCTATAATAATTTTACATACATATTTAATTTTACTTAAATTACAAAAAAAATATTTAGCTGTATATACTGCTAAATATTTTTCTTACATGGGGTCAGGCAAATATTTTACACTGCTAATATGTGGACACCCAAGACAGTCTATTCAGAATGCCAATTAATACATTTTGCTTTCACTCAACTATTATAAAGATTTAAACTATGCTGATGAGTATAGAATGCCTTAGTTACAGATAGTCGTCAACGTAAATCACCCGACTAGCCACAAAGTCTGTTGAGCCATCAATGCTCTAATTTCGTCGTTTCGCACGTAATTGATGCAGTTAAGACCGTCCAATCAATATCGATTATTCAATAATCTTGTCGCTCCGTTCCAATTTCGATGCCGTTGATAGGTATTCTGATTGCCTCTCCTTAATTTTCCAGTAGTTTCTTTGACACAGTTGATATCGAATTTCGTATTAGATAATGGCGTTATAAATTAGTTTTTTTAGGGTTCCGTACCTCAAAATGAAAAAACGGAACCTTTGTAGGATCACTCGTGTGTCTGTCTGTCTGTCCGACCATTACCCCCGCCGATTATCTTCGAAACTACTGAGCCTAACATTAAAAAAAAAAAAATTGTTCAACACTTTTATATTACCTATAGGAAAACCTTTAAGAAGTCTAAGGTGCTAAAATAACATGGAAAATATCTACTATAAAGGTACGGCACCCTTCATGTACTTGTCTGATCAAACTTTTTGAGATAATTCTATCAACAAAATCAAAGTGGAACTTTCATGAAATTTAATGTAACCGAGAACATTCGTTCTCTATACATGTTTTCCCAATAACTATTCTACGGTCAATGTTACCAATTAATTCACCTTCCTAGTCCATGTTCTGCAGAGCATGACCACCGAAATAGCTATTTGTATATACCAGCAAACTCTTTGTTTCAGTCTACAAGTTTTTACTTTCACAAAAAATACAATTATCTTGCATATTTTTTCTAAGACTAGCCTTTCTCATCCATTCTCTTGCATTGTTAGCTAAGCAATTACCGCTAGATATCCTGCTTTCAAACACCTCCGTTTTTACATGTGCAATTAACGTTGTTAACTGATCTCAAAATGATTGATGACTTGATACTTAACAAAACCCGGATGGAACTTAAAATATCGTTTCCTTGTGCTATAGAACATACAAAACTCCAAGAGTTCACAACCGTTTTCTCCAAAATCCCATTGTATTCTGTTTCTGGGCCTGCAAATCTAAATCCGTTTTCGAGGACCAATAAGCTTATGTCCTAGAAAGATATCAGGACAGATTTATTTTTGGTTTTTAATCCCTAATACGGAAACCATTTAGCAATATAGAGGAGCATCATATTTCAAATCGCAATATGGCAGTCTTCCTCATGTACAGTGGGTATTGTACTCAGCAATTTATTCACGCCCGCTCCATTTATGGAAGGTATCAATTTGCAGCGTACAGACGCAAGTAGATCACTTTATTGTTGTCACAAATGGACACCTGTCAGTGTCGTGGCACGTTTGCCGTAATAGTGGGCATGGTTTTCCCGATGCACCATGCGACGTCAATGATTGACATGGTGCTGTGACTTTATACAATAGCGTTGTATAACTTTAAGACTGACTCGCCTACTAGAAATCGTATCCTTAAAACTTGTGTCCCATCAACTCACAAATTAACTAACTTTGTCTTACTTGCTTCTACCAATATCTGACTGACTCATGAATCGGTGGTTGGATTTAATGACCGGGGACTACGGTCGTGCACAGTGTTCGATAAAACTATAGTTTTGTCTTTAAGTGTTCGTTGTGCCATTGACACGAAAAAAGTTCAGTCCATTGTCTGCGTGTTCATTTATAGTTATTTAGGTACGGTTGCGTTCTGCGCATTAAATCTTACGATTGATTCTCGATCGGTCTGTAGCTCATCAGCTAATAACCTTCTTTAGCTTATCGAGTCGCAATTTTACAAATTGATGCAAATATTCTCAAGTTATTTTAAAATGACATTGCTCCTAAACTTGTTCTGTATAAAAAAATTAAAGGTTAACAGTTTGATATGTATTTTGCAAACAATGCATTTCGTTTTTATCGTTTTTTATAATTGATTATTTTTCCGACCCAAATATCGACCAATAGAATTAACCTACATGGTATTATACTGATATTTTTTTGAAAATTTTCTCTGGTAGTTGCTATATATAAAAAACAAAACATGATCCAGTCAAATTAACCACACGTCAAACTGACAGGTTGAATTCAATTGTGAAAATTGGAGATTTTGCATGAAAATGAGTCGATTTGGAGTTTGTTCTCTGTCCACCATCGATAAAAAAGTCAAAGGAAATGTTCATTATGAAATTCTTATTTGTTAACTGTACATTTCGTCTCATGGTGCAATTCTATTGGCCGACATTTGGGACGGAAAAATAATCCCCCGAATACCACACGAGCTTCAAAATTATCTGGCATTTCCCTCAAGGTTCCCTGCAAACAAATAAAATCGTCAAGTTTTTCAGGAAAAATCACTCGCGCTTCGCGCTCGTTATTTTTTAACCTGAAAATCTTGACTCCTTCATTTGTTTGCAACGAACCTATCGGGAAATACCCGATAATTTTGAAGCTCGTGTGGTATTATAAGTGACTAGCCTTTGCCCGCTGCCCGCGGCTCGTGTTATTATAGGAAATTATCCTACAAGAGCGTTTTCAATAAAGTCATAGTACTTATCGATTATGATATAGCTTCCCATTTGTGAAAAAAAAATCGAACTCCGATCAACAGTTCTGAAGTTTAGATCCAAACTTCCATCCTTTTTCCTCTTGGAAATCATAGGTCTAACAAAATCAATATCAGGTAATTGGTCATGGTCGTTGAAAATGACTCCTTTATCGTTTTTGTCCACCTCAGTTATGTTTACGTATCGGTTGCCATGGCAAAGTAACTGGCCATGTTGATTTTTTTATTATTTATTGTATTAGCATTGTGAAATCAAGATTCTTAAGATTTATTTATGTCTGGCTGTATTGTTAAGTTGAGGCACAGTTGTTAGGACCTTGCCATTCATTGTTCTGTTCTGGTGGAAATCTTTGGAAAGCATCTTTACAGTTTTGTCATTAGCTGTTACTCTCCACAATTATCTGTTTATGGTGTTCTGGTCCACCTTTGGTTTGAGGTAGATAATAATCATTATTTTCAATATCTACTTTAAATAAAAGACCGACCTCAAAGATTTTCTGCTTAGCTGCTGTTATGGATGAACTGATTAAACTATCGTCAGAGGCCCATGGGTGGCATTAAAACTCTGACACCATGTTAAGCACTGACCACACGACAAAGAAGAAGTACCTCTATTTCAAAGGTCATAAGCTGCATAGTTGCACAACTTACGATAATATATCGGTTAATTATGCTTTGTTTTCGGGGTTTTATGACCTGAAACATTCAACTACTTATACAGTTGTGTTTTAAACAAAATGATAAGGCATATCGTTACGTTATCTTTATTTATGTGTAAGGTATTGTTGAAAAAGTAACATTGATAAGGAGACTGGCACGGACCTTATGCTGCTTGGTTTTTGATCTTTTTGACCCGTTTATTTATTTGTTATTGTTTATAGATAAGTTACAAAACTTCAATATTTTCCATATTATTCTGATCTGCATCAAGCCTTCTTGTTGCAGTCACAACCTGCAGCTGCCAACTATTTTCCGGCTCTTAGTTTTATTAATATTTGTTTTATTTGTGTGTGTATTTCTTTAATAGTTTTTTCTGTGTTTTGTATGCTCGTCATGTCTCTACAACAATATTTTTCATTCTATCTTTCTTTCAATATTTACTGGCAAAATGCTAACTATAAAATTACAAAATGCCAACTATAGTTTTTAAGGTATTCGCTAATTAATCATCAATAATTATTTTAACCCCATGGGAAAGGACCAACGGTCTCGTAGTATGGTTCATGGATAGTCATGATTCATTTCTATAATGACTTCCTACCTGAATCAATCATTAAGACGTAAGAACCGATCCGGTGACGTTGTCATGTCACCGCAAATTGAAAGTGAAAGCCTGTACTGCACCCAACCCAACACCGTATCATAGGATCGTTTTTAAAGTTGAACGAGAAGTGTATATTTACAATATCATGATGGTTCGAGGTCTATGATAAATTGGAACATTTGTAACTAGTTTGTCTGGGACAATGATGTCTGTAGATGAAAATTTGGTATTACTTAAAATATTTTGGCTACTGGTAACACGGTGTGCGCAATATTGTATTTAGCACCCGAAGCTTGGTAGTGATTTTGCTGAACCTTATCGTGCAATACAATATTAGTACTGTAAATAGTGTTAATACCATACAAGTATCTATTCATACTGATAAGATTTTATAGTTTTGATTTTAGTTTAAATTACTAGTGTTTTTTCCTAACCCGGTATTCTACTAGCTATGTCATGTTAGTATCAAATAGATAGGAAGTTTCTGTCCGCTGTTAATAAAAGTCCTCGAAACATAGCCGTCTGCAGGGACAACTGTGTTAACCCTTCGGGGAACCCAAGCGTCATGTCATGTTACCTAGGTTATGCATAATTAGGCGTTACCTAGGTTATACATAATTATCTGCTAAAATGCATCCTGCACTCTTTAAGACCGACAAGTCCCTCGTCTACCCAAGCCTTTAGTGAACTGACTACAGTGTAAATCTAAACAAAGAGCACTGTTAACAGATTGGAGCCGTTATCTACTGTTACATAGCACGCATAGCACCCATATTATAACCTCGTGGTCTCGCGTCCAAGTCATCAATTCGAGATAACGGGCACGTGGGGCACGATCCTCGACCTTTTCTAGACTGATCTTATATCGGAACGCACCCGCACTGAGGGTTACATTGGACAATTTGGGATGGTAACTTTGAAGTGCGGGTTAGCCAGAATTATCTGGGATATCAACACCTGTTCGAGATTTTTGACATTGTCTAGACTTATACAGTTTGAGATTAGATTAGACTAGATTTTTTGAAAAAGTCTGGCAACTTCCTAACCAACAGTGGGCTCGCATGGTGGATTTTGGAAAGGAGTCCTGTATCTCTGTAACGGGAACTTAACAGGTGGATTATGCTGTGTCGCATCTCAGCAAGAACTATTATTTCAATGAACTGGCTAAATACTCGCACAGTCATGCTCATGCTTTGTTTTAATAATTATGTTCTGTTAGCTGCACACTAAAGTCGAGGGTCAAGAGATGCACACAAAAATTTCTGTAGACAGAATGCTTTTCAAGCCATTGTTGTCGTAAAAAGTGGAAGCCCTAGTGCTTAATTCTAATGTTTCAAGTAATCTGACCAAGGTTTACACAACGCTTATAAGTTCATACGTTTCCTTTCGGCATGCTTGTTGAATAGGGATGTTTCCGGACTAAAAAACATATATTATTATGATTCTAATTAGACCGTCTGTTAGATTATCGAAAAATATTGGACACGTATTTTTTGTTTTATCAAATCGATAAAAATTGACGAAGATGAAACCCGTCAAAGATTTGAGTGGGGGCTAGTGACGTCACTGGCCGGTAAAAAATGTCATAGTAATGTCTTAGAATATGACATCACACGAGTTTTCAGAGCATGTATCGTCTTCATTGTTTGTTAACGTGAAAAAAGAAAAAATATGTGTCCAATATTTTTTGGAAATCTATCCGACGGACTAATTAGATTTTTTGTTTTTTTTTTGTTACTCTTGTTAACATTGTTTTCTCAATCATGTTCTAAGATTTGTTTAGTTACAGGATTTTTTTAATATCATAGGTGTACAATTCTCATCTTGAGCACTGCTTTAATAATTATCATAATTCTCTTCCCCTTATTCATCAAATTCATTTGGGGTCGCCGCGTCAAGTTGTCTTCTTCCTTATTTCTCTGTTATACTCGTCATCTTAACACTCAACACTTTTCCAATTATATCATCATTTTCACAGTCCATCTGTCCTTTCTTACTTTCGCCACCAAAAATGTATGTTTATATTCACATACATAATAAGTCCGGCTGTTAAAAATCTTGAACATTTTTAAAGCCCTGCTTGCAATTTGCAACATTTCGAAAAACTGTCACCTACGTCGCCATGTTTTCTCTTATGACGTAATCACATGATTGGGGCACCCCTCTCTCGCCAAATCATTAAGGTGAGGCTTCCGATGATGAAACTAGTATCGTAGCGCGATGTTCTATGTCGGTCAATGTTGCCATGTTGACACCTAACGCGGGTCTACCGGTAATAACAGCCTTGGCCGCAGTGTTAACAAAACACCACGCCTGTTATCAAAGGGTTGGGCAAAGGTGTACTTACACAATGCTCTCACTTTTGCAAGAACAAAATTCACTTGAACTTAGAGATATAAAATCGCGATCCCTCGAAGTTTTAGACGGAGGGCTTCCTTTAGCACACCAGCATTCCCCCAATAATGGTTTCATCATCATCCACAGCCTGAATTTACCCACTGCTAGGTAAACGCCTCTCTTTGCTGGTACTTATTGCGTACCGTACCGTCCGGGGAGACGACTTGGTAATATGGGGCTTTCACCCACTAAAAACACCACAGTGAGCCTACTGAGGAGGATTACCACGTTGCTGTGCCATCCTCATCCAGGTTTACCCGCCCGATGGCAACTATTTCGTCTCCCCCTTTTTGCCAACGACTTACGTTTCATTTAAGTCGTAGTACTCGTAGTTTAGGTTCCGGGGACAAACCTATTTTTAGAGCTGCAGCATTATCGCTTACGGGACAGTCGCAATAGGACATTCTTATTACCCAGAAAAAAAATCCACAACCCACATACATGGCCGTTCATGTTGATAGCTTTTTACTTCGAAGGACCGCACTGACGTCAGCATTCCATATTTTTTGTTTTTACTTTTTTATGGCTATTTCTAGTATGGAGAGGATGGCTGTATGACGTCACTAAGTTTGTAAATAACATGCATGGAGCACATGCTATTGTTGGCTTTATATATTTATTTTGTAAGTATATTAGATGTTTCTTTGTTTATTTAATATCTATCTGAGAGGCACGTTTTGCGTTATGAAGTCTTTTTAATTATCAATTGCTTCTGTGAAGGAAAAATCGTGAGGAAACCAGCATGGGTGAGAGATAGTTCTCGACGGCATGTAACGCCAAGTCAGAGGCCCATAAACAAAATGATGTTTCCCCTTCTATGATAAGCTTATATTTATTACTTGAGATTTCATATTGTATATACAATATCAGTATTTAATATCTTACCTAATGTTTTCTCTTTATTATTTACAAAGCAGAAAAGAAAACGAATCCGTATTGTTTCATTTGAATCACGAATTCACGGCCAATCACGCCACTGAAATAATTCTTATCTTGTAAAAGTATTTTTTTTTACTGCGGCAAAGGTCAATTCACGAACTCGGTCAGCCAATGGTCAACGGTGCAGGTATATCGGTCAATGTCGACCCGACACAGATTAACAATGCTGATTCATTCGGTCTCCGACGAACAATATGCTAATACGAACCGATTTTATATTAAACTAGCTGTTGCCCGCGACCTTCAGCCGCGTGTTATATTTTTCGTAGTGTATGTTGTGTCCCACTGCTGGGAAGAGATGAGTTCGACGATGGAGTGAGCTTACCCAGAAGAAGCCTATTTACTCGCGACTTAAATAGATTGGGGTTATATGAAGTCGGGAAAACCGATGCAGGCAGGGAGTTCCACTCCTTGACTGTGCGCATAATAAAAGATTAAGCAAAACGCTTCGTCCAAAAGTGTAGAACAACGACTGGTATGGGTGATAACCTGCAGTAGGTACGACTAGTCTCCCAATGGAAGAAGGGAAATGGTGAAATCAGCCCAGAGCTCCTCCGCACACTCTCCGTTTTTCTCTTATAAATAACAGTTATAAGTAATTACCGATTCCTTTTTTTATTTTTTGGCGGGTGGGAAATCATCAAAGTGTCAGACTTCTACTGACTAAAAACCACCCATGTTCCTTGTTAGCCCTTTTGCCGAGACCGCGGTATCTCTTTAGAACAACCCACAGCTCCGACTTACCGATTCCTTCGTATGCAATCGGTAAATTAAATAGCTGATATATTTTTATAATTAAGTACAAAAAGACACTTCAATTTTATTTATGTGCATAGTTTTGTACAATTTCTCGATTTGTGTTGTCTTTGGGAGTACTTTGAGGTAGAATACCGATTCCTAATAACCAAGGGATTGTCATGCGTGATGCTATTTGTTATTGCCAGTCATCTTAAATGTTTGATTGGTCTGATATAATCTATCGACTACTTGAAATCTTCAGATTACAAGAACAATAACATGAAAACCCGCGCCATCATGCATTTGATAATTGATTAGATATCTTAAAACAGTGGCAGCACAGGCTATCTAGTATTAGTAACTAACTCACCAGTAAGTGCGTATGTAACACGAATGTCTCGGACAGCCGGTTCCGAATGATAAGATCAGGTTTACAAGAAAACGGTTCGTGAACCGACGCTCACGATAATCGCGCGAACACGTCAAGGTCAGAACTGTCACTTGGGACGAGCACCGACTCCTGCGCAGCGTCAGTCGCTATCGGCGCACGCGCCTCTTCGCGAGTCCGCGCCCCACCAACGACCAACCGGAGTTCACATACCAAGTTATACGCAACGATGTCTTAACTCAACTTAATAAAATAGTTTCATTCGACATTTCTAGTGTTAACATCCATAGACATGTTTTTGCCAATATTGACAATGTGTAATCATTATTAGTAAATAGTGAAGTGTTTTGTGTTCAAAATGTTGCGTCGCCAGTTCTCTCATGAGTCCGGAAAAACAGAACTTGTTAGGGCAAGAGAGGAATATTTCGATCGGAGGTATGTTACGGAATCATTACAAAACACAATGCAATTTACTCGTAATTTAATTGGCAGTTAACTTGAAATTCTGTGTGATTAGAAGCATGCAACAGTGCAATTATCGTTGTTATAGTTTATGATATGAATGAGGCGTAATGAAGGGGATTAGGGTACAGATTCTAATGAAAACTTCATAAATAATATCATAAAAAACTATGTCACAAACCACAGGCGGATAATAAATTTTATAAACAATCATTTGGGGGTGACAATCACGTTAGTTGTCCCGCATGTGACAGTTCCTTATCAATACGAGTTGTCAAGTATTTGAGGGTATCTTGATTAAATGTACTATCTTATTGATAAGGTTTTTGAGTATTTTTGAACTGTCACTGTTTCCTATACCTACTCAATGTATTATTGTAAGTTCACACTGTCAAGTTTCTAACTGTGGTCTACCTGGCTTCACTTATTATTTAATTATTATATTACTAGCTGATGCCCGCGGCTTCGCTCGTGTGGATGTCGGTTATCGCGCCTTAAAGTACTTAATCTTTTCACCACCCCCTTTCAACCCCTTTTTTGAGAGGGGGGATCATCAAATAACCCCTCCCGCTCTTGGGCAGAGCGAAAGGGAGTGTCAGACTTATAAATAAAAAATAAAATAAAATTCATTTATTGCAGGCAATGAACCCATAATAATAATACACATAATTATCACAAAATTATCACAAAATACTGACTAAAAACCACCCATATTCCTTCTTAGCCCTTTATGTCGAGGCCGCGGTATCTCTTACAACATCCCACAGCGCAGCCCCTTTCAACCCCTTATAACCCTTTTTTCGCTTTAAACAGCCTATGTCCTTTCTCAGGCTCTAGAAGTCTAGACTATCTGTGCACCAAATTAAATCGGTTTAGTAGTTTTGGCGTGAAAGCGCGACAAACAGACCTTTCGCATTTATAATATTAGTTTTCTTGCTTGTAACCCGTATACCCCTATTGGGATTTCCGTTCGGCAAAAATGACGAACAAACAGACATCCTTCATTCTAATGGGCTTTCCAAATGAGAGACAATATCTTTCCTTAGCGCTTAATGCTCATTTCTGTAACTTTGTTAAAGAAAACTCCTATGTGAGATTTCAGGCTTATAAAGCCAACAGTTTATCCTTTGCGATGTCACTGTTTTAAACATTTTATTAAGTAGATGGTCGATGTCAAAGCACAAACCACCTAACATACTCAGGTATTGATTAAAATCATCAACATCTAAATCTTTGCTTTAAAATAACTCTCGGGTTCATAATCCAAATATTTCGACCTTCAAATAGTGCTGATGCTGCATACTTAAATACTCATTTTAAGTATCAAAGTACGCAAAAAAGCCTTTTGACAACAAACAGGTAATTTGGAGACCAAAACAGTTTATCTGAGTATTATATCAGATGACCCTATTTATAACTTCACAATATCATCTCAGATTCTAAAAGACAATCAAAAAAACAACATCTTGTCGTCAATTGTGGTATATTTTTATCGACAACCACAAAATGTTCTTCCTTGAAACATCCAATGAAATACTCTAGTTTTTGTGATAGACATTTAATCATACTTTTGAAGGTAAACAAACACGGAAAACATCTACATATATTTCAACTACTTACCATATCCTTTTGCGGTTTTCATACGTCAAGGTCAGTTTTGTGTATTAAAACTGGTCCTTATTTACAAAAAAAACTAAGATTATTGTTACACGTTTGCGATTTCAAAGCACTACTTTACACTACCGCTTTGATTAAACTTTCGTTTAAGAGTGGGCAAGAACAATGGTAGCTTTATTGACATAATTAAGTATTTTGTAATTATTTTGTATCTTAAAGTACATTTGACTGTATACCTGTTACCATTACTTACCAATAAATTCACATGAATGACATAGCCATATTTTAGCCAGTGACAAATCACAACTAATGGAAAAAAGAGTCACATAATTTCTCATCAACAATCACGCTGTTTCTTTCGCCTAATTTCCAAAAAGGCTGGACTTATCTTGACTGGAGTTTTACTGACAGACAGCTGATATTATAAGGAGTAACTTTGACTTTACTTTTATTTTAGAAAACAGATGTTGTTAACTAAATCCGATCCAAATAGGGAAGTTGTATTTTTATAATAATGAATTATTAATTGCCCTCAAAACGGTGAAGCAAAACATCATGAGGAAACCGGCACGTCTTAGAACCAAAAATTCTAAGATAAATGTGACATCTACCAATCCGCACTGGGCCCGCGTGATGGATTACGGCCCATCCCTCTCCTAGAGAGGAGGCCTGAGTCCCTGCAGTGGGAACATTATAAGCTGATGATGATGATGATGATGATGATGAATAATAATTTCACACGGACGAAGGTCACAAGGTACAGCTAGTTCACAATATAATTAAGATAATTTAATACCCATCACGATTGATAGAAAAACGTGTAACTGTTTAATTGTATTGTTTTAATACACACATCAATGTTATATATTATGCAATTCTCGTAAAACAATATTGGGGTTATAAATAAAATACTAACTACCATACTCCTAGGTCAATGGGTAAACTCATCATCAAATCAAATGAAAATGAGTGTTGTGTCCGTGGCTTGATTACCTCATGGCTGGTACATTGTCGATGCCCACAATTTCTGTTTGAATTCGCTACAGATATGATGATTATTTTGCAAATAGGTTTTTACAAACACTTTCACAAGTCTTTTCTCTTTTTTTAAACTTGATGAGGCCGGTGTTTCGTACCTGACTACTCCGAGAAGAAACATCCGAAACAAACTCGGAGGTCATCATAGTCTCTTTTAAGGCCCAAACATATCTTGGTATACACACATGAAGACCGTGCAGATCAGTGTCTGAGATGGTCTTTTGAAGAAAGTACCACACAGATTTGAGTGTACCCGTCCAGTCAGTGCAAGCATTTGTCAGTTATCGTAGAGCTCGACTCAAGGAGCTCAACGCGTCATGAGGTCATGACGAAAAATACCAAAGAAAGGACATTTGGGCAACATTTGGGTAGGTCACTTATAGTACTCAAACCGTCAGACAATCGTTAAAACTAAAAAAATAAAGATCCACATGGTCCTCACATTCACAATAATAAATTAAAAAATAATAAAATATTTGCCAAACTAAATAATCATGTCAAATGATTAAATGTACACAAAACATATTTTTATTTGTGGTCAAAAGTTAAATAAGAAACAAAAATAAAATAAAATATTAAGCAAGGTGTATATAATTAAGATGTCCAAAGTGTAAAAAAGAAAAATAAAAGGGTATAAAATTCAATTCACTGTCACAAAACTCACAAATCAGTTCATTAAATTGTCTCTGCACTTTTTTGGCGGTTGCCACGGTTGATTCTGGCTTTCAAGATGTTGCAGTGGTTTGCAAATAGTGCAACGAGCTCGTCCCTTCGTTGTTTAAATCCGCACATACTCATAGGACCAACCCTGCGAAAATAAACGTATTTCAATAAAAGTGCAATATGACCACAAACAATTTCACCTGTCTTGCCGGGCAATCTTCTTAATAGAGAAGCACCTGGTTTCTCCACCAAATTGATTGACCAGGATCCTCTGTTTTTGCTAGAAATTGTGAAGATCGTCGCTTCGTTTACAATGCATTTTGTTGTAGAATATAAAGGGTGTTAAAGTACCCTTAACGCAAACGAAGGGAATTTGTTCTCCCTACCACTGCGATATTTTTTTGGTTCTAGACCATACCTGGGAACCCATCATGTAAAACCAGCCAGCCCCCCCCCCCCCCTCATGGATGGCTGCGAGTTGTAAGAGATACCGCGGCCTTGACATAAATGGCTAAGAAGGAAAATGGGTGGTTTTTAGTCAGTAGAAGTCCGACACTCCCTTTCGCTCTGCCCAAGACTGGGAGGGGTTATTTGATGAAATACCACCCAAAAAAAAGGGTCCCATGGTTGGCACAAAAATCAGACACCAAGTCAGTCTGGAACTCTGGATACTTACACGATAATGAGAGTAGCACAGAACGTTCATGAACTTGCATTTTTCTCAGTCAGGTTAAATGTTTTATTATATCTATTGTTTCTTTGCGTTTAGGATGTGTGCCTGTACAGTAATATACAATTATCTTGTATATTACTGTACAGGCACACTATAAATAGCTACAGTAATTCTGTGTTTATAAGTGTACACACTTTTTTGTATGAACTTTTTGTTTTTCTTAGTTCACGTTCTTTCAAGACGTTTTCGTGCTGACTGTCATGTTTTGCTCATTAATAATGTCATTAAGGTTAATGCTTTAGTTCTTATGCATAATGTTTTGTATTTACAGCCGTGAAAATATGTACAGTGTGTTGTTAATAGTTTCAAAGTTATTTACATGTGATGGATGGGCTGTGTGAAAGTTGGTTGATATCCCGAAAAGGCGTACTCAAAGCTTCTCCTCCTCGTTTATTATTATGCGCACAGCCGAACTGTGGAACTCTGTGTTCCTTCCCACTGATATCCCTTCATAGCAAGAGTGAACAGGCATCTTCTGGACACGCTCCTTCTATTATTGACCTCATGCATCGCTTTCATCAGAGTGATCGAAGTCATGAGCATGCCCATTTTGAAATAAAGTAAGCAAAGAAGAAATGTTGTACCCTGACACCAAATAAAATGGTATAGGTACGGACAGGGTAATGTTATATTGATAATGCTCATGATGAATCATTCACAATAGCACAATGTATAAAAACAGTAATATTTTGATCAACATTAAAATTCTCAACTTAGCTCATTAAAATGTAAAGAAGTTCTAATTACCTAAGTATTTCAAAATTAACAAAAACTAAAAAAAAATCATACGTAATTATAGAATACGGAAATATACCTCAAGGATAACGATTTTATAATAAGTGTTTAGTATTATGACTTGTTAACTTTATTATGTACTCATAAGTACCTACTTGAAGAACCTCAGATATATTCAAGTGATTTAAAAGAAATTATTTTATTATTTTTAATACTTCTTTTATCTGGATAAAAAATGGTGGTATGGTATTTTTGTTAGCATTTTATCGTAACAGATAATATATAGTTACTATCTTTAAATGAGGTTACTTTTGCTGTAAGGTTACAAACATTTTACTATCAGCATTTCAATTAAATATAACCAATAATGTATTGTAAAAGAAGCGTTTAAAAACTTGTTTTGTATTACCTGTCTTAGGTTATTTTTCTTTTTTGGTAACGAAAAACAGCAACATAAGTATTTAATTATTTTAAATAATAGGTAAGTACTTAAGTCATTTAAATTGCGAATTTATGATTTAAAGTAAGAAAAAAAAATAAAGAAAAATAACCAGGTTTTGCTAAAATACTACATTAAAAGCATAACAAATGAGAACTGCCTGTATGTGAATAAAATAAATTAACATATAATGTAACACCGTCGTGGTTCGTGTCTTTGTATTTAGTTCGTTATTTTGACTACGTTGTGACAGACGTCCAGCTCTTGTATGGAAGCTTTATAGTACATACGTTCAGGTATTTAGTGCTTGTAATTTATACTTTTTTTTTTGGGGTGGGAAATCATCAAATAACCCCTCCCGTTCTTAGGCAGTGCGAAAGGGAGTGTCAGACTCCTCCTGACTTTAAACCACCATTCATAGCCCTTTATGTCGAGGGCGCGGTATCTCTTACAACATCCCGCAGCCCCGACGGGTTGTTATTTATATTTGTGTTTTGATTTCATTACATTTCATAATTCAAAAAAATAACTGTGTTAAGACAAATAAAAATTATAACATAAAAAGGGCTAGGTCAGTCAAACCATAAATACGAAGACATGTGAATTAAAACAATATGCTTGCGAGTTCGGTACTTCCCGGTGAATGACTTCTGATCTTGCACCATTATTTCAGCAACTTCATTTCAAAAAAACTCAAAACAAATTACCTAACAAAAGAGCATAAAAACTGTAGGTAAAATAAACAATCAATTTTCAACATTTTTGAATAATTTACCTAACCATTTTGCGCGCAGAAACTCTACAAATAATATTACATCCTTAATTCGTGTAATAAATGTGAAAATAACTTTGTCCTTTACACAATGGCTGCTAGGATTTAGATAAAACACAGGTCAAACACGACCTTACTTACTCGTTAATCCATAGGATAAGATTCCCGGTGCTTTCATTCAAGCCTAACCTATAACTACTCCTCATGATGTTGCGGTTCCTCATTAGTCTTCTAAGCTTTTTTTTGGAAGTCCGCCACAGTATTCCCAAACCACTGAAACTACTAAAAGCCAAAATCAAGAGGGGAGAAAAGCTACGAAGCAATGAAGCTCAAAGAAATTCCATGGAAACAGTTTCTGTCTTGAATGCCACAACGAAATTTATCAGATAAACATAGCAGAGGAGTAGGAAAACCCCTACGCATATAAGTTTGCCGTATTTTTGGCACCTAGACTCGCCACTGCATAGGATCGACCAAAGAACTTGTTATTTCATTAGTACCTTCGGTGTGATAACTTCCGAACTAGACGCGGGCAAAGTCGTAGGTAAAAGCTTTACAATACATTATTTCAAAACTTTCAATTTAACTTTTATGAAACCAATGATGACACAAAATAACCGGTCACATTCCTGGCATTGTGCTAAAGTCGCCTCTACCTAAAGGTCGGAATGCAACTTTGCGGATGAAAAGATGATGATATTAAACTTGTTACTAAGTATTATTGTATTCTAGTAAAGTGGGTAACTAGGCAGTCGATATATTCAAAAGCCTTGGTTGGCTTGGGTTAATAAATAAATAAAAATATTTTGGAACATGCCAAAATCTCTGAAAACTGAACAAAATGCTGAATCAAATATTTTAGTCTCCTTCCAGGCGAGACAAGATAAAGAAGTGGCAAGACGCACTGAAAACGCCTGGAAGAGCTACTGGTCCATGAAAGAGCTATTCAAGGGCGATTTACCCATCCCCTTAAAACGCAAGCTAATGGACATGTGTATTCTCCCCATTCTGACATATGGTGCACAGACTTGGTCTTTGACTAACATCCAGAAGTCCAAACTCAAGGTTTGCCAACGAGCGATGGAGCGCAGCATTCTGAATGTAAAATTAACTGACCGCATAAAAAACACCACACTGCGCTCCAGAACGCAAATTGCCGACGTAGCTTATAAAGCTGCAAGACTGAAATGGGACTAGGCGGGCCATGTCTGCCGGATGCCGCCGCAGCGGTGGGCCCTAATATCTCAAGAATGGAGCCCTAACACAGCTAGACGGGGTCGCGGTAGACCGAGGAGAAGATGGCGAGACGCCTTGGATGGCTTTCTCACCAACTAGCAAGATGAAGCACACCATCGTAAGAAGTGGAAGGAATGGGGGTAGGCCTTTGCTCAGGAGTGGGACAATACGGGCTAAATAAAAAAAAAGGTCCAAAATTATTGAGCGTCAGTAATTTTTTTTTTACTAAGCCTAGTATTATAAAACCACGGTATATGAGGGGGCTCCCAACCCCCCTATCTATACATACTTTTTAGGGTTCCGTAGCCGAAATGTCTGTCTGTCCGGTTGTGCGTCGTTTTATAGCGAATATTTTCATAGAATTTCGATTCATATAATTTTTTTCTCGTATTATAATTTCATAGAAAAACAAACCCCGTCTCGGGACTAAATAAGTAACTTCCATCCAAAATGTTGAATATTCAAAAGTTCACCATTGTTAGTAAAGTTGACTTGACACTGTAGGTCATATTTTGTTTTTTCGTGATACATTATGTAGTCACGATTATTTCACGTGTGATTTTAAAATACGTCACATACTTAACTTGTGCGTAAATGTTTACATTATGTTTATTTATTCTTTATAAACACACTGGTGTTTTGTCTGGATCGTTATAATAAAATTAATATAAAGGACGAAGAAGAAGATTGACACCATGTCCTTCAATCTTCTTCTCTCAGTAAAAGCCATAAAGTCTCAAGACGACGGAGCAGCGGTGGCCTAGTGGTCGTTAGTTCGAACCCAGGCAGTCGCATTCGTTTAGTAAAGGAAAACATCGTGAGAAACCGGCATGTCCTAAATGAGTCAAAAATTCGAAGCCTAAATATGACATCTACCAACCCGCACTGGGCCCACGTGGCGGATTAATGCCCATTCCCTCTCATAGAGGGGAGGCCGAAGTCGCAGCAGTGGGAACATGGCTGATGATTATTATGCTCCTGGAGTGTTTTGTTTCAACAATTCAAGAGCCTTCCAATTATATGGAAATTGTATTATAATTATATACATTTTAGTGTAAACAGTAGAATAGTCTGTAGATTAGCATACACGCTTATAACGGTTTGTTTTATTTTTTGACTGCCTCATTGGTTATGTAGTGGCAAGTGGTAGTGCTGAGCATGTGGTCCTGAGTTGGAATCTCAGGTTGCGCAGAGTTGTTGGAATTTCTCAGTAGCAGGCAATAGATCCTCTTCTTTACGACATAGGACTTAAATACAAATGCAGGTTTTTAAAGATTCTTGTTTCTTTTTTTGCAGAAGGACGAGGTCCCTGAACGCACCGTCGCCGATACAGCAGTTTGGACCATGCGGAAGGATAATGAAAAACTCTGCAATGGTTATGTGAGTACTAAATCGCATAGATACATAGATACATAGATAACCGTTTACTCTAACTTTAAAGATTTTTTAAAGTTAGAGTAAACGGGTATCTATGTGCACGCTCGTTCCATCACGCCTAAACCTCATCGCTTTCGATCAGGTGTGATCGAGGTCAAGAGCAGACCTAAAGCAATAAAAAAGAACCGAAACAAAAAAATCACTGTTTTGATACATGTAGATACAATATTGGGACTAGCAATTACCAAACGCTGTAAGGGTACAGCAATTTTGTTTCCTAAGGCCGATATACGCCATTGACAATTCACCCCTTTTTTGGGATGTGGAAAATCATCAAATAACCCCTCCCACTCTTGGGCAGAGCGAAAGGGAGTGTCAGACTTCTACTGACTAAAAACCACCCATGTTCCTTCTTAGCCCTATATGTCAAGGCCGCGATATATCTTACAACATCCCGCAGCCCCGACGGGCGTCGGCCCTTACGGGCCCCTTCCATGTTGCTGACATCTCTTTGAGGCGCGCGTCGAAAACGAATGCGCCGTCGACACGGCCTGTTGTCGTCGTATGACGGACGGACGGCGAGCTAGTCCATCACTCACCGCCCACAGGCCCGCGTCTACAGAGGCCGGAAGCCGTCACGTTGCCCCCGACTGACAATTCACCCTCCCGCACTGATTTATTAGGCGCCAGAAGTGTAGTAGCTACGCGATTTCATCATCATCATCATCAGCCATAAGACGTCAACTGCTGCACAAAGGCCTCCCCCATAGAACGCCATACAGAACGTCAGCCTGCCGTTTGCATCCACCGGTTGCCCGCGACTCTCATGATGTCGTCGGTCCACCTGGTGAGAGGCCTACCAACACTGCGTCTTCCGAGTGATCACGCGGTTTGCGAGTAGCGATTACGTAAAAAAAAACCATATAAATAATTAAGAAAGTTAATGGCAAATTTCCCCTCGGCATGACTTTATCTACACTAATATTAGAAAGAGGAAAGATTTGTTTAGAACGAATAGGCTCCGAAACTACTGGACCGATTTGACAACACTATCCCCGGGTGACATAGGCTACGTTTTATGCCTGTATTCCCACGGGAACGGGAACTGCGCGGGTAAACCGCGGCAGACGTCGTCCTGCCCGGACAGCAGCGGGTCCGGTCCGCCATTTATTGAATTCATTTGTTACAAAAAATGTGATAAATGAAGAACCGCTCGACCGATTTTGTGCAAACTTCACTTAAACCATCTACTAAATAGTCGGAAAGGCTAAACATTTGGTTTGGATAGGTGAGCCCGTTCTTGAGTTATAAAATTACAACGAAAGTGGCATTGATTTTTATTTATATTGATTGATGGCAATAAAAAGATCCTTTGATTAATAGTTTAGAAGAAAAATGGTAGTTAGTTACAAAAACAGAGGCTACTTTGCATTTTTTTTTTTTTTTCATTTTTTTTTTTTGGAGGCAAGAATGCTCTAGAGTCTAGATTGTATAGAATATATAGTTATTTATTTTTTAATCCGTGATGGTTGCAGAAACATAAGGTTCTAATGTATCCTAAAAAAGGCCAAGGCCAATTCACGTATATCCACGCCTTACCGTATCTAGCTAATCGCAGGATAAACAAACCTCTACGAAAAAGATCGTGGCATTCAGAGAATTTGCACCAAAGTAATTCAAAGATTTTTGTTCTTCAAAACTCTGAAAGTTTCTTCGTAAATATTTAGCTTTATGCCTCGTTAACTCCAATCAAATTAAATAAAAAGCCTCGCTTCACAAAAACGTAGACTTTTTTTATCGACAAAGTTGACAATCTATTTAAACAATCGATATTCAAATATTGACAGCGATAGTATAACGGCCATAACACTTACTTTTAATCTTTTTTAAATTACTAAAATAATAAAAAAATAAAAATTACTAAAAGTTACATTATTTTATTATTTATTTACTTCAGTTTCAGTCAAGCAATGTCCTTCCTTGTCTCAATAAACGACAAAAAATATACTAATACTGTTAGCTTGCATCATCCTACTGCTGGAGAAAGGCCTCTCCCCATGAGTTTCTGTTGTTTCGATCCAAGGCCAATGTGAACCGCTGGTCGCTAGTCCTATGCAGACCATCCCGATCTTCGAGGTCTGCCGTGACGCCTTCAGGCTGTGTTAGGGTTCCAGAAAGTGGCTACTCTCTTTCAAGTGATCATTTTGAACACCCCAACAGGAATACTAAAGCTTTTCCTCTCAAAATTGCAGGCAGATCCAAGACCCGGCGTCGCAGCGGCTGACGTGGTACAAGCCGCCGCTGACGGTGCTGGTCATCAAGAAGGTGCACGATGCCGGCATCCTGGCGCCGTTCGTGCAGCTGGTACATTGGCTGGTTCATGTAAGTTTAGCATTTTATGCTTGCGTAATACCAAAATTGGACCTGGGCAGGATATCTGGCTAGTCGCGAAGAGGGCTTAGGGACCAAGACTTTGACCAATTAAGCAAGATTAGACCAAAGAAACCAGGTTGTCCTAAAGCTCGTTGGGTTGACGATATCAGCGTATCGAGCTCTAGATCCAGCAGTGGGTGATTCCGGGCTGATATGGTGATAACGAGCATTTAATACTAAAAGAGAAAAATCAATCAATGATATATTAAAACTATAGATACGTTGTCCGCCCTCAAAAATGAAAACATGAAATGAAGCCAATTGGCCACATCGCGCTTAGTTACGCACTAACCTCTCGCGCGATGCTACGTTTGTTCTTAATTTAAATCGTGTGTGTAAACCTGCGCGAAACATAAAGACAACAGGCATCAACAGGCATTCCGCTGTACGGTGTCATATTTTCTTTCCCTTTCTTTACGCGTAAAAGTTAGTTCATGACGTGTCTATGTATTGAGTCCAATGCATTCTTTTTGCTGCCAAATATTCAAATAACTACCGATTAGATAAACGGAAACTAGCGTAAATATGAATAAAATTAAAATCCCTCTTAATTTATGCTAGCCTTAACCTTTGAAGTTGCTTACAAAATCGGATTCAAATAGCGAAGTCGTATCTATTTTTTTTATAATTTCACGCGACGAAAATCGCGGGCAACAACACAGCTAGTTTATGAATTTACCTAGCCCACGCGCGACTTCTAACGCATAGTCCACTAACATAAATAAATCTCGTCATATTACCTATTTAATAATCCAAAGTTCATTTGCTAAATGAACTTACGTACGTCTTGCTTTGCGTTACTGACTTCTTAATCGTTGTACTCCACATGAAACTGTCGTGATGGTACGAACATTATCTAACATTATAGTTATAATCGCTTGAACTTAATGAGAGATAAATCAGATAAGTGACGACACTAGTTCATTGATTAATCTTCATAATTATTACCGTGTCTATGATACAAAGTACACTACAACTCGGGAAAGCGACTCTATGTGTAAACTGAAATGCAATGGTTCCCCGTCGGGGCTGCGGTTGTTCGAAAGAGATACCGTGTCCTCGGCACAAAAGGGCCAAAAGAAAAAGTCAAAAGTCTGACAGGAGGAGTCATTTGATGATTTACCAACCTCCAAAATAAAAGTGTATTGGTTCAGGTAACGGAAACTTCACTAGAACATGCTTTGTTGAAACTGAGCTTGGCTTTTAACTTAAAACTTTTAGTGCCTATTCTGGTGTCAGAGTTTTATGGCGCCCAAGGGCCTCTGACTTGGCTTTACATGCCTTTTTTTTGCAAGCAATATCTCTAAAGCATGCTGGTTTTCACACAATATTTTTCTTCACCGAAGCAAGTGATAATTTATATAGTTTCGAAAAATCTGAAGTGCATGTCTTGGGGTCAAACTCGAGGCCGACGAGAATTGGCTGCTTTGTAGTTTGTACTTCTTTTTTTATTTTTTCCGTGAAGTACGCAGAAACTAAAGCTTACTTATGTCCTCGGCTCAGCTGTAATTTGCTGAACATAATTATATTGACTGTATATAAGTATGTATGTGATGAGACTTAGTAAATATCTATATAACCATAATAGGTGCAAGTTGTCATGACAAAGCAAGAATGATTAGTAAAATCTATTTATGAACCACAGTTCTTAAAAAAAAACCCATAATCTTATGATGTTATACAATGAGACTACAATTCACACACTTCTTCCGTATCTTGATATTTTTAAGAAATTATAAAAAAAAGCCAACAATATAAAACCAAGAAAAATGATGCTGATGAAGTCAAGTTACTTGTATCATTTTGAGCCAGTTACTGGTATGAATCACCATCTTCGAGCCCTTATCCCAATTAATTTGGGATATTCCTATTCCATACATCATATTACTGGCATGTGTGTCTACGGTGCATATACCTCATCCATCGCTTTCTTGCAAACGATGATCGAAGTGTAAACCAAGTACGTTTCGCAGTTAAAAAAAATTGATAAGTATGCCTTTTCTTTTTTTGGCGGTTGGAATATCATCAAAAAACCCCTCCCGCTCTTGGGCAGAGCGAAAAGGAGTATCAGACTTCTACTGACTAAAACCACCCATGTTCTTTCTTAGCCCTATATGTCGAGGCCGCGGTATCTCTTACACATCCCAGAGCCCCGACGGGATATATATTCACTAAAATGTGAATAGAACATATCATGAAGTAGCATCACATAGGCGCTCCTGCATACAATTTTTATTGTGCTACTGTTTGTTTTCCTTAAATAAATACATAAAATAAGTATTGCACAAATCAACTTGTTCGTGAAGACATGGCATTCTGTTCAGTTACCCATGCATTAGCACGTTTTCAATAATTTATCGATACCTCATCATTCCACCTGTAAAACAATACAACGTCACAACATTACCTTAAATTCGACATACAAGTGCTATCCAGACAAAATAATTTACAACGAGAAGGTTGATTCACCTCTGCCCTAATTATAATTCATGTAGGAACGCGCCAAAAAGTTGTTCACGGTACGTTGACTCGGATTGGGCATGTGCAAATGCAGATCGATCCTACTGATTGTGTAGCTAATTTATTTGTTCATAAAATACTAGAGTGAATAGATTAATTAAAATGCAGGAAAAATTATAATGCAACATTGTTCTACGGTTTGTGTAGTGTTCATTCTTCTTTATTAATATTTATAATATAAATCGTGTTGATGCTTCCTGAAAATTGTCCCAAAGACTATAGTATCGGATCGACCCACCGTTGTGGTCGTTAGGAATCTCTTGGTCGGTTCCCTGGTCTTTTTCAATAGACTCGGACTTGACCCATAATCTCTGTAGGTCTCCCGCTTACTGAAGTCACGAACGTCACAAACAATGACGTCGGTTTGTTACGGGTCCCGGTTTTTTAGATTCCAAAAGTGGAGCCTGTGTCAAGAAAAACTATAACATTTTCCTACAATCATCTTAAACCTTTTAATAAAGTAAATGACGTTTTTTGAAAAAACATCATTGTTAGATAAGATCAAAAATCGATATAATTCTAATAAATATTTTTTTAATTACCTACCTTGTTTTGTCTCGGTATGCGTCTTCCGTCACGCCATTTTCCCAAGCCAAACAGCGGAACTGCAAGCAATCGACACGACAATGATATTTTAGATTCAATTTCTGCATTTCTCTTACGTCTATCTTCAGTTTATTATAACTTTGATTGAAGAACAACTGCGGTACTCAGAGATATTTAATGATTACTTCACCGTCAACCGTCACTTATTAAAGATTTGACATATTTTTGTATGACAAAACTGTCAAAATCTTTACTTAGTGATGGCCTAAGTAATCATTAATGCTCTCTGAGTGCGGCAGTAAAATTCATTTAAATTGAAGTTAGTAAGCATAATAGAGTAGTCTTATAAGAGAAGTTCGTCTAGTTTTCTTTAAAAAAATCGTTTTAGTTATTATTGTCGTGACAATTTTTGGCACATGGCCTTAAGTTCGACTTGGAAACATGTAGTTTGATAATCATCTTCATTTTGCTGCCCTTGACCCATGTTACTTGGGTTCGACGCAATACGTTTTTTTCTTCCATTCGTATTCTGTCAACCACATCACTATCATTAATTTCCTTCATATTATTGTAGGTCGGTACTGCATAAAATTATTAAATTCATTATTTGACTAACAGACAATCCATAGCCTAAACCATTTTGTAGGTCAATAAAAGTACAAGAGCTCAAGACTCAAGAACTGATCAAGTAAAGAAGGGCTTTTGTTTGCGTAAATGATGGAAGTTTTGATGAAAGCTTGAGATTGACGTTTAAATTTTTTTCCCATGGGAGATACCATCTGTCACACGACTTTTAGTATCATCAAACCGTACTAGATATATACTATTCTAACAACAACAAAAACTTGCTGAATCATTTTCTTAGTTAGATTAACTAACGATTTTAATTGAAATGAACTTGAAACTGAACATCAAATATTCATCGACGTAAATGACCAGTTCACGATTTGGACATAATAGTTCGAATTGAGTCATAAATAATGATAGAAGTGGCCATATGCCGCGCCGGTATGATTATTTATTGAACGGGCTTCGTACGATGTTAATGAGGGTCTGCCATTGTTTGTCGTGCTAAGGGGAAGGATCGCGATGGTTCATAGCATAGCAATGACTGTCTGTGAATGTCACCATCTGGGGCTACTTAAAACTTGAATATTGGCGTGACTCCTGGCCCTTTAGCGGGCAATTTAAAATAATATAATCCATGGCAGTAGGCAGGATGCATTGCTCGCAGAGCGGATGGCCGATGGGGCCAAAAAGTTCTGGAGTAGCAACCGCGATTCACTAGGTGGACCGATGACCTGGTAAAGGTTGCGTGGACCCGCTGGATGTGAGACACACGGGACCGGTCAACGTGGCAACACTTGGGGGAGGTCTATGTCCAGCATTGGACGTCTTTCGGCTAAAATGATGATGATGTGCCCAGTGGCCAAAAATATGGCAAGCCTATAAGCGAAACGGACTTTTCAGAAAGTCTAACATCGTGAAAAGTGGCAGGTTATTTAGGGCAAGCCGAGCCTAGGCTTGCATAAAAGCACCACTAAATCAAATAATTATCTAAACCGGAAGGTCATCTAGGTACTTTTTTTGCACAGTCTGTAATTGGAAGAGGCTAGTTGTATAAGTTTTTAAACTGATACGGTTACTAACATTATCATTCATACTGAAAACGAGATATTACAAGCACCATACTCACGGATAAACGATGGTTCGTTTATCCGTGAGCATGGTGCTTGCAACAGCGCCAAAATATTGGCAACTCAAAATTAATAATATTCATGGTAAATATTCCGTAATCAATGTTAGTGATAAGGCTAGCTGTAATTGAAAACATAGCTTGCAAGGTCATTGTATGTTACAAATGTCGGTAGTCCCATACTGTTTCTAGAGCTAAAGTTACAACTAAACTTATATTATTCTAATAGTCGGAGCTAATTTTTTCTGTCTACCTCCAAGTCCATGCGAACAAGGTGTGAGTTTTTATGAAATAAGATGTTTGACAACAACATGTTGACATCAATTCCTAATGATCTAAAATGTATTTACATCTATACAGATCTCACCTTTCTGGTACAGTCACGCACAAGCAGAATAAGTTTACACTTAGACTTTAGTAAAACTCAAAATCTATTTTCTTGGGAAATGAGTGTTTCCACTTTGAGATAACACCTATTTTCTAATTGTATGTAAAATGCAATGTTCGAGAACACGACATAGTTACGTTAATCATTACATTATAAATCACTTTTAAAAGTTGCTTCGTGTAAACATATTGGTGATCGTGACTGTACACGCTGTACACACGTGGATGGGTTCTCCAATGAATTATTCATCTGAGAGATATAGGAGAATTTGGTCAGCCAATAACAACTTATATATTAGTACGACGTATGTTCATCAATTTTATTCATTTAAACAACACGGATATATTAGGAAAATGTTGATTTTATTCAAATAATCACATTGAGTTGCTATTATTTTGATTAATGCATACATAATATTACCTGCATTAAACATTATTTCCATGGCACGAGTTGTCTTTTTTTTAAGTGTTAAGGTCAACATGGGCTTATAATTAACATTCAACCCTATCAAACTTGCAATTAGAACAGCGAAGTAAGTTATTCCGAAAGATTAAAACAGCGGTTTACAGTACCTTATAGTATCTACACCTACAGTTCACCAGTTGTGTTTAGTCCCATACAACAGGGGGCGATTCTTTTGCTATTTATCGGACACATCGAAACTCCGTAACTGCTATTGAAAAGTTCCTGATTAAAAAACCCAATAATACCCACTTAGGCCGATCTGGTTTCCGTGCGTTCAAGCATTTTTGTCATACCTATTATTGGAATCACAACACACACGCTCACAACGTAGGACCCAGTAATATTAATGACAATAATATCCGTGGTGCTAGGCAACTGGGCGTATCCCAGTTGTATACGTCCCTGTGTGCCTATTGGCCTTGTTCTGTTCTGTCTCCTGCTGATATTGAGGGTAGTGGAAATTATGTTTTTCCTAATACTCCTCCGCTATTCTTTTCTGATTAATTTCGTTGCGGGATCCAAGCCAGTAAAACCGTTTCTGTGGGACTTCGTCGAGCTTAATTGTCTCGGCGGTTTTCTTGTAGTCGCCACTGTTGATTCTGGCTTTCAGTAGTTACAGTGGTTTGGGAATAGTGTGGCGGGCTTGAATGTGCCAGGATCGTTCGGTCGGTGATGTTAGCCACATACCACTGTTTAACGCGGCATTTGTAGGTCTCCCATGCCTGTACATTATGATCAAATGCTGATAATACGAGTAGACCAAAAACTGTGCCGGTCATTTTTACTTTTATTAAACGTAGGTAGGTTCCTCACCAATGTTATGTTATGTACGGGGACAGACGAGTGAAACCACTGATTGCTAGTAACGCACTGACGTTTATTGTATCGTAGGCACACGCACACATACCAACAATTTCTTATGTATGTTTCCAGGACAAAAGCATGGTAGTGTTCGTAGAAGCAGCAGTGTTGGACGACAGGTTACTGGCCGAGTACGGAGACTTCTCCTCGATCAAGGAGAGGCTGATGACCTTCCGGGCTGGCACCGACGACCTGACGGATAAGATCGACTTCATCATCTGTCTGGGCGGGGATGGGACGCTGCTGCATGCTAGCTCACTGTTCCAGGTATGATTATTATAAAAACTTATGATTATTTGAGTTAACACATGGTACTTTTCTTCATAGACTTCAATAAGAGTAGGAGGAGACACATGCAAGGAGAGAATATTATCAAAATCATTGGCTTCTCATAGTTTACGTCAGCATTTAGATGCATAAAATAAAGATATCCTTATACATATCCTTGTACACCCTGTGGGCACTGGGCAATCAGCCCTGTTGATCTTGATGCTTTGCGTTTAACTTTGAGACGACTATATTATTTTCGTTCTAGAAAATAGGCATTTATCTTTTAATCACAGCATTATTCTCGTTTAGTGAATGACGGACGGGATTTCAGGTCTCTCTCTTCTCGTTCCAATTAAATGCTTTGGTATTTTGGAGGGTATGAGGAACAGGGTGTAAAGTTCCTCATTCCCCAAAGAAAAGTGAGGATCCTCCGACCAGACGGATGTTGTGTCTGGTGGCTAACTACCCGATATAAGTGACAGTATTTGATCATCTTTCATCATTTAATTATTTCCAGCAATCTGTACCACCAGTGATGGCATTTCACTTGGGCTCGCTCGGATTCCTCACACCGTTCGAGTTCAACAACTTCCAGGACCAAGTTATGAACGTTTTAGAAGGTAAGCCTTCACATACAGACATAAACTCACACTTATTCCACAAATTCTGCCAATTACCTGATAGGCAGAAATCACAAATCTCCACCATACTACTACTTAAGACATTGGTCCATAAAAGTCCTTGTTTATTTTATCACCAATTTTTTTCACCCACTGTTGATCAAAGATATGTGAACGCCTGCATAATAATCACAATATTCACATAGGCCTAGTCACTTATAAAACGTCAAGAAAAAATGCACGGTTCAGCAGGGCTATTGCGTATCTTTTTAATTACAGTGGTTAGCTTAGTGTCCATCAGTTAACTGATGGTTCATCAAATGGTTCCATTTTTTAATAAAACAACCAATTTGACAGTTAATCCATGGACAAAATGATAGCCACTAACATTTAAAAGATACGCAATAGCCCTGCAGGTTGGTCGTTTCCTATGAAAACCGGCAAGAAAATCTATGGTTACTCTTTTTAAAAGAATAGGTACCAGCGCTGTGACATTGACATTTGTCACAGCACCATGCTGAGATAGGAGTCTTTTGGCCTCGTATAGGACTTAGTTGGGAACTATATTTTCTATCACCAAAATTTATATTTGTCATCAAGTTGTATCACCTAATAAATAGATCTATCGCCACGAAATATTTTCGTTCTCAGATAAACAAAAATTGTTCCCAGGTATGAATTATCAAATTTTGTGCTGGGGAGTTTGTACCGCCACTTCTTCTTTCCAGCAAAAACACTAGGAAGTGTCGAAGGGGGGGCGTTTTGGGGGACTGTCTCTTGTAAATAAGTAAAGTAAAGTAAATTTTGACGTTCGAAAAGTGCTGATTATCAGCCTAGTTTGAATAAATGAGTTTTGATTTTGATTTTTGAATGTTAATATAATTATGTGTAAAATAAGAGCAACAAAAAGGTAGTGCATTAGATGAATATAAACTTCGTTCTTATAATAATAGTTTTATTACATAAACAATAGTTTTGTGCCCAGAATGGTAGATCTGTCACCAAATAATGCTGAAAGAAACCCTAACCCTAGAGGGTCGACGTCAAGGTCACCCCGAGGTTCGGTTAGTTAGGTTCCTTTAATCCCTGCAGACAGACCACTGAACTATTATAATACATACAAAAACATTTATTTGCTACTAGAGCCTATATCTCAGGATTTTAGGTGATTTATTGTGGAACTGATTTTGCATTGTTTGGTGACTACATTTTGGTGACAGATCTACTATTTTGAGGACAAACCCTATTATTTAAGAAACACAAAACTAATTAAATTGGTGATAGCTTAAATGATACCCGACTTAGTTTGGTTTAATTTATTATGTTTTAAAGTTTACTGTTAATTATATTTTCTGTTATTGTTTTTTTTATCAAATTGTGTTTTCCTGTGTGAGACCAATAAATACATTTTCTTTCTTTCTTTCTTTAAAATGCTTTGTGTTTGTAATATTATCATGTTACCTTAAATATAAAGAGTGGAGACACAAAAAAACGTAAAAGTTAACAAGCATCTTGGAATTTACAACGCAAACCCGAAGACGTTGCGTTGGAAGGCCTCCCACAAGGAGACACATCGGGAATCCGCTGGATGCGAGATGCACGAGACCGGTCATGTTGTGACACTTACGGGAGGCCTATGTCCAACAGTGGACGTCTTTCGGCTGAAATGATGATGATGAGGAATCTACAATGTTCACACATTCTTAACACTTCTCTCTTTCCATGATTTATAGGGCACGCAGCCCTAACACTCCGGTCACGTCTCCAATGCGTAGTCTTACGCAAGAGTCGTGATGACAAAGACGGCAAGGAGAAGAAAAAGCCCACCACCATACTGGTGCTCAACGAGGTGGTGGTGGACCGAGGACCCTCGCCGTACCTCTCCAACATTGACCTGTTCTTGGATGGGAAGCATATTACTTCCGTGCAGGGAGACGGTGAGTTTTACTCTTACTTAAGTGCATCTGATTGCTGTAAGTGCTACTACTTGCGTACTTCACTGTCCGTAGTATTCAAACTATTTGTTTTCAACCTTACTTCAAGGAAGAAAAAATTTATATTTGAATGGCATTCAAAACAACGCTTTGCTGGATCAGGGGTTCTAAAATGGCTGTGACCATTTAGTAAAATAGATTATAATGGAAAAATAATATGAAAAGATGTGATTCTAATTAGTCCGTCTGTTAGAGTATCGAAAAATATTGGATACGTACTTTTTGTTTTATCAAACCAATAAAAGTTGACGAAGATAAAACGCGTTAAATATTTGAGTAGGGGTTTGTGACATCACTGACCGATAAAAAATGCCATACTAATGTCTTAGAATATCAGGTCACACGAGTTTTCAAAGCACTGCATCGTCTTCATTGTTTGTTAACGTGAAAAAAGAAAAAATACGTGTCCAATATTTTAACGAAATCTACCTGACGGACTAATTAGATTTTTTTTTTAACTACCTTATTGCGTTAAAACTCATAAAATGGTGGTACTATTATGACAGGTTCATAATACGCTTTTTAATGCAATTCATATTATGATCGGCTAAAGTGGCCATTTTAGACCTGCAGCACATGCCTTTCGTTATTTCCTATAACTTTAACCTGATCAAAGACTTCAACCTTTTTTTTTTTGGCAGTTGGAGAATAACCCCTTCCGCTCTTAGGCAGAGCGAAAGGGAGTGTCAGACTTCTACTGACTAAAACCACCCATGTTCCTTCTTAGCCCTTTATGTCGAGGCCGCGGTATCTCTTACAACATCCCGCAGCCCCGACGAAGACTTCAACCTAGCGTAGTTTACGTTGTGAAAAATTTATCTAGCTAGTTGCCATATATCTGGGAAAATTTCTCAATTATCACCCGAGCTGTGGTCAGGCACCCTGATATTCCTATCTAAACGCAGCATAATATTCTGTCTCCAGGCTTAATAGTATCAACCCCGACTGGTAGCACAGCATACGCAGTGGCGGCCGGCGCCAGTATGATCCACCCTTCGGTCCCGGCTATCATGGTCACACCCATCTGCCCTCACTCGCTGTCCTTCAGGCCTATCGTGGTCCCCGCTGGAGTGGAGCTTAAGGTAATATGAGCTCTTATTTAAACCTAATAAAACACATTTTGGTTTGGAATTGGTTGAGTAATTTTGGACTTGACTAAAGCCTTCTGAAGAAGTATTGGGGCAAGTCTGAATTATATTGAATAAAAACCACAGATATAGATATACAAAGGTAACGCAAAGTATCACGATCCGTATGAAAACCAACCGTGGCATTTTTTAACTACCTACTGTGACGTAATATACAGTACTTAGTTACATAGTAAATATGTCAACGGAACAAAGGAGCCTGGAACTTACGACACAGGGAATCCTTCCTAATGAGTTTCAGGAATCAATGTTACGATTGTAAATTTCTGAATGAATAGACTACATTTTTGCTATTTAAATGTCTATTTATTTATAATTATGTTCGTTGTCGTTTTAAACAAATTAGCTAACTGCGCGCACAGTAACCTCGTTAATTAAGTATAAAATACTAAAGCCGGGCTCCCGATATAGGTGCTCTTGTGTTATCTAAGTATATATATATCTATGGTAATGTGTATTTGGATATGTTTATTATGTGGTATGTATAAATAATATCTTTTAGTCCAAAGACTATCCTCAAACGATATACCTATCTAGTAAAAAATGCACAGTATTACATTCAACGAAAATGATTTTCTTATAGATTTAGTTTTAAAACACTATTTGTTCACAGGTTTGTTTAGAATAAAAAATTCACAATAGGCAGTTTTGTATTCCACAGTTAATTTAAAGCTAATATTCTAGATCGCACTGTCTCCGGAAGCGAGAAACGCCATGTGGGTCTCATTCGACGGCCGCAACCGGCAAGCGTTACAACACGGAGATAGGTACAGGATCTCTGCCTACACCCGTTCGCTGTGCACGCCGCTATATGCTTGGATATTAGTTACACGCATGTTGTATAAAGTCTCGTGTATAAACAGTAATTTAATTTGATTTGTAGGCTGTCACAAAATGTGTAGATGTATCTTAAAGTATTTAGGTTGTAAAAGTTAGGTTAGAGGTAGATTGTTTTTTTTATCTTCGTAAATGCCAACTTATATTCATGTAGAATAATAATTAATTAACTGACTTGATAAAAGTGTCTTGCAAACAAAATTTGGACGATCGAGGGACCTTATAAACTCTACATAACTTTTCTTGAACTTGACACGGGGCCAACCCATTCAATGTATTTGAACAAATAAACATCCCCGTTCTAAAAAAACTTGACTGGCGGCTTGGTGTAAAATGTCACGAAATAATTCCAAACTCCATTGTCTCCACGACAAACATTAGCTACTTACTAGACTTTCCAAGTTGGAAAATTTCACAAGGGATGTCTCCTGACCTATAAAAAACTATGATTATTTTTAGTCCGTCAGTTAGATTGTCGAGAAATATTGGATAGGTGTTTTTTTGTTTGATCAAACTAATAAAGATTGACGAAAATAAAACTCGTTAAAGAAAAATCGTGAAAAGCGGGGGCTTTGTGAGGTCACTACGTGGTAAAAAATGTATTGTAACGTGACGTCACATGAGTTTTCGAAGCACTGAATCGTCTTATTTTTTTGTTTACGTGAAAAAGTAAAAAAAATATATGTCCAATATTTTTTGGAAATCTATCTGACGGACTAATTAGATTTTTTGGTATACACCCTATTGATACGAAAGCAATGAGAGATCCCAAACATTTGGCGTACAAATGACTCCAGAATGTGATAGGCATAAAGTAACTTGTAGCATTGAGCTGAGGTCTCGGGGCTTGTTTCAGATAATGCCCACGCTAGAGGCGCGTAGTGCGGCCAGTGTGTCGTTCGACGGGCGCTCGCAGGTCACCCTCAGGCCCGGCGATAGGTAACAGGAAACGCTTCACTCGCATCTCGCTACACTACACGGAGACGGCATCACAACGAGTAGATAGTTGATGGAGGGTTCAGTTTTGGGTTGATGATTCGGTGAAATGAGAAAAGAAAAAAATAAATAAAAATGCTGTTGAATGATCCTTGGTTGTAAAATGGTTGTTTTAAGTACAGTAGAGTAGATAATTGTTGATGAATGTAAAGGGAAATGAAGATGAAAGATAATAAGGGCGTATTGTAAAAGGAATGATTTGACACGAAAAGGAGTATCTAAATGATAGAGATACGGCTAATAGGAGAAGAACATAACGTATATATGAGTCCATTTTGCAAATATTGAAAACCCTTGCAAGTATGTTAGAAAATTGTGTCTGTTAGGCTGCTTTTGATGCCTTTCAAACAAAATTGATTTGGCCTAAGGCTAAAAGTGAATGTTTTTAATGCCGTCTCCTGTTCAGATGCCTCAATACACATAGAGTTATATCTCCACTGATCATAGTCAATTCTCTTATCATAAACATCGTTGTTTGTGCGGAGATGGTTTGTTAGAATTTATTTGCTTTTCATAATGGTGAAGGGCTGTCCTTTTGCCTGAATAAATAAAGATCTAGGTTTTTACAGTTTTATTTGCAAATCAATGTAATATATTTGTTTTAGTTTATTTAATTTGCTTTTCGCTTCTGCTTTGCATGTTAAAGTAATCATGGTTTTACATTCATCTCATTTAGTTTTTAGTACTTATCATATCACCATGCGTGTAATATTTGTTTGTGTGTGTTCCAATAACCTAGTCAAAAAAGTCATGGATAAAATCACATATATTTTAAACAATATGTGTCTATGCACTTCTACGATCAGGGGAAAATAAACAAAGGATGGATTTTACTAGACTCGAGAAAAATCTGTCTCCCCTATGTCAAACCTGATGCATATGAACACTCCATTTGTTGACTACCCCATGGCTGTGTCAAACCTTTTGAACTACTTTTTATAGAATTCCTTATTGTTCTGTTGCGATTGTGAGAGTAAAAATAACATACCAATCGAATTGAGAACCTCCTCCAATTTGGGAAGTCAGTTAAAAACATACCATTTGCATGATACTACTCAAAATTGTCTTTAAGAAACAAAAAGTGACAATAATTGATTAAATTTTGGCCCTTTTATGTTATTCTTGAGTGTCTAAAATTAAATGAATAAAAACTATTGCCATTCACATATTGATATATTAATTCAGAAACTTAAATTAAAACCCCAACCTCTCATTCGCAGCCTCTACGTGACCACATCAGTGTACCCTGTACCATCGATATGCGCACAGGACCAAATATCCGACTGGTTCGACTCGCTAGCCGAGTGTCTGCACTGGAACGTTCGGAAAAAACAAAAGCAGATTGACGAACTCAGCGACATGACACATTCATCCAGCGACAATCTAGAAGAGCTAGACCAGAACCACCATGATGAAAGACCCGCTGATACATGACCAGGGAAGGATCAGTGACCTCAAGTGTTCTTGTTCATAAGGATGTGAAAAAAAAACTTTTTATTTCTTTGTCTGTAAGCGAAATGCCAATGTTTGTATTTCTATGTGTGTGTGAGAATGACATTAGAAAAGTGGAGTTTAAAAAAGAGTGAGGGGTCGATACCGCCTCGTTCTCTTATTTATCTGAATAAAAAAGTTAATTGACGGAAGAAAATGGAATAATTTTGAAATTTTGTAATTAAAACAATTTTAATAACACAAAAAACTTCTCTTGTTCTAATAATATGTTTTAAAAGTAAACAATATTAGAGAACAACGAATATTCTTAAATATGACTAGAAAGAAAGTTTTGTGTGTGACTAATGATTTTCGATGTTTAAAACTTTTCGGCTAATAATGTGATACTGATTTCGATTAAATGTTGTTTTTGACATTCCCTTGGACAATAAAAATAAATGTGTTATGTCTTTCTGGGGTATGTTCGGTTTTTCTATAGTTAACTTGTCCAATATTATTAAAATCTAAGTTTCCTCTGTATATTAGTTCGAACGGACTGCTCAATAGAAATAAATCAGAAACAACCGTTTTACTAATATTGCGAATATAAACCAGTCTCACACATACACTTAACTTGAGTTATGAGTTATGTGAACAATATTAAAGGTGCTAACTTATTCAAAACAGTGCCAATGTTAATGTAGGGTGATACTGCAAACTTTTTTGTGTAAACCCATTTTAACAGTTTCTGTTAGATATAAATGTTTCGTTTCACGTTCAATCAGCTGTACTCTACCTTTTGCTTTACATAAAATAAAGTAATCAAGTAACTTCTTTTTCTTCTAACATTATGCGGATTAGGCGAAAAAAAAATCTTTAGAGAGTATATTTACATTTTTTTTTTGTGATTTTACTCAAGGAAAAGGTTGAGTATCCCTGTCTATAGTTATACCGATAGTGTTCAACTGCGAGCACAAAATGTAGATAGTTGATAGATTTTTTACTTTCAGCTGTTCTTTAATGAGAATTTAGTAAGAGTGTACAAAAGAAATCGCGGTATTACTTTTATTTTTAATCTGACATCACAGTAATGAAGTTCCTTGCTGTTAAGGTTTTCAATGCCGACCTACCATCAGAAAGAAATTGCCGTTGCCAAATAAAAAAGGGGAAAATGTTTGGGTCGTTTTGGTCCTCTGCAAAGTCCACACAGGTTCAACTGATTTGATTTCTGAATAACGGTCTTTGTCTATGCTGAAAAAAAATTGCGCTAAATATTTGACAGTGGCAATTTCATTCCCTTTGCATTAATTATACCTACAGACATTTTTTCTTTTTTGTTTCCTGGATGTATGTATTTGTATTGGTGTTCCATGAGTATAATAGAAGGATAATTATGTATATAGCTTTACTATAAATTATATGAATGAAAATTTATATTTTGTTTGACTTGTCCTCAAAATACCCTCATCATTTGTCTTGCAGTCTAACATGTAATAGTTGAGGTCACCACCCAACCCATTTACTGGATAAATATCACTTCGAAACGTCTTGGTAAAACCTGGACTTTCTTTGAAATATCGTTAAAACACTGTTAACTTGAACATAGCAGCAGTAACAAAAATAATAGTATGGTTTCAACGGATTTAGATGATTTTGATGCTGCTCTGCATATCCGCCGCGGGTTCGGTTCCCGCAAGGGAATAATATTTTTAAACCAATACAGATAGAGGTTCAAGTTTTGGCAGTAGTGTACTTATATTGTGATCAGGCCAAAGACTGGGTCCCGAAACCGGTCCGGGCATTTTAAAGACAGTCGGCCCTCCACTTCCAAGAGAAAGGAAAACTATTAGTGTAAATTTTAAATCAACCAAAAAAAACATCGCACAGTGCAGCTCAAGCGTACACGGCTCTGCCAAGCGACGAAAATTTAGCACATTTTTATTAGTTTCAGTCAAGCTTCAGTTTATTACTAACAATGTTGTTGGCAATAACATATTCTTCTCCGTATCACATTGACCTACCATTTGCCTACCATTAACTCAAGATTTTTGCTTGCGAAAATTACCGGTTTTCAACTCTCTACGCGTCAAAAGTCAAACTCCAAATGTCATTATCAAAATATTGACATATGAGTAACCTAGAAAATTGTAGGAAAAGCAATATTTACTGAACGAAAATGTCGAAAATAACAAACTTAATAAATTTCATAGCGAAAAGGAGCATTTCCTTATCAGCTCCGAGGGAAGGCAAGAGAAATTTCAGAAAATTTGTTATTGCTAACAAGAGAGGCTCACGTCTTCATCGCCAACAGCAGATGACTGATAAAAGAGTGTTGGAGGTTGATAAGCGAGGAGTTCGCGATGTAGGACACTACATGGACGGTCGCTTTGTTACTGTGCCTGAAATGATACCTGAACTTATTGTTCCTGACCTCAAAGGTTTTGAATTAAAGCCTTACGTTACGTATAAAGCTGCGAACGTTATTCAGAGTGAATTCACGCCAAAACAGCTGTTTGACGCAGTCTACAGCAAGAAGATCGTCACTGACTATAAAGAAGGCAAGCTAGATGAAGAAGGATACCCTAAACAACCATCAGAAGAAGAGAAATTACAGCCTGATGAAGCCGTCCGCAGGGCGAAAAGAACAGGCTCAGATATATTTTGATTTGTTTCGTACTTGTGTAGTTTAGCTTTAAATAGATAAGACTATTGAATAAATACTATTAATTGGTTGTCAAGGGTTCTCTTGTATTATTTTAGTTTAGAATTGAGTAGCTTTCAGTGTAGTTAGTGTAAGTTTGATTAATCCCTTTTAAGTTATATAAAAAGTTGAAGAAATTAATTAACAGTAAAAGAAATACAGAAACAATAAATGGTTCCATTCCTAATTCCATGAGTTACAACTAGGACTATTCTGCATGAATCAATACATAATCATGATTTTCATGCAAAAATGTGAAAATCAGAGACTAAAACAAAAATTAAAAAGATCGGAAAAATTGAGAACTTCCTCCTTTTGGAACTCGGTTAAAGAGAAAATAATATAATGATTTTAGTTTTCCTGCTATAGTTAAACTGCTTTTAGATGGCCGATGGACTAACTGGTTCAACAATACAAAACCTGTCAAGATAACGGAACAAGAACCTAATTTGGTCAAAGAATGCCACACTGTTTATGGACCAGCTATACTATGAAAGTCCATGATTCACTGCAGGATGCACTGATTGCAGACCTTAGTCTTTGGGGAATACTGTCTGCATAGATTGTCAGACACTCATCAGATTCACTGATTTTGGCAGCAACTAATCACACACTCAGCTAAGTGTGTGGTATTGTCAATCTCTGTTAGTAAACATTCTGTCAACTTAGAAACAGCTTTTCTGAAATAGCTACATGATCTGAAATCCATCTTTTTTTGTAACGATACTTTGCCCTAAACTAGGAATTTCTCCTGTATTGTGGGTGCGTTCACAACATTTAAACTCACATACACAAATACCCAGACCCGGAACAAGTATCTGTAGGCCATACAAATATTTGTTCCATGCGGGGATCAAACCCACAACACGACATTAACTCCACCAACTGACGTTTGGCCAATGTCGATCTATCGGAATTATATTCCAGAGTAATCACCCTGGTATTCCTTGCGACTGAGATCAATGTGCTTCTAATCATTCTTGATTTCTTCAGCCACAATTTGGTTAGAAGCTTACTCTAGCGGCCATCTTTAACTCCACATCTAGCCAAGATTCCTGCCCAACACTGCTTGAAACATATATCACCTTGTCATGGACGCAAAGAATATAGCTTGAGACTCATTTCACAGATTATTCTGACATTTAACCACGGGAAAATCACAAACATTAAAGCTCTCTGAGTACAGCAGCTAACTGCCGCACTAAGAGAGCTTTAATGTTTACTTAGGCCATCACTTGGTAAATGTTTTGACAGTTTTGTCATACAAATCAAATCTTTACTAAGTGACGGCCTATGTAATCATTAAAGCTCTCTGAGTGCCACAGTGAGTCTGATAACAGTCACTAGAAGTTTCGAAGTTTCGTCTTTACCCCATAATATGTATTATCGCAATACGTATTGCGGAGTTTCTTTCTTTTCTTTTAAATTTTGTCTGTTTTCGTCTGAGAAGTAAGCTCTTAAAAAGTATTCAGTAACATTCTTAACATTATTTAGGGCCATAAAAATATATCTATTACTTGAAAATGGCATTTGATCAACAATTACATAGGTACCGTACCTAGTTTTCTTTATTAATTCCAAAAACGAATGTAAATAAATGAACCCAGAAACCATTCGTACATAAAAGATTTACTATAAAAAATATCCGGATTAGCCTTTTTCTAAAACATAGTATAGGTAATGAGCACACAACTGAATACAACTAAATAAGGGGTACCGCAAGGTCACATTCTTGGCCCCCACCTAAATCAAATAATCCAGTCACAACGTCTTGTACTTATTAAAGCATTAATAGTAAACACAAACATTTTGTTTACTACTCTAAGCCAACGATAGTTATCATGGAACATTCGCGTAGGTAGGTACCTACCTACAACTTAGTTATTTGCGATAACATAACGCCTTACATATGTTTACCTATAAGACTTACATAACGTAGATAGAAGCGCTTATGTACTTAGTAATATTAATGGCCTTAAGATAGCGGATGCGTAATATTTCGAAAATGTTCCTAAATAAATATACCTACAAAAAGTGGGTAGAGTATTAAAAAACTGATTTGCAAGTCTGACAATATGGTAATTTTCCGCACCTACATTAACATACCTAACCTACTAATTTCTAAGTAGGTAGGTATATACGAAATGTGCAATAATCACTTCATTTTTCAAAAAGTCCCGTCGGGGCTGGTGGGGGACCCGTCGGGGCTGCGGGATGTGGTAATAAATACCGCGGCCTTGACATAAAGGGCTAAGAAGGAACATGGGTGGTTTTTCGCCAGTAGAAGTCTGACACTCCCTTTCGCTCTGCCCAAGCGCGGAAGGGGTTATTTGATGATTTCCCAACCGCCAAAAAAAAAGTGGTTTCAAAAAGTGGGTAGGCAAGGAGGTATGATTGTAAACGAGTTAATCACCTCTTACAATAAGTCTACTGCGAATAAAAACTGCGAGTAAACTGATAACATATCACGAGATCAAAGAATGTTTTACAACAGGGATTGATATTGATTTTTTTTCAAACAAATGCCAAACCCGTGTACATATTAACATCAAATACTGAAGTGAAACAAAGTCTACCGTGGCACAGATGACCCGAACTTTATCTAAATTGTAATAAACTTGTCTACAGTTCTTAATAATATCGAACAACGCTTTATCATTTAAACGAGTGATACCATTTCGCGCGGTTGTACAGCGCCTGCGCAGTTCGTACCGGTTTGACAAATAGTAAGCCCCTCTATAACGCAATGGGAGGAAACTATTCAGCGATGGACCCGATGGAAGTACCCGTGCCCGATATACAGAAATTATTCGAACGTGATGGATATTTGAAGCCCTACGAACGGGAAATCCGACGCAGGTAAGCCTTTAGTGTTCTTAGCACAGTTACTAATAAAGTTTGAGTGAAATTGCGGCATAAAACAATGTTTTTAAGTGATATTTTGACTCAATTTAAGGTTAACCTATCGTGTTTACGAATTGTGGACAATAAAGCGATGTAGCGCTTGATTTTTTTGGCGTACAGAAACGTTAGAGAATGCTGTTTTGAATATAAATAGTCTCGTTATGTGGAAAGCAGTAGATACTGAATCAGTGCACGACTGTTTTCCGCCAGTGTAGCATATAGACATTCTACATATATCAATATTTATTTTCCCAATAAAACACCGCGCTTGATTGATTCAACGCTGCGAGCGCTCACTGCGCGTTGTGTTGTGACGTTCCCAATGTCAAATTTAAGGTCAATTGATATCAGAAATGCAGAACTTTTAGACACACTTTGAAACTTCGATATTAACTTAACCTACTAATTACGTTCATTTTCTTTCTTATTGATAGGTGTAGACCTTACAGATAAACTTAACTAAGTAGCTATAATATAATATATATTTATTAGACTTAACTAGGTAAATCGTCGACCGTAGCAAAACAAGATGCAAATAGGTATCGCTTTAGTACCTTAGTACCTAATTGAATGTATGGAATCCAAAACAGAATATTTTATATAATGTAATGTAATGAATATACCTATGCTAGCCAAGAATACATCGGTATATGCCTGGGTTTCCGAATTTAACAAATGCCCTCATTTAACAACATCATTTATCAACATCCAACCAAATTTAGGATTTATTGAACATTCATTTTATCATCGCAAAAGAAGTGAGAATTCAGGAAGCACCAATCTCCAAACAAATTGAACCAGAAACTAGAGAACTGCAAGCTGTTGCCAATTCGGAATATTTCCAGGAATCTTCTCGGCATGCTCGTCCATATATTTGTTTATTGTCTTCCACAAATATTAATAACTTCCATAAGAGACATTATCCATCAGCCGTGATCGAGGTCAAGAGCAGGTCTATTTAGTACAAAAAAAACTCGACTTGTTGTCAAAAACATCCTTCTCTTATGACAATCATGAATTAGGTATGCTGAAGTTAAGTAGTAAAGAAGAGAGAGGACATGTCGACCGATGCCGCGATGTAGCAACGCTTCGGTAGGCCTATGTCTAAAAGTGGACCTCATTCGGCTAATATCATGATGATGATACAGTAAAAAGCAGAAAAAACAATAGCTTTATTAATTTACGTCTTCTCAATTTCAGATATGGATGCTACAAAGATCTGTGGGACAGGATCGAGTCCTGGGAGGGAGGTTTCGACGGGTTCACAAAGGGGTACAAATACTTCGGACCTCAGTACAACTCCGATGGTTCCGTGACATGGCGGGAATGGGCCCCGGGGGCACACAGTTTGCACTTGCAAGGAGAATTCAGTACGTATAAGCTTTAATAGCTTCAGCATGAGATCAAGATTTTACGACCAACTTGTGCTGACCAAAATTTGAATCTGGTGTTCTACAAATGATGGGTCACATAATATCGTGACCTGCGTATGTGTAATGAGCTAATGAAAAAAGAGGAGGACCTGTTTGTTCATTACAGGGATGGATAATGACTGATTAACGCACTACAACGAAGATTCAAAATCTTATGCCGCGAAACAAATGACAGACTGAACAAATCTAGGATTTTTATGCACTCTGAGGAACTTCCTCCTACTAAGCTTTCTTAGAATACAATAATTCTCTACTGATTCAATTGTAGACGGTTAACAATTCGTTACATTCAAAAAAGTAAAATATCAATTATGTGCATGCACATGCGGGATGCTCCCAGAATAGAATAAGGGCATTAACTCTCGAAACAAATTCCATCAAATCGAGATTGTATCACTGCATTTCAAACGCTGTTCTATTCTTCATAGAGTTCAAATGGCGATTGAATATTTTTTATTGGTAAATTGGGTTCAATAGAAGATTATTGGTCGGCTCGTCACGCGCAATGCGTGTGCATTGAGGGTTGCATCATCATCTTCATCTCAAAAATTTGGCAACCAGGACAAGATGCGTGAAAACCTTAGAATTTTTTTTTACTTGAAAATTTTAGAGCGCTAAACCGAACATGTCATCACTTCCTCAGTCAACATTTTTTAGCGAGTCGGTTCATCGGTTGATCGCGGCGTGCGGGTAGAGTTCGTGAGTCGTAGGTGGCCCAAGACATTAATTTTTAAATTTTTTAAACCCGGACTACAAATGATACCCTGCCCGGACTCTCCCCGGACTAAACTAGGACAAATCCGGGGAAACCCGGACGGGTGGCAACCCTGCATTGTACTTATTCGTTTTGCTCTCGTAAGACGTAGGCATAAATATAGTCATACAGAAATTAAAAATGGATGTATAGTGTGAGGTATGATTTGAATTACAGGGGAAATGGAAGAAGAAAACGTGTTGGGCCGACCCCAAATAGAATGAGATAAGGGCAGGATCCCTCTCCTAGAGAGGAGGCCTGAGACCCTGCAGTGGGAACAATATAGGCTGATGATAAAGGGCAGGAAGGTGACTTTGCCCATTTTGACCTACAAATATTTTTAACTTCTTACAGATGGCTGGAACTCAAAAAGTCATCAATTCAAGAAAACAGAATACGGGAAATGGGAGCTAACGATAGCAGCTAACCCGGATGGGTCATCTCCACTAAAACACGGGGGCCGCGTGCAACTCATAGTCAACGACAACTTGTACAGGCTCTCCCCTTGGGCTAGTTACGTCAAACCTTTCGAAGGATTCACATACCAACAGTTTATTTACAGGCCAGAAAATGTAAGTATATTCTCGAAATTTCTTGAACTCTGGAAGCCGATCACGATTAATTAGAACAAGGCTAGGCAGATGATGATGACCCATATGAAATAGGGCCAAAATGGGCAGCGGTACCCAGTGTCAGTATTCCATCATATTAATAAAACTATTTTTTTACTATGCACATTGCCTTAATATTTGTACATAGATTCCTAATTCGTATTTTATGACAAATACTCCTGCCAAGCATGAGGTCCAGCAGCCCTGCTGAAATTTTAGTATACATATAACAGTGGCTATCATATAGTGTCCATCAATTAACTGTCAAATGGTTCCATTTTGTAATATACCATAACCATTGCAATTTGACAGTTAATCCATGGACAATATGACAGCCACTGACATTTAAAAGATACGCAATAGCCCTGCTAGATTCGATTCCCAACTCGAGCAAAGTGTTTTTGGGTTTTTCCATCAGAAATTTATCACCCGGGTTAAACTCTCGGTTCCATTACATGAAACTCTTTTAGGGTTTTGTACCCAAAGGGTAAAAACGGGAACCTATTACTAAGATTTCACTGTCTGTCCGTCCGTCCGTCTGTCATCAGACTTTATCTCAAGAACGGCGATAGCTAGACAGTTGAAATTTTCACAAATTACGTATTTCTGTTGCCGCTATAACAACATCAAATACTAAAAACAAAATAAAAAAAACATTTTAGGGGGGCTCCCATACAAAAAACGCGATTTTTTTGCTGTTTTGGAACGGAACCCTTCAAGTGCGAGTCCGCCTCGCACTTGGCCAGTATATTTTTTATTGGCTAATGCATGGGATTGATCTTAATCACGTCTCGATCTGACGTTAAGCGATGTTTGATGGAACATAACTCGCGAAGTATAGGGGTAGCCTTTCGAGGATTAACGTCCACGAACAGTTTACAAACCAAGTTTAGTAAATAAATCTGTCCTGTTTTCAGCCATACAAATTTAAGCACCCCAAAGTAGCGAGACCGAAGTCCCCGCGTATATACGAGTGCCATGTCGGCATCGCAACGGCTGAGGGCAAGGTCGGGACATACAACGAGTTTAGAGATAATGTGCTACCTAGGATTAAGAATCAAGGTAAGCAAACCGACAGTATAATATTAATTTACCTGTTCTTGTCCCTTATTGCTAGCGGTGGGGTCGACGTGATTATCTCGACCGTTCTTCCCTGTTTTTTATAAAGTGCTCCGTACCCCAAGGATAACCAACAAGACCCTAATACTAAGCCTTCGCCCGTTCGTCCGTCTGTCTGTCAGCGGGCTGTATTTTATGATCCGTAATAAGTAGACAGCTGAAATGTTCACAGAATGTGTATTTCTTTTGCCGCCTGCCGTAATAAAACAAAGAATATATTAAATAAGAGTTCCATGTTGACTACGGAACCCTCAAAATTAAAGGGGATTCCCCTACTACGATTGTAGGTAACCCTTCATACGCGAGTCTGACTCGCAATTGGTTGGTTTTAACCGCGCAATCTATCCTTACTTGATATCAGATATATTCTCCCCTGCTTGGTTTTTCAAAATTAAGTTTAGTTTATGATGCTAACAAAGGTGTATTTTCCAGGTTACAACTCAATACAACTTATGGCTATAATGGAGCACGCATACTACGCTTCCTTCGGTTACCAAGTCACAAGCTTCTTTGCTACCAGCAGGTAATTGTTGCACACGTTTTAGCATACATAACATCACGCATGTAATCCCCATAGGGTTAGCCTGAGGACCTATATACTCCGCCAGTTACGTTTATATTAAAAGGCGAATTAACTGCCATCAACCTTCCATTTAAATTAAATGTTATACTAGCCCAATCGCCCAGTGTCCTATAACCTACTAGCGGACCTGGCAGACGTCGTCCTGCCCAGACAGCAGCGCCACCTACCGTGTCCAATTGTAAATCTAAACCGTTCTCGAATCCACTTGAACAGATATTTTCATCAAAATCGGTCCAGCCGTAATCCCCATTAACAAAATGATCCGCCATTTATTACAAAAAAATGTGATAAATGAAGAACCGCTCGACCGATTTTGTGCAAACTTCACATAAATCATCTACTAAATGGTCCGAACAAAGCCTTAACATTTGGTTTGGATAGGTGAGCCCGTTCTTGAGTTATAAAATTACAACGAAAAGTGGTATTGATTTTTATATAATTATATTGATGTCATGGTCTATCCGCGTACCATATCCCAACCCGTTCCGTTAAAAGATGATAAAAGGTATTATACCGACCCCGTTGGGGCTGCGGGTTGTTCAAAAGAGATACCGCGGTCTCGGCACAAGGGCTAAGAAGGAACATGGGTGGTTTTTAGTCATATATTTTATATATTTTTAGTCATATATTTTCATATATTTTTATCATCTATCCGCTCTGCCAAAGAGCAGGATCCCGGTTATTTGATGACTTCCCACCCAAAAAAAAAAAAAAACTGTCATGCAGACGAAGTTCATCATCATCATCAACAGCCTATTAATGTCCTCACTGCTGGGACACAGGCCTCTTGTATTTGAGAGGCAATGGGCTATAATCGACCACGCGGGCCCAGTGCGGATTGGTAGATGTCACAAGTCTTCAAATTTTTGGTTCTAGGACATGCCAGTTTCCTCACGATGTTTTCCTTCACCGTTTATCTTTGTCAATTTTTATTGATTTGATAAAACAAAAAATACGTATCCAATATTTTTCGATAATCTAACAGACTAATAAGAACCATATTTTTTTTAGTCAGTAAACATACCTATTGTGTTGTGGAGGTTAGATAGGCAGTTGCTTCATATAAAATACTCGTATTCAGCTGCATCCGGTTTGACTGGAAGCCGACCCCAACATAGTTGGTTTAAAAGGCTAGGTAGATGATGGTATGCTATTTTAGCTACTCTAGAGAATGACAATTTGATCAAAATTTCAGTTATGTAATAAAATATTTGATTTTAACAACAAAGTATGTTTCCTCCTCCCCAGTCGCTACGGCACCCCCTGCGAGCTCAAACAGCTGATCGACCGCGCACACGAGTTGGGTCTCTACGTACTCCTCGACGTGGTACACTCACACGCCTCCAAGAACACCCTGGATGGCCTCAACGAGTTCGACGGCACCAACTCCTGCTTCTTCCACGACGGAGTGAGGGGTACCCACCAGCTTTGGGACAGCAGACTGTTCAACTACTCGGAGTAAGTGTAGAACAATTTCTACTTTCCACTTTAAGATAAGAGAAATGTTTCGATTTAGAAGCTCTCAATAGATGTTCTCTATACCCTGGAGGGAGCGGAGGGGGTCTGTCAAGCTTATACTGATTGAAACCCCACTGCACCGGTGTTCTCTCACGCACTTTCGTCGGGGGGATCTAATGAGACTTTAAGGCCTGAAACTGCATTAAGCGGGCACCCGCAACGGTCAACCGGTCGCGTGTGTACACGCGTGGACATGCGGGTGGGCTCTGTGGAAACCGTCGCGTTTCCCCGTCGCGGAGACTTTGTTTTGTTGTTTTATTAGTGTCGCTAGTTCAATTTTAACGGTGTGCATGTATAGTCGTGTCGATAGAGAACGTAATATATTATTTTATTACGTAGCAAAACGACGACAAGCCCGTGCGTGTTACCACTGGCGGGCACCGCGCCTACCTCCGCGACGGGTTCCTTCGCACGGAGACGTTGCGTGGGTGCAGGGCGCGCCTGCCCGTGCAGTCCCCGCGACGGAGCCCGCTTAACACAGTTTCAGGCCCCTTACTAGTGCCAGGCCGCGCCTCCTTGCGGGTCTCGTAACGGGGGGAGTGAGGTGTAAAACTACTTCGTTTCGTCTTAGCGTGCGTGGAGCACTATACGCGCCACCATCTCGGGTCCAGTCCGATGGGGCGACGGATGTGCCCGAATCCGTCGCCCCTGAATCCAAAAAAAACCGAAACCTGGTCTAACTTTCGATTAATTATTATGTCCTACAATAAACTAAATTATGAATATTTGTTCCCAGGACCGAAGTGCTAAGGTTCCTGCTATCAAACCTCAGGTGGTACCAAGAAGAATACCAGTTTGATGGATTCAGGTAAGACAGGCTTGATCATTCCATACTTATTTGCTAAAGACAATGTAGTACTGAGTGCACTGAGGATCTGCCATTTTTCACCCATATACACCAAAGTTTTATTTATTTTATTTACTCTTAGCAGTTCTCCCCCGACATCGATCGCAAAAAATATTGTGATAGTTTGGCTAATATGCATGATGCATGATATAATTTATTTATTAAAAACGTACAAGTTAAAATTATCTATTTAAATTCGAAGTTGCATGAAATGAGTGCAAGAAAAAGGTACATTAACTAATTTATTTAGACGATGGTGAACACGATTTGTTTTGTATCGAAACTTTTTTAAGAACATAGCCACTTAACCAATAAAAAAACCTATAACTTACTTGTGAATCATAAATGAAAAAGTCACAGTTTGATTACAGGTGTCATTATGTGGCTAATTTCACTGCAATTAGGCACATTGTTGAAAATATAATTTAAGCCTATAGCACGCCTGAAATCCTCGAAGTTTTGGCAGTGGTGTACCTAATAGAACACCCACATTTTGCCATTTATGTTCAGTTTATTTTATATATAAAATATCCATCATAATCCGCACCTAAGACGACCCACTGACCTTGAACGTAGTCCAGTCCCACTATCAAGATCATCCAGGCCATTCACCCATAACCACGCCAACAGGTTCGACGGCGTCACATCAATGCTGTACCACTCGCGCGGCATCGGTGAGGGTTTCTCCGGCCACTACGACGAGTACTACGGGCTGGGAGTAGACACGGAAGCTCTGGTCTACCTCATGCTGGCCAACGAGATGGTGCACAAGATCGATAGCAGAGCTATTACTATTGCAGAGGTATGCAGAGGGTTAAATTTAAAACTATTTATTACATCATGCATTACTAATTTTTAAAAAATACAGTAACAATAACGCTCAATCTATCATTTAAGATTATGTGCGCTATCGATTATAGAAATGGATTACTAGCCAACAGTCTTTTGTCACGAAGTGAGACTAGGCAAGATATAAAGAGTAAGGATTAAACTTTTCTTATGAAAGTTCTAATCGGCCATAACTATTATATTGCACTTTAGTGACAGAGTGTTCCAGGTTACTACTTAATGCACCTGTTATTTGATCTGAGTTACTGCTTAATTAATTTGTGGAAACTTGTAAATGGCCTTCAAATTCATATTTTATAAGAATACTGTTTGCATTAGCTGTAAGTTTCCCGAACAGAATAAAATAAAAAAAAGAACTATTAAAAAACAATCGCATCGAAACCGAATCGATCTTTTCGCTCTCGCAATGCCAAAAAAAGTTAGTTAGTTAGACATATTATGACATATTCGATTAGCTATACCGGTCGGACGAAATTAGATTCATCGATTCAAGAGGAAGAGGTACCTATTGTACCAGATACAACGGTATTGTCTGAGTGGCAATAGTGATGTTAACTGTCTTAAATAATGTGATTCTAATTAGTCCGTCTGTTAGATTATCGAAAAATATTGGATAAGTACGTATTTTTTTTGTTTTATCAAATCAATATAAACTGACGAAGAAAAAAACGCGTCAAAGATTTGAGTACCAACCCCCGGTGACGTCACTGACCGCTAAAAAATTTCATACTAATGTCTTAGAGTATGACGTCACATGAGTTTTCAAAGTACTGTATCGTCTTCATTGTTTGTATAAGTGAAAAAAAATACGAGTCCATTGTTTTTTGGTAATTTATATGTTTTTTTTTGTTAACTAGCTTAGTCAATAGGGTTATATCCAAATGAATGATGATGCTGATAACTGAGACAGATGATGAAGCAGAATATATCGGCGGATACTGTCACATAGCTATCACAGTAATTGTTCAGGTTTTCATTGTGGCTATATATATATACCATATCCTATCCAAAGGCCAAGCTAAACTGATATAATATTATTCAAAATATTCATTGTTAGAAATTACTACTTTAGACTTCCTCATCGTTTTAGGAAAATCCTTAAACTCATCGAGTATCTATTATTAAAGAAGGAAAAGATAGAGTAGTATTATTTGTCTCGCACAGGCCAAAAGAAAATAATTTAAATACGAATTTCTATTCCCAGGACGTGTCAGGCATGCCAGCGTCTTGTCGCCCAGTGAACGAAGGTGGCACCGGCTTCGACTACCGCCTCGGCATGGCCATCCCTGACATGTGGATCAAACTGCTCAAAGAAGTGAAGGACGAGGACTGGAAGATCGGCCACATCGTCCACACCCTCACGAATAGGAGATGGATGGAAGGCACCGTGGCGTATGCTGAGAGTCATGACCAGGTAATTCTTCCTTCCTACAACTTTTGTTCGCCTGTAATGATTAAAAACAAAATTACTTCCCTATTTGAATCGGTTTTTGTTAACAATCGCAGTGGTTTTTATTTTACACTGAACTTTAATTATTTTCCTTTAATAAGTCTATGTTAGACCTTATACCATCAGCTATCAGCCAGTAAAAGTCCCGTCTAAATTGGTCCAGCCGTTTCGGCAGTACAAACAAAAAATTAATGAAATGTGTTCTTGTTAAAAGTTCTGTATATATTTTCATATGCATTCAATAAAAAGCTGTTATTTTTATATTACAAACAGACGCTACCCTTTTATTTATTTACTAGCGGACGTCACGCAGTTTCACCCTCGTAGTTCCCGTTCCCGTGGGAAAACAGGGATAAAAATTAAGCCTATATCACCCGGGGATAGTGTAGCTTCCCATCGGTGCAAAAATTTTTCAAATCGGTCCAGTAGTTTTTACACGACTGCCCCAAAAAAAGAGTGTTATGTCTTTAGCGTTCATGTATGTATGTATGTTTGTGAGTTTCTTTATTCCACTATAACTTTTATACGCCTGAACCGATTTTGATGTATGTGGTATCGTTAGATTCTTTGCGTTATCCCGGGTGACATAGGCTAGAGAAAAACAAAACATAAAAGGGCACCCATGGTTTGAAAATAAAAAGATCTTTTGATTTGTTTTTATTGAAATTTCAACGAAAAATATAATCATCGTCTAGAATGTGATGTAGATTACAAAAATATACCACAGTAGTACCTATGCAATATCTAATTTTTACTAGTAATACTACTCTACAAATGATATGGTGATATTTTAAACCCGGGATTCCATACGAATAAGATAAATGAATAAATACGAAATGAAACTGGCTAGGTTTCAACTCCCAAATCCATCCACGACGGCAGCTAAATGGTTTTCAAGTTTGTATGAAAAGTCAATATGCGTGAATCAATTTTTAAACACAATAATTAACTATTGTGTTTCGTTTGAAGAATTTTACGCGACCAAGGAAAGAAAAAACATAGAAGAACTAAAAAGTTGGAAATAAAAAAAAGTAGTTCAAAACTAAAAAACCCGACTGAAAAAAACTGAAAAGCAAAAAACGAGCATAGCACTCGGGGTCCATTCTATTTTCATTTCATTATTTAATATTCAAATGAACCCCGCCTGCTTCCAAGTTTTTTTTAATTTAAAACATGCTTGTTTTTTGCTTTTCAGTTTTTTTCAGTCGGGTTTTTTAGTTTTGAACTACTTTTTTTTTAAGTTTATTCATTGCACACATACACACACAAAAGTACAAAATATTCTTCTATAGAATATAAGTGTTGATTTAGATTTATGATCTTAGACGCACCACATAAACTTACACTATTTGACCGCACTGTTAACTCAAGTAACTAACGTCTTTCCCACCCCCCAGGCTCTAGTAGGCGACAAAACGATAGCGTTCTGGCTGATGGACGCGGCGATGTACACACACATGTCTACACTGAGCGAGCCGAGCGCTGTGGTGGAGCGCGGCCTGGCGTTGCACTGCATGATACGACTCATCACACACGCACTCGCTGGAGAAGCGTATCTCAATTTTATAGGTGCGTGTGCAAAATTATCACGTAGATCCTTTACATCAGTCTTTTAACATTAGGAAAACCTGTTTAGGTGGATATTCATAGGAGTCTAGACGACTCCGCCCAGCAGGGCTATTGCGTATATTTTAAATGTCAGTGGCATATTGTCAATGGATTAACTGTCAAATTGCTTATGGTTTAGTACAAAATAAAACCATTTGACAGTTAATTGATGGACACTATATGATAGCCACTGTCATTTAAATCGCAATAGCCCTGCTGGAGTGTAAATGTGGTGTTGCCCCACAAACTACGGGGCACTTGATATTGTGTCCTGCCTGTCCTGTTATTTTCTCATCAGGAGCTGATGGAGGCTACTGAAAGTGCTAAACTCGTCGCCAAATTTTGGGCCGACTCAATTTAAATTGTGTTCGACACGCTAAGAAGGAGAATGCTTCCAACGTATCGACTAGGATCTTAAGATCACGCTGATTATCGCCTCAATGGTCTAGAGGTCAGGTAAAATGTTATTGGGTTTTTCGAACAGAAATTACTCATGAACAGCCACGGAGTCTGGATTTGTGTCCGATTGATGGTAATAGGGTCGTCCCCTATCACATGAGACTTAAACATAGCTTGCGAAATGTGGGTGTAAAAGGTATACCTTTGCCTAATCTTTCGGGGTTCACAGGCGACACGTAATGTTATGTGAAAACTATTAATATCTGCTGGGGCTGCGAGTTGTTAGAAAGAGATACCGTGGGCCCGGAACAAAGGTCTAAGATGGAACATGGGTGGTTTTTAGCCAGTAGAAGTCTGACATTCCCTTCTGTTCCGCCCAGAGCGGAAAGAGTCACTTGATTATTTTCGAGGCTCAAAAAAAAACTCACTGACCTATATGAAAAAAACCTATATATAGCAGCCGAGAGCAACGACTTAACTAGGACTTATCCATAAACATCGATCCGAGCGGCAGTTATATCTAAGCCACGAGCCCTTCCTAAAAAAAAGTTTGGCGTGGTCATACATAAAAAAAATATATACATGTCGAATTGAGAACCTCCTCCTTTTTTTCGTCGGTTAAATAAATGAACACTATTTATAATTCCCCAGGCAACGAGTTCGGTCACCCCGAGTGGCTGGACTTCCCTCGCGCCGGCAACAACTCGTCGTACCACTACGCGCGACGTCAGTGGAACCTCGTGGATGACGAGCTGCTCAAGTACAAGTTCCTCAACCAGTTCGACAGGGACATGAATGTGCTGGAGGACAAGTATGGCTGGCTGAGCTCTGCGCCGGTTAGTAGCAGTTTATTTTTGTTTGTAAAAGGGGGTTTTATGAAGTTGGATATGTCGCAGATATCTGTCAAATATTCGCTGTTTTGATGAATTTCTTTAGTATTACTTAATGATAAATGAAAATCGCTCTGTAGGTGTGTTGTACTAAAATATTCTTCTTCTTTTTTGTGTGGTTACTGAACCTGGTGTCAGAGTTCTTATGTTACTAAGCTTCTTTTTATATCGGGTTCTGTAACAGTAAAATAATATGAGCTATACCGACTTCTGTGTACCCTAAAAATAACCCCTTATTTTTGGGGTACACAGAAGTCGTTTGCTCAAAGTTGGTTAACAGTCCAAAAGCCTAAATAAAGGGTGTAAAAGTACCCTTAACGCAAACGAAGAGCATTTGTTCTACGACCCACCACTGCGATCATTTTTTGGTTCTAGACCATACCTGGGAACTCCCCAGTTACGGAGATATTGGGGGTCAAAGTTCCAAATTTTGCACAGCTGTTTTTGTAAATACTATAGTTTCTCAGGTTATAACTTTACTTAAATTAGCTCCATGACCCTTTTACTATTCAAAGCATACACTAGCACAATGTTTTAAGAGTGCTACATTGAGTTTTACCGTATAAGACATTTTTGACCCCAAAAAAAAAGTCGTTTCCCAGCAAAAATTTTTGCATGTGGTACTTAGTATGTTGTACAGAATGCTTGGTTGACGTATGTGTGAAGGGTTAATTTACACCCTGTATAGTCGTTTTGATCCCAGTTTGTAAAATGATTTATCGTAAATTATTTGTTCCCCTCTTAATTATAATTTCAACATAAACATGACATCCATATTTTTTATCTGGTATAAGCTGATTAATATTTTGTCTCCAGGCGTACGTATCGTGTAAGCACGAGGGCGACAAATTGGTGTCGTTCGAACGCGCCGGCTTACTGTTCGTGTTCAACTTCCATCCCTACCAGAGCTTCACCGACTACAGGGTCGGCGTCGACGTGCCCGGCAATTACAAGGTAAATAATTATACTATCGATATGATATCAGAAACATCTATCCTCTTGTAACCAATATTTTTTTCCGCTTTTTTTTTTTATGTCGGAACTTGACAAATTATATAGGTAACAAATCGTTTCTCGAGAACCCCCCTCTATCCATTGGTTAAAACAGCGTGAAAATCGGTGCAGGAGATTTTGAGTTCACCGCGAACAGACAGACGCGGCGGTGTACTTTGTTTTATAATATACTAGCTGAAGCCCGCGGCTTCATCTGCGTGGATGTCGGTAAAATTATAAACGTAAACCTTCCTCGAGAACCACTCTATCGATTGGTGGAGATAGCATGAAAATCGGTGCAGGAGTTTTTGAGTTTATCGCGAACAAGACAGAGGCAGGGGAGGCCTTGGTTTTATAATATTATATGTAGTGAAGTAACCTGACTGGCTCGTTGGTAGAGTGGTACAAGCACGACTGCTATGCATTTAGTTCCTGTGTCCTGGGTTAATTGTCCAGGTTGGTTAGTGAATATCTGAGTAGTAGCCACGTGGTCGGGATTTGTGACCAGTTACAATTACATGGGACTTAAAACTAGCTAAATATGTGTGTACTATTAAGTACAGCACTGCCTAGCCCTTCGGGAATTACAGGCCAGATGTTACGCTATGTAATTTAAAAATAAAACAGGTTCTGACAATCAGTGGTCGATATTGACCCTGGGTCGCAAAATTTGGAAGTCATGGCGGGAGGCCTTTGAACAACAGTGGGATGACAGCAGTTCTGTTCTAGAACCCCGAAATTCGAAGACATTACGAACTAAGTCCGCTGGGTAGAGCTTTATTACAGCCTTTCACCGAGAGAATACCTGCATTCTAACCGTGATTACGTTCTAGCCGAATGCTAATGCTGTTCCCCGGAGGGATTCAATTCATCAATATTTCTTTGAGTCAAAAAAATCCTAGCTGTGACTATTCTAAATAAAGAACCGTATTTTGACAAATCCCGTGATGTGAACTGAAGAAAGAACTTCTTGTTTCACTGTCATATTGTTTCAGGCGGTCCTGTGTTCAGATAGCAAGAAATACGGCGGCTTTGGTCGCGTAGAACCGAACGGCGAATTCCACTCTACACAGGGCCAACCTTGGGGAAACCGAAGTGATTCTATACAGGTAATAAGAAACACTTTATAATCATCATATCACCCGAAAGACCTCCACTGCTAGACTCCCTCAAGTGTCACCACATTGACCAATTATGATAGCCACTGACATCTAAAAGATACGCAATAGCCCTGCAGGCAATGTGTTTTTTAAAAACCTCTAAGTCACCAACGGCAATGAAAACACTTTATATTCTTTTAAATCATTTATTCCATTAAACACATTCTAAAAATATCACTTCTTCGCACATTCAGTTCCCAAAGACGCATAATCACAGACAAAGTAGACCTTACAATTCATTTTATGAATATGCTTTTTTTCATTCTGTATTGTTTCTGTTTCTCCTTAATAAATAGCTTTTTTTACCCTTCCCCGCGTGTTGCTTTATCTGGCCACATTCCCAAAAATCATCTACTTTTATTAGAGCATCAACTACATACATATAATAATCGGACATCCAGAGTTAAATTGATATTATGTGATAGAAATTGATCTACAATTTTTTAATTTGTTTTTTTTTGTTGTTTATAAGTGCATTGAAACAGTAAATCTAAACATTTATTTCAGTTTTATCAAGAATTGCTATTTGATATTATGCAATAGACATCAAACTAATATTTAAATAGGCATATTTTTTTAAATATCAATCATAATATTTTTTTATTGATACGCCAAACAATCATTTCATTGATACATCCAGAACTACTCAGTGATATTATTATTACAATTTATTAATTAAATAGACCTTAGATCTAATCAATAATCATCTTTTTTTTCGAAACTGCATAGAATCATTTAATTTCCTTTGATACGTCCAGAATTACTTAGTGATATTATGAAATAGACATCATCTTATGTTTAAGCTTAAATCTTTTTGTTTAATAATGTTTCTCTCTTTAGATTAAAAGTAAGAGGGGGAGGGGCACATTTTACCACTGTGATAAGAACATCAATTGATTCAATTATTTTAACGAAGTAGTAAAGAATCATTTCTATTAGGTATACATCCAGAAAAACTATTTGATACTATATGTACAGTAGACATCAACTGGGCTTAAATATTGTAACAACATCAATTCAAATATTTTTTACGAATCAGTAACGAATCATTTTAACTAGGAATACATCCAGAATTACTATTTGTTTAAGCTTAAATATTGTAACAAAATCCATTCAATTATTTCAATGAATTAGTAATGAATCATTTCAACTGGGAATACATTCAGAAAAACTTGTTGAAAATATGCATTAGACATTTACCTATTGTTTAATTCAAATTGAATAGACATTTAACTTTTAGCATCAAAGAACTTTTTTTTTTAAAACGGAGAGTAATAAATTCGATGAAGAATTACTAGTTGCTTTAATGCAATAGACATCTACTTTTCAATAAATATATCATAAAAATATCAACTCTTGGCGCATTCAGTTCCCATAGATACAATAATCACAGACTAAATAGAACTCACAATTATTCATTTTATGAATATAGTTTTTTCATCCTGTTTTGTTCCTATTTACTGAGCAAAAATACCTTATATAGTTTTCTACTCTTCCCAGTGCCTTCTCTGGTCACTTTCCCAAAATAATCTATATTTAATTAAACATCAACTATACTACTATGCAATACATAATAATATACTATACTATTATGCAATAGACATCTACTTAATATCTAATATATATTTTTTTTTTCTAATGGCAATTGTTAGCTATTTTTTTATTGATACATCAAATAATTATTTTATTGATTCAATCCAGAATTACTTTTAGATATAATGCAATAGACATCAACCTAATATCTAATATTTTAAAAGACTTGATTGATTTTTTTTTATATGTCAAGCATAATCATCTTTTTTTTTTGATACGTCTAACAATCATTTCATTGATACATACAGAATTACCATTTGATATTATGCAATAGACACCAACTTATTATTTAAGTTAATCATTGAATAGACAGTTTTTACACCATCAATCATCATCTATTTTTAACTGCATACATTAAATTCTTTGATGCATCCAGAATTACTGATTGGTATTATGACATAGACATCAACTTATGTTTACGCATAAATACTGTAACAACATCAATTCAATTATTTCAATAAATTGGTAATAATCATTTTTACTTTTATTAAAATTACTTTTATTTTAGTTTATAATTGAATAGACACTTAAAACTTACAAATAACAAACATTATAATAATATACAACTACTACAATATTCCTAGGTCGCGCCAAAAAGTATTCACACTTAGTAGTGAGTAAGCTATCATATCTTACAACAGATTCGATTCAAGCGAGACAAAACTAATGATGTCATTGTCAACAAAACATAAGCATACATCTTTCCAGGAAGGGGTAGGTCATAAGCCTTTTCATATGACTAGAATTACTTGTAAATAAACATACCATTATTTTTTTCTTTCAGATTTATATCCCATGCCGCACTGCCATTATCTACGCAAAAGAGAATTAGATTTACATCAAAAACATGGAAAATTTAGTACTTTTACTGGTAAAAGTATTACAATTTGATGCCAATGATTATGCTTTAAAACCAGTTGAACTTTGTTCAACTTGTCAGACCAGTGTGTTATTGAAAATGCTATTTTTTTAATGTTTTGATTTGGGAAGTTTGAGAATAAACTGTTGTTAAAGTAGGTTCTACATTTTTAAAATCTGTTAAAACAATAAATGATCTGTTAGAAATGTTGATTTTTATTTTTCTGTAGATATTCCTACTATTAAATTGTTCTTCGGTGTACATGTGATTGGCTTCAGCCTCATGAGTCTGACCTTGTATTCATGCTCTTCAGCCAAGCGAGCCCTGTCTGAATCAATGATTGCCATACACCTTGCTCCTCTGACAGCTAAAGGATGTTCGATGTGTGTCTGATCTGCAGCATGTGCAATACACAAATAGCTGTCAAAGGGTACACTGGCAAACTTTTTGCTTCTAGGATATTCCATCCTACAGGTACCATGTATAGCTCCATAGCAGCATGGAACTAAGACAAACTTAGCATTTTGCTTTAAACATTTGTCCAAAATCAAATCAGTGGCGCCACCACAAGCGTGTAGTCCGATACCTATATCAAATTCGCCAATGAAAAAGTCCAGGTTGCACTGATAGTAATATACATTTTGTAACATCATCTTCTTAACCCTCTCTTTAGCTGTACCGAGAGAATGCTCTTTGGTCTCCAATAATATGATTGTGCACCTCGGCATTAGATAAGCAAGCAGGATGCCCAAATGTCCAGTTCCGCAGCAAAAGTCTACAATCACATCTCCTTCTGTAGCCATATCTATCACAGCTGATGCTAAGTTTTCTAATTGCTGTGATTTCCTTTGGACCCTTGTGGTCGGCAAATAGCCAGCATATGGATTTGCATGCTCCGGTATATCTGCCCATGTAAAAATAGGTACAAACTGATTTTCTGATATTGGGAGTTCCATTCCTTCTGTAATGGCACTTAGAGCCTTTTGAATATCTTCATCCTTGGTGTACATTCTCTTTTTAGGATTGTTCCTCTTTGGGTCACATTTGTACAGGCTCACTTCTTCAGCTGTTGGCATGGTCATCTTATCAAATGGTAACTGTTGTAAATTAAATTGACTAAAAAGGGGCATAAACACATCCTGTATTCTTGGGATGGATAACATGTTTTTATACCATTTGTAAGATAATGGTAAAAGAGCTTCAAACTGTGTCTCGCCAATAGTATGTATTATCACATGGTATGGTGGCAGCAGGACTAGATCCGCTAATGTTAAGAAAGGGCCTTCAGCAAAGTCATGATTTACGTCTAGGTCTTCCATTTTTGTGGAACTGTCGATTACATTATCTTTCTTTTTCTGGGATTTCCATTTCCTTGTTTTTGGGGTTCTTTTTGAGCTGGATGAATCTCCTGGACTTCCTTTTTCATTCTCTTTATCAACAACTTGTTGCTCTGCATTTGCTTCTAGCTCAACATTTGAACAACTGGGTTCATTATTTGTTTGTTGCTTTGCATTTGCCTCTCTCTCAACATTTGAACAACCGGGTTCAGCATTTGCCTCTAGCTGAAGTCTCTCAAGTTGATGCACAATTGGCTCTGCATTTGTCTTTAGTTCAACATTTGATTGTTGTTTATGAATTTCCTTCACAGTTGACAGTTTCTGACCATTTATTTCTGGAACACCTTTCAGGTCATCTTGGTCAGCATTTGCTTTTTGTTCAATATTTGTTTTAAGGTTAGCATTCCCTTGTTTCTCATTATTTTGCATCTTCTCATTATTAGCCTGTTTCTCAACATTGGCTGGTTGTTGCTCAGTTTGCTCAACATTGGCTGGTTTTTGCTCAGCTTGCTCAACATGTTTTTGTTGATCTGCAGTTGTTTGTTTGTCAGCATAATTTTGTAGCACAACACGGGCGGCTTGAAGCTCCTCGCATATACTTCTTTTTCTTAAATGTTGTGCAACTTTATACACATTATGAATCCTGACAGGCTGTCCCATATGTATTTCATATCGTACCAATGAATGAGGGACCTGGTCTATATCTTTATTTGTTAGTAATTCCTTGGCAGATCTTATCATTGATATTTCACAGAACTTGGTCCATACTGAGACTTCATTTGGTGCCTGGAGGCAAGTTTGACGAAAACCGAGAAGACCATCTTCATGTTCTTGCCTCAACACATAGGAATTTCTGAAGTAACAAATCTGTCTACTCACGGCACAGAGACCAGTAATGATCACATCTTCGGACATAAGCACTGGGTATGTACACATAGCCACTGTCCATGGTATATCATATTCATTGATCAGAAACGTGAAGGTCTCCCCTTCTCCTTCAGCTATAGTAACAGACGCCTTTTCATCCTCAGGAGGTATCCTTATCGGAATAAATCGAAATTCAACGAATGTGCTGTTACAGAATTTCTGCATGGCGTAGCAAATAAAGGAATCTAGGGGCACTCTTAATTTATGGGTCTCCAGGTATTCCCTGTAGCTTGTGTAGCTCTCCAAATGTATTGTTTGTCGGCACTTTTTCTTGAAAGTTATTCCCACCATGATTGTTGGCAAGTGATTTTTGTAGCGGTCGAATAGCTGTCTTTTCACCTTTGAGAACACACAATAGTCTTTGAGCTGTACTTTATTCAGGTCAATCAATACATGCTTTTAATTATTTATTTGAAAAGGTGTGAACCACAATACAAGAAATCAATACACCTGGTAATGGTAATGACACTTGTGAGGATTTATTGCCATCATTAAATTATGGAACTCCACTCTTTTGGCGCCTTAAGGACTGTGCACGTGCCACTCAAAAGCGTTCCGAGCGAGATTACCTCGAAAGTGGATGTCATCTCTTTCTAGTAGGGTGTCCAACCATTTTGTACTTACATTTGGGACAGTTATAAATAAGTTGCTCCTGGCTTGGTATTTGTAATAATTAAAAAAACTGATAAAGTAAGACTTATTCATAGGAACAACATGACATTCTACCGCTATACGCGGCATACGAATATACTCACACCTAACTTAAATATAGGTACCTACTCAAATGAAACTTACTAATTCTAATAAAAACATAACAAATATCTATTTATAAACTCTATAATGTCTCTATAACACTGATAACTCTTTAAATATAAAAAACAACATTAACTTTAAACTTAATCAAAATATAAAAAAATAATAGTATTTAACATAATTATAGACAATTGAAAGTTATGAAATTGTTAAAGTAAAAGCTCTGATTTTAAGGAACAGAATGAGATTAAGAATATTTAATAGAGACAATATTTACGTATTTTTTTATTAAGAATGAATAGAAACGACAATAATTATGGCCATGACTGTGTTTTTTTACTTTTGGAAACGTTGGATTTGATTTAAGATCAAAATGAAAAAAAAGTAAAGATATAATTCAAATGTTTGTTTTGGTTATGTTATTATTATGAGATTATAATAAGATGAGATATGAGATTTTGAATACCGATATTGATAATAGAAAAGGCATAGTCACCCTAATTGTTATTTAAACAAAGTTAAAAAAACTTACCAGAAAAAAGAAAGCACACTTAAACATGGAAGACGAAGACGAATTGATTGCTATCGCAATTTTACTAGCACTTCTTAGATCTGCTCCCAAGAAGCCAAGTCCTTCACGTCTATAATGTGATAGTCCGCATAATAAATAATTATCTCAGCATGGATATTGTTCCACCGCCATAATTAAACTTTCGGCTTCACACATTTTGTTACAAGACTTACGATAACGACGACGCCGACGGGTCGATACACCTTAGCAACCCTAGACCTTAGCAACCGACCTTCCCCAGAAAGTTGTATCCAAACCGGTCCAACCATTTAAGAGGAGTTCTGTGACGTGAGTTAGATATATATATATATATATATATACATATATATTATTATGTAAAAAACCCAGCTGAAAAAACTGAAAAGTTAATAACAAGCAAATTTTAAATTAACAAAACTTGGAAGCAGGCGGGGTCCATTCTATTTTCATTTCATAATATAATATACAAATGAACCCCGTGTGCTTACGAATGCAGTTTTTATTAATTTTGGCCTTATTCAATTCGTTTTTGAATGGTACATTAGTACCGCTACATTTTTTGTGCTAGTTAAATTCTTTTTTTTCGCACTGGCAATTGCAAAGACAAGGACAGACAGAATATCCCTAGATTTTTGTCTCCCTCAGAAGTATTTTTTCCCCCTCGGAAAGACTTTTGGAAAGTAAAATAATACAAATTCTAATGGTTTGACATTAAGTTTAATTTTAAACGGCATTTTCAAATCAAGATTTTGTTCGTATTTCGTCCAGTTCGTATTTCATATCTAAATACAGTAATTGTTCAGCACTCTTTGAGTGAGAGTGACAAACAAAATTACATACTTTTTGACAGTGACATAGTGACAACTGACAACAATAAACATCGTGAAAATTGAAATTACGAACCTCACGAACAAACAAAAGTTGACTTATTTATACCATAATATTATGATATTATTTACGACTATTCACCAAGAACTGTTGTGTTGTGAAATTCAATCTTTGTTTACTTTAGCTAGTCTGTATCACATATAAAAATGTTAGAGGTTATAAATGGATTTCTTTTGGTTTATTTTCTAATTTTATGCACGCTCAGTGCTTTAGTCCCTCAATTAGTTAAACCGGTAAGTAGCTGCTAAGGGTCTTTTCTTGCTTTTTTTATCACAACTTAAATTTGCGTTAAATATACTGTTATTTCTTGTAGATAGCAGCTTGTTTTGTCAGACCATCCAATGAAGAGCGGACAGTGTGGGATCAAATCGTGTCACTCAAAGCCGAACAAAAGGGCTTATCTATGAAAGACGAGTTTGCAGCATATTCAAAGTTGCAACGGAAAATAAACAGACTCGAAAATCAGTTGAAAGATGATTCACAAACTCGCATAGGCAAGAGTATGGCAGTTAAAGGTACTATAAGAATGGGTCTTCAAATTGGATTAGGTATTATGACTGTTCTCTCTGTCATTTGGTTCAGGCGGGAACCTATTGTTGCACTCCAAGGTGACCTGTTTCCTCTGACTGGAATATTAAGGTTTCCGAGTGATGTACCAAATGCTATCTCATCTCATGTGTGGGTCGGAATATCAAATGTTGCTGTCAGGACTCTTTTGAAACCTATTTTGTCATAATATTATTATTTATGATGTATCTATTTGTTTTGATGTTGTAATAAATTGTTTTTTATTGGGTATCAGTTTTTATTTCATCACTTCCGAAGTTGTAATGATGGGATGGGTGTCAAATCAATAACTTGTGTTCCTCTCTTCTATACATATTTAAAATCTTTGTACTCAGAATCCTACTAATATTGTAAATGTGAAAGTTTGTGAGGTATGTATGTATGGATGAATGGATGTTTGTTACTCTGTCACGCAAAAACTACTGAATGCATGTGGATGAAATTTAGAACAGATAGTTTATAACCTGGATTAACACGATAGAAACTAGTGTCAAATAAAATAGAGTAATTATTTTGTTTGGGTCTAAGTATGATGATAATGATAGGACTCCATTTTCCGCACGTAGACTCTCATTCGGTCCGTTGTGCGTGTAGGGTCTAAGTACTTCAAGACACGTTGTGTGAATAAGAACAAGAAGCTCTCTGATCAAACCCTCAGTCTCGTGAAGGAGCGGCGTGAAATGATCCTGCAGTCTTCAGACGAGGCGTGTAAGTACCGGCAGCTCAATAGGCGGATCTTTAAATCCTTGAAGAGCGACCTTCGCCGCTTTAATACCATGTGTATTAAAGACGCAATAGAGCGGAATAAAGGCTCCAAGGTATTTGCAAGAGGTCTGGCTTTTGGGCAAAGCCAGCTCACGAAACTGAAGACCGACGACGGCAGGATCGTATCCACCAAACCGGAGCTTCTGAGGGAGATCGAGAGGTTCACCGGGTGACGACGGAATTACGGCCGAACTCCTGAATGCGGGTGGCAAACCGATCCTTAAGGCCCTTTTTGGCGGGTGGAAAATCATCAAATAACCCCTCCCGCTCTTGGGCAGAGCGAAAGGGTGTGTCAGACTTCTACTTACTAAAAACCACCCTATGTCGAGGCCGCGATAACTAGTGTACAACCTGCGGCCCCGGCGGGCAACCGTCATACTCGAGGGAAAAACGCCGCAGGCATGGTGCAGAGGTGTGGTGGTATTCTTCTTCAAGAAGGGCGACAATGCCCGGCTGAAGAATTATAGGCCCATCTCACTTCTGAGTCATGTCTACAAGTTGGTGTCAAGAGTCATTACGAATTGTCGCGCGCGCAGGTTTGACGACTTTCAACCTCCCGAACAATCCGGATTCCGAAAAGGCTTTAGCACCGTAGACCACATACACACGCTGCGGCAGGTTATACAGAAGACCGAAGAGTATAATCTGCCTCTCTGTTTAGCGTGTGTGGACTACGAGAAAGCCTTCGATTCGATCGAGACCTGCAGGGCTAACATGCGCATGTCGACATATCTCATAAACGAGATGACAAATTTTGTCGATCTCGATTCGTTTGTCACTTTTCCTAACATGCGCACCATGCTCGAGAAGATATCTCGTCGTGACTTCGCCATCTCGACGCGAGATAATCGATGTTACCATTTCATGAAAACATACCATAGTCTAGTTAAGTAACGCTGGTTTCATTCGGTCAATATTGGTGGAAATTGCGTGAACGCTGCCGTATTTGTGAACGCGACCTTAAAATTGTCTCTTTGACATTTTGTCAATCCAAAATTTGCTCTGATTGTGGTTCGTTACATATTTTCAATACAATTTGAAAAATTGTTGGATTGTAGGCTAGAAAGAAGATGGCTTTGGCTTCAAAGAGATTGTAAGTATTAGATCAAAATCCCGTCACAGCTGGCGGAGATGCTTATTGCTTATTAGTTTATTAGCAACTCTTTAATCAATGTTCTTTAATTACTTCCAAAACAAACCGTGTGAAGAATGCATTTTTCTACGAGTTTTAAGATATGTAATCATAATATTACGTTACATTATCTATCTCGATGAAATGTACTAACTGTAATGTACAAAATAAACACACTATGCCATACGTAAATCAATAACTATTGAATGTTCACTATTCAGCAAGTACCAACTGCCATTGCTGTGAAATATTATTTGTAATACCAACGAAAGTTTACTTGTTTTATTTATTTTATTTTTTTATTTTATTTACTTTTACTTTACTTTACTTTTCTCTTACTTTACTTTACTTTTACTTTACTTTACTACCACAATCATCTTCCTCTGTATTTTTCTTGCTTCCCTTTCCTCATACACAGTTAATAGATAATTATAGTACGGCACCGCCATTATACTTAAATTGTTTCATAAATTTTACAGAACACTGTTACCCCTTTTTCAGTTTTTTCTCAGTTATTCGCGGTTTCTCGTCTACGAAACCCATCGACGAGAAACTTGTCATAGGAAAACGTCAAAATTCGACTAAATATAGCGCGCATGTTAGAGCCTGACGACAAAAACAGGTTTGACAGAACGACATGAGTTCTTTAGCAGAACGACATGAGATTTAAGTGGCGCCATGTTAGCTCCCATCGACAAACAGACATATGTCGTCTCAGCACGAGATAATGCGTCGACAAAATGTTGTCGACTTGCGCATGTTAGCCCTGCTGGGCTGTACTACAGTCTCTCCAAAGGTGCCAAATCGACTACCGGTACATCGAGGTGTTGAAGTGTTTGTACAAAAACGCCACCATGTCAGTCCGACTCCAGGATCAGACTTCGGAACCTATCTTTCTGCAGCGAGGTGTGAGACAGGGGGACGTCATATCTCCGAAACTGTTCACCGCTGTACTGGAGAGGACTAGGCATCAACATCAATGGCGAGTACATCACTCACCTTCCATTTGCCGACGATTTAGTGGTCATGGCTGAGACCATGGAGGACCTCAGTACAATGCTCGATGACCTCAGTAGAGCTTCCGAAAGAGTGGGTCTTAAAATGAACATGGACAAAACCAAGCTCATGTTGAATGCCCATGTAACACTCACTCCTATCAAGATCGGAGACTACACTCGAAGTTGTAGACGATTATGTCTACCTGGGACAAACGGTTCAGTTAGGTAGGTCCAACTTTGAGAAAGAGGTCAATCCGACTCGGCTGGGCCGAGTTTGGGAAGCTGAGTAATATCTTCTCGTCCAACTTACCACAGTGTCTCAAGACGAAAGTCCCAAGACCAGTGTGTGTTGCCAGTGATTACATACGGGACCGAAACGTGGTCGCTCACAATGGGCCACATCAGAAAGCTCAAAGTCACCCAAAGGGCAATGGAGAGAGCTATGCTCAGTTTCCTTGCGTGATCGAATCAGAAATGAGGAAATCCGCATGAGAACCAAGGTCACCGACATAGCCCGAAGAATTTCCAAACTTAGTGGCAGTGGGCAGGGCACATTGCTCGCAGAACGGATGGCCGATGGGGCCGGAAAGTTGTGGAGTGGCGACCACGGATGAATGAACCTGTTTGTTGAATCTTTATAATAGAAAAACTCGTAATTATATGTATTTAAATATTGTATTTATTAAACAAATAATAGTACTTTATACTCAGTCCGACAAATGTCCAAAAGTGTCCTCTAAATTAACATAACCATCAAAGATCTACCTGCCTATGTCTGGAAACCTTATTATGCTTAATTTATAAATCACTCTTAACTTCAATATAATTAGAATATTTAACAATCATTAGATCAATCATAACAAATTATGTCTGACTTTGACTTTATTCCACACAATGAGTGTTCCCAGACAGAATAATAAAATCTATTTAAAAATTAACACAATTCTCAAATAGTGGTCCATTCAAGCTTAGTTAATGTCTGTTCATCATGGTTTGCCAGATTAATATTTTAGCATAACATTAAAGTAAACGCTAGACTGACAGTTGGCATACACCCTGAGGTCAATGAGAGTGGCATTCATAGAGGCCGCAATGTAAGGTTCGTTCAGGATAACGACTAGCTTCTATAGACCACTATGTATGTACACATTTCAATAGTATGTTAGATGGAACTATGTATGTGCGACAGTTATATTTTATTTTCCATAACTAATATTTACAAGCTCTATATCACAGCTTATGTTTTACTATTTTGTGTGCTGAGACTGGAATATAAGGATTTATGAATAAAAATAAACTCTTGTGCGTATTACTTTGTGTTCGCGAATTAATTTTTTATCAACTTACTATGGACGAAATATTTAGGAAACTAATATTGGACAATAACTGACTAGTCCATATTTAACAGTGGGATTCATAAAAACTACATTTATATTGTAAAAAAGCCTGCTTTGACACAGTCAAGACTTACACAGATACAACGCAAAAACATCAATAAAGCAATAATTCTAACCACAGTTCCCAAAATAATATATTTCTTATATTGGCACAAGTTCATTTCGAGTGCATTTAAATCAGCAAAACTTAAATCTTACTATTTATTGTGATCATCTGATGACACTTCCTAATGAAATGATTAAGGCATTTACATGGTTCAAGCACTTAATGAGACTAGAAACTAATGACTAAATTAATTCAGATTGCTGCTAGGCGGATTATTATTGTAGAGTCAAATCTAAACAAAATAATCTTCAATCAACTGAATGAATTTTTTACAAAATTACGGTTATTTCAAAATATGTTTTATGAAAATATTAGATTTTTTGATCGCTATATTTATTTAAAAAGCGTTATTACTTCAATAATAAAGTGGCCAAATTACTTTTTATCTTAAACTAGCTCAACAATGAGAATATTTTCAGTCATACACTCATACCAACACTACAATACTAAATAATGACGAAAACAGGAAAATTTGCACCAATTACAATCTTATTAACAGCTAGTACTTGTTATTTTTGATTAGGTTGTTGACATCGCTTTGCAAATTTATGAATCATTCAATATTATTTTATAAAAAAGATAGGAAAGTACTATAAAAGGGAAACTTGCAGTTAAGTCCAAAGGTAATAGCGGAAGCAATCGTATCTTATCTGCATAAGTAATATCACCATGTAAGTACATGTTAAATCGTTTACACATTTTTAAAATGGATTAATATATTGACCAATCGATGGCTTTATAGGTAGCTCAATTTACAAAGATGACTCTTATGAGACTACCCCTTAATATGGTTGACTCTTACAAAATAATCAACAAGTTTCAAAATTTCCAATTCTTACCCCTGCCAAGTATTGCTGACCTTGAAATTGTTATCATTTTTGAGAACATGGCGTTACGTTTCTTTCCTACCATACGAAGACTGGTGGGTTTGACAGGTTTCGTAATTACTCAGCCACAACATGTCTGCCTACGGACATTCGAGAACGTTGTCATCTAATGTTGGCTACGAAACTACTGTTTTGGCGCTCAACGCGGCTCAGACACGGCTAACGACTCCTGAAACAGTTTGCTAGGTGTTCTCATAAAATGAACTGTTAAAATGTGTAGTTAGAAGATAGACTACGGCTTCGTATGTTGACATCATGATCGCCGTGTTTGGTATCTGACGTACTAGTTGTGTGCCTAAGCCCCTGAAACGACAAAGTTATTAATAAAAGTTGGCACAGTTATCAAACATGTTGTCGCTTGACAAGAATGCCGCAGTGCTTACCTATAGACTCCTCGGTATCCCTCCTCCTTCAGAACTGTGTGCAGCGTTTGCCAGAACTTGCGGTATTTATCACCTTCTTCTCTGAGCCGTGTCCTTGCTACCTCTGGAAATGAAATACGACTTCATTAGGTAACCTTCATCATTTCAAGCGAAAGACGTTCACTGCTGCAGGGCACCGCTAGGTTTCCCCAAGTATCACCACGTAGACCTGGGCTGTGCTTCTCGTACCCAGCAGATTCCCACTAACTCCACGGGAATCTGCTAGAGACGAAGAAACCATAACAATAAATTAAGATCGTGTATAAAATATTCCATAATATTTGATAATCATATTTGCTTCCTATTCGTAATTACCGGAAAATCACCGGCTTTTAAGTGGTCTAGACAACATTTGGTGCAACATAAAACGACGCGTCACTTTTCAAAAATCCACTCAGCAACACGGTCCGTAAAGATGTCATTAACTCTTACTATCAGGCAGACGGAAAATCTACTAGATAAGGTGACACATCGGTTTAGTTACATATGCATAAGTTAATGACCTGCTGTTTCTAATCACTGGCTAATCTCTTTCTTGTCCATGGTAAGGTGCTGACAACCCCGAAGACTACTTTATAGGCTTTATTATTCTACTTAGTCGGAAAAATCAATAACTACACATGATTGATTACAAAAAGAAAATATATCTAAGGAGTTAAGGTGAAAGCGTCAGGATAGCCGCGAAATTCAAATTTTCTTACGTTTTTTGCAATTTGCAGGCCAGTGCTAGGTTGTATGTTGATTGAAATGTTGGACGTGAGTGTAAGACGTATGTAGTTACAGAATTATAATCATCAAAATCATCAATACAACCCTCCAAGTTCATATAATTCGAGGAACGACTTTTTCGAGGTTAAAGTCATTGGCCTGCAAATTGCAAAAAACGTAAGAAAATTTGAATTTCGCGGCTATCCTGACGCTTTCACCTTAAGTAATACAACCAATTAAATTCTCCACAGATACACAAAAAAACAAGACAAACATAATATTGATGAAGTAAAAGGAGGACAGAATAGACAATTGCATGAAATAAAATATGCATAAGTTACAACTACTACGAAAGAGTACTAAATATTTGAATAAATTCTGAACTGTGTCAAGCAATATTTTGCAGAATGCAAACGAATAAACGAACAGACTGCAACTAGATCCAAGTTAGAGAAATACTTGTTGCCTGTGAGGCGACCGCAAAACTGCATTCGTGCGACTAGGAGTCTGTGTGACGGCTAAAACTAGTGGTGTTCAAAGTTGCTTTAAGGCAATCACTTGCTTAATGCTAAATGCTTTATATTTTATATTTTTTTACTTTTTTATATGCTTTATAAAAGCACGTGATTTTTAAACGCGTAGGCATATCATGATGGCACTCACCGCGCTTGCTTTAAGTCAAGTGACTTAAAGCAAGCGCGGTGAGTGGCAGCATGCATGAGTGCGATGTAAAAGCAATAAGCAAATAGCAACATGTGAGAGCCATGATAGTATTTGCTTTATGTTATGTGTATTATGCACGGTGCTTTATTTTGCTATATGATATATTAACCACCACTAGCTAAAACACGTCCTTACGTTTCTGTATAGTTCGAGGAAGAGTAAAGTACGACTTGTTACACATAGTATTTAGAAAAGTACGTCTAGAATTAGAGATCAAATTATATTGTTTCAGCAAGTCGCTATGGTGGTGGTACCTAAATGTAAATGTGACCCTTAGTATAACGCTAGTGTTTTTTTTTCAAAAAAGTTGCGTTGTCTAATCTCAATGCAGTCAGTAAATGATTATAAGGACTCCGGCACCGCATATTCTAGTTGAGACCGAATTCATTTCTATTGTAAATTAATTCCGTGGTTAATCTAATCACGAATACATACATCCGATTTAAGATTTTATCAACATTTGCGTCCATGTGCAGTTTAAGTACTACCAGCTTTTTAGATCATTCGCGTAAAGTAGAAACGTAGAGCTAAGCAAACAAATATCGATATCTTTAATAAAAATGATTAATAATAGAGGTCCGAGAACTGAGCCCTAAGGTACACCTAACGTTGGGGTTATGGCGGTGGAATGGAAGTCATTTACAATTAGTTTTTGTGTTCTATATTTGACTCATGAAAAACCAACAGATTCCCGCGGAGAATCAGCAGAAATTTGTTGTTTGAATGCCAGCTTCTTCAAAAGCAGTTCTTGATCGACCTTGTCAAAGGCTTTTCGAAAATCAGTGTATACAGCGTCCTCTTGCACACCAGAGGTCATGCAGTTTAACAAATAGTCAGTGAAAGCTATCATATTCGTGAATCTTTCGTTTTTTTTACGAACCGTGTTGGTGATGCAGTATTTTGTCATGAACAACCGGATGATACAGCTGATTGTGAACGAACATTTCGAAATTAATTATAGGCATCTGGCAAATGTTTGCTGCACTTCAACTTTGCAAGCAAATTAATCGTTACATTGAAATGTAATCAACATAAAGAGAGTGCGTTGTTGTCCAAAGTTTTGATGATAGAGAATATAATATCCTTACCATGTGGATATGCAATGCAAGAAGCGACTGTCTTCGAGAAGGCACCTGCTCCCATGAACTCAAGGAAGTCTCTGGGAGAGCGATGTTCGCTGGGCACACCATCAACACTCCTCGCTGCCATCAGTCTCGCCTTTACACCCTCATACAGCACGAAGTGAACTACAGTCTCACTGATGCCCATGTACGACGCCGTTATGCCTTTGTAGAATCCCCTTATGCCCTGAAATCAATCACCCTTGTTAAGTTTGATGAAGTAACAAAACGCAGATGAGCCATTTGTTTTAAAGCCGATGGATGAATCTTATCTTAACATCTAACTGTCGCACTCAAAGAGCTGTAATGATTACTTAGGCCATCACTTAGTAATGGCTTATGTAATTATTAACGCTCTCTGAGTACGGCAGTAATTGAACTAGTCAGGTACCATTTACCATTTTGGCGTATATCCTCTTAATACATTGCACTGCTGTCACATTCTGCCCATCCAACTGCAGCCGCGTCTTAACAAACCAAATCGGATTGGTCAGCGTACAAGACACAAAACCTGAAACAGACTGTTCTTCAAACCACTGCGTGACAAACAAAGCGCGGTTACTGAAGCCATTATGAATAAATTAACGGGGAACAAGAGAAAGACAATGCGATAACATAGTGTTTATTATAATTTGCATTTCCATGTCTCATAATAATACAAAGGAGCAACGTTTGATCACAGAAACTTGAGTAAATAATATAAATATTTCACGAACAGTGTAAAACGTGTTTTACCTGCAGCACTTGCTGCGGATAGGTGCACGATCGGAGTATCCGGTGATATATTTTGATTCAATATCGCCTTAGCTTGAGAGTATGTGCAGAAGTATATGGCCCTGGACGGTGCTACCCCAACTATGTTGGGTCCTAGACCCTTGAACAGTGCTCTAGGGCCCTCAGTCTGAACTATGTGTCTGGAAACAAATAAGCTCTTTCAATAAATCACCTTTGCACCTACGTTGATGATAGTTATTGAGTTAGTTTGTGACGTAAATGGATATCTCGTCCATTGAGATAAAATTTTAATGTCAACAGACAAGTTATAAATACTGAGTTCGGTTGAGGTCGAGCCGCAACCTCGAGAAAGCTGAAGTTTTAATGGATGTGCTTTTTCTGCGCAGGAGGTACTCGTACATCCGAGATAATAGTATAATAAAAAATGCCATCTGATAACAGCGATCAGCCGGTATTGGCAACAGCCGGCTAATCTGCAAACACCGAGCGCACCAATGGGGTCGCGATCGCGAATCCGGCCCACGTTCAGCTCTCGTGACACTTGGGCATCACACTTCTTATCTATTAACATACACTTGATAACAGCGCTAGTTGAAAGCGGTTTGAACTTCTTCTGTTTGCCGGTGCTTGATTATTTAAATACACAGCAAATGAATTTTTGTTGTATCTCCATTTCGATGCGTGAGGAATTGTGTTTTTCCACTTAGATTGCACGGACTAGAGAATGTCGTGACATCAGCTCGAACAAGTAAACAGCTAAATTAAAGGTCAACAAGACAGTTACAGTCTAGCGTGCACTTAGCAGCTCAGAAGCCCCAATCACAGTCACTGAGTGGCTGCAAGCCAAAATGACAAACCACACAAAACAGCACAGATAGTAGAATACACTTCACACACAACTTTGTACTGGTGTCGGAAATTGAATTTATAAGTACGAAAATAAGTGGGAAGAAAATTGCGTGGCGTTTGACGGATGGATAATAAATCCCGATAATGACGCACATAATAATGTCATTAATAAATATGGCGCTTTAAAGGATGCTCATGACACACAAGCGTAGTTTAAAATGAGGTATTACCTGATGCACTGTATAAGGCTCATCCTGGGCGCTGTCCTGGCGTGTCCCGCTCTCGCATACTGCTGAACCTGACAATTGTACGACATCAGCATGCGATCTGCTTGCTTGCTGTATGCGAACATCGCGCCCATCGTACGTCTGTAGCCCCATTTGGCCTCCTGCATTATATGGCCAATTTATTATAACCATCGCTTGTGTCTAGCACGCATGCGGTCAGGGATGACTAGGTTATGTTAACAAACTCAGAAGTAAACTACTTCTTCAGGCAATTTTTGTTAAAGACATTAAACATCAACTTCCTATTTTTTGTAGGATTTTTATTTCAACTAAAAGCTGACATTGAATTTTTATGACCTTCGATTAGCGCAAATGTTTACGTTCTCATTAAAACAAAACACAAATTCTTGTTATAACATTGTTCTCTATTCTAAAACATAAAGTGAAAAGCGAATAACTAAATGCGCTTCACACAAGTGATGGAAACAATGGGACCTACGCCAATGTTAGGGCCAAATGTTTCCATACTGCCAGCTCCACAGTTAAAATATTTACGGTTCTGAATATCATTGATGAAACGTTTTTCTATCTCTAGAAACAACACCATTATACTCAGCGGATACGAGGTAAATTGACTGACGGAAATAGGCACCTAATAATGAATCAACTCTCATTCATACCTACAGTCCTACACCACAGCTTAATAAATAAATAAATAAAGCTTACCATAAAATACACAATACTATAATTAGTATTTTAAAAGAACACGAGAAACTTCCTTCATCAATTTTAAATCATCCTAGGTGTTCAAGCAAATGTTAAACATACATCGACATCATAATTTTTTGGGTAAACATTTATGAAAGAGCAGAGAAGCAATGAAATATGTATATCAGGATATGGCCGGACGAGTTCGATTTTTAGTCAAGGTTTCGTTAGTAGCATATTATCGCCAAAAGAAATCGCAAGATCTACGTGTGCCTACGCTAAATGATTAAAGTGAGGGCTAAAAATATCTCGGTGCAAAAATATATCTACCTACATCAATCAAACTATGGAAAACAACAGAGTAATCATCTCAGAAGCCTTGGAAGCTGATTTAATCCAGGTCAGATGACGATACTACGACTCTGAACTGGCAACACTGCCCGAGTGACATGTCAAATTATTGCTCCGTAGTTTAAAATTAAATTTAATTATTAATTATGTTAAAATAAGGTGTAATCTAATGTATAATCATATTATAAATGCATAAATACATAGTAAAAGTGTTTTCCTGCTATGGGAACGTGTAAATAAAGTTTTCGGGAACATACGGTTACCGGTAACCTTCAAACAACAGCTGACGTTTGGAACTTTGGAGTTTCAAACTGCGGACTTAGATCACAAGGGGAGTATCATTTGTTTTAATCTAATTAATGAACACACAAACATCACTTTTACCTCTGTAACACGGATGTACTAAATACAAGTTAAACATTTATTGCTTAGTCAGTAGGGTAAACATACCGGTTATCGGCCGTTTAAGCGGCTTGTTGACTTCAGAGTTGATTTCTATCATGAAGCTGCACTTCAAGGTTTTTTGTTTTTTTTTTCATTTTATCCTACAATAGTCTAGTTTCATAAAACCTAACGTTTATGGACTTATCAGTGATATATAATAAAATAATCAATATTATTCGTAAAAATAGCTAATATACCGGCTATCGGCCTTTTCACTCAGTTATCGTCCACCAGTGCACTGGTTATCGGCCACCTAATTTACGGTAGAAAAACGACTCATATTCAAAGGCTCATAAGGTTTATAATAGTATAAAAGTAAAAAAAATATAAATTCACAATAAACGGTATATTTTTACTCTCTTTTACGGCTATAAAATACAATTAAGTAACAGATTAAAATCTCAACTCAAAAAAATAGCTACTTTTGGCTTTAGGATCAATGAAAATTACTTATACAATTACGAGTATATAAAATAAAACTCAAACATAACATAAAATTATATGCCCTGTAAAACTGGGACTTATGAGAAATTAAAATAGATATCAATATACGTACGTACAGTAAGAATTCTTTTAAAAGTAAACATTTAAAAATACACAACAAAAAGTTTAATTACGTAAATCACTTAATCAGTCTATCAATCAGTCAGTCAGTATTGTTATTGAAAGTCTTCAAAACCTCTCTTCTTGCATTTTCAGCAGTTTCACACAACATACATTCATATGGTTTAGTAGCTGCTTGATTGTATGATAAATTCTTTAGTTTCGTGCATTTTAGGTGATACCAACGAATGCATTGATCACAGCCAATATTCATTTCACCCTCTTCTTCAGTGTCACTTATAAGGTCAAGATCACAAGAACCACATTTAATACGGGATTGAGTTTCTTCTACTTTCTTTTTCTTCATCCTATTCTTTTTTGGTGGTGGTTCTTTTCTCTTTAGCTCTCTTTCAAGCTTTCTTTTCTTAATTTGGTTTTCTTTGTCTTGTTTCGCTTTTTCTTTTTTTTCGTAGTATTGTTGCCAAGCTTTAGATGTTATAGCACTTGGAAACTGATTCGACTTCAATGTATGAGTTCCTTTGTTTTTAGTGACGACATCAGGAAATTTCAGGTGTTTTTTAAATGGATCCTCATCTATAACAGTTGCTGGTGTTTTCGGAGCTGATGCTATTAGTATGTTTTCTATTATTTTTATTTTACTGGCATTTCCCGATTTATTGTTCAAAGATTCTGTAGAAAATATTGATTGTGTTTCTGCTAACGTAATAAAATCATTATCAGGTTGTCCAATTGCATTAACATCATCGATATTCAACGCAGAAGAAGCCAGATTCATGTCTGAAATTGTCCTAGCCTCTGTATTACTATAACTTATAATACTATGAGGAATATTTTTTGTGTCAGACTTTTTAGCACATGTTAGTTGTTTATCTGGTAAAACATCCAAAGACCTGTTTGAGAGGACGTGATCGTGATCTATATCTTCAAATGAAATATCCATTCTGATGTTTCCTCTTTCATCCTGGTACTTTCCAGATTCATTAGCTTCTAGATTTGTATGCATTTCCGGGTGGGAGGGATCTTTGTGTAGGTCAGCGACTGTTTCAATTTGGATAACATCTATCGTGGGGCTGTCATCAAAAGGAATAACGATATTGTTACTAGCTTGGCATATTTTTGATAAATGTATGTCACTGAATGGTGCTATTGAGATGTCGTTGAGAGATACATAAGAACCAATCTCTGGAATCTGAATGGAGCTGTGGTCCATGTCCTGAACAGAAAAAAACCCTGATGTTTTTGGCTTGGCGCTTTTCGATGGATTTTTAAATTCAAAAGATTCTGAATGTCTGGGTGTTGAAGTGGATGGATGGATTAAACCTAGGGGGGTTTTCGTTATCATATCAGAGGATCCCTTAACCTCAAACGATTTTGAATTTTCCAGGATTGAACCGGATTGGGAAGGTCGGGGTGTTTTCGTGGTCTTGTCAGAGGATTGGTTAACTTCAAATGATTTAGAATGTCGGGGGATGGAACTGGATCGTGAAGTTTCCGGTGTCTTTGAGGATTTGTTAACTTCATATGATTTCGAGCGTCTGGCAGTGGAACTGGATTGCGAAGTTCGCGGTGTCTTCGAATTCGAACGCCGTTTTTGTAAATATGCCTCCTTTGTGCGATCAAGTTCACGTAAGATTAGGCTTGGATTTATACCCAGCTTACCTATATTCTCTTCCATCAGGTAAAACACTTTTCTAGCTATTTCAAAATGCCTCTCGTTCAGAGGTCTTTGTGAACTTGTTTGAGCAGCAATTGTATTTCGTATCTGAGCGTCTTTTACGCATTTTGAAAAGTCTACTTGTTCTACGTCAAATGGATAGAGGCCGCATTTACGGAATCCATTCTTGATCGTCTGAGTCATATCCATGTCTAGCGTCTCTTTAAAAACTTGGCAGAAGTTTGTTTTTGTTACGCATTTGTTAAGGTTTTCAGACCGACTCTGCCAATTTTTTACGGTGCGCTTCCATTCTTGTTTCAGTGGCTTGAAAACACTTACATCTGCTGGTTGTAGAATGTGAGTGGCGTTAGGCGGTAAAGCGTAGAGAATTATATCATTGTCCTCGCAGAACTTACTCAGTGGCATGGACATGTGTGACTTATGTCCATCTACGAAAAAAAGCACAGGCTTTTTTACGTTTTGTTTCGTGAGCCAATCGTTGAACCCGTTAGACATGTACTCGAAAAATGTATCCGAACGCATCCATCCAGTCTCCGATTTCCCCAAAATCCAATCAGGCGGCATGCTATCGACGACTGCTTTAGGTGGTCTTTTATATGGGAACACCACTAATGGCGGACATATGTCTCCAGATGCTGTTATTACCACCAATACTGTTATATTCTCTTTCTCATTGCCTTTCTTAACAACATATACGTTTTTATAGCCTTTTGGAGCTAGAACATTCCCTGATTTAGGAGACAATGAAACACCAGTTTCATCAGCGTTTAGAATACGACTCGGATTATCTAAAATATCTAATGCATTTCGTTCAACCAAGAAAGTATGTAAGTCTGCAAACCATTTTCGAATGGAACTTTCTTTAATGGCTTCTCGAGCCTTATTTATAGCTTCTGGCTCTCGGATGCTTATGTTTGGATGGCGTTTGAGAAAGCTGAGATACCATCGTATTCCAGGTTTACCTCCTGGAAACCGATGGTCTATGCCCAGTTCTATAGCAAGCTTGGCCACGGTATCCAGAAGATCATATTTGTTTATTGGAATTCCAGCTTTCGCCAACTCAATTATCCAATCAACGATTTTCTTTTCTCCATCAAAACCAAATATAGGGTCTGGGCCAACTTTTCTCTTTTGATCAGCAACACGACCGGAAAGTCTGTCCTGTATAGTAGATCTTGGGACTCCGTACTGCCGGCATGCTTCTCTTATGCCACGAATGTTGCCGCGTATATCTGAAAGAGCGCTTGTCAGTGCTTCTTCACTATAAGTAAATCGTCGGGAATGCTCTTCATTTTTTATCCTTTTTTTTCCATTACTGACAGGTGCCATCTGCAAATAAAATCACAATTCCAACACCATGCACACCAAACAAAATGTAGCTGTTATCACATAAAGCCGGTAAATAAGCTTAAATAAGTGGTAATTATTAGTGATCTAGCTACGTCCCCGCGGTTGAAAAGTAGCCGTATTAATTTAGAGTAAGGCTACGAGTATCTCTATGCCAAATTTCATTTTAACCCATTGCAGCATAAAGGGGTAACAAACGAATATAACGGCCAGAGATAGGTTACATTTTCACCACTTATCGGCCACCTTTATTTCAAACGGCCGGATACAGGTCTAATTTTTGCTAAATATCGGCCATCCTTTCTTTCAAACGGCCGGAGATAGGTTTTGTTTGTACTGGTTATCGGCCGTCAAACGGCCGGAAACAGGTTTTGTTTTTACTGGTTATCGGCCGCTAAACTTTAGATATTTTTGAAGGTCATATCTTTGAAAATATGAAGTATACTGGCGGCCGGAATCTAGCTTTAAATTCATAAAATTCTAGCTGTTCACAAATATTATGGAATCTATGTTGGTGAATTTAAGGTTTCCGCAATAAAGGGAGAGAGAAATGACGTGAATAGACCGGTTTTGCGACCACCCGGTCGGAAAGTAGATTTTGAAATTTATCGTTGACGTATTACCCGACCACCAAAAATATCACAAATTATCAAAAGTTTTATAAGTTTGGGCACTTGAATAATGAAATTAAACATGCTAAATACACAAAAACCAAACCAATCACCAATAAACCAAAAGCAACACTTAAAAACTTACCTTTGAAAATCAATCCACCTGCTATTTTTTTTCCTAAATTTGCCACGCGTCCACACACGAAATTTTGTAATGGCGACTGAGGGCTCAGTTCGCAAATTTTGAGGGCATGCCGTTGGATTATAAACCGTGACGTTCGTCCGGATCGAATGGCGCGAAATTAGAAAGGAGCGGTCTATAACACTGCCTATTATTAAAAATAACGTCCGAAGTGGCCGAAAAGGGGTAGTGGCCGGTAAACCGGTATGTTTACCCTACCCTGTATTGGTTCTGCACTTTTTAAACAAAGAGTGATCGTATGAATGAAAGCTATATGATAAATTCAATAATTCTAGTTTATTCGATCTTTTCCCTTTATATAGATAATAAAATAACGTTCATAATAGTTATTTTGTTTTTGTCTTGAGTTAATTTTTCTTTTTTCTAGCCACCTACACCTACCCACTCAAGATTGACTAAAATTCTAATACAATAAAAATAATCAAAAATATTAATCCTTTTGAGCTAATATAGCAGCCTACCTCACTTGTTTGAGTAACACTATCTTTTTTCTCATTTTTTTTCTCCCCTTACAACGCTAAACTTTCTTTGTTGGTCTAGCCTTTTAGTTCTCACCGTTTCTTTATTTTTAATTTTCAGTAACCTATCCGGAAACCATGCCTGTAATGACTCGTAAAGCCACTGCTTTAGATATGGAACAAAAATTAAGAGCGGCCCTCCAAGAGCTGAAGGATTCCAAACTCCAATGCCAACAACTTTTACAGGAAAGAGAAGACAGTGAGGAGGAGGTCATTAACGTTAATAGTAAAAACTCAAGCTTAAAACGGGAGCTAGTAGACCTTCATCAGGAATACATGAATGTTGTCAGTGAACGGGATAAACTAAGGGTGGTCACGGATGGGTTCAACCACTGTAGTAACTTATATGAGGAGGCTTTGTGTAAAATTAGGGACCTAGAGGATGAATTAATCCATGCTAATGCTAAACTTTTAAATTTGAAAAGGGAAAACGATCACACTCAGGCTATAGAGACTGACCATTTATATAATGAATTAGTAAATAAAAATTCTAACCCTCATTCCATCATTACAATTGACCTTACAGAAGATTCCATATTGAATCATAATTGCCATAAAATAAGTAAGAAAAAAATTAAGAAATATGCACGACTAAATAGAATCATTAAAAAAATTTATAAATTTAAGAAAAACCAAAAACATTATTCCAAAAACATTCAATTAAGGAAAGAACGTGTTTCTCTTGTTAATACTTTAAATAACTATCAGATTAAATTAGAAGATAGTATAAATATTTATGAAATGGATACTCAGCGCTTACAATCAGAAATACAGGCCCTGAATATGTCATTAAACTCTATATCTTTTAAATATGATCGCTCAAAAAACCAAATTAAAGAGCATATTCTTGCTACAAATGAATTAGTTGACAAAGTGGACTTGCTGACTGTCAGTAATACTCTCTGTACTTGTCAGAGGAGCCCTGATGCCCTCCAGCCAGTGGGAACGGAGGACTTGTCCCTGACTGTACGCACTCAGGACTGTATCATCAGTCAAGAGGCACAAGTAGTGCAACCTCAGATTGGCAGTTTTGTATTTCCTAATGGTTATGATTGTAATCATTCAGTTTTGTTTTCTGATGGTTTAGGTAGAGGGCTAGGAAAATTAATTAGTAATAACTTGAGTTATTGTACACAAAATTATTGTATGCCGGGGTCAACCTTCAAACAGATTATGGCATCAGCTTCAAAAACTGTTTGTGGTCCTGACACAACCATTACTATATGTGTTGGTAACAGTTCTAAAATTAAAAAGGAAGACATCACTGACTGTGTATCAGAGTTGTTAAAGTTAGATTGTAGTAAAATTATATTGTGTGCTTTTCCGTATTTTGAAAGACTTAGTGATAGGAAAAACAATTATATACACATGTTAAACAAACATGTGCATTTCTTAGTAGGTCACTATTGTGACAAGCTTGTATATCTGGATACCAACACTTTTGTTGATAAGCTTAAGTCGACACCAGGTAATGTGTATCTACCTCTTAGATTTAGACACAAAATAGCTAGGCTATTAGCTTTTAATATTCACACAGACATATTTAGTATGTCAAAGTTTTCTTACATTGTTAACACTGCGACTATTAGTCATGGTACTTATGTACAGGAGGTGACTTCAAATAAATATAGCACTAGTGCTATAAATGTTTACAAACATTGTACGGAGGATGTTCCATATGTCACCGTGGAAAATTCTCAATTAGGAGTTTTTAGTGATGGAATCTTGTTGTCTGGTGATAGCACAGGAGACTCTGGGCTGACTCCAGATATTAGTTTAAACTAGGAAGTAAGACAACAGAAGGTACCATTAACAATATTGTTAAACCTACCAACAGAAAGGTATCTTCTTGCACTAAATTAGTTAGTAAAAAAGGGCCTCAGCAGAACACTTTGAATTTATTCCACCAAAATATCCAAGGCATTTCTTCCAAATTATTAGAAATAGAATTGTTTTTAGAGAAAAGTATGTTTGACATTATTTGTTTTACTGAACATTGGCTCAAAGATTACCAAATGCTTATTAATTATGAAAACTATACGGTGGGTAGCTGTTTTAACCGTAAATCAATGATGCGTGGAGGTTCCCTAATATTATTAAAAAATTGTGTTAAATATAAGCAACGTAATGACATTGTAGGTCTTTCGGTTGAACATTGCGTCGAACTGTCCTGTGTTGAGCTAGATAAGCATGTAATTGTGTGTGTGTACAGACCCCCAAACAATCAAAACTTTTCCTTGTTTGAATCAATAGTAGAAGATGTCCTGGCAAAACTTGCTGCCAGTAATAAATCTGTAATTATTTGTGGCGATTTCAATGTCAATATTTTAGAAGAAAATTCAATTAGCAGTAGGTTATTAAATCTTTTTAAGTCATTTAATTTAACCAACATTTTTATAGAACCTACTAGGGTCACCTCATTTTCTGCTACTTGTATAGACAATGTTTTCTGCGATTGTGATTACATAGATAAAGCCATAGTAAATTGCCTGCCGTCTGATCATAGCGGACAAACCGTAACTTTTAAGTGTAACACACCATTACAAAAAGTTCAGATTACATTTAGACCTTTAACAACTAGCAAATTAAATAAATATAATATTTTCCTACAGAACAAGTTATGTGAAATGAACCATCATGTGGATGATATTAATATAAATAAATTGTACGATAACTTCTTTTCAATAGTTCACACAGAATTCAATAAAACTTTTGAGAAGAAGATTAAAAGTGTTAACCCTAAATTTATATTTAGTGATTGGGCAACTAGAGGTATCAGAAAAAGTAGGGAAAGACTTTTTGAACTGTATGGCCTTAAGCCTTATATAAACACTGAAACTTTTAACAAGTATGTTGCAAAGTATTCAAAAATATTTCGAAATACTTGCAAGGTTGCTAAAGCCCTTCACATAAGCAAAAAGATCAAAACAGCAGAAAATAAAATAAAAACAGTTTGGAAAGTCATAAATAACGAGACTAACAGGAAAAAAATACGTACCACTAGCTACACATTAAATACAGCATGTGGTCCTAAAAGCGATAATCAGGAAGTAGCTCAAGAATTTGTAAATTTCTTTACTGATATTCCTTTAAAAACAACGGAGGCTCTTAATTCCTCACCTGAAGTCTCAATTGGTTTATTGAAGGCGAACGTGCCTGGTTGCCTGGCTGAATTTAAATTTAAACATATAAACCCTACGGAGGTAATTAAAGCTTTCCGGCAAATAAAAATTAAACTGACCGAAGATCTATGGGGAATGTCTATCAAAGTTTGTACATCCATAGTTGAGACTATTGCACCATACTTAGCTTCAATATTTAATTTGTGTGTAGACCGAGGGGTTTTCCCAGATTTAATGAAACACAGTAAGGTCATACCTCTTTTCAAATCTGGTGACAGTAAAGATACTAATAATTATAGACCTGTATCGGTGTTGCCAGCTTTTAGCAAGGTTTTTGAAAAAGTTATGCTTAACCAAATGCTCAATCATTTTAACACCAACAGAATCTTACACGATCAACAGTACGGTTTCACTAAAGGACGTTGCACAACTGACGCCGGTGTAACTTTATTAAAGCACATATTTAATGCGTGGGAACAGTCCCAAGATGCTGTAGGAATATTTTGTGACCTCTCAAAAGCATTTGATTGCGTGAATCACGACACATTGCTTTTGAAACTTGAGCATTATGGACTAGGTAAACTTGCACTTAGTTTAGTAAAATCTTATCTGAGTGAAAGGCAACAACATGTTCAAATAAATGGTGTTAATTCACAGGGTTTAAAAGTAAAAATGGGGGTTCCGCAAGGCTCAATATTGGGCCCTTTCCTTTTTCTAGTATATATTAATGATCTACCCTATTTATTGAAAAACCAACCTCAGAATATGGTGTTATTTGCTGATGACACTTCCCTAATTTTTAAGATAAATAGACGGGCTCAAAAGCTAGATGATGTGAATAAAGCCCTACTTCAGATTCATAATTGGTTCACAGCAAACAATTTAGTATTAAATGAAAAAAAGACAAAATGCATAAGATTTGCTTTACCGAATGTTAAAAGTAGTGATTGTGATATTCTATTAAATAACGAGAAACTAGAATTCGTAGATGAAACGGTTTTCTTGGGGATTACGCTTGATTCACGGCTACAATGGGGTGCTCATTTAACATCTCTTGCAGGGCGGCTAAGTTCAGCAGCATATGCCATTAGAAAAATTCGTCAGTTTACTGATGTAGATACCGCTAGGCTGGTCTATTTTAGTTACTTTCATAGCCTAATGTCTTATGGCATTTTGTTATGGGGACGAGCTGCAGACATTGAATCTATTTTTATTCTGCAAAAACGAGCCATCAGAGCAATATATGGTCTTCGTAGGCGCGATTCTCTGAGAGAACTATTTAAGAGCATTAACATTATGACGGTGCATTGTCAGTACATCTACGAAAACATAATGTATGTGAGAAAAAATCTGCATCTTTTTAGTAAAAGAGGTGACAGACACAATTATATTACTAGGAATAGGGACCAGTTAGTGCAGCCAGGCTTCAGACTCGCTAAGGTAGACTCATCTTTCATGGGGTACTGTTTGAGATGCTATAACAAAATTCCACAAAGCATTCTTGAACTGAATGAGACGAAATTTAAAACATGTATCAAACGCACACTATGCAAGCAAGCATATTACAAGTTAGACGATTATATCGCTGATAAAAATGCTTGGCTCAATGCCGGTCCTGCTCCACAAGGACAGGACGCTTAAATGAATAGCATTTAATAGGAAGAAGAAAGAAGAAGAAGATTGTACAACTATCTTTGCAATGTATAAATTCAATCTCTTTAGTATTATATAGTCGCATAGCACATATTGTGTGAGTACTATGTACTAGAAAGCTGTCATTCTCTGGAAACCTACATTTATTTTTCTATTTTTTATTTGACTTGGATATGCCCTGGCGATTAAGAGTGTGTCATGCTCACTTAAATGTCTCGCTGATGGTGGCGGGTGTGTCGGGTCATTTCGTTCCCTTTAAAATGGTTGAGTGGAATGGTGGCTGATCCATGCGTCATGCTCGTGAACGGGTGCTGTCAGTTGTGACTGGTCACCTCTTAGTTGCCACGGCTTGTTTGAATTATTATATTATTTTTAAATCGTCGTTTTGGCTTTACTGTCGACACTTATCGTGCATAACTTGCTACATCGTTCTCACATGATAATATACCAATCTCGATATGAATGATGTAACCAAAGTTTTGTAACAATATTATGATTTAAAAGAGTATCCATGAAGTTTCTTGCCATTCTTCTCATGAGACCAACGCTTTGGAATCGGCAACTACAGTACACTGACAGTTATTATGCCTTGTGAGTGGGACTGTAGCTTAGTTTATTAGCTTATTAAAATTTAGTATTTGTTCGACTATTCAAAAGAGCCTGTAACTGGCCAACTTGAAATAAATGATTTTGATTTGATTTGATTTGATTTGATACTGTATCGTTTCAGTGATTTTATCGGTTCCAAGTGCATTTTGGAGACTGTTTTTTGTTTCATATATAACAAAAAAGTTGAGTTGGATTTATCGTTCATGTCAAACTTGTCCGATAAATCCAAATATACATTCGGAAATGTCCCGATGTAATTTCGAGTAATATGTCTGCCATTGTTAGCGAAAGTGCATCGGCAGGTATGCACGGCGAAGCCAATGAATGTTTATTGCAATTCCAACTTGCTATGCATAATTCTACTTTTAGAATAGCCTTGAGCGCCGTTAGCTTCACTATGTTTAATGACATTGTACAAGGTCATTATTAATCTTACATGGAACTACGACGTAATATGAGAACAACAATATCACGCAAAAATTTTTTTTTTACTAACTTTAGTTTGAGCACTAAAGTCAATTGAAAACGATTAAAATGGCCGCCCAGCTACAAACTGTTCCTTACAATGTCTGGTAAACAACATAGGAAGAGAAATATCTCGTCAAGAAAATGCCTGGCCTAGTTATCGGTGGTTATTTTCGAATACTTCTAGAATCTGGGAAGCTATTGGAAACAATTCACGACTTTTGCGTTCTAACATCAGTATTGTTTTTCAGTTATCTATCATCGGAGAGCGAACGCGAATACCAGTCACTGCACTTGGACATATATTTATAAACATCCTTGGTATATTTCGCGTAAATAAATTGATCTGGCGTAGCGTGGCAAACTGATTTAAAACATTTGTGAAGGCATGCTATCTGGATCGATTTCGACGCAGAATAAAAACGAGCTCCATAGAAATGTTCATGATTCAATAGAGATAATTTAATGGGTTCGTGGTAGGTACGGAAGTTAGGGCGGAGTCTGTAAAACGATACTGCTTTCCTACAGCCGAATCTGGTATAATATTGAGGGAGCACCTATTTTTTTGTATTGTAAATTGGACTCATGCCAATGTTGGGTCAGTCACTAGCTCTCGATAATTTCTATTTGATTAGTGCTGATGTTGATAAAGCCGGCTGTTTGTTCCAAAGACGTATTACGTCTTTGACGTGAACTGACGTTTTTAATTTTGGTGTTTTCGCTGTTTGGTCGTCGTGGTAAACTCTCAATATTTGACAAAAGATAAAAATGTGCAGAAATAGTGTAGGAACTTTGATTAATTTATTATTCGGCGATGCGTAAGATGTTTTTCTAAGACGTTATCTCATGTCAGCTGGTGATGTGAATATCAAAACCGCTTAAATAACACGAATAGGTATCGTGTACCGGTTTTCATAATAGTTTTACGTGCAAAAAATTCGACACACTGATAGTAAAGTGCGCAGTTTGTGTACATTAGCAACAACGTGAATGCCATACTTTGTACAGGGCGTAAAATTACTTGAATTCTGAGTAAGTGCTACTCAAACGCTCATTTATATTTTTTTAATGACGCGTGTCATTAAAAAAATATAAATGAGCAATGGTAAACATATTAGTATCAATACGTTAATATATACTTAATAAAGTTTAATATACTACCTATAATTACAAAGATTACCAATTTGCAATTTGCCAATACATCTTTCATAGTTTGCATGTTGATGTTAATTTGGTTCAAACCATCAGGATAAGTTATTTTTTTCCACACATTGCTAACAACAGCAGTCTTTTAAACATTAATTTCAAAAACAATGTCGGATGTAGGTAATAATAATTTATGAGTAGCAAACACGTTTATCATTAGGTGACTAAGGTATGAATTTGATTAATTAGGTATGTTTAGAAACTGCCGTTTTGTTTACATTCTTTGGCAGAAAATAGCGTGTTTGTATTCGTAATTTCCTGTAATTATGCCCGTATAGCACATTATCTCTGCCGCCGTAATCATTACAACACTGCAACAATATTTTCTTCTGATTATTTTCTATTTTTAGCTCAGTAATATGTAATTGTACCTAATACTAAACATTTGAACGAGTATAATTTATTATGTAAGGAAAGTAATGCGCAGTAACTTGTATTAACGATGGCATTATCGTTTATAAGTGATAACAGATTTGTATCTGGATATGCGACCGTTTATCCGTCACATGGACTGATTATAAAAGAATGCTGTGGATGAAATGTTGTTCTTTCTCTGATTAATCACTTGCCAGGTTTGTTTAATCGTTTGCGCGTTTAAAAAAACAAAATTAGAGTTAAACAGGGTGACGTCAGATCTGCGAAACTGTTCATCGCTGCACTGGAGGATGTCTTCAAGAGTCTGGATTGGAGAGCAACTTGGCATCAACGCCAACGGCGAGTACATCACTCACCTTCGGTTTGCCAACGATATAGTGGTCATGGCAGAGACCATGGAATACGTCAGTACAATGCTCGATGACCTCAGTAGAGCTACCGAAAAAGTGGGTCTTAAAATGAACATGGGTAAAACCAAGGGTACCACCATGCAACCATGGGTATAAATGTGCATGTATCACCCACTCCTATCAAGATCGGAGACTCTACACTCGAAGTTGTGGACGATTATGTCTACCTGGGACAAACGGTCTAGTTGGGTAGGTCTAACTTCGAGAGGTCGATCGTCGAATCCGACTCTGCTGGGCAGCGTTCGGTAAGTAGCGCGGTATCTTTTCCTCCAACTTACCACAGTATCTCAAGACGAAAGTCTATGACCAGTGTGTGTTGCCAGTGATTACATACGGGACCATAACGTGGTCGCTCACAATGGGCCTCATCAGAAAGCTCAAAGTCATCCAAAGGGCAATGGAGAGGGCTACGCTCGGAGTTACCAGAAATGAGGACATCCGCATGAGAACCAAGGTTACCGACGTAGCCCGAAGAATCTACACACTTAAGTGGCAATGGGCAGGGCACATTGCCCGCAGAACGGATGGCCGATGGGCCCGAAAATTTCTGTAGTGGCGACCGCGAACCAGAAGACGTTGCGTTGGAAGGCCTCCCACTAGGTGGACCAATGACTTGGTGAAGGTTGCGGGGACCAGCTGGATGCGAGACGCACGGGACCGGTCAATGTGGCGACACCTGGGGGAGGCCTATGTCCACCAGTGAACGTCTTTTGGCTGAAATAATGATAATGACATTGTGTACTGACACCAAAGAGATTTAATGCCAGTATTTTATATGGATCGACAGGCTCTCTGACCTCCACAACCCAGTTAGTATTGGGTCATATACGATACCTTTTGGTAAGACAGGTTGTCAGTGACAGACAGTTTTTAACTGAAAATATTGACATTGGTAAATCTTCAATGAACAACAGCTGAGGGTAGTTTGAAAAACCTTGACAATTGGGAAAGCACTTGTTTTATCTTGCACTACAGACTGGTATCAATAGTTAAGCTAAGCGCATTGAAGGGGCCCGCCGAAGGGGCTGCGGGTTGTTCGAAATAGATACCGCGGCCTCGAAACAAAGGGTTAAGAAGGAATATGGGTGGTTTTTAGTCAGTAAAAGTCTGACACTCTCTCCCTACCACTCTGCCCACAGCGGGCATTTGATGATCCCACACAACAAAAAAAAAGCTAGGTGACGTTTTGGCGACTTATTGATTGTTATAGTAAAAAGCAGATGCTGAAGCAGTTGATTGTTGTAGTATTATTAAGTGTAGTAGGTAATAAAACATTTTCCGATTACGCTTTGTAGAAAATCCGAATGTGTGCTGTATTGGAAACGGTTATCAGTGTTAAATTACTGAAAACACATGAAATTTTAACTCTGAATTTATTTAAATAAAACATTTAAGTACCTACATGAATGGACAATTTAGGTTTTCTTTTAAGTTACAACTTACAATAATGAAATGATTGTTTCAGATTAATTAAGTTTTTGTGTCTTTTAATGAAAAAGTTCACTTTTGGCACGTGAACAGTTTTAGTAAAACGTGTTTATAATCTTATCATTATAACTGTTCTATGTGACCGATTTTAATTGAATGCGGTTTTTTTTTTAATATTTATCTGAAGTAGAGACCTACCGAAGACGATACGGCGATGCTAACTTGATAAGATAAAGATTAAAAATATAGTGGGGGGTCATACGGACATTTCAGTGTGAAAGCGAAGCCCGGAAGCCATTAAAAGTAGTTAATTGATGTGATCCAAATCAGGTCCCTACAACGAGTTGAACGAAAGAACTATGGTCGTGGACCGAAATTACACGAAGATAAACCTTTGACAGGATTTCTGAGTCTTCATAATGAAGTTCTAGAAAAATAAGTGGCCAGTAGTAGTGGTGGTGCTTTCATACAAGCAGTAAGCATTCAAGCTTGGCTTGCCACTCTTTTTTCGGAATCAGTCCGACTTAAAGGCTTGCTGTATAGATGGCCAGCTAGCTAGCTGGCCTATAGACAAAACTGGCCAGTAGGTTGTAACAGTAAAACCCACTGGCCAGTTTGCAACTGCATGACAAATTGGAGCGTCTGGTAAAGATCATGAGAAAGAAGTGCTTCTGTAGTTAGTTACCGCAACGATATTTCTATTTTGACTTTAAACTTAAACCTTCTCGTGACAGGCTACAGTAAAGTTAAACTGATCCATTCGTCACGAAATCACGAAAAAACAATAATTTCTGGCAATGTTTTGTGTTGTACCAGTGCGTGATACGACTGATTGCAGATACTTTTATTACATAATTTCGATTAGCTTTGTTGATAAAACTGATAAATATTGCTTTTATAGTAAGTATTGATAAGTTAAAACAATATCCGAAGTAGGTACTTATTAAAACCATAATATGCACGTGTGGTCAATGACTATGGTTTTGCTAAAAGGGATTAATTAAAGGCATATTGCGCAAAGGTTATATGTATAATATTAAAGCTTATTTTTCTAAAGCATACCATATTGCTAAATATAGTGAATGAATGCCTAGAAAATGCTGAAAATAAGTTGTTTGCTTTGACCCGTATTTTAACCCGCGTTACGTACGACAAAGACAGACAAAAATTTGCATTGTAGGATACTATCTTGTTTGTACTTTTCCAAACAATACTTTAGTAGACGTTAAAGGAATTTTAATCGATATGTTTGAGTACAAAACAGAATTTAATGATATTATTGCATTACTGCCAGAATCAATCACAATTCAGAGGAACACATTTGGATCACGTCCCAAATGTACATGGGATACCTACCTACACAATGGAAAATGGTTGATAAATTTTCCTTTTGTAGCAAAGTGAAACTATCTTTAGACAAATATGTAACAACAATCGAACCGAATTCGTTTTTTTCTAACATGTACACAATGAATGGGAAAAATATCTTGCCAGACAGAAGACATGGTACCTAATAGACTGACAATTAATTAACTGCTTTTTATTGGATTCCAATGTTCCATAGACGATTGAAATTGCGAGTAGTAAAGCCAAATCAGTGCAGATAGTTCGTGGAGTGATTGTGTTGAGTCAGTTGAGTGGAATGAGTGGACATGGACACCATAGTTTTCAACCCCATGTTGGTTACTTCGGCCACGTGCAGCTGGAAATAGGAGGGATCGGAGGGTGGGTAATCATTAAATGATTCCTCCCGCTCTGGGCAGAGCGATAGTTGACAAAAAAATCGGTTCATCAGATAGATTTCCAAAAAATATTGGACGCGTATTTTTTCCTTTTTTCACGTTAACAATAAATGAAGACAGTTTGGTAAGACATTTTTCCATCATATTTTTTTAAGTCAGTCAACCTCTCTATTTGATTTCAGAAGTGATTGGCGAAGCGATCAAAACGACAGCTCAGACCAAGTAAAAAGTAAAGACGGAACTCTGCGAACAGCAAAGTGAGGCCGGTCAAACTACGCCTCGCCGTGTACATACACAATACACGCACACACGTACAACATAAACTACGCCTTGGTCTTAAACTTTTTATTTGGTCTGAGACGTTTGTGCGTGTATGCGAGGCGTAGTTTGACCGGCCTCACTTTGCTGTTCGCAAAGTTCCGTCTATACTTTTTATTTGGTCTGAGAACGACAGTAAGACCTTATCCTCCGGGTCTTGGGGCTTAATTTTCAGGAAGACTCAAGAATGCTCCAGACCAGAGATATCTGGCGCCAAGCCGAGACCATTTAGCTCTTGTTTTCTTCTTATATGGCATCTTGCTGGTCAACCTATGAAGCATGTTTTTGAACAAGTCCTGTGTGAGGCCGCCTTGAGTCGTAAGGTCTCCAATCAGGGCGTGGGATCATATAGCTACAAGATGTATAACTAATTACGATCCTAAGCACAAACTGACTGAGTTGATTGGAGTCCGCAAAGATCCGCATGGTCTGAATCAAATGCCCCACTGTGAAGAGACCTTTACAAGTACCTACTACTCTTACAGTTTTGATTTTGTTGATTTAATACGGTGACCCGGGTTGGGTTTCCTCGGGATTAGGGGCATATAATATCGAACATAAATAAAGTAGGAACGGTAAATGGAAGGTAAAATTATACCAAACTGGTAGTAAAACTATATAAATAAGGAAAAATACCACATGGCATGAGGAAAATTACCATGATAATATCAACGTTAATTTAGCGTTCAAGATATAAATTCAATGTTTTGTACTGTAAACAAACATTCGGAACAAACCCTAAGTTTGATCGAAGGTAGGTAAGTAGGTACTACGCTGCACGATAGACGCAATTTACGAGCCAAAAACAAACTATAACTTTTATCGATCCCACTGCAGTTGACTTCGGTAAACATTAACGATGCATTGGGTCATCGATCGACTTCAAGCCATTGCTATTTTTGTCGTCTAATATGGCAACTGATATTGGTCTACAGATCCGTTGTATAATTTTATTGCAACCATGTGTGTCGATCGACAACAAGAACGCAATTATGTTTTCTTTTTCATTTGGAAACATTCACGACAGCTTTGTTTTGTTTTTATTGTGTTGAATGTAACATAGCCGGTTACTTGTTACAAAACCAATTATTTAAAGGATAGCTACAACATCAAGTTATTGGACGCAGTCCAGCGGTGAACTCAAAAAGGGTTACTTGATTATTCAAGGCGTGTAAAATTATGGCCATGGGCTTTGTTGATTCCATTGAGAACACTTTATTTGTCACTTCTTTGTTCAAGTTGCATATTTGATTCAGCATAAGACAATTTATTTTTTGATATATCCGAATATTGTAGTTTTAGCGAAATCAAATACTTAGACAATAGTACAAATAAAAGTCGACTAGTAATAGATAATAATCAATACAAGAAAGACAATGATTTCTCTTATAGCAAAAATGTGGGTAGTTATTTGTTTACATTTTTAGTTGCACTTATCTGAATTAGACCTATAAGTTTTCTGGAAAAAAACTTAATAGATCCAATAGATTCCAAAACTCTTCTATTTTAGAAATTAAATAAAAATGTTATTTAGGTTAGATTGTAATGTTAATCTTTGAATAATAATCACTAATTTGCTGGCCCTGATAAATCACATTTCAATTGATTACAACTGCCTGATATTACATTTAATCTGCTATGTTTATTATTATTTTTGTCAAGTATTCAAGATTCTTGTATATTATCTATACTTAGTTCTCTTAGATCTCTAGTTTTATATTTGTGTCCTATTTGTGTAAAAATATATAAGTAAATACTTGTTTTAAAATTAATCATACCTGATGTTTAGGGATCTTGGAGCAGATTTTTCTGGCATTATTAGTGCTGTCAGAAGGTGGTGGTTGAGATGGTGGTGATATCCCAACACCCTTTGAGGACTGAAGACGAGTCTTAACTACTTCTAATGGACATGTTACCACAGCTCCAGCTGTGCCGGCCACTCTGAAAAGAGGATTAATATGTCTAAGTGAACAAACTCAATAGTTTTAAATTCTTTTTTAATTGGGGTTTCAACTACCAAAATTGGACCTTTTAATACACACATCAAAAGTGTCTAGGGATCAACATATATTTTTGCAATAACTTTTCTCCTGATTGATATTAATTAAAATTTTCTTTAAGGATTCATCAAATAAAGTGTTTTCGTTTGTCACAGTAACGATAAACCAAGTCACCTTTGCATTAATAAAGAAATTTGCCATTTTCCTAATAAAGGGATTTTTGACATTTGAACCACTAACATTAAAGTTCGAAAAAAAGACTGAAATAACAGTTTTCTTTAAAATTTTATTGGGTAACTTAAACAATTAATAATCCGTGTTTCTACCGCGAACACTAACAACACAAGAACATCGGTTTGGCATACTCAAAATGAGTTCATCCAAATCACGCTGTGGAATGGCCGCCCATGTTCGTTGCAACAACAAAAAAAGGTCTTCTTGCGACTGGATACCCTCCATATTCGGCAGAGCTCTTCTCTGTAGCATATCCCATGCATGCTCAATCGGGTTCAAGTCTGGCGACTGAGCAGGCCAGGGCAGGACATTGATGTTAGCTGCGGCGAGAGTCTGTCTTACAACTCTTGCGGTGTGCGGTCGTGCATTAACATGCATTAACTGAAATAAGGGACCGATTTGCACTTGTAGAGGAACGATGACGTCTGATACAATCGTCTCAGCATAAATTTGAGCGTTGAGGTTGCCTCTGATCCAAATCAACTCAGTTCTTCCGCCGATCCAAATACCCGCCCATACCATGATGGTTCCACCACTATAAGGATGGACTTCCTGGCAGGATTTTAATCGCTGTTGGCGTCCAGGGGTTCTCCAGTGTCGTATACGTCTTGTATCCGGTCTCATACCAAAACGAGACTCATCAGAAAAGCACACGAAACGCCATTGTTCTTCTGCCCAATTTCTGTGTTCAAGAGCCCATTGATATCGAATCCTACGATTGTGCATTGCTATAGGTGGTACCCGTAGCGGTCTTCGGGAATGAAGGTTCACTTCATGCAAGCGGTTTCTGACTGTTTGGTCGCTAATTAAGTTCCCTGAAGAGTGATGAAGCCTCACGGCTAACATTATGGCGGTTATTGTTGGAGCTCTTCGAGTTAAGATTTGAATGTATCGGTCTTGTCTCCGTGTGGTGCAGCGATACCGTCCTCCATGGCGCTCAGCCACGGTACCAGTGCTTCGGTAACGTGTCCAAAGTCGACTGATAACACTCTGACTTGTATTCAGAGCTAAAGCCACAGTACGTTGCCGGGAACCAGCTTCTATCATTCCCACGGCTCTGAGCATTTCTTCCCTGCTTAAATGACGTCGCCGCTCCATAATAACGTTGGTTTTAATCAGTAGTAGGGAAACAGTAGCACTAATAATGTCTTCAATGCGTTGTATGTTTTTATAGGGAAAATATTGACAGCTGATTTTCATCTTTTACTCGAATTTGATTCACAGTTCCTGATTCAAATTATGAAATGCACCAAAAAGGATCCATATAAATTTATAAAATCATAAATTTATTACAAAGCCACATCTCAATCTCAAGAAATCCGCATAAAAATGCTTGATCCCTAGACACTTTTGATGTGTGTATTTAACTTTAACTGATCCCTAACTGCTGGACCTGGTGAAACGGAAACCATCCCCTATCCATTCTAAAGGATATCTCCTAAACTTGGGTAATGTTGTTGAAAATGGGCATTTCTTTTTTAAAAAACGTTAACTCACACTAGGAGACCCGAAATAACTATCTGTAGGCCATACAAATATTTGTTTCGTGCGGGGATCGAACCCGCAACACGCAGCACAGCAGTCCAATCGCTCAGCCACTGCAGCAACAGTGCTGCCAAACTTAGCATTAATTATCATTTAAATGCGGAACAGACGATAGCAGGAAAGACCTGGGACGAGACTTGTACTGACCAGGATGCATGGCACAGATGGGAGGAGACTTATTCTCAGCATTGGGTCGAACTATAGCCTGCTCAGCTATCACAGGCTGCATGAAAACCACCCCAACTGCGGCAATGGAGATTGCCCTCCAATTAACTCCCCTCGACCTATACATACAGCAGGAGGCAGCCCTCGCCGCCATCAGGCTAATGCACTTATATGCATATGGGGCAAAAACCACAGCAGTCCCCACACTAACATCCTGGACCGGGCGATCGAGCACCAACCCCTCATCGCAGCCCCGTGTGATAGGACACTAAATAAACCCATGTTCAACAAAAAATATAACATTCAAACAATAGAGGAGGAAAGGGATCAGTCAGGAGCCCACGAAGTACGCATTTACACAGACGGCTCTAAAACACAATCCGGTTCAGGGGCTGGCGTACACTCCCTAGACCTCAACATTAACTTTCACATATCGCTAGGTGCACACAGCTCTATTTACCAATGTGAATGCGTCGCCCTAACAGAGGCTGCTATAGCCATAAGACGTTTAGGAATACACGACTACGGTATTAGATTCCTATCCGACAGCTTAGCCGTACTCAAAGCCCTAGAAAACAAGCAAACTAACAATAAACTAATTTTCGAGTGTCACCTCGCCCTGGAGAGTATATCGACATCCAATCGAATCACCCTCCAGTGGATTAAAGGGCACAGTGGATCCCTTGGTAACGACGCCGCGGACGAACTTGCAAGGAGAGGTTCTGAGATGGTAGTGTTAGGCCCGTATCCATTCCTCCCCTTACCTTTCTGTTCCGTTCGTGGATCCGCCAAAGATCTACAGAACTGCAAAACAACAAATGGTCCCGGGCAACAGACTGCAGGCAGTCTAAAATGGCCATCCCCAAGGTCCACCCGCGACTCACCAAACGACTTCTCAGCCTCAGTAGAAACAACCTCAGAATAATGATAGGGACAATAACGGGCCATTGCCCCCTAAACAAACTTCTTTTTAACACAGGCGCCACAGATAGCCCTCTTTGCAGAGGCTGCTTTAGCGCCGAGGAAACAGTAGCCCACGTCATCCTGGATTGTGACGCTGTGGCTTCCCAACGTGACCAAATCCTCGGAACAGTTAGGTCGCTCCGCGAAGCCTGTGAAGTCCCCAGGAAACTTCTGTGCTTCTGGACGGAGCTAGGCTGGCTACGTTAGCCAGGACCCCCACGCACAACGGACCGAATGAGAGTCTACGTGCGGAAAATGGAGTCCTATCATCATCATCATCATCAACATTGGGTCGAACTAGGCCGCTACTGAATATTTAATGCCACCTAAAGAAATGTCCATTGACTGTTTTTTTTGTGTGGTTAGTGCATAAACTGGTGAGAGTTATTCCGTTCCGCAAATGGTACTTTCGAGAAGAATCTCTCAGCCATGCTGCCTCTCTATGGTAGTATCATGACAATCATGATTATTGTTGTTTCAAATCTGAAGTTCAAGGTTCATGATTGGTTGTTGTTTTTAAATTGTCAACCAATAAAAAAACTGGATCCATACATTCAGAAACATAGAACAGAACATTATGTAAAATTTGAAAAGTAAGTGTAGCACACATGGTCTTAGAAAATGAACATAAGTGGAATTTGGTGATACAGTCCTAAAAACAGTTTTATAAAACTAAACTAGATAAATAAAGGCTGATACAAAACATTAAAATTGTTATTTCCATAGGTGGATGAAATAAACAAATTTGTTTTAAAATAAATGTATCGAGTGAATTTATCTTCTGTTCTAAATGAATTTGAATAAAAAGCTGGTTGTTAGTCTAATCTAGTTTTTCTTTACCAGTATTAATGATGGCTACAAAATGAGTGCTGTCTCTGCGTGAATTCATTAATTTAGATGTTGCAATTTAGCATATTTTTGTAACAAACATGTAGGAACATCTATTCAGATATTTGGATACTGCAATTTTGCCCATTTGTGTTTGATAATAGCTTGTCTATTTTAATTTGTTTCACTAAAATTGTTGTTTACTTCCTAAAGTAAACAAAACCTCTGATGAAAGATTGTGCAAAAGTTCATTGATGGTAGTTACTGTAACTGGCAATTAGTATTATGAAATATAAATATACTTAGTAACATTGTTCATTCAAGTATATGTTATATTTTTTGGTCAGAAAAACTCTTATTTGTATTTTTGTAGAGCAGATTTTCTTCTGAATTCAGTAGGTAAGCAGATTCTTACACTCCAAGTAGTAAATACTTGCTCTTCCATCAACAACACCATACCATGGTAAGTATTAGGTGCATTATGGTACCTATGTTAGCTACATGTTCAAGGTGCTTTGCCGTCTGCATAGTAACTTAAAGAGATTGAATAACTGAAAACTATTGTGGCAATGTTTGTGAAGATAATTCAAGAGTCAACATGAAACTTGGCTTGCATATTTGAGCTCCATGAATATTATGAGCAAACATTTTAAAATTATAGATGTTTGTGTAGATGTGTGCCACGCGTAGGCACCGTACAGAGTACAGTGAAAACGCTGGCGTAAACAACGTCTCGCCACATGTGCCAATACTTGTGTCTGTAGCCATCCAGATTATGATAAAGATTTATGGCTATGCTAACGCATTATTTATAATAATGATGTTTATCGTATCACCGACCTCCCTATGCGTAATACTCACCCTCCGGCTAACAAATGTATCGCAGTATCCTTCTGAGACATTTTAGCGCCACAGGAATAATTACATGACTGCAAATTGCGACTGTCTATAAATAAACAAATGCACTGCTTATTAAAGCAATGTCCACACTACGCTGGAAACACTTGAACTAGTCTAATTATTTGACTTTACACCTAATTTACTGATTAAGTTTATATTCTGAAGATAAATTAAGTAGCAATTCATGTGATCACATTAAATATCGGCAAAAACTTCACAGCACACAGCACTGTCGTACGTTCGTCGTCTCGTAACAATATGCACACGAACACAAGACGGGCTCACGTGCACAAGGCTCGTCTACACACACTAATAAAGTACTTGAAGACTACGTGACGTCGCGGTTGTCGGCACAGCAACCTCGGCATTGGTTGATTGAAGCAAGGCCGAAACCGGTCAGACATTATTATTAAGAAATCCAGGAAAGTACCGTTCTATTGAAGAATTTCAAAATAATTAAAGAAAAAATGTATAGGAATAAGTGAGATTTACTAAATCTATTCATAAAATATAAAAAAACTGTTTACTGCAATTCCGCTATTCCATATTGGTTACCGAGAATGTCAGGATTTTCGTAAAAGAAGAAAGAAGGATGTTAGCATTTTACTCTACGGTTTTTAGCAGTTGCATAAGTTGCGTTCCGATGTTTCAGCTTAGGAACGTCTATGTGAGGCATACATCAGAGTTTATTGAAGAACTTAACTTCGATGGTCTGCCTGTGTTTGAAAGAGATAGATGTTAATATCTAATGCCAAAACTTAACATCGTAAATAAATTGTGACATTGACTGTGTCAACTTTTCAGCGATTTTCATGTCACTTCTGTCACTGTTGACAGATAGTGAGGGAATCTGGCTGAAACGAATTCCACTGCGTCGTTGCATAATTCTGCAATTCTGCATTTTGATAAAAATATTGTATCGGTAATTGTTTACCGGTAACTTTATTTAAAGTAACTTGTGCATTTCTTTCACTGCCTTTCATAATGTTTACTCGCCGGCTTACGCTGTAAGTATCGTCTTAATAGTAAAGAACTACCGACACAAAATCATAAATTTTCATGTGATTATAAATCATCGTAAACATCATTTTCTTCTTCATTTAAATTATTAGGTATTGACTTTACCTAGATGCTCGTCTACACCATTTCGTTATGCATTAAGCATTATATCAAACTGAATGACATAATTATATAAAACGGACATTGATCCGACCGGCCGGTTATTGCAGTAAGTTGTCATTGAGTAATATTGATTTTACCTCTTTGAACTGTTCCCAGCTGGTCTGCAGGCGCATCTCGCATGAAGCACACTCTCCCGGAGTTGCCCTATGAGTACAGTGCTTTAGAGCCTGTAATCAGCCGGGATATCATGAGCTTGCACCACAGCAAGCATCATGCCACATACATCAACAACCTCAATGCTGCTGAGGAGAAGCTGGCTCAGGCACAGGCTAAAGGTAACTTATATAAGACATAACTAATACTAATATTCCATTAATTTTTTAAACTGACAATTCTCACAAAGTATGAATTCATTGTGACCAATTTACTAGTTCCAATAGGTTGTGAGGTTGAACCTTAAGCAACCACTTAACTTTGCTACTTTGTGGAACTTATTTTATTGACTTGACTTGACAAAACTTTAGGAAAATATTGTGAGAAACCCATAAATATGTGATATGCCACACTCGTGAGTGACGGCCTCTGTTCCAGCAGTGGGATTATTATAGGCTAATATAAATGCAATCATTTACTTATCTTAGCATTGTGTTATAATACTTTAGCAGCAGACACGGACATGATAGTTGTGCTCCACAGTTTAGTAAGGTTTAATAATGGAGGTCATATCAACCATTCTATTCTGTGGCCGAGCCTTACTCCATCTAAAACTTGCCCTTCTGAAGCTCTAAAGAAGGCTGTTACCAAGTAAACAGGTTTTATTTTCCTTTTGTTGAGTTTTTAGTATATTTTGGTAAATAAGAACAGATTTCACCTAGAAGTTAATTTTAGTTTTGCGGGTATGTTATATGTATTTGGATTAGTATTTTCATTTCATGGTAATTGTGCATACTGTATTTTGTAAGAACATTATCTTTTAGTTCTACATTTCTAGTAGAATGATCTCTGATTTCTGAAAGCCTTAAAAAAAAGAAAAAATTGATATTCCTTTATCTGAACTTAGATTATTATCACTTTGATTGACTTCAGGAGGGCAAAATTACTTCTTATTTCTGATTGAGAAAATATTTTAAATTACAAAAGTTGGCCTTTTGATCATAAACTGGATCTAGCTTTCAGAAACCAAGTCACAAGCTGAAAGAGTTGTGAAAAATTGTCAAATTCTAAATTGTCTATGACCATGTGTTCAGGTGACATCGGCACAGTAATCAGCCTGGCTCCAGGTCTGAAGTTCAATGGTGGTGGACACATCAACCATACAATTTTCTGGCAGAACCTCTCCCCCAATGGTGGGAAGCCTTCTGGTCCCCTCACAAAGGCTGTTGAGAAGTAATTAAATTTAAATTTACTATTTGCATAATTATGTCTGGCTTTTGGTTGATTTTTGGCTTCTTAAATTCAACCTTAATGTATATCTTATTTCATAGAGCTTATTCTTCCAACATTAGAGGTACAATCCCCTGCACCTTTATGGAAAATCCATCTAAATTTGGTAAAAAAGTGATCGAGTGATATAAATAAAGATTGAGAATTGGGGTACAGGACCCCTCTCGTATTCACAAACATTTCGATTCAATTGAGAAAGTAATATGCTTAGCTCATCACTCTCTTTTGTAAAGCCAGAAAAAGATATGACTTACTGAATTGAAATCCAATCAAAACATTTGTGAATACAGGGGATGATATAGGTGGGCCGCGGGTTGTACACTAGTTATCGCGGCCTTGACATAGAGGGCTAAGAAGGAACATGGTTGGTTTTTAGTCAGTAGAAGTCTGACACTCCCTTTCGCTCTGCCCAAGAGCGGGAGGGGTTATTCGATGATTTTCCACCCGCCAACAAAAAAAAGGGGATGATATAGGTACCTAACCAATGAATACTTTTGGGCAGTTTGACTGTGCAAAATCTGTCTAATGTTGGTAATATCAGCTCTCATTGTTTGTTAAATCATTAATCAGTGTTGTTTCTCTAGGCAATTGCTTTATCAGGACTGTCACTGTCTTTTATTTTTATAACTGCTATGTACCTAAAGCTTTAAATATGCAACAGTGATTACTATAATTATGTTTATCAGTTTGGCTTGAGTTTGTTTACAATAATTTTGCTTTTTAATTTGTGGAAATTACCGCTTTACGTCAATGGGTAAGATAACCTGCATAGTAGTTTGGCATGTTAACCTATTATTGAGATAAATTTGGGAGGTGATAATAAGCACCTGATATAATGATTAATAATAATAATAATATATTTATTCAAAAATTAGAGTTGGCACAACAAATACAATTTAAATCTTAAAAATAATGTAGGTATAACAAAGTTTGATGCTTGTACTAGGTTACACCTGCATCACATGCGGCATATTTCTAACAATCAAGATTAATTAGCAGCAATCAATAATATTCATCTGAATATAGTTATGCTTTCAATGCAACCAAAAATATAGTAGACATGTTATCTACCAGTGGCATGTATAAATGAAATCAATACAGTACCTAGCCGAAAATTGGTTCGAAATGTTGCTAAGTGTATACATAATGTTGCTGCTGACTGTTCATTCGGTACCTGAACCAATGCTGATTACTGCTCAACAACAATTTGTGATAAAATCATTGACACTTTTTTAGACACTAACTGCCGCACTCTGAGATCTTTAATGATTACTTAGATCATTACTTAGTAAAGGTTTTGACAGTTTTGTCATACAAAAGTATGTCAAATCTTTACTAAGTGACTGCTTAAAAGTAAACATTAAATATCTCTGAGTACCGCTGTAAATGGTTATACTAATGAAAATAATCAAACTTCTAGTGTCTTCTTGTTCTGTATAAAGGTGTTAATGAGATTAACAGACAGTGTGACAGTGTCATAAGTACTAAATAACAAAATAAATGTTTTCGATTTTGAACTATGCCTCTTACAAGGCAAGGTTGCAAGTTGCAACAGCAAATTATACTCACATTGGCTTTACCTAGTGATTGTTTAGATAACTAAGTTTAAAATTAATGAAGATGGATTCAATTTTAGGAATGATTATCAAATGTACCAAACTAGCCTAAGTACTATATTTATAATAGTCACCATTGTCTTGTCCACCATTTATTGGTGTTTATCGCAGCATGTCATGAAATCAATTAGAAATATTGTCTAAAATCTTTTTAATAATTTTAAGGGACTTTGGATCATGGGATAACATGAAGAACCAGCTTGCAGCGTCGTCTGTGGGCGTCCAAGGCTCTGGCTGGGGCTGGCTGGGCTACAACAAACAAACGAAGAAGCTACAGATTGCTACATGTCAAAACCAGGACCCTCTGCAAGCCACCACTGGTAAAAAAATATTTTATTAAGACCTATTTTATTATACTCGTTTTTGAAGCTGTGCCTACAATAGGGTTCAAGAGACCATTGCATTGAGAGCCCGGTTTCATTAAGATCTTGGGTTTAAACTCGAGGAGCTTGAAGCTAAATAAAAACAGCTGCTCAAGTCATTCTTTAGGTTAAAACATGCTTGCTTAAGTTTATCCGTGGATAGATAGCCACCCAGTACATACGGAGTTTCTACCGTGCCTTGGAAAACATGTTAAACTCTTGGTCCTGTTTATCATTTGTCATTTTTGACACTTGTTAAAGGTAGTCAGAGGCTCGAAAGTCTGACAACCAGTCTTATCAACACCATATCTGTATGGTGGATTACCGCATATTTCCTATCATACAGCAGCATGTGGTGTGTCACCACTGAAACGCCATTGAAGTTTTTGCAGAATGCCAAATTTGCAACAATGGCAAAATAATGCCTGTAGTGTGTCGATAGAGTGTCAATGGCGGGTTGCTTAACTCTTAGTTACAGAATTGGGCCCCTGGTGTCCAAACATTGGGAACGTAATTAACTAAGTTATTTATTCAGATTACAAAGAGGTCCACTTTTTAACGTTACCTATGTTAGTACTTAATTACTGAAACAGATTGGGCACGATGTTTTGCCGCTGTCTGAAGGATAGTGCTGAAAATTGAAAATTCCTTACTGCCTAAAACCCTTACTGTTTTAACCTAACCTTACTATATTGACCTTGTGTTTTTCGTTTCAGGTCTCGTCCCCCTATTCGGCATCGACGTCTGGGAACACGCATACTACCTGCAATACAAAAACGTGAGGGCCGACTACGTAAAGGCAATATTCGACATCGCCAACTGGGGAGATGTCTCGAAGAGATACGAATCTGCACTGTAAAGCAATAACCACAAATCTTAATTTTATTTGGTTGGAATTGTAACCATCTAGATGAAAAGCTTTAAATTATGTTACTCTCATGGCGGTGCACTGAATTAGATTCACGTGATGCTAAAATAAGTTTTAGAATCTTTTTTCCTTATATTGTGTTTTATTTATCTTTTTGGGCCAAAATACATACCTACAGGCTCTATGACGTACTAACCTGAAAACTGACCTCAAACCAATTGCGAACAGATATTTTACGGAGCAAGTAGATTTCTACGACACGACGTCGTAACGTGACATGACTTACCGTGTGTGTGTTTTGGCCCGTAGTTCCTTTACTCAGGGTGAATAAGAATACACCCAAAGAAACAAGCGATGGCTTATTTTAAAGTACGACTAGAAAGGAGGTTAATCAAAGACTACAATATTATTGAGGTTAATACTGAAAGATGGAAGAATTTTGGAAGGAGACACATTGGACATTATCTTACATTATGGAGCAAATCATCATCATCATCATTATCATCATCTGCCTAGCCTTTTCCCAACTATGTTGAGGTCGGCTTCCAGTCTAACCGGATGCAGCAGAATACCAGTATTTTACATGGAGTAACCAGGTACCTACCTATCTGACCTCCACAACACAATATGCACAACGATGGTCATTGTAGGTGAAAATCAGGGTATATTATATGTTGCTATTTCATCATCATCAATGATGACGAAACTTTCGCGACAACATCAAAGGATAAGGAGTAGAAATAGCATTCTACTCCTTATTATTTGATACATTATACAAATAAACATCTCGCGAACAAAAAGAGTAGCGGACAAATTCGTGAAGATATCCTTATCTCAAACACATTGTACATACGATACGATGACAATGAATGAAAAGGAAACTTGAATTTCGAAATATTTTTATTTGACGAGACCACAGACGGGACGGTTGGCGGAGTGCTGCTCTGCGTGTCGTGGGTTAGATCCCCGCAAGGAACAAATATTTGTTTGGCCTACAGATTGTTGTTTCGGGACTGAGTAGTTGTATAATTATGTGAGTGTAAATGTTTGTGAACGCACTCACGATACAGGAGAAATTCCTAATGTTGGGTTTAAAAAAAAGAAAGGTCGAAGACAGCAATAATAATTGCAGAGTTCAAGAAATAATTGAGTCAACTCTTCTTAGAGCAAATTAATACAACTATTTTTTTAGACATGTAGACAGCGATGAAGCTGCATACATAAATTCTCACCTTTTTCCCATAGAGGTAGGCAGAAGCCACAAAATGCCACATGCTACGATCCTTACATACGGTACCGTACTCCTTTTGCCTTGTCCACGTTGATACATACAAGGCGGTTTCGAATACTACGCTGTGGTGACCCAATTTAGTCGGTTGTTATGAATAATTTGTAAATTTATGAATTACTTCAAGAAGCATGTTATTTTATTGTAAGGAAGCACGTGAAACGAAACGTGGTTGAGGCAACTGAAGTAATGAACTTGCATTTCGTGTAACGGGTCGCAAATGTCAAACGAAACGACTGTCAAATCGGACGAGAAAAAAAGCGCGGGAAAGTCAAGGAAAGTAGGCGCGATTTTTGTAAATTTTTCAAATTTATTTTATTTTTAACATTTCTTTTACACAACTACATAATTGTAGTTTGTTGTGATGGGGAGGGTTAAGAAGAGGAAGAAAAGTGGAACGGATCCCCCTGGGGATCCCCTCGAAGATGATGCTGACACTGGGTCGTTGCGCTCCATGCAGTCGGCCACATCAGATGCTGAAAAGGAAAAGGATACGGATAAGTACCTTGAATATAGAGTATCTGATTACACCCGGTCCTATCCAGAGTCAGGTGGAAATTATGAGTATATTGTTTTCATCGAAAGTCAGAACCAAGTCCCGATCGGTGACCGCGATATGATGTCGTTAGCCACTAACTTTAAGAGGTATAATAAAGGGGTTAAACAATTAATTCGAATGAATCGGCACAAAGTTGGCGTTATTTTCGAGCGTCCGACATTTGCCAATGCTGCGCTCGTAAACAAAAAGTTTTTGGACAATTTTAAACTCAAAGCCAGCATTCCAGCCTCAGCTACAGAAATTACTGGAATCATACAACATGTCCCGATTGATCTGTCGAATGAGCAAATTTATTCAGCTATATCCAGCTCCAAAAATATAATCTCAGTCAAACGATTTATGCGTCGAATTATTACAGAAAATAAAGTCACTTTTGAACCAATGAAGACAGTGAGCATCACCTTTTCGTGCGCTTCCTTGCCTGACAGCGTGGACTTGAACAGCTGGCGGTTTGAGGTACGGCCGTATATCCCGCCGGTAAAGCAGTGTCTGCAGTGTCTGAGGTATGGACATATTGCAAAATTTTGCAAAAACAGCATCAGGTGTTCCATATGCGGAAAAGATCACAGCTATAAAGAATGTACGATTGCCCCAACAGAAGCTACATGCTGCCAATGTAAAGGAAACCATATTGCTATTTCTGCAGAATGTCCTGTCAAAAAAGCTAAGATAGAAGAAAATAAAAACAAAATTCAGAAAAGATCATATGCTGATGTATTTAATGATAAGTCATTCCCTCCTTTAACTAAAACTAAAAACCCTGCTGAACAACTTAAATTTCTAATACAAACAGATCAAATACAAAACATTTTAATTCAGACCCTTCTTACTTTAATTTCACAAAATAGGAACAAAGAAAGTTCCATTACAAATGAAAACATTAAAAAAGTTCTCTTAGCAACAATACAGAGTGATAATAACATTAAGCAATCTTAATTATGGATCGGTTAAATATTGCACAGTGGAATGCTCAGAGTATTCGTAGTAATCAACATATTTTTTCTCATTTTTTAATTGAGAACAATATTCATGTAGCTTTACTTTGTGAAACTTGGCTTAAGCCTGAGATGCGTTTTAATATAAAAGATTATAATACTGTTAGATTAGATTCTGGTAATAGTCATAATGGTGTAGCTATATTAGTACATAATTCATTACAGTTCAAAAAAATTGATACTTCATATGATGACTCTATACAAAATATTGCAATACGTTTAAAATATGGTGCTAAGGAGCTTTCTTTGGTGTCATTTTATAGTCCTGGTAATTGTAATCCATTCTTTTCTAAATCAAAGCTGGATAATTTAATCAAAAGTATTCCTGGTCCAGTTTTGATTGGTGGGGATTTCAATGCCCATCATTCGGCCTGGGGCTGTAGTGCACAGTGCAGTCGAGGTGTTGACGTTCTTGAAAGCATCAATGATAACAATCTTGTGTTGCTGAATAACGGAGATATGACTACAGTAGGCTCAGATAGGTGGCAGAGAAATGCCCTTGATTTAACCTTAGTGTCACCATCATTAGCTTTGTCTTGTGGCTGGTCAGTGCATGATGTTCCTTTAGGTGGATATCATTTGCCTGTAATTACAAAAATAGTATTTAATAATTTTATTTCTTCATCTAATGATCTTTCAAATCTGCCTGTTCACGTAAATTTTAAACTAGTTAATTGGGAACTTTACACAGCTCAAGTAGAAAATCTATTACAAAATTTTGTGGTTAATCATCAAAACCCGTTACAAACTTATAATGAACTTATTCTTATCTTAAATAAAGCTATACAGAATTCTCTTCCATGCTCTGGTATTTCTCAGCAAATTACTTCTAGTGCCTCACTCAATACATCTAGAACTTCTAAAAAGAAAAAACGCAGTCCACTTCCATGGTGGAATAACAACTGTACTAGGGCTGTAGAAGATGCTAAGAATGCCTATATACAGTTTAAACAAGACCCCTCACAAGAAAACTATATTGAATTTAAAAGGCGACAAGCTGTTAAAAAATTGACTTTAAAAAGAGAGAGGTATTTGAGTTGGGTAGCTTTGTGTGAGTCTTTTAGCAGAACAACTCCTTTAAGTAAAATTTGGGGTATTTCTAGAAAGTTTAATAGAACATATGTACCATCTTGCAATAATGTATATCCATGGATATTTGATTTTCTCAAGAAATTCACACCTGATACTGTAGAGGCCCCCTTTCGTTCACATGATCATTTACCAACAGCAGCATGCTCAAATTATTTAACAGATCCATTTACTATGCAAGAATTGAAAGCTGCAATTTTCTCCAGGCGTGATACAGCTTTTGGCCTCGATTGTATGCCATATAAAATGCTTAAGAATGTTTCATTGCAAGCCTTATTTTTGGTTTTAAAAGTTTTTAACTTACTTTGGCTTAATGATATCATACCTTTAGACTGGAAAATGGACTGTCTTATTCCAATTTTAAAACCTAATAAAGATAAAAACAAACCTGATTCTTATAGACCTATAGCTTTGACCTCTTGTATAGGAAAGATTTTTGAGCAATTGTTGAAGCAAAGAATAGAGTTTTACATAGAAAGTAATAATTTATTACCTTCTAATCAGCTTGGATTTCGTAGAGGAAGGTCAACACATGAAAGTATTTCTCATTTGTATCTTGATATTTTTAATGCTCGAAAAATGGATCATGAATGTGTTGCTGTCTTTGTCGACATAGTTGGTGCTTTCAATAACGTCAATCATCATATTTTGTCACTTGAACTCCGTTCACTTGGAATACCTGAAAAAATAGTTTCATGGGTTTTTAATTTTTTGCATGGTAGAGAAGTTTATGTCAAAGTAGATAAGCAATTAATTGGACCTCGTTTTTCATATAAAGGGGTGTGTCAAGGTGGTATTATGAGTCCATTGATTTATGTGCTTTATATGCATAAGCTTAATATGGTTTTGGGTAGCAAAGTACTAAATTTACAATTTGCTGATGATTTGGTTATTTATACATCTGGTCCGGATATGGATGAGATTAAGAGTAATATTAATGGGGCTTTGAAAAATATGAGTAAATATTTTCATTATTTAAACTTAGAAATTAGTCCAGATAAATCAAAAGTTGTTGTTTTTGGTGAAAATGATTTTGATTTAGAAATGTTTTATGATAATTTTGAACTTCCCATTGTTAATGAATTTAAGTACTTAGGAGTAATTTTTACTGCCAATCTTACATGGAATAAATATGTTGATTACATACTTGGTAAAGCAAATAAAGCATATAATTTTATAAAATCTGTGTCAGTACACGCCGATCCTAAAATTTTGTTAATGTTATACAAATCTTTAGTCCGTAGTCATTTTGAATACGGCTTTTTGTGTTTTGGGTCTGATCAGAGACTTATCCGTAAACTTGATGTCTTACAGAATCATAACTTGCGTTGCATTACAGGTGCCATGAAAACAACACCTATCAACTCCTTACAAGTAGAGTGTAATATTCCTCCACTGAAAATTAGATTTCAGGACTTAAAATCTAAATTCCTCTTAAGGCTTTTGTCTTATAATAGACACCCTCTTTATAGAAAACTTTCATTTTATTATACAGTTTATAACCCTTCAAATAATGTTAACATTCCCTATTTACTTCATGACTTTTCTACTACAATTACACTTAATCAGCAACATGAACTTTACAAATGTAATGACACTTGGACATGTTATTCTGGCAAGTACAATAGTAAATTTATAGACATGAATATTGTTATAAAGCATGATTTGAAAACCAAGGAAGAGGTGTACCAGTTATTGCATGAACATTCTGGCTATCGATGTATATTCACTGATGCTTCTAAGAGCAGTACAAATGTTGCAATGGCTATTTACATACCTTTTAATAAGACTGGTCATGGTGTAAGGTTGCCTGATGTTTTAACTATATTTTCTGCTGAAGCGATGGCTATTTCAGCTGCTTTGGATTTCATAAGTGAAGAGAACTCTGGCATCATTTCTTGGCTTATTGTAACGGACAGCATGAGTGTTCTTAAGGCATTAGATAACAACAAACTGGATGCTTCTACAAACTACATCATATATCGCATCAAAGAAAAGTATTTCACACTTCAATCAAGAGGCTTTGACATCAAATTTTTGTGGACCCCTTCGCACATAGGAGTCAGCGGCAATGAAAACGCAGACACTATAGCGAGAGCCATTGTTGACCTAGGAAATACAGAAATTCAAAGTGTTGCCATACCTTGTTCAGACTTATTACATAAGATCAAGGAAGATAATATTCGATGTTGGCTTGAAGATTGGCAGGAGACTCTGCAAATAAAAGGCACTTGGTATGCAAAAATCAATACAGCTATTGGCTTAGCTCCTTGGTTTACGAAGGCACAATCTCACAGAAGCAAATTGTTTTATTCTTTACTATGTCGGCTAAGATTTGGACATGGACGTTTTAATGCTCATCTGGCCAGAATGAAGATAATAGCTTCCCCTAAATGCACTGATTGCAACCTCGATAAAGATCAGACCCTTGATCACATTATTTTTGAATGCCCAGCGCACAATGTGAATCGTATAATATTGATTGACAAATTGCTTGAGATTTACAAAACACCGGCAAACCTCCCGCGCGACATTCAAGGATTGCTGGAGAATTTTTCTTCCTATATTCCCTTATTTAATTTTATTACATCTAGTGGGTGTAAAATTTGATCGGGACTTATAAACATGGATAGGACATTTGACCTAACTCTTGGAAATGGAAATGACCACACGGAAATGACGATGAAACTGGATTTGACAAAAAAGAAAATTGGATTGACGAAACATTTAATTATGAAAAAAAAAAAAAGAAGACATGGTATATGCCTTGATTAAAGGATACGAGGATAAGAATTTACTGATGACTTGGCTTTGGCCTTACTTTAATTTTATAGAAGAATATGAAAATATGACGAGGCTGAATTGTCTATAGATCGATGCCTGCCTTTTAAATAGGCGAACGAAAAAAAAAAAAAAAAAAACAAATCGGACGATTGTCAGGCTGCTTTGTTGTAACTTGTGGTGAAAAATAAATAAATAAAAATAGTATTCTGAATCATTGAGAGCAATTAACTTCAAGCCCGGGTTCCCGAAGATCTTCTCTTCAAACTTGTGGAGAGGTAAGTTTGCACAATGTTGATATTTGTTGTAACTTTGATGAAAAAGAACGGGCGAATAAGCTCGGGGTTGTGTTATTGATTTTTCAGGCTGTAGACGTTACCTGCTTAGTTCATGTCTTGAAGTAGTGAGAGCATCGAGAAAGTAGTTGACTATTTAGTATAAATGTGTGCGCGTTCTGCAACTAGGAGAAGGGTACGTGTTTGTTTGATATTTAATTATTATTGCGAAAATTCTCCCGAAGGTCGGCGTTTCAGTGTTTTGAAATCGACCAGCAGCTATGCTCAATGCATATCTAGGTTTTACAATTATTTACAGCATCTAACATAGTTTGGCTCAAGTCTCATTCATGTTCGCGATTCATTATGAGTTATATAGATTGTGTTACACTTAATTAGTGTGCATACAATATTATCTTTAATAGCTGCAACAATTTGTTTATTTGTATAAATATACTTATAGATAAGTTACTGTTCCATTGGCTTCTTTATCATAGTGTTGAAGATAATTATATAAGTTAAAATAATTTTAAAGCTTTATAAACATACCTATGGATCATTTGTTTTAAAATTTATCAAACAGACAATGGATTCTTATAAATCACAGTTAAAGTCAAACACAGTGACAGCAGCCTTAAAGGTCATCGGGTCATGCCGGTTGTTTTAGGGGTTGATAAATAAATAATTTCACATAAAAAGTTCAAAACTTTGTACAAATCAGAATCAAAGCAATTGAAGACTTGGACTTAGGTTTGTCATAGAGGAATTTGTCTGAGAATCATGAATTAAATTATAAAATGAAAAAACTAAAATTGCATGTTTTCCTTTACTTATAAATTTATTTTAAAAAACAACAAATATGTTCTTTGACAGAGAAGTTGCAGACGCCCACATGTTATACATTACAATTATCATAACATAAATGCACAAGCTTATTTACCAGCATTTTCTATCAATCTACCTTAATCTTGCATCAGAAGTCTTCAAACTTTTAATTCTTAATTTATGAATTATCCAATCAAGCATGTTTTAATGAATGAATATTATTATATGAATATTATATGAATATTATTTATCTATAAATAGAATTGTTTTACAGTCAAAGTGTTAATGTGCAAAATCATTCAACAATTTATACTATTTTCTGTCTGTAGTAGTTTAGATGACTCATACTACAGAGCAGGTTATAGTATATATCCAGTGATACATTCTTAACCAGATGTTCAATATGAGTCATACTAATTAACTACGGAAATCCAAGTACCTACCATAAATGAATATGGAATGTCACAATCCCGTTTTATACTAGGCCAAGTAAAATAACACTGTATTATAATATAATAATATAATATAATATTCCACAACTATCACACAACGCCATCTAGTCCCAAGCTAAGCAGAGCTTGTGTTATGGGTACTAGACAACTGATAAACATACTTATATATTTCTAAATACATACATATTATAGATAAATTACACACATAAATTAAACTGATGTTTACTATAAAATTCAATATATTTGTACATGCTAATGTTTTATGAAATTTTGAATTGTTGATTCCTACATAGAAGATATAGGTGTTGTCATATGAAGCAGGAACGAGTTGGTTGTTTTCTTTTTAAATCAGGCAGGGTGATTTTCTGTATTCCATGTCCCTTACTTCTTAAAGTAGACCATTGTATTTCCAAGGTAGCTTTTATGCAATGGAGGTAATGTTAAGATATGACACTAGAATCAACTATCCACCTAGTTAGTTACTGGCAGTCTGGTACTTCCATTAATTAAATTCAAAAACACAATTTTTCGCATCTCCTTAGGTAGGTACCCAGGATGTGGTAACTGACGAGAATGTGTCTTGGCACATTCATTAACTGCATTCAATTATTACCATACCTTACCTTTACCTCATTGTGGCCAAAAAAAGCCAATACATAGTCATGACGCAAAAATCATCCAATCCATACAAATCGTTTTTTTTATTTTTCCATTTTTAGTTGTAATAGTTATCCTATACGAATATTTACTATGCATGTAACAGTCAACCAAACATCCAAACCCTTAACCTTCTAGATTCTCTTATTATTACTTTCAACTCCAACTATTGAGGAGTAGTACCTTCCATAATCAGCTCATTATAGATAACCTGAAAGAATACAACCATATATACTTCCCCATTCCATTTTATTACAGAATTATCTTCCAACTCTGTACCTTCCATCACCAGCTCATCAACATGAAGTGATAACTGCTAGATGCGAATACTTAAAAAGCTTTGAAAATAAACACGAAACTCGTAATACGTGCCTATAGAGGGCTGCCCTAGATTTCTCTTGGATGCCATCACCATCAGGTTGACATAATAGTCTGAAAGAATACGACTATCGGTCAATAAGTACCGTACGTATACTTTTGAAAGAATTGTCTTTCAACTCCTAACCATTGAGAAGTTGTACCTTCCATAAACAGCGCATCCACATGACCGGCTTTAGAAAATGCTTAATTATATGGATAACGTAACAAGTGCTTATAAAATTTGAGAGTTGCCCTCGATTACCTTGGGATCCCATCATCAGATCCTGACTTGGTGACAATGAGAATACCTCGAGAGTATACTTTTTCGAATACAAAAAGAAATTTGAAAATCGGTTCATGAATGACGGAGATATCCGATAAGATACATACAAGAATAAAAAAACATACATACGAATTGAGGACCTCCTCCTTTTTGAAAGTCGGTGAAAAACAGAAATGACAGGGACGTGTCGTCTACGACTGTGTCTAGTAGAATACGATTCTATAAAAAAAAAAAACGCTGCCGTAATGGTGGAAAACTGCTAATATGCTGGAAGAAATAAGGAATGGATATTTTGGAAGGAATATTTTTATGGAGATTCCCACCACCGTGTTCCCTTTCAATATTATGAAAACCGGTTCAACTCTTGAATAGGTGGTAGTTCTGAGGGTTATGGTTTACCGTTACGTGTACTGAAATACAGTTGATGCAAGTACTGCCTAAATATCAAACCCGGACCTGCCTCAATATGGAAATTACACAATGCATGAATTTAATTACGTGGCAGGTAGGGAGAGGGTTATTGCAAGAAATATGCCACGTATAGAGATAGGTCGTGCATTAGAATAGGGTGACCATGCTGCAAGCTACATTGCTCTTATTGGTACCACTAGAACTGGTAAAGCATCATTATTCTCTTGCTTCATTCTAATAGGGTATTTCACCAAAAAAATCTAATTAGTCCGTCAGATAGATTTTCAAAAAATAATGGACACGTATTTTTTCACGTAAACAAAAGATGAAGACGATACAGTGCTTCGAAAAGTCACATGCCGATTTTTGCGTTTTTATAGATACAAACGTGCGTGTGAAGCGCGTTTGAAACTCGTTTGAAGCCCGTACAAAGGGTTGCAAGTAGTTGGCAGTTGCAAGCACGTAGACGCGCGTTTTACGATCGCCCCGTTTGCTTACTGCTTAGGTTACAAGGTCGCGTCCAAATCTCGACGCGGTTCATCTGCGCGTTTAAAATACGCCGTGTGGTAGGGGCCTTAGTTTTGCACACGTAATTCAACAATTTCTAAGGGCAATAACATTTTTTGCATAGTACTGCACTGTCTTTAAAACTTATGGGTAGTTTATGGGGCGCCTACCGCTGCGATGGTTTATCGGGATCGGCGCCGCACGCGATACAGCCGACGGTGAATGCACTCCAAAGTGGCGGGGTGAGGGGGAAGGGGTCTAATTGAACCCCAAGGCTTTTTGTCTTTAGTACTAGGCGTTAGGATAAGGATATTTTTGTTGCTAGTTTTATTTACCAGTATATCAACATTCTTTGCGTCTTTTTACTTTTAATTACTTATGAATTTTACAAACATACGAATTAGGATTCTCCTCAAAATCATTCGTCTTCAGGTTGAAAGTGTTTTACACAATCGAGGTTCTCTATCATCATCCTCATTTTCTTACCCTTAATCTGTTTGATTTGAAGTCCGCGATGCCTGTCTTCTTCTTCCATACTTCTCTATTAATTGTCATATCATCAGTCACTTCCATTCTTGTCTTGAGGTTCACTATATGGGTGCCGCGGGAGACGCTCCGGGCGTCGGGGGCCACGTGCCGGCTTCCGGCCACCGTAGATGCGGGCCTGTGGATGGTGAGTGATGGGCTAGCTCGCCATCCGTCCGTCTTATGACGACGACAGGCCGTGTCGACGGCGCGTTTGTGTTCCACGCGCGCCTCAAAGAGATGTCAGCAACATGGAAGGAGCCCTTAAGGGCCGACGCCCGTCGGGGCTGCGGGATGTTGTAAGAGATATCGCGGCCTAGACATAAAGGGCTAAGAAGGAACATGGGTGGTTTTTGGTCAGTAGAAGTCTGACACTTCCTTTCGCTCTGCCCAAGAACGAGAAGAAAATAGGTGGATCATTTAGATGCCAATGTATTCGCTTTTATAATAAACTACCAAGCCACATTCAAAATTTAAGCCTTAATAAATTCAAATCCTTTATAAAACGTAAACTTTGCCAGAAAGGATTTTATACTGTTAAAGATTATATAGAGGACAAAAAAGCTTGGGATTGAACTGCTCCAATTTGAATTGATTTTTTATATATATTTTATTTTTCTTTTACAATTTGACATTTTATTAACTTTCTTTATACACAATGACATTGTTTACTTTTTCAAGTATGATAATATTATTTTAATTTTTTGACCAATATTTACTTGTTAAATATTTTAATTTTTTTATATGATTTTGTTTTGTGTTTTTTTTGACATTTAATAACTTGACTTATTTAATATGATAAATATTTTATTATTTTTATATTGTGAATATGAGGACTATGTGGGTCTTTCTTTAATTTTAACGATTGTCTGGCAGTTTGAGTACTAAGCGACCTACCCAAATGTCCTTTTACTTGGTATTGTTCGTCGTGACGTCGAGCTCCTTGAGTTATCAAGTCGAGCTCGACAATAACTGACAAATGCTTGCACTGACTGGACAGGTCCACTCAAATCTGTGTGGTGCTTTCTTCAAAAGACCATCTCAGACACTAATCTGCATAGCCTTCATGTGTGTCCCAAGGTTATGTCTGGACCTTAAACTTATTGGTTACCATTTTAAAAGATTAAAAGAGTAACCTTTGGAGTTTCTTGCCGGTTCTTCTCCTTAGGAATCGACCAATGCACCGAACCGTGCCCCCTTTTTTTATGTCGACGTTTTACAAGTGCCCATGGGCCTACATGGGCACTTGTAAAACGTCGACGTATGTGAAATAAAATATTTTGACTTTGACTTGGACTTTGAACGGCAGGGGTAATTAGATGACTTTCCACCCGCCAAAAAAAAAAGGTTCACTATATGGGTTATACAGTATGGTTCGCACCTATTCCGGCATTTTATTTATTTCACCACCACTGATCTCAAAACGGTGAAGGAAAACTTCGTGAGGCAACCATGTCCTAGAACCTAGAGGAATATTCTCTAACCCGCAATGGACCTACGTGGTGGATTACGGCCCACTCCGTCTCACAAAGTCTCTCTGGGGACACAGGAGACATCATCTCTGTTAGCAGTATGTTTTTGTACGTGTACACGTTAAGCATTGTAGCCTGGAGCTAAAAGTGTGTCAGTAAAATGGCATTGATATAAACTTTCTACCTATTGTCCATTGATAACATCAAAAGTGCGTGGGTAGGACAGTTCGCTTTATTTAACCTTTGTAGTTATGGTCGGAGGCTTTTTTTTTTTTGGCGGGTGGAAAATCATCAAATAACCCCTCCCGCTCTTGGGCAGAGCGAAAGGGAGTGTCAGACTTTACTGACTAAAAACCACCCATGTTCCTTCTTAGCCCTCTATGTCGAGGCCGCGATAACTAGTGTACAACCCGCGGCCATGGTCGGAGGCTAAAACGACAAAATCTGCCTACCCTTTCTAACGGATTTCCAAAACGAAGGAAGTTCTATGTTCGAAAATAAAAATAAAATGGGTATACTCTTACACACGAACTTAAGTCGTGGTTTCTAAATATTTATGTGAATGATGTACGAGTACGTTGGTGTCCTTTCCACCCTGCATGCATTTAGTTACAAAATCTGATTAATGATGCCTTCGAATATTATTTTCCTTCCTTATAACATTATAACAAAAATATTAATCAAAATACCACATTTATATATTTTTTCCCTTTCGAAATAGTTAGGTAATAATTATTAGTTAGTTATTTTAATGCAAATTGTAAAAGTTCCTGTGTCTGGTTCCTGTATACGAAAATAGATCGATTTTTAACTGACAGTTTTAGAGTTAACTAGTAAATTTTCGTTTTAGTTAGGATTTAAAAAAACTAAAAAAACCCGACTGAAAAAACTGAAAAGCAAAAATCAAGCACTTTTTAAATTTAACAAAACTGCTTCCAGCAGATTAAGAAATTAAGAAATTAAAATTGAATGGACCCCCCATTCAATTTTAATTTCTTAATTTAATATTCAAATGAACCCTGTCTGATTGCAAGTTTTGTTTAATTTAAAAAGTGCTTGTTTTTTGCTTTTCAGTTATTCTCAGTCGGGTTTTTTAGTTTTTTAACTACTTTTTTTATTTCCAACTTTTTAGTTCTTTTGTGTTAATTCTTTCGTTTGTCGCCTATGTTTGTTCCATCATCAGGTATGGTATCATTGTCTGGGGGAACTCTTCTGAAATAACTAGGGTTCTGTCGAGAATATCAGCCGTGCCGGGCGACCGCGGGCGGGAGCTGAGGCGCGGAGGGCGGACTCCAGCTGCGAGCGCGCACCGGCCGGCTTGGCACTGCGTCAACGTCCTCGCTACCGAGCGTTAGCTATCACAAAATCATTCCTTGCCTACTCAAGTTTTAGTTAACCGTTTGTTGTTTCCTGTAAAATCTTTAACTTTAATATACAGTCCACACTATCGAAGTCACTTTGTTTCAATCCTCCAAACACCTCGAGGATATCCAACCATTTCTTTGCAGGTTCTGTTAGCACAAAAAAATGCATACGCACAATTTTTAATATGGACTAGACTGATTCTTGCAGACCAGTGTATAAATTACACAATCTTCTGACAGTTCCTTGTATTTATATATATGAAATAGCTAAATTTGTCAAAATTAATTCTTCACTTTTTGAATCTAAAAACAATATCAATAAACGTACACACACAGTATTTATTAACAATGCCAGTACCAAGGATTGAATTATTCAGACGTAATTGTGTTTATATGGCTCCACTTATCTCTCTACCAAAGTTTATAACTGATCTTCCGTACAGGAAATTCTGCAAAGTCTTGAAAAAGTGACTTATTTCACATAGTTTTTATTCCGTAGCAGATTTTTTAAAACTATCTAACTGTAAATCGTACCATTACCGGTGTGCATTATAAAGTTATTATTTTAAGGATTTTGTATTTATATACTTCAAAATATGTGATATTATGTTATCTTTGTTTTGTTTTTCTCTTTGTTTATGTTAAAATTGTCTTTGTATGTTTATTTTCTATTGTTAAACATTTGTTTTGTGCCGAGTTAAACTTAGAAATGCACTTAGTTACTCGTATTTCTAATTTAATGGCTTTTTCACAGTTACTGTGTTTTGAACTAAGCATCTTATCTTTAATGTTTGCATGCCAACTTAATGGCGAAATGTGTCATTGCACTACATAATTATTATTTTACCATCTTTTGTACCACATTTGTTGCAAATAAATAATTTTGACTTTGTAAAATTCTTCGCAGATGATATAACTTTTGTGATTGTTTATAGGATTTGTAACTTTGAATTTCTTTTAAACATATAAGTATCATATATTTTTGTAATCTCCTTTTAAAACCCTTCATTTTGATACCCTACTTGATGGTATAGGATTTTTTTTTTTTCTAATCCGCGTTATGGCCGCCAAAATCCGCAATTTTTCTTTGTTTTTTAATTTTAATGTCGCCACTCGCGCCATCAAGACGAATCTAACGACGTATATTTTATTCAAATCCCTTCATCCGTTCAGGAGTTATGAGGGAACAAAGAAATGGACATACATACATACACGTTAAACACATAGCCCTCATTTTAAAATAAAATTTGTTTTTTTTCTTTCTTTCTTTCTATTTTGGGCTTCGCCGCAGTCGGGTTAAAAAATGTAAATGCTTCTGAACCAAGCAACTTTGAAAAAAGGTGAATGCATAGATAGCTAAGTGACATCATTTTAAATTCAATATGGCGGCATTCCAATGACGGACTATAATATGCAATCCCATGATAATACCTACATGTGTATCAAATAAAAGGGTATGCTGAGAAGAATACGAGAAATCAAAAGACAATACTGTCAAGCGTGTTTTTTAGTTTTATTTTAAACTATAATATTATTTTATAAATTTAGAAACATATATATCCATCGTATGTCAATAGATTATTGATCCCCACAGACATAAGAGCCTGCTATTATTTTCTAAGGGGTTAACAGACAGGGTCGTCGGTGAATGAACTAAGAAATTATTATCTCCTGCTACAGCGTACCCATCTCTTGGAGAGATTGACATTTCAATCGCAGCTTCCTCGATAGAGGGCGGGTTCTTGTGTTTATTCGAAGGAGTAAATAGATTGACAGTTTGTAAGATGTGGAGGAAATTTGTTGTTGTACTAGTGACGATTATTTACGAGGTCTACTCGGGTAACATTAAATTCAAGACAGGAGGTCTTGAATTTAATGTTACCTGCCACAACACATGCGAACTAATTGGCAATTCCTACATCGCGCTATCAAAGTTATCCGCGACATTTAGAAAATCCCGACTTACATAAATGTTGGGCAGTTAGCCCACCAGACAACACCCGTCTGGTCGGAGGATCCTCCCTTTTCTATAGGGGATGAGGAACTACACCCTGTTCCTCATACCCCCCAAAAGCTACACAATTCTGTCGGGTTCTGCCTATCTGTCTGTTAGGCACTTTTAGGATTTCGATAAAATTTGGTACTCTTGACCTACTTTATAGACTACCTAAGTTTGGTAGGAAACGAGATTATTCCGAATTCCGGAAGAGGTCGCACACAAAAGCTACTTTATAAATCGAATAACCAGTTTGATTTACGCTATTTCGCGAAATAATTTAGCATTTTAGCAGTGCTACTTTAGTTGTGTGTGTGAGCACCAAACAGAAATGTTCCGTGGGTGTGAACGTTGACTACCAAATCATAGCTCTGGAGTTCGAACCAAAGACTCCAACAGATTTTTAGGATTAATTTGCGTATTTTATAATAATCACTTGTTTCGGTGAAGAAAAACATCGTGTGGAAACCAGCATACCATAACCAGCATTTCTCGACGGCATAAACATGCCGTCGAGAAATCTCTTCAGGCCAAGTCAAAGGCTCATGAGCTGCATAAAATTTCTGACACTAGCTTAGGCAATAACCACACGATAAAGAAGAACTAAGGTCCTTTTTAGTCGTTGAGGCCTTATTTACGGGCCGTCGCGCGGCGCGTTGTGCGTTGTTAATTCAAGCACATGGTGATGTATGAAAAGACGATTTTACGAGAAGCGATTTTTCGCTGGTTAGTTTCAAATGCAGCGTTCGTTGCGTTGGACTTGCCTCTCAGTAAATGAATAAAAAAGCAAGCGACCAGCCTTCTGCACGCGCCTCGCGACGCGCCGCGTCTTCGTAAACGAGCCCTTACCACCTTTTCATTCGCTGTCTCATTTCAATTCTTGTGATGGGGGTTTTTCGAAGGCACCTATTCTCATCATCATCATTTCTACCGAAAGACGCCCACTGCTGGACATAGGTTTCCCCCAAGTGTCGCCACATTGACCGGTCCCGTGCGTCTCGCGTCCAGCAAATCCCCGAAACCTTCACCAGGTCATCGGTCTAGTAGGAGGCCTTCCAAAGCAACTTCTTTCGAATCGCGGTCGCCACTCCATTCGGCACCTATTCTATTCCATCATAATGTCAATACTAGGACGAGTTTTCCATAATATCAGGCACACAAATGTCCAAACTTTGTACATTATCTGTTTGATGATAATTTCACAGCCGATAAAACGGGCTTCTATCCATTTAGACCGTTTATGGCAATCAAAACTTTGCCTTACAACAATTTAATTTGTGTAATATGCGTAGGCATTCTAGCACCTACTCCACAGAAAGGTACTAAAATAAAGTTGGTCTTGAAAGGTATTAAATAAAGTTTAGGTTCCAGTTTGTTGCTTTAGTCGGGCTAAAAGTCTAAAAATAAATATGTAGGTAGGTACCTAAATAGAGCATTAAGGTTATAAAAGGTTAAGGTAACCCTTTTATCTTTTGCCCAGAATGTGAACATAACTACTTCGTATATAACCGCTGTAAACTATCTCTGTGGTTGCTCTAACAACGCCTGACTGCCCCAAAAGATAAATCGCATCATCAGCCACCTGAGTCCTACTTGATACTACTTGTAAACAGTTTCATTAGCATGCATGTGTTTCTGTTATTTAAGTGTTTTTAAAAGAAGCTCGTGGTTCAATAAAATCAAAATCAAAACTCATTTATTCAAACTAGGCTGATAATCAGCAGTTTTCGAACGTCAAAATTTACTTTACTTATTTACAAGAGACAGTCCCCCAAAACGTCCCCCCATCGACACTTCCTTATGTTTTAGCTGGAAAGAAGAAGTGGCGGAACAAACTCCCCAGCAACACATCTGTCGGTTAGGTTGGTTAGAAGAGCCAGACTCGAAACAATAGTAAGGTGCAAGTTAAATAACAGCTTCTCGGTTGTTACGTGGATGGGCGATCACTCATTACATACCGAGTTTCTTCCGTGCCTTGGAAAGCACGTTAAGCCTTTGGTCTCGGTTATTATTTGTAGATCTCTGGCAATCGCAACAGGGAGTCAGTGGCTTGAAACTCTTAACAACCAGTCTTACCCACGGGGTATAATAATATATTACCCAGTACTAATTGGGTTGTGGAGTTCAGTTAAGCATTCGCTTTATGTAAAGCACTGGTACTCAGTTGCAGAATGGAAGCCTATCCCAATCCATTCTGGGAAAAGGACGCAAATCGTCATAATTATTGCAAAAAGTACAAACCACTGCATGGGATTGACATTACCTCAACTCATGAGTTTGTCAAAAACCATGCGTGAAGCCAACGAAATCTCGACCAGACCGGCACAGTACATCCGAGGAGCAAGCTTGGTGACTGCAGTTTTACTACTAGCTGATTCCGAGCCGAGACGATGCCGTTAAGGTGTTCCATAGTGTGTGTTTCAGCATATAGTTTCATACAAATAATCCTAAACGGCTCAGGTCGAAGCTATCATGCAATGCTTATGTCATTTACTGTGGAATAGTTAGAAAATGTTTCCCATTTGGGTCCTACGGCGTTTAAGTGCCGGATTAACCACGTAGCAAGAGTAGCAATTACAGTCCTGGAGTGTAAATGTGGTGCTGTTCCACAAGCGATGGGGCACTTAATATTGTGTCCTGCCTGTCCTGTTGTTTGCTCACCACAGGAACTGATGGCGCTATCGAAAGCGCCAAACTAGTAGCTCAGTTCTGAGCCGACACAATAGGGATGTTTACTGACTTAAAAAAAAAGAATTCTAATTAGTCCGTCTGTTTTTATTTTTTATTAAAAAATATTGGATACGTATTTTTTGTTTTATCAAATCAATTAAAAATGGCAAGATAAAACGCGTCAAAGATTTGAGTTTGGGTTTGTGAACCGCTAAAAAATGTCATACTAATGTCTTAGAATATGACGTCACACGAGTTTTCGAAGCCCAGGATCGTCTTCATTGTTTGCTTACGTGAAAAAAGAAAAAATACGTGTCCAATATTTTTGGAAATCTATCTGGCGGTCTAAATAGTTTTTTTTAGTTAACTACCCTATTTAGTTTGCCATTGGCACGCTAAGGAAAATAAATTTTTATATACACACTTAGTTTTATATTCGTGTGTAGTGTTTATTGTAATATCTCTGAGGTATAGTTGTTTTATATTATAATCTAAGTACTGTTTATTTTATTTTGATATACAAATATGTAATCAAGTATTTATGGTGTATATTTAAGCTAATCGGCCCATCTTTTAAGGAACATTTACACTCCAGGGCAGAGTTACTAATGAATATCCACATGAGTAGATTTCTGGTTAGGTAATTAAAGGCACTGTCTGAACATGCTAATGAATACTACTAAGTCTGTTTCAAGTATACTCACCTATTTAATCATCTAATTTAAATAACAATGTCCCCACGGTTTTAAACTATAAACTACCTAAGGTAGACGGGCAACAAATCTCTATTAACGAACTAAAAACAAATGCGTAACATGGTCGCGTAATTAAATCTACAAGTTAATTAGCACAAGTTAGAGCAGTGTTAATTAAAGTTTGACTTGATGAGTGTTGGTCCCGGGACTATGTTGTAAAAATAAAAGTTAGATTCTAGTTACATTTTATGGCATTTGCAGTGCATGTTCTGCGTTTTAATATTTATGAATCGTGTGGTGTATGTCCTCTTAATTATCATCGTTAACATCATTTTGTCTTATCTCCATTTTTTTTTTGGGTTTGTCACAGCATATAGGTATATAATTATGTCTTTTATTTTTCATTTTTAAATTCATTCACTTGGTTTGGTGCCAGAGTCTGGATTTGTACCCGCTTGATATTACATGGTACTTAAACATAACGTACTAGACGAATGTTATCGTAATCTAACTATCTCGACCGCCTTAAAATCTTAACTGCTTCACCAGGCCCATGATACATTTCCGCCGTCATATAATTCAATGACGCCTTTGAAAAGCAGGATGCTTTGTGACGGGTCTTTAGTACGTTTTACGTTTTTTCTCATATTCCATTATGTAGGTACGTCGCAGTTGCATAGCGTGACAATACCGCGTGAATGTTGAGAGGAATATTTTCACGGCGCTTATCGCGACGTGTGAATATATGTATAGAGAAAGTGCTTCGAACAAAGTGCGTCTGCCTTCAAAGCAAGAGTAAATAGGCCTCTTTTGGACACCGTTGTTCCATCGTAGACCATCCATCGCTTTCATCAGGCGTGGTCGAGATCAAGAGCAGGCTCATTTTGCAAAAATAAGCTTCCGACAAAAATATGCACTTATATCCTTTCCAACGACATCTTCGTGTCCTTATCTGATGTTGCTTTGGGCCGACAACATGTATTTTGCTCTCTCAGTCGTCACGCCACCAATTTTACTTCTTTTTCTTTGACTCGTTATCATTTATTCCATTCACTTATAAGGTATTGGTAAAAATACCCATTATCGCAGTTTTGATTTAGCCAGTTGCGGGAAAAATCTCGTAAAAAGCCCGTCCATAACAGGCTCTAAACTCATCTGTATTCGGTGGATCTTTGAGCTTTTCATCTCTTTAGTGAAGTATTCATGGTTCTATTTAATCAATAAATAAATAGAATAGTCTTTATTTCACCGCAAAAATGTAGATATCACAAAGATAAATTGATTTACTAACCAAGGAATAATCACTTAAACGTGACCCGACTTAAAACAACATTTTCATTATGTTTATATTAAAACGTTACGAATAATTTAGGTCTTCTATATTTCTTGCCTGTTTCTACAACAGTATTAATTATTTTACCAACGAGTACGGTAATGTCTGTAAATGTAAAATACGCCTCCCAGTGAGTTATGATAACCGTTAAAAGTGATTAAGTATCTTTTGCATGTATGTCTGGGATTCGTAGTTATTTTCAAATAAGTGGGAATACAACTGCATGGATCACTCAGGTCATAAAAAGGTGTAGGTAAGTAGACAGAGTGCTAATATCTTTTAAATACTCTTCAAAGAATACTTAGGAATACGATAGCTATTGTTATGAACCTTAGATTATATTGAGAAAGAGATAATGGTGCACGTGCACCAGTGCACCCGTGATGAATTGACCACGCTCTGGGTGTCTAAAATGGCCAATTCAGCAGATTCCTAATGGGATAATAATATAAATTGCGTAAAAAATCGTAAAATGTTTATAAAGTGACTATTCACAATAGTAGGTAAGTGACTGCCGCACTCAGAAAACTTTAATGATTACTTAGGCCTTCACTTAGTAAAGATTTTGACAGTTTTGTCATACAAAAGTTTGTCAAATCATTGCTAAGTGACGGCTTAAGTAATCATTAAATATCTCTGAGTACCGCAGTGAGTCTGTGTCCATTTTACGAATTTTAATGCAAATCATAATATTATTCTATTTGCCCCCAGATTTAGGCCCGCTTGCACAACCAATCACTAAATAACATTTTAGGCAACACTGACAACTTGAAATAATTGTCAGAGACACAACAATGTTTTATAATTAGTCAACGTTATATGAACATCAAATACGTATCGATCAGTAAATTTAATGCTAATAAATATACTTACATAATGTACAGATTCCCAAAATAGTAATTCTATCTTGTTCCAATATAACAGATTCCAAGAAGCACCCACATACAGTTCGAACAAATTATCTTGGCAGGTCCGAACTTCGTGCAGAACGCTGCGCAGTAACATTTATTAGGAACCAAATGGTGACATGAGGTGAAGTTCGGGGGGCGGAGTATAGGCTAGAGATGCACCTTACATAAACACAATCAATCCTCTATACGATCAAATATCGTAATCGATTAATTTTATTTGGAATACGTTATTATTAGTGTTTAGAAGATATTTAAGTGAATACATTAACTAATAAAGTGAATTTAATCATTAATAATTGAGTTTTCGTCTTTATTAAAAAAAAAATGTACAGTAACTTTATGTTTCCTCTGTTAAAAGACATGATTTACTTATATTTTAGAAATCTATTACAGACTTCTTGAATAACGAACGTTTACGAATATTTAAAACCTCAATATAAAATTAAATAGAAACATCTTTTTATTACTTAATTTCAATCGATTCGAAGAATAATCGATTAAACGACACCCATTGCACATGCACATGCACATCTCTTTTTGTTAACTTCGTGACCTTCGTGCAAGTTCGGCAATATTCGGTACGAGGTATTATATCTCAGTCACACGACAGCATTTGTTTGGTGTTTGTGTTGCTATCTCTGTCTTGAGCACATTCGATTAGAAAAGTTTTCGTTGTGTTTTTGTTTGTTGTTTTTAATATTACTGTTATTTTTTATTATTTGTTAGAAAAGTTAGTGGGCACTTATTTCGTCAAATATGCCACCAAAGTATAGTAGTATTTTAAATAGCAAGGCGTGAAAAAATATTTACGATTTAACTCAGTATATGAAAGGGGAAAAAGAAAATGGAGTTAAAAATGTAGACTAGGTATCTAAAAGTGTTTTGATATTTATTTCATTTGTATTTTCTCACTGTATTAGGTATTTTCTGATCGTATATGTGTTTATCAGGCAATAACAGTTTTCTTCGCGAGTATACATGCGCAAAAGTTCGCAGAGCCTATGTTCAGACCTGCCAAGATAATTTGATCGTACTGTACTTCCTGTACCATGTTATTACGAATTTCGCGAAACTTCCATTGTTCTCGAATAGAATAAGCTTTTCTTGGAGCTTTGGGTCTTGTATCTCATAGCTTACATCGCAATACCAAACTCGAAATTGTTGGATAATAAAGGGCACAAGAATTTAAAACAATTAAATTAGACGTAGAGATCTGTCTCGTTGGTCTAATGGCGTCAATCGCGACTGCTGAGCATGTGGTCAAGGGTACAATTCCCAGATCGGGCAAAATGTTATTGGGTTTTTACATCAGGAATGTCTCAGTAGCAGCCACGGAGTCTGGATTTGTGCGCGGTTGATGGCAATAGGGTAGCTTAAATCCCATGTAAATGGTGAGTGTGTATGGATACCCACTCACATTTACATGGGACTTCAAACATATCTAGCGAAATGACTGGCTAATAGTAGACACTATTAGGTACACGTCTGCCTAATCCTTCGTAGATTACTGGCGTGATGTTAGGTTACACGTGTAGCTCCTATATTTATCAGCATAAAAAAAAACAATGATACCGTCAAACGTTTGATTAAAACCTTTATACAAACGGAAATCCATTTCCTCCGCCCGGTGTTGCCGTATGAGAAAATATTAATTGAATCCCGTTATGCGGCTCGCAATAAAACATAACATACGTGTGCAGTGGTATGGGATTACCTTGTGGGGTGGCGCAACTCGTAAAACGGGTTTTAAAAGAGTGCACCCGGCTTTTAAACCAGTCTCCCGTTTGCTGCTCCATCCTACTTGAATTATTCCTGAGGTCTGAAATATTTCAGACTATTTGTTACTGCAAAACAAATAGGTGAACTTCTAAATGCGTTTTCGTTTCACGTGAGTTCTTTGTACGTAATTCGTTGAGCATTTCGTTTCAATAAATCGCTTTCCGTGAATTTCGACGCTCGGAACTTCATTCACAGGCAGGACGCTGTTTGAAAGGTTTTAACTGGATATTCGTTCATTTATTTATAGTTAAAATTCCAGTAGGTAGTCGATGTTTTCTTTCACACCAATTAACAAAACGCACGCACGACTACCAGTCAAGTTGTAAGTAACCAGTTTATGCGGATCTCTCATTCCACGAGTTTATACGAAGCGAGGCTATGTCAAAAAAAAATACTACTTAAACTTACGTACGATGAGAGCCTTTTAATACAAAGAAGCGTTTGTAGCACTTAGAAATGTAATATTTTAGGAAAAAGAAAACTAGGGCAAAGTGGAAACTGTCATCAATACCTACATACTTAACTTCTTACTTAAAGTATTAAGAAAAACATTTAAATACAGACTCCGGTCAAATAGCTCCATAATAGGGGATCGGACAAAAAAGAACTAATTAGTCCGTCAGATAGATTTTCAAAAAATATTGAAAACATGTTTTTTTTATTTTTTCACGTAAACAAAAAGTTAAGACGGTGCAGTGCTTTGAAAACTCGAGTGACGTCACATGCTAGTACATTTTTTACATACAAGTGACGTTTCAAGCCCCACTCCATGATCTTAGACGCGTTTTATCTTCGTCAATTTTAATGAATGATAAAACAAAAAAAAAACACGTATCCAATATTTTTCGATAATCTAACTGACGGACTTAACAGAATCATATTTTTTTGAGTCAGTCCGATCCCCTATTCACTATTCTAGTTTCGCTGTTCTAAAGTTTTGAATAAAACTTACAAATGGACTTAAACATTCTTTAAATCCGCAGACAAAGTAATCCATAATCTTCGAGTAATGTTATATCCGATATATGTTTAATATAAGTATATATTAAACAAAGTTATCTCATCTCCAGGCAAACATCTTTGTTTCTCGTAATCCTCTTGTTTCGCTCCAACTCCGTGGTATTCCGAATTTTATAAAACAATAACATAATAATCTTCTGCGAAGAAAAGAAAGGCTTTTATTCGAGTTTTATTTAATTTATGTGTTCGAGAGCTTGTTTTATCTTTTAGTCTGGAGAACGCTTGTTTATTTAACTACTGAAAGATCGCCGGCGGGTTTGTAGTCTTCTCTTAGAATAACAGAATACATAACATCACGCCTGTGATTGCCGAAAGGTTCGCAACAGGTGTACTTAGTACACCCACATTTCGTCAGTTATATTTGAGTCTCATGTGATAGAGGGGTGAAACCGGCACGTCTTAGGATAAAAAAAAATCGAAGACATGTGACATCTACCAAACCGCACTGGGCCCGCGTGGTGGATTATAGCCCATCCCTCTCCTAGAGAGGAGGCCTGAGTCCCTGCAGTGGGAACATTATAGACTCATGATGATGATGATGATGAATAGGGGTCGAGCCTATTGTTATCAACCGGGCACAATTGCAAACTCTGTGACTGCTACTGAGAAATTCTTGATAGAAACATCTGATAACTTTTTGCCCGACTTGGGAATCGAAGCCAGGACTTATGCTCAGCAGTCGCGCTTTCGACCACTAGACCAATGAGGCAAGATTCTGAAGAACGTTTGCTTATTTAATTACTAAAGGATCTCCGGCGGGTATGTATTCTCTTACAATTACAGAAACCTTTCTCGAAAATTCTATCTACCATAATAATATTCTGGCAAGGCTTTCACGGTTACCTGAAAATACAATCTGTGAGAAAACCTCGGCTTATCACTTAGCTGTGATCTGTTTTTCACATTTACCTGAGCTTTTGTGTTATTTTAGGCGGTTGCTAGGATTGGCTTATAAAATAGTTCTTTAGGTACGGAGTGGAAAATTCCTTATCTTGCATTGAAAAGGAAAGTTCTTCAGCCCAGAGAGGTATTTTGTCTGGTGGGCTACTCCCTAACGGATTTGTTTTGTAAATGGCGTCTTCCTGAAAAAGGGCGGAGGAGGTAGGAGGTCTTGCTTATCCGCATTATCCTGTGGGTTACCTTTAGTGTAAGGCCTCCAGCTAGCTGTCCCCCAATGAATGGGATCTGGCTGTTGCATTGTCCTTATCTCGAGAATTTATTCTGCTTATGTGATATTGGCAACGCATGACTTCAAGTGTGATGCGTATTTCATTAGTTTGTATGTGGCCTTGTAGATGTCGCCACTGTTGTATACCTACCAAGATTTAGATTAAAATTTCTAACGTGTAGGCGTCTTATTGATTAATTGTTTTAGACGTCTAATCTATTTCGGTACAATGTTTGATTATGTTGAATAGCAATTTAGGAATACTGTTTCAAGCTTTTACAGTTTATAACTGAACTTACACTTTCACTTATATTTTTGTATATATTTGATACGGGATATGTTCCGTGATTTTTAATCATCCTGCGATCATGGCGCTAGCAACAACGGCGTCGATATTATTTGACATACATTGCGTAATACTTAGTGAATTTGAGACCTCACTCTCTTTTCTTCGAAACAAAAAGGCATGCCGTCAAATTATTACGAAGGTAAGGCGCATATGTATCAGGTGCCAAAACGGTAGCTGCTCGCGAAATTCAGAGAAACAGTCAGTCGCAGTACTGTAGAAACATAGGTCCATTAGTTACGATGTCACCAACAGTAACTAGGTCACCCGCTGTTCAGTTTAGGGCTCTCTGGTTAAATATAGTGCTTCGGAATTGTCAATGAGACTGTTACGCGCATTTTAGGTGTCAAAAAAAGTTGTCTGTTTCGAAGTTCGACGGGTACCTACTAATGTTAGTGCTGAATGGAAAGTTCTTTCATTAATAAAGTTTTCGTGTCGAAAATTTATGATGGTTTCCGTTCTATTTAACCTTCTATTAGTTACACCTCTGACTAACCTCTCGGAGGTTACAAGCGGGATGTAATGGTATGTTATCTAAATCATTGAATTTGAAAACAATTTCACATACCTACATATGGCTCGAAAGGGTCAGTCATAAAGCACGACTGACAGAGATGTATGAAAAAAAAACAAGACATGCTGCGCCAACCCCAAATCAATTGGGATTTAAGGGCAGGAGATTGAGGAATTTCACAAATGTTTATTAACAATACCTTTTATTTTGTTTTTCTTTTTTGGGGGGGGTGGGAAATCATCATATGACTGCTCCCGCTCTGGGCAGAGTGGAAGGGAGTGTCAGACTTCTACAGACTAAAAACCACCCATTTTCCTTCTTAGCCCTTTGTGCCGAGGACGCGGTATCTCTTTCGAACAACCCGCAGACCCGATGGGATCAACAATACCTTGACAATCATTCTAACGCAAATTCTATCGCCTAAAGAACGAAAGAAAGCTACACGAAACGCTTAGTAAGCGATAGCGTTCAGCCTCTTTAGTTCTAAGGTTCTAACGTTTCATTAAACATCTTAATTAAAACATAGCGCTTGTAAGTAAAGAAGCTCACTTCATTATCGCAGTCATTAGATACTCTTGACAAGTCGACGAAGGCCGCCGTCGTCCAATGGCGACACTTGTTGCAAATTTAACTACCCGACTGACGAGGGCTTAATTGAACAAGCTTGTTCTTGTATACAGATAATACAGACATGCATTGTCGCTTCATAATCATGATGGTATTAAGTTTAACCTGCAGTTCTGCTCACGTGGAGGTCGAGGTCTCTCACACTGGGCCTCATCAGAAGGCTTAAAGTCACTTATCAATTCCCGTTGAGTAGCTTTGAGTGACAAGGAAACTCCGAAGTTTCCTTGCGTGATCGAAGTCAGAAATGAAGACATCCGCGTGAAAGCCAAGGTTACCGACGTAGCCCAAAGAATTGCCAGGCTTAAGTGGCAATGGGCAGGGCACATTGCTCGCAGAGTGGTTGGCCGATGGGGCCGAAAATTAATGGCGTTGGAAGGCCTCCCACTAGGTGAACCGATTACCTGGTGAAGGTTGCGGGGTTTCGCTGGATGCGAAACGAACGGGACCAGTCAATGTGGCGACACCTAGGAGAGGCCTATGTCCAGCAGTGGACGTCTTTTGGCTGAAATGATGAATGAAGACCCACTGGGACAGTATTTATGGAGATTAAGAAAGCTATAGCGTAATCCCGGTCATCGATTATGCATACTCTGTATGCTAGGTTTCATTCAAATCTGTGTTAATGTGGTGTTGCCCCACAAACGATGGGACACTTGATAATATCGTGTCCTCCCTGTCCTGTTATTTGGACATGTGAGGACGCTATTAATAACGCCAATCTCGACGTCGAATTTTAAACAGACTCAATTTGAATCGTCATCGACAGGCTAGGAAGAAGATTCAAATCTGTTCAGTCGTGACAAACAAATATATACACATTTTCGAATTAAAAGGTATTAGCTAGGACTTAATTACCAGCGAAACGGTTTTAAGACTTTCATCTCTGTAATTTACGACTGCATTTTACATAAAGGATTGCTGAATTTTGCACCCAGGTTGCAACTTCAAGCCATTAACATGTTAACTTAAGCGAAAATTTGCATTCCACCCACCGCCCCTTCCTACATCTTTGCAGACTTCATAGACGTCCGCTCCATTAAAGCTGAATTCGACCCAAAAGGTTCTATTGAACAAAGTCCATTTTAATTTAGCTTTGACCCCATAAAATTATGTATGATGGAAAAATTCTCGGCTGAAAGTCTACCCAGAGATATTACAAAGTCTTAAATTGGTTGAGACAGTTAGTGTAAAATATTGCAGTTAGTTTATACTAAAGCTAAACGGATTTGTGAGGGATTATGAGATTATTTAATTAATTAGTTCCTGGTGTTTTGAAGCCAAGGTCCTACACAGTTGTGCGTCATATTGTTCTATATATGAGAAGTAGGTCACACGGAAATGATGTTAAAAGTTTTATTTTATACCTTTTGCTTAGATTATTGTTGTTTGAATATGAGGTCCTGGGTTGAACTCTCAGTTTTCAATCAGGAATTTGTCAGTCAGCCACGGAGTCTGGATTTGTACCTAGTCTAATTTCATGTGCTCCCGACATGGGATTTAAACATAATTCGCGAATTGTGGGTGTACTATTAAGTTTACCTCAGCCTAACCGTTAAGGAATTACAAGCGTGATGTTTTATTTGGATCATCATCATCATTTCAGCCAAAAGACGTCCACTGCTGGACATAGGCCTCCCCCAGGTATCGCCACATTGACCGGTCCCGTGCGTCTCACATCCAACGGTTAATTATCCAGCGGGTTATTTGGATATGAAATACTATTGTTGAAACGGAATTTAAATCAAAACAGGGCTCATTGGGTTTTGTGCTGTCCTATTCGCATCTGATTTCCATTTCACCTTGAGAATCCACAATATGTACCTGTTTAGCGAATGCCGAAACCCTTAATACTCCTAATGCTTAAAATCGATACCTTATAAGATGTTCTCAGAATATTTGATCATGCGTGGTTTGCCAAACGTAAAGCGGAGTAAGACTTGGATATAGTAAACATAGATTAGCGTATAATTTACGGTCATGTAATGAGACTTTTGTTTAAGTAAGTTTATTGACAGCGATGTAGACGAATTGTTTGACGCCCTGTAATTATTTACCACTTTTGATACTTCGAACATATGTTTTTATTATTGTAGATCAATAAATTTATTTGTAGTTTGTAAAATAGGTTCAAAGTTATTTTCGGAAATAAATTCGAGACTCTAAGTTAATTATGAACATTATATGCAGGCTTCAAATAGAACTTAAAATTATTATCAAAATTATGACTAAAACCACGACTAAAACAAACTACCTACATACATACAACGGTGACCATAAGAACGTAGGCGTCAAAGTGCTCGACCTCCGCATCACAAAGCTGGCAGCATTGCCACATTGAATGGCAATGCTAATTCTTAATCATACACATTCATAAACATAGTTCTTTTCGCCGAAATGCCGGTGGCGCTTACTTAATACTAATTATATTATTTATATTCACGACGCATTACTCAAAGACGCTTGGCAGCCGTGTAATTCCTCTCGACGCGTGTTATCAAATTTCCATTACTTGGTACACACCTAATATTCCACCTACGTCGCCTTCTCTTAAAAACTTTACCGGACGTGCGGTTCTGTTTTCGTATTTATTACTCTAGGCTTCCGTTCGATGTAATTTCGACTTTGTGGCTGTAAAATAAGGTTGGTTTTAAAGTGGGTGTGGCGTTGAAAGTCTGAGGTGTCGTTTTGGGAGCTTACTCGGGTCGCGTTATTAGAGTCTTGTCCTTCTTTATTGGAATATACGAGGGGCTCGAAGCCTTCCCCTTCCCCTCCGGCGGCCCGCGCACCTCTCCTGCCATTGAGGAGCTGTGGTCTAAGGCCGGTGCCTGGCTGCCACCTTGTAGAACCTTCGATTAATTGATTGCTTAATTCTACCTTCATTATAAATGTCTGGATGATGCCGGATTGCTGGCGCCTTTATAATCAGTGACTTTGGCGTTACAGACATAATTTGGTTAACAAATAACTATCATAAAATAGCCATAGATTATTCAGTGCTACTGCTTGGTATGTATTGATGTGTCACTTTAGACACAAAATTATTATCAGTTAGGCACTGTCTGCTCTTAAACTAGATAGCCTATTTTTGATAGACTCTTTTGTGTTGTTTTTTATGGGAGTATTTTTATTAGTCACATTTTCTCTGAAGAGAGCGTAAAGTTTTATGTCTTTGCGGCGTATAGGGACAATAAATTGTTTTATCAAAATCACTTGGTATCTTCCAGGCAATAAAATAAAATTTTAAGTTGTTATTATATTTTGATGGGCTATTTATAATGTCTTGCAGTTATATTATTAAGTAATCTTTTAAAATTGGTAGATCAAAACGTATTCATTTCTCGTAGCGCTCTCGTAGCAGCTTATATGAAAAGCTGGCGTAGCGGCGTCGTAGCGACTTTGTAGTGGTGCTACGAGGTGCCTACGCCCGCGGCAGACTTCATTGTTTTAAACGATGATGAGAATATTTACTTATTAACTCATAGATGTATATTTTTACTAAAACTAATAATTAATGGAGATTAGATAAGTAGTTATTTGATCTAATACTGGTTTTGGGCTTGTCTAAATGGGGTAAGAATAGAAGAACTCTTCAGAAAGACAGTAAACAGTTGTCAACAAGCGTCGTACCTGTGGTCATCTCGCGACTCTGCGAAGCAAAGTTTAAATACACAGTATGACTAACTTTTCAAAAAAAATGCATCGTTGTGCCATTTATGTGATGTGTATATTTATTTTAGTTCTATTTTTGCCTGCGCAGTTAAGTTGGCTGAAGTGTATTTATGAAAGACGGAACATAGAATAATATTGTTGTTAACTTGCAATAACCAATTGGTTGCTGTCGGTAAAATCATGCTGCATCATCGTGGGTGTGAGCGGTAACGAACTTGTCGCAGTCACAATGCTCAAGCCGTTAACTTTTTGTTTGTTCCGTCCTGTTGTATGTGTTTTTTAGGGTTCCGTAGCCAAATGGCAAAAAACGGAACCCTTATAGATTCGTCATGTTTGTCTGTCTGTCTGTCCGTCTGTCCGTCTGTCCGTCCGTATGTCACAGCCATTTTATTCCGAGACTATAAGGATTACACAGTTGAAATTTGGCAGGTAGATGTATTCTGTAAACCGCTTTTTGATTTTTATATAAAAAAAAAAATATAAGATTAAGAGGGGGCTCTCCATACGTGGAATTGAAACTAAAAAAACTTTTTTTCATCAAAACTACACATGAAGGGTATCTATGGATAGGTCTTCAAAAATGACATTGAGGTTCTTAAAATCATTTTTTCTCAAAGTCAATCGTTTCAAAGATAGACACATCCAAAGTGGTAAAATGTGTGTCCCCCCCCTCTAACTTTTAAAGTAAGAGAGTGACAATTCTAAAAAAAATATATAATGTAGATCTTAACAAAAACTAACCAACGAAAATTGGTTTGAACGAGATCTAGTAAGTATTTTTTTTTTAATACGTCATAAATCGTAAATCGCAATTTACCGTTCATTCAATCAACTCAATTATAAAAATTATGTGGACGGTGAGTGATGGGCTAACTCGCCGTCCGTCCGTCTCACGACGAAAACAGGCCGTGTCGACGGCGCGTTCGTGTTCCACGCGCGCCTCAAAGAGATGTCAGCAACATGGGAGGGGCCCGAAAGGGCCGACGCCTGTCGGGGCCGCGGGTAGTCCAACGGTTATCGCGGCCTCGACATAGAGGGCGAAGAAGGAACATGGGTGGTTTTTAGTCAGTAGAAGTCTGACACTCCCTTTCGCTCTGCCCAAGAGCGGGAGGGGTTATTCGATGATTTTACACCCACCAAAAAAAAAAAAAAAAAAAGAGAGTGACAATTCTAAAAAAAATATATAATGTAGATCTTAGCAAAAACTAACCAACGAAAATTGGTTTGAACGAGATCTAGTAAGTATTTTTTTTTAATACGTCATAAATCGTAAATCGCAATAACTTAATTTAAAAAATACGCTGTTATTAAAACATCGTCAAAGTTACAACGAACTACAATAACTTTTATATTATGTTACTTGCTGCTACGGAACCCTTCATGGGCGAGTCTGACTCGCACTTGGCCGGTTTTTATGTTAACTATGAACTTTGTGATGTTTTACGGATTTGGCTATAGTTTAATTTAATTTTACATTTTTGTTTTATATTGTGTCTTATAGCATCGTATTGGACGTATTGTCTGTTATGTTGCTATAATTAGTGGTCAATAAATAAATTAATGTTAATTGTTTTTTGGACTATTGTATGCACGTCATGTATCTGGGTTTAAAATATTTATTTTTCTCGTTCTACAACTGTAACATGTGAAAGGGAAACGCCCAAAAAATGCCTGAAATAGACAGAAACTACTAATAGTCTTTAATTCTATTTAGAATAAAATATGTATAACGTAATGTTTCTCAAGTTTGTTTACCTAGGGTGAAAATATAACGATAATTAAAATATTTATTTTGATATCCGTCATAGTCATTCTTAATTTATAATGGAGGTCAGTGTTTATTTGACATGAGTAATCGACATTCAGCCAAACAGAAATCGTCAAATAATCCTTAACGAACTATTTTATAGAATTATTGCATAGTTATCATTCATTTAATATTATTCGACCTATTTATACCGTAAATCTAATTAAAATAGTATATGCGTATCAATATTAATTAAAATAAAAAAACTTGAATTATAAATCGTATCGTAGGCTGTATGCGTCACATGTCCTTTGCCTTATTGACAGTTTGACATGAATGCATTTTCATATTATTTTCGATTCATGGTTTTGCGGATTTTTGCGTTTGCGGCTCGAGTTAATTCAGGATATTATATTATAACGACGACTGTGGCTATTTTATAAGGATTTTGATTTAACTTCTGCACACGTTACCCATTTTTGAACACGACTTAGATTGGACCCGCCTAAACGACGACTCGGCTTTTTGACGACGGACCTGAACCTGCTTTATATACGACTCTGCTGTTCTTTTGGACTTGTGCATCGTGTACATTTAAGAATGGATAGAAACGTACACTGTATTAATTGCTATCTCGATATTGCAACGATGAGACGTAATCTCTTATCAGTGCAAAATGATGAAGTACGTTGTTTAATACAGGCATGGATAACACCACAAGCTGTAAGTATTGAGATTCCCTAGTTCTCTTACCTTTTTATATTGAACGCACTGGCTTAAAAAAATTCGTACATTATGTTTTCTTCTTTCTCACAGGTTGAACAAGAGAGTGTTGTTTGTGATGCATGTCTAAGATTGGCAATTCAAAGTATCACTGAGACACCAGGAACCAGTCGACCAGATAGACAAGTAGGCCACCACCAAGTGTGCGTTTGCTGTGGACAGTCTGTTCTACGGCGAACAGTTGGTACCTGTGCCCATACCATGTCAATAATATGGTACTTGGCATGGGCCCGGTACCAACCCAATATTTATCCTCCTGCAGAGTTTCTTGATGACATATTAGTGGTTTTTAATGATGATTAAAACATTTAAATGCTGTTTTGTTGTTTAATTATTGCATATTAATCCTTAACCTTGACTTAACCTATATTTTAGAAAAAATGTTTGGAACTGGCTTCTACCAAGTTTTTTGATAATTATTGAAATTGTCATGGGTTCCCTACGATTTGTAGTGCAATTTGGCGTTTATTTCATTGTTGTTCATTTCAGGCATTTTTTTGTGTGGCTGATGGGCATTCCCCTTTAGAATTATGACATTTTGCTGTATTGCCCCTCTAAAATATAAGATCAGAGTTTTTCCGAGATGTTTCCTCTGGTAGCTTCAATCTCTTTGCTACGAAGTCACGTATACAACAAAAAGCACCGGGCATTACGGTCAGAAAACTCCGTACTTACACTTTCAAGGCGTTAACATTTTCATTGCATACTTAGTTCAAACACTACTGCCTCCCTCCCATATTTTATTTACCGTTATTCCGGGTCACGTACGCAGCGTGTTCTGCAACGTTCCCGCGAACAGCTGTAAAACGTTGCTGCAACAGTGTTGCACTTTATGTTAGAACATCGCGATTTTCTCATTACATTTTATGGAAGTTTTCCTTGGTGTGGGGAATTCTTTGAGGCTAATACTCCTTTTCACACGTTCTGGCCTGTAGGTTTTGCTGGGTTTTCAGTATTAAATGGGTAAGCTAGGTACACTGTGAAAGCTTACCTTCGTGTTAATACTTTAATACTTTTACCTATACACCCAGCTTCCGGGGTGGGTATCTAGCGGCGATAAACGGTTCTTTCAATCCGTTCGTGAGCAGCTGGCCAGAACATGGCTGGAGGTGGATCACTGTGTTGCCCAATTTCTCACAGGCCAATGGTAACTTTAAGAGTAAATTATTTTCCTACAAGTTTAATGCCTCGCCTTTTTGTCAATGTTATACATCTGACTGCGAATTTGAACAATCTGCACATCACAGTTTATGGGAGTGTTTTTAAGAGTTACAGTGGTTTGGGAATAATTACTGTGGCGGGCTTGTCCCATTTTTTAGCGGCGAGTATATTTTCCGGCATCCCACTAGGCTTTTTGTATGCCTGGTGATTGTTATTTACTTGCTTTTATAATATTAATATGTATATTATTCTTGTTACAGATGACACCAGCCTAATAAGGCTCGTTCTTCACAAAGGTAAGTTCACTTCAAATAAAACATCACCAAAAAAAAGGTTTTAATACTAGCCGATGACGTGTTGGGAGGGCGGGTAGTTAATTCATAAGAACTCTAAATCCTCTTAGGATATCACTGCGGGCTATATTTCCTTTTAGACCTAATAAATAGATTAATGTTTCATTATTTTGAGTGAAGCCTAAGGCTTGTATGGTAATTTTTATGGAAGTTTTTATTAGCTCTTCTGTTTGATAGGGAGCTTCTTTTATGAGATATCTTCGGTTTGCTTATTTGATTAGGCTTTTTTAGCTGAATCGGTATTTAAAGTCAGAAATAGGTCACAGTGGAAAAATAAAGTCGATTAGGGTAAGGCCTACCCGCAGCTGTAAAACTTCAGATGATAAGTATTAACATATCTGTGGGTAATGTACGCTAATTGTAAAAATACGTATCATATATATTTTTAGGTTGAGAGCTCCTATTTCACACCAACAAGTGGAAGCAATTATCATCTTTTTCAAGCAATTATTTTTGTTAAACGACGACAATCGTCTTACTTCGTTCGGTACCATCGCTTAACATTTTTGGGTCGGCTTTGCACTATTCAATTTTAATTATCGAGTTATGCCGAATGACGACTTGTGCGCCATGGTGGGGTACCGCCGGACGGCAAAATCGCAAATAAGGTAATTTGGTGTAAGTTAGAGCGCAGTCGTTTGGCTTAGCCCGGACCGACCCGAAACGGCGAATATATGTAGTAATTGCTTCGTGTAGGTAACAAACACAGCTAAATCGAAAGTGCCGACCCGAAAGCATGTACCACCCCTCAGCAACAGCGTCAGACAATTGCCAATTAAACTCACATAAACCAAATTATTAGGTTGCCTCGCATTGTGATTGAAACAATCGCGGTAATCCAATAAAGGCTCAGTAATCAACGTAACGAGGTACTCACACAATGGCGGTATATATTGAACACTGAACAATGACACCCCTTGCCGAGTCTAGATTTGATTAACTGCTTGCTTAAGTACTTGTCTCGGTTCCAAAGTACTTAGTACACGCAGTTGTAGGTACTGCTGATGAGAAATATCAACATATATGTGCGCCTAGCCATATACAGGCTGTTAACCCTTCACACATCCGTGAACCAAGCGTTCTGTACATCAAACTAAGTGACCTCACAATTTTTTCGCTAGGAAACGACTTTTTTTTTTGGGTCAAAAATCACATCTTACGGTAAAATCAATGTTGCACTCTTAAAACATTGTGCTGGTGGGTGCTTTGAATAGTAAAGAGGCCATAGAAACAATTTAAGTAAAGTTATAACCTGAAAAACTGGTATTTACAAAAACAGCTCTATGAAAAAATTTGAACTTGGACCCCCAATATCTTTGTAACTAGGGGGTTCCCAGGTATGGTCTAGAACAAAAAAAAATAACGCAGTGGTCCCCCACCACTGCTTTATTTTTTTTTTGTAGAATAAGTGCTCTTCGTTAGCGTTAAGGGTACTTTTTACACTCTTTATGTAGATGTTTCTCATACAAGTTAGTTTGGGTTTGACGCATTTACACTGAGTTGTATGCCGTGATGAAAAATGGTGGGGAGAATAAGTGCTCTTCGTTAGCGTTAAGGGTACTTTTACACTCTTTATGTAGATGTTTCTCATACAAGTTAGTTTGGGTTTGACGCATTTACACTGAGTTGTATGCCGTGATGAAAAATGGTGGGGAGAATAAGTGCTCTTCGTTAGCGTTAAGGGTACTTTTACACTCTTTATGTAGATGTTTCTCATACAAGTTAGTTTGGGTTTGACGCATTTACACTGAGCTGTATGCCGTGATGAAAAATGGTGGGGAGAATAAGTGCTCTTCGTTAGCGTTCAGGGTACTTTTACACTCTTTATGTAGATGTTTCTCATACAAGTTAGTTTGGGTTTGACGCATTTACATTGAGTTGTATGCCGTGATAAAAATGTCATGGCGTTTCCTCTAAAAAAAGCATAATTTTACGTAGCGTAAAATTATTCTCCTTTTTCCATTAGAATTGTTTCTGAAACGATTGTTGATGTATGTACATATTCTGTTTTTCGAAAGTGGTGACGTAGTTGGGTCGTATGCAGATTTGATCATACTATCCTCACTTTTCAATGGAGGATGAGCAACTTTCCTCTGATTTCTCACCTTAATATATATAAAAATACTTAACGTGCAAAGCCGGGGCGAGCTCCTTGTACCTCAATAGTCTTCATGAAGGGTCTCGAGAACTGACGGCACGGTTGGCGCAGTGACTCAAGCAACGGACTGCTGCGCTGCGTGTCGCGGGTTCGATTCCCGCACGGAACAAATTTTTGTATGACCTACAGATAGTTGTTTCGGGTCTGGGTATTTGTATATGTGAGTTTCAATGTTTGTGATCGCACCCACGATACAGGAGTAATTCCTTGTGTGGGGCAACGTTTTATTTAAACAAAAAAAAAAACTACTACGTGTTACTTACGGGTTGAGAACTGTCTAAATGATGACATAACTAGTCTCACATCCTCTCGTGATAGTAGGCCCATATTAAGTGACATAATCACCCAAGCACGTAATAATAATGTCATGAATATGTGACGTCACTGTGTGATAAACCAATCCATTACCTGGCGTTAACATAATCTGGGTTAGAAACTAGAGCTGACATGTAATTATGTGGCAGCCATGAATTAGCTTTAATATAGTGACAAGTGGCTGCTGTCACAGTATAAGAACGGAGTTATGTGATAATTATGTGCTTGTCGCAAATACAAGACAATTAAGGTTTCAGGCTTCCCTATGAAAATACGGAGAAGTTATTACTTCTGCTAAAGTAAATATGAGACTTACATCTACCAACCCGCACTGGGCCCACGTGGTCGATCCCATCCCTCTACTAGAGAGGAGGCCTGAGTTACATTATAGGCTGATGATGATGATGACGATAATTATCGTATTATTGTTTTTTATTTACACCAGTTTTGCACTAACCGCATATGGAAAGAAGTTGGGGTTGAGCCGCATCAGAGAGGGATAAAGGCATGGAAAATGCGATTCCTTGCTGATAAATAAGTCAGATCCATTAGCACCCCTAACTTACGATAGTCCCTTATATACTTAACATTGATTTTCTGTGTACGATAGTAGTTATACGTAAACCATATTGAATGTTTATCGAGTACAAATAGGTATTTTGATGTAATAAACGGGATTTCGTTTTACTTTATTTTTTAAGAAAATATTTTGCTTTCATATTTCGGATTTCATTTATTTGGGACATAATTCGGATCTATCTATATACAATGTGGATCTGGAACTACGACATTAAATTAAAACTAGCACTGTACTAGTCCATCGAAACATTTTAAAACACGAAGATTAGTAGTTAGTGGAAAATTTAAAAATTGCAATTTTCAAACAAAATAAATAGCAGAATCAACTGCATAAAAAGTAAACACGCTTTAACTACGAAAAGTCACTGACCTAGTGCGCGGGGTGCAGCGAGCGGCGGCGATGTTGGGCGTAGGTACTTTTTATCGGAGAACAACAAATCAGCGGCATAAACTCACTAAGTTGCGAGTTGTTAATTAATAAAAGATCACTGATTGAATAATTAATCACTTAAAACCTTATTTGAGGCATAATTAAACTAAAAAACTTACTAACTTAACCTAAATCACAAAACTAGCTACCTAATAAATGCCTAAATAACTAATATTACACTAACACCAATAAGTCACAGTAACCTATAATGCACTAATCCAAATATCATAAATCGTCTTTAATCACAATAACAACAAACTTTTCATAAAATCACGACAATGCGCGCGCGGCTCGTCTTGTGATAAAAAAAGTAGGCGTGTGCTCTCCTCAAAGGGCGCCGCTATGCACTGACTGACATAGTTACCGAGTCAAGGACTTTTTGCCGAAAAAAATTCCGCTCACACACACACTCGCAATTTTCTATGCACCACTAATGCATTATTTGCGTAAGTAATATTACTTTTTCTTTATAATTGTAGTATTTTGTGGGAGTGTGCGGGGCGCGTCAGAGTGGGATCGTATGACACCTTTCTCTGTCTTTCAAGCGTATTGAGACGTTGAGAATAGAATCGTAGGTTTTTGCACAGGTTCCTGACCTTACAATGTTTACCTATTATTACGGACTCCGATCTACATCATGTTGAAAAATAAGAAAATGAAAAATAATTTCCTGTGGCTAAAGTAGTCATTGGATTTGATTGATTTTTTGTATACGGGTCAAGAGCATGCCTTTCTTTACGTGGTTTAGAGGAATGTCAATCGTCCTGCTCCACATTGTATATAAAAGAGAAGTCCACTCACTGACTGACCACTCATCACGAAATCTCGGAAACTACTGGGCCGTGAGGTCTAAAATTTGGCACAAGCACTCTCTATGGGGTGCAGGCGCGTACTAAGAAAGGATTTTTTAAAATTCGCACCCCAAGGGGTTGAAAAGGGGTGTCAAAGTTTGTATGAAAGTCCTACGTTTTTAAAGTTAGAGACATGAATGTGGGCCTGAATGTTCCTTTCGGCCTCTAGCTGCTCACTAAGAAAAGGTTTTACGAAATTCGGCCCTTAAGGGTATAAATAAGGGTGTTTAATGTTAGTATGAAAAAAGTTAAAGATTCAAATTGTATCTTACGGCAACGCGTTATTGCATACTTTACATTGAAATTAGAATTCGGAAGCCAATAAAGATCCAAATTGAATTTTACGACAATGTGTTAATGCATATTTTACATTGAAATAAGAAATTTCTTGAGTTCCTTTATCTTCAGTTTATAGGCAAATTTCTAAGTGGCCAGTATGTTTCATTATTATGCAGGCGTCTGCTGAAAGGTAATGAAATGAGGTTCCGTTCTAAAGTTTTTATGCCAATTTCTATGTGGCCAGTATTTTTCAGTATGCCGCCTGCATACTGAAAAATACTGGCCACATAGAAATTCTGCTGAAAGGTAAGAAAAACACGTTTCAAAAAACGAACCTAATTTTAATTTTAGTGTTTAGTATATTTGGTTTAGGCTGGTGTTGTAAAATAGTAGCTATATTAGTCGTTCTTAGTAGAAAAAGTGTCATTGAATTACCTACGTTCGTATTTTAATTTTTAGTGTATAGTATCTTTGGTTTAGGCTGGTGTTGTAAAATATAGTAGCTATAAGTAAAGAAAATTACGTTCAAGTAATATTTTTTACTTTATTTTCTGGTCATATGCATTGTTAAATTAAAATGGAAAATCAAACTATTATCACTTCTAATGGAGTGCCAATTCTTTGCCAAATAGTAAATATCCCTGGCGATGGTGCATGCTTATTTTCATCCCTATCCTATTTGGTGAATGGTAACGTGGTCATGGCTAATCAAATTCGAGCCAGCATTGTGCGCCACGTGTCTAACCTTTCACCCAGGAGCGGTCAGGAGCTGTTTATTGTTCGAAGCGTAAATACGTTACTGAAATGTCTTGCCATGGCACCTACGGAACCACCAGTGAACTCATGGCAGCGGGAGAACTATTCCCATTTGAGTTCCAGGTGTTTCAGGATGGTACTTTTATTGCTGGTTTTGGGGAAGCACGGCAGGGAGTCAAAATAATCAGATTCTCAGGAAAATTTAATGAAGGTCATTTTGATGTTTTAATTCCGTTAGTTAATTTAAATAATAAAAAAGATCTATTGACCCCTCACGCCGGCATAATTGAAGAATCACCGACTTTCACCGACTCAACGGTGAATGTGCAGTTGAATTCACAATCCCAGTCCCAATTCACTACTATTGATTTTGTCGAGAAGTCGCTTACCTATAATAGTGACCAAACGGAATGCGAGTCATTTTTTTCTGGCAAACAACGCCAGCACCAAATTAGTGTCTTTGTTGACGAATCACCGACTTACACACAGATTGCACCATTTTCTGACGTGTCCCATAACCAAATCCCTTCTTTTGGTTCCGAACAATCGCCAACCTTTACTGAGCCAGACAATGATGACCCTGATTTGACTGATTTAAAGTCGCCAACCCAACAAACTCCTGAACTAAGCCCACACGAATCGGTTATTGTAAGGCCAGTAAAGGAAAAAATTGGGAAAAAACGCAGGAAAAGATTCACAGATTTGATTAGGAAAAAACAATTAAGAAAATCTGCTTCAAAGTATGCAAAAAATAAACCCAACGTTAATAAGTCAGCTGTAAAAAAATATGCGGATGCTCATATCGAAGCTCACCGTGGGGCTGTTAGCAGGTACTCGCAAAGTCATCCTGAAGTAGACCGTGAAGCTGTAAGTAAGTACTCGCAAAGTCATCCTGAAGTAAATAGAGAAGCTGTGAAACATTATGCATCTACTAATCCTCACATTAACCAGAAAGCAGCAGCAAAATATTACGCAAATAAATTATTACCTTGGACAAATAAGCATTTATCTGGTTTTAAATATGAGCCTGAAATTGATTATTCCAAGGATAAGGTGGTTGAACTTGGATGTCGTCATCCCTGCACCTGGTGTCGTGCCCTAAAGTGGAAAGATGAGCCTCCCGGAATGTGCTGCAGTAGTGGTAAAGTCCAGCTTCCTACATTAGAAACCTACCCTGAGCCTCTCCATAGTCTCCTCACACACCAACATCCAATGTCAGAACATTTTCTTATGTCTTCCAGGAAATATAATGCATGTTTTCAGATGACATCATTTGGAGCTAAAGAGGTGAATGAGGGTAATTATATGCCAACTTTCAAGGTTCAGGGGCAAGTCTATCACAGGATAGGATGTCTTATGGCTGGGCCCCAGCAGCAACCGTCCTTTCTTCAAATATACTTTGTTGGCGATGATGATTATGAGAGGGAGATCCGGTGTGGTATCTTACCTGGTGTTAAGCCAGAACTGGTAGGCCAGTTGCAGAAATTGCTACATGAACACAATTCGTATATTATTGACTTTAAAGCAGCTGTTGAATCTGTTCCTCCGAGTCAAAATGATTTTCAAGTCGTGATTAACGCAGATAGAAAGCCTCCCAGTGAGCATCGCGGTCGTTTTAATGCCCCGTCGACTAAAGAAGTTGCAGTTGTCATCGTTGGTCAAGATTTTGAAAAAAGAGATATTATCCTCCATAGCAGAAACAACAAATTGATTAGAATCAGTGAAACCCACCGTGCTTATGACGCCCTACAGTATCCTCTAATTTTCTGCCGAGGAGAGGATGGCTACTATATTAGAATATCACAGCAAGATGCAGTAACTAAAGCCCCTCTAAATAAGACCGTGTCTGCGGCTGACTTTTATAGCTATCGAATAATGGAGCGTGATGACGAAGAATGCTACCTGTTGCTGTTCCGTAACCTTTTCAATCAATATTTGGTTGACATGTATGCCAAAATAGAAACAGAGAGGTTAAACTTTTTACGTCACAATCAAACACGGCTGAGAAGTGAGGAGTATGTTCACTTGAAAGACGCTATGTCTAGATCCGACGGAAACTTAACTGATCTGGGAAAAATGGTTATTTTGCCGTCCTCTTTTACTGGAGGACCAAGATACATGCACGAAAGGACGCAAGATGCAATGACGTACGTGCGGCTTTTTGGACGACCAGACCTTTTTATTACCTTTACATGCAATCCAAAATGGGGCGATATTTTAGTCCTCTTAAAAGAAGGCCAAAAGTCTCAAGACAGACCCGATTTAACTGCAAGGGTTTTCCAATTAAAAGTAAAACAAATGATGAAGCTTCTCATTAAAGGGTCTATCTTCGGTGCAACCAGGTGTCACATGTATAGTATAGAGTGGCAGAAACGTGGACTTCCCCACGTTCATATTCTACTGTGGTTGGAAGACAAGTTAAGACCAGAGTCTATCGACAAACTAATAATTGCTGAATTCCCTGATCCCAACCAAGACCAAGCCCTTTATCAAATAGTCAAAACAACTATGGTACACGGACCATGTGGTTCTTTAAATAGTAAATCACCGTGTATGAAGAATGGCGCCTGTACCACGAAGTATCCCCGGCCTTTTGTGCGAGAAACCCAAACCGGAGAAGATGGATATCCGAAGTACCGAAGGCGATCCCAGTCAGACGGTGGCTTTACTGCCGAAGTCCGTGGGGTTGAACTGGACAATCGGTGGGTTGTGCCATATAACCCAGTCCTTTCCCGCACTTTTGCGGCTCACATTGATGTAGAATATTGTAATTCTGTAAAATCAATTAAATACATCTGTAAATACGTGAACAAAGGGTCAGACCAAGCTGCCTTTACCGTTGAAGATCGAGATGAGGTAAAGAAATATGAGGTAGGACGATATATTAGCAGCTCCGAAGCAGCTTGGCGCATTCTTTGTTTTTCTATCCATGACAGGTTCGCCTCAGTTATGCACCTGGCTGTTCACCTCGAAAATGGTCAGAGAATATATTTTTTGGATAGCAATGTCAATGATAGGATAAACAATCCACCAAAAACTACACTTCTGGCCTTTTTTGAGCTATGCCGAGAAGATAATTTTGCTAGAACTCTTTTATACTGTGAAGTCCCAACATATTACATTTGGAAAAACAATAAATTTTTCAGAAGGAAAAGAGGGATTCCTGTAAGTGGTTACCCAGGTGTCAAGAAAGATAAGGTATTAGGTCAAGTGTACACAGTCCACCCTAGCAATTCAGAATGCTTTTACTTACGCCTCCTTTTACACAAGATCCGCGGCCCAACATCATTTACTGCCTTAAAAACTGTTGAAGGCGTTGTTCAGCTGACATATCAGGCAGCGTGCAGGAAACTTGGCTTACTGGCGGACGATTTTCACTGGGACCACACACTAAGCGAAGCCTCTGTTTCAGACTCTCCTAGCAAAATAAGAGAGTTATTCGCTACCATGTTGGTGTTCTGCCAAGTTGGAAACCCCCTTATTCTGTGGGAAAAACACCGATACAGTCTTTCAGAAGACTATATACGCCACATGGAGAGAGAGTTCGGGGATGCCCAACCGGTCATCGATGTGAACGATGCTTACAATCGATGTCTTATTGATCTGGAGGATCTTGTGCTTAAGATGTCGGGTAAGGCACTGTATCAGTTCGAACTTCCAGCACCTTCCCGTGAAATAGAGTCTGATTTAGCTAATCGGCAATACCTCAATGAGATTACTTTCGATGCCGTTCAACTAACTGAATCAGTAGCTGTAAACGTTCCAAAATTAAATCAAGAACAGAGGGATGCTTACGATGAGATCATTCACAGCATTGATTGTAATTGTGGAAAGTTGTTTTTCCTCGACGCGCCTGGTGGAACAGGAAAAAATTTCTTATTAAATCTGCTGTTGGCCACAGTAAGACGCGTCAAGAATATTGCAGTTGCCGTTGCTTCTTCGGGTATTGCCGCTACCTTACTCGACGGAGGCAAGACTGCTCATTCTGCTTTCATGTTGCCTCTAAACCTAAACTCTTGTGAGTCTACACTTTGTAATATTCCCAAACAAAGTAACATGGCTCGGGTGTTAAAAGAAGCAAAATTAATTGTATGGGATGAGTGCACTATGGCTCACAAAGGCGGCGTAGAGGCTCTTGACAGAACTCTGCAGGACATTAGAGCTCAAAACCGTCTAATGGGTGGGTTGACGGTCCTTTTGGCTGGTGACTTTAGACAGACCTTGCCTGTTATACCACGAGGCACACGTGCTGACGAAGTTAAGGCCTGTCTCAAATCCTCGATACTGTGGCATCACGTCAAAGTTCTGTCCTTGAGAGTAAATATGCGCGTGCACCTATACCGAGAGCCTTGGGCAGAAGAATTTTCAGAATTATTACTAGATATTGGTGATGGTAATATTTTTGAAGAAGATGGGCGAATAACCATTCCGAGCACCCTTTGTGATGTTGTGGAGGATCTGGACAGTCTCACTAACAGAATATATTCCAACATTAATCAGGCTAATGTAACTTTTTTAAGAGAAAGAGCCATTCTCACTCCAAGAAACGATTCTGCTAACAACATTAACAACTATTTGTTGGAGAAACTTGTAACTGAAGAAGTATCATATAAATCTGTGGATGAGGTACTGGAGGTTGAAGATGCTGTTCACTACCCTGTGGAGTTCTTAAATAGTCTCGACCCACCAGGATTACCACCACGTGTACTCCACCTAAAAGTTGGTGCACCAATCATGTTACTGCGTAATCTGCTACCGCCCAAACTATGCAACGGGACAAGGCTGCAGGTCCGCCAACTTCAAAAGAACGTGATTGAAGCAACTATTTTTACAGGCGTTAATCAAGGAGAAACAGTTTTTATCCCCCGAATTCCACTTATCCCTTCAGATTATCATTTTGAATTCAAAAGACTACAATTTCCAGTGAAAGTTTGCTACGCAATGACTATCAACAAAGCACAGGGCCAAACATTAAAAGTAGCTGGGGTGGACCTGAGAAAGGATTGTTTCTCACATGGGCAGTTATATGTGGCGTGTTCTAGAGTCAGTTCACCTGAAAACCTCATAATACTGCAACCAACAAATAAAACACGAAATGTAGTTTACAAGGAGGTCTTGCAGACTTATAATAACCGGATGTAAAAACGAGCCCAAGTTTAGGGTTGCAGATTTATAATACAATAATTTATTGGTATATAGCCGATCGATTCCTTTTCTGTAATCATTCCTTGCTTCTCTTAAAGCGATCACTAAATCTGTTCAATAGTCTGTTTTTTATTTTTCCGTATACAAAGGCTCCAAATTGAGACCCGTTGCTTTCGCTCCTTTCGCTCATAGACGTCGGTCCCTCTGTCACATTATACTCTAGCGGCTAAACCTTTGAAGGAAGCTACAGCCTTCATATTTATACTGAGTGTAAAATGTATGTGGAATATTTTTTAGAGCTCATTATCGCTTCTTAGGACGTTTCCAAACCTTGCCTCGAAGATTACGTATACCAATTTTCGAATTAATTTGAAAAAACAAGCCACGCTGTAAAATTGAAGGCCCGTTTCCACCCCGTTTAATAAACTCTGATTTTCGAAAAACCCTGATACACATTATTCTTTATTTTATTCTTTATATTAACGTTTACCAAAAAATAATAAAATTTTAGAAAATTTGAAACACATTGAGAATTTTCTCATTTTTATATTACAACAAACTTCATTTTGAGTATGGATTAACTAAGCCTATAGGTACAATTTATAACTTCTGCATTTGGTACGATTTAGGGTTCTAAATGCAAGATTTCCGAAGTGCGCTTGGTCTGTATTCTTGGAACATTAACTTTCAAACTAAATCTCATAAACACCAACGTATGAAACAAGCGAGTGAAACCGCGCGGGTACAGCTAGTTTATATATATTCTTATCCAAATACACAGCAAAGAAAATATCAGTTTATTTGAGTAGTAGAATCTGGATTTATATACTGTTAGAATTCGATCAGCGTTTTACTACTCAGATTCTTAAGTTTGTCGATAAAATAACTTGTAGAACGGGCAAAAGGAACATTACGGTCATTATCGCCTATCGTCATCGTAGACGTCTTTTCTGCACCTCATCATCAACGTTTATTAGATCTATTGGCCCAGTTGGTGACCACGTTAGCAGCAGCGTCTATGGCCCTTCCATGTTGCTGACATCCCTTTTAGGCGCGCGTGGAACACGAACGCGCTGTCGACACGGCCTGTTGTCGTCGTAAGACTGACAGACGGCGAGCTAGCCCATTACTCACCGTCCACAGGCCCGCGTCTACGATGGCCAGAAGCTGTCACGTGGCCCCCGCCGCCCGGAGCGTGTCCCGCGGTGGCTGGGACTAGAGGTTCTCTCCCTCTCACGTTCCGCCACCTCCTTCGCTAGCAGCACTGCTTCAGAACGAGGCGACGGCGACCCATTCCATCTCGCCCCGTACCATGGCTTGCATCAGGACCGGACGTGAGAGGTCGCCGCCGCCGATCACCGCGGTGTGCTCCACCGTGTCCTCCGGCCGATTCTCACAATGGTGACATCCGGGCGTTTCCTCCCGAGGTATGTCTGCCTGATATACTTTATCCACTGAGTCGAAACTGAAGTCACATAACTGAAGTATGTTTTCATGAAAAATGCCTACCTGTTCTGTTCTATACTTAATGTACGAAACTGTGTATTCCTATTGGTTCTCGTCGCCAATTGAGGCATCTGAGAAGGACCTCGTTCTTATAGCAGTAAGTAGGTCAAGGAATTCCTGATAGCCGACATAACCTAGTCCTGCGGAGTGCGGTGTGTGCTTATATCTATTTAAGCTATCTAGGTGCATATTTGGAGGATATTGTGTTTATATATAGGTGAATAAGTATTGTGTCCTATTTACCAACATTTTGTAAGGACGATTATAGGGTACCTGTGTTCAGTGTTTGAGTGGTTTATATGGGTATGAGTAACTCGAGATGTTATTCCTCCTTGCTGTCAGTACTGTATTTGTTTGTAAATGCACGATACTCTAGAAGTCTCTCAGCACTTCATAACTTATTTTGAATTTGTAAAGTGTTGTGTACAAAATAAAAATATAACATAACAACACACCTGTAATCCCCGAGGGATAAGGCAGAGCTGTACCTAATAGTACCCACATTTTGCTAGTAATATGTAAGAATAATAAAAAAAAGCTTTATTATAATAATGCTAATATGTCCATTTGACGACATAACCAATATTTTCAAGCTCTCAAAGAAAATATACAAACGATATAAGCATCCAAACCACAATTCCATGAAAATCACCACAATTTAAGTCCTATGTCAATGCCACAAACACCAAATTCGTTTGACAGATAACAAATTGGAAACATTAAACAAAATAAACCTTATAATTTTCTTGAAACAACTTGACCCAAATCCTGTAAAGATAAATGGATGCTGTGACATATTAATTAGCGTTCACCGAGAGCCATCTGTCGGGAGTAATTGGGATCGTGTTACGTTGTAAGACGCGACCTGTACAGCATACACCTGCGTCCTTGAAATATGCACGTTTTTGTCCTTCATTACGTAAGACAGGGTTTTATGTAACTGTGGATGGAAAAAAAACTAGACGGTATTGCAGGATTTACATGAATAAATACATAAACTCGCGCCTTTTTCCCCGTGGTTACTTTTTTCCTAGTCTATTAATTGGCATTGGGGTAAGCTAGCACTTTATCTAAGTACTGCGTCCATTGGTAGTAGTAAGATATACAGAATAACTTTTTTGCCTGCGGAGAAAAGACCTCCACCATTTTCTTTCAGGGCATGTACTCTTCTCCTGCACCACCTCAAACCAACCTTTGGCTTGTCCAGCGGTCGTGATGCATGCGGCTTACGTGACCTGCCCTATCCCATTTGAGCCTGGTAGCCATTTTTCCTACATCTGTAATTGCTGTTTTTGATCGCAGCGTAGTGTTCCGCATTTTATCTGCTCGTCTAACACCCAGAATGCTCCGCTCCATTGCACATTTTTTTTTTTAACAAAAGCGCCGTGACAATGAAGCTCGTTGAAGTCCCAGAGAAACGATTTAACTGTTTTGCATCCCGCAACGAAATTAATCAGAAAAGAATTGCGGAGGGGTAGGGAAAACATATTTTTCAGTTCCCTCCATATCAGCAAGAAACAGAACAGAACAAAGCCAATAGGCACACAGGGACGTATACAACTGGGATAAGCCCAGTTGCCTAGCACCACGGATATTATTGTCATTAATATTACTGGGTCCTAAGTTGTGAGCTGTGTTATATTTGATTCCAATAATAGGTAAGACAAAAATGCTTGAACACACGAATATTTGTTCTTTGGCAGACTCCAAGCCGATTACAAAAGCAACAACTTAAATATCTTCCCTCTTCTATGCAATATTATTGACATCAGAAAGTAAAGCGATCGAGTTCCGCCTTATTAATTGTATTTACCGGTCGCATCCGGACCTCTCGGCTGGTTTACGACCGGGCCGGCAGTCTCAGGGGATGCAACTTACCGTACCGGTACTTGGCCGGCTGAGTTATTGCACTCTTTTCCGAATAAAACCTGATGCTTGACGATTGGTAGTGTTTAGGTAGAATTTACATAGTTGAAATAAGGATTATCTAAATATCTCATGAAATATTGATAAATAGCGTTGTGTTTGGTGGACTACTGCCCGACAGTTGTAGCCGGTTTTTTTTTATGTTCTACCCGCGTAAAATAGCGCGATGTAGAATTTTAGTTCTTCATTTGTGTCAGAGATGGCGCTGTAGTATTTTTATGTCGCTTCAGAGTTTACAGAATAAGTAGTCGCTCTTAAACATCCCGGGCGCGAAGTATCAGTTTGACCTGTTCGTAACTAGGCGACCGGATAAAAGCCCAAATCGGCCCGACGTCTCCTATCTTTGTTACGATGATACCGTCCAAGTTTTGTTTAATTGTTTAAGTTTGAACGTTTCTGATGGATGACCATCGACTTTGAGATGTTTAATGAAAGTCAAATCTTTAACTTAAGTATCTTCTGAGGTAATGACTCTCATTTATATAAATAAGAGACATGCATTCCATAAAGCTTGGGATCCACCTAACCAAGAAGTGAACGGAAGTGAACGATGGGTAAAGAGGGTACAGGTACAGGTAAATCAAGTTAGAACCTTAAAGGCACAACGGATATTATTAATTTTAGACTTTAAAACCGAATTTCCTGCGCAGACAACTCGATTGACGAAGTCAGGAAGCTGAACGTTTCTGTCGATAATCGATATACCAGCTACGTTATGTATGAGATATTTGTTGATTTGCCACCAACTTGACATATTGCACTGGACTTTGGTCTAGTGGTTATAATCGCGACTGCTGAGCATGAGGTCCTGGGTTTGATGCCCGCGTTAGGCAAATTGTTAATAGGTTTTTCCATTAGGAATTTCTCTGTAGAATTCACGGAGTCTGCAATAAGGTCGCCCCCTATTAAATATGACTTTAACATTACTGGCGATATGTGGGTGTACTGTTAGCCTCATATCCCTTTGGGGATTACAGGCGTGATGTTATGTAACTTAGCAGCATTAATAGAATAACTGAGAAGGTATACTCATCATGTAAAGCTTACTCCAGATACCTATTTAGAGCGCGGCGCCGCCCGCTTTCGACTTCATTTTAGTTTCACGGAATTCATATTGCATTTCGCTGTAAGTTGGTAGGTATGTGTGCAAACTACAGGGAATTCTATTAATTCTGAAAGTTTTGAAGCAGTCTATTATTAAGTCGTATTTACGTCTTTTTATGGGTTAGGGGACTGTAGGTCCCGTGGGGGCTGCGGGTTGTTCATTCTGCAGCCTCGACACAAAGGGCTAAGAAGGAACATGGGTGGTTTTTAGTTAGTAAAAGTCTTGACACTCGCTACCAGTCTGCCCAGAGCGGGAGGAGTTATTTGATGATTTGCCACCCTCCAAAAAAAGGGCACTGTAGGTAATCCTGTTTGTGTACTGATCGTCGTCTCCGTACCGCCATTGAAATATTAGTGACATGATTCTAGCTATCAGGTAATAACAAGGCAGATGTGAGTGGCAGCGCTGGGAGGGGGGACGCCCTAGAAGGATATAAATTGACCTTATTAGTGATGTTCTTTAGAAAGGTCAAGTGTCTCTCACTCAGATCCAGACTGTCCATTTGCTGCCCTCCCACTGTGACGTCCTAAGCCGAGGTCCGTAACCCACGGCGGGGTACCAAAAAAAGGTCGGTGCGTAGAACTCGCTACTAGCGTGCGTGTATGACCGTGGTGTATGAACGTAGACATGCTAAGGAGTATAATAATAATAATATTCCACAACTATCACACAACGCCATCTAGTCCCAAGCTAAGCAGAGCTTGTGTTATGGGTACTAGACAACTGATAAACATACTTATATATTTCTAAATAAATACATATTATAGACAAATTACACCCAGACACAGAACAAATGATCGTGCTCATCACACAAACATTTGTCCTGGGTGGGAATCGAACCCACGACCTCCGGCATAGCAGTTAGGGTCACTAACCACTAGACCAACAGGCCAATCGTATGTAAGGATCGTTGAAGTCTGACACTCCCTTTCGCTCTGCCCAAGAGCGGGATGGGCTATTCAATGATTACCCACTCCACAAAAGAAAAAAAATTTAATAGTATCGTAGCAGGTAGGGTTCTGTCTATTCCCATGGGAATAAGGATTGAGTTTATGTAATGTATGATTCTGGCCACTCATTGGTGCTTTGAGTTTATAACTGGTAACTCTTGAGTAACACCGCGGACGAACGGGCTATGGGATGATAGTATTCGACCTACCTCTCGTGTTTCTTCTTCGCGCTGAACGAAGAGTTTATTTCTACTTTAAGTCTGCAACAAAAAATATTTAGTAACGTTTTTCTAGCAGTTGCCATGCTTCACCAAAACAATTCCTCCACCACGTCCACGTCGGGATCAAAGAAGATTTGTAATATCATATTATAAAATAATGCGGCCGCCACACTATGCTCCTTGCGCTGCTCATCGCTATGCTCCTCGCGCTGCCGCTATTTGCCGCGATGTTGCTCGCTCTGCCCACACTGCTCACTCGCGCAATTAATCGCGACGCTCCTACAAAAACAAAAACCGACAAAATAGGGAGCGGTGGGCAGGACGAGGAGCATGACGTGCGGCATGACGAGTAAAGTGGCCACACTATGTCTCTGCCTCCTTTCCTCGCTACTTCTCATGCCACTCGTCGAGTGTGTGGCGGCCGCATAACATCACGCCTGTCATCCACGAGGTTTAAGGCAGAGATGTACTAGTTAGTACACCCACATTTCGCCAGTTCTAACTAAAAACCACCCATGTTCGTTCTTAGCCCTTGTGCCGAGGCCGCGGTATCTCTTTCGAACAACCCGCAGCATTTGTAATATCCCTCACATCAAAAACAAGATCACTGATAAATTATTACCAGTGATTTATTTTGTGCTTCCTCAATCAAGGAAGATTGTTCAGGATGCCCTTTGCCATATACACGAGTCACAGTAGGAGGTCTATTACGTTTACGGTATATTTCTGGAACATATAGATCACATTCTTCCTAATATCTTTTATTTCATAAAGCTTCGAAGGATGGAGCTTTTTACTGTAATTTGTCTCCGCAAAACAAAAAGTAACTTGGAAACTTGCGTAAAATTTTGTCTAAGTTTCGGAGAGAAAATGTCCTTGCATGATTCATAGGGATGGCCCCGCCCGATTCAATTTCTGGATACTTGTGTAAAATTGGCGTTTTGCCTGTCAACTGCTTCAGTCGGACTTTCAACCATTTTCTACGTCCTTTTAGGCATTTTATGCGTTATTTCAGCTATTATGCCTGAATTTGTGCCCGATTGATGGCAATTGGCTCGCCCCCTTTTACATGGGACTTTAACATAACTGACGGAATGTGGGTAAACTATTAGGTACACCTCTACCTAACCCGTCAGGGATTACTGGCGTGATGTTATATTAGGCCATTTTCTACGTCATAAATGACGTAGTTATCATCGTCATTTTAGCATAAAGACGTTCACTGCCAGCAGTGGCAGGCCTCCCTCAAGTGTCGCCACATCGACTGGTCCCGTGCGTCGTTGTCTGCAAGATTTTAATGTCCTCCCAAAAAGGCTTGAAGCAAACGTCTTTGCAAAGTGAAGGTGACTTTTCAACGAAGACTACTAATCTTAAGTATTGTAAATAAGCGATGGTGGTTCCTAGACGTTGGTTTATCTTTTAAATCGGATGGTGCGTCACAGGCGCGACCGGTCGGCGCCACATTGCTGTGAGCAAGCTGTATGAGTGGGCTGCATGTGATCCAGTTATTATTATAATTAGTTGTGACCCCTTTATGACTTTAGTTTACGCGTGTATTGAAGTTATTTTTAGGATTCATGGCTCGTTATGTCATACATTAATACTCAAGCTCCTACTCCAACTAAAGAAAATTTTTAATGTCACCTGCCACCGATTCTTACTTACTCCATTTTGCTTTGTACGCACATCATCATGTTGCGTCATAAGAAAACTTAAGACTGATATTATGGAGTTTTTTGCTTTCTTTTAGAAATTTTAAAGCAAAATACAAAGCTTGCGCTCATTTATTTGATTAATTTCCAAATTAAGACTTGTACATTAATTACGTCCATATACTTGCCTTGTTTTGCGTTTACTCAAGGTTTTAGTCACACTCATTTAGAATACCCAAGTTACTATAAATTGTAATTCATTTTGCTGATTTAACAAACATGTAGGTATTTTGGGGGTGGGAAATCATCAAATAACCCCTCCCGCTCTTGGGCAGAGCGAAAGGGAGTGTCAGACTTCTACTGACTAAAAACCACCCATGTTCCTTCTTAGCCCTATAAGTCGAGGCCGCGGTATCTCTTACAACATCCCGCAGCCCCGACGGGCGTCGGCCCTTGCCCCTTCCGTGTTGCATCTCTTTGCGGCGCACGTGGAACACGAACTCGCCGTCGACACGGCCTGTTGTCGTCATAAGACGGACGGACGGCGAGCTAGCCCATCACTCACCGTCCACAGGCCCGCGTCTACGGACGCCGGAAGCCGTCACGTGGCCCCCGACGCCTGGAGCGTCTCCCGCGGGGAATACAGGCGTTATGCTTCGTTATGAAAGTGACGTAGTTTATATCCCCTTACAATACCTTTTACGTTTAATTGCGTTGAAGAAATAGTTCATGGTCGGGTCGACGAGATTTTCTATTTAATTTATAGCCATCCCGTCCTCGTCCTGATGGGTATATTTACATGGTTTTAATTCCTTTGGGAAGATTGATTCTACGAGTTAATGTTTACTTAGTGGAGTTTTCTAGCAACCAAACTTACCTCGTTATTGGAAAGTCACACAAAACTGTTATAACGTTTTTGTTTTGCTAAGGGGAGGTTCTGAAACGTAGGTGATGCCCTCGTTGAGGTTTCACTGCTTACAAATTCTCATTCCCAATCGATGAGATGAGCTTTGCTGTTGCTGCAGCCTCACTGTTGCATCGTATACGGGCAAGCACCAATAACATCCTGAAAGTGATAGCGGACAGGCTCGATAGTCCGTGGCTCGCTCTACGCATCAATGTCATTGATTAATTAGTTGTAATAGGTATGTATTTCATTTGTGTGGTTTACTAACCTACTTCTTAAGTGACTATACTAACATAATTATGGATCTGTGTCTATTACTTGTGTGATGATTGTGGTCTGAACTAAAGTTATTATTATAGCGAGAAAGGAGGTGTCTGTTGAGATAGCAAATAATAGAGAAGTTTGGAACAAGAAGATGCTTAGGAGTGATGGTGATAAAATGTTGCTTTGTTCTATGAGGAAGGATTATAATAATCACCTAAGAAATTGTATGAAGATTCCGATGCACACACACGTTCCCGAATTCGGATTTGCAAATTATCCTTTGTTAAGTCACCTCCTTCTAATTACACCTAATCAGATTTCAATTTTAATTTTACTTTAACTGTAATGTCTAAACATTTCAAACGAACTCTAAAATAGCACAAGAAAGCTCGTTTTATTGTTTCTTTGCACGATTTTTCCGTACTTACGCAGTAATTAGAACTTGTAAAGCTTGTTATGTAAATTACTTTCAGCTTTATATAACGAAAGGGAATACCTGCCAAGATTGGATTTCAATTGTAATTCACGTGAAGAACCTAGAAGTTACATTGAAGTCGTTGAGTATGTAGCAGTATGTTAAAATCTATTTTACTTGGAATTTTTTAATGTAATTTTTTCATTAACTTTATTTTTGAAAGATCCTCTTTATTTGTCACTAGTGACCCGCCCGGCTTCGCACGGGTGCAAAAAAGATACTAAAACCTTCCTCTTGAATCACTCTATCTATTAAAAAAAAACCGCATCAAAATCCGTTGCGTAGTTTTAAAGATTTAAGCATACATAGGGATATAGGGACAGAGAAAGCGACTTTATTTTATACTATTTAGTGATGTTAATATCACAAAACATTAAAAACTACTTACCCCTTAAATAAACACTTTACAACGCATGTTTACCCATGAAACACGATAATAACACAGCTACAAAAACATCAAGGTTGACTCTATAATATATTAATTAAGTTTTATAATGTACTTCTATTTTTTTCTCGGAACCTAGGGAATAGAATAATCAAGTAATTCATCAACACGTGATTGATCGTAAGTAGATAATTCACTTTAATCTAGTCAGTTTTTGTTGTACAATTCGTAGTTAATCAGGGAATGTTTGAGTTGGTTAATTTACGATAGATTCATAGATGACTCTGCCCTGTAGTTAAAATGTGATATTACCCTACAAATGATGGTACGCTTGATATCGTACCCTGCTTCTCCTGCTGCTTGCACAACACAGGAGCTGATGGGCGCTACTGAAAGTACCAAACTCCAAATGTTGGACCCGCAAGGGCCGGCGCACGTCTGATGATCCCCTCCCCCCCAAAAAAGGGTGGTTGTTCGTAATTATCTCTATAAAGTATCTCTACTCAGTACTCATTCTTAGATTAAATATTGTCCTTCGAGCCGGATTCCCATAGAAGGATTATAGTAATATGAACTGCATTGACGGAAGGCTTTCTTTGAAATATCCTTGCGTGTTTCTAAACTCTGGGGTTTGAGTCAATTGTTCGCGTTGATTGGCGGTTGTTAGCGACACAGTGGCGCCATCGCATTGTCTAAAACATGACTATTGAACTAGATTTCTGCTACATTTAGTACTTAGGACAGTCCTATCTATTTGGGACAGCTGTTTCGGTCAGTTTGGCCGATTAGTAGTGTTGTTTAAATTGGGGTGACCTTTTTGGGAATAAGTGTGTGTTTACATTTGCCAATGAAATTGTTGCTAAGTGAACTGCCTCTAAAGACCAGTCCTAGTATAACAGCTTGCTACTTCCATGCACTTTGTTCTTAATAAACTTTTCCACCAAATTAAAAAATACGGTCATTCATAATCCGATTAGTTACGAGAAAGTCGAGAAACGTAATTAATACAATATAAACTGGAAAGCAACGCAAAGCTGACGTCGAAAGCTGAACGGAAAGCAATTACATTTGTGTTTTTGTTATTATATAAAAACGAAACATTTTATATGAATTTGTAGTCCCATTTAACTATGAATTTATAGGACACTAAATGTCCTAACTTATGGTATCTATTACGTATTCGTGTTCAATTGCTTCCAAGGTGACTTCAGTTTCGGTACAGACGATTTTTTGTGAAATATTTTCGTCTTTTGGCTATTTTCTTTACGTAATAGTGAAAATATCTAAGGTTAGTCGTCTGTTGCCAATCATGTTTCTGTTTTGATTTGTTTATGCCCCCGACGTTCAGATTTTTGACATGAATCTGTTTGGTTAAATTAAAAAGAATAAGTAAAACTTTCGTTTTGATGTTTTTCTCGTCTTGTATATTAATGTTTTTAATCTTGAAATTTTTCATTGGACTTCTCTGTAACATTCCTCATGCTTAATAAAAGTAATAATGTTGGGCCATGGAAAAATTGTAAAACAAAATCATTTTAAAAGAGTAAGCATGGATTTTCGTTCCGGTTTTTCTCCATAGGAAACGTCCAACCCCAACCATGTACCTTTTCTCGACGTTTTAAAGTGCTCATGTAGGCTTATCCTATCCTACTTATATCACACTAATCACACTAATATTATAAAGGCGAAAGTTTGTGAGTGTGTGAGTGTGTATGTTTGTTACTTCTTCACGTCAAAACGGCTGGAGCGATTTCAATTAAATTTCGTATGGAGTTAGCTGACAACATGGATTAACACATAGGATAGTTTTTATCCCGATTTTATCTTCGCGTGGGATAATTTTTGTGTTGTAGCGGGTGAAGCCGCTGGTAACAGCTAGTAATATTAAAAATGCGAAAGTTTGTGAGGATGTATGGATGGATGGATGTTTTTTACTCTTTCACGCAAAAACTACTGAAGGGATGTGGATGAAATTTAGAACACATATAGTTTATAACCTCGATTAACACATAGGATACTTTTTATCCCGGTAATTACCGGGACAATTATCGAATTCCACGCGCGCGAAGCCGCTGGCACAAACTAGTGTGAAATAAAATATTTTGATTATAGATTATTATGTACTTCAGTCTCTTCTGAATTTCTTCTACTTGGCTTTGTCCATCTTAAATTCATAACTTGTAATACCGACTGGAAAATGTAATAAAATATTACAGTTTCCAGTTAAGCAGACATCAATCAGTATTCTGTAGCTGTTCAACCTATTTCTGGGACCTCAAAAGCAACCGTAGTTGGAAATGAAGCAAATACAAAAGTTCTAGACTTCTAGAGTTTCTTCAAGTTACTTGAGGTTTTGGAACTTGGGGTTGTCGCTTCACTCTCTTTCAATGTAAAGTTATTATAAATAAATGAAGGTGTGTAGGTTGCAATAGGTAATTTATTTTACAGGGACGTGCTGAGGAAGATACAGGAAAAAGTATGCAACATTTTTTCATAATTTGCAATAATTTTCTTGGCACGGTAAATACTTTTTTTTAAATATGTATGTATTTAGAAATATATAAGTATGTTTATCAGTTGTCTAGTACCCATACAACAAGCTCTGCTTAGCTTGGGACTAGATGGCGTTGTGTGATAGTTGTGGAATATTATATTATATTAATGAAGGTATGGTATATACATATAGTAATGGTCATAAAATCCATAATTATGTGTGAAAAATATACGAAGAAAACAAATCCATTTAGCAGAAAAGAATGGTAAGAGTATGTGCATAGTGCACTAAAATGCAAGTATTATTGAGGAGTCAGGAATTATGTCGCAAGTGTAAAAATATTCCATTCTTTTAACGGTGAGGGGAGACCCGGATCCTGTTAAAATAATTGTACCATCATTCTTTGCATTTTACGGTTTGTTTTCATGGGGGTAACGTTGACGTAAAAGGGAGGTTTTAACTGACATTTTAAATTTACTGAAAGGCAAGGTGTGTGTTAAATGGTAGAATAAGTCGTTTTTTTGATTGTGTGGTTTAAAAAAAGAAGACGTGCTCTTTGACTCTGATTTGCCACGCCACGATACAAGTTGAGGTTTAATTTTTTATTTTTTATTACTACTTGTTTTTTAACCGACTTCCAAAAGGAGGAGGTCCTCAATTCGTTGGAAGTTTTTTTAATGTTATATGCTTAATTTACGAGATGCAAGTTATAGAGCTGTATAGAAGAAACAGACATGCTGCTCCGACACCAAATGATTTGGGAAAAGGGCAAGACAATTTTTTTTGTTATTAATGAAGATGATGATGACTTTTTAACCAAATCATGCATAATACAAATACAAATACAAATACAAAATCTTTATTTTTGAACAAAAGGTTTTACATTAGTTGGTGATTGGAGCCTCCCTTTAAGCAAGTAATGCCTGTGTTAGGAGACTCCGCTCTTCCACAGCAATATAATAAATCAGAACCTTAGATATAAACAGTATGTTTGTGTGTATATGTATGGGTTTGTGTGTGTGGATGTGTGTTTGTATGCATGTATGTGCGTGTGTGTTGGTGTGTGTGTGGATGTGTGTGTGCATGTATGTGTGTCATTTAGTGTGTTGCAATAGCGCCTCAGTGTCTATGTAATTTAGTGACTTTATCCAATTAGTTATAACTTTTTTACACTCGTGTAATTGTTTATTGTGAACATATATTTTTTTATTTATCCTATTATAAAGTTGACATGATCGTTTAATGTACTGAATGGCAGCAAACTTCGTTTTTGTTTTTGGAACCTGTGCTCTGAGATCTTTTCGTCTTCTTGTTATTGCAGTTGAATCATATGGCAGATTTTTATGCTTTTTGAGAACAGTAGGTACGTATGACATATGCATCACTCTAAAAAATCAAACTCTATTCTATATCGAAGTTCAACAACCAATTCCATCTACGATTACATTTCACAAACTATGGAAACGTGCAAATATTCAATAAAATATAACACAAAGGATGCAGTTCGATACTACTTGTAATGCCAATTCTAGAAACTTCCTTTGTCCGCGTTGTTATTTTCTAGATTTCTAGAAAGAGTGGACGGAAATCTAATTTCAGATAAGAACTATGTTCTGTTGTGCGGAAATATAAAGAAGGGTGATTTCGATATCGAAGTCATTTTACACGCTTTTACGCTTTTTCGGAATCGATCATTATTGTCTTGTCTTTACTGACTAAAAAAAGTATGATTCTAATTAGTCCGTCTGTTAGAGTATCGAAAAATATTAGATACGTATTTTTTGTTTTATAAAACGCGTCAAAGGTTTGAGTGGGGGGCTTGTGACGTCAGTGACCGCTAAAAGATGTCATACTAATGTCTAAAAATATGACGTCACACGTATTCAAAGCACTGTATCGTCTTCATTGCTTGTAAAAAACATATAATATGTATCCAATGTTTTTTTGGAAATCTACCTATTTTGTTAACTAGCTGTTGCCAGCGGTTTCGCCCGCCACAACTCGAAAATTATCCCAAGGGAAGATAAAATCGGGATGAAAACTATCCTATGTGTTAATCCAGGTTATTAACTATCCGTGCACCAAATTTTATCCAAATCCGTTCAGTAGTTTTTGCGTGAAAAAGTAACAAACATACACACTCACACACTCACAAACTTTCGCCTTTATAATATTAGTGTGATTTATGTACACACAGTAGACAACACAGGAAACAACATGTAATATTTGAGTAAGTACATAAGGCTTTCTTAGTTTATTCGAAGCCAATGAAATGGAAACAAACTAAAGTTTCTCACTACAGTCAATCTCATTTCGTCTTCTCAAAGAAACTCCTCCGATGTATTCAGTCGGACGTTATAAGCAATAAGAAATGCAACAGCGAAGAGCGCCCCACTTGATTGCTCTGAGATCTTCTGCGTTATTTATTGCATTGCTGAGCAACGGACGTACCTTTCATAACGATGTCATTTATATGTATTGTTATATGGTTTTGAGATGTATTTTTGAGATGATGTGACTCATTTTTGGGCGTATTCTGTGGTGTGATTGAATGATTAAATTTAGTTAGACCCCTATACTTAATTAAACTTCTTTCGGTCTTTTATACTGATGTTAACTTTTATTACAAAAATAAATTGTACATTAGAGACTGTTTATATTTCATCCAACCTGTCTCAGAAGTTATCAATTAAATGGCTATTGGTTATTATGGTAACTTTGTGGCCATATAAGAATTTATATTATTTTGAAAAAAAAAACCGGTTAAGTGCATGTCAGACCACGCACAATGTAGGGTTCCGTAGTTGCCCATCAAAATATGTAAACTGACGAAACTGATTAACTTCCCTGCCTACCTGCTTTCGAACGATGATTTATATTGTAAAAATAAAACCAAATTACATTATTTTGCAGTTTTGAGACATGCGCTCCCATACATTATGTATAGGAAAATATTTTATACGAGTAAATTTTATCAGTTGGTTGACTATTACTCGTAAACTTGTAAAGCGCCTACTTAGCTGTGATAGTTTTCCTTTTATTTTCGTTATAAATGCTACCATGATTTTTTTCACATGCCCATACACAACCCATATAGGTGGTTTAGGTTGGCACACTTGAATCTAACAAAAAATTGCACTTTAAAGCTTAATATTTCACTATCGAATCCCTTAATCGATAAACTGTTTGAGCAAACTCGCAATGTTTTTTGAAGACCTATCTAACGACATCCCACGCAATGGACTTTGCGAGAAAACCTCCCCACATCATCCCCACTTTAATGTGTACTAGAGATAGAGCCTAAACAAAATAAATCTATATTTTACTTAAGCACTTTGTCGGCGTAGCTCATTTATATATTCATGCCAAATTACAGCTTTCTAGTACGAAGAGTCAGACAGACAGACGGACATGGCGAATCTATAAGGGTTCCATATTGACTACGGAACCCTAAAAAGGACACGTCTTTAATGAATACTGTACCTGTATTTTTCTCTCAACGCTACATAGAGTTCTCTATGGATCTTACCATCATCTTCGTTCCTTTATCCATTCTCCTTGGGGTTGGCGCAACACGTTTTCTTCTTCCCATCTCTCCTGTCAGACGCCACAGCATCATTTACTCCTTTCTCAATCGTACCTATCATTCTTCACACAATATCCTCATTCTTTTCCATCAACATGAAAATATTAGTTACGTTCATGTAGAGACATGCGACGGAAGGTTTTGTCTAGGTTTAAAGTTAGTTAATGAGGATTTTAGATTTTTCCATAGTAATTTAGGGTTTTTTATTTTATTATTTATGTTGTGTTTGAAATATGCAGTTTTTTCACTGAACAGTGAATTAACCACCAAGCGCTTTAAGTCTTTGTAGTAACTTTTTTTAGAGTCAGTGTTAATTTTCCTATAAGTATTAAGCGCATTGTCACGCAAACGCATCATAACTTTGATCGTGTCTGTAATCCACGGATAGGATTTTTCCTTTACAGTACATGTCTTGATTGGTGCATGTACATCAAATAAGAAAGTAAGATGGGTGTTGAAGGTATGCACCATATCATTAACAGAGTCAAGCGACGAGATAAATCCAATATTCATTAAAAGTGATAAATCTACATTAAAACTCTCTAGGCAGATATTTTTAAGAGGTCGATAATTTACCATGTACGGTTTGAATTTTTCGCGCTTAATGTTAAACTCACCTATGACAATGCAGTGGCCGTTGATTGAACCAAGTGATTCTACTGCTCTATACCTTGGTCTCTGACAGTTCACTTTACTAGACAAATTTTCGCAAAAAGAATACGTAGACAGGATATAATTTTTTCATGTAAACAATTCGCAAACGTAGCACTGGAATGCTGTAAATATTTCTTGTCGACTACTCCAGCCTTTATACCAAATGAAAAACAATTCTGAATACAAAAGAATAACTAGTCAAAGAGAATCTTATGTTTTATCTTTTGATATTTACTTAAAGCTTATGTTGTCAGCCTTCAGATCTTTATTTATACAATACTGATATGTTGTTGTTTTACTACATACAGGGTGTAAATTAACCCTTCACACACACACGTCAACCAAGCATTCTGTACATCAAACTAAGTACCCCTACCCGCAAACTGTTTTTTTTTGGGGTCAAAAATTACATTTTACGGTAAAACTCAATGTAGCACTCTTAAAATATTGTGCTAGTGGATGCTTTGAATAGTAAACGGGTCATGGAGGTAATTTAAGTAAAGTTATAACCTGAAAAACTAGTATTTACAAAAACAGCTGTACAAAATTTGGAACTTTGACCCTCACTATCTCCGTAACTAGGGGCCCATGTAAAAAATATCGTTGTGGTGGGGAGAACAAGTGCCCTTCGTTTGCGTTAAGGGTACTTTTACAACCTTTATTATCAAACAAAGTCCACCGCCGTCTATCTGTTCGCGATAAACTCAAAAACTACTGCATCGATTTTCATGCTGTTTTCACGAATAGATAGAGTGGTTCTCGAGAAAGTTTTTTAATATAAATTCCGACATCCACGCGGGCGAAGACGCGGGCATCAGCTAGTGATAAATATTCGAGGAGTTCGTGGCTATGTAACAATAGCCGCTCGGTTTGATCTTCAGTTAAGCCGCGCTTGACTTGGTTGGTCCGTGGGTAGGTGATCCACCATTGTCTACATACCTAGTTTAGTCTTGCATCGGAAAGCACGTTAAGCCGTTGGGTCTGGGTGCCATTTGTAGAATATCTTTGATAGGTAATCAGTGGTCGGCCAATTTTACCAAGAATTTTCGCACTACCAGTACTAACTTGGTTGCGGAGTTCAGATCCGGAGCTGGTGTATGTAAAAAACTGGTAATCAGCTGCATCCAGTTTGATTGGAAACTTTCCCTGAACACAGTTGGGAAAAACCTAACAAGATGACTAAAAATGACAAGCAATTTTATGTGACAATGCACAATTTTTAAGCTATTGCATAGCTTCTATCGCGGGCCTTGAGCGTGGAGACCGAATCCAGAAATTCCGTAACGAAAATAACCTAACACCCCAACACTCCAACTGGCACAGCTGTGATACTTTTTAGTTTTTAGTTTTGCCATCTATCGATGAATAGCAGAACTTTTAATGACTTTTTGTTATATTTATTTATGTGCACATCGATGACGATACTCAACTACCTCTATTATAAAATTCGATAGCGATCTCCCAATAGGTACATCAATACCAAATTAGCGTGTGACCTATAAATAACACCGAAAAGGTTAAATAATGCTCTTCACACAGAAAAATACCGTCTGAATTCAGAAATTTGATGTAATTCAAGGTGCGTGAGGAGACTTCGTGTGGGATGCGAACGTTTGGCTCGATTTATGGACTTAAGGCGCGAATTTGTGACCTTCCCGACCCCTGGCTTGTTTATGCCGACCACCTTCGGGATAACTCGGAAAATGTATATAATGTTAGTCAACAAAGACGTTCGAAAAGATGTGTTAATATATTTTAGTGTCTGTTGGTGTGGTGGATTAGTTTCATTTGTTTGGTCGCCATTTTCTCAAGGCTGGTTTGATAGGTACTGCGTTGATATTGGGTCTGTTTATTGTTGTTACTGCTTTTTTTTATTTGATCTTGAAGTTGCTCTGAATTTTCTCTGGCAGTAACGGAATTAATTATATATTTTTATATGGAAGGGCCATTTAAAAAGATATAACTTATAAGAATATATAAGATATACTTGTAATTTTAATTTTAGTATAGTTTTCTGTAATTTCTCTCCGTCTCCTTCAAAGTAAGAATTTCAGCAGTAAATCAATAACTGAACTATGCGCATTTAGAGTAGAACGCTTTTTCCTAAAAGCAAAGTCGGCCAGGCATCTCAAATTGAGTTTTCCGACGGGAAGTGGAAAGTTAGCTACTTTCCGGTGAAAAGTAACAAAAAAAATCCACTGAAATGTCTTCACTCTCCATAAATAAACGTCACACTTGTAATTCTCAAAGGGATTAGCAGAGGACGGCCTACTCTAAAAAACCCTTAACGAAGCTGAAATGCACTTGTTCTCCGCGTCCGTGTCATTGCGATATTTTTTTTTGTTCTTCACCATACTTTCTAGTTACGAAAATATTGGAGGTCTAAGCTCTAATTTAAAAAAAAATATGTTTAATTTTTTTAAGGTTATTGATACAATGGTTTGAGTATGTTATGATGAGCTTTACTTTAAAACGTAATTTTTCACCTAAAAAATAGTCCTGTCCCAGAAATACTTTTGTGCATACAGTGCCTGGTTGTCGGATCCGTGAAGGATGCGTTTACACCCTTTTGGGGGGGGGGGGGTCGAAAAACCACCCATGTTCCTTCATAGTCCTTTATGTCGAGGCCGCGGTATCTCTTACAACATCCCGAAGCCCCGATGGGCATGTATTTACACCCTGTATACTAAAATCTCATTTTTCTTCTAATTCTTCAGTCTTTTGTAATACAGGTTGTAAGTATATTCCCTTTAAACAGATCCCAAATCCAGATTACGAGGTGAAAATCTTGAATAAAATTCATGAAAATTATTCGGATTAAGTATTGGGCCGTAAATTTTGTACAAATTAGATGTTTAAACGTTTACCTTGCAAGGTTTATGTCTAAGGAGGAGTCAAGCATTTTGTTTTACAACTTTAAACGATCTATTAAGATTTACTTTATCTAATTACGCTAGATCGTAAAACCTGTCTAAGGTCCAATTAATGTACGAATGGAATATATTTTCCATTAGGAATTTCTCAGTAGCTAAGTACCATGGAGTCTGGTTTAGTGCTCGATTGATGGCAATAGGCTTGCCCCTTATTACATGGGACTTCACATAACTGGCCTTATGGATGTATGTACCAATGGGTACAACTCTGCCTAACTCTTCGGGGATTACAAGCGTGATATTATGTTATTTAATATATTATATTTATTTATTATGTCAGCAGAAGGTAATATATGTAGCTGTAATGAAAAGGCTCATCTATCACCCCTAACATGTGGAGCCAAGATAATTCTACCAATGAGATTTTTTTCTTTAGCCGACCCTCTTTGGGCCTTTATTATTTTCTCGTAAATATTGTTTGATAACGTTTTGCGGTCTGTTTAGGTTGTTGTCTAATATTTATAACATACTCTTTAGCGAACGGAAAACTTAATAATACAATGTGTTTTTTTTTTAATATCCCGTAACGCTAGGTTTATAATTAGTGAAAAAATATAAAGATCTAGAAAAACTGTTTATCTATTATTTTTTTTGATAAATACGAGTAATTCGTTTTCAATCAATCGTTTAAATAATTGATTTATTAATTATTTCGTATGGAAACAAGAAAAAATACATAATTCATGTGCCGCCCTCTCAGTAATAATCTCTTTTTAGGGTTCCGTAGCCGAATGTCAGTAAAATAAGTGCTAAATATATTTCGTGATTTATTATCGAATGTACCACATATTTAGTTCTCCATTAGCTTGCACAAAGCTTCAGCGGAAGCGAGTCCACGCAACATTGAAATGACGGTTTCTATAAAGCCCTTTTAAAATTTTAGTCAGCAAGAGAAACTTCTGGAAAATTCCCCCAATCGTTAATAGATTACCATCAGCCGTCACTCGGAATAATTCGGTAATTAAAATTCCAGGAGATCACCAATCGAGCTCGGGATCAATGCGGGCGTCGAATTTACATTTGAGGGCCATCAGCTTGATCTCATGAATAGGGCTGGACACCTCCCATTGTTGGTCCTTTATTCAACGATATACGGCCTTTTGTTCTGCATGGACTCGGATTATGGAGCAGGTTTAGCTGATTAAACGGTCACAATAACTGGACATAACCCAAGGATTATCTTTACACTGTGGTATTTATGCCCGCAGACACATAAAACAATTTTACCTTTGTGGTAACCCGTAATGGCAACAGCTGTGGCGCTAGCTTTGTCAATGTCAGTCGCGTTTGAAAAATATTCTGTTTTGCTAAAGTTCACATCAATTATAAATTCGTTTGCTTTCCTTAAATTAACCTCAATGTCAGCTTTGAAAATTGGTACTTCATAGATGACTTAACTTAGTAAGTAAGTTGGTCCTTCAAGCCGTATTTGTTTTAAGAAAGCAAAAAAGAGAAGATCCGGCTCGAAGGACTAACTTATAAACGAGACCTAAAACTAGTAATGACCAGGTACTGGTCTTCCAGAATGTATGCAAAACAAAAAGACCGTTAACAGATGTTACGTGCCAGAAATCTCCGTAGGTGTTGTATGTCCAGTCTGTCTGACAGCCCGTCTGCGACTAGGCCTTGCCCTTGGGGCTTAGAGACGAATCGATCACCAGTGTCGTTTGCATGGTAATCGTTTCTATTTATGTCAGAGATGATATTAAGTTGTTGGTGTTCATAAATATTTTTACTTGAAGAATGATTATAAGCATAGCATCATGAAATTGAGAATGCAAACTTCTTTCTGTTTTGTTAATTTTCTTAGTAAAATCTTTGACATAAAAACCTCACGAAACTATAAACTTTCCCTTAAGTTTTAAAAATAACCTTCACGTGTAACGTAAAAAAACCTAATCAAATAACAGAATGCCACCGCGCCGTCAGTTAAAAAAGTTATATGCGTTCTAAAATTTATTTCAATTGAATTCTTTTAATTCATTACGTACGTCAATCCGACGACAGATCCGTCGACCAATCGCGTGTGAGTGCTACGGTTGACGCATGCGCGCCCGTGGGCGTCGGGTCGATACCGCTCGTGACGTCACGATTGCTGACCAATGGCGCCGAGTCGTCGCACGTCAATCGATGTGAACGATTCTGATGTTTCCTCGGCTCCTTTTTGTTCATACTTACTACCTACTGTATTGTGGGTACTGAAATGCGTCTTTGTTTTGAATTTTCACGGCCAGTGAGATCCATTCATTTCTTTTATAAGTAATGATTAATCTAAGTGGTGTTTAGTCACTGTCATGTATCTTTTGTGTAATATTTTTGTTTGCCTAGTTTTTTTTTTCTATTATCCGGAGATTCTATTATTATAGATTCAAAATAAAAGATTCTTGATGCCAGACACACATGTCATTGATGCTAAAAGTTACGCTTTTTTGACTTCTTTAATGCTTTGCGATAAAATTGCTTCCACAAGAGCTTTTACAATTACATTCAATTGCAAATAAGAAGCCCACATTATAATTTCAAACGGCATTAAGTTTACTAACATTAAAAATGTTCAACCTACTTATTATTTTTTTACAGAAACAGCCTCTGAAAATTATTTAGTTAAAAAATAAATAAGTTAGACATACTGAAATTTCCTTTTAAAACGTATGCTACAAGCGAAAAGGCGCTCGGAATTATTATGAAATGTTCACAAACAGTGCAGATGGATGTTTTTATCTCATGAATTGTAATGTCTCGTATAATAACGGCTCAGCTCAAGGGTGCTCGGGTTCTTTGAGCCTGGAGGGCACATTTTGTCCTGAAAAACCCTTTCACCGACGGAAACATTAAATAAAATCACTATATAGACAGATAAGGTTACGTATTGGGTGAAAATGGTTAGGGGTAACGAGGGTAATCGTGACCAGAGGCTATCTTATTGCCCATTATGGGGTGTGAGAAAGTTTTACAAAATCTGTTGTTTGCTTCCTGATTTAAACCCTCTCCCCAACATAATGTATTCGCTCGATGTTTACAAGGTATTCCGATGTTGCTTCGAATGCAACAACAGCGCTGTAGTGGAGAATTTTAAATGAGTGTTGATACAAGTCGGGTGTCTCGGGTTGGGTGGTTTCATTCTGTAGAGTATCTTGGTATTGTTGGACTTCTAGGTCGAAACAATGCATGTCGAAATACTAACTGGTCAAAATCAAAAAATCAAAAGTCATTTATTCAAATTAGGCTGATAATCAGCACTTTTCGAACGTCAAAATTTACTTTACTCTACTTATTTACAAGAGACAGTCCCCCAAAACGCCCACCCTTCGGCACTTCCTAGTGTTTAGCTGGAAAGAAGAAGTGACGGAACAAACTCCCCAGCAACACATTCTGTCTGTTATGTTGGTTAGAAGAACCAGACTCGATACAATAGTAAGGTGTACGTTCATTTTAGAGTTACTACAGACACAAATCAATAATAAAAAATTATATAATTACAAACAATGTAAAAATAAAAAAGTACATAACATATCAATTAACAAATTTTTGTAATGAAGGTAAGGCACAAATGTTGATATCAGTGCTGTAACTATTCGTACCAAAGGGCGTCTGGATGATTAAAAACCACTGTAAAAGAGAGAATTTAATGGAAGAGAAAAAATAAATAATAAAATTGAGAATAGTTAGAGACATCCACAACTTTGTACCGGCTAAGAGTTACCAGGGAAGCCGCATGCGCAGAAGCTAAAGCCAAACTTTTTTATCTTCGACGTGGTCCTTGATTTTATAATATGCTTTTTGAATAAGGACACGTTTAATGTAGTTTTTAAACTTTCCATCGGTCAGTTCTATAACTGACTTAGGCAACTTGTTATAAAAGCGTATACTGTTTATAAGAAAAGACTTGCTAGTTTTCGTTAAGTATTTCGTTTTCGTTAAGGTCGTATTTGGTGAAGTACTGAAATTAACTCTGTGTACTACCGACTTCATTGATTATTACTTGGGCATAAGTATGAATAGTGGCAGACTGTCAGTGTATTCGGTAGTACTTTTGAGTATTAGTGAAATATGATAGACCAATGCTGCCTTAAACACCCTACTTCAGCCAAAATATTCCACCTGAATAAATATAGATAGGTATTATTGGAACTTTGAGAATTTCAGTCCGCAGCTTTTATGCTTCGAATAAAATACAGTTTAAACAACTTTGAAGCGAACGCGGAATTACTAACTTTTCCGAACCAGTATTGATTTACGAACCGGGTGCAGCCGTTTGATAGGGATGTGCTTAACGTGTTAACACTTGAAGGCTCAGCTCTAGGAGCATTAAGTTTTTAGTGGCTGGAGTGGGCTGCTTTAATATCGATTGTGAGGTTACAATCGATATTAAAGCAGCCCACTCCAGTAGTATTCTGTAGAACTGTAGAACTGGCTGGTTTTCTTTCATTTTGAAATTATAAAAAAAAGCCTTCGAAATATCTATGCTTATTTTTCTTGGCACCAACGCAGGTCTCCATTTACGAAACGGAGTGATTCAGAATTTGAAATAAGACTGTTCGGTTTGATATTCTGTGAATGTATATTTGGAGTCGGACAAACTTGTTCCAGTAAGTATCGAAGAGATAATTTAAGTCAACCGAAATTCGGAGGAGCCGTATCAGTAATTAAACTTTACCGAATTTGGTCGATCCTTAATGGAGAATGTAATTAATGCTACACCAGCTGCTGAGACGGCGATATATCGAATCGTGGCTATTCGTGACTGTTTATTGAACGTTTATTTTTATTTTACTTCTAGATTTTTTTCTACGAGTGTATTTATCTTTATATATTCTATATCTGAATTCACATAAGTAGTAAAGGGCTAGTCTATGTTTCTTTCTTTTCAACCGACTCTTGTTCATCTAAGTAAGTGATATGAGTATAATAATATGGTATAAGTATATGAAAGGTTAGTTCCCATTTTCAAAAAAAAACCATCATAGTTACGATGGTTTTGTGTAACGTTTTCTTTTTCTTTACATTTTCAGTCATTAAATTTTAATTATTCGACAGCTTCTTTTTGTAGATACTGAAATGCATCAAAATCCACATGCAAAAGTACTGTATTTATCAACGTCAGATTCTTGCAGTGTGACAATGAATAATGATTCGATAAGGTCTCCCAACCCTCATGGAACTTCTATAGCCGTAATTTGTCACTGCGTTTTCCTAAATCACGATTCGTATCACTATTTAGACTCGCCTTGAACCAGTTTCCTGCCAGATATGGCATGCATACAAACTAATTTTCACCCGAAATGGGTCGATTTTTGTGCCAAAGTTCGTGCTGGTCGAAAATTCCCGCTTATAGTTTGTTTTTCGTATTTACGAAGCAGTTATGAGTGAGAGAAGACGAATTAGAAGGACATAGGTACACTGAACTTATTCGAGATAGTCTTCAGAAAGGTTTTGTGCTCACAACCGACGCGACGTGTGTCGATGGCCAAATACATGAACGTGAAAACAATGATATATTAAAACTATAGATACGTTGTCCGCCCTCAAAAATGACAACATGAAATGAAGCCAATTGGCCACATCGCGCTTAGTTACGCACCAACCTCTCGCGCGATGCTACGTTTGATCTTAATTTAAATTGTGTGTGTAAACCTGCGCGAAACATAAAGACAACAAGCATCAACAGGCATCCCGCTGTACGGTGTCATATTTTCTTTCCCTTTCTTTACGCGTAAAAGTAGTTACTCGTATATAATATTTTCGCCGTTTTGAAGCGTTGCCATGTTAGTTCATGACGTGTCTATACATATATAATACGTCATTGCGTGGAAAAATCAAAAGCGTTATGCAGTTTCTGTCTGGCCCCAAGGCGAAAGGGGCTGAGTGTATGTAACGAATGTTAACAACCATGTAGTTATGATGTTGCACAATGCATTTAAAACATAAAAAAACTTTTTGCAACAAAAAAAAATCCGCCTTTAAAAACAAAAACAAGTAAAAAAAATTGTTTCAGAAGTCGGTGAGTTTTGTGTAATTGATTAAGTTTCATTGCCATGCAGTCGAACGTAGAAACTCCTCCTCCTTATCCCAATTGACTTCAAGTAGTTCAAGTGTTTTAAAAATCAAAGTAGACCAACAAAAACTTAATAAATAAATCTATTGAATAAATTGAGTTCAATATAATTTCCATAACGAAACTGATAAATGACAATCTTGCTTCAGAACAAATCGATTTATTGGCTTAAAGAAAATTTATATCGGGGTTGTGTAAACTGCCATCAGGATCTATTTATTGCCGTTTATCAATTTTAATGTGGTAACAAAATCCGGGAGACTCAAGCTAAGATACCTACGAGCTACACGGTACGTAATTGAATATATTTACCAGCAAGGAACATGGTTATATATAACCCTGAGTTAAGCACAATGTCACAGACAATTGGCTATTTGACTACTGTTAAAAATTCACGAAAATTTTATGTTATTTCAAAGAATGAACAGTAATAACACGATTTGTGTAATAAAAATATAAGTTTAAAAACTAAAACCCGACTACAAACCGCGTTCTTAAAAGTAGATAACAAGAAAATAATTCTTGTCTGATATTCATATAGGTACTGAATTTGTATATTATATTTCTATTTAAATATAAGTAAAATTATTATAGAGGACCGCCGTAGTCGCATGCAGCTGACATCTGTATCAATGAAAACGCCATGAAGGAGCAAAGTGAATTGTTAAAATTTATATAGCCTATGTCACCCGCACTATTCTTACGAATCTATTGACACCTCATTTATTAAAATACGTTCAGTAGTCTAGGCGCTACGGTGGAACATACAAACATACATACTTACATACATAGACTGCCAAAATCATTACCCTTCCTTTTGGCTTCGCCGTAGTCGGGTAAAAAGTAATAAAATCGATCAAAAAACAAGTAATATTTTTTGAATCATTTCACGCTTGTTAACAATAACGACAAATTGTCATCCTTGAAACCTCTCCTTTGTGTCCTTAATTGTTCACATTCACTACATGTCATTGGCTTAGCATGATCCACTCAGAAACAAAGAAGGCTTATCCGCTGATGGCGGTACAGTCGTCTTGGTAAATTAATACTCTTCAACTGTCGGGTAGCTCTTAGCTTGTCACGAGGTATTAGCCTTCGGTTTATTGTATTCTCCACTGAATGGTGTTGAGGGTTTACTTGACTGACCTTTGTTGCTAACCTTAGTTGAGGTACTTCGGAATGAGATGGTGTTGACTCAAATCGATTCTGTTGGAGAAAAGAGTTGGTTTTTACTCTTTGACTCGGACTTATTTTGTTTTCTCCGTCTTTCAATATCGTCTTGTGAGTTAAGTTTTTATTGTATTTATTGAAAGTTTTTTTACTTTTTGTTTTATTTTTAAGGACTTATAAAGATGTACATGCCAGACCCATCGGACCTTCTAATGTAAAACGTAACAACACAAAATAAATTATTTATAAGTATCTCTGTAGCTTAGGTGTAGGCAAAATATGATAATGTATACATTGTACATATTTATTTTATATTATATAGATTTTGTCTTACAGACTGAAATCTGACCCACCCCGTCAATAAATGTATAACATCTTACAGTGTGCCACACATTTAACTTTATTTTTCTTTTTAGTAGGGCCACCTTGGTCTAGCCCTTTGGAAATGGCAGGCGTGATGGTATGCTGTCAAGAAAAGAGTTGACTTGAACTCGATGATGTCAAACTCATTTTACTTTTAAGTGTTGTAATATCGTTGTGAAGTTCTATATTTTATAATTAATTACATTAGAAACTTCTCGGAGCTAAAAATAAACGGCCCCATCTTTTCCCGTGGGTGTCGTAAAATTGAATTGAAGGTAAGGCTAGCTGCATCATCTTGAGCTTTCGATATTTTAGCCTGACTTCGTTATCCATACAATTCTATGTTGGGGTCGGCTTCCAGTCTAAGCTGTTAGAGCTGTATTTTACATGGAGCGACTGCCTATCTGACCTCTACAACCCAGTTTATTCTGGATAATGATACCCTTTGTTAAGACTGGTTGTCAGACCTTTGGGGCACAGTACCTGTTACGATTTTTCAAAGATTTTCAACAACACTGTAAAATCTTTTAAAAGGACAACGGTAGAGTGTTTTGCTCATTCCTCTACGTACAATACTACTTTTGCGAATGAGCAACTAGAGTCTAGAATCAATTATATTACCGGCTAAAATTGAACTTACAAAAGTGCCTTTCAATGGTGTAGATTTTTATCAATGCCTTTGTTGAAGATTTCCCTTTTTTCCGCAAGGGTTAGGTATACAATGTTCATCGAATGATGTATCCGTCAGTCCACTTTGATGGATCGCCGTACGCGGCTATACGACCGAAGATCGATTGGTCAGCTAAACTTGTTACATTAGCTTCCCCTACGTGTGGTTTGTATATTTGTTTTGTAATCGAATTTCGCTTGCCCATGATTACATGGGACATCAGTACATTGAGTTGTACCGTAATTCGTGATTTTTTACCCAAAAAAATGTCGTTTCCATTCAATATTTTTCAGTAGTGTTTACCTACGCACCCAATGCTTTGGTGACGACTTCGTCAAGGATCCGTTTGCACCCTGTATACTTCTTGTAATCGTTGGTCTTTGATCATCATCATCATTACACTCTTGCCATTATCTCTTTTAATTTGGGGTCGAATTATGTCTGTCGGGTCGTCAGAATTTATTCTGTTAGACTCGAGCATTATTTATTTATTTATTTATTTATTAAACTTTATGCACAAGCAAACAACTGTACAAAGGCGGACCTAATGCCTTGGGCATTATGTGGGCGGAACATAGGTTTCGTGCAATGAATACTCACAGGGTGCCATACACTGTTTTTATTACACTAACAAAGTAAATTACAACTGAACACAATAATAACCAATTGAAACTAAATGAAACGTATGACAGTTCCTAGGCTGGAGGTCCGTTCTCTGGGGCGGTAGGAAGGCAAGTGTGTCTCGCCAATGCACCCCTCCACTACAAAGTAAATTACAACTGAACACAATAATAACCAATTGATACTAAATGAAACGTATGACAGTTCCTAGGCTGGAGGTCCGTTCTCTGGGGCGGTAGGAAGGCAAGTGTGTCTCGCCAATGCACCCCTCCACTAGCTAGGCTCCATCGTAGCACCAAGTTGACTGAATGTAGGTGCTGCCACTACTCTGGTCTCGTGCCGCGCTTCGTTTAGCGACCATACTATTGACCGTCTGACCGTCTCCGACATATCTATTCATCTGCGGTCGGCGCATCATGTCTTCTTCTTACATGCTTCCCTATTATTCGTCATCAGATCAGACACCTCCTTCCTTGCCATATCGTCCTTTACTTTAATCGTTGGTCTTTGAACTTAAACAAAAATATTGATTAACCCAAAAAGTGCTGAATGTAATCTACACTACCTAATATTATAAAGAGGAAAGATTTGTATTTTTGTGTGTGTGTATGTTTGTAATGAATAAACTCAAAAACGATTGCCCCGATTTCAAAAACTCTTTCACCATTAGAAAGCTACATTCGCGCTGAGTAACATAGGCTTTTTATCCCTGTATTCTCACGGGAACGGGAACTGCGCGAGTGAAACCGCGAGACGTCCGCTAGTCTTTTATAAACTTGTATGTACTCGTAAAACTTTAATTATCAAGCCTATTCAAGTCAACCTTCGTTGGTCCTTTGGTACGTACCTATTATAGATGGGCAATCGATCTAACAGATTGAAAGCGAAATATGTCGGTAATAGGAATTCCTTTCTCAGCTCAAAGAGATTTTAATATTCTGTGTGGGTGGATTTTTTGCCTCGAATTCACATTAAGATTTAGGATCTAGTTTAGGTAAAACTAAAGCGACCTTCTTGATTTTAACACCTATTATGATTTTACTATTGGAGAAGAGGTTTGTATATTCGGTAGACCTTTTGACGTCAGAATAATTAAAGTATGAATAAATATATTTTATCCTCTTATCGAGAAGTCTGTACCAGCATTGATCAAGGTGGATTCGCAATTTCATACTAATATGTTTATATTATTAGTAAATCCAAGTTTCCCTATAAAGCGGTCTTTGCCCTGCAATAGGGCAATAACAGACCGGTATTGTATGTACTTAATACCAGCCTATGTAGGGCAGGATATGGTCTGGCCTAAATGTTCAATAAGAAAGTACCAAACACTACAACGAGAAATAGTTGTATTCAGTGTAACACTGATGTGGTTTGGCAATATTGGTGTCGTCGACATGACAGCCTACGCCGAGGTTTTGTAGCGCCCCAAATTCAAGTCCCGTAATGTAGCGAATGCATTACTCTTAATCTTTATACGGTTGGATCCTTTCTTTTTTTTTCTTAAAGAGTTTGTCCCCATTCTTAGATGTTTGACTTACTAAATTAAGTAAGAAAAGGACTTATAGAAATTCAGGCCCTTGATTTTTTGTATTTACAAATGAATATATAGTCGGATCTGTAGTATTGATTTTGACTACGAGAGAAGGAGAGAGAGAGTAGACTCATCGTCTGCCACAATAAAGCTCTTTAACTCTTTAACTTGTAGTGTCACTACAAAAAGTACAAACGTATCACCCGTCCGGTCGGAGGATCCTCCCTTTTCTATGGATTAGTGAGGTTCTCTCCATTCCCCTTAAAACTAGTTCTATCAACACCTCAAAAATAAATGTAGCTTGGCTCGTCTTATTTCAGCCATTTCTAAATGGTAATTAACGTATGCTCAGTTCCTGTCGTAAATGTAGAAGGCGTATATTTCAATTTGACTTAGTACAACTAAATGACGTAAATAAGACTGTGACCCCATTTCCAATCGCTTATATCTATAAATCTATGATTAATAAAGTCCGATAGAGACCCACGCAATGTTTGACGAAGAGAAATAGGTTATTACATTGCAGCGCGTTAGTGCGCTTTAGAGCGTTTCCGTGTGCTTTAAAGCGCTTCAATACGCTTTTACAATTTGAATGCTATACGATATTGCATTACGTGCCTCTAAAGGTGCACCACGGAAACGCTTTAAGAGAACAATCGAACGAGAGATATAAAAGGAATAATGCTCGTAAATGGAACGATACTTTCTTTGAAGAATTCGAACTATAACAAGGATTTTATTGGTTCGTAGAGAAAGATAAGATTTAGAGGGTATGATCTTATTTTTCTTAAAATTTCTTCTGGTAAAGTATTCTAAGTAGATATTGGGAAATCGCTAACGGGATTTATTCCACCTTTTTGGAGATGGTTGGTAGCTAAGCCCTGAATCATTTTAATAAAGATGTAGTCGGGTTTCTAGAATTGGTAACTACGTAGATTCTCTCAAAAATATATGGAATTATTTTGCATCATACTACTGGGCCCCGAGTCTGCTATTCAATAGTGACACTATTGAATAGCAGACTCGGGGCCCAGCTGTCATTTGTTCCGTTTCGAAGACGAAGTGAGATTTGAGTGAATATCCAAATCTGGGTTTAAATCGACCTTGTACAGAAGCTTTATTGTTGCATTTTTTAAGTAAATATATTATTAATGTTGTGTGCAAAAAAGGATAATAATCGAAACCAAAATATATTATTGGACAGAGGCCTTCGTGGGCACTTATAAAACGTCGATAAAAGGTGCACGGTTCAGTTTGGTCGTTTTCTATGGAAAATATCCGGCAAGAAAATTCATGGTTTCTCTTTTAAAATGTTTTAGTTTCACAATGTTATCATGTTAAAGCGTTAGTATTCAGGTATGGGGGGAAAACGTAGGCCGGCTAATAAGTCGTTGCTTACTAGTTACTACACAAAAAACGTGAAACAAGATAAAAAAGTTACAAACATCTAGAAACCTACAAGGCTTAAAATGTTCAAACATTCACAAACAATCGGTGAAAAAGAATATATACAAAGGTTTACTATAACAGAAGAAATACATTTATTACTAAGTAAGAAAACCCACGCAATATTCGATCTAAAGCCCACTACTTACTTACTGCGAAAGTAGCTAAAGGCTACTTACTACACACGTTCAAAGTCAAAGTCAAAGTCAAAAATTTTATTTCACATAGGCCTACATAAGCACTTGTAAAACGTCGACATAAAAGGTGCACGGTTTGGTGCATTGGTCGATTCCTAAGGAGAAGAACCGGCAAGAAACTACACTGGTTACTCTTTTAATCTTTTAAAATGGTTTGGGTTAACAATAAGTTTAAGGTCCAGACATAATCTTGGTATAATACACACATGAAGACTATTCAGATTAGTGTCTGAGATGGTCTTTTGAAGAAAGCACCACACAGATTTGAGACAGTTCGGTACAGTTCAAACTGCAACGATAAATCTACATGACAAAAATTCTCATACACACACGTAGTTTAAACTGTACTGTCCAATCTGTAGCATCTATAATACAAAGTTTTACTAATATTTGCTGGGCTTTTATTATCTTTACATTAACAGTGGAAAGACTAATTTTAGTTATTAATAGTTCAAATGTTCATACTTTTTTTTTTTTTTTTTAAAAAACGTTGCCCCACACTAGGAATTTCTCCTGTATCGTGGATGCGTTCACAAACATTTAAACTCACATACACAAATACCCAGACCCGGAACAACTATCTGTAGGTCATACAAATATTTGTTCCGTGCGGGAATCGAACCCGCGACACGCAGCGCAGCAGTCCATTGCTTGAGCAACTGCGCCAATCGTGTCGTCATACTGAAGGAGATTCTCGAGGAGCTCTTGGTTGAAATGAAAAGAGAACTGAAATGTATAGCCTTATATGTCGTTCTGTGTAGTCTGTGTACAGCATCGTCACGTGGACGCCCACATGACTTCAAAACCGGATTAACTTTTAAATGGATTTAATTTTAACCTTCCGCAATGAACCATGTCTCCTTGTTTCGATTGATTAATTTGTGTCAGTTGAATTGTTGGAAAGGTCAGTATTTCATTGTGTTTTTATTGAATCAGTTTTCTTCTACTATAGCGGAGGTTTTAAAAACCCAGCAATGCGTTTTGTTCATTGTTTTGTTACTTGGTTTTTTCTTTATGTAATATTACTTCTCTATTTTAATCGGATATTGTTAAGAATTTCAGGGGGTTTAATTTCTTGCGGGGACAACAAATCCTTATTTTTTTTTAATTAAAAGTATAATTATGATCTCCCCAAGTTACTCCTTATAACATGAGCTTTTTGCCAGTAAGCAGTCTCGTCAACATATGTCCAGCTGTTTTCGAGATGAACAAGACACACACAAATGGGAAAAAAAGTTGTAATTGCCTGATACATTTACGTATGTAGTGCCATTTTTAATAGCAACCTAATCAATTATCTATTAAAATTTTACACACACACTTCAATTTAATTTAATTTGTATAGATGATGGCGGCCATGAGGTTAAACAATTATCCTCAAACAAATACAGAATAGGGTAGTTAACAAAAAAAAAAAAACTAATCAGCCCGTCAGATAGATTTCCAAAAAATATTGGACACGTATTTTTTCTTTTTTCTCGTAAACAAACAATGAAGACGATACAACCCCCCACTCAAATCTTTGACGCGTTTTATCTTCGTCAAATTTTATTGATTTGTTAAAACAAAAAATACGTATCTAAAATTTTTCTGAAATCTAACAGACGGACTAATTAAAATTATATTTTTTTAAGTCAGTTAACATCCCCTTTAAAAGTACATTGGGCTGTGTGATTTTTTTCTGAACGTTCACGTAGCAACGATCTATTTTCTCATGTTTTTATTCGGATTTCCGTTCGCAACATGTGCCCATTTGCAAATGGCAGAATGCTGTAACGTGCTCTCAACAAAGCGTGTCGAAAATAGACGAAATAAAAATCCTATTGACGAATCGAAGTAACAATTTACTCTACGTAGCTGCTTCTAACATAACTAAACATCACGCCAGGAATCCCCGAATGATTAGGCAGAGGTACCTAAATAGTACACCCATACTTCGCCATATATGTTTAAGTCTCACGTAATAGGGGGCGATCTTATTCCCATCATCATAATCATCAACAGCCTATTAATGTTCCCACAGCTGGGACACAGGCCTCCTCTCTTTGAGAGGGAATGGTCTATAATCTACCACGCGGGCCCAGTGCGGATTGGTAGATGTCACAAGTCTTCGAATTTCTGTTTCTAGGACATGCTGGTTTCCTCACGAGGACTATATATTTCCTTCACCGTATTTGAGAGCAGTGGTGATGAAATAAATTACACAAAGTAATGCGCCTGTCTGGGTCCGAACTCACGACTTACTGTTCGTAAGTAGGGGCCACCGCCACTGGGCCACCACGGCTCTCTATTCCCATTAACCGGGCACAAATCAAGACTCCATGGCTGCTATTAATAAATTCCTGATGAAAAACCCAATAACACTTTGTCTGACCCGAGAATCGAACCCACATTGCTCAGCAGTCGCGCCGGTAACCACTAAACCAACGCGTCATTCGCTTCTTCTAGTGTAATCAAATGAAATGGGATATCTAAGCTTTTAAATGTACGTAATGGTTTGGAAAACAACTCGTAACTTGTGGTTACTGTGTATTTATTGCCTTCATTTGTACCCACAGAAGTGTGAACTGTAAAGAAACTTTCTGAGATTAGGGATGCTGCCCGTTGTTGTCAGGGGACTTCTGATAGGTGTGTGATTTTGTTGCTGAAATACAATCTGAACTGTCATCGCGTTGTTCATGTTCAGTCGTCGCAAATTATGTTGTCATGTCTATACTAATATTATAAAGAGGTATTTAACGAGAGATGTTTTATAATGAGTGATGATTTGTTCTCAGCGACGAAGTGTTTGTTAGTCAGTAATTTTATATGTAGGGGCAATCTCCGAAACTAACGATCCAATTCTAAAATTCTTTTCATTGATAGAAAGATACACTGTTGACTGACTTAAAAAATTATGATTCTAATTAGTCCGTCTGTTAGATTTTCTAAAAATATTGGATACGTATTTTTTGTTTTATCAAACCAAAAAAAAATGACGAGGGTAAAACACGTGTTTGAAAACTCGTGTGACGTCACTGACCGCTAAAGAATGTCATACTAATGTCTCAAAAAATGACGTCACACGAGTTTTCAAAGCACTGTATCGTCTTCATTGTTTGCTTACGTAAAAATAGAAAAATACGTGTCCATTATTTTTTTGAAATTCATCTGACGGAAAATTAGGTTTTTTTACTTAACTACCCTATTTTAACCTGGAAAGTTCTTCTAGAAGAAGACAGGGCCACGCTGTTGTGCTGGTACCATGCTGTTATACCATAGCCCCACTACACTTACCTACCCTTCGTTTAGAAAGAGAGAAAAAAAGTGACTAGAAAGGAAGAAGAGGGACAAAGCATAACGGCATAAGCTTCACTTTTTTGGAAATCTATCTGACGGACTAATTAGTTTTTTTTTGTTAACTACCCTTTTCACATTAGTCATTCTACCTGAGGTCTTTATAAAAGTATAACGTGTCACTTTGTATGATCCACGTTTTGCGTCCCTTGTCGAAAATACCCTTTGTCAAATCACGTCATCCCACTCGGGATTCCGGCTGGAATCTGTGAAATGTCAGAGTTCACTAACGGCTTTTGTCAATGGACTTGCATACCATGTAACGTAGGTATTTCAGGCTTGAAAAACGAAGGAATTGTTGACGTACGTAATCTGTATTGTTATAGCTTTTTCCCGCGGGTTTGCTCATAATATGTCTGACGGCAATAGGGATGTGTATTGACTTAAAAAATATGATTCTAATTAGTTCGTCTGTTAGATTATCGAAAAATATTCGATACGTATTTTTTGTTTTATCAAATCAATAAAAATTTACGAAGTTAAAACGCGTCAAAGATTTGAGTGGTGTTTTGTGACGTCACTAACCGCAAAAAATGTCATAATAATGTCTTAGAATATGACGTCACACGAGTTTTCATAGCACTGTATTGTCTTCATTGTTTGCTTACGTAAAAAAAGAAAAATACGTGTCCATTATTTTTGGGAAATTTGTCTGACGGACTAATTAGGTTTTTTTACTTAACTACCCTATTTTAACCTGGAATCGTTCTTCTAGAAGAAGACAGGGCCACGCTGTTGTGCTGGTACCATGCTGTTATACTATAGGCTCACTACACTTTCCCTTCGTTTAGAAAGAGAGAAAAAAAGTGACTAGAAAGGAAGAAGAGGGACAAAGCATAACGGTTTCTCTTTTTGCTGACGCTTGATTTTACGATATAAAACGATCCTTATCGATAAAAGTATTCTGTATCATAACCTAAGGTATTTTCCTACTCCTCCGCTATTCTTTTCTGATTAATTTCGTTGCGGGATCCAAGACAGTTAAAGTTGTGGTCGGCACTGTTGATTATGGCTTACAGGAGTTACAGTGGTTTAGGAATAGTGTGGCGGGCTTGTCCCATTAAAAAAAAAACCTAAGGTATAACTGCGTGCATTGAAGTCCGTTTAGCCGCTTCAGGCGTTGGGTGATAACGGACAAACCGACAGGCAGCGAGCGGTTCTTTCGCATTTATAACATTAGTATAGAATGAATAGAATTTAATTTTAACTTGTTTTGCGCAATTTCACAGAGTCAACAGTTTGCTGAAAATGATGTTGCGTAAAGTTTTAAAAAGTTACTCAAAAGGGTTATTTTCAGTTTTATTTTACGCAAAACCACGTTGTTTGATATTTTCTAAGTTTTCGGAGAAGAATTATTTCCGAGAATAACGCCTATTATCGTAACGACCCATTGTCTGCAGGATTGGTTCCAATTATATTTTTACCCGACTGCGGCGAAGCCCGCAAAAGGAGGGTTATGTGTTTGACGTGTATGTATGTATGTCCGTTTTTACCCGACTGCGGCGAAGCCCAAAAGGAGGGTTATGTGTTTGACGTGTATGTATGTATGTATGTATGTATGTCCGTTTCTTTGTTCCCTCAAGACTCCTAAACGGATGAAGGGATTTGAACGAAATATACGTCGTTAGATTCGTCTTGATGGCGCGAGTGTCACTGGCTACATTAAAATTAAAAAAAAAACAAAGAAAAATCTCTGGATTTAGGGGCCATATCGTGGATTTGAAAAAATAAAAAAAATCCATTACCATCGAGTAGGGTATCAAAATGAAGGGTTTTAAATAACACATGTTTAAAATAAATTCAAAGTCAAAAATTCTATAAACAAACACAAAAGTTAAATTATCTGCGAAGTATTTTACACGACCAACGAAAGAACAAACAGAAGAACTAAAATGGTAGAAATAAAAAAAGTAGTTAAAAAACTAAAAAATCCGACTGAAAAGACTGAAAAGCAAATAACAAGCTCATTTTAAATTAAACAAAAATTAGAAACAGGCGGGGTTCATTTGAATATCTATACTAATATTATAAAGCTGAAGAGTTTGTTTGTTTGTTTGTTTGTTTGAACGCTAAGATCTCAGGATCTACTGGTTGGAATTAAAAAAATCTTTTTGTGTTAGATAGTCCATTTATCGAGAAAGGCTTTAGGCTATATAACATCACGCTACGATCAATAGGAGTGGAGCATAAAGGAAAAATGTTGCAAAAACGGGAAACGATATTCCTTATTGAGAGCTTCCGTTGCGTGCGCTGCGAAAATGGTTTAAGTTATGCAAATATTATGTATGAAAGAAATGTTCCTTTTTAAAAGTTCTACAAATAAGTCCGCGACAGCATTTATATCTATCTACTGAGATTGACAACCATTTTTTACTATCGAAATGTTAGGTTAAATAGAATTATTTTTTGCGAAGCTTATTTAACCCATATGGTATAAATCTATATCTAAATAAATGTTTGTTACAAAGGAAATTTAATATAGAATATTTGTTCCTTTTACTCTATATAGTTTAATCAAATATCTTAGAAGATATCGCAATGTTAAAATGTACGCGCGACAAATAATTACGCGGTCCGATGAAGATACGTGGAGATTCTGGCCTCCGGGAAATTCAAATTCAAAATATTTATTGCACCATAATATTTACAAGGTGTTATTGTATATTGTTTTGTGAGCAGTAGCGGCCCAGTCGTGGGTTCGAACCCAGACAGGCGCATTACTTTGTGTAATTTATTTCATCACCACTGCTCTCAAAACGGTGAAGGTAAACATCCTAAGGAAACCAGTATACATATGTATAATAATATATCTTAGCACCAAAAATTTGAAGATTGTGACATCTACCAATCCGCACTGGGCTCGCGTGGTGGATTATAGCCCATCCCGCTCCTAGAGAGGAGGCCTGAGTCCGTTCAGTGGGAACAATACAGGCTGATGATGATGATGATGATTGTATAGTTAACAGTAAGAGATAGGTAGGTACCTATAGTAATTCTCAATTTAATAATGTAATCTAACGTTCTATCAAATATTATAGAGAGGAAAGATTAGCTTTTTTGTTTGTTACGATTTAACTCAAAACTCAGACGCCTTGGAACATTCTTTCAACATTAGAAAGCTAATAGCAGTATATTTATGAAAATCTTTTGTATGCTCACAAAAATATAAAGCTGTTTAAGAAATATAGTGATATTCACAATATAAATACAAGAAATAGACATAAATATATTGTACCCACAACAAGGCTCAAGAAAATAGGTGGATCATTTAGATGCCAATGTATTCGCTTTTATAATAAACTACCAAGCCACATTCAAAATTTAAGCCTTAATAAATTCAAATCCTTTATAAAACGTAAACTTTGCCAGAAAGGATTTTATACTGTTAAAGATTATATAGAGGACAAAAAAGCTTGGGATTGAACTGCTCCAATTTGAATTGACTTAAACATATTTTTTTTTTTTTTTTTACAATTTGACATTTTATGATTATTTTTATACACTGATATTGTTTACTTTAAGTATGATTTTTTTTTTTTGACCAATATTTACTTGTTAAATATTTTATTTTATATTTTTTTTTTGTGTTTTTATTTTTTTATTTTTTGACATTTAACAATGTAAAATGATTATACAATATGATAAATATTTAAAAAATTGATATTGTGAATGTGAGGACCATGTGGGTCTTTCTTAAATTTTAATTGTTGTGATTGTCTGGCAGTTTGAGTACTTTAAGTGACCCACCCAAATGTCCTTTCTTTGGTATTGTTCGTCGTGACGTTGAGCTCCTTCGAGTTATAAGTCGAGCTCCACGATATCTGACAAATGCTTGCACTGACTGGACGGGTCCACTCAAATCTGTGTGGTGCTTTCTTCAAAAGACCATCTCAGACATTAATCTGCATGGTCTTCATGTGTGTATTATACCTTATTGTTAACCCAAACGATTTTAAAAGATTAAAAGAGTAACCTTTGGAGTTTCTTGCCGGTTCTTCTCCTTAGGAATCGACCAATGCACCGAACCGTGCCCCTTTTTACCGACGTTTTATAAGTGCCCATGTAGGCCTATGTGAAATAAAAAATATTTTGATTTTGATTTTTTTGATTTAATTGAAAAAATATTACCATGTTGGATAGTCGATCTATCGAGGAAGGTTGTAAGTTATACATATATTATTGTGACGCCTACGAAGTTGCGTGGGTCAGCTAGTTAAATTATAAAATGAAAATAGAATGGACCCCGCCTGCTTCCAAGTTTTGTTTAATTTACAATGTGCTTGTTATTTGCTTTTCAGTCTTTTCAGTCGGGTTTTTTAGTTTTTTAACTACTTTTTTTTTAGTTCTTTATTTCACTTAAAAAATTAAGATTGTTACATTACATTTCTTTGTATATTCAAGATATGTAATTGGATTCTAGTTAATATTGGTATCATAAAAATATGCTGCCCTTGAAAACTTTCGCAATATGTGAACAGTAAATATCTTAGTTAGATGTTTTAACATAATCACTTTATTAATTTAACAATAAGTAACTTCACGTTCCATTACATATAGGTAACTAGCTGTTGCCAGCAGCTTCACCCGCTACAACTCGAAAATTATCCCACGGATCATAAAATTGGGATAAAAACTATCCTATATGTTAATCCAGGGTCCCTATAACCTATCTACATACCAAATTTCAACCAAATCGGTCCAGCCGTTTATGCGTGAAAGAGTAACAAACATCCACACATCCATTCTCACAAACTTTCACATTTATAATATTAGTAGGATTAGTAGGATAGTAGGATACGTACGTTTTTTGGGGTTTGGGAAATCGTCAAATAACCCCTCCCGCTCTTGGGCAGAGCGAAAGGAGTGTCAGACTTCTACTAACTAAAATCACCCATGTTCCTTCTTAGCCCTTTATGTCGAGGCAGCGGTATCTTTTACAGCAACCCATAGCCCCGACGGGACCTGCTACGATCCTTACATACACATTTTGCACCCTCCACGTTCGTACATCTGGTCATACACGCACGCCGGTTGTGAGTACTACGCACCTGTCCTTTCTGAAGATCCTCACCAATAAGGTCAGTGTATGTGCTTCTAGGGTGTCCCCTCTCGACGTTGCCACTCACAACTACCTTATGTTAGTCACTCATACTCCCCACATGCATGGCTAAACCATCTAAGCCTACTCCTCACATACAGGGCGTAAATTAACCCTTCACACATACCACGCATTCTGTTCATCAAACTAAGTACCCCTACGCAAAATTTTTGCTAGGAAACGACTTAACTAGTGGGTTCCCAGGTATGGTCTAGAACCAAAAAATGATCGCAGTGGCGTTAAGGGTACTTTTACACCCTTTATATTTTGTCATTACATCTTCTTTCAACTTCCATTTCATATTACAGTACCTACCAACATTTTCTGATAAAATAAAACTTCATCTTATATTCTGTAAACGTGCCAATTACAAAGTTTAAATGGTCTTGTGAATGGCCTCGACTGTAGGCTGAATATGCTCTAGACCTTTCGAGAAACATCTATAGTTCTCTCGAGGCGTCTAGTACTTACGCCTACGGGCTTCGACGAGTAGCATTCATTGACTTTCATTTACATCGTATAACATTATCCCTTTTTGAGGGGTTGGGAAATCATCAAATAACCCCTCCCGCTCTTGGGCAGAGCGAAAGGGAGTGTCAGACTTCTACTGACTAAAAACCACCCATGTGCCTTTTTAGCCCTTTATGTCGAGGCCGCGGTATCTCTTACAACAACCCGCAGCCCCGACGAGCGTCGACCCTTGTTCCGTTTCCTCGTTCCTTTTAAAGGGTAGGGTCCCTGTCTCTCCCTCCGCCTACACGCTGCCCTCACAGTCACGTCTGATGAGCAGACGCCAACCAGAGAGCAGCAAGTAGGGTTACTCTCTTCGACAAGCACACCGCCCGAGAACCCGAACACTGTTCACGTCTCCGGGCGGTGCGTACCTCGCGTGTCCCTCTTTGTCTGGTCTCTCACACTTGGACCTTTCTGGCATGAGTGTTTCTACCGGTAGAGCTCCAAGACGCACAAGCCCCACCACGACGGCAACGTGGGGACACTCCGGTGGGGATAACAGCACCCCTGCATTAGCCTTGGTTAGGCAGAGTTGTAACCATGTGTTCCCACATTTCGCCAGGTACGTTTTCATGATCATCATCATCTACAGCCTGAATTCACCCACTGCTGGGTATAGTCCTCTCTTTTCTTGTGCCAATCTCCACGATCCCGTGCCAGCCTCATCTAAGTTTTTCCCCCGATGGCAACTATGTCATCTGCTCACCTCGCCGCCGGACCTTCTTTTTCTAGTTCTTGGGCGCCATTATGCTTTAGGATTTGTATGAAAACGGTAACGATTTCAAACGACAATTTTATGAGAAGCGATTTTTCGCCCGTTAGTTTAAAATGCAGCGTTTGTTGCGGTTGACCCGCCTCTCAGTTAATGAATAAAATAGCACGCGACTAGCCTTCTGCACGCGCCGCGCGATGTCGCGTTTCGTAAACGAGACTTAGGCCTACCTCAAGCATAATATTTAAGTGACCTCATTGCTATCAAACAGACGCAAAAGCAATAACAGCGAACGAGGAATCGAATCGTATTGGTAGGCAGTAGCACTTGCGACCGGTAGACTAACGAGGCCGTTTAATCTCAAAGTTCGACATCACGAGCAATCCATTGTAAATACTGATGAAATGATGACGCAACAGGCCGCGCCTGTGATAATGGCGTAGCAATATTGCTACGAGCTGCTACGTTGATGCGCTACGTAAGTGCGTAGAGGTCACATTAGTGACGTAGCCGTTCGGTTTTGGATTTTATGCATCGGATTTTCAGGGCTCAGAAACATTTCGAACAGTAGCATTTTGTTTGCAGCGAAAACAAAATGAAAACTGTCGTTTATAAAATGTTTATTTTATTAAAAATAAAATAAAAAACCGTTTTAATCAGGCGATAAGCATAAACTAAGTGGAACCTTTCTTTCGTTTAATTATATCAGATACTAGCTGATTCCCGCGGCTTCGCACGCGTGGATGTCGGTTATCGAGACTAAATTATATACTAAAACCTTCCGCGCTCTACTCTTTGGAGAAAACAGCATGAAAATCGGTGCAGTAGTTTTTGAGTTTATCGCGAACAGACAGACAGACAGACGCGGTGGAGGACTTTGTTTTATAATATGTGGTGATTCTGAAAAATACAATGCAAAAAAAACTACCTTAATCTGTTAAGAAAGTATTGTTTGTTTGGAAAGTTGTTGATTCTTTGATGTCATATCTATACCAATTTTACAAATGCAAATGTCGAGAGTTGACGGATTTCAATACAGGTAGATAGACCTTGATCTAGATAAGGATGTAGGATGCTTTTCATCCCGGTAGAAAGTCTATTTTCAATCTCGCAGGCGAAACCACAAGCAAATACTAGTTTACAGTGAACAGAAATCAATACTTACACGAAAAATAAAATACAAAAATTACGTTCAATTCAAAGAAGGCAACCTTATCCGGGTTTTCTTCTATCACAAAGAAAGGTTAAATCCGGTAAAGGTTACTAATGCACCTATTTCTTAGGTCGGTTAACAAATCTATCGTAACAAATCTGTTATCGGAACGTCCTTCACGGGTATTGTGGGGAAATAATTTCATCCCGCCTCATATAGCGGGGTATGTAGGACCGTATCGATTGATGCTGTGACCTTTGTCCCACCCATACCGCTCGCAGACTGTTGTGTAACCCAATTACATAGTGTTTACTTAACTCGATCGATGCTTAATAAATTATAGTCTACATAACATTACAGTAAACATAACCACCACCACCAACAGCCTATTAATGTTCCCACTGCTGGGACACAGGCCTTTTTGGAATGGGCTATAATCTACCACGCGGGCCCAGTGCGGATTGGTAGATGTCACATGTATTCGAATTTTTAGTTCTAAGACATGCCGGTTTCCTCACGATGTTTTCCTTCACCGTTATGGAAGCAGCGGTGATGATAAATAAATTACACAAAGTAATGTGCCTGCCTGGGTTCGAACCCACGACCTACTGTTCGTAAGTCGGGGCCACCACCACTGGGCCACCGCTGCTCAAACATAACATCACGCCTGTAATTCCCGAAGGGTGTGGAAGAGGTGTACTTAAAAGTACGTCCACATTTCATTAGTTATGTTTAAGGGGGCAAGCTTAATGCCATCAACGAGTCACAAATCTATTCTCCGTGACTTCTACTGAGGAATATTGATGTTTACTCACTTAAAAAAAAAGTGTGTTAGTCCGTCTGTTAGATTATCGAAAAATATTGGGGAACCCCCACTCAAATGTATGACGCGTTTTATCTTCGTCAATTTTTATTGATTTATTAAAACAAAAAATACAGGTGACGTCCATTAAATCTGATCCTGATCGCTAAAAAATGTCATACTAAATGTCTTAGAGTATGACGTCACACGAGTTTTCAAAGCACTGTATCGTCTTCATTGTTTGTTTACGTGAAAAAAGAATAAATACGTGTCCAATATTTTTTGGCAATCTTTATGACGGACTTATTAGATTTTTTTTGTTAACTATCCTATTCTTGATGGAAAAAACCAATAAAACTGCCCGAACCAGGAATCGAACCCAATGTTTTATTTCATTAATTTTAAGAAAACTTACAGCTAAAACATTTGAGAAGTAGAATTAACAAGTAGCAAAGGCCAATTACAAGTTTCCACAAATAAGCTTAAAACTATAACTAAAAGGATACGGTAAATAAACAGCGCGAAAGTTACACAAAAATACAAAATATATGCTCAATAGCCGCGCTTGCGAACCGTAAACCAACGAGAGAGAAAAATAAATTCTAGTCTCCATAAAATTAAGTAAAAATATTCAGGCTTATTCAACTGAATACAGCCACACAACCACATCGTCTGCGTGGCCATATTGAAAGGTATATTATTCCCAAAGTGTTTCGTTTAATGTTTTCATTGTGCAATTATTTCGTTCCAGTAATACCTATCCGTTTTGTAAATATTATTCTCGTGTGAGATATTATTAAGAAATGTGGGAGAATGTTTACTTTAATAAGGAGGTAATGTTTTGTTTTTATTACGTATTTTCTTTTGCTTATAAAAGGTTTGTTATCGTTTGTAACGTTTCAATTATTGAAAATAATTTGAATTACAGATCATGACCTCTCCCTCTCTCCCTTATGACCTTGAAATTTTAAACCGGTGATGTATACAACTGAAGTATTACTATTATACCTAGTTCTATTGACTAAGACACAATAGGGGATCGGACTGAGTCAAAAAACAATGATTCTAATTAGTACGTCAAAAATATTGGATACGTGTTTTTTGTTTTATCAAATTAATCAAAATTGACGAAGATAAGATGTGGTTGTGACGTCATTTGTAGGTAAAAAATGTACTATCATATGACGTTTTCGAAGAGTTCACGAGTTTTCGAAGCACTGTATTGACTTCATTTTTTGTTTATGTGAAAATAGAAAAAATACGTCTCCAATATTTTTTGGAAATCTATCTGACGGACTAATTAGTTTTTTTTTGTCCGATCCCCTATTGTATTTTATCATATTTATGTGGCCAACGTTCCTGAAAATAAATTAATGGTTTAATCTTATCAAAATGTTCGAAATGTTCCCTTTGCATACCATAGTCAGCCTATGATGTTTTCACTCCCCAAAACTCCTGTCTGTAACGCTCAACTACTTGACTCCAGTCCAGTTTCATAGATATGAACATTTGACATGTCTTCGAATTTTTGGTTTTCAGACATTCCTGTTTGCTCCAGAACTTTTCTTCACCGCTTTAAGAGTAGTGCTGATGCAATTGATTATAGGTACACACTAGAAATACCCGGCTGGGATTAGGTAAATCCATGACCTACCTACACGCAAGTCAGGTCAATTACTAATATACATACTTACCACAATTACGCTCACCGTTTATTTTAACAGGTTTTCCAATCTAATTTTAGTCCAAATAATTAGAGATCTCATCTAGTTTTAATCCAAATAGTTTACCCAAACAACTTTTATTACCCTCAGTCCAACATTTCCATTAATAGGCCTTATACAAACTAATCGCTCTCGAATCACCCCACACTTCGAGAGAGACCGTTAATGTCTGTGGGACACATGGCCATTGCCCCCAGACCCCGTGGTACAACGATCCCCGAACCAAGGGGACTGACACCTACAAATCTTGGGAACTGGATGCTTCAAGTATCTCTTTTATAGCGAAGAGTACAATTGTCAGTGGATCTACTTTTATTGGTCTTTTTATTTGAAAGGACGTTTTGGTATTGAATGTGTGGCTCAATAGCAGTTTCGATGCTGAGTATTCTGAAAACTGAATGAAATGGTTGAAGTAAATATAACTATAAATGTATTTATATGTATTAGAATTGAGTTTTGAGTATTGGATTTCTATTTCGAATTACTATTTCGCAAACATATTTTTAGAGTTTATCACATAATATTTGATGTCAAAAAAAAAGTAGTTTAAAAACTAAAACCCGACTACGAATAAAAACGCATACTAAAAAAACTTCTTCTGGTCTTAAAAGTATTCAACAAGAAAAATCGTCTAGTAAGTAGATAATTTGATAATTATTATAGAGGACAGCCGTAGTCGCATGCCACTGATACCTGATACGCCTTTATGGCGTTCTCATTGATACAGAAGTCAGCTGCTAGTTGCCATTAGCAAGGTGGCATGCGATGCGACTACGACTGTCATCTATAATTTATCAAATTATCTACTAACTAGAAGATTTTTTTTGTGTAATACTTTTAAACACGCGGTTTTATTAGTCTGCGTTATTATTCTTAGTAGAGTTTTAGTTTTAAAACTTAATTTTTTTTTGACACACATATACATATCTATAAATGCTATTGTCACTTTGACCTTTTATCCTTAAACATCTTCTAATATCAGTAAATAGAATAAACGAAATTATCTGGTCCGGTTTCATCACTCCATTATACTTTCTCATATTATTATCCTGTTTGGGTGAAGGAACTCGGGTAATCCGGCCCGATTATCTCCTTGCTACGTTTAATGCCCGGAAACTTCTTTGAGATGTCATGTTATGAACTTGTTTGACATGAGACGGGTCGTTGAACTTCTATGAGAGTTCCGGGACGAACTTTGGATGTTATGAAAGCTTGCAAAAAAGGGTACGGGTTATGTTCGGGTGGGAGATACTTGGAAAATTAACATGTGGGTGGATGAAATGCTTTTTAACAACCTTTCTGACTTTGCCTTAATTTTGGGTTTGACATAACTTTACTATTTTGATTGATTCAATGTTTTGCACATCAAGGGTATCCAAGACTGTGAACTTTCATCGTTTAGCGATAAAGTTGAAAATCAATTAAAGAAATATTCACATGCAGTATGTGAATATTTCTTTAATTGATTTGTTGGCTTGTGCATTACTAAAATTGAGGAATCAGTATTCAATACACATCATCTGCCTAGCCTTTTCCCAACTATGTTGGGGTCGACTTTTAGTCTAATCGGATGCAGCTGAATATCAGTATTTTACATGGAGCAACTACCTATCTGACCTCTACAACCCACTTAATACTAGTACTTTCAGGTCACTGACTACCTGTATCGACTGCCAAATGCCAAATCTATATGTGGCACCCGGGAACAGCTTAACGTGCTTTCCGAGGAACGGAGGAAACTCTGTCTCACAATGGGCCTCATCAGAAGTCTTAAAGTCACCCTAGACCCTATCTTTTTTTTTAATTATAATTATAAGAACGAAGTTCTTAATAACTAATTACAATCTAGCCTAAAAAGACTAATAAGTAATTTAAATCTGACTTATTATGTTACATTATAGATTATGTTAAAACTAAGAATAGTGTCCATAATTATGCACATATACACAAGTCCTTAGCACTTTCTTAGAGTCTGATATAATTATAAAAACACCATGTTCATGTGTTATATAAATAGCACAACATTGTTACTATTATTCACTCACTTTGCACTTATACTACACTAATTCAAATAGGCCTACAAGTATCTTATCATCTGATCCAATATCATCATCATCATTTTATTACTCGTTATCACAGGCACCTCCAAATATGAAACAGATAAAATTAAATAATTGCATGCTCATGGCGTAGTACGAGTATTTCTCGCCTTGGAAGAAACATAATAAATCTTATATTTACGTGACAACACTGATCTAACAGTAAAAATTCACTGTCATTATAAAAACATCATAATAAAAATGTCATCAGTACTTAAGTAAAGAATCTATTGAGTAAGTTCGTGTTACGGTTCAGTAGCGCATTTTTAAGCACAAAAAACCGTGTACAATCAGTGCCCAGCATTACCTGACCCATCGAGCATAGGAGAAAAAGGCTAAGAAGAAGGGTCAGGTAATGCTGGACTCTGACTCACTTTTACTTTTTGGTCGTTCACGTAGTCACTACAGTTTTGTTACTTTTTTGCCGTTAAGTAAATCGAAACATGATTCAGCGTGTTGAAGGAAATGCGGATCTGATGTAGCTCGTTTGGATCCGAACGATAACTGGCACTACTTTAGTTAAAACGTGGGGTATACTGCTCCGTAAGGCATAGAGCAGTAACTCAATAAATGTGCTATTTGTGTTTAGAGAAAATTGGAGTCAAAATTATTGTAAATTAGGTCTAGTATCACCCGTTTCGAGGTAGGCATCCTAATGAATAATTAACCTGTACTTAAAAATGATATTTGTCTTACTTAAGTATAACAAAACCGAGGTTGGCACATTTAGTACAAAACTGACATTTGCACATTTTTCTTAGTCACTGAAGATTAGTTAACTTTTCCATCTTGTGTATGTTATCTTTGTCATAAAGCTTATGTTAACACTACTGCAAAATTAAAGGTATAAATTAAATAATAATAAAAGGATAGTATATCTGATGCTAGATGCAATGCAATAAATACAACAGTATTGCAATGCTGTTTGCATTGCAATACTGTTGAGTCAGATGAAACGATAAAAATCTGAATTTTCGTCATTCTGGAGATACCTACTTCTTTGAGCCGAACGAGGGTAGAATATTAACCTTTATTTTGTGATATTAAGGGCAAAAGGGTTAAACCATTTCTTTGCACTTGTAATTTGTTTTGGTAATTCGTTAAGTTCGTGTTTTGTTGAGCGTTGTTGTGACGGGAGCTATTTAGATGTTTTATTGTTGATTTGTTACGGAGTCTCAGACGTTTTAATTTTATTATTCGTTGTTATTAACTTCTAGGTTTGACTTCAGTTGATTTGAATTACGGTTTTGAAAACATCAGAAATTGGACTAGACATTTATACCATAACATCTCCGTAAAGAGGCTTGATGTTATGAGTTGCGGGGATAGAAATATCCGTATAGCAAAGATGCACCCAAAGCAAACTCACATTTCGCTAGTAACCTACACGACATTCCTTTTTCTCACGACTGTTTTTAACTTAACACTAGACTAAACAAAATAACTGGCGTGTCTCTTAAAATCTTCAGACAACTCTTTTTCTCATTACTCAAAACCTTACCTAGCAAATATTCCCAAAGTGTCAACACAAAATCTGACGCGTTAAAACAAGATCAATCACCAACGCGGTGACGTCATCGATATCTTTGATGTGTAGCGCTAGCAACAAACAAGCCGACGACGCGGCAGCCTTTGACATGAACATCGGCACTGTTAAATATTAAAATATTCATGAGTTGGGCTGAAGACGTCTACAACCAAGACATCTCAGTAACAAAACTAAAAATATGGTCTCTTATTAGATAGAAAAACGTATAAAACATTGTTGATCTTAAAAATTCAGATATTTAGGCCAGGTATTAACGCCCCTGAATCCGTGATACAAAAAGGACGAACAAATGGAGTATAAAATGTTATACTTTATCACGAAGCAACAGCAAAGCCTTATAAATTGTTTATGCGACAGTAATTAAATAAAGTAAGGTAATACGGTTCACGTATAACATTTTGTCTTGTGCTGTAATAAACTCCTGAACCTAACGTAGCCCACAATTTAATTTCGCGCATAATTTCCTTTGCTTTAGCTTCCATGTCAGCACTCACAAGATGAACTCATCAGTTTAATAACGATACACAAGACTTTAAACACAGTGACGACTAACTAATGTTGGTCCTAGACTTGTAGCCTTGTTGTAGTAATTTCAGGCCTATGAAATAACCCCTCTACAGTTACCATAAGATAATTAGGCAGGCAAACGTAGTCCCACTGGCAAGGCACGAGTAAATAAGTCCCTAATTGAAAGGCAAATCCGTTTGTATCTAATTATAGTACATTACTGCCGCGGTCTATAATGACTACTTTGCTGGTCGCGCTGATGATGGCCGACAGCGCAGCGTAGCGCAGCTCCAGGCCGACACAGCGCGGTCAGCGTGCAGCACTTGATGGACGAGCTGAGATAAAGGCCGAGACCGTAGGTCGAGGCCTTTACAGCGAGGACAGCAAGGGCTGCAATGATGGCCAAGCTGAAAGGCCTAGAGCGAAGCTAGGCTAGCTCGAGGCAATCATAGCGTGACCAGCGAAGCAGTCATTGTGGGCCAAGGTTTGTATAGTGCTTTACCCAAAAATGCAAGTACCTAATCTAAATAAAACCAGCAAGTAATTTAAATAAAAAATATATTAATTAACTAGAATTTTAATTAAAATGACAATTATGAAAAGTACAGTTACTAAAATTCAACACCGACTTTCCCGGTTTGATGTTACTGATAGTTTGCGATAATTCTAAGGCGGTGTTTGACTGCTGGATTATTTCTTCATTTATTACTTCATTTAAATCTTTTTTTTTTTTACCTTTAGATGTACAAACAGCTGTGTTTTAAATAAAATCTCTATGGAATTGATTTTTTAAAACGTTGAAACGTCAAAATAGCGGTCGGCAAAACATTGCCGGCCTGTTAGAGCGGCCAGCAAAACTTTGCCGGCCGCTCCTTGAAACAGAACGGCAAGGTCGACTTTGCTCAAACAAGGTTGTCAAAATAATGACAACATTACATGCATTTTTGAGTAAAAGTCTTATTTGCAAATTGAGCTGACTCTACTACCGTTTACTATAGGTATATTCATGTCGCAATCGTGAACTTGGGCCCCACTAGACGTCGTAAGGTCGCACCTCTATTTGTCTTTGTCAATCTTGCAGAAATGCTACAGGAAAATGTATTGATCCCTTAAAAATATTCTCTTGAAGATGTTATTCCTTGCTGGATATGGAAGTGTGTGGGATATATTTTGTAGACGAAATTTTATGTCAGAATCTGAGAAGATTTTAGCTAGAAACATGGTTGACTTCTGGACCATAAAAATAAAATTCCACTACGTACTTTTCTACAAAATAAAGCTGTTTTAACGATCCATTCCCGTCTTACGGGGATTGCCGTCGGAAGCTAACTGCAAACTAGCTAAGACCACACAAACAGGGTAAAGTTTTGGGCAACAAACTCAACTCTTGATGAACACTTCAATTCTCTGAAGACGGAAAGTTTTCAGTGCAACCATGGTTCGATTAGGTTTACTATTTGTGCACTTAGGGCAAAACAACCGTTTCGACTCGAAGGACCAAAGTTTAAATTGTTCTGATTTCGTATAAGCTTCCAACAAATTAATCAAGTTCTGATTGAAATCGATATCAACGTGTTTAGAGATTCTAGTCAGGCACGAGTTGCAATTTGAAACCGAATATTTGAAATGCTGAACAACATTTAAAAATTATATTTTCTTTGACGGAAAGGCGAAAAAAATATCTTGCAGAACAGCACGTTAATAATATATTGTGGACTTGGGCGAAGCCCGAGGCAGTGGGTTATGTCACAACAACGTCAGTGGAACGGGAACAGCCGCCAGCGTAGATATATGGAGCTCCTAGCTAGAAAAGTGACATTTAATTAAGCTTATATTCAAGAGTACGTGGACTCTTTCGAAGCTTAAGGAAAGATAAGAATATAAGAACAAATATGTCGTGGTTATGTATTGCAAGTTGAAAAGAAAATAAATTTAAAACATGTGTTTAGAAAATGACAATAGTGTTTAGAAGTAATTGTAGGTGGCGCTACCACAACTAGGTCTCAATCTGACCAATGAGGTTAAGCTATTTTGTTTGAAATATAAAATGAAGTCTTCCATACGGCATTCTGAATGGCATTATCAATGTATTCGAGAGCTTTTAACAATGATTTCAATACGACTGCCATTTCAGGAAAGCCGTTACAGAAACTGTAATTTTAGACTTCCAGAAACTTTTGTCTTTTTTGTAATAAAGTTTATTATCCTTTACTCTAAGTTCCAATAATACCTACTAGATCAGCATCAAAAAGGTTCTTTGCTTTGAAAACTTTCAGATGAATTTACACGAATATTACGTTGGACGTTGTTTTAATTGCTTCGCTTCGTAATGGTCTCTCAGCATGCAAAGGCGTGACTCAACAATTTTAATTGCATTTTTGTTTTATTGTTTTTAGATTAAATTTTCGTACACAAGGCCTGAAAATAGTTTCAAGGCAGACAGAATATTTTACACAACGAAGTAACCTTTCCTCTTTACGTTACCCGTAGTTTTCTTGAACAGTTTTGCATCATCAAATGTTATATTTAGATTATCGAATGTCCCGATCGGTTTGGAACGTTTTACGTTTCTATTTTCCCAAAACTTGAAGGTATTTCGCTTTCATGGGTTTGAATTCCATTGAGGATTGGGGGGGTAGAGGGTACTTCAATTTCATACCAATATTTGTAACGCAACCCCTTGGGGTGGTGCAACGACGCAATCAGAGAACGGAAATCTGTTCGGGTAGTGTATTGTTGGTTGTATCTATAAGTAAGATTACAGATCAATAATGTTCTGAGTTAGTTTCGTTTAGTCCACTTTCGGCCCCTCGGCCCCCAATAATTAAAGTGTCCACTCGGCCCCTAACTATAGTCCACACTCGGCCCCTACTTGCATAAGACAAGAGAAGTATTGTTAGATACGTATTTCGTTTTTATTTTATTGTATTTGGGTGGCTACAATACTAAATAAATGTATAGGGAGTCTATTAACGAAAAGCCATTTACAAACCTCCACAATTGGCAGTTTATCAGTTTCATCCACAGTTATTCTGATGTAAAGAATAATGGCCAGTGTTTTAAAATTCTGTTGTTAATTCCAACGTTGTTGGTATTCCAACTGTGGCTGTATCATCATTAAACAGTTATTGTGATTCCAAACAACAACAATGCGTGGGAGGCGGGGGTCAGATTTCAGTTTTTACTCATTAAAAAAACCTACGCGTTCTCAAGTACATTTTCGGGTCAAATGTTTTTTCTTGATGGATGAGGAGCATGGTGTTAAGTTCATTATCCTAAATTGAAAGACAGGATCCCCCGACAAAATTTTATTAAGCGTCTGATGGGCTACATCTCGAAAATTGTTGTTTTAGGTGCGGGTACCATGTTCATTTATACATAATCATGGTGGTTGCATCGCCGAAATATGGGGAACTCAAAAGATATTGAAGTAAATAATAAATCCCATTTTAACTGATAAGTTTAGAGATAATTCGACTCTCATCATCATCTGCGTAGCTTTTTTCCAACTATGCTGGGGTCGCCATCCAGTCTAACCGGATGCAGCTGAATAACAGTATTTTACATGGAGCGACCTCCTTTGCCCAGTGGCCCGTGGTGGCGGCGCCGACTTACGAACAGTTGATCGTAGGTTCGAACCCAGGCAGGCGCATTACTTTGTGTAATTTATTTTATCCCCACTGCTCTCAAAACGGTGAAGGAAAACACCGTAAGGAAACCGGCTTGTCTTAGAACCAAAAATTCGAAGATATGTGACATCTACCAATCCGCAGTGGGCCCGCGTTGTGGATTACAGCCCATCCCTCTCCTAGAGAGGAGGCCTGGGTCCCTCCAGTGGGGTGACTGATGATGATGATGATGATGACCGCCTTTCCACAAACCTAGCACTGGGTAATACGGTACTCCTTGGTAAGATTAGTTGTCAGACTTTTGGGCCACTGTGTACTTGTAACGACTTTAACTCTATAAGATTTTGTGTGACGTCGACTACGAGTTCGTACTTATATGGCGATGTAGATATCGCCATATGTTCGGTATGAACTTGATATACTAACAACTGATGTAAGTATTGCAGTTCATTGATGTCGTGGGCGAAGAAGACTGTTTATCACTGTTTGTGAATAGATATTTTAATTGCAGTCTGCAAACGTCATTGCTGATTTATGAGAGTGAAGCAGTAATAGTTACTATTTATGCCTGCAATTGGTAGACGATACTTAGCATGTACTTCGGCTATTATTCTTGTAAAGATCACACAACTGTCAAACTTTAATTGCACGATAAAGCCGGGAACATACCTTTAGCCTAAACACGTAAGTAACGTTCTTGGGTAACGTTTGTTGAATCGGCCTAAGAGAAGATATAACAGTATCTATCAGTATATATCTAACACTATAAGCTTTTAAAACGAACAAATTATTTAAACATTATTTTGCACAAATGCTGAACGCATTTGTCCAAAATAATTGTAATGTACGAAAAACAAGGTCAAAATAATAAATTCTACTTTTGCGAAGCTAAAACGGATTATTATAGGTTTAATTTAAACCATTATTTATTAAAGTCTTTAAGATGTTTATCTGCAATTTGAACAAATACAAACCTCAAACCTATGTAAGGTAATAATGATAAAAAAGAAACATATCTCTTGAATTAATTTCAGTATTAAGAGCTTAATCATTGGGGGGTGGTTTGTTGAGTGTAATGAATATTTACGCTGAGTCTAACTAACCGTAAAACTAATTTATCATTTAAACAACACTCGAAAATAGCAAAGAATATTAAGACTTGCTCGTAAATTCAGAAGCCCTCTTTATTATCTTTATAGAATATACCAGCCTCTTAATTTGGTTGCTTGTAGGCATAAAAAATCTAACAATAATAAAAGTATATCTTAAAAGTATATGTAAGTAAACAGCAACAACATTCATTCATTTTCAGGCAAGTGTACCGAAACTTACAGATAAATACTATCGTATTTACTACAATTTGTGTTACTAAATAGACCGACCAACACCGGCAATCAATAGTTTGATGGTCTACAATGTGTGTTTCCAACTCTCTATTGTAACAACAATATTGATATTATATTTTGTAATATGTTTTGTGTCTGCAAATTGATAGAATATTATGACACAAAGATTGTAGAGAATGATATTAATTTCTGGATGACTGTAATAAAAAAAAAATATTTTCTTTTAATACCTGTTGGCACTAAGAATATGGTACTGTTAAAATAATGCAAATTAATGACAGTGTTATACTTAAACTTCAAGTGTTAGTAAAAACGGGCATTGCTTTTTTCTTTTGCGTGCCCTAATCCCAAATGACTCCATAAGATTTTTTTTATTTTACGCCGTTTTAATTTAGAGCCGTGTTTATTCTTCAGTAAATAGGTCTCGCGTGATTTAACAGCTTACTGCTCAACCCCTGTCAGATTAAGATTGAAGACTCCCGTTAACCCCATTCACGACCCTCACATCTTGGACTCGTTTTAGCGCATTGTTTTCTTATTTTACGTCTAATCTAGTTTGACTCTCTTTATTGCCTTCACCTAGAAAATTTAGTGTTTTATATAGATTCTGAGACCTAAAATGGAAGAAACAGAAAAAAAACAAGTATCTAGACTGTTAAATTACATTGTTAGAGTCATCGTCATACTCCTGTCCCTATGCAAATTTGTTTGGGGTTGGCGATGCATGTATTCTTCTTCCAAGGAGGTGACTGCTAGTGCTAAGATGAGTAATAGATAAATCTTTGCGTCATCTCAGCAGTTACCATCTTAATAGCAAGAAATAAATACAATTCCAGGTAGAAATTAACACCCACATAGACCACGTAATATCCTGACGATAATAAAGCAACCAAAGCAAAATAAAACCATCTAGTGTCCAAACAAAAATAGATTCTTTACAACCCAAAAATATGAAATAAAGATAAACACAGCTTCATCCAGACACAAAGAAAATAAATCGGGAAAGCCGTTTAAATGTCATGACGATAATGAAAAGAGCCTTGATGTGCCCCGAACAACCACGAATAACCCTTTAGTCCATTACGCGAACATAAAGGGGCATTCTTTTCCTTCTGTTGACATTGAAAATCCGCGGGTACTCGAGCAGGCAGGGAATCCGAAGGTTCTGTTTGATGTACTCGTAAAATACTCTCACGCGTTGTTGAGTCCACGCATTCGGATTTAACCACCGCTTACTCGAAAGGTACACCGTAAGGTTGAGGTTTTAAATATTTGAAATGTCTTAGTTTTGTTTTATGTAGGACTTTTCAGTTTTTTAGAAGCAAACGGTATAACTTCAAAAGCCAGTTGTAATTTATCACACCAGCTTACATAGAAAAAAATATAATGATGTTCTTATAGCACCTTATTCCCCATGAGTTGTTTATTCAATTCGTTCTCGATGATCTAGATTCTAGAATATTCTAGATTGTTCTATTAATTTAACGTCGTAAACCCAAGCTGTACTCCAAATAAAGACATCTACAGAAATGACATTGCATAAGACCAATAACATGAAAAATATAAAAAAGGTTCTGAAAGAGAGGTGACCCGTGGTAAGGGTCCCTTCATAAACTTCTTTTATGGCTGCGTTAGGCTATAATGCGCACCCAAAAGGCATTCCGACTAATATGGCAACAGTAATGTCAATCGATTGTATTGCTATTCAATAATTGTATTGAATAGAACGTCTAGAACATATTTGTGATGAATACGAAAATCATTTCAATTGCAATGTCATCATCATCTGCCTAGCCTTTTCCCAACTATATTAGGGTCTGCTTCTAGTCTATCCGTAGGCATGGAATATCAGTATTTTACATAGAGCAATTACCTACCTGACTGGATAAAACAAAAGCCCTGTAGCTCTACCATGAGTTGTCATAGAAAGCTTACTCGCTAACGTTGAACTCGCTAGCGTGCTAACGTGTATCAAATAGATTTCGATAATGCTTGCACCATGAGATTTACGGAGTCTTACGCAGGCGCTAATGTAAGCTCGATAGATTGTGTCGTCTAGCTAACTTCACTCACTCATGTTTTGTTTCTTTCTTCCCACTAATAAGAGGAGAGAACGATATATACACAAATAAACCGACAAAATAGAAAAGTTGACGGTTATTGGACTACTTATAGTATTTAGTGGTTTTTGAATTTTGATTCCTTATAATATGTCACTGTCGTGTATTCAATTTGTAATTTTGTTTGTTGACCTTGTGTCACAGAGCTGTGTTGTGTGGTTTATCAGTTAACATTAGTAGATTCAAACAGATTATTTAAAACAATGAGGACCCTGTGCCTCAGTTTCAATTGTTGGTAGAGTTCATAGAAAGGTATGTTTCAACTTTCTTCAAAATTATTGTGTTTTGTTTTGAGAGAACTGCATGGTACCTTTAGTTCTAATGAAACTCGTTGTGTTGACATCAAATCCGTAACATAATTCATACATATGCACAAACCTTTAAAGTATTCTTTAGAGAGTCTATAAAGTTTAATAAACTTTCATTCATTTATATTTTGCAATTGGTGTCTAACATGAATTCTCATTTCGGAAAATCATTTCTCGAAATTCACGTTATTCACGTCGTTGGTCTTCAAATTCAGCGGCCACTAACATATTTCATACCAAATAAGCTTTGCAGACATTATTTTGACTGCATTAGACTCAAAAACGTACGTAATTTTGTTGTAAACATATGTTTCACACGCCATAATGCTAGTGAGCTACGTAACCACTATAGTAAGCGAATTATTCGATAGGTTCAGTGAAATTAGTGACTCATGGTACCGTTTTGTATGGTGACAGCTGAAAAACGTTAGTAACTATAGAATAGATTACGTTAGGTTTTTAACCTATCATCATCTATAGTGCGCATGTTACGGATTGTAATTCTTTCCGTGACCGCTAGAGGCGCTGTACGATATTTCATACAAATAATTTACGGAGACGCTTGCGAGATTTGGCTGTATAAACTCATGGTAGAGGTACTGGTAAAGGCTGGTGTCAGACTTGTTACGACTATCAACGATCTACAAATGACAATCCACAAACATGAGTTTGAGTCATCGTTCATCCTCTCTTGCTTGGCGAGCACAACTCCAGAACATCAACGAAGCAAACTTCAGAGCTGTCCAGGTTCTCCCGTCGGGGCTGCGGGTTGTTCGAAAGAAATACCGCGGCCTCGATACAAAGTGCTAAGAAGGAATAAGGGTGGTTTTTAGACAGTACAAGTCTGACACTCCATACCGCTCTGCCCAGAGCAGGAGGAGTTATTTGATGATTTCCTAACCTCCCAAAAAAGGAAGAGCTGTCCAGCAGGGCTATTGCGTATCTTTTGAATGACAGTGGCTAACCTATAGTGCCGTAAAAGATACGCAATAGCCCTGCAGTACGTAGTAACACTACATCAGCAGGGCTATTGCGTATCTTTTAAATGACAGTGGCTATCACATTGTCCATGGATTAACTGTCAAATTGGTTATGGTTTAGTACAAAATGGAGCCATTTGACAGTTGATTGATGGTCACTATATGATAGCCACTGTCATATGTATAAAAGATACGCAATAGCCCTGCAGGTCTGACAAATCCTGAGTCATCGATCAAAAAACAAGAAAAACTGCATAACGTTTTTGGAATGTTAAAGATGTGCATTACAAAAATGTTATTTCGAAACTTTCCATGTTAATTGAATCCTCTATTGAAAAAAAAAAAATTAATGAATAAAATAAAAAAAAAAATCTGCCAAACTGCTCGTCCATTACAAAAGTACTACTTTGTTCTAGAATGTGAACATGCATTCGATGTCGGCGCCTCAACGACGATGCGACATCTTTCTAGAAAGGCACGAACAGCTACTGAAAATTGGACTATACTAGCTATGACTACAGTCCCTTTTCCTTCCACACTCGTTTTACCTCTGACAGCAATTCACTACCAACCTTATTGCAGACTTAAAATAACTGAAGGGACTCTAAGTCTCAATGAATGTAGGTACCCAGTCTTGTCTTCAATGTATTTTAGCACAGGTCCAGATATCGGTGTAAGGCAAATCGATACATCCTATTGCGTCACCACCCGTTCTGCCCCACGGTGTAAGTGCGTAGTTTGTCTAGTCCTTTGACCCAAGATTTGCCAACACAATGATTTATGGTGTCTGCTAGCGTCAGCGGACTTACTGAGGAAGTTCACGGGGCTCTGAATAATTTAGTTTTAGGCGTGTTTTGAAAATTGATCCATTTCCTGAAAGTGTTCTGTTTTATGTTGTCCTTGAGGTCGGACTTTCAATTAAATTTAAGTTAGTAAGGACCGTTTTTCTTTTATCTCTAACTTTAGTTTTTGTCCGCTTGTCATAGAGCCAATAACGCATATATTTTTCTAGTTATAAGGAGTTGGCTTGGGAGTACAATACTCGTTCATTTTAATTGCTTGAATCAAAATTCAAGACAGATCGACGATCAAGTTGATCAAGAGAACTGGAATCAAAGCGTACGTGCCTCGAATCAACCAGTGCCTCCCACCCCAGATTTGGTAGGCCCTTTCCTCTTGTTTGCATCTTCAATTAGATACCTGCTAACCCCTAATGTACATTGTCAATATGATTTATTTGTTTAAGACAACGCTGCCATAATTCATCACGCCCTAAGCTTTCAAGCAAATAGCTTCATATGTGGGAGTAGGGGAGGCGGAGACTGCGACGAACCTTAACTAATACGATTGCGTCGCAAAAGGGTTGTTTCAGCGATGACGATAGCTACGAACGATAAGGTAATGTCATAAGAGGTGTGGATATTTTGAACAGTAATTAATGTCAATTGGAACACGCTTGGTCAGTTATCGGGCAGTTGAAATAGTCAGGTTAGTGAGGATTGTGTTATTTGCGGTGTGGGGTGCGCGCGCATGGCGACGTTAGATCGAAGGCTTGGAACGCCTCGCGCATGCGTCGCCGCGGCCTCTCCGGCGACTGGGCCGGCGGCCGCAGTCGCACCGCGGAACCGCTCGCGACGCGCCATGTCGGCCGGCGCTGCTACCTGACCGAGCTACCAGCTCTTGGGAAAACAAACCTTGTGAAATCGCGTTTCAAATCGTCGCCATCGGTCGCACCCGCACGGGGATTCGGGTAAGTCCGTAGCGGATCCGTTCACGCCTAATGTAATCGCGCCGAGTGCAGTGCCCAAGGTTAAAGGCTTCCGATGTGCTTTTCCCGGATACCGATCTGCGATCTCGGAGGGTTGTAGGTGGCGCTAGGGTGCGCGGTGAGTCATCTCTGCGACACGTTTTTTCATGGCCGCCCCTTCGATCTCGCGTACGATGGTAGCTTAGCTGAGGGTTTTGGAAGATGTTAGTTGCAGTGGATGTTACGTAAGTGCGTTGGTAGTGCAGTGGCCGTGGTGGCCGACGCTTTCGATACGCTCGGGAGGCACTCGACCGCGGCCAATTACAGCACGCGAGGATCGTTTTCAGGAAAACATTCACCATTTTGATTGCGGCGCTCGCGGGAGCAACTGTGCTAGTGAATAACGTCATGAGTCCATACGTTGCTGTGTCCAATAACCCCCCGGGATATTTCAGTGAAACCGTTCTTTTGTGCAAGTGAATATAACGGCTCTTTATAATCGTTGTTTGTGCTACGTTTTATAATTACATAATCGGAGACAACAAGAGAGTAGGTAACGGTTTTATTTATTTACTAAATTGGCTGAAGATTTGGCTGCGATTCATTGCACAATATTGATTGTACGCTGTTGAGAACGTTTTATTACAACATTAAGTATCGATAATTCAAACAAAACAAGAATAAACACTCTATTAAGTACTTACTATGACCTAATTTAATATCAACTAAAGAGAATTAACTCTCCCTAATCCAGAAAAAATCATGATTGTGATTTTTCTGAAGTGGCTGAAGTGTACTTATAATTTATTTAACGCACAATGCTATAACAATGCGTATCGATTATTACGCACAGTTGTTACATGAATAACTCCTTTTTTAGAAGTAAATTAAAACAGCATAATAATACATTCATCATAATCATCATACATCTTTAAAAAAATATTATTTAAAGATGTTTCTTTACTTTTACACTCAAAGAACATGATTACAAAATCATTACCAAACGTAAATAACCTGACATTAGTCATACTAACACAATACCCCACTTAAAACCATAATAGGGCAAAAAGCGAATCAGCTGAGACGCACGCGCAACGGTCAGAGCGCATGCGCGAGCCGTGACGTTCGGTAATTAGACGGCAGTTGAATTTGAACGTCGAACACGCAAAAAAAGAACCGTTATTGAAGCATTCTCAAAAGAAACAACTTCGAAACGTAATGATGATTTTCGAGGCTTGTAAGTTGATTGGAGTGTCATTAAATATCAATCAACTCATGAATGTGTCTGTAAACATTTAACAAGTTTTAAAATTTAACTTGCTAAGAAAATCAATAATGAAAATAACAAATGACTTGATATTTTCAAGTAGCTTGAGTCAACAGCTCATGTTTTATAAGCAAATATATGCAGTACACACATATTATGTAGGACATTTGTAGTCCTCCAAAGAAGCTGCAAAAGATTCACAAAACACTAGAAAACGACGAATTCATGAATTCGACTATGAAAATGACATAACAATCAGATGACGAATTTTAACATCCCGTTCAGACTTGCAGCCCCTAAAGCAAACACCCTTTTTTGGAGGATGGGGAAATCATCAAATGACTCATCTTCCTCTGGGCAGAGCGGTAGGGAGTATCAGTCTTCTACGGACTAAAAATCACCAATGTTCCTTCTTAGCCCTTAGTATCGAGACGGCGGTATCTCTTTCGAACAACCCGCAGCCCCGAAGGAAATGCAAACACCCTGACCATCGAATGCCATCAACGGCAACGTCTCAATGACATCACGGAAACATTTCCAGTAATTCCAGAACGTTGGATAATTGTTATTGCTTGTGAAATCGCCTGGAGGAGTTAGCATTTGCCTTCCAACGACCCTCCCACGCGACAACCTCATTATGCCCCGACTTTTATCCCTCCTTTAAGCGAAAATTTCTTGTCGTTGTCGAGTTTTTATTCATTTTATTTTCGATGTCTTTGAACCGGATCTTGGGAACATTTAATGCGTAGTTCTCGGTTTTGAGAGTAATTGTATTCGAAGCTTGTTTTCTTTTGGTCCTTTGCGTGGGCTTTAGCTTTGAGAAGATTTACATGGCTTTGTGTAGAATCAGTTCTGGGAAAATGTTGTGGTAGCACATCATAAAGTTGAATTAAAAGGAAGAATGTAAACATATCCTAACTTTATTACTATACATATTTTGTACTTTATCACGATGATTTATTAACCCAAAGATCTGCGTCTATATCTCACCACTAAAGTTTGAATAAATAAATAAGAAGCTGATTCCCGAGATCCCCATTTACCTAACTAGAAAAATCTGATCACTGATTTAAAACAAGCTTATGTTTAAATCTAGCCGTACTGCTTTGTTTAAGATTGTTATAAGAGAGAGCACACTGAGTGCTTTTACAGTAATGTTGCTGTTCTACTTTATGAATACAATTATATTTTTGGACCAAAATATTTTGGCTAACACGGCATCGTCTTTACCGTTCGCGTTTTTTTACTGACCCTTTATACTAAAAACGTGAGTGTGCAAGTAACATTCTTCACTAAGGAAGAATTTTTCCAAAGAAATAGAACGCGATCCAAACATTTAATCCGCATTCATGAGCTGTCAGTGTCATACATGAGCCGATTCGATTTAACAAGTTTACTAAAATATAGTATGTTAGTTTGAACGAAACCCGCAAGAGGGCATGCCTACATAACACTTATAAAAATATCTTAAAATATACAAAAAAAAACACTAAAAATTATCACACAGAATCATACCAAATATTTCGGAAAAGTCTCGCAACCCTTGCGTATATCACAGAAAAGTACGCAGGTCAATGACTTGTAGGTATAATCCATTTTCGCTTAATATTTTAAAACTGGCTTAGGACAATGGAGAAAAAGAAACATCTAATAAAGTGAGATCTGGAGAGCGTGCGGGGCCATAACTACAATCACGTCACAAATTAAGGTTATAGTTTCTTTTTTCCTTTTTGGAATTAGAATCGAATACTGAATAAATAATATGTCCCTTGTTTTACCTCACACCCTGTATATCAAATCCAGACAATAATGCAGATATCAAACTATTGTAACCGGCCGACGACTGAGTATTGAACAGAATACTCGGGTCGATGACTGCAGGGGCGGAGACGAAAGGGCATAGAAAATTCAACTATAAAAGCATTTAATAAATAAGGCCTAGTATCGATTACCACCTAACTGCTAATCGATTTTACTTCAATGTTTCTTTTTGATCGCGTTCAGGCTAGTTATTATGAAAATAAAAATAGAACAAAGACCGTGTCATTAAAATTATATCGCTATTAACCAATCGTGAAGACAAAACTTTTATCTAACAGCTGATGTTAAATACTAAGTTGTTTCTTACGTGCTAATAGAGATATTATAATATTTGGCAAATCTTTGAACCAGCCTCGTTTGACCTTAATGACGCCTAAGGTCAATAGTCGTATGACCTACACTAAATACTTAGATATATTATTTTCTTTAGAAAACATTTTCAATCATATTAGGCTTACGTTCTTCGGGTTATAATACAATTATATTGCGAACATCTTAACGAAAGATGAATAAACTTTCAGAGTTTTTTTGTGATATATTTCATTTTTACGTTACAGTAATAGCAATAATTTAGTTCTCTTGATCCCTATACACATGAATTAAAGAACTGCATTGGAATCAGTTCGTTAAGTAATATTCCTAAATATATTATCTATATACTCGTATATATTGATTTCGGTATTCAGAAGTCGGACCTTTCGGAACGGTGTTCTTTCTCTAAGATCTATTTAAATGAACTTATGACTTGTCAAAATTACTTACTCCTATGGTCGATAAAGCCCAGTTCCCCTCGTACGGACGAAGCTAGTGTCCTACCGATAAGAACATTATAGACTGATCATGTCTTTGATAGGGATAAGTCGTATATAGTCTGATTCTGAGCACTGTAACTCTACGAAATTCAACAATCTTTTTCATCCGAATCCATCAAAATTTGCCCAACGATTTTGTCTTCGATATCCTAACGTTAATCTTTTGTTCCAGTAACAAATCCGGCCCCGTACAGATGCACTAGTGGTTGACGAGCGAGCAAGAAGCCACAGCCGCCATGTCGTCGGTAAAGGTGGCCGTCAGGGTTCGCCCCTTCAACTCCCGGGAGATCGCCCGGGAGAGCAAATGCATCATTGAGATGTCCGGGAATACTACAGGTAAGATTTATGATATTATAGCTTTGGATGAGGGAGACAAGGGTATTGGTAATATTGCGAATGAGAATATAGTACAAGTAAAGAAAAGGCCAGGTAAATAAATAGATAAATCGATCTATAACATGGGGACTGAATAAGAATAATCAATGTGGATATAAATATGCGAACCATATCAAAAATGAAAACAAACCACACATAAATAAACTACGATTACAATTTCGGGTTCATAGCACGCTTTCTTAAATATAATAAAATTTAGGTAGCTCATTTAATTCAATTACAAAACCACAACTATCAGGTTATTCTAGAGTGAAGACTTATATTTTCCCTGTATCAACGGTGTTAACCAAGGTTCTATGTTCGGCCCGTTCCTTTTTTCCTCAATACGGTTATCTATCGATCTTTTTAACCTATATCAGAACATATGTACAATGTTGAGTACCATATCGCCTGATTTATGTATCCAATATAACAATAACATATCAGAACCTAGATAATACCCGTAATGAGCTTTTTGTGATATGAGGCGCAATCTTGATTATAATAACCGTCTGCCCCGTCTGAGTTGTTCATAACATGTTGTTATGTTATGGTATGTAAAGATTGTTTCAGTTTTTGTAGATAAGCTTACTACAGTCTCGTCATATAGGCTGGGAATATGATAAACCTTCTTTATTTAAGATTAGTGATGAAAAACATAAGTTTATTGTTTGTGTCACCGTTAAGCGCTAAGTATAAGGTCTTCCTCTTCGTGGATGTATTAGGACCTAGGCAAGGGGAATCAGTTTTAGTATCCCTACAAAGCATTTCGTATCTCTACAACGTCTTTAAATGCGATTGAGAAGTTTATTTCTTTCCCAGAAAGTGTAAACTTTCATCATCATCTGCGTAGTTTTTTTCCCAACTACGAGTACTTATGTAGGGATCGGCTATAAGTGTAACCGAATGCAGCTGAATATGTCAATATGCGCGACTGCCTGGGTAACCCCCACAACCCAGTTAGTACTGAGGATAAGATACACTCTTTGTCAGACTTTCCAGCCACCGACTACTTTTCATAATTGTTATCGTTGATAGAATTTCACTCTTGTATCCAATTAAAGAATACAAAGAAGTCTGTCTTTCTTTCATCAAGGCTTTATCAAAAAGATTACTCGTTCCAATTAATTTCAGTTTGACAAATACCATTACTATCCAGCAATCAACATCTTTTATCTTCAGCGGTTTTTATTACTAACCTTGAAAGGCTTTTAAATTAGCCACCGTCCACGCAGCCCTGGATAACGAAGATTGACTTTTACATTGCAGTAAAACCTCGCCCTTCGCCCTTAGTTACCTTTAGAGTGGTGTAGATAGAGGCTGAGGAAACCTTCCTTTTGATAATAATTGATTTATGTGTTGAAGAGGAAAAGGATGAAGAGGTGTTTTAGGTTCTTAAACATTACACGATAAGGTGTAAAAGATTGATTTGGGAAAAGTATTTTTGACAACATTTAAGAAATAGAATATAAACCTGCGCACTTATTTTCCAGAAAAACCGTTATGTCCTCCTACATTTAAATTCAATTTATTTCAAAATTATTCTGCAAGTCCATTAAATACTAAAATGGCTGGCCATTATAACTTGATTCAATTCAGTTTTACTACATTAAATTGTTAAAAATATATCACTAAAATTTTAAGCTTAATGTGCCCATCTCCATCTCCATCTCTGAAGAAAATAAAGGTCTTATAAATCTCAATTCAAGCCGAATTACAAAAGTTCTTTGTGTAATGTTTTTCTTTTGAAGTAGAAAGATTTCGAAGTTTTATGTGCGCAGTACAGAGTGTGCGTAAAGTACTAATAGAAGGTCGCGAACGAAACCATACAACGTAGCAATGTCAGCAGAAGTCTATCGAGCTGTTTACTAATAGGGATGCGGAGTGTACTTACAAGTTAATGTCTTATTATTAACCTCAAAAACCTAAACTTTGCTCTCCGCAAAAGCATTTAATAGAATCACTAGAATTATCCTACTAATATTTTAAACGCGAAAGTTTGTAAGTATGTATGTGTGGATGGATGGATGGATGTTTGTTACTCTTTCATGCAAAACTACTAAACGGATTTGAATAAAATTTGGCAAAAATATAGTTTATAACCTGGATTAACACATAGGATATTTTTATCCCGATTTTATCTTCCCGTGGGATAATTTTCGAGTTGTAGCGGGCGAAGCCGCTAACAACAGCTAGTAGAGGCTAAAATCTTCTTAGTCTGAATTTTGCGCCATATTGAGGCCCAGCGAAATTTTCAACAAAATTAGGTCACGCCGTCCCAAATTCTCAACTTAGTAGTGCTAAAATTTTGCGGCATACCCAGAATGTTCATCACTAAAGAACATACTGCCCTTATTAGCCGAATTTTGTTCTTCGTTACAAAAACTAACATGTAATTTTCGAGGGCTCTCTGAAAACATCTCGAGGCAAGGTCTCATGTGGAGTGATATGTACTTGACTGTGGCAAGTTTTAAATTTATTACCCTGGCCTAACACAATTTAATATGTTCTGTTCATTGGATATTCAACTTTGTAATTTATCTTGTAAAGGTCGCTTAATTCGACCCGCCCGAAGTTGGGAATTTTGCGCCGCTTGTAAATTATTTAGACTGAACAGCAATTTTGTTAGTCTTAGAGAAAGTTTGTTTATTTAAACAATTGTTTCTAGGCTTTTGTAATCAAATGTTGTTTATATTAAACAATAAGAACAAATAAGGGCACGTTCAAGTTTGTTGATAAATGCCTTTGTCTGAAGACATTAATGATCAGCATGACTTAATTCCTAGATTTGTTGTAATAAGATAAACATTCTACTGCCTTTTGAAAGCATTTCCAACTAAAAGTTTCAGATTAAAGTATCGAGAGATAAAATAGTTTTCCAATCAGTCTTAGCATTCATCTCTAAAGTTACTAAACGATATCGAATTTCAGGTGATGGACGATAAAACGCAATTTCGAGAGCTCTGCACTAATTAATATTGAAGTTTAAAGTCTTAAAAGTTGTCAAAGGCAATGGAACGCTAGTTATCAGAATTGTTTCTCTAGGGGCCCTGGACAAGTGGCCATCGCTTCGTATTTCTGAACGTTTAACGGCATTGACGTCCGATTTTTCGTTGTTAATAACATTTAAATATTTTCAATGGTGCTGGTTATGAGATTGCCTATTTGTCTAAATACTTACATTTTAATTTCGCTTGATTCGTTTAAATTAATTGTATAGATTTGCTTCTGTCATTGGTTATTTAATTTTGTAAGGTCAATGCAATAGGGGATCGGACAAAAAAAAACTAATTAGTCCGTAAAAACTAATTTACAAAAAAAAATGAACACATATTTTTTCTTTTTTCACATAAATAAAAAATGAAGACGATACAGTTTTAAAAACTCGTGAACTCCTCGAAAACGTCACATGTTAGTACATTTTTTACCTATAAATGACACCACTCATGATCTTTGAGGCGTTTTATCTCCGTATTTTTTTATTAATTTGATAAAACAAAAAACACGTATCCAATATTTTTCGATAGTCTAACTGACGGACTAGAACTATTAGAATCATTATTGTTGACCCAGTCCGATCCCTTTAGTATTAGCAAGAATATCTATTACAGCATTACCACCATAAACCTCTACTACTTTGTTGACACAGAAAAATCAAAATGCTTCTACTCCTATTTATCATCATTCCTTCAGCTTCATGTTGATATTTCTCTTAGAGATTTGTGACCGTCGTTAACCAATTACTGCTATTAACGGCTCGGCAACTGGCCTGAATATGTCGTCACAGTCGAAGGAACTCCCATTTCTGTGCAGTGCGCTCACCTAACGAGCTCGAACCTCGTTAGTGCTGAACTACCTACATATTTTATTTTCGTTTCCCTTTCGGTTATGTTCGCTAAAGCGTTGAGATCTATGTTGATGAGTGTCTTCGTTATGATATGTTTTGCTTCGATGTTTTAATTTTGAAGTATAACTTCTGCCATTCTTAAACTCATGGGTACGAGTTGATGAAGACTTAGATTTAGTTCAACCAGTGCGTAGTGACCTGGGTAACTCTCGTTTGCACTAACATCCTGGATGGTGAGACAGAAGGAGCGGTATCTTGTGACAGAGCTTCACACTCACATTAAATAAGCTATGTATCATAAATCAAAATAAGTCATTTTATCATCATCATCAACCTACAGCAAAACACTGCTGGATATAGGCCTCTTCAATCGCACGTCACTCAAATCACATCTCGGCAACTCTCATCAAGTTGTGATAGACAGTCATTTGATGGAAGGTGAAAAACAATCGCGTTTATATTCTTACTATTGGAATAGTATCATGTATCATAAAATTACCAATCTAATCCAACAACAATAATCCCATATGATCAGCTAGTTTCAAATTCATTGTCGCGTCTCCTACACGGGGTGTAAAACGACGGCACGTAAAGGGCAAGGCATTACGTCATCACTTGCGTCATACTCAGTTTTAAACTCTGATACCATTAATATGCATTAGCTTGGACACTGTAAAAGCTTTCACACCCATCCACTGACGATGTCCATGGCTGTGTTAGACAGCGGTAATTATTTTTGAATTTTCAATAATCTTCTCTTAGCATATGCCAAACAAATATGTTTTATTTCTTTCTTTTTCTTTCACATGTTACACATTTCCTTAAAAGTTTCTATTTAGATCCGAAGGGTGAAGTACCTGTACAGACCTCAGTACAGACCATCAAAAGGAACAACGTTGTCAGTTGAACCAACATTGCAATCTCGAAAATATTGTCTATACCCTTAAATATGACCACGCATTTATTACCTTGTAGATATATATTTACACATCTTTTGGGTCTCATATTACTTGAGGTCGATGCTTTTTCAATATGACATTGTCTGTCATACTATTTAATTAAGTGTAACTTCAAAAGAATGAAACCACGCAAATTCACTTTTCAAATGAAAGGCATGACGCACTTTGCTTCCACAAAACACTACCCTCGCTAACTTGACTCATTTCCAAACCCTTCACAGCCTTGAATTTCGTGGTCAGGTGTTCAAAATCTGGAATTCATTCCGCTCCTACGCCCCTGTTCCCCACCCTTACATTTCAATGGCCTATAAAACCCTATAATGACCCATAAACCTTGTCCATGGGCTGCTCCATGCCTCTCATAAATTCACCGCAGTTTCGCTTCCTGGCTCTAAATGATTCGCGTGGTTTCATTTCATTTAATGCTGAATGAATTTGATTGGATAAATATTTGAAGTTGGATTTTTTCGCTTTATCGGCAAAGACTTTGTTTTGCCCTTCTTATGTATTTCTGTCATCATTATCATTGATTTCATCTTATAAAATGTCTATCCTTGTCTTTTCATCCTGCCCTTGTGCTGATTTATTTGGGATCTGTGCAGCATGCATCTTTTATACAGTCTATGCTTTTTTTTTTATCAAATAACCATCATCAAATAACCTTTTCCGCTGTAGGCAGAGCGAAAGGGAGTGTCAGACTTCTACTGACTAAAAACTACCCATGTTCCTTCTTAGCCCTTTGTGTCGAGGCCACGGTATCTCTTTCGAACAACCCGCAGCCCGACGGGGTACTTTCTATACCTCTCTTTGTCCTCCCGAAATGAAGACATTCTTCACTCCCACTCTCAAACCAAAACAAATACCCAACCCCATAGATTTAATGGCTCATTAGTTTATGGCCAAACACGAACAGCTTTTTGATTACATGTACGCAAATAAAACCATAATGTCACATAAAGTTTTATTAAGTTACCGTTTTCCACGAGTTACGTCCGAGACGTGTCGGAGCGTTGCGGTTGCGCTCGTTAAAATGTTAAACTATATATTGCTGTACCCTCATCTGAGGCTGTGTGGTCGCAGTTGGTAATGTGTTGTTAGAACTTTGACGTTGTGAGATTTTTCTGCTAGTCAGCTGGTCTATGGTAGTTACTTGTGGGGCTGATTGTCTAACGAATATTGCCTTATTTTATTTATATTCACCATCATCTGCCGGCCCAGTTCCTGCCTGTTCTGTCCCAGTTAACTTGGGGTTTTCATGTCTTCTTCTTCCATACTTCTCTATTACTTGTTATCACAGCAGTCACCTCCTTTCTAGCCATATCATCCTTAACAAAGTCCATTCATCGTTCCTTTGGTCGTTCTCACTCTTATTGTCGCCTCATTATTTTCTCTTCACTTATTTTCTTGAATGGTATAGTTTCGTGTTCAGCCAGGCTTTACACTACAGGAGTTGAAACTTGGTTTTCATCTGGCATAGGTACTAGCAATTGATGCATATTTTTTAGAATCTTCTTTATTTTCAACTAATTTTTTTGCAAAACGGTATTTATTTTTAACTGAACCTTTTTCTTCATGACATTTAATTACTCTAGTATCTATAAACCAAACGCAGAACATACTTACATAAAAAAACATTTTTGAATTCCAAATTGGAGTATAATATATAAGCTACATATAGTTTACGGCACAGCATGTTATGTTAAGCATGCAGCCGCACGCAACCCTGTTCTTGGCTAGAATTTATGCTGAAATGAGCATTTAGGTTGAATATTGATCAAGGTCTGAAATTGTGTATCACGTTCATGAAACGATTCGGTTCGTGTTTTTTTTAAATTATAATGCGTCATAGACGCTCGGTTCTAGATAATAACACCTGTCCGGATCAATCTTCAGGATAAGCAGCGCTTGCCTAGGTTGGTCTGTGGATGGGTGACAACTGACCACCCATTACATACCGTTATTACTTCGTGACTCCGAAAAGGCGTCAGTTGTAGATCTTTGACAGTCGTAGCAGGTAGTAAGAGGCCCGAAAATCTGACAACCAGTCTTACCAAGTGGTATCATATTAGCCAGTACGAACTGGGTTGGGGGGTTAGATAGGCAGTCACTCCATGTAAAATACTGGTATTCTGCTGCATCTGGTTAGACTGGAAGCCGATCCCAATATAGTCGGGAAAAGGCTAGACAAATGTTGAATACCAAATAGACAGTCAAGTGAGCGAAGCCGTTACAAAAAATTATTAAAACCACATTTTATAAAAATTAAGACACTTCTTTCTTTGAATTAACAATTTAATTGTATTAGCACGAAATCTAATCAAGTTCAAACGAAATTGACATTTTTTTTGCGAGAGAAAAAAGAATGCAGCATTTTTCTCTTTGGAAATGATGTAAATATTCTTTTTCTGAAGGCTCTTGAGGCATCGAGACAATTAGTCATCGTTAATTACGTTTCTTCTCAAATTCAAGGGGAAGAGCGGTCATTTGTGGAGTGAATCTTTTTAATGGAGAGAACAGAAGCTTTTCAGTATTTTGTTTTGAATGCAAAATAAGGCTTCGCTAAAATATTTGGAGCTGAAGAATTGAAGAATAATCATCGTCCTTAGCCCATTTAAATTTGATTTGGCTTAGTACATCATTGTTTTTCTTCTAAATGTACAGTCGAACAAACTAATAAATATACAGCCAGCTAACTTGCATTTACTTTTAAGATTATACAGATATATTCAGATTCTGATGCCAAACGAAACACTGTATCATCAGCATTTTTAGTTTACTAGAATTATAAAAATCTACAGTCGAACAAACTAATAAATATATAGCCAGCTAACTTGCATTTACTTTTAAGATTATACAGATAAATTCAGATTCTGATGCCAAACGAAACACTGTATCATCAGCATTTTTAGTGTACTAGAATTATAAAAATCTCTACTAGCTTGTTCGACTGTACCATACAACATTCAGATTTTTATCACTCGTCATTGCGGTGTTTACTTGCTTCTTTTCTCTCTTCTTCTTCTTACCCTGGTATTATAGGCGTGATGTTATGTTATGTCACATACTTTTCCATTTCACACGACTTCATGTCTAAATAACTGCGGTACTCAGAGATATTAAATGATTACTTAAGCCGTCACATAGTAAATATTTGACATACAAAACCTTTACTAAACTGTCATAAAACCTTTACTAAGTGTTGGCTTAAGTAATCATTAAAGGTCTCTGAGTGCGGCAGTAAGTGTACCAGTCATGAACTTGGTGGCTGGTTCTCAATTTTCTACATCATACCTCCCACAATCACATCCCTCACTGGTAAATCATTTGGTACTTTGACCCTTCGGTTTTCGATGCCTCATCCACTTTTATAGCCATTTTTCATTCGGAACGCAATGAACTGTGGTGATTGTTTGCCAACCTCGTAAAATAAAATAGAACAACCATATATATTAGCCGTTACGCGTAGTTCATGACTGCCATGTTTTTTTGTTCAGTTCAGTGACTTACGACTTACTTTGTGGTTTGATTTGATTGTTCTTTTTTTAACAACGGAGCTATTTTGGAAGTTTTTGGTATGTGTACTGTTTTTATTGTACTCAATTTATTCATTCATATGTTTAGAGTAGTCAATAAAATACTGAAAAAGCTATGACGAAATGAAATGTACCTATGTCTGCTCAACTCAAAGCATTTGTTTTAATTATGTCATAACAGGAACTTGTTAATGGTAGAAAAATAAAGAAAGCGAAGCTACAATCACAGTCACAAGCCGTAATAATTTGTGAAAGTACTGTAGTTGCTCTTTCCAAAGCGTAGATATCTATGTAGAAATATAATGCTCTAAGTATCTTCGGTCAGCATATTTAATTGCTGCACCAACAAAGAATCACAGTTTCGATAGATAGCATACAAACAACATTGTCCTCTATTCACAACATCCATCTTTACGTTTCCACAACTTTTGCTGTGACAATAGAACGCTTTGTCTGAGCGACCTTGGCGCGCTCGATGCGGGCTGGTCCGATGGCGGAAGCCTCTCACAGTTCCGACAACATGGCTGACTTACCCTTGTTGCATTCTAATACGTATCAAAAGTAGAAGTTTGTATAGATTGTGTATTTGTTGACTGGGGTAAGGATATTTTTTAGGTATTTATTTATACTTTGTCTTAGCCTCAGGAGTGTTTCGTGCTACTCAATGACTTAGATGTCAGATCCGCTGTAACATAAAATCACGCTTGTAAGGCTTAAAGGGTAAGGCAGAGGTATATCCATTAGAACAACCACATTCCGTCAGTAATGGTTAAATTAATAACATGGAGCGTGCCTATTGCCGCACAAATATCTACAGACTCCGCTCTAATATGAACCTAAATCATGGATATGCTGCATCTGGTCAGTCTGGAAACCAACCCCAACAAAGTAGAAAACGGCATATGATTATGACGACTTAGGCCCTCCTTTTGGCGTATCACAAGGCGTTTAACTTTACGATAATTATAATTTCACATTGCAATTTTGCTTTATGATGTTGTGATTACGCGATATGATTCCAACACTTTACTGTAACTTATCGTAATGTAAAGTCGCGTCGAACAGTCTCATAATGATATCTGGAACATCATAATTAATCTATAGTGTGGAATGACCATTGCACTCAGTTTAAAATTGATTAGAAAAAGGTGGAAAGAAAAACAACAGTCGTCATCGATATAACCACATATTAATGACCGGATACAGTACAGACGCGTAGACGCTAGCACATGAAACTGCCCGAATCTGTGAAGTTTTCCTAATGAACCTAGAACCTAATACTTTAGCAATACAGTTGGAAATCTATTGACAGATTTCAGTAGCTTGATGTGCTAGTCTGTATCTACAAAATTATAACTTAACATATAACAACAGAGCGCTGTACCAGCACGCTTGACTCACAGCCCCATCTCAAAACGAATAAACTATTTCTTATCCATAAAACAGCGTCATAAAGCAAATAATAAATAATAACGGCATTGCTCTCAGTGTGATTGCTCACCCCTGGGAGCCGGGTACAGTAAAACAACTGGATATCCGGGCTCATAGCTCAGTGCAACGATGCAGCCATGACTCATAAAAGTAAGGCTCAGTTTATATCAACGGATTGAAGCGGACTTGAGTCGAAATAAAAAATCATTTGAGATTTACTCTATCTTGGTGATAAGGAATAAAGAGGGAAACCTGTTGTTTTTATGATCTGTGGATGAAACGCATGTGATTAAAAACGATGTATATGAATATTGATGGATGGAGAGGTAGAGGAAAGCCAAATAAAAGATGGATGAATTGTGTGAGGAATGATATGAATGAGAAAGGAGTAAATGCCACCGTGACGTCTAACAGGGAAGAATGGAAGAAGTGAACGTGTTGCGCCGACCCCAAATAAAATAGGATAAGAGCAGGAAAACATAGAGGTTTAGAAAGAATTTTTGCTTAGCAGTGGGACACAAAACAGGCTATGAATATCAAGCTCCGAAAGAACTGCTTTACAATTACTGTTTCAAATTATTTTTGTGTTGGATAGTCCATTTATCGAGGAAGGCTTTAGGCTATATAACATCACGCTACGACCATTGGGAGTGGAGCATAAATGAAAAATGTTGAAAAACGGGAAACGATATTCCTTATTGAGAGCTTCCGTTGCGTTCGCTGCAAAAACGGTTTAAGTAATGGAAATATCATGTATGAAAGAAATGTTCCTCTTTAAAAGTTCTACAATCTATTAAGATTGACTCATTGTTACCAGTTCTTACTATTGAAATGTTAGGTTAAAAATAATTATTTATTGCGAAGCTTATTTAACACATATGGTATTAATCTATATCTAAAAAAATGTGTTTGTTAGAACGGAAATTTAATATAGAATATTTGTTTCTCTAACTCTTTATAGTTTAAACAAATATCTTATAAGATATCGCAATGTTAAAATGTCAGCGCGACAAAATAATTACGCGGTCCGCTGGCCCTCGCGCCCCAATGTAGATACGTGGAGATTCTGGCCTCCGGGAAATTCAAATTCAAATTATTAACTGCACCATAATATTTACAAGGTGTTTTTGTGTATTGTTTTGTGAGTAGTGGGGCCCAGTGGTGGTGGCCCCGACTTACGAACAGTTGGTCGTGGGTTCGAACCCAGGCAGGTGCATTACTTTATGTAATTTATTTCATCGCCACTGTTCTCAAAACGGCGAAGGAAAACATCGTAAGAAAACTGGCATATCTTAGAAAAAAAAAATCGAAGATATGTGACATCTACCAATCCGCACTGGGCCCGCGTGGTGGATTACAGCCCATCCCACTGCTAGAGAGGAGGCCTGAGTCCCTGCAGTGGGAACAATATAGGCTGACGATGATGTTGATGATTGTATATTTAATAGTAAGAGATAGGTAGGTACTTATAGTAATTCTCACTTTAATTATGTAATCTAAGGTTCTATCTAATAATATAGAGAGGAAAAATTTGATTTTTTGTTTGTGACGATTTAACTCAAAAATTACTCAGACGACTTTGAAAATTCTTTCAGCATTAGAAAACTAATTGAAAAAGTATTACTACGGATAGTTGATCTATCAAGGAAAGTTGTAAGTTGTATATGTATTATTATGACGCAGACGAAGTGGCGTGGGTCAGCTAGTGAGTTCTATAATAGAAAATTGGTATTTCTTCTAGGAATTGTGCCTGCATTCTTTTAAATGAGACTATAGTATATTTTATTTGTGTACTGCGACACTACTTTATTTCCAACGATTTCTGCTATAACTATTAACTACACAGTGCACTTAAAATATTTGTATAAAAATACGTCTGGCACAACTTAACAAAGAGAGTTCTCTTAATAGCATGGCTCTCTATTTGATTACTTTCTCGCTAGCATTAAGATGGAAACCACTCCTGGCAGACAGTACGTCTGGTTGCAACAGTGCAGCTGACTCATAGCTTCATCTTTATAATGTAACGCAGAGAACAGATAGACATTGAATTATCAGGTTTGATTCATTACAATTCTTAGTTGTACAGGACCTACGCCAGCACTTCATACTGCTACTATCTGTCAAAGTTTAATACATTTTCAACTGTATCGTTACAGCATTCGGTTCAATGTTGATTGGGTTTTTTTTCCAGTTTTGGGTACACAAGTATAGTTTGATAGTTGAAACGACAATATAGCGGAATAGCTGAAGTTTATGATTGTCATTTATGACACGGGCATAGTGCTGCAAGGTAGACTTTTGGCGCCTGGAAATAACACCGCCGTATTGTCTTTCTAATAATAACTATTTGCAATTTTACAAATGAATCACAGTCTTCCTGATAATGTCTTTGACTTGAAAAGTGCACAACAAAAGATTGGTACAACATAGTTATTATTTGACTAATGTGGCTAACACAATCAAGTGATGTGATTAAAGTTTATAACCTTAGTTATAACCTCTTCTAAATTGGTTTATATATCAATTTCCCTTATTTATAAATTAACTACTATTAAAATAATTCACATTCGTCTTGCATAATTTTAGTTTAATAAATTAAGCAAAAATTATGCAACAGCCAACTGGAAAGACCCAGACAGTTGGTCTCCGTAGATTGTAACAGTCGAGTCTGTATATTTTGGCACACAATACAAATTGCAGCGCTGCATCTGTGACTCATACAGGTCATACACTAAACCCCGGTGCAGAAGACGGCGGTGAAGCGCGCTTGACTCATACATTATTTTACGAGTCAGGTTTATGATGCTAGGGGAGTTTTATTAAATTAGGTATTGTGGGGGACGTATGTTTGATGTCTTGTGGGTTATTTGCTATTAGGGATTAATGTTATTGGATACTGGATGCATTTATCAGCCTTGGGGGGAAAGGCTTTAACGATTTAAAGTTTGCAGCCATGTTAAATATGATTAGTAGTAGTAGCGTATCGATGGCAATCTAAATTGTATCGACCCAGAATTGGGCTACTAGTTTGGCGCTTTCGGTAGCGTCCATCAGTGCCTGTAGTAACAACCAGCAGGGCAGGCAGGGCACGATATTAAGTGCCCCATTGTTTAAGGGACAGCACCACATTTACACTCCAGTGCAGAGTCATTTATGTATCTCCAGCTCAGCAGGTTTTCTTTGCTGCGACCAACCTGGGTCCAAAAGATATTGTTGTGGGTGTGCACGTTCTGCTTGATGATACTGAAGTTCTTGCTGAAGGTCAATGATCTGTCCAGCGAAACCTTAAGATGTTTTGGAAAGTCACATTGCTCAATAGACACTCCACCCCAGACGATGTTAAGTCTGCGTCCAGCCTCTCTGTTTCGAAGATGAAAAATGCAAGACTTTGTTTTTTGGTGCTGAGTGACTACGTCAAAGCAGCCCTGGTCATCAGCATTCTATTTTCGCCTTTATACCAATTCATTTTAGGTCGGCACAGCATGGCTTTTTTCCATACTCCATTATTATTTTTCATTTCATCAGGCAACTCTTTTCTTGCCATAACGTCCTTTACAGTCCATCCATTGTTTCTTTGGTCTTCCTGTACTCTAGATTCAAGAGAGCGCTGTAACATATTTTTATCTGTGATAAAGAAAAAAGTTAGCATCGTTATTTCCTGAAGAACCACTCAGCACTAAAAAGATTTTATTACTATCAATGGCTTCCTGAAACTAAATTCAATTTAGATTTCTACAGTCTAGACTAATTGTCTTTCAAGTTAGACCCCTGATCGAATTGCTTTTATCTTCGAACTTGGTTGAAGTTAGCACAACTCTTAAGTGATTCTAAGTCGACGCTAAGCGAATAGATAGGCGGTATCGCAACTTTAAGTAGCGTTTTATATTAATCCGTTCAGACTGTTCTGAACACTGGATAACTTAGAACTTGATAGGCTAAGTTACCTAAGGTTTAACATAGAAGGAGGCAAGGTTACAAGTTCGGCTTAAGTTCTCATTTATATTTAGAGCAGAACACGGCATGATGACAGATGGTTTATGCATAACTTTGTCTGCTTTCTGAATAATTAACTTGAATTTAGCTTAGTTTTGCTAAAATATTTGTATACCACACCCACTTCAAAATTGCTATAATTTTCTAAAGTAATCTTCAACATTTCAAAAGCAAGCTTTTGAATACTGAAAACTGATTATAGACAAGGTTTTCACTAGCATTATTTTTAAAGCGATCGATTTATGCGCTCGTGTAAACCTATATTTACTCAAAATAAGTGTCTGCTATCTGAAATATTTTACAAAATTCAATAAATAACTAGATGTTTCAACTTTTCAAATAGAATTAAAAACAAGCTTTTCAATGCAAGCAATCAAGGTATTCACAGCGATTCTAGCATTGACGCTTTCTTTTCAAAGAGCTCTTTCGCTCGTGTAGACCGATCCTTGGTGAATGCGAACTAGTGGCGCCGCGACGTCGACGGTCGATACGTCGCGACGCCTCGGCTACTCACATTTTGTGGAAAATGTGAAATGTACTGGCAACCGCACAACTGTAGTTACAATTTGTCTAAGACAGCGTCTGTATTTCAATTTTAGAAGTTTTTACAAAAACATGTAACTACAGCGTTTTTGACAAGACAGTTATTTCTCTTTTGGACTTTATCGAGTTTCATTGTCTTGGCGCTTTTCTGGTGGTCGCCACTGTTAATTCTGGCTTTCAGAAGTTGCAGTGGTTTGGGAATACCAGCACCTACTACGTATACACAAATCAACTTTTAAAAGTGATTGTCTCCTACTTGGTTTATAAACGTCTACAAACATAGCATTTTCGTAAAAAAGATTAACAGTTAGCACGTTGTGTCTGTGACAAGCGGGTTACTGCTCAACATGATTCTGTCCACACAGCGCTGGTTTTCAGAGGTCAGCCGTGATAAACTTACGAAATGCCAACGGAATAAATGTTTGATTACATGAACAAGATAATATTTTGCTATCACAGATAAAGATCTGTGAATCTATTTAATAGATCATAACTCGAAGTTAGAATAGTTGTTCCACGAGGTTATCAATTATGAATGATGCTTTGTATACTTATACCAGCATGTTAGTGCTCGCGACAGTACAGAAAACCACACGGCCATGGTTTATATCAGAAATTGACAGAGCCTTTATTTCGTAGCAATAAGGGCGGATCTTGCATGTCAAGCGCTACTGACTTACGAGCATTATAAGTATCTCGTCTAGTGGCAGACTGAGATGGTTAATGATGGACTTGAATGAGATAATGAGACTACGTGCCACCCTTGCGTTATTAATGACCCTATCTAAGTTTGTGATGAACTAAGAACAAGACTCACTTTAATTCTTCTTAGTTTGTCGATGACAATTTAAATTGAGTCAGCCCAACATTTAGCGACAAGTTTGGCCGTTTCCAGTAGCGTCCATCAAGCACCTGTAGTGTGTAAGCAACAGGACAAGCAGCACACAATATTAGGTTTCCCATTGATTGGGACAATACAACACAAAAATCCAATACTATTGGAGGAAACAGCCATTTTTTTTAGGCTCGGATATTGGACACTAATTGATAATGAAAGACGCAAAAATGTATGGGATTAATATTAACCATCGAATAGCATTTATTTTGTGAATCCTCATTGATTGCCTCTTGGGCCTCGTTTGCTTTTTACAAAGGACAATGCTCATATTTCCCGGGCCTTGTCATGTTATGAATGTGAAGTTGTTGAACTGATTGAGTATATTTATTTACTTATACATATTTATACATATTTAACGTGTTTTCCTTTTGTTTCAGTTATAGTAAACCCGAAGGCACCACCTGGAAGCAAGGATGGGGCTAAAAGCTTCAATTTTGACTTTTCATACTGGTCTCACAATGTAAGTGATTTTTGTCAATTTTAAAATACTATTATAAGTTTATACGTTATTCAAAATAGGATTGATATCTGGACTTGATAAAATGTAGTGCCGTATCCTAAAATATCAAAGTGATTTTATCGTTTAAAAATTAAAAAGATTAAAAATCAATATTATGATGGAGTGAAATAAAAATTGGAATACCATAACATCTGAGTACTTTTAGGACAATATCTATAATTATTTACTGCCTGTTTTATGCGTTGGGTTTAAGGAAGTTAATTAACATTCCGGTAAATGCAGTCATAAATCAATTAAATTATTAACATTTTGTTTTCCTACATTTCTTATTTTAGACAATTAAGTACCTAATTAATCCTTCATTTAAAATACTATATTTTGCATGGACAATAATTATAAAATAAATAAGTACACCGTTATTTAGATTATCTTCCTTACAATCAATAGATATCTACTTACTAAATCGATTTAATCATAATTATATCTTGTATTTGAATTATCAGCAACCGGATTTTTGTGTGGAACAGCTTGTCTGTCGACAAAGACCTCCTCTAAAGATTTCCCCGTATTCAGACAATAATTAACTGTCAGCAAATAAGTATATACTCAACGTATGAAGGCTATATGTTGCTTTTTACATTTTTCATAAATCACATTCCAACCTAAATATAACCTCAAAGTCGATACAACATTAAACATTTACACAGCAACTCGCTCAAACAGGCGGTCTGGAACCAATCGCGGAGCCGTTGAATCAATAGTAAGTAGATTGGCTCCCCGTGGCTCGAGTTTCCTTGCACCGGAGATGCGATACCACAGTTAATCAAAGTCCGGGATTCTGATTGCTGTATTGGTTTTGCAGTAACCACCTACACGAAGACACGTGGAGAAATACTTCATATGTAGGTAGTGACTTCGATGTGAGGGAATTTAGGTACTGAACACGAGTTAGTTACTCCGTAAATGTGTATTTTCCTTTATCTTTCAATGTTGGTAAATAAAAATGGCGTCTTTAAATTTTTTTGCAGATTATTCAAAGCCTTTTGGATGCTTACAAAGTTTCTGACAATATTTAAGGCGTTTTATTCTTTATAGCGTGTGAATGATTCGAAATTAATCTCGCGGTTTTGCACCGTGTTTGTTTATAAAATTAGGCATGCAAAGAAAACTGCAATGTATGCAGACAACAAAGACTGAATGACACAATGCAAAATACTGATCATTGGTGAAATTTTTTATGTTCACAGTGTTCACAACAAAGGCTTGGCTCTTCTTTACCACTGCTGCTATGGTGAAATGTATCGTAATAATTCTTGCATAACTACCCCAAGTCCTTTTTCATATGTTATGTGTATAACTACGTAAAATTGTTAATCGATATTCCATAACCTCGTAACTAATTAAATGACCTTGCTTTCTTTGAAAGTCCAAATATTTTTAGAACTAATTGCATGAAGAATCTTTCGAGAAATCAAACAAGTTTTAATGAATAAATTACGAGTACCGATACAATTTGGTAAATTAGTAGGTACGTGATAAACCATAACTTTTTATTTTTGACAATGGTCCACTCATCTGGAATTTTGAATATTGTTTTGCTTTTAGCCTGTTTTTGGAGCCAAATGATCATAATGTATGGCGATTAACTGCTGATATTTAATTCAACGAATCACAACAGTTTACGCGTGCAATGGGCTACATAATTTTCTAGTGGTTTTTTGTGCTATATAAATGGACAAGTGATTGTGCTGAGGAGTTAGTTCCACCTCTTCTTCTTCCCAAGTAAACACGAGGGAGTTGCGAAGGACACGCGTTTTGAGGGACTATCATACGTAACCGACACGTTCAAAATGTGTTGATTTTCATTCTAATTTGTATAAATAACTTTTGATTTTGATAGTGAGCGAGTCAGTCAGTGAGGAATCCCAATAGAGTTAATAGACACACTAGGACGCTTAAGTATGGGGAACAGGTTCTCCTAAAGAGCAAATACGTAATAATGATGATGGATATTGTTTCCAGTACACATTACCACAGCGTCATCATCACACTAATCGATCATTTCCGATGTTAACGGCTACACGGCTGGCAACGCGATTGTCCGCCAATAATACTGGCTGTGGGGTTTTGGACGGCAGCCATATTGTTTGCAGGCTCGGCTATATTGTTATTGGATTAATAGTCCATTGGCTTTAGGGTTTTGGGGTAGATTAATTTTAGGATTTGCCAAATGCGACGAATATTTCGTGGCGGTATCTACATAGCCGCATACGGACTCCGCTTCATATCTTATGTTAATGCAAAAGTTCTGCGTTGGGCTATAGCAGAAGGGAGGCAACCGTCGCTCGGGCCAGGAGCCATCCAGACACAATACCAGTCTGGTCGGAGGATCCTTCCTCTTCTCGGGGGTTCCTCTTTACCTTGTTCCTCATACCTCTATACTTTTAGCAACTTTCTGTAATCCCACAATAACGAGGAAATTGTTTTTGTTTTTTTAAAGCGTTTTTAATGCCACAAGCTATGCTGACTAAGCTGCAAGCATTTCTACTAGGTTACAATAAGATGTTAGTGAAAATGTCATAGTTTTTAACGACCGGTTCGAAGTTCGAATTCAAACCTATTACAAGGTTTTAATTAGGTAATCAAAATTAACGTTTAATCTAATCCAATAATAATGCATATACACAACATATCAGAATCGTCGGCAAATGACGCTTAACCGCAGAAACCGCGTCCATCGGATAGCTCGGAGATTGCGCCTTGATGATTCATTCGTTGCCTTTCGGACCCAATCGAGGCGCCTCGGCCTGTGGTCTCATCTCACTACGTTGTCAAATTGATCAGCATAACATTCGCAACCATTGGAGGGTGATTGGTTTGTTGATTTGTTTGTTCTGGCTTTCATTAGCTACAGTGGTTTGGGAATAGTGTTGCGGGCTGGCCCAACCGTTAGAGGATGATAAAGGGATGTACATTCATTGCATACACATCAAAATTGTCCCTCGTTACTAAGTTCAAAGCTACTTCGAGTCAATATAAAATATATATATAGGTATATATTAATTCAAACAGTTTTGATCCTGCTCACGAGGGCATTATCATCATTCTCCTGCTTTTATCTTAATAGGTATCTCTTTTGTGGTCGACGCACCATGTCTCTTTTTTTTTTGGCGTGTGGAAAATCATCAAATAAGTGTCAGACTTCTACTGACTAAAAACTACCCATGTTCCTTCTTAGCCCTATATGTCGAGGCCGCGGTATCTCTTACGCAGCCCCGGCGGCTGACCATGTCTTCTTCTTTCATATTAAGTATTAATCGTCGTCTCAGTAGATCTAACCACGATCTTACTCGCGTATTGTTACCGTGATCTGCCGGCGTTTCATCCATACCATGTTAATTATGCGGTTAACACACCGATCTACTGCGCCCTTGCTTTGCCCATGTGAATCTAGAAGTCCATAACAAACTACCTGAAGTCTGAACAGAGTGAGAGAAGTGCGCCCTCTGGCGCTATGGCTCCAAAATTAGAGAGACCGCCAATTCGATGTGCATTTATTATGTTAGATGAGGCTGAAAACTAAGCCCAAATTAAACTGATTTAAATTGAATGATAAGTACATTCATGTTATCATAATCGGTATATCTTTTTTACAAGCTGAACATGACAAAGTACAAGTTTAATGGGAAATGTCAAAAAAGTATATTTCAAGGTCACAACATACAAGGTGAAAATCAGAAAAAAAAACATAAAAGTCGCAGTACATACAAAAAAGTCGCATATATTAAACTAAGTTAACGGTAAAGAGCAGCGGCGTTTACTTAATTTGCAATTTTAACGAGTGAATCCGGGGATGGGTTTAATTTATACAAATGTATGAATCTGCGAAGCGTCTGTCGTCACAGATGTTGCCATGTTAATCTAGTTTACTTAGTTTTGCTCATTTTGGTATTGACATCCTAATTTTGTTAAGATGTAGGTATTAATGGGATAAACAAATCTTCAGATAGAAAAATGGTTGTTGAACAAATTATTAAAATATGGCAGTGGGTTTTATTTATTCAAGACAATTCATCTGTTAGTGTTAGTTGAAACAGTTTTACATAGAATAAATCCAATTGTTTTTATGGAATCATTTCAACTAAAAAATTATTAATGGGCAGTCTCCTTTATAAAAATAATAATAAAAATAAAACTTCCGACGAATTGAGAACCTCCTCCTTTTGGAAGTCGGTTAAAAAACCAAAACACCCAAAACCTTTCTTTCGTTTCCAATTCAATATGCGGTCAGGAAATTGATGGGGTTGGTGTTTTTTTTTTCAATAAACGCACACTAGGAATTTCTCCTGTATCGTGGGTGCGTTCACAAACATTTAAACCCACATACACAAATACCGACTTACGAACAGTACGTGGATTCGAACCCAGGCAGACGTGTCACTTTAGGTAATTAATTTCATCACCACTGCTCTCGAAACGGTGAAGGAAAACATCGTGAGGAAACCGGCATGTCTGACAAACAAAAAAAATCGAAGACATGAGACATCTTCCAACCCACAATGGGCCCGCGTGGTGAATTATAATATATAACCCATCCTTCTCCTAGAGAGGAGGCCTGAGTCCCAGCAGTGAGAACATTATAGGCTGATGATGAAATTTAAATTTCAATGCTTCCTGCGATCACATTCTGACTGATTTACTAATGTATCTGTTTTTGTTGCAGCCAAGTGACCCGCAGTTCTCGTCACAAATCATGGTGTACAAAGACATTGGCGAGGAGATGTTGCAACATGCTTTCGACGGTAACGAACCAACGACCATTCGCTTTCCTTCCTACTTTCACCCACAACACTACACATTAATTGCACTTTCTTTTCACGATTTGCTGTATCTGTGCATCTCAGATCGGCGTATCTTTGAGATCTACATTTTGGGCTGTATGTTTTTTAAAGAGGTTATTTATTTCACGAGAAAAAGGAAATGTTACTACTACCAACTTATTATAAATGCGAAAGGGAGTAGAACCGATGTGGTATCAACGTGCCCGCCATTTTGATTCTTAACTAAAGTAATATTTGTACGTATAATAAATTTGTATGCAATAAAGTACGTCATAATATATCTCAAAGTTACAATCGTTATTTCACGAATAATTCGCGTTTAAACTTTACCAATTGTATACAAATTGGTTCTCGTGGCTGAACTCATTTGACGATCTTTACTTTCAAATATCTCGATAACGTGACACTTTGGGGTACCATATTTCATGACATATTTTGTTTGCCTATATGTCCGCTATCCATACATACCACTTTCATCGTAGGCCGCGATTTCGAAAATAAAATCAAAATGGCGCATGGCGTTGGGTCGATATGCCAGCTCCCATACAAAAAGTTCAAACCCCTTTAAAATGAATAGATGTTTGTTTTTCAATCATGCCAGAAGGGCTCAATGAATCTGAATAAGATTAGGTACAGAGATAGATTAAAGTCTGGAATAGCAAATCACTGCTTTTCCCATACACAGGTAGGTACATATCAAAATCCCCACACGAATGAAGTCACGGGTAACAGCCAGTATGTTGTATTTCTCGAAGGGGTATATAGGGAACAATTATATACTATAGTGGATCCACATTACGTTAGTCTTGATCAATATAAAGGGTGTAAAGGTCAACGCATACGAAGAGCACTTGTTCTCCCCACCACTGCGATATTTTATTTGTTCTAGACCATACCTGGGAACCCCCTAGTTACGGAGATATTGGGGGTCAAAGTTCCAAATTTTGCACAGCTGTTTTTGTAAATACTAGTTTTACAGGTTGTACCTTTACTTAAATTACCTCCATGACCTTTTTACTATTCAAAGCATCCACTAGCACAATGTTTTAAGAGTGCTACATTGAGTTTTGCCGTAAAATGCAATTTTTTACCCCAAAAAAAAAATCGATTCCCAGCAAAACATTTTGCGTAGAGATACTTAGTTTGATGTACAGAATGCTTGGTTGACGTATGTGTGAAGAGTTGATTTACACCCTGTATTTAGTAGGGGTGATGACAGCCGTATATACAGCAATCAATCGATGTGAGGGGTCAATGTCCTGCTCGATACTGGTTATTAAATTCGTATTAAGTTTCATAGAAGTCCTCACACGCAGTTATTTCAATTAAATTCTCGTTTTGACTAAAAACTATAGGAAGTTGCGTTATCAACAAACTCAATGATCATTGTTCTCACAATCAATAGTTTTCAACATAATAATAGTAAGTAAGTAATACTATGGAATTTTGAATATTCTTGGTATAAATTGAAGATGTTTTGTTCAATAATATATCGTAACTTAGTTTTAGAAGGTTTAAGAAAACTTAGAATCCGTACATTCTAATGAGCCAGCATTCCTTAAATAAGCCAAGTAATTGAAATGAGAATGCCCAGCTCTTTGTGTTAAATATTTAAATCAAAACAAAAAAATATTAATTGTGAATATTAATTCTCACGTCCACATCAATAAACTTAACATCATGACGGTTTTTTATGAAGAGTTATGCAGAAGTGTAACTTAAAATGCACCCACTTTTTAACCGACTTCCAAAAAGGAGGAGGTTCTCAATTCGTTCGGTATTTTTTTTTATACACTGATATCTCCGTCAATTATAGACTGATTTTGCAAATTCTTTTTTTACCAATCATATTTAAATCATTTAATATCGTTAAGCCTATTGCCAACAACCTGGCAAAAAGTCAAACTCTATGCACTAATTTCACTTTGCCAGAACTGGGAATCGGCTTCGAAGACACACAATATCAACACTGCACATTCAAAATTAAACCTTATCATAAGCGATCCTCGTTCTAATGTTATCTGATTATTCCACAGGCTACAACATATGCATATTTGCTTACGGGCAGACTGGAGCGGGCAAGTCCTACACCATGATGGGCACGGGAAATGAGGGCCAGCAAGGCATCATCCCACAGATCTGCAAGGATCTCTTCAGGCGCATTAGGCAGACTTCCTCGGATGATCTGAAATATTCGGTGAGTATTGTAGTGTTGACAAACGGCTCTAGGAGCGTGGGGCTTAGCATAAGCAAAGATATTTTGCCTATACGGACCATTACCCAAAGCTTAGAGTGAGGACAGACTGGATGCAGGTGATGATAGGATTGAACTAGTGGCAATAGTTTCATACAAGTCTTAGAGCTTGGCTTTGAACAGTCTGCTTACCTTAGGGACCTGTCGTTTCTTTAAGACACGCCACTGTATCCATGATATAGTGGTAGAAAATGAATATAAATAAAATTAAATAGAATCAAGCTTACAAAATGACAAAAAAAAACCAAAAAACATACACCGCGTAACAAATATTTATAAATATAACCAGACCGAACAAAAACGTTGACAACTCGCACGTCGTGACTGCGGCAAGCAGGTTACCACTCAGCAATTCAGCATGATGCTGTACTACGGAAGCGGCCACAGCACAATGCTGGTTTTCAGTGAACATTAGTTATTGTACATGGCAATTGAGTTTTCAAAAATGCTCTGAAATTATGTTTTTTAAAAGAACGTTGGTTCACACTAGGAATTTCTCCTGTATCGTGGGTGCGTTCACAAACATTTAAACTCACAATACACAAATATCAAAACCCGAATTAACTATCTGTAGGCCATACAAATATTTCTTCCGTGCGTGGTTCGATCCCGAGACACGTAGCGATGCAGTAACTGCTAGAGCCACTGCACCAACCGTACCGTCTATTTTAGACAATGTAAATTTAAGAGTTCCTTGTTCAGTAAAGTGGACTGTCTACCCATTACGTGGGTGTTCTGGTGATATCCATTTTACAATTGATAGTTACGTAAGGGTTCTAGAAATAACGCGTCTTTTCAACCCCCCCCACGAGACTTCTGTATGACGTAGTTAGACTGTTCTTCATTTATTTGCTGATCATTGCTAAAGCACTACTACGTGTTACATCACGCCTGGAGTCTCTTAAGGGGTTGGCAAGTGTATATTTGTATAGTACACATATTATTACGCCAGTTATTATTTAGTCCCATGCAGTAGAAGATCTTTTCGCCATTTACATTCAGACTCTGGACTCTGACGTCTGGTAACGTTTTATTTAACGTTAACGTTTTGATTTAATTTGGCTAAGCGTAGGTAGTGCTACTAACAATAACATATTCTAAATCAATATAGCATAGTGTTAGTTGATGAGGTATATATTTATGGGGCGTTGTACCTTGAAATAAATGATAAAAAAATAAATTCCTGTCATTTTCGCACAATTTTACTAATGGGGGATCGGACTGAGTCAAAAAACAATGATTCTAATTAGTCCGTCAGTTAGATTATCGAAAAATATTGGATACGTGTTTTTTGTTTTATCAAATTAATCAAAATTGACGAAGATAAGATGTGGTTGTGACGTCATTTATAGGTAAAAAATGTACTATCATATGACGTTTTCGAAGAGTTCACGAGTTTTCGAAGCACTGTATTGACTTAATTTTTTGTTTATGTGAAAAAAGAAAAAATACGTCACCAATAATTTTAGAAAATCTATCTGACGGACTAATTAGTTTTTTTTTGTCCGATCCCCTATTAGATCTCAAATAAAGACAGATTTCTTAGATATATTCCTAGAACAGCAACAACTGGCATCGTTGTTATTAAAATGAACATAATATTTTAATTTCAAATGCCAGATGTTTCATACCGTCCGAAATGACGGTTCTTCTTCGTAAAGCAAGTAGGATTCAACCGTAATGAATATTCATATTCATTCTAATTATATCGTTAGCAATTCAAATTGAGTTTATTTAAGGTAAATAACACTTCCGAAATACGAGAAGGAAATATCCTTTTAAGTAATTAGTTTGTGTTTCGTAAGAGAAACTGTTGTTACTGATCTTTAATAAACTAGAATTTTCGTAAATGTCACGTTTAAATAGTACGTTACAAATTGAGTTTATTTAAGGCTAATAATAACACTTCCGAAATACGAGAAGGAAATATCCTTTTAAGTGCCAATTAGTTGGTATTTCGTAAGTAAGAGAAACTGTTGTTTCTGATCCTGAGTAATCTAGAATTTGCGTAAATGTCACGTTTAAATATTACGTTACTAATCGAGTTTATTTAATGTTTAATAACACTTTTGAAATACGAGGAGGAAATATCCTTTTAAATAATTAGTTTGTATTTCGTAAGTAAGAGAAACTGTTGTTCCTGATCTTGAATAAACTAGAATGTTCATAAATGTCACGTTTGAATAATACGTAACAAATTGAGTTTATTTAAGGCTACGATCTGATAACACTTCCGAAATACGAGTAGTAAATATCCTTTTAAATACCAATTAGTTTGTATTCCGTAAGTAAGAGAAACTGTTGATCCTGATCTTGAATAATCTAGAATTTACGTAAATGTCACTTATAATATTACTCATTATTATTGAGTTTATTTAATATTTAATAACACTTTTAAAATACGAGGCGAAAATATCCCTTTAAGTTAGTATTTCGTAACTTTGTAAGTAGAAGAAACTGTTGTTTCCGATCCTGAATAAGTAATCTAGAATTTTCTAAATTGTCACGTTTTAATATAACATGATTAGGAATTTTGTGTAGGGTTGAACTATATTAGCATTTGCGAAGTATTTCCAAAAACCGTATTAACTAGACAAGTGCCTTCATGCACTTACCTCACAAAGCACTTATGTGAGCCAGAAAGCTGCTTTTGCTCATCTTCTTTAATTATTCCTATCACTTTTTGCAACACTCTCGAGGGACCATTCATGGAATGTCTATAAAATATGCTTTTCACATAATATAACTATGGGTCATTTAACATTTTTAACGCTACGGTCGGGTATAGCCGACAAATGGACACGTGTGCAACACGCCACCGTCGCGTCGCCGTCTAAAGATGACAAGGAAACGTCATTCAGCACGTTTTCATTTGTCGGGTATACCCGGCTATGGCGTTCAAAAGGTTAACGAAACTAAAATCATTGTTCCCTTCCGGGGGGAAACTATTAAAAAGCGTCTGACTGTGGACATATAAGACCGTGTCTCACACAACAGTTCTAACGTTATCCTCTATCCAAAAAACAGGTGGAAGTATCCTACATGGAGATCTACTGCGAGCGAGTTAGGGACCTCCTCAATCCAAAGAACAAGGGAAACCTTCGGGTGCGCGAGCATCCAGCCCTCGGACCCTACGTGGAGGACCTCAGCAAACTTGCTGTGACGTCCTACCAGGATATATACGACCTCATTGATGAGGGCAACAAAGCTAGGTGAGGAATTTATTATTTTATATTTTTCGCAACAGCTTCGTTTCCAGGAAGTATATTTAAAGCTGTGAAGAATATTCTGGTTTATGATAGTAAATCTGTTAGTAGTAAGTGCTGCCGTGGTCACCATTAAGATATTTTTTTTTGTCTTTAATAGTTCAATCTTTAGCTTGTATAGTGTAAAATTGTTGTAAAATTTCAGAAAGGTTGCGCCGTACCGCAATTTTTCAATTACTGGTTAACTTAATTACTAATTTACCTGCAAAAAGTGACTACACATAATTAGAGTCGATCGTGATTTAAACTTTTCAAAAGCTCATTATCTTTGGCAAATAATAAGAACTGATGTATGATTTGACAGGACTGTGGCAGCAACCAACATGAACGAGACCTCGTCCCGTTCCCACGCTGTCTTCACCATATTCTTCACCCAACAGAGGCATGACCAGACCACCAACCTCATGTCGGAGAAGGTAAAAATATACAATATCTTCATACCTTCCATTACTTCTTGTTTTGGAGAATGCTGCAGAAGTACAGACATACTGCCGCACTTAGAGAGCTTTAATGATTACTTAGGCCCTCACTTAGTAAAGGTTTTGACAGTTTTGTCATACAAAAGTATGTCAAACATTTACTAAGTGAAAGCTTAAGTAATCATTAAATATTACTACTACGCCTTGGCTTAGTAAAGGTTTTGACAGTTTTGTCATACAAAAGTATGTCAAATCTTTACTAAGTGACGGCTTAATAGTAATCATTAAATATCTCTGAGTACCTACCGCAGAAAGTCTACGATATTATCTGATCTTGCATAGAACTGTAACTCCTTGAAGAAACGGGTTTTGCTTCTATTTAATAAAGTTTTTCTAACACATCTATTGTAGTTATGTGCCGATAACTGAAATGGTGATTCAGGTAAAAATTTCGATTCATTTAATTATCTGTAACACACATCTGTTCTTCACACTATTCGATTGCACTGCCCAAGACTATTTTTGTAACATATCACGCCCAAACTGTTATATCAGAATATACGGAAATACATTATACATTATTTTACTGAGAATTATTTTTTATACTATTATTACTAAAAACCACCCATGTTCCTTCGCCCTCTATGTCGAGGCCGCGATAACCGGTGGACTACCCGCGGCCCCTGGGCAAAGGCCTCATGATAACTTTTAACTTCTTTATTTTTAGGTGTCAAAAATCTCGTTGGTGGACTTAGCAGGATCCGAGCGAGCGGACTCGACGGGCGCGAAAGGCACTCGTTTGAAGGAGGGAGCAAACATCAACAAATCTTTGACTACTCTCGGCAAAGTCATCTCTGCACTCGCTGAGATTGTGAGTCGATTGTCACTTGTACTGTACTATATCGGTGGTAGTTGAGTAGTTCAGTGTTAGAGGATGGTTCTTTAAAAATATTTTGAAGTGTTTGTAAAGTAATTACTAACAAATACGAATATTTTTGAAGAATATTGTCCAACTTAGGCTAGACTTAAGAATTTGTTTACTTACACTGAAGAAATTCAAGCATATTAAATGCAGTTACTTGAAATTACTTTGAGTTGCTGCATTTAATATGCGTACACACAACAACACATCAAGCTTTACATTTCTAGTAAACAATGGCGTCACTTTGTTTCCGAGAGAGATCCGCATAAACTGGTCTTGTATAGCTTGATTGGTCGCCGTGCGTACCTAAATAAAATTTTAAAAATACATAGGTTTTGCAAAACCCTCATAGAGTGAAAATATACTTAGACTGCCTTGGTCTGGGTGCCTACACTAAATATTTTTGGGTTTTGGGTCTAGTCAAGATAATATTCATTTTGGTATGGCACTACTGGTGTTGGTGACAATACCGGTCAGTATCTTACTGCGGGTCTAAAATGGTAAAACCCACGCAGAATCTTAGTGTGAATCACGTTAAAAATTTCAAATTCTTAAAATGGACTTTATTTATTTATTTAAAACACACACTATCATTACAGGCTAACCTAATACAACAGTGTAGTTATAGTTAAAGTTTACCAATGACTGAGACATACGATTAACAATCTAGACTAATTAAGAACGTAAACATCAATAATAACCATAATAATTCTTCAATAATAATGTTATGTTTATGTCTTTATCTGTCGTCTATAGTCCATTTTAAGAATTTTTAACATGATTAATGTTACGATTCTGCTAAAGCGGCCATTTTAGACACCCTGATCTATCTTAAATCAGTGCTAATAATTTTGCCTTCCTTAAGCACTAAAGTAGCACTGTAATATCATTACTTGGCTATCCTATGCTAGGTGTGAATGTTGTGTCTAGATGATGTAACCTTATTGTATATACCTACATAGTTATAAGAAAATAATTTCCAACGGACCCCAAGATTTTTGTAATTTTTGATTGATTGTTGCTATTTTTAAAATCATTACAGCACGGTGTACACTAGCAGGTTTGATTATGCCAGTATACTTTCGTTACCAACTTGCACGATGTAAACAATCTGCTCGTAACACCCTATTCGGACAGATTGGTTACTAGAGAGTCCTTCGGTCCTGGGGCTATTGACATTTCCCTGAAATGTCAAAATCATTATAAACAAAAAAGAGATGGAGCTAAATCCGACGTATAGCGCCATCTCTTTTTGGTACTGACACAATGATGACATAGGCACTTGTCTACACGGCCAGTTGAGCCAACATACTGTGTGATTTCCTACTCCTCCGCTATTCTTTTCTGATTAATTTCGTTGCGGGATCCAAGACAGTTTAATTGTTTCTCTGGGACTTCGTCGAGCTTCATTGTTTCGGCGTTTTAAGGGTTTTCGCCACTGTCAATTCTGGCTTTCGGGAGTTTCAATAGTTGGGGAATAATGTAGAGGGCTGCCTCAAAAAACTGTGTATGTGCAAGTCGGTGGTGCAAGTATACTTGCGCCATGAACCATGCTAGTGGACCGTCCTATATCCGTAGATGTATGCTAAACTAACAAAACATTCACGTTTGTTTTAATGCCCCGTATCTCCGTGGAAATTATAATATAGTCGGTGAGTTTGGTTTTTATAATAGAATACTAGGAGTGTGTGTGCACATTACTAATATTTTGTTAACCCCAAAGCGAGTGGTCCTTGTTTGTCGTGACGATAACTATCGCCCTACACCTTGAGATCCTAGATAACTGATAATCGTTTTCGAAGCGATTCATAATTCTATAATGACTGCCACATGCTTGACATAAACATTTCGGTACCTTATGTCAACTGGATTGATATAAGCTACCGAAAAGTTTATTTACCAGCTTCGTTATAGCTGATAGTTTCTGCCTTTGTCTAGGTCCTTTGATTACGTACCTATTGCGTTATTTTGACTGTTCAATAATATAGCGTTAACCTTAGTGTCTTCACCAAAGCGAAAAGTCGAACGAATCCGTGTTTTTCATATTTTTAACCGTAAGGAACACAACGAACATGACGCACGACAATCGCTTTGGACAAGATAGTTTATGTTGGACTGTCAAAATTATGATGAAGACGTCATATTTTCTTGAGTCATTATGTCGTTACGGCTCCATGGGAACACTCGCTTCGAATTAAGCTAAATATGCTTGTATTAAGAGTGAGTTCACTGCACTGTGGGCTTCGAACTCATAGCCTAAAAATTGCCTAACCAACGCCTTGGAAAATTTTGAAAAAATTAATCTTCTGAAATAACTTTTCTGGTTCACTTGCAATATTTGGCTTTTTGCCTCAGTTCAGATGATTGTGCGATGGTAAGTCCTAAGCTTAATGTGCATAAACACAAAAGCTTTAGTAAAAGCTTTGCAGGTTCAAAAACGTGCATCGTCGTCTGTTCTTCTTAGCCTTGTGCTTAAGACCGCCTGATCTAAGTATAGGCACATAACTTAGATCTTGCCTTATCTTTATTTAAAGCTATCGGAAGATATCTGCGTTTGCCTTTCGAAATTTCTTAAGCGCTTCTTTTGTTTAACTAATTTTCAATAGTATTTAAAATTTAGTTCTTCAGAGATTAAGTAGATAATATGGAAAGAATTAGGCGAGCCGTAAGTAGGACGCGACTTTGTTTGGATTTGAGTATACCTACGTAGCTCTAATACGCAAGAACATCTTGATCGTCCAATTACTAAAGGATATATTTTATCCGATAGGTCCTAATGGGAATCCCAATAGTAATTTGCATCTTCACACGTTGCAAAGACAAAATGGGCATGTTATCTAATCTCCGGCTGGCCATACACCGATACCTTCCGATAGCTTCTTCAGCATAGCTTCGACGTGTGCTTCATATTTACTATCCTTCTCCATCAGGCGTCAAAGAGCAAGAAGTCGAAGAAAGCCGACTTCATTCCCTACCGTGACTCGGTGCTGACCTGGCTGCTGCGAGAGAACCTCGGAGGCAACTCCAAGACGGCTATGATAGCCGCCATATCGCCAGCCGATATCAACTTTGATGAAACTCTTAGTACACTCAGGTAAGCAACAATCATATGGAAATAGGTTTTTAGTTTTTGTTGTTTTTTTTATTTTTTTTATAAAAACTTTGCCCCGCACTAGGAATTTCTCCTATATCGTGGGTGCTGGGTGCGTTCACAAACATTTAAACTCACATACGCAAATACCCAGACCCGGAAAAACTGGTTAATAGGTGTACAAAACAAATAGTAAGTAAACTGATTTCGATTGGATACAATACTTTTCACAAAACATTCCTATTTTTGTAATCTAACCTCTTTATGGCAGCTAAACTAAAATCATTATCACTCGAATTTTCAAAGAACATTTACAACTAGCAACTGCAAAATGCCCCTTAAATTGCGCTCCGGCGCTACAATACCTTGTTAATTACATGAAATTATTAATTATTATTAAATTGCAATAGTAGTTGATTGCCTGTTAAAAACACATGGGTTGTATATCGAGCTACACGATAACTGACTAATGTTTGCACTGACTGGACATGTCTACTCAAATCTATGTGGTTGTTTCTTCAAAATACCATTTCAGACACTAATCTACATAGTTCTCATGTGATTTGACCAAGAGTATGTCCAAACCTTAAAAGAGACTATGACCTCTGAGTTTGTGTCGTTTTAAAATCATTACCCTTCCTTTTGGCTTCGCCGTAGTCGGGTAAAAATACTTGTCGGTAAAATATCATTTATCACCAACATACAAAATTCTAAACACACCTCCTTCCACAGATACGCCGACCGCGCCAAACAGATCGTGTGCAAGGCGATCGTCAACGAGGATGCCAATGCGAAGCTCATCAGAGAGCTCAAGGAGGAAATATTCAAGCTGCGGGAACTGCTCAAGGCAGAAGGCATAGATGTGGAAGAAGGTAGGTCTTTGAGTGTGTTCCGGTGTGGCCTTGAGTTTTGTTCGTTGATGGTCGATAGGTAAACTGACGGTGGCGAAAGTTTTTGATCCAGGTTAAAGAAACCAGGCCACTTTATGTTACGCTATCTCACGTGTCTCACTTATTCAAAACTATTTCGGTCAGAAAATATTCCAGTACGAAATTGATCAGGGATGATATTGCTGACATGTTAATCAATACATTATTACTTTTTCTGGTGACAAATTAGGGTAGTTGACAAAAATATTTAATTAGTCCGTCAAATAGATTTCCAAAAATATTGGAAACGTGTTTTTCCTTTTTTCACGTAAATGAAGACGAGAGTTACAATTTTCGTAATATTAATTTGATAAAACAAAAAACTCGTATCCAATATTTTTCGATAATCTAACAGACACACTAAACAGAATCATTTTTTTTAGTCAGTCAACTGTCCTATTATGTCATTGTTAAAAATAAATAATAAAAATAAAATAGTTATTTTGCATCTTCAAATAAAAAATATCGCTTCCAATAAAAACAAGCCTGAAGTAATGATAGCTTGTATGCTAGTGTTGCAGCCAATACCTTACTTAGCTTAGAAAACTTAATATCTTGTAATTATAGGTATCAGCGGCCACCCCTATTATTATAGTCATAGCAGAGAGGTATAAACATAGTTTGCCATTTGTAATATAACTTTGCCAAAATAGTGTGGTTTTATGTCAGTTTATCTATCGACCTCCATGATAGCTTTTCTCGGCCTTGTCAGCAAGTTAGGATGTTTAGACGTCTTGTGTGATCGTTTTGTAGCGAACAGGCCATGCCAGGTACGATTAACGCCACAAATATAACCATTGAATTAAGTCTCATATTCCTGATACTAAAACTTGATTCTGTTTCCAAAATCATCACGAACTAGGACCAGATGGTAAAGTCCTATATGAAAAGAAACAAGAGTCCACCAGTAAGTAACAATGATAAAGAGGCTTGCGCATTTTTGCATCTGTACACCCCACCTGTACGCTTGGCCTCCATTCTGAATCGGGGTTGCCAGACACGAAAAAAAAAATGCAAACTTTTTTGTTCCAATTTTCGGTCAATGATCTGGCAGCCTGACACTTCAATGAAAAAAAAAGCAATTTACTTTGCACCTTGTCCAGCGCTTGTGGCGTTTGTAGGCATAAAATATATATAGTATTATCACTTCACGAAAACATACGAATATTATACGAACTATGGTGTGGGTCATACCATAAATATATATGACTATAGATATACATATATTTGCGCTTATCTATCACTATATTCTCTTGGTGTTGGTCTGGAACACTATTGAACATGGTTATATACAAATAGTGTATGTATGTAGCAAATTATACTTGGTGTGCTGATATGTATTGTACTGAGCATTTATGTATCGTATATAAAATGTATTTATTAATAGAATATTATTATTCTATAATGCTCAGTCCCGCATTATGAAAACAATCGATTTTGATTGACCAAAAATTCGATTTCGTCTTCCGGAGTAAAAAAATATATTCAATAATTTCGTCGTGTGGACTTACTACTTATTCTGTAAACATTTGATTTCGCGACCCCTCACCATCGAGCCTAACTCCACATCGATCCAACTTATTCAAATGGTTCCAATATTCGTAACACAATTTCCAAAACATTATATCAGAAATAAAGTTCAAAATCGATTGTATAATCGGGTGGGTATCAAGCCGTCAGTTGGCGGCCATAACACAAACATTGGCATTGGAAGAGTAATGTTGGTCTCAAAATTATGTTGGTCGCCAAACGGCTGTTATATTATTGTGAATATTGCATTGCTACAATAAAAGCTTCCTAGCTTTCGAAGCCTTGCATGTTTTCCCATTATATTTGTGTCAGAATAGAATAATTTTGGTGTCAAATATTTATTTTGTGTAGTAACCTGTAATCACTTGAATAACTTTATCGTGGAATTTATCTACCGTGCAATAGTTTGCATATTGTGAACCGACGTCATTTGCACATTAATTTGCACTATAACTCACTTAGTGCAATATTAAGGTGTTTTATAGAAAAATAAATAATCCGAGTACAAAATATCGTATTAGAATAGATAACCGTAGATATCGTAAATATTTAACCAATTGTATAAGTACAAGCATGCTTCAAATGAAAGTTAGTCCAGTGTATCCAAGACTTTACTTTTAAGGGAAACTCTTGAATTTAAAGCTATGTCCTTATTTAAAAGTACCACCAGGCGACCAGGCTGCACCTTTGATTCACGGCAGAAATAGTCAAAGAAATGTCAATACAGTGCAATTAAGAAGCTAAACTAGCTTTCTCTGATTGTCTACTAATAAATAAATCCACAACAAGAATAATATAAAAAAGAAAATAAATGTTATAAAAAAGTGTAGTAAAAACACGTACGGAACCTTTTCTAAAGTCCACAAGTTTCTAAATTACCTTTACAAAGCTAACATACCTTTCTGTTACGAAAATCACAGGGGAAGAGAACAACTCTTCGCCCCAGCGCAAGAAGAGCGAGGCAGAAGTGCTGTCACCGAAGTTGTCCCGAGCAGCCACGACTATTGCCGAAGAGGCCGTCGATCAGCTACAAGCTTCCGAGAAACTTATTGCTGGTAAGTGTTTGTGAAACTACACATTGAAGAAATATAATCGGAACTGTGCGCCTTACAATTTATGAGGGTATCGTTTAAAATTTTAATGAAATGACATAAAGCACGGGGCAAGATTTTAATACTTAATCACACTATATAATAATATTATAAAAGAAAGTTTGTGAGTGTGTGAGTGTGTATGTTTGTTACTTCTTCACGCAGAAACTACTGAACGGATTTGGATAAAATTTGGTAAACAGATAGTTTATAACCTGGATTAACACATAGGATAGTTTTTATCCTGATTTTATCTTCCCGTGGGATAATTTTCGTTGTAGCGGGTGACGCCGCTGGTATCAGCTAGTAAATAAATAAACTAAAGACGTGTTCTTGGAAATGATTCTGAAATTTGTAACAGATTTCTTCTAAATTTAATTCGAGATTTGTTTGAAAAGTCAAAAGTTTTCGCCATTGGGCACAGAAGCAGTATGGGATGGGGTAATTAGTAAAATTAGAAGAAGGTACAGAGCAATACCCGTTTTATATAAGAAGCCGGTGTGATTTCCTTTTCAACGAGGCATTTTCAATTTTATGTCACGGCGAAAAAGGCTTATATCCTTTGAAATCAATTAGTCTTTTTTCCACACTAATATTATAAAGAGGAAACATTTGTTTGTTTGTTTGTAACGAATAAGCTCCGAAACTACTGGACCGATTTTAAAAATTCATTCACCTTTGGGAAGCTACACTATCCCCGGGTGACATAGGCTACTTTTTATCCCTATATTCCCACGGGAACGGGAACTACGCGGGTGAAACCGCGTGACGTCCACTAGTATTTAATTTTTTTTTATAAGAGTTGATATACAAGCCATTTTCTCCAACAGAACTAAACGAGACTTGGGAGGAGAAGCTCAAGCGCACAGAACAGATTCGGGTCCAGCGAGAGGCTGTGTTCGCAGAGATGGGTCTCGCCGTGAAGGAGGGAGGCATCACTGTCGGCATCTACTCGCCTAAGAAGACGCCTCATCTCGTCAACTTGAACGAGGATCCGAACCTGTCGGAGTGTCTGATTTATTATATTAAGAATGGTGAGTTTGTAGGTAAATAACATGTAGCAAACACTGGAACACATGGATCTTAAAAAAGGTTTTCAAGTTTTTAAAACAGTTCTAGTCATATTTACAACAAAGCAAAGTAAGCTATGAAGGCAACGCTGTTTTTTAAATAATAGAATTTGTCTATTGTACAACCCGCCCGAATTAACTGTGCACCTGACGCTGTGACGTTACTTTGTCGGTACTGTTAAGCGAATAAATAAAAATGGTAACAAAGACGGAGAACACGGGGGCCCCGCGCGTTGAAGCGGGAGCCGGGTCGCATTCCAGCGAGGTGCACACTTAATTCGTACGGGTTGTACCATACAAGGTGGAAACGAACCTTTCACAGAGTCACAATATGGATGTATACTGACTAAAAAAAATGTGATTATAATTAGTCCGTCTGTTAGATTATCGAAAAAAACTGGATACGTATTTTTTGTTTTATCAAATCAATAAAAATTTACGAAGATAAAACGCGTCAAAGATTTGAGTGGAGGTTTGAGACGTCACTGACCGGGAAAAAATGCCATACTAATGTCTTAGAATATGACGTCACACGAGTTTTCAAAGCACTGTATCGTCTTTATTGTTTGTTCACGTGAAAAAAGAAAAAAAATGTGTCCATTATTTTTTGGAAATCTATCTGAAGGGCTAATTAGATTTTTTTTGTTAACCACCCTATTATGTTACCGTAAAAAACATAACCCATCTTTAAATCCCCAGGCGTAACCCGCGTGGGTACATCGGAAGCCAACGTGCTGCAAGACATCCAGTTGTCCGGCTCGCACATCCTGAGCGAGCACTGCATCTTCGAGAACACTGACGGCGTCATCCTGCTCATCCCGCATCGGGACGCGCTCATCTATGTCAATGGACGAGAGGTAAGGGAATGACCGAACTAAGTACTAACCGATATGAACAATTGAAATTTCAGAATTTCAAGTTATAAGTGGGTCGATGACAGCGAAAGGCGAGTTTTGTGTCATCTAGGCCTTCCTCGGCGATGACGCACGTCGTCTAGCATCCAAAACGTGACGGCTCTAGCCCATCCGTCCTGATGGATTCTACAATCATGGCCCGGTCAATCCCACTTCTACTCACCTGTCTTATTGCCCACATGAACGATTCCAGTTTTTGAGCGTATTGTGGTATTTCGATTTTTTTGTCTCTGAGCCTAATACCTAATACGCTTTGCTCCATCGCCCTTTGGCAAATGGTAATAATCAACTAAAAAAAAATGCTCAAAAAACAAAACGTTATTATTACACGACAACCACCTACAAAAATAACAAGGCTTTCTACTACTAATCCATTGAAACGTAAACCTTGGAGCTAAAACAAACTTTTGTGACATCGAGTAGCATACATTTTGTAATCCCTTTCTCCCTAGCTCGCGGAACCAGTGATCCTGAAGTCAGGATCCCGTGTGATCCTGGGCAAGAACCACGTGTTTCGGTTCACGCACCCTGGACAGCCACGAGAGGAACCCGTCAACAAGGAAAACAAGGAGGTCACTGATACCACCAGCAATGCTGAGAACGACTGTGAGTATTCATGTGAAAAGTCAGTTTAAGAGCAAGTTTTAAAATTAGCACATCTAAAACGCGTTCACTTGCTGTCAGTGTTATCATTGTTGAGATTCCGTTACTGCCATGATGTTGCATGTTTTCCATACTAAATGACTCAAATTACCTTAAATTTAAAATTACCTTGTATGGTCGACGTGTAACAAATTCTGAATTAAGAAATGAATGGTGTATTTTGTTAAGTATTTTGTGTGTGCTAAGTATTTAAACAAATAAGAAACTTATAAGATTACACTGTATTATTGATCTTAAAAGTAACAATATCCTTGTATTTTGTGGGGGATGAGACATTAGGTCTAAGTGGCAAAATAATTTCGAGGCCAACTGTACATAATAATCAGTCCTACAAGTTCTCTCAAACATAAACGAGGCTAACATTCATATTCATCTCCTCAGCTGGCACTACGGACGCGGACGGCAAGAACGTGGATTGGGACTACGCCCAATGCGAGCTGCTGGAGAAGCAGGGCATCGACCTGAAGGCAGAGATGCAGAAGAGATTGATGGCTCTTGAGGAGCAGTTCCGCAGAGAGAAGGAACATGCGGACCAGCAGTTTGAAGAACAGCGGAAGGTAGGAAGCAGACTGATTTAAGCATAACTTATGATTACCTTATTACATCATTGTAATTTAAAAGATAAAAACATTCACAAAGCATTTCATCATCTGCTTATTTATTTTATTTTATTCTCTTTGGGAAACTTACAGCTAATACAGACAATGTACTTAAACAATAAACATCTGAAGGCCAATTACAGGTTTCCACAGTTAAAAAGTTTTCCCAGCTATATTGGGTAACCGGATGCAGCTAAATACTAGTTTTTTACAAGGAGCGACTGCCTCTCTGACCTCCAAAACCCATTTAGTACTGGTCAATTTGATACCCTAAGCGTTTGCACCTGTTAAAATTAAAACAAAACATATTTTTGGTCCAGCGATCAAAACTAGGCTTCTCATATCTACTGCCACAAACAGAACAGGCTAGATTTTCTCTATGCATAGTAAAAACCCTCTCTTTTTTTTCTTTAAAAAAAACGTTGCCTCATTCTAAGAATTTCTCCTGTATCGTGGGTGCGTTTACAAACATTTTAACTCACATACACAGACACCCAGACCAGAAACAACTATCAGTACAGATACTTGTTCCGGGCGAGGATCGAACCCGCGACACGCAACTCAGCAGTCTAATCACTCAGCCACTGCGCAAACATGCCATCTTTTCATCATTGTGTATTAATGTATTCATTCTAAAATTCTTATTGTAGAATTACGAGGCCCGTATCGACGCTCTGCAGCGTCAGGTGGAGGAGCAGAGCGTTACCATGTCAATGTACAGCTCCTACACGCCTGAGGACTTCCATAACGATGAGGATATATTTGGTAAGTCACTGTTAGATGCTAGATAAAATCTGGGGAAAAGTCTATTATGGGCCACGTCTACTGTCAAACATCCATATGATGTTTTGAAGTGGCGATGCTAATAAAATACTACTATTGACAAAATGAAGAAATAAGCAAGGAAGCAACGAAAATTAACAGCATTGATGTAACTTGTACACACGGCGACCAAATCAATCTATATGAAATTAGTTGATACAGATGTCTCATTGTACGGGAAATCTAATCAAATCAATCAAAGCAAAGCCATGTTATACTGGAAATATATAACTTGGATGTCTCGAGGTGTTTGACGATGCTGCCATAGCAAAGCTGACGTTACTTGCTTAATTCCAAATACGCTCACAATACAGGGTGTCTGTTCTGTACATCAAACTAAGTACCCCTACGTAATATCTCCGTAACTAGGGGGTTCCCAGTTCCATGGTTTAGAACAAAAAAATGTTCGCAATGGTAGGGAAAGCAAGTGCCTTTTGTTTGCGTTAAGGGTACTTTTACACCTTTTATATTGTTATTCCAATGTCTATCGATTTTGTCTGCTTTTATAAAATTGACCATATTTGTACCATTAATAGCTTTAAAATATGTTATTTTTGTTTAGTGAACCCGCTATTCGAGACGGAGTGCTGGTCAGCCCGCGAGGTGGGTCTGGCCGCGTGGGCCTTCCGCAAGTGGAAGTACCATCAGTTCACCTCGCTCAGGGACGACCTGTGGGGTAACGCCATCTTCCTCAAGGTTAGTTCAATATTACCAACAATAATAATATGTTCTACATCTGACCGTGCACCTTTTTGTCGACGTTTTATAAGTGCCCATGTAGGCCTATGTGAAATAAAAATATCTTGATTTTGACTTTGAGTAAGATCAACCTTCACTTCACATTTTATAGGAGTGTAGTCTATGGCAGACAAACCTTGGCTCACAAATCTGCAGTGACGGCAGCTGTGTCCCTGAGATAAAAAGGCGTATTGGGATGGCCAAGGATGCTATGACCCGTTTAGGCAACATCTGGAAGAAGAGAGGAATTGGTATCAAAACCAAGATCAGACTGATACGAGCGTTAGTATTCCCTATCTTCCTGTATGGAGTGGAAACGTGGACGATTTTGGCCCGAGAAAGGCAAAGGATCGATGCATTTGAGATGTGGTGCTGGAGAAGAATGTTGAGAATACAGTGGACTGCAAAACGCACCAATGCATCGATCTTACCAAGCTTCGCATTAAAAACCGCTTGTCGACCATATGTCAACAATGCCTTCTCTCATATTTCGGTCACATAGTGCGCAGAGGCGATGAAAGCTTGGAAAAACTGATCGTGATTGGGAACACCGAAGGCAAAAGATCGCGCGGTCGTTCACCAACCCGTTGGACTGATCAGGTGAAGGAATCATCGTCCTCTAAGTTCTACACGGTGGTAAGGGATGCGCTGGACAGAAACCGGTGGAGGCGGATCATCCACTCCAGATGTGACTCCGAAGCTGACCACGATCCTCAGACATGAGGGACCGACTGCAGAGAGAGAGTCTATGGCAGAATGAACCCATATCATTTTTGGTATAATACATTGGGTTCTTAAAAATATGATCACCTGATAAAGTCATAATACTTTCAAGAGGAAGACCAAAGGAAATATGGATACATTGTGTGAGGAATGACATAAGGGAAAAATACCGTTCAAGTGCGGGTCGGACTCGCGCGTGAAGGGTTCTGTACCATTATTTATAAAAATCGCGTTTGTTGTATCCCTAGTTTTTTTTTTTTGTTTTTGGTTCTTTTAGGGTTCCGTACCTCAAAAGGAAAAAACGGAACCCTTATAGGATCACTCGTGTGTCTGTCTGTCTGTCTGTCCGTCTGTCACAGCCAATTTGCTCCGAATCTAATGGACCGATTAAGTTGGAATTTGGTATACATATGGATTTTTGTGACCCAAACATGTACGGCTAAAGTAAATAAATGAATTTTGAATATGGGGGTCGCTTTTACGGGGCAAATAAGAAAATTAAAAAAAAAAGTTTTGCAAACTGTACCATGTGACACATCAAATGAAAGGGCTTACTATGAGGGTCTCAAATATATTTTTTTAATAATTTTAAAATAAATAGTTTTAAAGTTATTTAAGAAAATAGTCTATATCCTTATAGCCTTATCTCCGAAACTACTGAGCCTAAAATTTTGAAAAAAATACAGAAAATAGTTCTATACCTGTAGATTACAGGAAAACCTATAAGAAGTCCATGGTCTAAAAATTACATGGTGAATTTATATATATAAAATTCAAAGTCCTGACTGACTCAATGACTGATATGACTGAACGCACAGCCCTAACCGCTGGACCTTTTTTAGTTACCACAAACAAATTTGGGTCAGATTTAAAAAAACATGGTAGATATATTATATTCATCGTACGGAACCCTCTTCACGCGAGTTCAACTCGCACTTGACCGGTTTTTTGTTATAGCGGCAACATAAATAATTTGTGAAAATGTAAACTGTCTAGCTATTGCGTTTCTTGAGATACTGCCTGGTGACAGACAGACGTCACACGCGGTCACACGGACGGACAGTCAGCGAAATCTTAGTAATAGGGTCCCGGTTTTACCCTTTGGATACGGTACCCTAAAAAAGAGTAAATGATAGCGTAACGGTTGACACGGGAGAGTGGAAGAAAAATACCTCTTGAACGTACCCCAAATAACATGAGACAACACCAGGAACATGACGACTTTAAGGTTGATGCGATAAGGTAGCTCGCGAAATTCGAATTTACTTACGTTTTTTGCAATTTCCCGATCAGTGTCAACTCGTATGTGAAATAAAATGGGATTCGCGGCAATGACAAATGTCTATTTACTCTGACTAATAATGATTAAAATCGCCAATGTGAGTTCATACGATCCTAAAGAAAGCCTTTTTCATGAAATAGTCTTGGTGATTTTAATAATTATTAATCAGTAAATAGACATTGACGTTGCGTTGGAAGGCCTCCCACTAGGTAGACCGATGACCTGGTGAAGGTTGCGGGGACCCGCTGGATGCGAGACGCACGGGACCGTTCAATGTGGCGACACTAAGAGGAGGCCTATGTCCAGCAGTGGACGTCTTTCGGCTGAAATGATGATGATGCTGAAATAGACATTTGTTACTGCCGCGAATCCCATTTCATTTAAAATACGACTTGACACAGACCGGGAAATTGCAAAAAAATTAAGAAAATTCGCGGGCTACTTTGTCGCCTCCGCCTTAACCAAACTCTTCTTACTCATACCCACAGGAAGCCAACGCGATCTCCGTGGAACTGCGCAAGAAGGTGCAGTTCCAGTTCACCCTGCTGACCGACACGCCGTACTCTCCCCTGCCGGCCGAGCTGGCGCCGCGCGACGACGCCGACGACGAGTATCGGCCCTCCGCCCCCACTGTTGTGGCCGTGGAGGTCACTGACACCAAGAACGGAGCTACGCATTACTGGACTCTGGAGAAGCTACGGTAAGTTGGGGGGGTTAATATAGAATGATATAAGGATATATGTAAGTAAGGAATTCGAGTATCAGTATAGACTTGCTAGGTAGACAACTCTTTTAAGGTTATCTTGAACACAACCCTTTCTGCTCCGCCCAAAGCGGAGGACGTCATTTGATAATTTCCCATCCTTAAAAAAAAAGTGAGACAACTCTTTTAAGGGTCAGTTAAACTGGTGTTGGGAGATTGCGGATTAGTTACAAACACCTGATTTTGGCAGATACTTTGAAAATACAGTCGACTAAAGCTATATGTGCTTATGTTTAAAACAATCCCGTGCACACGATGACCACATAACATTGTGGTAATACGACAAAAATACCGAATAATATGCGAGGTTACTTATTTTACTTGTATTTAAAAAAAAACTCAGGCTCTGTTATTGTTCATAGATGTTTGCACACCTCAATTAATTAAATAAAACAAAAAAGTTCTAAGAAGCGTAAGGTTTTTACATGTTAATAGCAGTTGGCCCTGCAAGTCCATAATTAACTTTACATGATTAAATGTAAGTTTGTTAGACTGTACATTATCTGTAAATCAACAACAGTCTGCCTATACAAGTTTTACCGGACTTATCTAAAAACTTGTGTTTGTACTTAGAATTAATTCAACGAGGCATTTTTTTAAGAAAATATGAGAAAAGGGGAAGATGTCCACCCACAAAATTCTTTTTATTTTAAGCTCCCTGAAATATTAAGTATTTGTCTAATGATGAAAAATTTTATTGGTGAATTATTTATGTTTTCAACATGGGAAAATAAAGCTAACCATGTTATTTATAGTATTCAGGAAATATTTAGGTCTATTACAATCATTTATTTATTCTACTTACTATTCTTATTTTAAGTTTTGTATTATTTATTTCTCTTTAAATACATATTGTTAATTTCATATTCATTATTCCGTTAATTTTGTTGCATTTTGTTTCTACTTTTCGTCCGATTTTTTTATTCTTCGAGAGTTGAATATAAATCTGTTTTGCTGGCCGTGTTGAGAGTTTTCACTATGTATGTGACTGTATATAAGTTTGGTTATATACCTGTATTATAGACATTGTATATAGGCTGGGTGGGTAAGTACACTTTCTTCTATTAGGACTATATGTATAGTTGCAATGTCTATCCCATTTCTAATAGCGCTTGTTTTATTTGCCGCTTTATTATTATTAATTTCTCATTTTAACGTGCTATTTAAATATAATGTTTCAATAGTTTTCCCTCATTTTACGAAATCATTACTTAAGCAAATGAAGAGAATTCGTTACATGTTGTTGTCATAAATTTTTGCTTAGTAAAAGCGAACAAATAAGTAATATTTTAAACCATATTTTGTTATCCTTTCACCTTAAATACACAAGAAGTTCGCGTGATGAATTTCTGATCATTTGCTCGTTCAAAATGAGAGGGCATGCCTACTCCTTATGAGATTAGAGTAGAACGTCAAATTTCTTTCTTTCTTTGAAACAGAATAATGTTTAGAATCTCCTAGTATTTTTTTATTGTTAAGATATCGTTACTATAAAGAAAATGTTCTGGGATGAGCTCTCTAACGATTTGATTTGACGCTCAAATACTAGAGAGGCATATCCTCCCAAAAGCCCCGGATACTAGAGCTAGGTCGGGTAGGGCAGCGGCGGGCTTCATGGCTGTATTGTCCGTAGCCATCGGCTGGAGCTCATGCGCCAGATATACAACATGAACGAGAGCGCATGCGCCGAGGACGAGGCCGCGCCGCCGCTGGTGCTGGCCCCGCCGCCACTGCCGGCCATGCCCGGCCACACGCTGGGCCAGGCTGGCGCGGCCCAGCCCGACATACTGCACTGTATATCTGCGTGCGCGCAGCAGACGCGTCTCTCGCTAGCCAACCTGCTGCCCTCCAGGTTTGTGAACGCCGGACCTGCGCCTCGCTTGAGCCTTGACACGTCGAGATTGATAATACCGATTTAACTGTATTCATTTTAATAACCCAAAAAATGTTTACATTCATAAATATTGACATTGGCAAAAAATCAGTTATAAAAAAATAAATTGAGAAATTTTCACCCACATTCAAATTGTTCTTGAAGTAAAATCTTTCTGTCCAGTTAAATTGCTTAATTTAATCAAGATGTACAGGGCTTCAAAGACAGACCGACCAGAGACGGAAACCCGAGCTTAGGGCTGTATAGGCTGTGCACGAAAGGGGCCTGTGCCTTAGCAGTGTTGTCGCACTCAGGACTTACATGTACCATGCACTGACAGCTTGCTACATGTACATACACACAAACAGATGAATTGTGACTGTAGAATTGAGAAAAAAAAATGTTTTTAACGTAAATTGAACCATATGTAATAAGGCTTACAACAGCTTTCCACTTATAAGTGTATTTATGATATAGTTGCTGTAGATCATAAGAGAGCCATTTGTTACTTTTGTTAAATGAAATAAGGTTCGTAATTAAATATGAAATACAGCAACTATCTTCGATATTATTATGATAGCTTTGTGTTCCTCATACCATAACAGAAGTAGTTTTATGTATTTCGCGTCTCCACGCTTATCATGTAGCTTGGATTCGATGTGAAAGTTAGAATAGTGCCTTCTGTCACGCAAATCATAGTCGAGGTGAAGTTACACTAGCATTACTTACCTCAACGTTAAATAAACTTATAAAACGTTCAAGTACGCACTTTTTCGCGCAAATAAATGTTGCGCCAGTCTGATTTCACACATACACCCATATTTATAAACAAGTCAAACTAATTACTTGAGTAAAACTCATTATTTATGATACCATTTTTATCCTGTAGTTTACTGCCGAAGTTAGAATTTGCAAGTTAGAATTTCACAAAAGTAGAAATGCTTATTTTGGCGGTTTTTCTTAATTCGTTTAAATTCTTGTCTATGGAATAAAAATGTTTACTTTAGTCTAAAACTCATTACTTTAACTTGACTATAGATACGGGTTTACTTAGACATGAAATGAGTAAATTAATGTCCACTAAGCACTAAATGTATTTAACGATAATAAAATATATTTTAAAAAAATGTGCTATATTCCAGTAGTTTGATTATTGTAGAGACAAAATGTCTTAAATATGTTTAGTGCAAATGGGCCTAAATGTGTCAAAGTAGAATTTAAAAATCATTCCTCATAATATGTTATAGGTATTGCCGCCTTTCGATGTGAACAAAACTATCTGTTAAAATGACGATTGACTAAGCAATTGGTATTTGAAAGTCTTTCGCAGCTGTTTATTTAGCGATTTTGTTGAACATAATAATATCATCATTTTGACCGATTGTTTGTCAGTTACCTTGTAAAACCGACTGTATTAATAAAATTGTTTATGTACAGGCACCAGCTCATGTAGCTACCCGTAACTATAAAGTTTTTTCTAATCAACCTTCAACCTAATGCTTTAGCGATAAAGTTGAAAATCGGACAGATTCAAGAAATTTGACATATTGGAGTAGTTGGATGTGCTGGTGTACAACACGATAAAAATTTGAATGACCTTTCTCCATAATGTGAATTTGAGACAACGAAACATTTTTTTTCACATTTCATCGTATAGTATGTATAACTTGTGCTTTAAACCTGTAATACTTACACACTGATTTTGGACTGATCCATTTTAATATAGCACTAGATGTTATTATTACTCCGTAATTATTATTTTGCCAAAAGTTTACCTATTTTTTTTTCAGAGTTTTATCATTATCCAGCTTGCAATGAGCTACCGCCTATGAATGTACTTTGTTTGAATATATGTATTGCATGTGTAATATTATGTAGAAATGAAGCAGAACACAGAATAGCCGCGACGGTAGCGTCTAGAGATGGCATTGCTAATAAAATAAGTGACGCAGAGTAATTATGCATAATTTTTTTTTTGTTGTTATTTGGGTCATAGAGAATATTAGAATATTTTGGGACAAGCCCGCGACACTATTTTCAAATTACTGCAACTTCTGAAAGCCAGAATCATGAACTGTTGGTACCTATACGTATTGAGTGTGTAAACGGTGACACACTTGGTTTGTTTGGATTGTGTACAATGCTACCTCTAGCAGCGGCTACTAAGAGGCCTCTGTGTTCTGTGGTAACAAACATGAAAACTATGCCCTTAAAGAAGTTTCGACTAAATCCTTAACTAGGATATATACACCACATGAAACTCCTTTACACTTCTCCCTGCCATCACATCCACTATTATGAACCTAGTCTTTCAAAATGTAATGTTCCAAATATCGTGAGAATTACTGCACAAAGAGAAGCTTAGTATTTGCATCTAACTTTACAGACACAAATAATTCATTAATGCTTCTTACATGAGTAGCTGTTTTGCTTGTGCAGAACTTCTGTTAATGTAAGTCGCATCATTTCGTAGATCCATCACTAGATAAACAATGGTAAGGCAAGGAATAGTGACTATCGAACGTAACTCCGAGAACATAAAGACTACTTAATAAAGTTACCTCTTAAAACTACTAAGTTACACATCTAACGTCACACAATTCTCACCCTTATTCCTTTAAGACTAAACGCTGACATACCGTGTTTATTCACCAGGCAAAGGTTGGAGCTAATGCGTGAGATGTACCACAATGAGGCTGAGCTGTCTCCCACATCACCGGATCATAACATCGAGTCTGTGACCGGCGGTGATCCCTTCTACGACAGGTTCCCGTGGTTCCGTCTAGTTGGACGGTAAGTCCATGTTGTACTTCATTCAGGATAACATATTATAAATAAGATGGTTTATTGCAGAAACTTGTGTAACTTTTACAGTAAATCTAACATAGAGACTTCTCTTTTAAGTTAAAAAAAAAAATATATCTGAGCTAGGTGATCTCGCTTTCAATAACCAATGATGAAATGGTAAAATTGGTGTAGAAAAAAAAAAATTTAAACAGAAAATTTAAAATATATAAAATGCACGTTTCCACAAACATTGTGATCAAGATTAAGTCACTTTGTATAATGACATGCTCTTGAATATTCAGGATTTATGATTATCGACATCCTACTAACAACTCATTTCATTTCACAACAGAAGAAAAATATTCGTCGATCTAATGATATGTTATCTGTACACAGGAGCTTCGTATACCTATCGAACCTGCTATACCCGGTTCCTCTCATTCACAAGGTGGCCATTGTGAACGAGAAAGGAGACGTCAAGGGTTACCTTCGAGTAGCCGTGCAGGCTGTTATCGACGCTGAGAAGAGTGAGTACATATACAACATGTAACGTAATTAACGCACACCCTCAAACACCCCAATTAGAATATTAAGTTATAATCATAATACATACACTGAATTTTTTATTTAACATGTACCTATATGCATTGTTATTTACTAAATTAGTTTTACCAACTCTTGGAGAACTCTTGAAAAACTCGGAGAACTGAATAAAACTGCGATTTGAAAAGTCTTATTGACTATACAGGGATAATATGACAATAATTTCCGTAGTTGAAATTAATTTTGGGATAAAAAATTACCTTTATTAAAAATGCTATAAATCGATTCAGTAAACGATTCTGAACAAACTATTTTCAGGATGTGCGTTAATTAAGTTACATGTTGTATAATTGCTTTTAACTCTCTAGGAACTAAAATCTGAACACAATATGAAAAACCCTGCCTAGTAAACTGGGTAAACAACAACTGATTAAGTGTGGTTGATTAGAGATAACGATATGATTGTTCCTGTGTCTTCGATCAGGAAAAAATCTTTCAAGTCGTTTTGGAGATTAAAAAATTACCTACCTACATCTTTTTTGATGAACAAAGTGTCATACGACCAAAAACCTTTAAGGTACTTCTGAGTAGAACAAGGGCTACATTTTGTTGCTGCTCCGTAATTTATGTAATTTGGTTAACTATCACTATAATTGCGAAACACATTTTCAATCTATGTTTAAACAATTTGTCTGTTTGCTAATGTAATAAATATTGTCGAGTCGATAGAAAATAAACAGAAGGATTTTAAGTGTGTTACGGAATCACTTCACTGGTTTACATGTTAATAATAGTAAAACAACACTAAATCTAGAAGAATTCAGCTGTCCTCTATTTCTAACTCTTGCCCTCTAACCCAAGACCCCCCCCCAAACCCATCTCTTTACTTATCCTTTCCTATTCTGAAGTCTTCAAACGATTTTGTAGACAACGCAGAATTCGCAGCGGGCGTGAAGCAGTCGGCCAAGATATCGTTCGACGACGACGTCGCGCCGGCGCGTCGCAACAAACTGTCGGCAGTCGACAAGAACAACGCGATCAATCTCGACGAGCGCATCACTGATGTGCCTGACTCTAATATTAAGATTGAAGGTCAGTTCTTCATTATTGATTTTGGTAGAGTTTTACAACATCAGACAACAGTGCACTATTATTGTACTACTTTCTAACTATAGAGATAATCGAATTCGTTTTTGCGCTTGCCGTTCGCTTTGTATGTTTTGCCGCGGTCACTGAGGACTGAGGTTTAACGCACAGGCCAAACCCATAGGTCTAGAAACTTAAAATTTCGCACACCATATTCCACCATATTCCTCTTATGACGTAGGCATCCATTTTGGAAGGACTTTTTTTTAATTCAACCTTCAAGGCGATGAAAATTTGTATGGAAAATCGTCATTTTTAATATTTCCGACATCCACGCGGGCGGAACCGCGGGAAAAGCTAGTCTCAGTTTAATATGCTGAATTCACCCCATCTGCGAAGGGCTGTCCTTTACACCCTGTATAGTCATTGGAGCGTAACACTATGGATATCGTATTGCTTTCGTATGATCTCTGCATCGATACGGTATCGCCATGAAAGCAAGCGATGCAGAGTCATGTATATTTGTACTATAGTTGCTGCCAGTTATGATGTCAATAGCGGTCATTACCCTTTCTCTAATATCTCTTCGTACGAACCAAAACAAATGAACCATGTATAGTTTTTCATTAGAAAAAATGTTGAAAATCACGATAGATGACGATTCAAGACATTAACGAACATTGTTATTTTTTAATTTCAAACAAGGACTTTAATACTTTTTTTAGAAATAATCATCTATTTTTTTAAGATAAGTACTAATACTTCGTTCTCCCATAGAATTGGCAATGGGCGAATGCGACGCAGACAGCGGTCGTGGCGACAGTTCTCTTGCATCAGAACTGAAGGAGGAAGAGCTTCCCGAGCACCTGACTCTCGGCAAGGAGTTCACCTTCCGCGTCACCGTGCTGCAGGCACATAGCGTTACTACTGACTACGCTGACGTTTTCTGCCAGTTCAAGTGAGTCTTAAATCTATTGTCACAGGCTTTGTAGTAGTATTGCATGTTAGAAGGTATTATTTATTTTAAAAAAAAATTAACTTCACGCACAAAAGTGGTACATTGGCGGACATATTGCCACAAGGCATAAGGATAAAAAAGTCCCCTTGACCACTGATTGAGAAGTATATCAGACACCTTACCCTTAGCAATAAGTTAAGTTGACGCGTCTAAAAAGGCAGACCTTTTTTATCTTAGGGAAACTTTCAAAAGGCGTCTGGTCTTTAGGGAGGAGACCAGGAATTGTGGATTTTTTACCTCACTAAAACCACCCCGGTGGTCACGCTCCGCACATGAGAGGAGGCAACATTTCCTCTATGTATAAAAATGCAGGTCTACGTTCCATGATTCTGTTTTGTTCCAGTTTCTTACACCGCAACGAAGACGCATTCTCGACAGAGCCAGTCAAGAATGCAGGAAAGAACACACCGCTAGGATTCTACCATGTGCAGAATGTAAGTAGCCGTTTTTTACTCCTTATTCTTTTCTACAACATACAAGGTGTAAACGGACCCTTCACGAAGCGGTCAACGAACCATCTTTCTGTTCATCAATCTATGTTCTGGAACAATAACATTCTCGCAATGTCCTTCGCGCCGGAACTTATATTTTTGGTCCTTCGAGCCGGATCTTATATTTTTTGGTCCATCGAGCCGGATCCTATTTTTTACTTCTAATAATATTTTCTAAAATATGGTATTTTTGTTACCAGATCACAGTACCAGTAACGAAATCGTTCGTGGAATATATAAAGACGCAGCCGATCGTGTTCGAAGTGTTCGGACACTACCAACAACACCCTCTCCACAAGGTAAGCGCAATTGTACGTAACGTTCTTTAATTATATAGTGTTATTTTTGTGCATGCATGGTTCTAAGTTTTTACCATTTTATCATGTTTACTTTTTGTTTTGAGCTTCCCATATTTCGGTGCTTTTACCAGCACCATGGAAACACTGTAAACATCCCGTTTCTAGTGTGAATAGTTATGCATGGTTGGTTTGGGAATGCTATAGATACAATATGTGAGCGGCTGGCCAGGACATGGCTGGAGGTGGATCACTGTGTTGCCCAATTTCTCACAGGTCATGGTAACTTTAAGAGTAAATTATTTTCCTTCAAGCTTGTTGCCTCGCCTTTTTGTCAATTTTCTACATCTGACTGCGAATATGAACAATCTGCACATCACATTTTATGGGAGTTTAGTCTTTGGCAGAATGAATGTAATATTATATTGGATAGTGTACAGGTTACATCCGGAGTGACCTTGTAGAAACTAGAACAAATTTTCGTGCGTTCAAGCATTTTTGTCATACCTATTTTTGGAATCAAATATAACAACTCACAACTTAGGACCCAGCAATATTCATGACAATAATATCCGTGGTGGTAGGCATCTGGGCTTATCCTAGTTGTATACGTCCCTGTGTGCCTATTGGCCTTGTTCTGTTCTGTCTCCTGCTGATATGGAGGGAAGTGGAAATTATGTTTTTCCTACGTCTCCGCTATTCTTTTCTGATTAATTTCGTTGCGGGGTCGAAGACAGTTAAATCGTTTCTCTGGGACTTCGTCGAGCTTCATTGTCTCGGCGCTTTTCTTGTGGTCGCCACTGTTGATTCTGGCTTACAGGAGTTACAGTGGTTTGGGAATAGTGTGGCGGGCTTGTCCCAATACAATATGTTAGTTTAAACGAGGGACATATTCAAACCCGCAATAGTGCATGCTTACATGAAACTAATTAAAATATGAACAAAAAAAACACCGATCCACACGAACCATATCAAAATTTTTGCTAAAGTCTCGCAACGTGTAGATAACCTTGCGCTTATCACAGAACATCTGCTCGGGTCAATGACTTTTAGGTATAATCAATTATCCCTTCGTATGATTACTTACTTACTCACGTACCTACACGCACCTGATTGTGCTCGGGCGCTCCGTCATGTTAATAACACTAAGAGGCACATCGTCCAACATTTAATCCACCGCACTGTTTAGGTATGGCGCCTCGCAAACTATCACTAGACAACAAGTAGGCACGAACCACTTCCCAATATTCTTTATTCGATGCTACGAGTAAGACGTCGTTTTTGGTTATTCAAGAACACTTTTACGCACGAAAAAAATGTTTATGTGATACGCGGAAGTGCAATATTAGACATGCGGAAATAGCGGCGCACGCGCGTATACTGCGGTCAGCGCGGGGGTGTGTCGTGTCGGTGCATCGCGGTAGTCCCCGACAAAGGAAAGGGGCGGGGTTTGCGCACGAGTTAGCTCCTTCAATATGTCTCTCGACTTAACACACTGTATACCTAATTTTTAACCGACTTTTTCAAAAAAGGAGGTTTCTCAATTCGACCGTTTACTTTTTAAATCTTTATTTTTTTGTCAATTTGTATTGTCCTGTGTGAAGTCAATAAATACTTTTTCTTTATTTCTATACATGTTCGGATCGGTTGAGCCGGAAACTCAGTATTTCGGTTATTTCAGTCTGATAGCCTGATGGAAAACTAGTATTTAAATAAACAGCTGTGAAAACTTTGAAGCTTTGACCCCCAATATCTCCGTAAATGGGGGGTTTCCAGGTATGGTCTAGAACAAAATAATGATAGCAGTGACGAGGAAAACAAGTGCCTTTGGGATGGGGAGAATTTATAAACGATAGAGAAATAAAACGATGAGAAATGACAAAGTTTATAACTAGAGTCAGTTCCTAAGTAGTATTTGATTAAAGTATATTTAATTTTTTCACTAATGTTTCCTCCCCTTTAGGACGCAAAACAGGACGGCCCCGTGGGTGGGCGCACGCCCCCGCGGCGTATGCTGCCCCCGTCCATCCCCATCTCTGCCCCCGTTCGCTCCCCCAAGTGGGGCGCGACGGCCGTGGCCGCGCCGTGCTGCAGCTCGCACCTGCACTCCAAGCACGACCTGCTCGTGTGGTTCGAGATCTGCGAACTGGCGCCCAACGGGGAGTATGTGCCGGCTGTGAGTATCTGTTACAACCCTCCCCCCGCCTATCCCCATCTCTGCCCCCGTGCGCTCCACCAAGTGGGGCGTAGATGGCAGAGTGGAGTATCAGTTACCACTAGCATTTTTTTAGCTATAGTTTTTCTTAATAATTCAAGACAAAAATAAATACCCATTTGAAGGCAGAGCTAGATAACTCCTCTCTTATGCGACGTACAGTCACTCGTAAAAATATTTATCACACTTAGCTTAAAGATATTTTCGTGTGAAATAACAGTTGGTACTTTGAGATAAGACCTATTTCATAAGATTATAGCTTGGAAAATGCTTTGTTCATTAAAAGATAAAGTTTTCAACACAATACCAGAAAATCTCTTTTAAAAGCTACTTAACTGCTTCCATATAGTTGCTCGTGTATGTACTGCCTGTACCGAGCTTTTTCTGTCGTTCTATCACTCATTAAACCGACACTTTACTTAAGATAAAGACTGCGGGCAGTTATAAGAACCATGGTCTGATAAGTATTGTTCAGCTTTTTGAATTAAAATAATAAAATTGTTAAAAATGAGCCAGCCGTGATTAGCAGTCATAACTTTCACAATTTAAATAAAAATATAGGCGTAACAAAATGTGACCATACGCCACATCACAACTGACTCAAGCATAAAAAACACAAAACTCCAGTATTTTACAAAAGCTAAATAAATCACCAATCCCCAGGTTGTAGAACACTCAGACGAGCTCCCCTGCCGCGGGCTGTTCCTGCTGCATCAGGGCATTCAGCGCCGCATCCGTATCACCATCCTGCACGAACCCTCGCAGGATCTGCAGTGGACTGACGTCAGGGAACTCGTTGTTGGTATGTTCTTGTTTAGCTTACTGAAGGTTTCCACTTTCAACAACACTGAAACATGATGTGTGATGAGATAAAAGAGAATAAGTAGAGGAAATAAATAGAAATTTCAAACAAGTTTGTCAATCTTTCACCACTTCAAACACACAGTTAAAATTTTCAGCTTCATGGAGTTTAAGCCAGGAGTACGATTTTGAGAAACTGTAAAAAACAAAGACTACCTACAAAGACTACTTACAAAAAAAAAAAAAATTAAGTACCGGAAAAAAAAATTACCGAAAAAAAAAATTTACGAATTTTTAAAATAATTTTGAATATAGGCATATCGGTAATTATGCTCTTTAAAGGCTTTCGAAGAATCTTTTTTCACCAGTTTCCATGAAGCAACTGGGAACTAGTCTTCAGACTGGAATAACTCAACTGGTTCTTTTTTTAATGAACCAAAATTGAAAACTGGTGAAAAGAAAAAAATCTTTCACCGTGACGATTTTTTATACGCACTAAATTAATAATACAGTTGATCTAAATTTAAAAGATCCTTTGAACTAGGTCGGTGAAAAAAAAACAAAATAAACATCACCCATTCAGAGACTCCATTACACACCATTTTCCATTCTACTTTTCACATACCATTGCCCATTTGTCACAATAGTTTGTGATGTCGCAGGCCGCATCCGTAACTCTCCTGAGGCGAATGAGGACACGACAGATGGAGATGAGGATGGCGCGCTGTCTCTTGGACTGTTCCCTGGTGAGAGACCTACGCTGGACGACAGGGCTGTATTCAGGTGGGTGAATCCTTTGATCAATCGGAGTATTTTTTTATTTAAACTTCATGTACAAGAGTGGTGCTTTGGTTTTTCGATCACTTTGTATGTAAATAGTGAAAAAACCTTTAGAAACAACCTTTTTTTAACTGATTTAACTTTTTTTATGGAAGCATAGTCAACCATCGATATTTGTTTTTTATATCAATGTTTCAGCCCATACCTAAACGAACCAAAATAAAAAACATGAGATGCGGTGTTTGTTTTTTTCTATCGAGACTCTATGCTCCATAGAGCCTCGATTTGTGCCCGGTTAAAGGCAATAGGCTCGCCCCTATTAAGGACTTAAAACTAACTGACAAAATGTGGGTGTACCATCTGTTTAACCCTATGCGATGTTAACTACTGTTGTATGTTATACTAGGTTCGAAGCAGCCTGGGACAGTAGCCTGCACGGCTCCCCGCTACTCAACAGGGTGAGCGCCAACGGAGAGGTCGTGTACATCACGCTCAGTGCTTATTTGGAGGTCAGTATAATTTATAATCGATTATACCAACTTATTATTATTTATTCCTACTCACAATTATAGGTTCGCGGTATCTACTCAAGAACACGTCCACTGCACTAATATGACTGGTCCACTGCCACTTCAGCATACTTATTTTGTAAATGAACTAAGTCGACAACTCTGGTTCTCTGACGGATAACCTCGTTTTGGATGCGATCCCCCAGATACACCAAGCATAGCTCGCTGAGCGACCATGAATTTATACACCAGCCGTGCCGTGCCGTAATGCGTTACGTCCAGGTTTCGGTCCCGTAAATCATAACAGGCAGAGCGTATTGATTGAAGACCTTTGTTGATCTTTAGACCTGGCTGTAACTATGTCAGAGTGGAGAGGTACAAGCGCAAGGCGTAGCACATTTCTTCAACATTTGTTATTCTGTTCATAAATCAAAAATCAAAATAAAAATCAATTTATTCAAATTAAGCTGATAATCAGCACTTTTCGAACGTCAAAATTTACTTTACTCTACTTATTTACAAGAGACAGTCCCCCAAAACGCCCACCCTTCGGCACTTCCTAGTGTTTAGCTGGAAAGAAGAAGTGACGGAACAAACTCCCCAGCAACACATTCTGTCTGTTATGTTGGTTAGAAGAACCAGACTCGATACAATAGTAAGGTGTAAGTTCAATTTAGATTTACTACAGACACAAATCAATAATAAAAAAATATATAATTATAAACAATGTAAAAATAAAAAAGTACATAACATAACATATCATAGCATGGGTCGATAGATAAATTAGCAACTATAAGTCATTTTCACCACGTAATACCCCCCCAGGTGGACAACTGCAGCCGCCCCGCCATCATAACCAAGGACCTGTCGCTGGTGGTGGTGGGGCGCGAGGCGCGCACGGGCCGCTCGCTGCGCCGCGCGCTCTTCGGCTCGCGGGCTGCCAGCGCCGACCATATCACTGGCGTGTATGAGCTGAGTCTGCATAGAGCGCTGGAGCCAGGTAACTATGCTGTTCCAGTTCCACTATAGCATCACGAGGAGTTGAGCTAAATGCTAGGTATAGTGAAATGAAAAATGCTTCGAGATGTCTCCCGTGGCAACCGCCATGAGATGTATGTGAAAAAGTTCAGGTATAAAATAAGAAAGCTACAGCTTGATTCCCATGTATAATTAATGTAAATTACACATGAGCATGAGTGCATACAAGTAACACATGATGCTATGTAAACAATAATATGAGGCATTAAAAGGAGCATACTTACTAAACAATTTAAAGCAACATACATACTCTTCAGCTTCAAACGACCGTACTATGAAGAATCAAAGCCCAACCATCAGTCTTAAAGTGAACAAAAACATAAATGCATTATTGGGGTCAGCTAAATCTAGCGTTTGCCTGTCCCCGCACACCAATCACCAAAGTTGAATACTGTCTCGTTCGGTGTGTTCCACAACTTGGAAGATTCATTTACCCATTGCGCGTTTAGTCTTTCTTTGACCACGCCCAGGCCAGGTTAAACAATCACCCTCAATGGCAGCCTTATCCCACTCACTTCTGGGTAAAAACTGCCTCTCTTTAGTTCCACTTGTGCCTGACTTCCCTGGTCTTATTCAAATTCGGTGATATTTACGTTCAGTGTCTTTACTAACCATCATTATCTGGCCCAAAGGAGTACAACGTCGCCAGCGCCGCGTACTGGACACAAGTGGAACTTACGTGCGCGGTGAAGAGAACCTGCACGGATGGAGGCCGCGCGGTGACTCCCTCATATTCGACCACCAGGTATGGACTGTTTCTTTATACTTGTCAAGTTGTACCTTTACAAATACAAAAAATAAAATAAATTATATTTTTTCCAATACGAATGTAACAGTATTTAAAGGCGCGGTGTTGGCCTTAAAACTGAACAGCTTTCTCCATGATACCAACACCTTGTCTTTGAAAAGAAATCACAAGCTGTATAAACTTTTTTTTAATAATAAAATCAACATCTTGTCTCTTGCCTTATATTTACCCAACTACGTTGGGATTGACATCCAATTCCAATTTCACTGGATGCACCTAATTACTAGTAGATCTTACATGGAGCGACTGCCTATCTGACCTCCACAACCCCACCACATTGTCCGCGTATACCACCAATCAAAAAATCTACAAATTTCGAAACACAGTGCGGTCTCGATAACCAGACCCGACCTCAGTAACCAGAGGTTAACCTTCAATTGTTGATCCGTACGGTCAGTGACTAAGAACCCCATATCACTCAAAACTATAAAGAAGGCATTAGTAATGACTAAACATATTCTAAACAGCATGTACCCATTTTTTCAGCTAATAATGGCAGGACCTAAAAAAAATTTGGTGAGAGATTTAATAATAACCATTTCTAACACGTGTGCTAACTGTCCGTGTGGTGCCGGACTTAAAGAATTGCACCACTTCGGCTTTTCGACCGGGTGTCGTAAAAGACGACTAATTGAATATTTGCTTGAATAAAATTAATTACGATCAGCCTCAACTTGAGCTGTTCAGCCTAGCTATTCACTAACAATCGAATCGAAACCGAATCGAATATGTCGTATGTCTATCTCGCTCGCTCGCGTAATGTCCAAAAAGATAGACATAGGACGAGTTTCAATGTTGGACTCTTTGTAGGAAAATCCAAACTACAACGCACACCAAGCACGGGATTGTACGAGATGATACTAATTCCCAGTGCTAATATATGCTTTGAGTTAACTGTATAATTAAAAGATTCTCAATATGGATGTTAACTCAGTTAAAAAAATATTATTCTAATTAGTCCGTCTGTTAGATTATCGAAAAATAATGGATACGTATTTTTTGTTTTATCAAATCAATAAAAATTTACGAAGATAAAACGCGTCAAAGATTTGAGTGGGAGCTTTTGACATCACTAACCGCTAAAAGATATCATACTAATATATAAGAATATGACGTCACACGAGCTTTTAAAACACTGTACCTATCGTCTTCATTGTTTGTTTACGTGAAAACAGAAAAAATACGCGTCCATTATTTTTTGGAAATCTATCTGACGGACTAATTAGATTTTTTTTTGAGGCAGGCGGACGATCATAAAACTTAAACAAAACTAATAGTAAGTATGGCCGGTTCTTAAAGTAACAAAAACCGATCTCATGCATCGCGTAAAAAATAAAATTTTCGGCAAATTCTGTGTCCTACATTTATTACCTCTTAGACATGAATTATAGTTTTTTTCCAGAAAGCTTATTCTAATACTAACGAACTGCTAAAGCTTAATATATATGTATATCTATAGCACGACTATCAATGTGCTGGCATGTTGTCATAATATCCGAAACATCGAGCCATTAAAAAAAAGTCTGAAGAAGTTATTTTCAAAATGTACTTTGCGTGTTTTATGCGTTGTGCTAAGGATCTTTTTTTTTGTTTCAACCATATTTAGAAGATACTCTAGTAGTTTAACAATTTTATTGAGTACCATCAAAAATATTTGAAATGAATTATAATTAATAACAATACTACATTATTATAAAATTGTGCCGGCCGAACAAATAACCTCCACCTTGTATTCGGTTAAAAGGTAGGCGAAATTTCCATCTCACCAGATAGCTGAAATTAGCAATCGAGCGAGATTGCGAATGGCTAATCTCGACCCTAGTTTGTATAGTCGCTAGTGAGTAATAAGCTACCCCTGACCCTCAGTGGGAGTTGGAGAAGATGACGCGACTGGAGCAGGTGGGTCGCACGCGACACCTGCTGGCGTTGCGTGAGCGGCTGCGACACGGACATGAGAACACCGTCGCGCCCAACGACTTCACCAAGACAGAGAAGGTATGTTTGTAGGCCGTCAAATAGGCGAGTAGCACTTTGCTGTCAACAAACCTTTGGCTGGTTTGGTAAGTTTGGTGCTGCTCGTGTGTACGGAGACATAATTGGTTCCTACGTTCTTAAATAGCAGATCAAATATTAAGTTTACTCAAAAATGCATGTAATGTTGTCATTATTTTGACAACCTTGTTTGAGCAAAGTCGACCTTGCCGTTCTGTTTCAAGGAGCGGCCGGCAAAGTTTTGCTGGCCGCTAAAGGTAAAAAAAAAAAAAAAAGATTTAAATGAAGTAATAAATGAAGAAATAATCCAGCAGTCAAACACCGCATTAGAATTATCGCAAACTATCAGTAATATCAAACCGGGACAGTCGGTGTTGAATTTTAGTAACTGTACTTTTCATAATTGTCATTTTAATTAAAATTCTAGTTAATTAATATATTTTTTATTTAAATTACTTGCTGGTTTTATTTAGATTAGGTACTTGCATTTTTGAGTAAAGCACTATACAAACCTTGGCCCACAATGACTGCTTCGCTGGTCACGCTATGATTGCCTCGAGCTAGCCTAGCTACGCTCTAGGCCTTTCAGCTTGGCCATCATTGCAGCCCTTGCTGTCCGCTGACCGCGCTGTGTCGGCCTGGAGCTGCGCTACGCTGCGCTGTCGGCCATCATCAGCGCGACCAGCAAAGTAGTCATTATAGACCGCGGCAGTAATGTACTATTACTGTAACTTAATATTTGATCAATGACTTAACTGTTCAGGGTCAGGAACGGTAAAGTTTTTAGAAGCGTTGAGGATGGGTTCAAAATCATCATTGTTTTGTTACGATAAAAGTTAGAGATATAACATCATCCTATTCGCGGTCTGGAATCATATGACTTTGAGATTTTAGCTATATTATGACATTACTGAATCAAAATATAACAAACCAGCTGCTAAATTAAGTGAACATTCCATATTACATTTTTTCCAAGAGCATCTAATTTAAACCCAGTATTTTTTGAGCAGCAGAATCTATCTATAAAACCATATCCATCACAAACAGGAGGTATGCAACATGGCGGCTAAGGCAGCCGCGGAGTGCGCACGCGACGACTCGCTGTACGAGCCGTGGGACATGACGTCACGCGAGAAGGAGCTCTCCACCAAGTACATCAAACTTATACAAGGTACAAAGCGCTAAATTAACCATCAAAATGTCCATTACTCTAAATATCATCTTAATCTGCCTAGCCTTTTCCCAAAATGTTCTACCACGCAGTCAGTCAGTCCGGTCCAGTACCTATAATTGGGCTTTTGAATTCAAAAATAAAACGATTTTTTATAACTATTAAATAGTATTTTAAAACTTGAACACAAATTGTGTAAAAAGTCCATGCGAAAAACTCTTAAAGTTTATTTTCACTGAATAGTTCTCCAATAAATTTTGTTAAAAGAACCACATAACTTCGTACGCGCCACGATTGGTTGTGACGTCATAATGTTAAAGCAATTTTACGCTAGTACATTGACTAAACATCCGAAAACATAACACTGCAGCACCTGTTTGCTACTATGAAGAATTTAACTTTGTGACGTCACACGCGCTCGGGTTTATTCGGTATCCGTCGTCATGTTTTCGATACTGGATTCAAACACTTATTTTCAATTTGATATAACTTTTAAATTAAAGCGAAAAATAAAAAGTTATGAAGGTGAAAGTGTTATGAAAGTTATGATCATCTCATAAATAAATATGAAAAAAAATATTAAATGACTTAATTATGTTTTACATGGAGTGCCTATCTGACCCAATTACTATTGGTAAGACTAGTCAGACTTTCGGGCCACTGGCCCTGTAACTGTCATAGATGTTCTAATGACAGCCAGGACTAAACAGCTAAATTAATAGTGCTTAAACATGCGAGCAAGATTTATAGCAATTATCTCTTGTCCCAACAGGACGGATAGGAGCCTCACCCAAGGAGGTGGAGGCGGCGGCGTCTCCCGCCACCCCGGTAGACGAGGGAGTATCAGCAGATATCTCCACACCCAGCCTGCTGTCATCCATACACAGTGCTAGCAGCTTTGAGTGAGTATATTTTTGTTATGTAACCTTCAAAGTAAGCTTCGAAGGTCGCAACTTAAACAAATTGCGACAAAAATCTTTGTTATCAGTAGAAAGACCTTATTCGTCGCTTTCCTTGAAGTGAAATCGAAGACAAAAAGCAGGTCCGTTCGGCAAAAATAAGCAACTAGTTCAAAGATTTCAAGAACACGTTAGATAAGATACGAATGTTTAGTCAGACCGAGATTTTTGGACATCGAACATTGTTAATGTATGTGGTCTGGTATCCGGAGCCGTAATGTGTTCGTGAAATCTTAGATGAACACTTGCCATGTGTAGTATAAATCTTGGGAAATCAAATGTAGCGGGCATGAAACAATATTCTATGATTGCTGTCCAACATTGTTCCCGTAGGGGGGAACCCCGATTTCAGCGAAATGGAAAGGGTTGCGGGACGTCGTGTACCGAGGCTGATTTAAAGATATCTCTTTAGAACAGCCCCGGCACACGAAGGGCTAAGAAGTAACTTGGGTGGGTTTTAGTCAGTCAAAGACTGGCACTCTCTTCCGCTGCGCCCAGAGCGAGATTCGGTCATTAGATGATTTCCCGTTTCCAAAAAGGGGTAAATACCTAACTATGTATTCTCTTTCCAGACTGTGCTCCCCAGAGCGCGGCCTCCTCGAAAAGTCCATGTCGGGCTGGGCGGGGTCGCACGGGGCCGCACTGGGCGCGCTTGGGGCCCTGGGCGCACTGGGGCCCAACGGCCTGGGGCCCGGCGGCATGGGCCCGGGGCTGGGGCCCGCGCTGTACGTGCCGGACTGCGAGGAGGTGCGCGTGTCTGCGGCCGTGGCGCGCAGGGGGCACCTCAACGTGCTGCAGCATGGCACGCATGGATGGAAGAAGCGCTGGCTGGTATGTATGATGCTCAACTGTTGGTATTGAGTCTCGGAAGAAGTAGCGCATTTTGTCAAAACAATATTGGGTTGGTTGGTGGATAAATACTTCTGAAGTTAATGAATTAAACTTGGCACATAAAAATAACAACAAGCATACGATAAAATAAGCAAGCCAAAAAGAGCTTCGTTTTCTGTTGCAATAAAGACCGGTCTGAAATTTTTCACGCATGGAGTAGTTAACAAAATAAATCTTATTAGTCCGTGAGATAGATTTCCAAAAAATATTGGACACGTATTTTTTCACGTAAACAAACAATGAAGCCGACACAGTGCTTTGAAAACTCGTGTGACGTCATATTCTAAGACATTAGTAAGGCATTTCTTAGCGGTTAGTGACGTCACAACCCCCCACTCAAATCTTTGACGCGTTTTATCTTCGTCAATTTTTCATTTATTTGATAGAACAAAAAATACGTAAGTATCCAATATTTTTCGATAATCTAACAGACGGACTAATTAGGATCATATTTTTTTTACTCGGTAAACATCCCTATTGATCTCATCATCCACAGCCGGAATTCTCCCGCTGCTGGGTATAATAGCCCTCTCTTTTCTTGTGCCAGTCTCCACTTTTACCCGATGGCAATATTCGTCTGCTCATCTTGCCACCGAACTTGCTACATCGTTCTCACATAATAATATACCATCTCAACATGAATGATGTAAATAAAATTTTGCAACAATATAATTATTTAAAAGAGTGTCCATGGAGTTTCTTGCCATTCTTCTTATGAGACCAACGCTTTGGAATCGGCAACTACAGTACACTCACAGTTATTATGCCTTGTGAGTGGGACTGTAGCTTAATTTATTAAAATTTAGTATTTGCTCGACTATTAAAAAGAGCCTGTAATTGGTCTACTTGAAATAAATGTTTTTGATTTTGATTTCGATTTTGACCAATACATCTTTCTTTTAGCAGTTCTTGAACGTCTTTTTTTCATTTTTTGTAATTTGCTTTCGTCTAGGTTCGAAACTTCGAATGATGCGACTCGACAGTTCGCTGAACAAAATGGAACAACTATATTGACCTGTACCTTGTCATACTTAGGTGGTCCGTCGGCCATACGTGTTCATCTACCGCGACGAGCGCGACCCCATAGAGCGCGCAGTCATCAACCTCGCCAACGCGCACGTGGAGTACTCGGAGGATCAGGAGCAGATGGTTCGCATGCCCAACACCTTCAGGTAAGACATAAATGGTGTAAAAGTACCCTTAACTCACCACTGCGACCATACCTGGGAGCCCCCTAGTTACGGAGAAATTGGGGGTCAAAGTTCCAAATTTTTTACTGCTGTTCTTGTAAATACTAGTTCCATGACCCGTGTACTATTCAAAGCATCCACTAGCACACACATTTTTTAAGAGTGCTACATTGAGTTTTAGCGTAAAATGTAATTTTTGGCCCAAAAAAACACGTCGTTTCCTAGCATAACGTTTAGCGTAGTTGTACTTAGTTTGATGTACAGAATGCTTGGTTGACGGTTGTCTGATGGGTTGATTTACACCCTGTATATACCAACACGTCTTACGAACATCACTTGCCTAGCCTTTTACTATGAAATCGTAATAAAATTAGCTAAATCAGAGAAGATTCATCGTTTTCCCCGGTGCTGAATTTTGTTTAGCTTAAAATAATAGTTTTGGCCGTTACGGCAAATCTCAGGAAAGAGACAAAATAAAATTAATTATTAAATAAGAGTGTGTGTCAAAAATTGGTGCATTGTGTGTCAAATACTGGTGCATTTTCTTTTATAATCTAATGCAATTCGACTAGGCCGGAGTCAGATCAGGCGAAGGACCAACAGTGTCCCTTCCACCTGGCTTAAAGCGCATAATCATTCAGTCAATGCAGTCAAAGATCCTCAAATCTATTCTCACGATGTCTTTGATAAACGATTGTCCCCCATCTCCATTTCAGCGTGGTAAGCAAGGAACGCGGCTACCTGCTCCAAACCCTCGGCGACAAGGAAGTACATGACTGGCTCTATGCCATCAACCCATTGCTTGCCGGACAAATCAGGTGGGTTTTACCTCTTTACTTCATTCACTCTCCCTTCATTCATATTGAGAACTTGCATGCACTGATAGTTTGACAGTTATCTTGAATTTACCGGTTCTTTCAAAGTTATTTTATATTGTTAAAATCAAAATAAACTTTATCCGTGTTAAAATATGGTCGCTGTTTAATTGCTGTCACTAACAAGTCTATCAAAATCGAAATGGTATTTATTATTATTGCTCTAAGGTTGCTTTTGTAACATAACTGTGAAAGAACTACTTCATAAGACCTAACTATGACCAAAATAATCATATTCTGCTTATCTCTTCATTTTTGGGCTAAGACTCCAAGCCATACTGCCACTGAGGCAAAAGCACCAACCCCTACAGCCAAAGGTAAAACCTTTACTGTCAACTTTTAGGCATAGGTTCTTTAAAGCCATTTTTTGAGGCAAAGGTATTAAACCTATACAGCCAGTAGCGTCAATCCCTATCGTTACGGTGCTGGATGGTTCTTTCGGCGATTAAATGAATAAAAAGGCAATTTCTCAAGAAGTCCAGGTTATGAGGTTTTTGTAGAAAAAAAAAACGATCTAAAGAATTTAAACCTCAGGATATCCAAAATAGCTGGCCGTAAATAAACTGTCAAAGGACAGCACGCCCATAAATCTTTGTGAAATTGTCTGTGGATTTGTAAATCCAAGATAGCGGCTTACAAAGCCATCAGTCAAAAGAGCCACACTGCACTTTATGTGGGTTATCTGGGAGGGGCCTGTCAATATACACGCATGAAGTTGTGTGGTACCAGGTCGCGATCGGCGCGACGCGGCGACAAGGCAGGCATCGCGGCGCAACCATGAGACAGCCTCATCATGGAGTCTATCCTTGTTTTTTAAATGCGTCTCCGATGGAACGCTCGCTCACAAAGCCTTGCACAGGTATTGAAACGGCTCGGACGTTCGGTTTGTGGAATTAAACAGCTATAATGAAAAAAATTAAATGATAATATGATGAAATGTAAAGAACAAAGATAGCTGCGAAGGTGAAATGAAGCTTTTTGAATCATTGTGAATTTGGAACGAGCATGAATTTGTTACGATCAAAAAACTTGATGTACAGGCGGATATTGAGCGGAGGGTTTGGATTATCAGCCTTCAGTACGGAACTGAAAGTTTAAAATCCTACAACATGCTTATTGCCGCCTTATGGCATTTCAAGTTTCTTGCGTCGATTTGGGCAAGTCACTCAAAAAAGATTGTAAAATATCGAAAGGAATGTGCTTAAATAATATTACCATTATTACCTATAGTAATATTATTTTTGATAATGATATTCACTGTGTTTCAGAAGTGTTCAGCAAAATGTGATATCTTTGTGCATATCTTATACTGAACGAGTTAAAATTCAGACTGACTATGCTAGCGGATAGTTAGGGTAGATCAAAGAAAGTACAGAGAAAGTACTTTTAGCCTGATTTTAACAACATTTTTATGTATCATCTTAAATCGCACTGTGTGAGCAGTTGCGCAGATGTTATGTCAAATTAAATTATATGATATGCAAAAAGATTTGGAAAGGAAACGGAATTCTCAGATAAAAATTCTGAGCTACAATAAATGTGAACAATAACACTAAATATTGTATTGTAAAAGATCTCAAATGTGATTGATAATAAAGGTTTAATTTCAAAGACCGAGTGAACAAATCGTTACAAAGAAGGTTTATATCCGTGACTGGTTTGGTGGGGAAAAGTCATTCTATAGTCACTGTGCGCTCAAGCAAGAGCTTTTATTTACTGTGGTCCATATGTATTTAGTGAGATAGTTTATTTCGTATACAAAGTTGCCAAAATATAACCAAAGGCTGAATACTGGTGTTACCATTTCAAAAAAAGATTGAATATCCAGACTTAAGGCTTTATTACCATCACTATAATAAGGAAGTTTTTATACGAAGTTAACTATTTCTATAAATTATTATTTTCTTTTGTCAACTTTGGGACCACAAGATAATATGTCAGAGGACAATGCAAATGAATCAATTATTTTTAGCATATCTAAGTTTTATTATCAGTATTATATGAAGCAGCTGCATTTAATGCGATATACGATATATACGTAAATAGATATATATGTATATATTTTATTTATTATATATTTGCTAATCGGATGAAAGACTCAGTCTTTGGCACAGAGATTGGACTTACATATTTCTGTTTAAAACAAGAAAGTGTCTTTATAAATTATACAATATTGATGTAGCTTAATCCCTATTTATATTACAAAGTAATATTATACTCGTGAAAGGAGATTTTATTATTTTAACCAAAAATATTTGAGTGCCAAATATCTTGCCAATAACTGGTCAATTAATCCTAAAGTTTTATAGTTTAGTGCGAGGGTCGAACGAGACGGGACCAAACCGGTGCACTGAATATAATAAGAACGGGGTAAAGATAATATTTACATTGATATAAATACGTACTTTATATTATGTACGTCTAGATGAGATTGCGAGCTGTTTCAATGTCTTCAAGGCCTATTTAAGCACTTATTTTTATCTATATTGTAATGGCAACCCTGGACCACGATACTAACATAGCTCCTTTAAAATATATAATCAAAATTCATAATAAACATCTTAAGAGTTTAATACCAGCATTTATGTGACCTATATCGTGGTCCATCGGCCAACTTGTAGAGAATATTAATGCGTTTGTCTACGTACAACTTCTGTGCAATAAAAACGATGTGTTGCGCACAAATAATATCGGCGATGTGTGATGAATATGATAGACTCCATTTTGTAACATTGACTATACCTAAGAATTTAAACAAAAAAAAACATTGTTCTTGTGAAAAGACAAATTACTGAAACTATATAAATTTTCTTCTAATGTTGGAGACATTATTAATGTAATTTACCTTGTATATACGTATGACCCGAACGGTAGTTTAAATTATATTTTGAGGCTCAAAAGGCCGTGGAGGCGGTAGTCCGAACTCGTGTGACGTCATACGTAATCGTTTCACGTTCTAGTATCGATTGTAAATACATTGAATATTTGTAGTTAAATGTAGACTATGCATTATAAATCATTTACGCTACACTATGTAGTTGGTAATATCATTTAACTCGATATTGTTTTTGTGTAACGAAGTTTTTCTTTCAAATTCTTTATATGGGATGTATAAAGTAGGTTAATGTGATGTTACTCAGGTGTATCTCGATGATTTCTCGATTACCGATGATTCCGTTCGGAGCATTCCGTACGTTCTAGTCATATACCGTGTAGGTACATGTATGTGATACAGTAGCCCCGTGCTGTGCTGCGAACAATCACAAAAGTAGTGTGTTAATACGTGTTCAGTGTTACGTTGTCCCTTACCCCACCCCTCCCCGCTCCCCTCTCCCCGTCACCGTCGTCTCACCAGTCCACAGTACTTACTACATATATTTATACAGATGCGACATCAATATCATCGTAGGTAGAAAATGAATGTGACTGTAGTTTTATATGGATGATCTATAAAGGCATTACTTTTATCTCAAACACTGTTGTAAGTCCGAGCAATTGTTTAATCTCGTTACCGCTTTGATCAATGTGAAATAAATATAATAATTGTCACTAAACTATCGCTTTTAGGTGACTATTTTTCATTCGAAATCGAGCATACATAGTTATATAACAAACTTGTAAGCTTAAGACTTGTTAGTCTTTGTAAATATTTTACTTCGTTTGGTACTTACATGGGTTACAGAAAATTCAAAAAAAAATATAGCTTTCTCCTGTTAAAAGTCCAGTCACACGGCTTACACACTAAACTGTAGACATATGCGGCTAACACTAGAGAATATCCTGATAATAATTTAGCGTATAATAACGTAGCTATAAGAACAAAAAGTATTATCCAAAATTTAGACATGCTGTGTGTTATAGTTAATATTTCTTGAAAATTGAAATTAATACAATTGTCGTCGAGATTATTAAATGATTATGTACGTTTTAGTTTCTAGCACAACGTCAAATGTTGCTAAATTATTTTTCATTCGTGTACTGTTTCAATACTTGGCGATGTGCTTTATAGAAACAAGAAACGCTCGTAAAAAATATAAGAATCTAACAGATAACTATGTCCATGTATTTCTTCACCAAAATTAATATTTGTGTAACTTCTTCAATAGGCGTGTTGTTAAAGAATGAACGAGGATCTCAAGTCGAATGATATGTTTGTTAATACCTTTCTCTTCTAGTCATTTTTATTGTATTTACGTTACATTCCAAAGTTTGTATATGACTTATTTCCTTTTTTTTAAATAAATAGGGTAATGTATTTTGCATAGCAAAATGGTGTTTTCGCGTAGAGTTAGAGCGAGCAGATTGATGAAACCAGGAGTGTCGAGGCAGCCGAAAGAATATTTTATAGCTTTTTATTTCCTTTGACGTTTCATTTGCTAATTCTCGTTTAGTTGTTATATTATTGTAATTGTATGGAAACAGAACATTTTAAATTAGAGAAACAGCAGGTCGCTGAATTATATTTTTTTATAGAAGTATACTGTTTAAGCTATACTGCTATTTTTATAGGACTAGCTGTTGTTTTGATTACGTTTGTTTGTTTCTCAACTAATTTATTTGGTATGCGTCGTTGTTCCGGCGTTGACGCGGCTCCTGTGACGTCACATCCGGGGGCTGCGCCGGCACCGCTCTTGTGATTACGATAGTGATTGTTGATTGTTGGGTGAGAATGATATTGGAAACAAATTATATATTCTATATATAATTTATGAATTGCATTCAATTTATGAAAATAAGAACAATGTAATGATTGGTAATATTACTCATTGCTCTAAATGTACTATCAAAATATATTATACACAGTGTTAAAGGTCATAAATAAAATGCTTCGAAAATTTCCAAATCTTAGTTTTCTTTCTCCAACCTTACTAATACCCAAACACAATCCCTTATTTCTTTATGAATAACTGAGTGTTTGTCATCTGGCGAAAATTCATCTAAAACATAATATATATCTAATGAAATAAGAGATTTCATGTAACGGAACAGAGAAAAAAGTAAGACACACACAGTAAGTGAGTGTACATGTTTTATATGAAAATTACGTCACTTGAACCCACAGTAAACTGACAATAGAACTGAATTTGGTTTGAAACAGGTAAAACTTAAATAACCAAAGCTCAGATTCCTAATCTTTATTCAAGGCCAACGATCAAGCAAAAGGTTTCTGGGTACGATTCCCAAGACAGTCAAGTAAGCTTCAACCATTGTCTAAAAACGGTATAATCATGTGTCGGAAATTAATTTGTTTCACCTGTACCAGGTCGGAAACAAACCTTAAACAATATGACAGACTCACCCTGACTTCTTGGTTGCAACTGTCAAATTCGTGGTGCAAAAATATCGGCCCTACCTGATTATCGAACCCAGGATCTCATGTTTTGCTGAGTTGTTGTAAAAACTAGACCAACGGCAGCACTATTAACAACAAGACGAGGTATTCATCTTTAAGTTGCCACTTTCTATAGGCAATCAATAAATAGTTGACAAAAAATATTCTAATTAGTCCGTCAGATTGATTTCCAAAAAATATTGGACATATTTTTTTTATTTTTTCACGTAGAAAAAAATTAAGAAAAGCCGAAAAGTTACGTTACACAGGTACATTTTTTACCAGAAAGTAACGTCACAAACTTCTACTTATGATCTTTGTCACGTTTTTATTATAGTATTTTTTTTATCAATTTTATAAAACAAAAAACACGTATTCAATATTTTTCGAGAATCTAACAGACGGCACACCGAATCTTTTTTTTTTTAGTCAGGAAATATCGCTATTATCACCTTCAGTGACATCCAAGCCAGCGGATCACCTCAAATCGGGTTGTTGCTCTGGATTCCGATACGCGGACGAGGAACATTTCAGATACATGATTCAGAGATTATTGTGCCAACAGTAGTTTCCGCCAATGGCTCAAGAATGGCTCAGACAACACCTAAGGAAGCTCTCGTTACTCGTAAGACAGCTGGATCAAGGGCATCAGGGGATTTGTGTTTAAAACACTTCTAAACGTTAAACGTTGTTAATTCAAATTAAGATCTTTGCGTATTGTTCGAAACGGGGGATAAAAAAGTAATAAATAAGAAAACATAATTATAACTTAAATAATATATTTATTATCACATGCAATCATGATACAAATGGATGTAGTTTACAAAACATAGATATATTTTTCATTATGAGTCTTGAATTTTCTAAGGAATGTATTAATTTCGTACAATACATTGGAGACAATCTATAATTTAATATAACAGCTATAAGAGAATATTCATATTTAACCTATTGAACGCCACGGTCGGATATAGCCGACAAATGAAAACGTAATATCTTACTTTTCGTCTCATATTTATTAGCCAGCTTTTGCCCGCGCCTTCGCCCGCGAAACTTTCATCCCCTATTTCATGGCCTGGGGGGTTGAATTTTGAAAAAAAGAATTTAGTGGGTGCCTACGCTACGTTACTACCTAACAAGTTATTGTTTTGACTAGCTTATTTGATAAATAAATTCGTACAAATCAAAATTAACGTAAAAGCGATACTAGAATATGATTACAAACATATATTTTTTATATTAGACCTATGGTTTACGTTAAAAAAATATATTTATAAAACAGCATATTTAGTACGATAAATAATTTAAAGCTACTATTTAGAACAACGATAAACGGAGAAAAAAATTATCTACAGTGTGTAAACGGACCGAAGCCGTTCTGTTTAATGATTACTTAAGCCGTCACATAGTAGAGATTTGACAAACAAAACCTTTACTAACGTCTGACGGCTCAACTCTACGCAAAAAATATTACAGCGTAGAACACTATTAGATTAAACATTTTTTACGGTTAAAATTATGTTTTTACTTACAACATGGTGTTGATGGAAGCAATGCATATGATAGTACAGGGGTCGTGGAGGTATTTAAAAAATTCAAATTCAAAATCTAATTCAAATAATTTATTGTGGATCATAGGTTCATAAGATGTTGTGTTGTGATGTTGTGATGTTGGGTTAAATGGTTATAACATGCATTTAAAAAAAAACACCATGTTGTACGACCCCAATATATCACTAACTAGAAGGTTCCCAGTTATGATCATAAAAGAAAAACACAACAAGTTGAATAAAAACTTATAAAAAAATATCGCAATAGGGATGTTTACTGACTTAAAAAATAAGATTCTAATTAGTCCGTCTGTTAGATTATCGAAAAATATTGGATACGTATTTTTTGTTTTATCAAATCAATAAAAATTGACGAAGATAAAACGCGTCAAAGATTTGAGTGGGGGTTTGTGATGTCACTAACCGCAAAAAAATGTCATACAAATGTCTTAGAATATGACGTCACACGAGTTTTCAAAGCGCTGTATCATCTTCACAGTTTGCTTACGTGAAAAAACTAAAAAAATACGTGTACAATATTTTTTGGATATCTACCTGATCGACTAATTCGATTGTTTTAGTTAAACACTTGCCTTTAGGCTTCGTTAAGGGTAATTTTACCACCATCATGTAACATAACACATTTTTGTATTATAATTATTTTATACATTGCAGTCTTTTAGCGTTTCTTTCATACATTTATACAGCAAGACATAAAATCAAAAACTTAAAAAATCAACTATTTGTTTTGCAGTTGGCTATTTGACTACTGGTAAAAATTTACGAAAATGTTTTGCTATTTCAAAGAACTAACAGAAATAACACGATGTGTGAAAATCGATCAAAAAATGGCTTAGTTTTAACTGATTTTAAATGACGTGCTAGACAAAGACAGCGCTACAAAAATGTGACGTCATATTTGATACCGCCATAGGTACGTAGTACAAATGGCCGTTTCGCGCGACAAGGATAGAAAGTGCCCCCACCAAAAAATTCTAAAGCGTGTAGTTAGTTAGCTACTCCATTTTTTTATCGATTTTGTTACTTTTTTCACACATCGTGTTATTTCTTTGAAATAACATAACATTTTCGTAAATATTTAACAGTAATCAAATACCCAATTGTGATAGCTTGGCTTACAGTTTTCTTTAATTACCGGTACATTATGGCAATTCGCAGTTCAACCAAAACTGGTGTAATAAAATTTACATACACATTAATTATAAATTTTATTTTAATTTAATGAATAGCATAGCCAACCATATAAGTTGATATCATAATGTGTGACTAAATTGTAAACCATTAATTTATACAAAGCATATTATTGCTATAATACATTTCCCTTCTCGCGACTTTTACAAGGCAGTAGGAACCATATTGCCGTCTGTAACAATGACTTTAGCTGACCTAGTGTACTAAGGAGTTTCAATAGATGTAGAGGCCAACTTATACTAGTTTTGTCACCAATAGCGTCACGTGCAAAACAAGGAAATAGTACACAGTACAACTGCTATAAAGACCGATTCCAGAGTCTTCACTCGAGTGAACGTTGACTTACGTATTCATTCCACGTTGACTTTTGATTAATTTTAAGTGAACGCACTTGAGATAAAAATGAACATAAAGTAAAGCGCCCAATTTTGGCTTTAGCATACCACTTTAGTCAAATCACTTTAAAGTTCAAATTTCAACACAATTCACTGAACTGCTTCACGAAAATGGATTGTAGTTACTATCATAATCATCATCTTCACTAAAAGGATTCGATGGTTCCGTACCCTCCTCCGCAAAAGGATTCTTGGCTTCATCATACGTTACATCTTCAAAGGGATTCTTGTTAGCCCCATTGCTTATGGCTGCAGAGATATTTCTAGCAGGTGATACTCCCGTACTCCTTGGTTTATCCTCAAATCGTTTCTTGGTGGTGATTGGCGAGGAGTATGGGGAAGGTTTGTGAACTGGCTCGAGTTTGTTCAAGTTTGCTTCTAAGCTCGAGCTGTAGCGCTGTTGCTCGATTAGCCTCATTCTCCCCTCCGGGACGGGAACTACTGTAGTGCCTTTTGGTGCTACTTGTTTTGCAGTGTTTGATACGAATACTGGAACAGTAATAATTATAGGTTAATATTAATGGTGTCATCGTGAGGAAACCGGCATGGCTTGGAACCAAAAAAAGAGTGTGCGCTTAAGACCGCACGGCAGAAGTGAAAACTTCATAAAAAAATATTATTACGTAGCAATAATAACTATTAAATTAACAAAGACAATTATTAGGTATGAATTGAATATACTGAACAGCGACACAACAGTGAAGAGTAGCTGACTGTATCTTTCTCGCTCGGGTACACTCGGCGGACCCGAGTTCACCCGATCGAGCCTTTCACCTCAGAGCGTGACAGACCAGCCTAACTTACTACCTACGGACTTTCACTGCAAAAATCGAAGAAATGTGACATATACCACAACCCGCACCGGGACCGTGTCGTGGATTATAGCCTATCCCTCTCCTAGAGAGGAGGCCTGAGTCCCTCAGTGGGAACATTATAGGCTGGTGATGATGATGATGAATGGTGTCCCTGCTGTGCAAGATATCCTAGGTCGCCTCGAGTGCTATTGAGTTCCCTGGTCGAGTCGAGTGCTATTGAGTTTTATCATCAGGAATTTTTCAGTAGTAGTCACTAAGTATTGTGCCCGGGTGATGGCAATAGGGCCCCCCCCCTATTACATCTGAACTTACTTAGGGTGTACTTAGGAAACTCCTCTGTCTAACACTTTTGGGATTACAGACTCGTTGTCATGTTTTGTGTACTATAATATTATTAAACAAATAAAATGTTGAGTTTTTTTTAACGAATTCGTTACATTTTGATAAGAGAGTATTAATTAATGATATACTCGATAATGTGATGGAAAAAAATAGTTGGTAATGTTATTTGTAATTAAGAGTCATTAAGTGTATTATAAAAAAAACGTTGAATAATAAAACAATATGATACGAGTAAAAGTGATCTAGTAAATTATGGAAGCGAAATAAAAATAAAACTTTAATCCGCCATCGACAGTTTCATAGAGAATAAGGGTTCCTTATCAACTCACTCTGCTTGCTCTGTCCTTCCGTCTGCCTCAGCTTGGCCTCAGCGCCGGGCCCGTACGCCTGTGTCGCGGGCGCGGGCGCGGCCGGTGCCGGCTGAGCGGGCCCGGCCGGCGCGGGAGGCTCCACCGCCCCACTCTCTGTCACCACCGTCAGCTTGTTGAACAGACCGCGGCCGTAGTACTCTGAAACTACCGCGTAACTGGAAGGTGGAAAAATGGTGTTCATTAACCTTGAAACTTGAAGATATGTATAATATTTACCTGTAATTTTATAGTAGTAACTTTCCGAGAGTCGAAAACGTTCAAAACATGAGTCTTAAATCATAGAATTAAAATTAAAAAATAAATCCTAGACTGGAATAGAAGAGAATTAATAATATTTATTATTGATAGGTCAAGGACATCGTAAAAATAGCAGTTGGGAAACTAGATTCTTCTTTAATAATACCGATGACGTAAAACAGGTTACTTGGTAGTCAGTGGGAAAAATATTAGGCAAATATTTTATTGTGGGGCTAGTAGGCAAAAAATACTGGGGCTATCCGACCGGAGTGATAAAACTGAAATTATATTTTGTTTGTTAATAATTTCTGCTTTTATGTGGATTAAGCCTTACTGTTTGATAAGTAATCTTGGAATCGGAGTCAAAAATTGAACTCTAATCACGACAAATATGATTTAAAAATATGCCATTACTTTAAAATAATATCGTCATAATTAAACCTCATTTAAAAACACAACCAACGAAATATGAGCTCATGATTAAGATTTGATGTATCAATCTCATCGGGCAGAAATTTTCAGTTGCCTTTTCATAAAACATGTCTTCCAAAGCATTCAACAATAACCATTGTGCCTCTCTCATGCCAGGTATGTTTATAAAACACGGTCGAGCACAACATTTGCCTGAACGAGGCATGAACGATGACTTGCTTACCAAAACATGCCACGCGGAATTGATCGGGATGTTACTACGTTGAGATAATGCTTGATTACAATGCAAGGTGCTACATTTCATTAGGGCAATATACTCTGTGGATTGGCTTACTTTGTCCGCAATGCCCATTTCAGTGGCTATGAAGGAAGGATTGGGGATTAGATTTAGAACACTTTGCCAGACCCAGGAAGCCAACCTGGGACCTCCCGCTCCGCAGCCAGATAATGACATGATCAATGATCAATGACAATGACAGATTAATTAATAATCAGTTTAATTAGATTAATTTGTTGTCAGTTTAATTAATCAATCAATTAATCTGTCAAAATACGTCGCATTCGGAGTATTTAAAGATTTGGCGCCCTAGGCCAATATGGATAGAAATTATCGTAAAAAAAATAATATGTTTGAAATGTTTCAACAAAAACACGAGTCAATACGAATGGACCGATAAAATCGTAAATCATATCGATAGCATATCGGTACGTATTAACAAACACACACGACTTTTACCATAACTTTATTTTCTTTTCCAATGTATAAAAAATGTTACGCACTTAATGTTAGATTTGATTCATAGATTTATGAATCAAATCTTAAATATGGCAACGGAACCTTGAAACTACAAGCATTCATTTGTTTTGGATTATTTGGTCAAACAATTTAATGAAATATTTTTATTGAACTCTTTTCAACAAAACATAACATCACGGCTGTAAGTCTCGAAGGGCAAGACGAAGGTGTACCTAATAGAGGACCCACATTGCGCCAGTTTTATTTATTTTCAACTTTTCATGAAATACTGATAAATGTAAATGATGCAATTTCAATTTATAATGATTTAAATTAATTCAAACTTGGCACGTATACTAACTGACCTGTGGCCCTTTTCAAAGGGCTCCAACATACTTTCATAGATACATACATCGACATGCATGAAGTCACGACTTTTTTCATGGAGTGGGTTGTTCGAAAGACATACCGCGGCCTCGGCACAAAGGGCTAAGAAGGAACATGGGTGGTTTTTAGTCAGTAGAAGTCTGACACTCCCTACCGCTCTGCCCAGAGCCATTAGATGAGTTCCCACCCTCATAAAAAAAAGGTAGGAACTACAGAACATACTATATTTGCTTCGTAGAATACAAATAATAACATATGAACCCCAAAAAGAGGTAGCGAGACGATCTGAACGCGTATTGCGAGGGCTGGTTCAATAAGTAGGAGAAAAAAAAACAATTCAAAATATCTCACTCACCCATACCTATCATCCGTATTATTAGGAAAACACCAAGAAAATGGTGCAATAGTAAGAGACTTGATCAGCGATAGATACATGTTTTTAATGTTACACTGTGTTCCACGTTAACACAATAATATTGTAGTGAATTAAATGCGATCCAACTGATAAGAGGACATGATTGCGCGCGCGCAGCGAACAGACTGGCTTGCTTCGACCAAGGTTACGTCAGGTGTAAGTGTAAATAGATTACGTTTGGCTAGTGTTCCTGAAGTTAATTGTTTAAAAAATTGTTAAGTAAAATAACAGCAAAAGAGTTTTTTTATTAAAATCTTTCTTTGAATCCACATTTAAACGCGTGTTTAAACGTCGTTTGCTGTTTTCATTTTAGTATCTTCGTTACAACTGTATTTTATAGACTATGAGACAGCCCCGTTGATCTCGCGGTTGAGAGCGCGACTATTAAGCGTGGGGTTCGAAAATAAATAATAATGGATTTCGGAAAAACAGGGTGAAACGTGGCTGTAAGGTGAATCGGGACGAAACTTTTATTAATTGCCTCAAGAAACTTTATTTTCTATTCAATTAAAACAAGAGTAACCTAATTGTAATGTCGAAATTCACGTCGTTTTTCGAATACTTGCATTTGTCGTACATCCGTGATACTCTTACAACAATGATTTCATTAAGGACCTTGTCGGACACAGCAAATTAGTAGTAATGAGGAAGCGGGTATATAAGTGGGTCTCTAGTCGACTCGAACACGGAAAAGTACCTACTAATTTGTAATTTAAGAGACCCTGTACTGAGTAAGGAATGATTGACAACTTATCATAATCAACATTAATAATAATAATTGTGATCATTGTGCCGATAGTCGTTTCAGCCAATGGCTTAATTGCCAAGAGCGTCGACCAAAATCTGAGGAGGCTCTCGTTAGGCAGCTGGATCAAGGGCTTGATACATAGAGCGGTATACAGCGGTACAAAAGAACCTCCTAACAATGCGAGCCGTGTCCAGACACGGCTCGCATTGTTAGGAGGTTCTTTTCTCTGGAGCCCTGAGTAGTTAGCTTGGACTCTGTTCCCGATACCGGTGGGCTACTATTTTTTTATATTTTTAAATGTTTTTTTTTATATTATTTGTATAGGAATAT